>CM053027.1:558360533-559618033 GCA_028564925.1 Lithobates sylvaticus | reverse complement strand
CTGGCTTTTTACAGCAGCACATTAGGTGAACTGGCTCTCCCTAAATGAACACCCACACTTTGACATCACATGGACTATGATATGCATCACTGACGCAGGCAATGACAGGATCAAATACAAAGACCACAGCCTGCTGAAACAATAGAGATTGCTGCTGACGTTGACACATAACCAATCAACGCTAACAGACTGCAGTGGATCAATAGTCTTGGCTGCCAGGAATAGTCACAGTACTTTTCCTTCTACCCATGCTGCTCCTTTGTGATGTATTTTAGGTTGACAAGATCAGAATGCAGCCAGTGAAAAGGATCACTTCAGAATTACTCAAATCAGATAGGAAGGAGAGATTTGCATTTCACTGCCAATTCCAGGGACTACAAGCAGTGAACAAGGAGCATTTGCATTTCTTTTTGACTTGGGAACTCATAGTGGAGAGGGAAAAAAAATGAATGTCTCAAGGCCGTACACACGATCCAAAACTCGTACAAAAAATACCGCTTTCGAAGCGATCGCACGATAATCGGATCGTTAGTACAGAGCTTTTGAGAGCTGATCACGACAGTTCATCCGATGTTATCCAATTGGAAAATCACGAAAATTATTCTCGTACGATACCAGATAGTACGATTTTCATTTAGTCAGTACAGTTGTCGTCCGAAAATACAATACAAATACACCACAACACGTGACATCACTTCTGAATTTTTATTCTGTGGTACGAGAATTTTCATAACTTTAGTAAGCTCTTCATGTTCGATATACGACTAGCATGTTACGAGTGAATACAAAAGTAGTAACAAATCCCAGAGGCAACTTAAGGGTACATTTCCATGTGGCAATTGCAGTTAGCTCTTCAAACTGCCGTTCAATCGCATGTTTACCTATTGGATGTGAATGTGGGTGTTTTTATGTATACGACTAGAAGTTTTGAAATTTCCTCTGTGATTTTTCTTAGATATAACGAAACGGAAAAAGAGCGAAAATTTTTGAAAAAAAAGAGATGTTTCTACTTTTTGTTATAAAAAAAATCTAATAAACTCAATTTTAGTCAACATTGGGCCAAATGTATTCAGCCACATGTCTTTAGTAAATAAAAATGCCAAGAAGCGTATATTTATTGGTTTGCGCAAAAGTTTAAGTCGGTTCTACAAACTAGATTACATTTTCTGAAAAATTTACAACCAACACCCCACTTCTGAAGATAACGAACAAAAATAAAAAAGATTTTTTTTTTTTTCAAAAAGTTGCCTAAATGAATATATGCTCACACAAGCCATAGTTATATGTGGAATTGCACCCCCAAAATACACACATTGTGGGACCTTTTATGGTAGCCTAGCCGCGTACGGGCCCCGAACCCAAGCACCGCCTTCCAGGATTTATAGGGTTGCAAATTTTTGATTTCACTCTCACTACCTATCACCGTTTCGAAGGCATAAAATGCCAAAATCGCACAAAACCCCCCCAAATGACCCTAGCAAAATATTCACCATACTCTCAGCAAATAGCTTGGTAGTGTCTACTTTCCAAATGGGGGTCATTTTGGGGGGTTTTATGCAATCTGGGCATTCCATGGCCATGCAACAAAAAAAAATAAAAATAACGGACGACCTGTCTTCCAATTTTCGGATCGTGTGTACGGGGAATCAGTCATAGCAACCAATCAGTTTCTTTGTTTAGATCTGTTTAGATCTACATTGTAAAGCTTTGAACACGAGGCCTCTGTACTACGTAACAGATTACGAGCACGTGGCTATAAAAATAGCGTCCTTAAAGACGCATACAAAAAAGCGAAATCTAAACCACGCTCTGCCTTACTCACCCCCAAAAATATTGGGCCATCTACACAACCTCCCCTCAGAATCATTACAAACTACTGTCAACAACATAACGAAATTACTCAAATACTTATGAAACATTGGCACATCATTTCTACATACAGGACCCTTTCCCCCTTTGTCCCACCAAAACCTTTAATCACTTACCGACGTGCTCCATCCCTTCGAGACAAACTTATTACTAGTGAATACAAAAGTAGTAACAAATCCCAGAGGCAACTTAAGGGTACATTTCCATGTGGCAATTGCAGTTACTGCAAATACCTATCTAAATCCAATATACACAATGTTTTACCTAATGGTCAACGGTTTTTTCCTAAACACTATGTGAACTGCCGTTCAATCGGCATTGTTTACCTATTGGAATGTGAATGTGGGTGTTTTTATGTGGGCAAGACCAAACTACCTTTTTGGAAGCGGATATATGGCCATATTAGCAGTATAAACCAAAGAGATCCTGACTTACCATTAGGACGACATTCTTATATTGTCCATCAAGACGCTATTCCCAAAATTTCATTCAAAGCTTTAGATCACATCCCACCTCCTGCCCGAGGTGGTGACTATAATAAAGCGCTCTTACAAAGCGAACTTCGATGGATTTTCCATCTCAATGCTACTCTACCCCCTGGCCTCAACGAGGCCTTCAACTTCAAACCCTACCTTGAGGGTTTTGAAACTGGAGTTTGTGAATTAGACCTTTGATTCTATCCCCCACATTCCAAGCACCCACATAAATCATAAATCTTTGTCAACAAAAGTACTTTGCAATATGGTTAACCACTTCAGCCCCGGACCATTTGGCAGCCAAAGGACCAGAGGTCTTTTTTCAATTTCGCACTGCACTACTTTAACTGGTAATTGCGCGGTCATGCAATTTTGTAACCAAACGAAATTTGCGTCCTTTTCTTCCCACAAATAGAGCTTTCTTTTGATGGTATTTGATTGCCTCTGTGATTTTTATTTTTTTTGCGATATAAACGGAAAAAGAGCGAAAATTTTGAAAAAAAAAAAAAAAAAGAGATTTTCTACTTTTTGTTATAAAAAAAATCTAATAAACTCAATTTAGTCAAACATTTGGGCCAAAATGTATTCAGCCACATGTCTTTAGTAAAAAAAATGCCAATAAGCGTATATTTTATTGGTTTGCGCAAAAGTTATAGCGTCTACAAACTAGAGTACATTTTCTGGAATTTACACCGCTTTTAATTTATGACTGCCTATTTCATTTCTTGAGGTGCTAAAATGGCAGGGAAGTACAAAACCCCTCCAAATGACCCCATTTTGGAAAGTAGACACCCCAAGCTATTTGCTGAGAGGCATGTTGAGCCCATTGAATATTTTTTTTTTTAGTCCCAAGTGATTGAATAAAGACAAAAATAAAAAAGATTTTTTTTTTTTTTCAAAAAGTTGTCACTAAATGATATATTGCTCACACATGCCATAGTTATATGTGGAATTGCACCCCAAAATACATTTTGCTGCTTCTCCTGAGTATGGGGATACCACATGTGTGGGACTTTTGGGAGCCTAGCCGCGTACGGGGCCCGAAACCCAAGCACCGCCTTCAGGATTTCTAAGGGTGCAAATTTTTGATTTCACTCCTCACTACCTATCACCGTTTCGAAGGCCATAAAATGCCAAAATAGCACAAAACCCCCCCAAATGACCCCATTTTGGAAAGTAGACACCCCAAGCTATTTGTTGAGAGGCATGGTGAGTATTTTACAGCTCTCATTTTTTTTGAAAATGAAGAAAGTAAAGAAAAAAACATTTTTTTTTTTCTTTTTTTCAATTTTCAAAACTTTGTGACAAAAAGCGAGATCTGCAAAATACTCACCATACCTCTCAGCAAATAGCTTGGGGTGTCTACTTTCCAAAATGGGGTCATTTTGGGGGGTTTTATGCCATCTGGGCATTCCATGGCCTCCGAAACTGTGATTGGCAGTGAGAAGTGAAATAAAAAAATTACACCCTTAGAAAGCCTGAAGGCGGTGATTGGTTTTTGGGGTTCCGTACGCAGCTAGGCTCCCAAAAAGTCCCACACATGTGGTATCCCCGTACTCAGGAGAAGCAACAGAATGTATTTTGGGGTGTATTTCCACATATGCCCATGACATGTTTGAGCAATATATCATTTAGTGACAACTTTTTGTAAAAAAAAAATATATATATATATATATTTTTTTTCATTATTCAATCTCTTGGGACAAAAAAAAAAAATATTTAATGGGCTCAACATTGCTCTCATCAAATAGCTTGGGGTGTCTACTTTCCAAAATGGGGTCATTTGGGGGGGGGTTTGAACTGTCCTGGCATTTTTATGCACAACATTTAGAAGCCTATGTTACACGTCACCCACTCTTCTAACCACTTGAAGACAAAGCCCTTTCTGACACTTTTTGTTTACATGAAAACATATTTTTTTTTTTTTTGCAAGAAAATTACGTTGAACCCCCAAACACTATATATATTGTTAAAGCAAAGGACCTACAGATTAAAATGGTGGGTGTTGCATTTTTTTTTTTCCACACAGTATTTGCGCAGCGATTTTTCAAACGCATTTTTTGTGGAAAAAATAAAAAATAAAACACACACTAAAAAATTTTTTTTATTTTAATGCACTAAACACACTATATTGCTGTACTGCTAAAATTACTGCCCTCGATCTGACCTTCGCGGGATACCTCACATGCATGGTGCAATTGCTGTTTACATATACATACATATTTTATTTTTAAACTGTTCCTCCATTTTTTTTCTTTGTTAATTTTTATTGTTATCTCAGGGAATGTAAATATCCCCATGATAGCAATAGGCAGTGACAGGTACTCTTTTTTTAAAATTACTGCCCTCGATCTACCTTCGCGGTGAGGTGTTTGCGGTACTGGCACTAACCTGGGGCGACGCAGACCTTATTTGACCCTAAAACCTAATTGATATCACCCGCCGGGCGATCAGGGGGTTAAACCGTTATTGGGTAATAAATGGCGGGTGCCCTGACAGTATACAAAAACAAGCTAACTAACCAGCGTCACCCGTAACAGTAATACAAAAAAAAAACTGGTTACCTAGCGACACTAATGCAGCGATCAGAAAAACGATCGCTTAGTGACACTGGCAAAAGGGGGTGAAAGGGTTAACTAAGGGGCAATCAGGGGGTTAAAACCTTTATTAGGTAATATATGGGGGTACCTGACGCTATATAAAAACCTGACGGGGAACCTAAATAACGAAATAACTAACTGGCTAACCAGCGTCACCAGTGACATTTATACAGTGATCACTGGTGAAAGGGTTAACTCTAGGGGCAATCAGGGGGTTAAAACCTTTATTTAGGTTGTAATATGGGGGTACCTGACCTATAAACCTATTTATGAACCTATATAAACATGGCGGTTAAAAAAAAAAAAAAAATGGTTACCTAGCGACACTAATGCAGCGATCAGAAAACCGATTGCTTAGTGACACTGGCAAAAGGGGGTGAAGGGGTTAACTAGGGGCAATCAGGGGGTTAAACCTTTATTAGGGGGGGGGTAGGGGGCTACCTTGGACCTAAAACTAACTGCCCTGACAGTTATTACAGTCACACTGACACTAAATGCAGTGATCAGTAAATAAATGATCACTGCAATTAGTGACACTGTGACTGGGGGGGCAGGGGGTGATCTGGGGGGTGATCAGGGGGTGACAGGGGGGTGGATTGTGTGCCTATATGTACTGGTGTCAGTGTACTGTTGTGCACTAACCTTTACATGTTCACAGCTCGGCGTCTCCGGTCACATAGACCGGCGCACCGAGCGTGACATCACTTCCGCCTTCCTGTCTATACAATAGACAGGAAGGGGAAGCTTTTCATTGGCCAGGAGCGATCGCGAGGGGGTGGCCAGAAACCACTGGCCGTCCCCTCGTCCCGGATCGCTCCTGACACGATCCCGACCGTCCCCGCCGGCGGAGGGGGGTCCGATCGGACCCCCCAACCGCCTGAAGAATGGCACGTACAGGTACGTCCTTTTGCCTGTACGTGCCATTCTGTTGACGTATATGTACATGGGGCGGTCGGGAAGTGGTTAACATGTGATATTTCCACCATACCCAACGTCATATACCATAAAATACCATATCCTTGTTCATCATTATCCACTCTGCAGGTACGTCACATGTTTCCCAAATTTATTGCCACCTGATTGTTTACACTTAATTGTGTTGTATACATTACATACTAGCTTGCTTTCCCTCAGTTTGGCTGCCCGGCGCGGGTAAGACTTGGTGAGCATGCGCAGCCTGTGCTCCGCGCATGTGCCAACCTTCCGCTGTTTACAGGGACTCAACACGCCTGTCCCCTTCCTGTTTGCACTCCACAGTGGAGCGCATCAGGTCGTCAGCGGCTCTCTTTCCCGCATCGGTGACGTCACGACGCCGGACGTGACCCCGCCGTCATGACACGCTCACGCCCGGCGCCGCCCCGTCAGAGGTCCTCATTGGAAATACACCTATGGCGCTTCAGGCGCCTTTTCCTCACAGACAAACAGCCAACCAGCATATCCTTCAGCTGAATATCCACACTTCCACCCAGCTGATTGTCATTAGATGATTACATATAAACTTACACACCACATGGCCTCAGTATATGCTGCTGATGATCCAGAGCTGACTGATCCCTCACTCTAAGCGATCTTTATTCAGGTAACTACAGCGTTTTTGCTGATAAGGTTGCATATGCACCTTAATACAGTCACCCCAAATATCCTTATGTCTATACTCTATTTTTACAGCTATACACTGCCTGGCTTAGGCTTGCCTGTTATAAGACCTGGGCCTTGGCCCAAGCCCTGTATTGGACCTTGTAGCCTTTGAGGTTACCTCAGCAAGCTTCCCACGTTCAGTTGGTTATACCTACCCCGTTTTTACAAACAATCTACATATGTACTTCTTCATACCACTTTCAGTGGCTCTCCCTGTGGCAAATATGAATATTGGCATTACATGTGAGTACCTGTCTATACACCTCTTTTTGTACTGCATTGGTTGTACACAGCAATGGTTAAAATGACTATTATATGCTTCAATTGATATGTACTAACCTTATGATTCTTACACACATATAGATGTGAATCAAAAGGATATCTAGTTGCCTTGACAAAGGCCCAAAGTCCGAAACATGTTGGCATCATCCTTATCATACATGTATCAAGCAAGTTCTTATTGTCACAACGCTTTTTGTATGTTTATGCTGTTGACATGTTAAAAACTGTACAAGCCCACCCACTTTCGTATGTAAACATACTGAATCCTATCCAGCATTTATATATTTGTACATTTTTTCTTTTGAATAAATCATTTACTTTATTAAAAGCATATACTTTCCAAGTGTCTATCTCCACCCCAAGCATCCCCCAGGGGTACTTGCCCAATATATATTTTCTTCATGTTCGATATACGACTAGCATGCAACAAAAAAAATAAAAATAACGGACGACCTGTCTTCCAATTTTCAGATCGTGTGTCCGGGGAATCAGTCATAGCAACCAATCAGTTTCTTTGTTTAGATCTGTTTAGATCTACATTGTAAAGCACTACGTAAACTATTGGCGCTATATAAAGCGTGTATAATAATAATACGGTAATCTACATGCCAAAATACATTTTGCACTGTTTAACAGTAATGGAAACAGAGATCCTTTGCCACAAAATATAATCTGGATGTAAATGCAAAAATGTAATTAAAAAAAAAAGGATATTTTTATTTTTTTGTCTAAAATATAAAAAGGATGGTATACTTACCTACTCTGTGCAAAAATACTGCACAGAAAGATCCCTTGCCTCCGCTGGCACTGTCCATTCTTCAGGTACCTCCTTAGCAAGCCGAGTGCACCCATTCATGCGCACTCCATAGAAATACACAGGACCGGTAGACTCCCTCCTCACAGGCAGGGCCGGATCTACATCTCAGGAGCCTATAGGCAGAAAAAATCTGAAGCGCCCCCCTCTCCATTTACAGTATTAGTGGGTGGTCGTGTCACTGTGCCTGTGTCTGGTGCTGAAGCAAGACCACAGCAGGTAGCAGCTCACAGCCACAACACAAATGTATGCACCATTATATAAATGCTAGAGCATTATAATGCCCCACTGCCGCAATATAATGCACTTTATTAATATATATATATCTATATATATATCTATATATATATATATATATATAAAGTGCATTATATTG
This sequence comes from Lithobates sylvaticus, assembly GCA_028564925.1. NCBI lineage: Eukaryota > Metazoa > Chordata > Amphibia > Anura > Ranidae > Lithobates > Lithobates sylvaticus. The sequence goes on along the minus strand of CM053027.1, from coordinate 559,609,978 downwards.
TATTATATATATATATATAAACAAATACATAAATACATACACACACACACACACACACACACACACACACACACACACATTACACACCGAGGTTTTAAAAAAAAAAATATATAATTATACACATACAGACGGACACCCCTCTAAGAAGGGCGCCTGTAGACACAAGCCTACAGTGACTATTGGGAAATCCGGTCCTGCTCACAGGAGTTTGACCGACAGCAGAAGTAGCCTCCGCTGCCTCTAGGTCTCTCTTTCTGTTGAAGCCTGACTGAAAAAGGTCATGCCGACTGAGAGCCACATAAGTACACATCTGTACGGCCACAGTTTCAATGCAATTTTTAAAAGGCGTGCGGTCTGGTTTGGTTCACCGGTTCAGGTGAAAATTTGTATTTGAAATCGCACCTGAACAGGACTGAAAAACATACAGGACTCTTTAAAAACAGACTGCGGCCCTGAACATATGTGAACCGGCTCCATAGAAAGCATGTTTGGTTCACATGTCATGCAAATCAAATGTGGTTCAAAACACACCCAATTCACATATATGTGAACTGAGCCTTAAAGCAGTAGTAAACTGCGACCTTTACCCTGTAAGGCAATGGCATAATGTGCTAGTATGCACCACATACTAGCACATTATGAAAATACTTACCTTACTATGAAGCCCTCTAGTGGGCCACGGTCACCACCACTGACAGGGCTTCCATCTTACCCGGTCTTCCTTCCGGATTCGAAGACTCCAGTCCTGTGAATGGCTGAGCAGCAATGATGTAACTCCCACGCATGTGCACAGGAGTCACGGTCTATGCCACAGAGCTCTGAAGGGGTGGCACAGGTATGCCGTCCCTTCAGAGCACATGCGCTGGTGACATCACAGCCTGCATCCAGTGTGAATATCTCCTAAAGATCTGAGGGCCTGTATCAGTCTTACTATTCCTAGTCTAGTAATTTGAGGGCCTCCATCCTTCACATACTATCCTTGACCGGAAATCTGAGGGCCTCAATCTTTCTCATAGCCCTTTAGACATATGCAGCTAGCTGATCTAAGGGTTTCTATTCTTCATTTACCATCCTAGACCAGAGATTTGCAACAATTTGCTAACAAATATATTGCACAATGACTATAGATCTTATCAGGCAAAAAGTGCAACCTATTCATGACAAAAAAACTCTTGGAAAAAAACCTACAACTGTGCTAAAAAGTTTATTAATTTTATGTATTGTTTCATTAAGAGCCCTTTCACACTGACAGTGTGGGGGCGTCGGCAGTAAAGCGACGCTAGTTTTAGCGGCGCTTTACCGTCATTTTAGAGGTGGACCAGGTTGAACTGGATGGACTGATGTCTTTATTCAACCTTACTAACTATGAAACTAGGTGCTTTTCGGGCGCTTCTAACCCCTGCTATCGGCCGAATAAAGAGTTAAAGGCACTTTGCAGGTGCTGCCTATTGATTTCAATGGGCAAGGGCGGTGTATACCTAAGGCGCCTCAAAGAAGCTGCTTGCAGGACTTTTGACATCCGGCCAGCACAGCGCCCCAGTGTGAAAGCACCCAGGCTTTCACACTGGGATTGCAGATGAGGCATTTTTCAGGCGCTTTAGAGGCCCTATTTTTAGCGCTAAAGTGCCAGAAAAACGTCTCTAGTGTGAAAGGGGTCTTAGGACAAGAAAAAAATGACTGGGAATATAGGAGATAGATGGTACATAAATGTCATGACACATTGGTGACAGAAATGCACAGAAACCATCTTATAGAAATTTACTGAGAGATATAAATACCCACAAACTGTCATATTGATGATATCTGTTGCACGATATCACCCAATCAACAAAAACAAAAAACATCCGTTCAAAAAGTTATCACTGATCATTACACTATAAGAATGTGATATCTCTCATGATATTACCATAGTTAAGGCTATCTTCAAGTTAAAGTAGTAAAAGGAGAAAGAAGCATATAGGCAAAAGTGACCATAAAAATGAAAAACAGAAAATAAAGTGTATAATATTGCAGTCAGAAAACGGAGACTGAAAGAAATAAAGAAGGGAAGTATCAGGAGGGAGGAGAGTTGCTCCTTCCAGACTCACGGGACCTAGAAAACCACAGGGATACAACTGAGAAATGTGTGGATTGGGGTTTAAGAGATGTACTGGTGTCTTTATGCAACCTTAGTAACTATTTATCGTTTTATTGTAGATACAATTCTCTCTGAAGGAAATTAAAAGATATGTGTCCCAAATATGGGGCATGGTGGTGCCTACTTCAATTAAATGGGAGGTTTTGCCAAGGCTCTTTTGGGCATACTTTTTCTATAGATCACGGGAATGCACTTAGTTCTGCACTCTTGTGACCCAGATTTAGCCAACAGTGGGCTAAAGCGTCAGTCCAGGGGATCCCAACAAAAATGCCAGCACCCACCCAGATGCGCGTAGCCGATAGCCTGAGCCAGCCACTCCCTCCACAGTCAGGGGCTCCAGGGGGCACTAAAGCGGCAGAGCTAAGAGCGTTGACTGACAGTCACCACACCGCCCTCAGAGCAGACCCAAGATCTGAGCAATCAGCTGTCTTTGATTGCTCAGTTCTCGTGGAGGAGGGACAGCTAGGTGATTTTGTATATTTGTTTTTTTTATATATTTACTTGACTTGGGCTCCATTCACACTTTTGCGACTTGTCACATGACTTTGTAACTCAAAGTCGCATGAAGAGTTGCAGTCCATTCTTTTCAATGGCCCCCATTCAAATCAGTGCAACTTTGAAAAAGTGCCTGCTTTACTTTGATGCGACTTTGATCCAGAGTGTAACATCAGATCAAAGTCGTACTGGAAATCATGCAAATTTGAAGTTGCGCTACTGTGAATGGAGCCTTATAGAAAAAGAAAAAAGTATTATTGCATATAAGTATTTTTTATTTTACTGAGATAACTGGTAAGGCTTTTGACATATTTATTTTTAAATGGTTTTTACACTGAGTCTCCCTGTCAGAAGCCAATGTATCTCAGCAGGAGAGATCTCCGGCATCAACATTGCTTCTGCTGATACAGGGATCTGTCAGTTTTGGGGTGGGGTTTTTAAAGTGCCAACAGATCAATATAACATTTACTGCCTAAAATCACAAAAGTTTTATTGCAAATATACACAAATTAAAAAACAATAATTTCTAAAAAAAAAAAAAAAAACATCATGGAAAAAATGTATGGGGGGTCACAGTTTGTGTACAGTAGTTTCAGCTCAACATGTTTCACCAGTCAATGGCTTCCTCAGGCCACTTGTGAAGCACTGTACAAAATGCCAAACGGATGCTCAACAGGATCAATACACAAACAAACGTTGGAACCAGGGAGATTGAAGTTAGGAATATCATAGGAAGAATACAACCCACTACGGGAGCCGTCGCAAATGAACAGCAAAAGGAACTCCCAAAAGTAGTTAAAAGGATAAGCCAGTTTGCCCCACTGAAGGAAGAGAGCCTGATTGGTTAGATTTTAAATAGACAATTGGTGCAAGCATTCATCAATGTAGTAATCTAGAAGAGTCACTTTAGGGGGCAGAAGTACTAGAAGATTTAAATACACTAACAAACTGTGGCCAAAATACAGCATTCCTGCAACTATTACATCTGCAGGAATGCTTGTTCTTTTGAATAACAGCCTTACTGGCTGGATCACCAAGTAAAAACAAAAGAAAGCCTAAAAAATTAAAAAATAACACAGCCATCACATCTATGAACTGGTAAGCTGTAATACTGCTTTCATTGTTTCAGCATAAACTGACACACAATGTATATAGTGCTCACTGTCATACCGGCCACACTCCTCTCCTTCATAACCGCCTGCCCCTTGTCATAACCTCTGAACTTTTCTCCTGCACATACTGCCTCCAGGTATACCCTCCACACTCCTCTTCTGTACATACTGTTCGCCATCATACTCTCTGCACTCCTCTCCTGCACATACAGCGCTCAATCATACCCTCTGCAACTACCTATACAGAAGCACTAGGAGCGAGAGGGGCAGCAGTAAGGGATGGATAAATCCCAGGACTGGATGGAAATAAATTCAAATCCATACACGGTAAAACAGCTGCCATATATGTGTTTAAATTGTGTTTTGCTGTTTGCCAGGAGTATAATCTTAAAAAAAATTATATAAAAAAATAAATAAAACGTGCTGCAACTGCTAAACCATGTCTGATAGTATTATAGTTTTTCCCAACCCCTGTTGATTTTGCTGGATAGATTAGTCTGCATGTAAATTTGAATAAAACTTTAAGCAAATGCATTTGTTAACCACAAAATGTTTGCAGAATATATTTCTGGCTTCAGAATATATTTTGGTGAACCTCTAATACTATTCAGCAAACACTGCAGCTGTTCTACAATTGTAATTATTTTACCTTAAACTGAGTTCAGTGCAATCAGTTGAAGCCAGAAAGCACCTCACAGGTTCACAGGGAATGTACTCTCTAAAGCAGGGGTCTCAAACTAGCGGCCCTCCAGCTGTTGCAAAACTACAAGTCCCATCATGCCTCTACCTGTGGGAGTCATGCTTGTAACTGTCAGTCTTGCAATGCCTCATGGGACTAGTAGCTTCGCAACAGCTGGAGGGCCACCAGTTTGAGACCCCTGCTCTAAAGCCTGTGCTGTTAAAGTTTCCAGTATCATCAGCTAAAGCCAAATTCTGGGAACAAAAACTTTCATGTAATTATATTTCTCAAATGCCACAAAGGATATAAATCGATTTTGTGTGCATCGGATATTGCCTTGTAAAAGTAGCAGTGACATCATCACTGTGATGTACAGAGAACAGAGCTCTGGGAGGGACCCAGCAGGCCCCACCCACTACAGACTGCCTGCAGAAAAATACAGGAAGGGGCGGAGACAAGACCAGTCACCCTGCACACGGAGAGAGAGAGCAGCAATGACCGGTCTTTATTACAGGAAGCTCCCGCACAAAGCCAAAGTTTCACACTGGATTACTGCACAGATCTGGAAGCACACCAAGAATCAGGGAAGAATACACCTCACAAATGTATATAGACAAGATATGCTTATCCTAGAGTTCAGCTTTAAAGTGGAACTGAACTCAAAAAATAGAAAACCCTGAAAAAAGTATCTTGTCTGAAAGTCCTCCTAAAAAATAGCAGGGCCATTACTGCTATTTTAGTGTACATCTCCAGCATGAGATCCAAGGCACTGCTGACTCAAATTGTGAGTGTCAGGAAACTTAGTGATTGTAAAGTCAGAAGTTTTTTTTTTTTATCTTAATGCAATACTGTGAAAGTTTGGGATTTTCTTTTATTTTCACTTTCGATTATCGTGGTATACAGGAGGGTGACTCTCCCTAACAGTGGCACAGACAGCAATAAAACTGACAGATGTTCTAATCCTTATCCACTATCCAAAAAGTTTAGTTACATGGAGGAGGGTTTACTGTTCAGTTAAAGCTCATCTCCCCCATTGAACCCACCTAGCCAATCACAAAAAAACAAACAAACTGAAGACCCCACTTATCCAACATGGCAGTCACATGACAGACTCCTGTCCAATTGACAGATCTCTGTCCAATTAATCCTGCTTTTGCACTGCAGTGTGAGACAACCACTGGTCCCCACCACCAGAGGAGGGACTATGGAGGTTATTTTTTTATTTTTAATTTAAAAAGCCAGTTTAATGTGATGGGGAGATGATTGGAAAACCACAAATTTGTTTTATCCAGAGTTCAGCTTTACATTACACTGTGTAAAAAGTTTAGATACCAACAGATTGAAGGACCAGAGACCCCACAAACAATTTTAGTTTTTTATTACTTAAAGTGGTTTTAATGGGAGAGTTATTTTTTTTTTACGATAATGCATTTTATGCATTAAAGGCAAAAAAACCTTCTGCATGTTGTTGTCCCTCGCTCCCCCTATGCTTAACTAAACCCAATCTAGATGCAACAATGTGCACAAGATTAGAGGCTCTCTCCCTCCGAACTGGCTCAGAGACAGCAGTGGAAGCCATTGGCTCCTGCTAATGTCCTGTCAATCATAGCCAGTGACGAGCGAGCGGGGCCAAGTCCCACTATCTGTGCCAAGGGCAACTTTCTATGGGGGCACTCAGCTGGGGAAAGGGAAGTGGCCAGGAGTGCCAGCGGGGGACTTAAGAGGAGAATCAGGGCTTTTCAGTGCAAAGCGGGCAAGAACAACATGTTTGTTATTTTAAAGAAGAAAAAAATATATATAATCTTTAGAATCATTTTAATGCTATGTTCTTCCTTCAGTTTTCATTTGAAGAAGAAGAACTCCAGGCAGGTGTAAAACATACCACCCCCATCAAATCCATTCTCTGCAGCTATTACCTTTTGTACCACCACCCCGTCCCTTTAGAATGTAAGCTCTACGAGCCGGGCCCTCCTGTACCTTTTGTATTGAACTTTACTGTAATTGTGTTGTCCCCCCTATACATTGTATAGCGTCGCGTAAACTGTTGGCGCTATATAAATCGTGTATAATAATAATAATACCTATATAGTAGCCCAACCCTCCCCTCGATGCATGGATTAAATGCTAATTTTGTCTAGGGGATGATATAGAAGGTGAATTATTCTCCTTTCACTCCAATACTCCTAGAATATGGGTGGGGCCTCAGTGTCCTCACATACAATGCAGACCTGCTGGTCTTGCATTGTACACAATGATGTGGGAGAGACTAGAACCGGTCAAGCAGAGTAGAGAAGAGGCTTCAGGGGACCAGTTGTACAGTCCAGAGGGAGCCTATATGATTGAGGAATAGAATAGGTTATTCATTTTATTCAACACCCCCTAAAAGAAAAAACAAGCATTTAACCCATGTAGTTGGGGAAAAAAAGGGGGGGGGTGGGGTGTGTTTGGGAGGTTGGCAGTGACTGGAGCTTTAAAGAACACAAGAACACATACAACAAGCTTCCTCTATCTCATGTAAAAGCTATCAGCAAGGTAATTTATTGTGCCCTTCCATTAAGGGATCACATATCGTTCATCATTTAGTAATAAAGGCTGGATTATCTGACACAGCATGCTCATGAGACAGGCTTTCTGGGTTTCAGTCCGAAAGGACACTCTACAGGTGACAGATGGTTCTTTTCCGGTCATCCGCACTGAACCATTACATAAGACTCCAGGCTTATTCCAGCCATTAATATTCAGACCTAACATTCAGATGACTCATGAGTTTCTGGCATTCACATTGATTACATGATATGTTGATTGCTTGCTGTCCAATTTGATTCTTGATGTTGTTGTGATATTATTACCATGACTGGAGTAAAATACTGCATTCACCTTCATCTACAACACATCATTTACAGGAAAAATCCATCAAATTACTATGCAAACAAAAGATCTATGTTTAGTAGTTGCGTAACAACTACCATTACTTACATTTAGACCGATAAAAGTACAGTTGCTAACATTTAAAGATAAATTCCAGGAACACTTTACCTCTTAAGGCACCAAAAGCAGCAACTGACTACAGTCCACCCACTTTATTTTTAATGGATTTCTCAGTATAAACTGCTTACAAATATTATAGGAAATTAGTTTCATATTGTCATAACAAAAATAAATACTAAAAAACTTTATCAATGTATTTTCAAAGTTTTATTAAAATCTCACAAAATAATATTTTGCTTTCTAAAGTACAGTTAGACAGGATTCCAGGGCTTTATTTAAATTTTTTTCCCCTTAATTTGTTCATATTTCTTTCTCTCCTTGCGTTGTGCGGGTCATATAGACACTACGTGTGCACACTCCACTGGCAGCTGAATGCACAGTCTGCAGTGAAACGCAGTACAAACCAGCACTGGGATTTTTACCATACTTGCTTGGGTACAAAACCACACCTAAATTGGGTAAGCACTGGCAATAGAAAAACCTTGCTGTTAGAATCACTAGGTATGATTTAAAGCAAATCTTAAACAATATCTTACTTTGTCCCTCCCCTCTACTCTTGCTCTAATTCTAAAAACATCGGTTCTATATTTGACGCTTTGTTGCTTTTTGTGCGGCAAGGGGCACTTCTGGGTTTCTGGCCTAGACCAGACCCCCACTGTCTCCTGGCATTGCTACGTTGCAGCCACCTCAAGAGGAAGTGTTACCAAACCACAAGTTTGCCGTGGGGAAACTATAGGGCCTGTCCACAAGGAGCTGGCGCCATTTATGAGCAGATGTACAGCCAGTCTTCCCCCAGCTCCCAAATGCCTGGAAGAGACACTTTTTATGGGTCTTGAATACTCCAACAGTGAGATCTCCAAGACATAATTCCAGGTTCTGTATCCAGGAACTCAGGAAGATAGATATTTTTTTTCAGAGCACTTAAAAGGGTTAGTTCAACTTTTCCGAAATTAAAAGTTGAACTAACACCGCATACCGGCGGCCAGCAACCTGTAGATTGCGATCTACCATTAGATTGCTGTCTGGGCCGGCTGACCCACCATCCCAGAGCATCAGAGTGCAATGCAGAGGAACTAGTTATAAAGTTGGAGCTGTAGAAGGGAGCAAGAGTTGCATAAGCCGATGCCTCCTCTGTAGTGCTGACTCCTGTCCCATGTGGAGTGATACCAACCGCACTCCATCTCTTATCCCGGCGCCAGCAGCAGGAAAGAGATCTTCAGGTCAGTGTGCAGAAACTCACTGGGCATAAAAGCAGCGTTGTGTTGCTTTCTCACCACCTGCTTTAACTCCTTGGACCCCATAGAAGCATGTAGTTGTGGGGCGCTTGCAGAGTGGCCCCATTAACTTGAAAACCGTGACTCAACTGCAGGTTTTCACCACCCCTCAACTTTACGTGTGAACAAGCCCTAAGGGGGCTGCTGTCGAATAAGGGCTCATTCACAAGCGCAGCAGGGTGTTTTTGACAGGTGGTAAGGAGACGATATCCCCATCAATTAGAGGCTTAAATCAGGTGTGAGGAGGAGACCATGTGTCCAGTAATCTGCGACTTCTCCTGTGTTGCTCAGATAGATCTCCACCTCTTTAAGCTTGCCTACCCCTGCCGTATACCCTCCCCCCCCCGTCTCTGCTGTGGACAATGAGGTGTTGGTGTATAAAATCCCTGCTCTATTCCCTCTTCTCTTTCCAGTGTTTCTGGAATGGATCAGAGCGATTCTGATTGTTCAGCACTGGCACAGAGTATCGCTCTGATCCGTCCTGGAAGTGCTGCATAGAGAAGAGGGCAAAGAGCAGGGATTTCAAACCCCCAGACCGCTACACAGGCTGTGTGGCCACTTTCTTTAGAATTTCAGCAAGGGAGGAGGCACAAACTTAAAAAGTTTGCAGAGAAAAATGCAGGCGCAACGCTAGGGCACATATAAAACAAATTGTCTTCTATGTGCCCTTTTCATACCGCACTACTGTGGTGAGATGCAGCCAGGGGCGGACTGACCATTTGGCCACTCGGGCACTTCCTGAGGGCCCCATCAGGGTTGCCAGCCTCAGTAAAACCAGGGACAGCATGTAAAAATCTGTCTCTGAAATGTCCCTTACCAACATCCTTTTGGTCTAAAAATCCATAGATTATAGCTGCCCCACCTCTTAAGTACCTTCTCAGCCAATAGAAACACGTCTGTGTATATTGTGTGTACATGTATGTGTATACTGTGTGAGTGTGTGTGTGTGTATACTGTGTGGCCCCATAACCTCTGATTGCCTGGGGGCCCCATAACCTCTGATTGCCCGGGGGCCCCATGAGTTGTCAGTCCGCCCCTGGATGCAGCGCACTGAGATGCTGCACATTATTTGGTGCAACTCACCACACTCATTTTGTGACACTTCAATAAGGTTAAAATAAAATGTAAACAGTGCAATGCCTGCAACATCACACCGCCCATTGCTGCCTCTACACAATGGACACCAGCTTGCACCCTGTTTGCGTGTGGGCTGGTGGGAATAAAGCCTAATATATATTTGTTGTCCACCATTGTTGTAGAGAATGGGAATTTCAAGAAGCCGATGCACCACCTTAAATGCTAATCTGAATCTGTTGAATTATTGCCCCTTAAAGTGTTACTAAACCCAGGAGCCTGCATTCACTATATCTGGTCTTCCACAGAACATGGAAATGCAATTATTTTAGTAAATATAAACTGCAAAACACCTTTTCTCATCAGCAGTATATAGCAGTCTTGTGGCTTGTATCAGTGTATGCTTAACCACTTCCCGACCGCCCCCTGTATATATACGTCGGCAGAATGGCACGTACAGGCAGAATCACGTACCTGTACGTGACATTCTTCCGGCGGTTGGGGGGTCCGATCGGACCCCCCTCCGCCGGCGGGGACGGTCGGGATGGCTTCAGAAGCGATGCGGGACGAGGTAACGGCCAGTCGTTTCTGGCCACCCCCTCCCGATCGCTCTGGCCAATGGGATTCGTCCGCTTCCTTCCCCTTCCTGTGTAATTGTAAACACAGGCAAGGGGAAGTGATGTCACGCTCCTCGTGTCGGTCTTTCTGACCGGGACGCCGAGCGGAGAAGACATCAAGTAAGTGCACAAACACTACACTGACACCAGGTACACATAGGCACACATTTCACCCCCGGTCACCCCCTGATCACCCCCCAGATCACCCCCTGCCCCCCCTGTCACAGTGTCACTGATTGCAGTGATCATTTATTTTACTGATCACTGCATTTAGTGTCAGTGTGACTGCAATAACTGTCAGGGCAGTTAGTTTTAGGCCCCTTTAGGTCCAAGGTAGCCCCCTACCCCCCCCCAATAAAGGTTTAACCCCTTGATTGCCCCCTAGGTAACCCTTTCACCCCCTTTTGCCAGTGTCACTAAGCGATCGTTTTTTTTGATCGCTCTATTAGTGTCACTGGTGCCGCTAGGTAGCCAGTTTTTTTTTTAGGTAACCGCCAGGTTTATATAGGATTATAAATAGGTTTATAGGTCAGGTACCCCCATATTACAACCTAAATAAAGGTTTTAACCCCTTGATTGCCCCTAGAGTTAACTCTTTCACCAGTGATCACAGTATAAGTGTCACTGGTGACGCTGGTTAGCCAGTTAGTTATTTAGTTATTTAGGTCCCCGTCAGGTTTTTATATAGCGTCAGGTACCCCCATATATTACCTAATAAAGGTTTTAACCCCCTGATTGCCCCTAGTTAACCCTTTCACCAGTGATCACCGTATAACTGTTACGGGTGACGCTGGTTAGTTAGCTTGTTTTTTTATACTGTCAGGGCACCCGCCATTTATTACCCAACTATCGGTTTAACCCCCTGATCGCCCGGCGGGTGATATCAATTAGGTGTTAGGGTCAAATAAGGTCTGCGTCGCCCCAGGTTAGTGCCAGTACCGCAAACACCCACGCGCAAAGCATACACCTCCCTTAGTGGTATAGTATCTGAACAGATCAATATCTGATCTGATCAGATCTATACTAGCGTCCCAGCAGTTTAGGGTTCCAAAAAACGCATTGTTAGCGGGATCAGCCCAGATACCTGCTAGCACCTGCGTTTTCCCCCTCCGCCCAGCCCAGCCCAGCCCACCCAAGTGCAGTATCGATCGATCACTGTCACTTCCAAAACACTAAGCACACATAACTGCAGCGTTCGCAGAGTCAGGCCTGATCCCTGCGATCGCTAACAGTTTTTTTGGTAGCGTTTTGATTCATTCGCCAGCAGCCTAGGAGCTTTTTTTCCTGTGAATCTCACTAGTGTACTACTAAATTTAGAGCCCAAAATGGCAAATCGCAAGTACACTAGTGAACAGGCCTACTTGTTTCTGAGTATGTCAGATAGTGAAGAGGAGGTCACTCATCTGTCAGAATCAGGCTCAGAATACGATCCAGTAGACGACAGCGGCTCCATGACAGATAGCTCTGAGGACGAAGGTGTGGTCCCTGCTAAGGTCAGGCGTACCCGATCCCGATCTTCTGATGTTGTTGAGGTGCAGGAACCGCAGGTCTCTCGTATGGAGCAGAGAAGTACTAGCGCCGCTATTCCTTCTGGTGAACTGGCAAGCACCAGCGGCCTAGTACACCCTGGACGTAGTCAAACCAGCACTGCAGTAACACTTGGTGACGTGGCGAGTCCCATAAGTGCAGTTCAAGCTGGCGAGGTGGCAAGCACAAGTAGTGTCCCGCTGCCACCAAGAAGAAGACAAAGGCAGGCCCGTCGATCACATAGTGTCCTTCCTGCAGAATTCGCCAATCCTGATTGGGTGCCCACCACTTCTGCAGAACCCGTACTTCCCCCATTCACTGGCCAACCCGGTATTCAGGTGGAAACAGCTGATTTTAAGCCATCCGATTTTTATTCGCTGTTTTTCACGGAAGATCTCTATAGATCTATTGTGGACCAAAGTAATATATACGCTGGTCAACACATCGCCGCTAATCCCCAAGTGCCTTCCCTTGCCAGAGATTGGAAACCAATTACGGTTTCCGAATTTAAGACCTTTCTGGGCCTTTCCCTCAACATGGGCATACACAAATTCCCGACGCTGAGGTCTTATTGGTCCACCTCACCGCACCACCATATGCCCGTGTTCTCTGCCTCCATGTCCAGGGCACGATACGAACAGATCTTGCGGTTCATGCACTTCAGTGACAATGAACTTTGTCGTCCTCGTGGAGACCCTGAATTTGATCGGCTCTACAAAATTCGGCCCCTCATAAACCACTTCAACCAATGTTTTGCAGCCTTGTTTACGCCCAATCAAGTTGTCTGCGTTGACGAGTCCCTGATTAAGTTTTCTGGCCGCTTGTCTTTCAAACAGTTCCTTCCCAGCAAGCGTGCCAGATACGGGGTCAAGCTCTACAAGCTCTGTGACAGGGCAACAGGCTATACGTGGAGCTTTTCGGTTTATGAGGGAAAAGATAGTCACGTAGAGCCGGAGAACTGTCCAGATTACATAGGGAGCGCTGGCAAGATAGTGTGGAACTTGGTGTCACCCTTATTCGGAAAGGGGTACCACTTGTACGTGGACAATTATTACACGAGCGTGCCACTGTTTAGTCACTTGTTTGATCATCAGATTGGAGCATGTGGCACCGTGCGACCTAATTGCCGGGGCTTTCCCCAGCGGCTTGTAGATTCCCGTCTTAGGCTGGGGGAGAGAGCCTGCTTGAAGTGTAATAACTTGCTCGCTGTGAAGTGGAGGGATAATAGGAATGTTTTCGTTCTTACCTCCCTTCATGCAGACACGACAGTCCAAATTCGTACGGCGGCTGGTGTTGTGACGAAACCCCTCTGTATCCACGAATACAACCTTAATATGGGGGGGGGTGGACCTCAACGACCAGTTGTTGGCGCCGTACCTAGTTGTCCGTAAGGCTAGACGCTGGTACAAAAAAGTGTCTATTTATTTATTCCAATTGGCTTTGCTGAATGCTCATGTGCTATACGGAGCTTCAGGCGGGACGTTACCCTTCCTTGAATTCCAGGGAGCGGTTGTCATGGAACTCCTGTATCCAGGCGATTCCACACCTCACCATCCCCTACCAAATGCAGTAAGCCGGCTGCATGAGAGGCATTATCCTCATGTCCTCCAGAGTACCCCTACCCAACGAGCCCCCCAAAGAAGATGTCGTGTCTGTAGCAAGCGCGGATTTAGGCGTGACACCCGTTATTATTGTCCACGCTGTCCTGACAATCCTGGTCTCTGCGTTGGTGAATGCTTTGAACGCTACCACGAACTAGTGAGGTATTAGCGTAGGGTACAGCATTTCACAGGCTAGGATACACTTTCACAGGGTCTCAAGAATGCCATCGCATTTTGAGACCCGACCGTTGCAGTTAAAATTATAGTTACAGGGTCTCAAGAATGCCATCGCATTTTGAGACCCGACCGTTACAGTTAAAATTATAGTTATAGTTTAAAAAAAAAGTGTAAAAAATAAAAATAAAAAAAAAAAAGTACAAAAAAAAAAAAAACCCCAAAAAAAATATAAAATAAAAAACCAAAAATAGTTGTCGTTTTATTGTTCTCTCTCTATTGTTGCTCTTTTTTACTCTATTCTATTCTGCAATGTTTTATTATGTTTTATCATGCTTGCTTTTCAGGTATGTTTTATTGTTAACCATTTTTTTGTTTTCAGGTGCGCCATTCAGTTGCAGCGCGGATTTATTTATCTTGACAGCAACAGCGTTTGCTCCCACGATACATAAAGCCGCGACTCCAACACTGTAGGAGGTGATTTCACCACCACAGTTAAAAAAAAGAGCATATATGCCGAAGCATGGGGGCAGCAGAGGGCGGAGGAGCGATTTTGCTCCTAATGCCACGTACATACGGTCGAAAAAAGTCCGACCATGTGTACGTGGCATAACTTTTTTGCGGGAGGATGCCCCCATGCTTCGGCATATATATATTTTAGGCACGTGTGCGTTAACAAAATGTTTTATTTTTTACTATGTTTTTTTTTTGGTATTTGCTTTGCAGGTATGGTATGGTAAGGTCTTACTGTTATACTCTAATGTTACTTTGTTTTAATGTTAACCATTATTTGCTTAGCAGGTACGCCATTCAGTTGCAGCGTGGATTTATTTATCTTGACAGCAACAGCGTTTGCTCCCACGATACATAAAGCCGCGACTCCAACGCTGTAGGAGGTGATTTCACCACCACAGTTAAAAAAAAGAGCATATATGCCGAAGCATGGGGGCAGCAGAGGGCGGAGGAGCGATTTTGCTCCTAATGCCACGTACATACGGTCGAAAAAAAAGTCCGACCATGTGTACGTGGCATAACTTTTTTGCGGGAGGATGCCCCCATGCTTCGGCATATATATATTTTAGGCACCGGTTGCGTTAACAAAATGTTTTATTTTTTACTATGTTTTTTTTTTGGTATTTGCTTTGCAGGTATGGTATGGTAAGGTCTTACTGTTATACTGTAATGTTACTTTGTTTTAATGTTAACCATTATTTGCTTAGCAGGTACGCCATTCAGTTGCAGCGTGGATTTATTTATCTTGACAGCAACAGCGTTTGCTCCCACGATACATAAAGCCGCGACTCCAATGCTGTAGGAGGTGATTTCACCACCACAGTTAAAAAAAAGAGCATATATGCCGAAGCATGGGGGCAGCAGAGGGCGGAGGAGCGATTTTGCTCCTAATGCCACGTACATACGGTCGAAAAAAGTCCGACCATGTGTACGTGGCATAACTTTTTTTGCGGGAGGATGCCCCCATGCTTCGGCATATATAAATGGTGCATGTATGCCCATCATTAGAAGTGGGTGGATGAAGGGAGGTATTCTAATGGTGGGCATACCCACCGCGCCATTGGGAAATTGGGAAAGCATTTTATCACACCGATCTTGGTGTGGTCAGATGCTTTGAGGGCACAGGAAAGATCTAGGGTCTAATAGACCCCAATTTTTTCAAAAAAAGAGTACCTGTCACTGCCTATTGCTATCATAGGGGATATTTACATTCCCTGCGATAACAATAAAAATGACAACTAAGAAAAAAAAATGGAAGGAACAGTTTAAAAATAAAATAAAAAAGCTAAATAAAAAGAAAAACTAAAAAAAAAAAAAAAAAAAAGCACCCCTGCCCCCCCTTCTTTTGCGCAAAGGCGAACACAAGCGTTGGTCTGGCGTCATATGTAAACAGCAATTGCACCATGCATGTGAGGTATCACCGCGAAGGTCAGATCGAGGGCAGTAATTTTAGCAGTAGACCTCCTCCGTGAATCTAATGTGGTAACCTGTAAAGGCTTTTAAAGGCTTTTAAAAATGTATGTAGTTTGTCGCCACTGCGTGTTTGTGCGCAATTTTAAAGCATGTCGTGTTTGGTATCCATGTACTCGGCCTAAGATCATATTTTTTATTTCATCAAAAATTTGAGCAATATAGTGTGTTTAAGTGCATTAAAATAAAAAAAAGTGTATTTTTTCCACAAAAAATGCGTTTGAAAAATCGCTGCGCAAATACTGTGTGGAAAAAAAAAATGCAACACCCACCATTTTAATCTGTAGGCCTGTAGGGCCTTTGCTTTAACAATATATATAGTGTTTGGGGGTTCAACGTAATTTTCTTGCAAAAAAAAAATATGTTTTCATGTAAACAAAAAGTGTCAGAAAGGGCTTTATCTTCAAGTGGTTAGAAGAGTGGGTGACGTGTGACATAGGCTTCTAAATGTTGTGCATAAAATGCCAGGACAGTTCAAACCCCCCCCAAATGACCCCATTTTGGAAAGTAGACACCCCAAGCTATTTGCTGAGAGCAATGTTGAGCCCATTAAATATTTTTTTTTTTGGTCCCAAGAGATGAATAATGAAAAAAAAAAAAAAATAATATTTTTTTTTTACAAAAACTTGTCACTAAATGATATATTGCTCAAACATGCCATGGGCATATGTGGAGATACACCCCAAAATACATTCTGTTGCTTCTCCTGAGTACGGGGATACCACATGTGTGGGACTTTTTGGGAGCCTAGCCGCGTACGGGACCCCAAAATCCAAGCACCGCTTTCAGGCTTTCTAAGGGTGTAATTTTTTTATTTCACTCCTCACTGCCAATCACAGTTTCGGAGGCCATGGAATGCCCAGATGGCACAAACCACCCCCAAATGACCCCATTTTGGAAAGTAGACACCCCAAGCTATTTGCTGAGAGGTATGGTGAGTATTTTGCAGATCTCGCTTTTTGTCACAATGTTTTGAAAATTGAAAAAAGAAAAAAAAAATTTTTTTTTCTTTACTTTCTTCATTTTCAAAAACACATGAGAGCTGTAAAATACTCACCATGCCTCTCAACAAATAGCTTGGGGTGTCTACTTTCCAAAATGGGGTCATTTGGGGGGGTTTTGTGCTATTTTGGCATTTTATGGCCTTCGAAACTGTGATAGGTAGTGAGGAGTGAAATCAAAAATTTGCACCCTTAGAAATCCTGAAGGCGGTGCTTGGGTTTCGGGGCCCCGTACGCGGCTAGGCTCCCAAAAAGTCCCACACATGTGGTATCCCCATACTCAGGAGAAGCAGCAAAATGTATTTTGGGGTGCAATTCCACATATAACCATGGCATGTGTGGGCAATATATCATTTAGTGACAACTTTTTGAATACATTTTTTTTATTTATTTTTTTTGTCTTTATTCAATCACTTGGGACTAAAAAAAAAAATATTCAACGGGCTCAACATGCCTCTCAGCAAATAGCTTGGGGTGTCTACTTTCCAAAATGGGGTCATTTGGGGGGGTTTTGTGCCATCTTGGCATTTTATGGTCTTCAAAACTGTGATAGGTAGTGATAGGTAGTGAGGAGTGAAATCAAAAATTTATGCCCTTAGAAATCCTGAAAGCGGTGCTTGGTTTTCGGGGTCCCGTATGCGGATAGGCTCCCAAAAAGTCCCACACATGTGGTATCCTCGTACTCAGGAGAAGCAGCAGAATGTATTTTGGGGTGTAATTCCACATATGCCCATGGCATGTGTGGGCAATATATCATTTAGTGACAACTTTGGGCAAAAAAAAAAAAGTTTGTAATATTCCCGCAACTTGTGGCAAAATATAAAATATTCCATGTACTCAACATGCCTCTCAGCAAATAGCTTGGGGTGTCTACTTTCCAAAATGGGGTCATTTGGGGGGGTTTTGTGCTATTTTGGCATTTTTATGGCCTTCAAAACTGTGATAGGTAGTGAGGAGTGAAATCAAAAATTTGCACCCTTAGAAACCCTGAAGGCGTTGATTGGGTTTCGGGGCCCCGTGCGCGGCTAGGCTCCCAAAAAGTCCCACACATGTGGTATCCCCATACTCGGGAGAAGCAGCAAAATGTATTTTGGGGTGCATCTCCACATATAACCATGGCATGTGTGAGCAATATATCATTTAGTGACAACTTTATGAAAAAAAATTTTTTTTTTTTTTTTTTTTGTCTTTATTCAATCCCTTGGGACTAAAAAAAAAAAAAATATTCAATGGGCTCAACATGCCTCTCAGCAAATAGCTTGGGGTGTCTACTTTGTAAAATGGGGTCATTTGGGGGGGTTTTGTACTTCCCTGCCATTTTAGCACCTCAAGAAATGAGATAGGTAGTCATAAATTAAAAGCCGTGTAAATTCCAGAAAATGTACTCTAGTTTGTAGACGCTATAACTTTTGCGCAAACCAATAAATATACGCTTATTGGCATTTTTTTTTACTAAAGACATGTGGCTGAATACATTTTGGCCCAAATGTTTGACTAAAATTGAGTTTATTAGATTTTTTTTATAACAAAAAGTAGAAAATCTCTTTTTTTTTCAAAATTTTCGCTCCTTTTCCGTTTATATCGCAAAAAATAAAAATCACAGAGGCAATCAAATACCATCAAAAGAAAGCTCTATTTGTGGGAAGAAAAGGACGCAAATTTCGTTTGGTTACAAAATTGCATGACCGCGCAATTACCAGTTAAAGTAGTGCAGTGCGAAATTGAAAAAAGACCTCTGGTCCTTTGGCTGCCAAATGGTCCGGGGCTAAAGTGGTTAAAGCTTGTAGGAGGAGTTATTCTCCCCTGACCCTCTGTCTGGACAGTGCTGATTGGCCCTGTGCTGATCACATGCACTCTCCCAAGAAAAAAAAAACACTCTAGCAATACACACCAAACTGAGCATGTGCAGCCTGACTCCTAATACTCTGTCAGGAGATGGGTTTGAGTCAGTTAAAGAAAATTAGGATCAGAGAGACAGAATCACACAGCCTTTATACACAATGCAGAGGATTAACCCCTTAGGTTCCACAGTGAGTATAACCAGCATGTTTTACTGAATATACAGACTGATTTTACTGTTGTGGGTCTAGTAACACTTTAAATACAGTGATCGTTTATTTCACTGGAATAACAAGCTGTCATTAAAGTTGGTGCTGCAGTATCCCTTCAATAGCATGCCATTAGCAAAATACGCTGGCACTTGGGTATGATGTTTGAGACAAGGACAAGCAGAGCTGTCATCTTCTGTCAGTATCAATGAGAAGAGTGCCCATCTGTGGCCATTAAAAAATCAGGCAATAAACAAACAGAAGTTGGATGCGTTTGCATAATGTCTGCATTAAAAAAAAAAATAAAAAAAAAAATTTGTTGTCTACTTTCCTTTGTTTTTTATAAATTGAAATTAAAAAACGTTATGTCCAAATGACAAAAGCTTTATACTTGTTTTGTAAGCAAGTGACTAAACAGGTAAAGTACAATTGCTCTTGTTTGTAAACAAGGTGTTAAAAACTCGCCATCATGTTATCACTGACCATCAGCAGTAATGGCTGCTCTGATGAGAGAATCCATAGACTCTTTACAGCTAGACATTGCAGATAGAAATACATATAGTAGACAATTTGTTTTCAGAATGAATTTATGGGCACAGCATTTTTAGCACTGGCATCTGGCTGTCAGATTTTGGTGCACCAAAATTACTATCTTTTATTGGTTGCAATACCACCTCTATGCCAATGACACCGAGACCCATCTCTTGACTCCTCAACTCACCCCTTCAATCTCATCACGTATCACAAACTTACTGAGTGACCTATCAGTATGGATGTCACACAACTTAATTGTTCTAAAACAGAGCTTGTAATATTTCCTCCTCCCCCCCATGACTTTACCATTGAGATCAATAGTGCAAGCATTGGTTCTAACACACATTCCAAGGTGTTGGGTGAAATCAGACTCTGACCTCTCCTTCAGGCCTCACATACAATCACTGGCTAAATCCTGCCGCCTTAACCTCCGCAACAATGCTAGAATTCACCCCTTTCTGACTAACGACATCACAAAACAACTTATTCTCCCCTTGGTCATTTCCTGCCTTGACTACAGCAACTCCCCCCTCCCTGGCCTACTTTCACACAGGCTATTCCCCCTCTCCGTCTATTATGAATGCTACTGCTACACTAATAAACTTACTAACTGATCCGCGATTGCTGCTCCTCTCTGCCAATCCCTTCACAAAGGCTTCCACCACCCCACCACAACATACAAGGCCATCCTCCTGCTCTCTAATGCCGTGTACACACAATCGAAAATTCCGCCAGCAAAAGTCCGATGTGAGCTTTTGGTTGGAAATTCCGACTGTGTGTATGCTCCATTGGACTTTTGCTGGCGGAATTCCCGCCAGCAAAAGATTGAGAGCATTTTCTCTAATTTTCGGTCGGAAAAAGTTCTTATCGGAAATTCCAATCGTCTGTACCAATTCCGACACGCAAAATTCCTACGCATGCTCGGAAACAATTTGACGCATGCTCAGAAGCATTGAACTTCATTTTCTCGGCTCGTCGTAGTGTTGTACGTCACCGCGTTCTTGACGGTCGAAAGTTCAGAGAACTTTTGTGTGACCGTGTGTATGCAAGCCAAGCTTGAGCAGAATTCCGTTGGAAAAACTATCCAAGATTTTTCCGACAGAAATTCCGCTCGTGTGTACGGGGCATCACTACCTTGTCATCTTCTTCCATGCTCGCCTCCAGGACTTCTCCAGAACCGCTCCCACTCCTTCCTTGTCCCAGTATGTCCAATCAGCTCCTACCCTGTCCACCTTTAGGCGATCCCTGAAAACTCACCTTATTCAGGGAAGCCTATCCCACCTCCACCTAAGAACTGTACCCAAATCACCTCCATCAAAACATCCTCTGCAGCCATTACCTTTTGTACCACCTTCCCCTCCCTTTAGATTGTAGGCTCCATGAGCAGGGCCCTCCTATTCCTTCTGTATTGAACTGTGTTGTAATTCTACTGTCCTCCCCCCTCTACATTATAAAGAGCTGCATAAACTGTTGGTGCTACATAAATCCTGTATAATAATAATAATATTGGCATAATAGTATTTCACTGTGATATTGAGGGGTTAGGTTTTTTAGCACTGATCACTGTATTAGTGTTGCTGGTTCCCACAAAGTGTCAGATTGTCATTCGCAATATCGCAGTTCCACTAAAAAAGTTACTGATCACTACTATTAATAGTATAAAAAAAAAAGGAATCAAAAATTCCAGTATATATCCCATAGTTGTGCAAATTAATCAATATACGCTTATTGGGATTTTTTTTTTTTTTTAACAAAAACATGTAGCAGATACATATTGACCTAAATTTATGGGGGAAAAAAGTGTTTTAACACTTTTGTTATTGAATATGTTTTATAGCAGAAAGTAAAAATATATATATATTTTTTTTTTTAAATGTCAGTTTTTTTTGTTTATAGTGCAAAAAAAAAAAAATGCAGTGGTGAGCAAATACCAGCAAAAGAAAGCCATTTGTGGGAAAAAAAAAAATCACATACATTTCATTTATGTAGAAACCTTGCATGACCGCGCAGTGGTCAGTTAAAGTAATGGAGTGCTGTACAGCAAAAAATGGCCTGGTCATGAAGGGGGTAAATCTTCCAGAAGGCAAGTGGTTATATGCCCTAAAAACTGCAATCTTTCTCTGTTAGCATAATGCAGATTCATTTAAATCGTAGTAGTTTTAGCTACATTCTTTGTACACTGACTTGGAGATATACTGTTGGTTCTACATTTATGGAATCACTATGCTCAGGCATGAAGTTAGCTGAAATACCAGATTTCACCAGTAGATGGAGATGTCACACAGGTGAAACCATTAATTAGAACTCCAGGTCCTAGAGAAGACAGTCTCACTGTTCCTAAACTACATTAGTCCAAAGATGTAACAAATAAAAAAAATAAAAATCTATATGAACAGTAGTAACTAGCTGCAGTGTGGACATTTTCAGTGATTTCCCATCTTCACTTACAAAGATAGACCAGGGAAAAAAAATGTGTATTTACAAAATGATCAGGAGAAAGCTATAAATTGTCAGAACACAAAACAAATATCAGACAAGTGAAAGCTCAAAACCCAGCCTCACATTATTAGTTTCCTGTATATCATCCTGGTAACAAAATATCTGTAGTCTTAAAGCCGTATTAAACCCAAAAATGTTTTATTTCGCAGCTTACCAATCATCAGATGTGGTGGCTGCATTCATTTTCTTCTTTTAGACTTTTTTTTACCTCTGTTTCCACCATCTGACCAGTAAGACACCTTCTGTTTAGTGTCTACACACAGGATGAAGGAGCAACAGAGGCACCTTTGGACAGAGGCCTTGTCAGTCTGGGGGTAAGGAAAGTGTTAGATGGACTAGCAGATTTAAATACACTAACAAATTCAAGCCAAACTCCAGCGAACACTCACTTTTTAAGCAGTTACAGCAACAATTTTGTTCTCTTTGGGATAAAGGTTTTAGATAAATAAATACAAGCTGAGCATTGTAAGCGTCCCTGTCAGTGTTAAAGGGTTTGTCTCATCTCTCCAACTCCCTGGTGCCCAACCTGCGGCCCTTTGGTATATGACAGGGATATGCAATTAGCGGACCTCCAGCTGTTGCAGAACTAAAAGTCCCATGATGCATAGCAAGACTCTGACAGCTACAAGCATGACACCCAGATGCAGAGGCATGATGGGAATTGTAGTTTTGCAACAGCTGGAGGTCCGCTAATTGCATATCCCTGGTATAGGATGTGCCCTCAGACCCCAGCAGTCTGTAGAGCAAACACTGATCTCTACTAGCCTCATGTCACATGTTCCCAGTTTGAGATTGTCTTCTGAAGTCAAATTTGTAGCGTGTCCACACTCTCTGACCCACATTACCTCTAATAGGTCTGCAGTTTCTGACAGTCCTCTCAAGCGTTACATATATTGAACATTATGAGCAGCCCTTTGGTGATGTTAGGGGGCCACATTTGAGGCCCCTTTTAGCTGATGCAAATAAATACTAGAGTATAAATAGTGCGCAATATCAACCTTAGTCTATTTAGATCAGCAGGTGAGGTTAAAAGACAAATGTCGTGGTATAGTAAAATATATGCTTGCGTGACAAACCCAAGTTCACAAAAATATATATAAACTTCAAGTTACAATGAGGTTGTAACCAATTTAATAAATAAATACACAATGTGTTAAAAGTAGATACAATGTGTTTTAAATAAATAAAGTGCTTCAAAATATGAGTAAAAACAAGTATGTGTTATAATGTATCAAAGAAAGGAAATATCCAGTTTATGCCAATGCTGCATATGGGGATATATAAATTCCAAAAGCCAATACAGCCTTGACCTGATGGATTAGCCAATTAATTGATAAATTAATAGGTATACGGCCGCCAATTAAATATTATACTAATTCCATAGGTGATAACACCTAAATGAGTTAGATAATTAATGAAATAACTCTTCACATCCACTAATGATATCCGGGACACAATTAGAAATGCAAGAACTGAAAAAAAGAGAAAGAGAAACTTCCCTTTATGCTGGGAATGTGGGGCTTTTTTCCTTTTGGTTCCTCCTGATGTATGTACCCAGTAGGTGTTTGCACGTTCAAATCCTGCTAATGGTCAGGATCAGATAGGGGGCTGTCAGCCCTTTCCTCCTCACTGTGCTGTGCTGTGCTTAGCACTATCACTTGGGCTCCTCCTCCCGACGCGTATCATCACAGGTCACGTGACTTTCTCAAGGGAAATTTGGCCCCTTTTAGCTGATGAGTGGAAAACCACTGCTCTAACTGCTACATCTGCAGGATAGCTTGTTCTTTTGAAAAACAACAGACTTGGGGCCCTTTCACATGGATGTGTCCGTGTACGGGCTCTGCTTTGCTCAGCAGGGGATCACTCCATCGATCCCCGCTGAGCAGGCAGATGATAGGTCTGTCTCTGCACACTGTGCAGGGACCGACCTGTCAGAGCGCCACTCTCCCCTATGTGGGATCGTATGAAGATGGACCGTAGAGTCCGATGACGGATGGAAAAATAGTGTTTTTCTCCATCACACTTTTTCGGATCGGAGCGGGTCGGATGTCAGCTGACATGTCACCGATGACATCCGTTGCTCCATAGAGCGTCCGGACAATCAGGTCCGCCTAAAAAGCTGACAGGCGGACCTGAACGGTCCATTCGTGTGAAAGAGGCCTTACTTGCAGGATCACCTGATAAAAAAAAAAGAAAGCCTAAGAAAGAAAACGAATGCAGCCACCACATTTAAGAATTGGTAAGCTGAAATTTAATAAATGTTTGCCTTTGGGTTTAAAGTGATACTAAAGTCTTGTTTATTTTTGTTTAAAAATAACAAACATATATGTCATACTTACCTGCTCTGTGTAGGGGTTTTTCACAGAGCAGTCCAGATCCTCCTCTACTCGGGTCCCTCTTCGGTGCTCCTGGCCCCTCCCTCCAGCTCAGGTAAGTATTAGGGGGCTGCTGCATACAGAACATTTTTTTATCTTAACGCATAGAATGCATTAAAGTGATTGTAAGGTCTAGTTAAAAAACAAACAAAAAAAAAAAAAAACAAGTTATACTTGTCTCCCCTGTGCAGTTGGTTTTGCACAGAGCAACCCAGATCCTCCTCTTCTCGAGTCCCACTTTGCTGCACCTGTCGCGTGCCACCACAGCAAGCAGCTTGCTACGGGGGGCACCCGAGCCGAGGCACAGCTCCCTGTCTCCATTCAAATACGGAGCCCCGGCCCCACCCCCTCTCGCCCCTGATTGGCTGACTGACTTTGGCTCCCGTGGCTGTCAATCAATGGTGCCGCTGCTGTGTCTCAGCCAATCACGAGGAGGGTACCGGATGGCTAAGACACTCGTGGACATTGCTGGGCAGAGATAGGGCTCAGGTAAGTAATTAGGGGGTGCTGGGGAGGCTGCTACACAGTTTTTTTTTTTTTATCTTAATGCATAGAATAGAATTCTGCCTTTATAACCCCTTTAAAGGCTGCCATACACAACTCAAATTTCACCCAATTCATGCTGAAGCAAACAAAATTTGAGCTGCAGATGCCCCCTTACTGACTCCGCATGGCTCAAGAAAAGTCCAATTAGCTGTTTAGGTTTCCTGACAGCCACGGGTACCACTTGTCAGAATACAATTGCTGGCAGAGGAGATTTGTCCACTTGAGCTTTCCAGCATGCTGAAATAAATCTTTGGGGGCGATTACTAAGGGCCCTTTCACACGTGCGGACTGTATGTCTGTTTTTCATCCATCCGTTTTCGGATAAAAAACAGACAGACATGTACCCCTATGGGATAGCGGGTGTCAGCGGATGAGCATCTGCTGACACCCGATATTGTCCGCCTCCGCTGTGGTCCGATTCTACAGACGGAGGTAAAACCCTATTTTTCTATCCGTCTGCAGAGCAGATCGAATGAACACGGACAGACTGTCCGTGCTCATCCGATCCCCCATAGGGGAGAGTGGAGATCTGACAGGGTGGTCCCTGCACAGCGTCACCTGCCACCTGCCACCTGTCGGCTCAGCGGGGGATCAGCAGAGCGATCCCCGCTGAGCAGCGGATGTTCACGGGGCGGATCATTACGGATCCGCCCCGTGTGAAAGGACCCTAAAACTGGAACTCACAGAATCTGGTGCAGCTGTGCTAGTAACCAATCACCTTCCAACTTCAACTTGCTCAATTAGAGTGGAACTTCACTCTCCCAATCAACAGTGATAATTTTTTTTATTTATTTTTTTTAAAGTTTTATTTATTGCTTTTTGAACATAACAACAGGTACATACAAGACCCAAGGGGCCACAAAAAAAAAAAAAAAAACAATTTACAACTCTTCAGCATTGACTCTTCCTCCTCCTTCCAAACCCCCGCTCAGTGAAAAAAAATCAAAACATTAATACTAAGGCCACCTTTTCTCAAGAACATTCAATAGGAACATTTACTTATGTCAGATAATTACATACAAGTCACAAAACCCATCGCCAGTGCATACTATTATGTATCCCTCAATCCGCCACCATGGTTTCACTCTTCATCCAACAGTGATTATTTTTAATCCTCATTCTGCTAGCATTAGTAAATAGATATGAAAGTATATCATTGTTATATTTTTTTACATTTCTTCAGTTAGTTCCTGGTTTGTTGCCTAGGCAAATGATGTCTTACATCCCAGGAGTCTTCAGGAGTGGTGAAGGAGTTTTCTCAACTAAGCACACTCTACTGTATGCATGCTTGAGCTAAGGGCAGATTAATTCCGGGAAGTAAATGCTACATGAAAAATTTGCCCTTACTCAATATGGCCATGGCCAGAAGCGCTAGGGAGGTGTTTTTCAAAGTGATTTCTCCACAAAATAATGCATAGAGACATGGGTGGATGGTGGAGTTTGCTTTGAACATTAAAGTGGTTGTAAAGGATTTTTTTTTTTTTTAACCACTTTCAGACCGAAAGAGCACTTTTTTGCGATTCTGCACTGCGTCGCTTTAACTGATAATTGCGTGGTCGTGGCTCCCAAACAAAAATAGATTTTTTTCCCACAAATGGAGCTTTCTTTTGGTGGTATTTGATCACCTCTGCGGTTTTTATTTTTTGCGCTATAAACAAAAAAAGAGCGACAATTTTGAAAAAAGAAAAAACTTACTTTTTTTACTTTAATAAATTTCCCCCAAAAATATATCAAACATTTTTTCCTCGGTTTAGGCCGATACGTATTCTTCTACATATTTTTGGTTAAAAAAAAAAAAAAAAAAAAAAAAAAAAATCGCAATAAGCGATTGATTGGTTTGGGCAAAAGTTGTAGCGTTTACAAAATAGGGGATAGTTTTATGGTATTTTTATTAATAATTTTTTTTTTTACTAGTAATGGCAGCGATCAGCGATTTTTATTGTGACTGCGACATTATGGCGAATACATCGGACATTTTTGGGACCATTGTCATTTATACAGCAATCAATGCTATACAAATGCACTGATTCCTGTCACTAAATGACACTGGCAGGTGGCAGTGTAGGGTTTAAGTGTGTCCTAGGGGCGTGTTTCTAACTGGGGGGCGTGGCTGTATTTTAGAGATCACTGATCTCTGCTCCACAGGGATCAGTGTTACTTGTTGCTAGGCAGAATGGGGAGATGCTGTTTACAGAATCTGTTTATTCTTCCTCCCCGTAAGGCGATCGCGGGTATCCCCTCGGCGATAGAGTCCGCGGTACCAGCGATCAGACTCACGGAGGTCCCGACCGGCGGTGCGCAGGAGATGGCATGGCGGCAAATTCAAAGGGAGCAATCCAGCGCTGGGCATGAGAGCTGCGGCTCTCCTGGCTTTGTCCCTCCTCCCTGGGCAGATTGCTAGAAGCAGGAGCAATTGGCTCCCATTCCTCTAAACTCCAGTAAAGAGGGAGCAGGGGGCGGGGGCGAGTCCCTCTGTCTCTGTCAATGGATGCAGCAGGGCTCCGGAACGAGCCCACACGGGCCGCTCTGCAATTCTTTTGCACAGAGCAGGTAAGTATGACATGTTTGTTATTTAACCGATTCCCGACCGGCGCACGACAATGTACGTCGGCAGAATGGCACAGACAGGCATAAGGGTGTACAGGCCCATTTTCAGCTTTCAGCGCTGTCGCACTTTGAATGACAATTGCGCGGTCATTCAACACTGTACTCGTGACATTTATATCATTTTTTTCACACAAATAGTTTTCTTTTGTTGGTATTTAATCACCACTGGGTTATTTATTTATTTTTTAAACAAAGGTAAAAAGATCGAAAATGTTGAAACAAAAAAACTTTGTTATAAAATTTTGAAAATAAGTAATTTTTTTGTTTCACTGGTGTGCTCTGATGAGGTGGCACTGATGGACACGAATGAAGCGGCACTGATAATCAGTGCCCTGATTATCTGTGTGCATGTCCTCTGTCAGGATAGCCAATTACTGGCTCTCCTCTTCTCACTCTGTGACAGAGCGTGAGGAAAGTATTGCCTATAGCCGGCAATTCTGTTTACATGTGATCAGCTGTGATTGTCCCTTTACCACGATCTGTGATCAGCTGTCTTCCAAGGACACAGCAATCACAGAGCGTCCCAGGGGGCATGTGAGGTGCGTGGTTCCAGGAGAACGCCCTCCCGCAACGAGAGAGCCGCGCTGTAGCAGTTTTTCCACCATAGCGTGCTAAGGAAGTGTTTAACCACGTCAGCCCCGGAAGAATTGGCTGCTCAATGACCAGTCCATTTTTCGCGATACGGCAAAGCGTCGCTTTAACTGACAATTGCGGTCATGCGACGCTGTACCTAAACAAAATTGACGTCTTTTTTTCCCCATAAATAGAGCTTGCTTTTGGTGGTATTTGATCATCTCTGCAGGGGGGGGGCATGGTGCTATAAACAAAAAGAGCGACAATTTTGAAAAAAAAATAAAATAAAAACATTTTGTACTTTTTGCTGTAACAAAAAGCCCCAATTTTTTTTTTTTTTAAAAAAGGAAATTTTTTCCTCAGTTTAGGCCAATATGCATTTTCCTACATATTTTTGGTAATAAAAATCGCAAAAGGCGTATATTGATTGGTTTGCGCAAAAGTTATAGCGTCTACAAAATAGGGGATAGATTTATGGCATTTTTATTATTTAATTTTTTTACTAGTAATGGCGGTGATCTGCGTATTTATCGAGACTGCGACATTATGGCGGACACATCGGACACTTTTTTGGGTCGCTTGACAATTATACAGCAATCATGCTATAAAAATGCACTGATTACTGTACAAATGCCACTTGTGGCTGGAGGTCATCGCGACCGCCGGTCACGAGCATCGGCACCCCAGTTGTGCCGCTTAAAAGGGACCGATGAATAGCTGCAACGATTCGTGGGATTGTCCAGGCCTGACGTAGTATAAGGGTGGCGGCTGGTGCGCAAGTGGTTAAATTGTGTTTTTGGTTTGTGGTGCTCAGGTACAGTGAAGATACACTTTAACCACTTAAGGACCGAGCCTCTTTTTGAGATGTGTGTTTACAAGTTAAAAACGTTTTTTTATTTGCTAGAAAATTACTTAAAACCCCTAAACATTATAATTTTTTTTCCTAACACCCTAGAGAATAAAATGGCGGGCATTGCAATACTTTGTCACACCATATTTGCGCAGCGGTCTTACAAGCGCACTTTTTTTGGAAAAAATACACTTTTTTTAATTAAAAAATATGACAACAGTAAAGTTAGTAACTATAGGGAAAGGGTAAAGGGAAATTGCAAGTGGGCCACCATCTGCCTGTCACCTCGTTAAGGGATCAGCAGCCAATCTTAAACCGTGTAGGGTATTGCCACCGTAACCGTAAACATATATAGAAAAAAAGAGGGTCATGAGAGCGATAGAACCGGGCTCACAAAGAGGCTACTTATGGCGGCAAAAAATAGATCGGATCAGTCAAATTTAATTAGTATCAAAAATGTTTTTATTAATGAAGTTAGTTACTAAAGACAAACTGGACAAAACAAGACAACCATAAAACAACACTTAACACACCACAAATGTCCGGACAGTTGTTGTAGTCAATTGGAACCAATATATTCAACAATATAGTGAATTAATCTGTTTATAGAGAATCAAAGTCTCTCGGTCAATCTCTAATTGGTTCTTCAATGGACTAGAACTGGTATGCAGAGAGAGCTATGGGCAAAAATACTGAGGTAGATAAGGATTTGGTAACATCAAAATCAAGATATTGATTATATAGAGCGACGTAGGCAGTCAGTTAATAAATGACCATCAAAAAAAACCAGTAAAGTTAGCCCAATTTTGTGCCGATATCACTGGACCCTGGGACAGGTAAGAGTCCTTATTTTAAAAGTCAGCAGCTGCAGTATTTGTAGCTGCTGACTTTAAAAAAAAAATTTTTTTTGCGGGACTCCCTCTTTAACACAGTTTTTAAGAAAAATAATACAATTTGGGTCACTTTTATTCCTATTACAAGGAATGTAAACATCCTTTGTAATAGAAAAAAAGCATGAAAGGACCTCCTAAATATGAGATATGGGGTCAAAAAGACCTCAGATCTCATATTTACACTAAAATGCAATACAAAAAATAAATAAATTGGCATTTAAAAAAATAAAAATAAAAAAATAAATAAAAAAAAAGTCCCTTTAAGAGCTGTGGGCGGAAGTGACATTTTGACGTTGCTTCCGCCCTGCACCGTTATGGAGACGTGTGGGGGCCATCTTCCCGTCACTCCTCTCCATACCCAGCCAGGATGAAGATCCGATTGCCTCTGCCGCTGCCGATGGATCGGGTAAGCGGCGGAGGGCACCGGACCGTGGCGGGAGGGGGGGGGGCCCTCTCCCGTCGCCGATCAAAGTGATTTTGCGGCGAATCTGCCACAGAGACCACTCTTATCAGAAACCGGACCGCCGGCCGAACACGAGGATACTGGGATTATGGCAGCTAGGCTGCTGCCATAACAATGATATCTCACATCAAAGTTAGGACGTATATCGGCATGCGGAGGTCTGGAAGTGGTTAAGCTTTGACGATAAAACCTGGAAGCGGATTGGTTTCCATGTAGAACTGCACAGATTCTGTGTGCACCAGTTTTAGTAAATCTCCCCCTATATGTGTATGGCCTGCTTCAGCCACGTATCCCCCTCTCCTCTCTGCTGTGTGCCTCGGGTACTAACTATACATTAGCATGCATCCTGCAATTCAGCTTTAAAGACTCAAATAATATAGTACTAGGCACCATCTGAATATATAATGTCAATGAATACACTTAGGCAGCGATGATGTGCTGAATCTCTACATTTCAATGACCAGTTAACTATTTCATCAAGAAAAGAATCTCCCAATTTCAGCCACACTCTGGATTTTTACCAGACAGATATAATGAAAGTGCTATCTAGGCTTCCTTTATTGGAAGCAGTGCAGTTAAAATCTGCCACCTCCTCTTCATAAAAAATGCTTTATTACTCTTTCAGGCTTTAATTACAAGTGACTCATCCTGATTTGCATGAGGATTTTTTCTCCCTCTAGACGTATAGCAATTTCCTCTCAGTCAAACCATCTATAACATGGCTTTCCTTGTGATGTCAAGAAGCATTTAATGGCTCTTAGCAGAGGCTTGGGACTGTGCCCTGAATGAGTCATCTCCATTCACCAACTGGAGCGCACACATTTTCATGAATGGATTATTCAGCAACAAATGGCATTGGTTCATGCTACCCGGACTCAACTCGCTGTATAATGGAGCTGATGTTTCTATTTCAGTGTCGCATGAATAAAAGGGGGGGAAGGTTTCACATTTCTCTGACAGTGCAGATCTAGAGATCTACTCCTTAATGCTTTTCTTCATACCGGCTCATACATTTAATGGCGGCTATAAAAACATTGCAAAAGGCAATCTGCTAGATCCCCTTTACCTTAGCAAAAAAAATGTCATCTGCTTTATAATCCCCAAACTAAATCTAAATGCCAGAAAGCCCCCCGCAATCCCACTCCTGGAGACCTTGTGATACTCAGACGCTAAAAGCAAACCTTTTTTTTTCTTTCATAAAAATATAAAATAAATAAAATATTATTATTATTTTACACTTTTCTATATTGGCAGCTTCTCATTTAGTTCATTAGAGCTAGCCTAGGTTTTCGCATTTTTTTTTATTACCGTATTTGCCGGCGTATACGACGACTGGGTGTATAAGACGACCCCCTATTTTTCCAGTGAAAACTTAGGTTTTTAGCGGCGCTTTACCGTCGTTTTTTTACCGTAGTTTTTGCGGGGGTTTTCGCCCGCTAGCAGGGCGGTTATGACCCCCACTAATGGCCGAAAAAGGGTTAAAAACTACCCGCATAGCGCCGCTGCAGCGCCGCTTTGCTGGCGGTTCAGCAGCGGTGCCCATTCAGTTCAATGGGCAGGAGCGGGTTTAGGAGCGGTGTATACACCACTCCTAAGATACTGCTCGCAGGATTTTTTTAGCGTCCTGCCAGCGCACCGCTCCAGTGTGAAAGCACTCGGGGCTTTCACACTGGAGAGACAAGAGAGGCTCTTTACATGCACTATGCAGGCGCCTCAGTGTGAAAGGGGTCTAAGTATTTTACACTTTTAACCTCGTTTATTTTACTGTTGCCTATTGCCAATTTTTGAATATCTTTTCTGTAAATATTTACTTGTACTGTTTTACTCTTCTTTTCATTAAAATTATATTTAAAAACTGTTAAGCTGGATATGTGAATGCTCTAAACACAAATTAAAAAAGGCATGCCTCTTTGAAGAAGCTACGCCATTATCAACTTTCCTGTCTGGATGGTTGCTCTCAATCTGCTGGTCCTAAGATTATAGCAGAAAAATCTCTGCACAGGTTAGGGTCTGTGCAGCACAGCTTTTTATAAGTTCACCTTTAGGGTTTACGCTGGTCCAGAATTTTAATAGACCGACCATTTAAGCAGACCAGCATCCATCCTACTTTAAATATGCAAGGAGGGCAGCATAAACACCATGCATTTGTATTGGCCTTTTTAATATATTTAACCACTTCCATACTGGGCTGCCATACCGGATCTATTCTGGTACTCCT
Organism: Lithobates sylvaticus; assembly: GCA_028564925.1. Taxonomy (NCBI): domain Eukaryota; kingdom Metazoa; phylum Chordata; class Amphibia; order Anura; family Ranidae; genus Lithobates; species Lithobates sylvaticus. The sequence continues at coordinate 559,577,710 of CM053027.1, read as the reverse complement.
CTCCTACATATAAAATTCTTAATTTTTTTTTTGCTAAAAAATTACTCGGAACCCCCAAACATTATATATGTTTTTTTTTAGCAGAGACCCTAGGTAATAAAATGGTGGTAGTTGCAACTCTTTACATCACACGGTATTTGCGCATCAATTTTTCAAACACGTTTAAAAAAAAAAAAAAAAAAACACAGTTTCATGAAAAAAAAAACAGTAAAGTTAGCCCAATTGTTTTGTATAATGTGAAAGATGTTACTCCAAGTAAATAGATAACTTACATGTCACACTTTAAATTTGCGCACACTTGTGGAATAGCGCCAAACTTTGGTACTTAGAAATCTCCATGGCGACGCTTTAACATTTTTAACATGTTACCAGTTTAGAGTTACAGAGGAGGTCTTGGGCTAAAATTATTGATCTTACTCTAATGCTCGCGGCGATACCTCACATGTGTGATCCGAACGCCTTTTACATATGTGGGCGCGACTTATGCATGTGTTCTGTCTACAATCACGTGAGGATGGGGGTGCTTTAAATTTTATTATTATTATTTTACTTTTATACCTTCTCTTTAGTTTTTTTCTTTTGATCACTTTTATTCCTATTCCAAGAAATGTAAACATCCCTTGGAATAGGAATAGTGTGAGACAGGTCCTCTTTATGGAGAGACGAGGGGTCTATAGACCCCACATCTCTCCTCTAGGGTGGAAAGACCGAGATAAACAACCTTTGGCCTTTCCAGCCGAGTAACCAGCAAAGTTTACTTCCACCTCCCGGACGTGACATAATAACCGAAGGTCATAGAGATGACTGGGGACTATCAGGTCACCAGAAATCTCTATGCTTAACTTCCAGCACTGCCAGATTCCTTCACCGGCTCGCTGATCGCACAAGCTTGATGATAAAAGCACCGGAAGGCGGGGGGGGATAGGGGGTGGGTTGAACTGCCACTATTATTGTTCTTACGGTGCATGAAATCGTCGGCTGAAAAAGATTATATCTGAATGATGCCTGCAGCTGAAGGCATCATTCAGATGTCCCCACTCAAAGTCCAGGATGTTATATGACGTCCTTGGGCATGAAGTGGTTAAAATGGCTCATGTTGAAGGACAATGTGGACTACGTGAAGGTGACTGACAAGCAAAGGGGTATGCATTCCTGGTGTATTTATACCCCAAATCTCTATACAGTTTAATTTGATTAACATATACATTACAAATAGATTGTGTTTATGGCCTGACCAGGCTAGCATTATTAGCTCATGGACTGACCTGGTGCCTATTATATGCATGTTATAGGAAAAGAGAGAAAAGTATATACATTAACATAATTGTTATATAGTAGTTTAAAGCCTAAGTTTGGTCAAAACATAAAATTACAAAAATAAAAAATAGCACAAGGGATGGTACTTCCAATCAATGCAAAGTGCCCCTTGCAGATGGCAACAGAATGCAATGATTTGTAAATCTCTTAAACTAATATTTTATTCACAAGAGAAAATAGAAAACATATCAAATGTTTAAACTGAGAAAATTTACCATTTTAATGTACCTAGATAATAAAAATAAGGTAATTTTGAAATTGATGGCAGACTAAAAGTCTTAAAAAAGTTGGGACAAGGCCGTGTTTACCACGATTTAACATTCCCTCTTAACAACACTCTGTAAACATGTGGGAACTGAGGAAACCCGTTGCTGGCATTTTGGGAAAGGAATGTTGTCCCCTCCATGCCTGATATAGGATTTAAAACTGCTCAACAGTCCTGGGTCTTCTTTGTCGTATTCTTCGTTTCAAGATGCACCAAATATTTGCAAGGTAAAAAAATGTGCATTTATTATTTTTAGTTTCTGGAGCCTCTAAACAATTGCACCAGCAATCAGCATTTTCTTCTGTATCTGTGTCCGTACATCCCATACAGGCAAGCAGATGCAATCTGGCAGGAATAGAGAATGAACTACCACAGAGCTCCACAGCTCCATGGTAGTTCATTGAAAACTACAAGCCAACAGCCGCAACGGCTGCTGGACTTGTAGTTTTCCATTCACAGAACACTGCGAATGGATGACACAGCCAGGCGGGCGGAGCCCTGCTAGACCACTTTTTTTTAAATTGTGACAGCTAGCAGGGGAGAGAAGATCCTACGAAGCCATGCTCTGGTCATAGATGTAGTACCGTATATACTCGAGTATAAGCCGAGATTTTCAGCCCTTTTTTTAGGGCTGAAAGTCCCCTTCTCGGCTTATACTCGAGTCAGTGCGGTCTGCCTACATGAACAGCTTGTCATGTAGACAGACGGCACTGTTCAAAAGCCGCGCCGCCTCCTCCCGCCCGTCCGTGATAGGCGGACACTAATTTTCCCAGCAGCGCAGTGTTCCGCCTATCACGGATGTTCTCTCATTCTCATCTCATGGACGAGGATGAGAGAATATCCGTGATAGGCGGAACACTGCACATGACTGCTTGGAAAACCGAGTGTTCCTCCTATCACGGACGAGGAGGAGGCGCGGCTTTCAAACCTGCAATGGCGCCTGGAGCCTCAGCGCGTACGAGGGACACCGGACACCGCACACCGAGGGACAGCGGCCCCCGAGGGACGCGGGACACCGGATCGATCTGTCACAGGTAGGCTGCACTGGGGACACGGGGGGGTTGTATAGGACACAGGGGACATGTAGATGGGCATTTGGTGACACACTTTTCCACTTACAGTAGCTGCTCCATTTCCCCCCCTCGGCTTATACACGGGTCATTAACTTTTCCCATTTTTTTGTGGTAAATCAGGGGCCTCGGCTTATACTCGGGACGGCCTATACTCGAGTATATACGGTATGTCATTTAGATTTCTCCTGCTCAAATAAACAAGACGTCGTCTGGATGACGACATATACTGCTCTAAAACCTGCATTTATCTTTCAGCATTGATGGTGCCTTTCCAGATGTCCAAGCTGCCCACTCCATATGCACAAAGCACTAGGGGTCGACCAATATAGTTTTTTCAGGGCCGATTCGATACCGATTTTTCAGCTGCCTTTCAGCCAATATTTTGTAGATTTTAACTTTGTATTTTTGAATAGTCTAATTTTTTTTTTATCACTGTTATTGCTGTCTCAAGGAATGTAAACATTCCTTGTGACAGTAATAGGCAGCACTGGTACTCTTTATGGAGGGATCTGGGGTCTATAAAACCCCAAACCCTTCCTCAGCACTTGAAAGTATTTAAAAAGTCAAGATTGGCGTTTAATACTTTCTAAAATGTAAAACTGGCACGTTTAGCATGCCAGTAATCCGGAAGTAATGTCATGACATCACTTCCAGGTTACTGCTTTGTTCCGGTCTTTGGGCAGCCATCGGACGTGCTGGCTGGTCGCTCGGGCCACCTGGTGGGATGGGAGACCTGATAGGATCGGCGGGAGGGTCGCTGCTTGTAATAACAGTCGAGCATCAGTTGTTATTACAAGAAAGCCGACCGTCCGCTCTAAAGAACGGTACCGGGTTGATGTCTGCAGCTGCAGTTATCACCCCGGTACAACCCCTTGAAGCAATATCGGTAAGTCTGTGACCGATGCTTAAAAAAAAAAAAGTGAAAATCGTCCGCAATGATAATCGTTCAACCCCTACTAAGCACCCCCATACCATCAGAGATGCCAGCTTTTGAATTGAGCGCCGATAACAAGCCGGAAGGTCACACACCCATGGTTGCCAAAAAGAGAGAGTCAATTTTCCATTTGCCTGCCCACAGAACAGGTTTCCATTTTGCAACAGACCATTTTAATTGAGCTTAGACCCAGCAAAAGACACCAGCGTTTCTGGGTCATGTTCTGATACGGTTTCTCCTTTGCATGATAGAGCTTTAATATGCATTTTTAAATGGCACGGCAAACGGTGTTCACAGATAGAGATTTTTGGAAGTATTCCATGCAGTGATGTCCATCACAGAATCATGCCTGTTTTTAATGCAGTGCCGTCTGAGGGCCCAAAGATCATGGGCATCCAGTATTGAGTTTTGTCCTTGTCCCTTGCGCACAGAGATTTCTCCAGATTCTCTGCAACTTTTGACAATATGTACTGTCGCCTCCTCCTGAGTATTACGATACCACATGTGTGGGACTTTTCCACAGCCTGGCCACTTAGAGAGGCCCAACATGCAGGGAGCGCCATCACGTGTTCTATGAGCATAAATTACACATCTAAATTGTTGACTACCTATTACACTTTTGAAGGCCCTGGAGCACCAGGACAATGACATGTGACACTGACGTGGCACTGATGACACCTGACACTGATGTGGCACTGATGACAGATGGCACTAATACGGGGCACTGATGACAGATGGCACTAATACGGGGGCACTGATGACACGTGACACTGACAGATGGCACTAATATGTGGCACTGCTGACAGATGGAACTTATACGTGGCACTGATATCATGTGGCACTAATACATGGCACTGATGAGAGATGGCACTAATACGTGGCACTGATGACAGATGGCACCGATGACATGTGACACTGATGACAGATGGCACTGATACGTGGCACTGATGACACGTGCCACTGATAACAGATGGCATGTGACACTGACAGGTATCACTTTTGACAGATGGCACTGATACGTGGCACTGATGACAGATGGCACTGACATGGCACTGATGACACGTGGCATTGATATGGCACTGACAGATGGCACTGACGTGGCACTGATGACAGATGGCACTGACGTGGCACTGATGACAGATGGCACTGACGTGGCACTGATGTGGCACTGGGGACAGGTGGCACTGGCAGATGGCACTCTGGGGACAGGTGGTACTGGGGACATGTGGTACTGGGGACAGGTGGCACGGATGGCACTCTGGGGACAGGTGGTACTGATGACAGGTGGCAGCGGGACAGATCACTTTATTTTTTTTTTTTTTTTTTTTTTTTTACTTCCGGCGCCGTTCCTCTCTCCCTCCTCACACGCTGTCTGTGTGAGGAGGCAGAGCGGCGCTGACAGATGATCTCATATGTTTGCATATGCAAACATATGAGATCATCTCTCATTGGACAGCCAGATCTCGCTGTAAACGGCCGCTGTGATTGGCCGTTTACAGCGATCTGTGACCGACTGTGTCCGACGGACACGGCCAGCACAGAACTTCCCCGATGCGCGCTCTCAGGAGCGCGCATTAGGGAAGTAAACAGGAGGACGTCCAGGGACGTCCTCCCTGCAGGGAGCGTCCGCGCTGCAGCCGTCTTTCGGCTATAGCGCGGGCGCGTAGTGGTTAAACAAATGTTTTTATTGATTTTTATCCACCCTGTGTACTGTAGATGATGATATATTTAAAGTCTGTGCACATTTTATATTATGGAACATTATTCTGAAATAGTTTGACAATTCTTCGATGTAACTTCACAGATTGGGTATAAAGGCATCTTAGAGAGTCCGAGTGTCTCAGAAGTAAAAATGGGCAGAGGTTTACCAATCAGGTTACTGACCTGTTGCAAAATAACATAACATAATTAGTTGGAAAATATTTTTCCAGCTCCTACTTGGTTAGTACCGCTTACTTTTGCCAGTTTTTTGTTGCTCTGTCCCAATGTTTTTGAGATGCTGCCATCAATTTGAATTTTTTTTTGCTGCCATCAATTTGAATTTTTTTTTCTTAAAATGGTTCATTTTCTCAGTGTAAACATGTAATCTCTTCTATTTTCTATTGTGAATAAAATATGGGTTTATGAGATTTCACATTGATTGTCGTCCATTGTGCTGAAGTTTTTAAAATAACGTTTTCACTAAGCTTAGGATTTAATGTTGTTAAAAATGTTTGCCAACATCCTTCAGCATCCTGACGGTTCAAAATAGAAGAAAGGAGATTGTTCCATGCATTTTTTTTAAATATTAGACCCCTTTCACACTGAGGCGCTTTACAGGCGCTACATCGCTAAAAATAGCGCCTGTAAAGAGCCTCTCCTGTCTCTCCGGTGTGAAAGACTGAGTGCTTTCACACTGAAGCGGTGCGCTTGGAGGACTGTAAAAAAAAAAATCTTTGCAGCGCTCTAGGAGTGGTACATACACCACATGCTCCTAAAGCGCCCCTGCCCATTGAAATGAATGGGGCATTGCCGCCGAACCGATGGCAAAGTGCCGCTGCAGCAGCACTTTGCAGGCTGTATTGCCGCTGCCGCAGCGCTTTGCAGGCAGGCTGTTTTAACCCTTTTTCGGCCGATAGCGGGGGTTAAAAGCACCCCGCTATCGGCCAAATAGCACCGCTAAAACTACGATAAAGAGCCGCTAAGAATAGCAGTGCTTTACCACCGATGCCCACCCGCCCCAGTGAGAAAAGCACAAGAAAATCCTACCTCCACCCCAACACTGATGCTCTTCTTCTATTTGATGTGTTTTCCTAGCAGAGGTGCCAATGAAGGCCAATGGGGTTAATGCAACATTCAGGTAAAAGCTAAACTTACTCGCAGTTTGACTACTGCCAAAAAGTGTATGGAGCCCATTGCGTCTGTTCAGACTATCTCATACAGCAATAGTGGACACCTTGCAAGTGTTACAAAAATGCCTGCCAAGAGCCTTTATTTGAAGCCCATAAAGACTTATCCCAACACATGAAAACGTGCAGTTATTTTTATACATACATAAAAAAAAAACGCAGAGTTCAGCTATGACTAACACCCTGTCAGTGGATAAATATAAACCAGTGTCCTTGAAGCATAAACTCCTTATTAAAAACAGCCACTGAGGCATAAAGAAACAAGTCTCTGAACATGCTTCCGGTTTATGCATTAAAGAACCAACATTCACCCAATACTGTATCTACAGTATTGGGCATCATGCACTCCTACTATAAATGGCAAAATTAACTTTGCCTGATTTTTTTTAAGGCAAAAGTTGGCAGCTCTGTACAATAGGTCTTCAAGGCTGGAGTAACATATTGGAAAATGTTGAGCCAAAATGCTAAATGGTTCAGTTGCAGTAAAACGAAGGACAGATATTGGGATGGTTGAAAATAATGTTGTGTGCAGACCTCTTGGAAGAGCATGGAGGCGATCACAAGACAGGCAAGTAAAATGTTTGAAGGAAAAAGGTACACAAACTATACCCAATTGAAGACCAGGCCTTTTCTGGAACTTTGTTTTGAAGTTTAAAATCAGTATTTTATGCTAGAAAATTACTTGGAACCTCCAAACATTACTGTATATACTCGAATATAAGCTGACCTGAATATAAGCCGAGGCACCTAATTTTACCACAAAAAACTGGGAAAACGTATTGACTCGGGTATAAGCCTAGGGTGAGAAATGCGCAGCTACTGTAAGTGGAAAAGAGGGTCAACAATGCCCATTTGCAGCCTCACTGTGTCCATTTGCAGCAATAGGTCCCCCAAACTCGGTAGTTAAGGGTTCCTAGAGGCCCCCTAGCTGCAGCCAAAATTTGGGTTCTCTGAACCCAAAGGGTCCCAAAATGACATTGCAGCAGATGGACACAGTTGACAGACTTTGGGGCCCTGTATCTTGGGGCCACTTGGAGCTAGGAACCCCAAATTTGATGTGCAAAACCCAGTGGGACTATCACTACAACCTATGGGGTTCCTAGCACCAAGTGGCCCCGAGATACGGGGCCCCAAAGTCGGTTCGGAACATGTCAAGCACTTTTCTGCAGCAGAGAATGTCCTGGATATGTTGTAGTGATAGTTCCACTGGGTTTGCACACCAAATTTGAGGTTCCTAGCACCAAGTGGCCCGAGATACGAGCCCCAAAGTCAGTTCGGAAAATGTAATTCTCTGCTGCAGAAAAGTGCTTGACTACTGCAGAAATGTGCTAAAAAACTCGGCTTATACTTGAGTGTGTGTGTGTGTATGTATGTATATATGTATATATATATATATATATATATATATATATATATATATATATATATATATATATATATATATACATACACACACACACACACACACACACACACACACACACACACATACACACACTTTGTTTTAGCAGAGACCCTAAGGAATAAAATAGTTGCATTTTTTGAGCCATACAGTATCTGCACATCGGTTTTTCAAACACAATATATACTCCATTTTTTTTTTGTAAAATATTAAAGATGACGTTACACCAAGTAAATAGATACCTAACATGTCATGCTTTAAAATTGTGCACGTTCGTGGAATGGCGACAAATCTTCATAGACAACAGAGGAGATCTAGCGCCAGGATTATTGCTCTCGCTCTAATGTTAGTGGCGATACCTCACGTGTGGTGCAAACACCGTTTACATCTGCGTGCGCAACTTACACATGTAAACATCCCTTTTAATAGAAATAAGGACGACAGGTCCTCTTTATGGAAAGATCTGGGGTCAAACACACCCCAAATGTCTCCTTTACCTTTAAAAGCAAAAAATATTAAAAATTATAATATCAAGGCCATAGAAGAAAGCAGAGAAGATCTAACCTCTTACGGACTCTGTGACTAGCTGGCTGCACCATCAGATTGTTTCTCTGACGTGCTGTTGAAAGCGGTAAGCCTTAGACACACTGGGGGGGGGGGGATCCGTCCCCTCCCTCCGCTTCGGAAAGCGATCCAGTGGCTAATGAGGTGCTTTCGTGAAAAAGCTATCCGCTGGCTGAAAAGATACCGGAAAAAAAAAAAAAAAGTATTGTATGCAGTACTTTTCTCCAGCGCAACCTGGTCACTGCACTCTGGTTGATAGAATATTATGGTGCGTCACCCTGACACTTAAATAAAGTTAGTTAAAAAAAAAAAACAGTTGCTATTGGCACAAACATTGGGTTGATCCTGCTGGACCACAGTGGCTTGTGTGAATGGACTCAAAGTATACTTTCTGAAGCCTCTGCTATGTAGCTTAGTCTACTTTTGCTTCCAACATCACCAATCACATACAAACTTCCAAAACAGGCTGGGATCTAACTGGTAGCTAGGAAAAAATACTCATCACCAAGATCGTCAGGGTTTTCCATAATAATCTTCACATAACAAAGTCAATGAAATCCATATACGCCTTTTCTCCTCCACCCAATTCCACTGTGCAATGCCCAGCTGTTTTTAGGAAAGATCTGGTTCATAGGTAGGAACAATTATCTAAAGCCACAACCTGCTTAAAATAATCATTCAGGAGGAGTAACTTTTTTTCTCAATTGGGTGCACCAATGCTTTAAAATGAAGCTTACCTGTAATGCACTGAAACTGTCCATCTTCTCTTCTTATTGTAAAAGCTTCTCCTGGGTTCACTTGTACCAGAATAACCTAAGTAAGGTAAGGAAACTTAGTTTTCATTTCCAGATTTTCCACAAAAAGCACATACCACATCTCAAATACCTATAATAATATTAAAGCAGACAGTGCATACTTATGAAACGTTAAATGGCTTTAGTACACACAAGAATGTTTTTTCCATTAATACAGTTTTCATTTTTGTTACATGTCAGCATTGTTGATCTGCAGCTGGGCACAGTTTTGCTAGTTTGAATCTAATAGGGCAGCACAACTTCAGAAACCTGATGTTACCATAACCCAGAAAACCCCAGCACTTTAGCATTAAAGCTGTAAGCTTTTCAATATTCAAGTAAAATGGAATTCGATCAAAATTCACATCTCACATGAAGCAATAGGGTATGCGTCAGTATTTAAAAAGGAAACATTAGATACCATCATGTCATGCAACCAATCGTTAGAGATGGCACAGCTTCCATTTCTAGTATACCTTAAAATAATACCTAGTAATCCTGCCATGAAGGTCTTTGTTCAGGCACCTCCTTATGGTGAGAACGATTTGTTCCCGTCTCCTAACAGTAAACATTTAAATGCAGTAGCTGCTACAAAAAGGTGCAACAATGGTTGAAAAAAAGTGAAATTTATATTATTTAAGGCCAGGTTCACACTAGTTGCGTCCGCAGTTTGCAGCATGGGGTCCAGTGCATCCCTGTTCTCTGTTTTCAGGGGCAAATCAGATCCGAACCTTTCCAACAGTTCCTTAGGCTTCTTAATTTGCTGGCGTGGGAGGATGTCACTGGTGAGTAAGTGCAGGAGCCAGTCATCTCGGCACACAGGGCTGCTCTATGCAGAGCTGTGCATGTGCAGCTCAGCTTACATTCTGGGGATCGCTGTGATTAGGCAGGTAGGTGCCGTTTTTTTTGCAGAAGCCTGCCTGCTCACAGTGAGTTACTTTAGTTCCACTTTAATGCCTGACGTTAACAAGCATTTAGACGGGTTAACACACCATTACAAACACCAAATAATTATTTTGGGCAAAAAACGCTGCTGCTCCTGGATGCACTGGCGGGGGGGGGGGGGGGGTTCTGCCTCTAAAAAAATAAATAAATAAATAAATAAATGAACCTCTGGTGACCATAGAAGCAGTTTCAAAAACGTCCAGTGAGCATAAGGTCTTAAACAAAAAAAGTTAAAAAAAGCAAGCAAATAAAAAAAAAGCAGGTGTTAGAAGGTGGCAATAGTGCTTCCTGAATGCCTGCCAGCTGCGGTCTGAAAGAGCCCTTAGAAAATTAAATGTCATCCAAATAAGCTTTGCATGTACTTCAAATAGTAATTTCAGTCAAATTCTAATTAAGGCTAAACCTACTCCCACCTCCATTCTAAGCCTATTCTATCTACCCTGTAAAAGGAAAGATGCCTAGACTTACCTAATCTGAAGCTGCTCTGGTCCGGCCACATTATCGGGTCCCAGCGCCAACTTCAGTGTAGAGGAAGGACAGCCGACAGTGGCTACCCCATAGTAAGCCTATGGGTGACGTCATCGCCCAGGGCTCTGCAGATGTCGTCACTGCTGCTCCTCTACACTGAAGTCGGCGCTGGGACCCAATCATATGACCAGAGCGACTTCAGAATAGATAAGTATAGACGCCTTTTCTTTCACAGGGTAGAGAGAATAGTCTTAGAATGGGGTGGGAGTAGGTTTAGCCTTTGACAGGAATTACACTTTAAGTTATATGCAAATTTTAACTTTTCTTGTAAAAGTCAATCTTTGCCCTACGCACTCCCTCTTCCCAAATGTTCATACTGTCCCTTTAATGTGGTCACTCACTAAAAAAGAGGAGCTTGGGGATAGGGCTAGCTAAACTTTCCTAGGAAAAACGTCACACAAGGATTCACACACATTTAGTTGTCTGCATCTCAGGATTTACTGATAGTTTTGACATGCAATTTCCAATTAACCTCTGCTTATGCACTTTGATTGTATGCTTTGGATAAGTTGCCTAGATCAGGGAGAGATAGATTTTAAAAAAGGTGACAAATGCTGATGTAGCTTATCAGATATAGAATGCCATAAAATACAAAATTTCACTTAAGTGCAGACGGGAAATATTTCCTGATGAAAATAAATAAGCCTCATTACACAAACGAAGAATAAATAAATAAATAAATCAACATTCGATGTAGAGTATTTTTTAGCTACATGTGCCTCCAGAACTTTGATTTGAATGGAACCAAAGTCAGAGAACAGCTCATAGTGATGAATGTCAATTAGAAGCCAAGTTTGCTTCACGCTTTTGTCCATGATGCACAATGCAAGCTGATAAAGGGATTACATAAAGGCTTTCAGCATGAAAAAAATAATTGGTAAACAGCTGTTCGGCAAGTATGGTAAGCACTATTATAATGTCTCTGTACTGAATTGTGACTATGAAAATGAAAATAAACACGTTCTCTATGTTTTCTGATTAGTCTATCGACCCACATAGTGAAGAGTTCAGCATCTGTCTGATCCTTAAAGTGGCCCTTCACCCTCCTCTAGTACTTTTTCTGCAGGACTCGGACATGTATTTTTGTCTCTCTCGCCTAGGTGAGGTTGCGGATGAGTCGCACCCCCTAAACCTCCTGGGATACAAATATCACACATCCCAGGAGGCCTTATTAAAATAACTACCGCACTGCGCATGCGCCGCATGATCTGGGGTTGGTTGCAAGAATCAGGAAGAGACAGGCCACCCCCCTATGACATCAGATGAGAAGATGGTGGCATGGGACCTGATATGGTAAGATAGAGCATCTGCTTACACCAGCCAATGCTGGATTTTCTGGGTGTGCAAGTACCTATGTACCCAGAGGAGGGGAAAAAAACAAACAAACAAACATTGTAAAGGGGGAATGAAGTGCTTATTTAAGAAGCAACCATATTTAAAGCGGAGCTCTACCCAAAAGGGGAAGTTCCACTTGTATGCACCTGCCACATTTGGCACTTTTTGGGGGGAGAGGGTACATGGTTTTGACAGGTACCCACTCCCACTTTTGGCTCAGATGGCCGCGGCGATCGGAGACGGGAGTTTGGTCCTTCTTCCAAAGTCTTCCTGGGATACAACAGGTCCCAGAAGACTGCGGGAACCATTCAAGAAACGCAGCGTGGCTCGCGAATAAGCAGTTGGAAGCCGGTTGTTAAGCCGTAAGGCTTCACTGCTGGTTTCCCTTAGAAAAGATGCTGGCGCCTACACCCAAAGCAAACTGAAGAATCGGCATGGGTAAGGACAACACTGGATCCCTGGACAGGCAAGTGCCTTATAATTAAAGCCAGCAGCTACAGGATTTGTAGCTGCTGACCTAATTTTTTTGAGGGAAGCCTGGAGCTCCTCTTTAAAAAAAGAAAGAAAATACTATGCCACATAAACATAAAATAAACACCCCATTCTGTGTTTGTGTGTATGTGTACACATATATAATGGCCACATGTCTGAGGAGCACCATATTTGAGGACAGATGGTTGACACAATCGTACTAGGTTTTTCCTTGCCATATGAATGGCAGACAATACATTTATAAGCCTCTCCACTTTCCACAATGAAGTTTGCTTGTTTGAAGTCTGTTTAGAAACCAAATGACTCATTTCACAGATGTAATAAAGCTGTACTTATTAACAAAAAAATAGGGCACAACTCATTTGATCATCCCAAAAAAATCATGTACTCATTAGAAAAGAAAAAAAAAGATATACCGTATACCAAATTCATGTTAACCTCCAGTAATCACCTGTATGGCAGGAGGGAGAGGGAAGGCCAGCACTAGAGCTGATCTTGCTCTACTGCAGAACACACAACTGCCAGTTTAACAAAAAGTACACATTTACAGGAAGAGAAAGGACAAATGACAACGTCACTTTGTTCGAGCAACAAGCTGGGGAGTTCATAATCATGCACTGCAGATCGGCAAAGCTGCTGAAACTAGTTGGAAATCTGTTCAAATTCAACAATATTTCCATATATGTATTTCAACAGTATATTTACTTGTTTAGAACTCTACTTTAATGTGTATTTTCCTGACAGCTGCCTTTGAAGAAAGTAAAGACTGTTTTCACTATTGCAGGTTCTCAAGTTTTAAAGTGGTTGTAAAGAGGTTTTTTTTTTTTCTTACCTTCATGCGTTCCATGCATTATTAAAAAAAAAAAAAAAAAAAAAAAAACGGTAAAAATCCTTCTGTGTGCCCCTCTTAATACTCACCTGAGCCCCTTCTTGATCCAGCGATGTGCACGAAAGCCTCAGCTGTCCCGGTCTCTCTCTATTCATTGGCAGACACAGCATCTAGAGAAACTGGCTCCCACTGCTGTCAATCACAGCTAGTGAGCCAATGCAGATAGAGCGGGGAGGAGGACCGAGCCGCGGCTGGACGCATAGAGCGGGGCTCAGGAGAGAGCCCACACCAGTGTCCCCATAGCAAGCTGCTTGCTATTGGGGGCACTGGTCAAGGGGGAGGAGCAAGGAACGCTGGCGGGGGACCCAAGGAGGATCAGGGCTGCTCTGTGCAAAACCATCGCAGAGAGTAGGTAAGTAGAACAGGTTTGATTTTTTTTTTTTTTTAACTATGCCTTTAATATCACTTTAAAGCATTAACCACTTTACCACAACCCATCCCCTCCTAAAAACTATTTTTTTTTCTTTAATTTACACATACCTTAAATGCAGCATTCTTCTGGCCAGTAAGTTGACTTTAAATATATAGAGTAAGCACACCACATAACAAAAATGCTTTAGCAATAAATTTGTTTAGGCATATACATACAATTATTCAATAGGTACGTCAAATCACACCAAAGCATAATTCAGCAAAGGTATTCACTTCACTGCTGAATCACATCAACAAAAATACATGTATGCTACAGGGAGCTACATGTTCAGATGCACAAGAGCTCATGTTCAGAAATACATGCAGAAGTTCAGTACTAGGATTGCACGGATACTGGTATCGGTGCCGATACCAAGCATTTGCACAAGTACTTGTGCAAATGCTCCGATACTTTGCTGTATTATGCTCGATGGGATATGACATACTTGGAGATTTGTACCTATATATAAAGTTGTATGTAACTACCTAATACAAATTTATTGCTAAAGCATTTTTATTTTGTGGTGTGTTTACTGTATTTAAATTGATACAATGTGGAGAGGTTTAATCACCCAAAAAAATTATCTACTGTTGGTTGCTGAATTGTGCAGTTCAGGGGTGTCAAACTATTTCATTGTAGGCCGCATCAGCAGTATGGTTGCCCTCAAATGGACGGTTGTATCTGGGGTGCTCTATTTAGAGTGCAGGGTTCAAAAGTGCATCACGCACAGAGTGCCGGGTTCAGGGTGTGCTATGTAGAGTGCAGTTCCAGGGGAGCTCTATGCACGGAATGCAGAGTTAAGTGGTGTGCTATGTTCAGAGTGCAGTGTTTAGGGGTGCGCTACGTACAGAGTGCAGTATTCAGGACAGAATGCATGGTTTAGGGGTGCACTATGCAGTGTGCAACCCCAACTTGTTCTTGCTCTTCGATTCTGGAAATCTGTACCCCCCATGCCCCATTGAGTGTGTTCTGGTAGCCTGAGAGCAAAGCTGTCCCTTGTAAGTAAATACCGAAGTCTTCTGTGTCTACAAAAGACGTCAGTGAGAGGGAGTGGTGGGTGAGAGCTGGAGGTGGTAAAATGGAGTTCCGCTAAGTTATGGCTGCAAAACTGGGTGCAAAGGCAACATGACAAAACCCGGGTGACTGATTTGGCACACGAGCCTCATGTTTGACACGTGGTGGTTATTAATGGTGTGCAGACCTTTATTGCCAATTACGGTCAGATGACTTTCCCAGGTCCTCTCTCCTTTCTTCGTGCGTTAGCAGTTGGCGTTTCTGAATACTGCAGGCAGTAGTACTAACATTATGTCGTCAGCTCTGCGCTGTGCAGTATTTAAGTCTGAGTCCAGTGCTGGATTAAAGGTGAGTATTATAGAAAAAGCAGCATTTGATATTTTAATAATGCATGAGCAAGCAAGGTTTTTTAAAATCTACATGCTGGCGTTTTGTTTTAATCCCTCACTTATCTGCTTTGGGTAAATGAAATAGATGAGAAAAGAAGAAGTTTCCGTCACGTACCCTACATACTCTGACAATGGAGACTATTGCTGGATGACTAGCAGATAAAGGAAGTTCCTTTTTTCACAAATTGCCAGAATTATCCGACAGCAACAAAACGCACTTTCATTCGCCAACTCAGGTTTTCTGGTTTTAAATCTGAATATTTTCCGTGAGATAATACAGAAGTGATTTAGGAATGGCACCAATTACAAATGCAGCCTGTAGACACAATAGGTTTAACAATATTCAAATGAACAAAAGTTTGGTAATTTATGGAAATCAGAAAAGAACTTGTGAAATTCCAGGCACTTTCCTATTATCCTGTTGATTCGTATGAAGTGTTTTGACTGTCAAGTCAGTCCATTGCACCTTGAAAAATTGAAATGTCCGAGTAAGATTTAGGTTCATTGCCTCAATAGAGACCGACAAACAACATAGCTGTCAAGGCAAGTCACACTCAAGGACCAGAGCACTAATAAAAGTCAGCGTGGCTTAGGGACGATAACAACTGGCTTAGAGGAGGTGATCACCATATCAAGAAGTGTTTTGACTTCACTGCTAGTGATTCATTTATCAGTGAATAATTTCTAAAGGTCAAATTTCAGCAAAATATGTTTTGTGAGAAATGAATCTGCGGCACTCGATGGAGTCAGCTATTCATTGGGATGCTTCATTATTCTCACGTTCCTCATCTGTTCATCAGAAACAGCACATGGAAGGTTTAGAAAATCTGTTAGGCCTCTTTCACACTGGTATGACACGACAGTCGCACAACTGTGGATCCGACTTTGCCCTGCGACTTGAAGTCCGACATCTGTCCGACTTCAATGAAAGGGGATCCAACTTTGATCCCCGACAATGCAGGCACTTTGTCTGGTATGAATCTTTAGGGGGAACTCCACGGCAAAAAAAAAAAAATGGCTTGGGTTCCCCCACCAAGAGCATACCAGGGCCTTCAGTCTGGTATGGATTTTAAGGGGAACCCCCATGCCGAATACGTGGCACAGGGGTCCCCCCAAAATCCATACCAGACCCTTATCCGCACGCAGCCTGGCAGGTCAGGAAAGGGGGTGGGGACGAGTGATGCCCCCCCCCCCCACCGAAGTAGACCCCAAGTGGGTGCTTTGGGGCAATTTAGATTCGATGCTCTCTCCTGCTCTAATGCTGAGTGCGCGGTGTGCCACTACTTATATTGGCATGGGGCAGGGTCACCAGGTGCGGTCATACATAGGCCCCACCCCCTATGATGTCACCGTTCCATCATGCCCCGGGTGGTGACATCGTAAGAGGTGGGGCCTCCGGATGACATCACCCCGTGACCCTGCCTCATGCCAATATAAGTAGTTGCACACCGCGCACCCAGCATTAGAGCAGGCAAGAGTGTCGAGTCAACATTGGAAGAAGAACAGAGTGAGAAGACCCAGCAAAAGAGCGAGAAGATAGCAGAAGACCACCCAGCAAAGGCAGGAGACAGCCGACCGAGGTAGAAGAACCAGAGAGGGCTTGAAGACATAAGCGCAGAAGACCCAGAGAGGGGAGAAGAACCGGCAGAGGCAGAAGACGTCAGCGGAGGAGGCAGACAAGCCGCAGAGGGGAGAAGAGATCGGAAGGGACACTGGAGCTGCCTTAAAAAATTACTTTAAAAACCTGTGTACGGCAAGGCACTAGTGACACTAGGCTTCACTTAGAGAGCCTCGGTCTCAACTTTCTCCACATGCCTCGAGAGGCTCTTCCAACGTACCATGTGATACAACACTATAAGACCTATTAGAAGCATTGTACCTTAAGTTTAGATATGGCACTCTGTACCTGGCCTTTTTTCTTCAACTGTTTGCGATTTCTTGTTTTGTTTTGCTTTTGCTAACAATAAAAACTTTGAAAGTAAAAAATAAATAAATAAAAAGACCTGTGTACTGTGTTTTATTGACACTTTTTTTTTTTGGTGAAATTAGAGTAGAAACATGGACTTTATAGGCACATGTGTATATTGGGTAAAAAAAATTTAAGTTTTTAATAGGATAAAGTTAAAACCATTGTATACAAACATATTAACCACTTCAGCCCCAGAAGGATTTACCCCCTTCCTGACCAGAGCACTTTTTGCGATTCGGCACTGCGTTATTTTAACTGACAATTGCGTGGTCATGCGATGTTACACCAAAACAAAATTGACGTCCTTTTTTTCCCACAGATAGAGCTTTCTTTTGGTGGTATTTGATCACCTCTGTGGTTTTTATTTTTTGCACTATAAACAAAAAAGAGCGACAATTTTGAAAAAGAAAAAAAGCTATATTTTTTACTTTAATAAATATCCCAAAAAATATAAAAAAACATTTTTTTCCCTCAGTTTAGGCCAATATCTATTTTTGTTAAAAAAAAAAACAAAGAAAAAAAAAATCACAATAAGTGTATATTGATTGGATTGTGCAAAAGTTATAGCGTCTACAAAATAGGGGATAGATTTATGGCATTATTCTTATAAAAAAAATTTTTTTATTAGTAATGGCGACGATCTGTGATTTTTATAATGACTGTGACATTGCGACGGACACATCGGACACGTTTGACACTATTTTGGGATCATTGTCATTTATATAGCGATCAGTGCTATAAAAATGCACTGATTACTGTGTAAATGACACTGGCAGGGAAGGGGTTAAACACTAGGGGGCGATCAAGGGGTTAAGTGTGACCTAGGGAGTGATTCTAACTAGAGGTCGACCGATATTTGGTGTTTTTTAATTAATCGGCATCGGCCGATTCTGCTGCTAAAAAAGGCCGGTTTTAAAACTTCAGCCGGACTTGCAAATGACTTCTGATAGAAGTTAATGCAAGTTGCCTGAAGTTTTCCCTGAAGTGTCTTGTGACTTGTCTGGGCAGACTGCCAAGTGTGAGAAAATGATACAATGTTTCTTATCAATGAACTCTGTGGAGAAGTTCCCAGTTTAACCATTTAAAGCCTAAATCTTTTCTGACACTTGTTGCTTACAAGTAAAAATCCTGTATTTTCTGCTAGAAAATCACTTAGAACCCCCAAAAATTGTATATATTTTTTTAGCAGAGACCCTAGGGAATAAAATAGCGGTTGTTGCAATATTTTATGTCACACGGTATTTGCGCAGCGGTCATTCAAACGCAATTTTTTGGGAAAAAATACACTAATGATTAAAAAAAAAACGAAAAAACAGCAAAGTTAGCCCATTTTTTTCGTCAAAGTTTTGATTACCTGTTTTTGTGTATTTAATATATATTTTTTTTTAGTTATCTAAATTATACATATAAGTGAACTGATTGGAGGTTTTGTTTTGTTTAATAAAATGTAAGAATTTTTCTGAATCACTTATTAATTAAGGCTGCTTTCACACTGGAGCGGGCAGGCATTGACGGTAAAACGCTGCTAGTTTTAGCGGTGCTTTACTGTCATTTTAGCGGTGCTATTCGGCTGCTATCGGGGCGATTATAACCCAGCTAGCGTCCGAGGAAGTGGTTAAATGCACCCATCTGGCGACGCTGCCGAATCGCTTTGCAGGCGCTTTAACAGCAGTGCCCATTAATTTCAATGGGCAGGAGTAGTGGTGTACCCCGCTCCATAGGACTTTTTTTTTTTTAACATCCTGCCAGCGCATCTCCTCAGTGTGAAAGCACTCGGGCTTTCAAAAAAAAAAAAAAAAAAAATCGGCATCATATATCGGCCATCGGCCGCCGTGATTTCTAAATATCGGCATCGGCCAGAGAAAAACCCATATCGGTCGACCTCTAATTCTAACTGTAGGGGGATGGGCTCACTACAACATGACAGATCACTGCTCCCGATGACAGGGAGCAGTAGATCTGTCATGTTGCTAGGCAGAACAGGGAAATGCCTTGTTTACATAGGCATCTCCCCCTTCTGCCACTCAGTGCCACGATCGCAGGAACGGTCACGCAGTACGTGGCAGGGTGCGCACACTAGCCCGCAAATTAAAGGGGGGACGTACAGGTACACCCATTTGCCCCCCGCTGCCATTGTGCTGATGTACATCGACGTGCTGCAGTCGGCAAGTGGTTACAAAACGTATAATTGAGTGACCTCAAGGATTACAATGTACCCGATACACATTCGCATAGGGTGGAGGGCCAGGATCTGGGGGCCCCCTTGTTAAAGGGGGCTTCCAGATTCTGATAAGCCCCCTGCCCGCAGACCCCAACAACCAATGGCCAGGGTTGTCGGGAAGAGGCCCTTGTCTTCATCAACATGGGGACAAGGTGCTTTGAAGTGGGGGGCACTGCCCCCATGTTGAGGACCTGCGGCCTGGCATGGTTCGGGGGGGGGGGGGAGTCGCTCGTTCCACCCCTTTCCTGACCTGCCGAGCTGTGTGCCTGGATAAGGGTCTGGTATGGATTTTGGGGGGACCCCAACGCCTTTTTTTGGCGTGGGTGTTCCCCTGAAAATCCATACCAGACTGAAGTGCCTGGTATGCTCCCCGAGAGGGAACCCATGCATTTTTTTTTTCATTTGCTGTGGAGTTCCCCTTCAAGATCATCAGAGCACAAGTTACATGCCAAAGACGGATCAGTTAAGAGGGCGATCCGACTTCAGTGATATTCAATGGGCTGAGGTAGGATCAAAGTAGTGCAGGGACTACTTTAAAGTCGTACCAATATGAATAGTTGTCATTGGAAATCATGGGGGAATGACTTGTCATGCGACTTTGCAGTCCCAACTTTTGAAGTGATTGTACGATTATCGTTTGTACACAGCTTTCGAGAGTCAATCATGACAGTTCATGCGAAAATACCTGAAGGGACAAACCCGAAAATGTTTCTAGCACTATACCAAAATTTTCATTCAAAAATTGGAAGACCAAGACGACACATGCTCGGAAATGAAAGAATACATTACAATACAACACATTGCATCACTTCTGAAATTCTGAAGTTGTATTCTGTCACACGAGAATTTTCGTAACTTTAGTTCATTTTCGATAGACTAGGATGCAACCCCCCCCCCCCCCCCCAAAAAAAAACTTATGATCATTCGCTTGACATTTTCCTTGTGTGTAAGAGGCTTAATTTTTCCCTTCCTAACTCTACAATGTAAGGGTTTAATATTTCTGTTCACCTTAAAGGAAGTCATACTGTTCTGCCTCCAAAGCCTTGATCCCCAGCAAACACTGTGTAACTCCTTTGGTGTCTAAAAGAAAACGAAGTTATCAAATATATATATTATATATAAAGGGCAAAAAGAGTATCCACACATTTTCACTGCCACAGAGCTTTAAAACCATCGGGCAGCCACAACTGGGGTTAAAAGCCATTTAAAAGGCAGAGGATTCTGACAAAGTTGATTGCGTAACATGCTTGGTATTTACTGCCACATAATATTATAGTATATAGGATTTATATAGCACTAACAGTTTACGCAGAGCTTTACAACATAAGGGCAGACAGTGCAATTACAATACAACCTAATATAGTAGGAATCAGAAGGCCCTGCTTCTTAGAGCTTACAAATAAATGATTACCGTATATACTCGAGTATAGGCCGTCCCGAGTATAAGCCGAGGCCCCTGATTTACCACAAAAAAAATGGGAAAAGTTAATGACCCGTGTATAAGCCGAGGGGGGGAAATGGAGCAGCTACTGTAAGTGGAAAAGTGTGTCACCAAATGCCCATCTACATGTCCCCTGTGTCCTATACAACCCCCCCGTGTCCCCAGTGCAGCCTACCTGTGCCGATCGATCCGGTGTCCCGCTGTCCCTCGGGGGCCGCTGCCCGGTGTCCGGTGTCCGGTGTGCGGTGTGGGGTGTGGGGTGTCCGGTGTCCCTCCTCCGCCTCAGCGTACACGCTGAGGCGCGAGGCGCCATTGCAGGTTTGAAAGCCGCGCCTCCTCCTCTTCCTCGTCCGTGATAGGAGGAACACTCGGTTTTCCCAGCGGTCATGTGCAGTGTTCCGCCTATCACGGATATTCTCTCATCCTCGTCCATGAGATGAGAATGAGAGAACATCCGTGATAGGCGGAACACTGCGCTGCTGGGAACAAAATCTCGGCTTATACTCGATATATATATATATATATATATATATATATATATATATATATATATATATATATATATATATATATATATATATATTATACATACATATCAAGAATAATGTACAAGTGAATGTGAGAGATGACTTCACTAAGGCCTGATTCGCACCTATGCATTTTTAGTGCTTTTTGCATTTTGCAGGTTTGCACTACAATCCATTTAACATGGTTTCCTATGGAACATGTTCTCTAGTACAAATCTGCAAAATGCAAAAAGCACTAAAAATGCATAGGTGTGAATCAGGCCTAAGGGAGCTAGGGAGGAGGTGGAATCCTTATGGGTAGAGCGCCAAAGGGATTAAGCTAAGGGGAAAATATTACTGGGAGTATGCTATAGGCCTCCTGACCTGAGGGAGGAAGGGGAGACAGATCTTATATCACAATTTGGATTAGCAGCAAGGATGGGAAGTGTTATCATAAGGGGGATTTTAATTATCCAGACATAGACTGGGCGGAGGGAACCACACATTCGTCTAAGGCTCGCCAGTTCCTAAACGTCTTGCAGGACAATTTCATGGTTCAGATGGTAGACGCACCAACTAGAAATAAAGCGTTACTGGATCTACTGATTACCAACAATACAGACCTGATCACGGATGTGGAAATACATGGTTATTTAGGAAACGGCAATCACAGGTCAATTGTCTTCAGTATAAATCACACAAATAGAATTTATAAAGAGCCAACTTACCTAAACTACAAACCTTGTTAGAAGGCATTAATTGGGATAAAATCTTAGGAACAAAGAAAAACGGAGGTGAGATGGGTTTGCTTTAAGAGCATATTAAATAAGGGCATTAGCCAATGCATCCCATTGGGTAATAAATTTAAAAGAGCGAACAAAAGTCTTGGGTGGCTTAACTCCAATGTAAAAAATGCATATAAAAGCAAAGGAGAAGGCCTTCAAAAAAAAATACAAGGTTGAGGGATAATCCTTATCATTCAGACTTTATAAAGAATGCAACAAGAAATGTAAGGGTGCAATTAGGGCGGCTAAGATAGAACACGAAAGGCACATAGCGGAGGAGAGCAAAAAAAAAAAATTCCCAAGAAATCCTTTAAGTATGTAAACAGTAAAAAAGGGAGGACAGACCATATTGGCCCAATAAAGAATGAGGAAGCACATCTGGTTACAAAAGATGGGGAGATGGCAAAGGTATTGAATTTATTCTTCTCCTCAGTCTTCACAAGGGTATCGGAGGGCTTCAGTAACCAAAAGTGCAGTGTTTATCCTTACGACACATCACAGGAAGCGCCTCCATGGTTAACAGAGGACAGAATTAAAATTAGACTTGGGAAACTTATTAATAAATCACTGGGACCAGATGGCTTGCATCCGAGGGTACTTGGGGAACTCAGTCAAGTTATTACCATGCCATTGTTCCTAATTTTTACTGACAGTCTGCTGACTGGAATGGTACCAGCTGATTGGAGAAAAGCCAATGTAGCACCAATATTTAAAAAGTGCCCAAAACACATCCCTGGGGATTACAGACCAGTTAGCCTAATATCAATATTATTCAAGCTCTTGGAGGGGATAAGGGACTATATACAAGATATTAGTAACGAGAACGGTGCCATTAGCAGTAATCAGCATGGATTCATGAAGAGCCGTTCTTGCCAAACCAATCTATTAACCTTCTATGAGGAGGTGAGTAGCCATCTAGATAAAGGAAGGCCCGTAGACGTCGTGTATCTGGATTTTGCAAAAGCATTTGACACAGTTC
Organism: Lithobates sylvaticus; assembly: GCA_028564925.1. Lineage (NCBI taxonomy): Eukaryota > Metazoa > Chordata > Amphibia > Anura > Ranidae > Lithobates > Lithobates sylvaticus. Next base: position 559,554,568 of record CM053027.1, on the reverse strand, counting down.
CCCATAAACGTTTACTGTACAAAATAAGGTCAGTTGACATGGACTATAGGGTACATAGATTGGTGATAAATGGAGTACTTGGAATGATCAGAGGTGGGTAGTGGGGTCCCCTAGGGTTCTGCGCTGGGACCAATCCCATTTATTTTGTTTATAAATGACCTGGAGAATAGGGTAAACAGTTCCATCTCTGTATTTGTGGATAATACTAAGCTAAGCAGGGCAATAACTTCTCTGCAGGATGTGCAAACACATTCTGAACAAATAAATGAGGTGGGCAACTACATGGCAAATGAGGTTTAATGTATAAAAATGTAAAATAATGCATTTGGGTGGCAAAAATATGAATGCAATCTATACACTGGGGGAAGAACCTCTGGGGGAATCTAGGATGGAAAAGGACCTGGGAGTCCTAGTAGATGATAGGCTCAGCAATGGCATGCAATGCCAAGCTGCTGCTAACAAAGCAAACAAAATATTGGCATGCATTAAAAAGGTCATCAACTCCAGAGATAAAACAATAATTCTCCCGCTCTACAAGATTCCTAGAGTATGCTGTCCAGTTATGGGCACCAGTCCTGAGGAAGGATGTACTGGAAATGGAGCGAGCACAAAGAAGGGCAACAAAGCTAATAAAGGGTCTGGAGGATATTAGTTATGAGGAAAGGTTGCGAGCACTGAACTTGTTCTCTCTGGAGAAGAGACGCTTGAGAGGGGGATAGGATTTCAATTTATAAATACCGTACTGATGACCCCACAATAGGGATAAAAAAAATTTGTGGAAGGGAGTTTAACAAGACACGTCGCCACTCATTAAAATTAGAAGAAAAGAGGTTTAAAGCGGGACTGTACTGAAATTTTTTTTTTTAAAAGCTAGCAGCTACAAATACTGCAGCTGCTGACTTTTAAAAAATGGACACTTACCTGTTCCAGGGTCCAGCGGTGTCGGCAGCAGAGGCCGATCGATCGCTCGGCTCTCTGCTGTAGCCGGCGCCATTCTCAGTGAGGGAATCAGGTAGTGGCTTCACTTCCCGATTCCCTACTGCGCATGCGCGAGTCGGGCGGCGCAATGAGAATCTTCAGCGCTGTCTGCCGGGACAGGAAGCTGCGTAAACTCCCGTGGGAGTTTATGCCCGGAAGTGGGTGCAGATACCCGTCTTAGACAGGTATCTGCACCCCCCTCCCCCCCTGAAAGGTGCCAAATGTGACACCGGAGGGGGGGAGGGTTCCGAAAAGCGGGAGTTCCACTTTAGGGTGGAATACCGCTTTAACCTTAAACTACGTAGAGGGTTCTTTACTGCAAGAGCGGTAAGGATGTGGAATTCCCTTCCACAGGCAGTGGTCTTTGGCGGGGGGGGGAAATCGATAGTTTAAAAAAAACGATTAGATAGGCCCATGAGCGACCGCAACATACAGGGATATACAATGTAATACTGACATATAAATCACACACACACATAGGTTGGACTTGATGGACTTGTGTATTTTTTCCAACCTCACCTACTATGTAACATACACATGTACATACACACACACACTGTACGTTTTTTTGTCAGAAAACCTTTACTTTCCTTTCCGAATCAACATTTTTTATGGGACACTATACTATAAAAAAAATTCTCCCACAAATGCGGCCATTGATTGCAACCAAGATTTGTTAATTTGCACACACAAAAAAGCATTTTTCCTAACAAATTCATTAAAGATCATGTTGCAAAAATGAATACACCCCAATGAAATTCTTAGGAGCAAAGCTAAATTTTAGACAACAAAATCCTAATTACCAAGAATTTAACTACAGGCGAGCCTAATTATTCATTAAACAGGTGTCAACGACAAGCAGATTATTAAAGGACGTTACTTTAAGTGGCGGTTCACACTGAGGCAGCACGACTTGCAGCGCGACTGCCTCAGGCGATCTGGACACGACAGCAGCGGCGACTTGCAAAATGACTTCTCTATAGAAGTCAATGCAAGTTGCCTCAAGTCACCCCCAAAGTTGCACAGGAACCTTTTTCTAAGTCAGAGCGAAAATTTACACTGTTATACAAGCTGTACACTCACTACTTTACATTGTAGCAAAGTGTCATTTCTTCAGTGTTGTCACATAAAAAGATAATACATTTTTATTTATATACAAAAATGTGAGAGGTGTATTCACTTTTGTGAGATACTGTATACACACACACACTGTGTGTATATATATATATATATATATATATATATATATATATATATATATATATATATATATATATATATATATATATACACACACACACACACACACACACACACACACACTATATATATATATATAAACACACTACTTGCTGTGTAGAATTAACTATATCTTTATATAAAACGCTTCTTTAATACTCCTCAGTGCTACCTTCTAATTAAATGTTCAGTGTTTCACATATGCATAAATAAAGAAGCGCATCATTAAATCAATAAAGTGACCAGTGCTACACAAGAAAGTGCAACAAAACAGTGCTTCAAAGCAGTGCTTTAGTTTAGTTCTGGGGTAGGCAACCCCCGGCACTAGTGCTGCAAGCGGCACACAAAGCCTCTTTTGCCGGCACCAGACTCCCTCCCCAACAGCAGAGCAGTGCAGGGAAGTGTCATTGAGACGCTAATGCATTCCAATCTCAGAATTACGCACCTACACCGGGGGGGAGGCACTATGCCCCCACACATTGAAAAAATTGGGAAACATTGATTGGTTATCCAACTTTGTTGTAGCTGCGATCGTCAGCTCTTGTGATAGGGAAGAGATTGGGTGCAGTTCTGCTAGGGGGGGGGGGGGGGGGCGGTCCCTGTTTCCAGGAGGAGGACGACTGATTGGCCAAAGCGAATCACAGTCCTGCTAGCGCCGCCCATCATTCGGAGGAAGATGACTTGCTTGGTTGCCACTACCAATCTCAAAGAAGGGATTTCACTGTGATTGAGAAAACCACAATCAGGTGACAGTTTGTGAAATTATTGTTGAGCTTCTGGGAAATTGTATTTATATCAGCGGGGATGAGTGTGCCAGGACAGGTAGATGTGTCTCATCGCTGCTTCCTTGCACCACTCTGCATAGCGCGAATATCATAGATGAGAAGGTACAGCAGTGGGGCAGGGGGGTTTAGAGGTAGTACAGAAGAGCAGGAGGGTACGATGGTGGGGCAAATGTGCAGGGGGTACAGTGGTGGGAGAGATGGGAAGGGGGATCAGTGGTGGGACAGAAGAGCAAGTGGGTTACAGTGATGGGGCAGATAAGCGGGGGTGGGGGGTCAGTGTTGTGCCAGATGAGCAGGGGAGTACAGAGGTGGGGCAGTTGTGCAGGGGGGGTTCAGTGGCAGGGCAGAGGAGAAAAGATTTACATTGGTGGGACAGATGAGCAGGGGGTTACAGTGGTGGGGCAGAAGAGCAGTGAGGTACAGAGGTGAGACAGATGTGCAGGAGTTACAGCGGTCGGGCAGATGAGAAAGGGGGTTACAGTGGTGGGAGCGATGAGAAGGGGGTTCAGCGGTGGGACAGGAGAAGGGGGTTCAGCGGTGGGACAGTAGAACGGGGTACAGCAGTGGGGCAGATGTTCAGGGGGGTACAGTGTTTTGGCAGAAGTGCAGGAGGTACAGTGGTGGCAGAGATGAGAAGGGGGTTTAGCGGTGAGACAGAAGAGCACCATACACTACAGGTACAGTAGGGCAGATGAGCAGGGGGTTCAGTGTTGTGCCAGATGAGAAAGGGGGTTACAGTGGTGGAAAAGATAAGCGGGGGGTTCAGTGTTGGGGCAGAAGAGCAGGGGGAACAGAGGTGGGACAGCGGAGCAGGGGGAACAGTGATGTGGCATGAGAAAAGGGGGTTACAGTGGTGAGGCAGATGAGAAGATGGGTTCAGTGTTAGGACAGGTGAGAAGGTGGTTCAGCGGTGAGATAGAAGAGCATGGGGGTACAGCGGTAGAGCAGATGTGCAGGGAGATACAGTGGTGGGGCAGATGAGAAAGGGGGTACATTGTTGGAGCAGATGCGCAGGGGGGGTACAGTGGTGGGACAGATGAGAAGGGTGGTACAGTGGTGGGACAGATGAGCAGGGGGTTAGAGTGGTGGGACAGATGAGCAGGGGGTTAGAGTGGTGGGACAGATGAGCAGGGGGTTAGAGTGGTGGGACAGATGAGCAGGGGGGGTTAGAGTGGTGGGACAGATTAGCAGGGGGGTAGAGTGGTGGGACAGATGAGCAGGGGGGTAGAGTGGGACAGATTTGCCAGGGGGGGACAGTGATCTGAGGTGTGAGGGTGCAGGAATTGGGGCTGATCTGAGAACAGTTTTTTTTTAAAAATCCAATCACTGTCATAACTTCAATAAATATTAGTTTAAAGAAATGTTCATATACATTGACACTGTGGTTTGAGTTTTTCTTGCATGTTCAAAATAGTGTGGTCTATGTGATTAACACCGCAGAGATGCTATATCCGGTCCCAGTTAATTACATAGACCACACTATTTTGAACATAGAAGAAAAACTCAAACCACAGTGTCAATATAGATGAACATTTCTTTAAACTAATATTTATTGAAGTTATGACAGTGATTGGATTTTTTTTTAAAAAACAGCTCTACTATATGGACCATACCATACATTGGTGATTATTAGAACTGGGTCTCTAGCGCAGCCAGCGCATGATTTAGACTGTTTCAGGTGTTAGATTGTGCACACAGCAATATCCATTGTATCAATTTGTTTTTAACAAGTATTTGTGGCAGCTGCTGAGATTTTAACTTAAGTTGGATTTTCTACTGTATATTTATACGCACAGAGACACATTTTATGATCATTTTACGATTGTCTAATTTTTATCTATTTGTTGATTTCACTGCATACAGGAGCGCTCATTATTTGTAGAAGTCGGCCTTGTAGTGTCTGCAATAGTATATATGACCTGAGAACTGGTGGTAAAGGACTTGGGGCTGATCTAAGTCATGAGAGTGCAGGATGCCAATTAGTCACTATTACTCAAGTGGTTTACAGCATTTACATTATAAAAAATCCTTTTTGTGATTGAGAGTGTTAAAAACAAGAAAGTTAACATTATAAAAATCGGCGCGCTCAATTTCTTTGAAAACATTTTTTCGGCACACTGTGCTCAAAACATTGCCTACCCCGGTTCATATATCTTACATGCAAAACATGTCCAGGTTAATTCATAACAACTTGATTGAATCAGTGCTTCATATCTCTACGATTCACATCCCATTCCTCCTCCACACTTGTGAGAACTTACCAGACCATTAGGACCTTTTTTTATATAAAGGTGGTCAACTGTGCCTTCCCCTAAGGGGTTAAATCCTACAATCCTTCGCAATATATCTCATGTACAGCAAATGGATTGGGAAGGAAAGAAAGCTGCCATAGCATAAAAACCCTTTTTATTTTGTTTTTTAAAACAATTGAAAATCCACTCGCATTGAATAATGCTATTCCCGCACCAAGGTACAATCACTTATTCATGTTTGAAATGGTGGCTCCACTGCTCACTAAGTGCAAGCACAAGCTTCCTTGCGGGATGACGTCAGCATTGGTAGCTCAGTCCTGAAGCATTGTTCAGTAGATGTCCAATTAACTCTTACCTCTTCAAATCATCACTTGATCTTGCTCCACACCTGGCTATCTGCCTATTACTAGTATTAGTTCACTCTATTATTGCTTTCAACTATCTTCATGTAAATCAGTATATGCGAGTCCCTATATACTTTCTTACTATCCTACCCTACCCTTCTCTCTTAATAAATGCAATGTGAATGCACATCACCTGGGCCTATATTCATTTAGAGGATATCTATATGTGAAATACTGAACACTTTTTTAATAAGAAGGAGCACTGTATATAAGTATTCACTACACCTGGATTTAAGGCCCCGTGCAAACTTGTAGGAGAAAAGCTGTGTCAAAAATTTGGTTTTTGAAAACACGTTTAGGCACATCAAATTCTTGGGCGTTCATTCACTTCATTGGCCAGAAAATGAATTTATTCCGGTCAATTAAATGTATGAACACTCAAGCGCCTTGTGCATTTTTTGTGGCCAACACTACTCTCCTAAACGTGCTGGCCCTGGGGTTTATCTGCCTCTAAATACCTGAAAATGCCTACATGTGCATGGACACAAGGGGGGATTTACTAAAACTGGTGCAGCTGTGTATAATAAACAATCAGATTCTAGGTTTAAGGCCCCTTTCACACGGGACAGATCCGTATTGATCCGCCCCGTGAAGATACGCTGCTCAGCGGGGATCGCCCAGCTGATCCCCGCTGATGACAGGGCGGTCCCTGCACACTGTACAGGGAACGCCCTGTCAGATCTCCGCTCTCCCCTATGGGGGATCGGATGAACACGGTCCGTCTGTCCCTGTTCATCCGATCCGCTCTGCAGAAGGATGGAAAAATAGGGTTTTCCTCCGTCTGCAGAATCGGACGATAGCGGGTGTCAGTGCATGTATGTCCGTTTTTCATCCAAAAACGGATGGATGAAAAACGGACATACGGTCCGCATGTGTGAAAGGGGCCTTATTGTCAAAGCTTAATTGAACAAGTTGAAGTTAGAAGCCGATTAGTTACTATGCACAGCTGCATCAGATTCTGTGTGCACCAGTTTTAGTAAATCTTCCCCATACGCCAACACAGATGGGCGTTTAGAGGCAGGAAAAAAGAAAAAAAAAAAAAAAGGCAAACACCGTTAAAATCTGCATTTTTGACACCTTGTGTGCCTCAGAGAGATCCAGTAGCCAGACCATTCATGTGAACAAAAACATTTCCATAATATTATATGTCAATTTAACCTATTTTATGGATGGTGTTTACTGTAAAAGCGTCTCTTGTGTACATCTAAAAATGTGCCGAAGCATGGGGGCAGCAGGGGGGGCGGAGGAGCGATTGGCTCCTAATGCCACGTACATACGGTCGAAATTCCGACCGTGTGTACACGGCATAACTTTTGCGGGAGGATGCCCCCATGCATCGGCATATATAAATGGTGCATGTATGCCCATCATTAGAAGTGGGTGGATGAAGGGAGGTATTCTAATGGTGGGCATACCCACCAATCAATCTCTTTTTTTCGTTCAGCCAAGAGGCTGCATGAAAAAAAAAAAGATTACAATATATGTCCAGTATGTTGCTGGACTTTGAATGGTTTATACCAGAATGATGGCCTGCAGGTTTAGGTATCATCTTGGTATCATTCTTTTCAGCCAGTGATCGGCGTTCATGTAAAAGCAATTCTAGCGGGTAATTAGCCTCTAGACTGCTTTTACAAGCAGTGGGAGGGAATGTCCCCCCTCCCGGATATAAACCGCGCCATTGGGAAATTGGGAAAGCATTTTATCACACCAATCTTGGTGTGGTCAGATGCTTTGAGGGCAGAGGAAAGATCTAGGGTCTAATAGACCCCAATTTTTTCAAAAAAAGAGTACCTGTCACTGCCTATTGCTATCATAGGGGATATTTACATTCCCTGAGATAACAATAAAAATCATAACAAAGAAAAAAAATGGAAGGAACAGTTTAAAATAGAATAAAAAAGCTAAATAAATAAAAAAAAAACTAAAAAAAAAAAAAAAAAAAAAAGCACCCCTGCCCCCCCTTCTCTTGCGCAAAGGCGTACACAAGCGTTGGTCTGGCGTCATATGTAAACAGCAATTGCACCATGCATGTGAGGTATCACCGCGAAGGTCAGATCGAGGGCAGTAAATTTTAGCAGTAGACCTCCTCCGTGAATCTAATGTGGTATCATGTAAAGGCTTTTAAAAATGTATGTAGTTTGTCGCCACTGCGTGTTTGTGCGCAATTTTAAAGCATGTCGTGTTTGGTATCCATGTACTCGGCCTAAGATCATATTTTTTATTTCATCAAAAATTTGAGCAATATAGTGTGTTTTAGTGCATTAAAATAAAAAAAAGTGTATTTTTTCCACAAAAAATGCGTTTGAAAAATCGCTGCGCAAATACTGTGTGGAAAAAAAAAAATGCAACACCCACCATTTTAATCTGTAGGGCCTTTGCTTTAACAATATATATAGTGTTTGGGGGTTCAACGTAATTTTCTTGCAAAAAAAAAATATGTTTTCATGTACAGTAAACCCCCCTCCATCGCTGGGGTTATGTTCCGGACCCACCCGCGAAAAATGAAAAACCGCGAAATAGAAAGACCCTATTTTAAATACACCCTAGGCATGTTTTGTTAATTTTTTAATAGCATTTAAAGGTCTTCAAACACACTTTTATGCAATAGAAACACATTAAAGATAGAGAGAGAGATCAAGAGGATTTTTAAAACACAAAAATATTGTCTTAACCGTACAGTATACTGTACAGTACAGTAAAAAATAGAGTACATAACTGCGAAAATGGCGAAATATTACCACAATATCAAAATAACAGGTCCTAATTAAAATACCGCGATATACCGGGACCGCAATAACTGAACCGCAATATAGCGGGGGTTTACTGTAAACAAAAAGTGTCAGAAAGGGCTTTATCTTCAAGTGGTTAGAAGAGTGGGTGACGTGTGACATAGGCTTCTAAATGTTGTGCATAAAATGCCAGGACAGTTCAAACCCCCCCCAAATGACCCCATTTTGGAAAGTAGACACCCCAAGCTATTTGCTCACCATGCCTCTCAACAATTAGCTTGGGGTGTCTACTTTCCAAAATGGGGTCATATGGGGGGGTTTTTTGCTATTTTGTCATTTTATTGCCTTCGAAACTGTGATAGGTAGTGAGGAGTGAAATCAAAGATTTGCACCCTTAGAAATCCTGAAGGGCGGTGCTTGGGTTTCGGGGCCCCGTACGCGGCTAGGCTCCCAAAAAGTCCCACACATGTGGTTTCCCCATACTCAGGAAAAGCCCCAAAATGTATTTTGGGGTGCAACCCCACATATAACTATGGCATGTGAGAGCAATATATCTTTTAGTCACAACTTTTTGAAGAAAAAAGAAAAAAAAATTTTATTTTTTCTTTACGTTCTTCATTTTCAAAAAAAAAAATATAAAATGGGCTCAACATGCCTCTCAGCAAATAGCTTGGGGTGTCTACTTTCCAAAATGGGGTCATTTGGGGGGGTTTTGTACTTCTTTGCCATTTTAGCACCTCAAGAAATGAAATAGGCAGTCATGAAATTAAAAGCGGTGTAAATTCCAGAAAATGTACTCTAGTTTGTAGACTATAAAAGCCCTGGGACTGCTGCTGGGTCCTGCCATCTTGGTTGTGATGTCAGCAGCCCCAGCAAATGCAAATTTTGTGATAGCAATACATACAACCTCCACAACATGTCCAAAATTCAACCCTTCCTTACTAATGACACCACGAAGCAAATTATTCACTCCTTGATTATTTCCCGCCTTGACTACTGCAACACTCTCCTTAATGGCCCACCCTTAAGCAGGCTATCCCCCCTTCAGTCTTATGAATTCTGCTGCTAGACTAATACACCTCACTAACAGATCCACGACTGCTGCTCCTCTCTGCCAATCCCTTCACTGGCTTCCCCTACCCCACTGTGAAAAATTTAAAATGCTAACCACAACATACAAGGCCATTCACAACATCGCCCCCATTTACATCACCAACCTCATCTGCAGATATACCAAATCGTCCCCTCCACTCCTCCCAGGACTGCTCTCTAGCTCCCTTGTTACCTCATCCAATGCTCGCCTTCAGGACTTCTCCAGAGCCTCTCCCATCCTCTGGAATTCCCTGCCCCAGTATGTGCGATCAGCCCCTACCCTGTCCACCTTTAAGAGATCCCTGAAAACTCATTTATTCAGGGAAGCCTATCCCACACCCACCTAACAACAACTGTCCCCGAGCCACCCCCCATCAAATCATTCTCTGCAGCTATTACCTTTTATACCACCCCCTCCCTTTAGAATGTAAGCTCTACGAGCAGGGCCCTCCTATATCTTTTGTATTGAACTGTACTGTAATTGTGTTGTCCCCCCTATACATTGTAAAGCACTGCGTAAACTGTTGGCGCTATATAAAAATCATGTATAATAATAATATAGTTATTTTTAACAATCCAATAAAAGCTTACATGAAAAATCTCCTTTCATGTTGTGAGTGCTGCCTGTCTGCTGTCCATTTCTTTACTCAACATCCTGTATGCTTTCCAGCTTCTCCTGTGCTGCGCTACATTAAATTACTAATAACTACATATCCCATGGTACCTTGCTGCCTGCAAGCAGTGAGTCACTGCCTCCTGGAACTCCTCCTCTTAGCACCTCTGTAGTTCAGATGGCAGGCTCTGTGAAATTTATGCGTGTCTTATCACGAGGCATAATGAATACATATCACAGAATAAGAAAAGTAAATGTGTAAAATTCTTTAAAAAGTTTTCAAACTTCAGGATCATTCAGGTTAATAGGAATAGGCTAGAAATAATTGAAAAACATTGTGGAAATATATGATTTTACATTTTGACAACAAATACAGTTTGACATTCTATACTAGTATTTCACTTTGCTCCTCCCCTGACAGCAAAATGAAAGGTTATTTGTTCACCACCCACCATTCCTAAACACTTTCCTGGCTCCATGTTACCTCTCCAGCATCGCTTCCCTTACTTCCTGGTGTCACAGGGGAAACTGGGGGCAGCAAAACCTTAGGCTGCTGTCAGTCAAACTTCTATAGAAGGAGAAGGGGAGTGGCGTATCAATGCTGGGTCTGTCTATGGTCACGGCTTACTATTCTGTTTGCTTGAGGTCAAAGTTCTGCCTCAACCAAGATGGCTTCCTCTAAAGGCATTTTTTTTTTTTGGACCTTTAAGCATTCCATGTCTTAAAGAGGGAGTCCGGTGAAAAAAAGAAAAAACATTTAAAAGTCAGCAGCTACAAATACTGCAGCTGCTGACTTTTAAAATAAGGACACTCACCTGAGACAGGGTCCAGCGATGTCGGCACCCGAGGCCGAACCGCCCCTCGGATGCTGCCGCCGACATCTGGGGTATGGGAATCAGGAAATGAAGCCTTACGGCTGGACTTCCCGGTTCCCTACTGCGCATGCGTGAGTCACGCAGTGCGATAGGAATGCTCTGAGCTGTCTCTGGGACCCGTGTGTGTCCCAGCAGAGAGCGCTGCGGGACAAGAAGAGGCACAGACTCCCGTGGGAGCCTATGCCCGGATGCCCCTCCTTACCTGAACCCGATCTCGACCCAGCTTTGTGTCCAAGAGCAGAGGCTCTCTCCTCCCCACTGAGCATGGAGGCAGCTCCTGCTGCTGTCAATCACAGCCTGTGAGGATGGAGCAGGGGGCCAAGCCAAGCTGTTCTGTGTATGTCCCCAGAAGAGAAGAAGGATCAGGGCTACTCTGTGCAAAACCATTACAAGAGTAGGTACGTATGACATTCGTTCCTTAGGCTCCATGCACACTAGACATTAAAATAACTACCTTTATAAAAACCAGCAGTAGCTTTGCAGTGAGTCTTTTAACGTTTAAGCAATAGCGTTTATTAGCCTTTTTTTGGAAAAACATTTTTTTTTCAATGGATCAAAAACAAAGAAAAAAAGCTGGTGAGAAACGTTTGAGTGTTTATCAACGATTGGCATTTTTTTTGTGGTCAGAAATTCAGAAAACAGCCCATAAACTCCACTGCTGATAAACATCCAAAAACGTCCATATGTGCATGGAGACATAGGATAACATAGAAGGGAGTTTATGGGCTGTTAAAAAAAAATAGATATGGGGAAACACCGCGCTAATCAAATGAAACAATGTAAAAGCTGCTAACAAACAAAACAAACAAAGTCCAAGAAGCATACAAATCCAAAAATTGTAGCGCTAATACATATGCAGAGGTGGGTGTATGTCACAACACTCTAAACCAAAAAAATGGTGATAAAAACCGAAAATGTGAATGGTGATTCTGGAAGTGACCCAGTGAGAATCAAAATATTATATGTAAAGTTCAAATTGATAAATATAAAGTTCATGAGAGTGATAACATCAACTGGTGAGTCCCTCTGGTAAACTCAATAGGGAGAGCTGGAAAAAAGGGGCAGGCTCGACTGATGTCACTGTGAGGCGTATATACTCTTACCGGAAACGTTGGATGTGGGAACCGTACAGCATCCACATCAGACAGGCTTGGGGATGGAGAGTCTTGCATCTAGGGGAGACCACCACAAGCTGGAACTCAGACGGCTTCCGAAACAGGACGCTGGATCAGTCAGCAGCAGCAAGGTATGCTCGGCATCCGGTCATCCGATGGTCACAAGGATGATCCCAAAGACCGAGGAAATAGGATAAAAAATGGAGACAACTCCGATGGTGCAGGTCAGACGGACATGGATTTATTCACATTTTCATGTGACAAATTTAAAAAATGAATAAAATCTCGAGAAAATATAAAAAATAATGCGGCAATATGAGGGGTGTGAGACAGCAGGCCAGACGCGTTTCGATTAAAAGTCTTCCACAGGGGCATATCTCTGACCCCCCCCCACATTGCCTTCAACAATTTATAGACTAGAACCAGGCGAAAGAACCCCCGCCCCTTTGGTCGGAAACAGGAAATGAGCGCCTCCCACCCGAACCAACTACAATGCGGAGAGGTGGGCAATGTGGGGGGGTCAGAGATATGCCCCTGTGGAAGACTTAGTCGAAACGCGTCGGTCCTGCTGTCTCACACCCCTCATATTGCCGCATTATTTTTTATATTTTCTCGAGATTTTATTCATTTTTTAAATTTGTCACATGAAAATGTGAATAAATCCATGTCCGTCTGACCTGCACCATCGGAGTTGTCTCCATTTTTTATCCTATTTCCTCGGTCTTTGGGATCATCCTTGTGACCATCGGATGACCGGATGCCGAGCATACCTTGCTGCTGCTGACTGATCCAGCGTCCTGTTTCGGAAGCCGTCTGAGTTCCAGCTTGTGGTGGTCTCCCCTAGATGCAAGACTCTCCATCCCCAAGCCTGTCTGATGTGGATGCCGTACGGTTCCCACATCCAACGTTTCCGGTAAGAGTATATACGCCTCACAGTGACATCAGTCAAGCCTGCCCCTTTTTTCCAGCTCTCCCTATTGAGTTTACCAGAGGGACTCACCAGTTGATGTTATCACTCTCATGAACTTTATATTTATCAATTTGAACTTTACATATAATATTTTGATTCTCACTGGGTCACTTCCAGAATCACCATTCACATTTTCGGTTTTTATCACCATTTTTTTGGTTTAGAGTGTTGTGACATACACCCACCTCTGCATATGTATTAGCGCTACAATTTTTGGATTTGTATGTTAAAAAAAATGCCCAAACTCCCAAAAACGTCCGTTTATGAACTTCAGTGTGCATGGAGCCTAAATGTATATAATAAAACTGGGTACTAACACTTATAGGTAATGTTGATCCAGGGAATATCCGATTGCCTCTCGAGGGATCAGAAAGGATTTTTTTCCCTCGCCAGAGCAAAATTGGATCGTGCTTTGCTGGGGTTTTTTCACCTTCCTCTGGATCAACTGTGGGTATAGGATTGTGTATATAGAATTGTACACTTTTTTTTTTTTCATAGGTTAAACTAGATGGACTAGTGTCTTTTTTCAACCTGACTAATTATGTAACTATGTTTGTTTTTTTTAAAACATTTCCTTTACAATCACCAACAGATTTAGCCCTGCAAACAAGCCACACTAGCACAACTGTATGGTCGATGTACTGTAACAAACCGATAGCTGTGCTCCGTAGAACGTACAGATGTACATTAAGAAAAGTGACTCATCGCTTAACCTTGAAATGTACACAGCAGTTCTGTGATCCGAGAACTCAGCAGCCGTCATTACAAGCAGCTGCCACGCACGTACAAAAGGATTTCAAATAATGAATGAAACACCTTCTTTGTAATGAATGAAAGAAATGGGCATCTATAAAAGGAAATGATACAATGTTAAAAAAAGCTACTACAGAAAGGCGGAAATGATTTTTGATGAGATTTTTTTTTTAATGAGTCTATTTAAAAAGAGGTTTCAGGTGCGTAATAGTAATTTAGATTCAAGCAGATACTTAAAGTATCACCTGTACCAGTATGTACAGTACACCTGTACATTTTAAGATTTACTATTCATTAGATTAATGCAAGTTATACCATTTTATAAAATACTAAAATAGCTAATTTTCAGAGGTACTGCTTCCTACAGATCATCTAACATGACTTTTAGATGAGAATCTGTTCTACGGTGTTCATTTTAAGACATTTTTCTTAGATATTTTCCAGACTCTTCCCTGCTGACAGTCACTTTCTCCTTGCTAAAACCTAAAACTAAAATGTAAATAGTACATTTAAAAAAGGAGTTGTTTGGCTGGGCTTCTCCTATGGGTCACAGGAGTGCAATTTGTTTAGCACTCCTGTGACCAGTTTTCAGCAGAGAGTGGTCTGAAGTCGGCTCTCTGGTGACATCACTGCAATCAGTCCTGGCACCGCGTCATCCCGACTTAGGAAGTCTGGATCCACTAGGTGCCTGGACTGATGCCCATCTCAACCGCTCAGTGAGCCACTGAGAGACTGAGATGGTCGATTCCCACCCCTCCACAGCTTAGCGCAACAGTGAGCATGGAGGAGCAGAGAGAAGAGCTGCTGACTGACAGTCATTAGCTCTCCTTTTGGGGATTTGTGAGAACTGAGCTATCGGCGATGTTTGATGGCTCGGTTCTCAATGCAGAGACGCCGGGGGACAGATGCAGCATCGGTCTCATGCTAGGTAAGAACAAAAGAGGGAAAACAAAAACAAAAAACACACACTTCTTTTAAAGTAGAAATAACCAAGGTTTAAAATGCTGCCTCCCCTTGATATTTGATTGGTCTATACTACAGCTATAGTATTCCTTATAAATTCCGGTGTCAATTGGAGATACATTGATTGTGGAGACTTATGTGCATGTATTTCCAGTCTATCAAGCGGTGTGATACATGGTTAAAGCAGGAACCGCAATCCCGCTGTGGGGCTTCGGGTACTCACCAGTTTATACGAGGAAATCTGTTGGCCAAAACTAAATTTGGTGTAGAGTTTAAGGAGGTCAAATACAACACATTTTAGTAAAATTGTCATCTTCACAATATTGCAGCAGCCAAACCAGGAGTGCAGTTCTGTGTTCCACTTGTGAAGGAAGGTTTGAATGTTGTTTAGGAGTAGGATAAGATTTTGTTTGTGTCCTGGAGTCTGTGTGGGATCATAACGCCCAGGTATTTACAGTGCCTTGAAAAAGTATTCATACCCCTTGACATTTTCCACATTTTGTCATCTTACAACCAAAAATGTAAATGTATTTTATTGGGATTTTATGTGATAGACCAACACAAAGTGACACATAATTGTGAAGTGGAAGGAAAATAATAAATGTTTTTCAAAGGTTTTTACAAATAAAATATGTGAAAAGTGTGGCATGTATTTGTATTCAGCCCCCCTGAGTGAATACTTTGTAGAACCACCTTTCACTGCAATTACAGCTGCAAGTCTTTTTGGGGATGTCTCTACCAGCTTTGCACATCTAGAGAGTGAAATTTTTGCCCATTCTTCTTTGCAAAATAGCTCAAGCTCTGTCAGAGCTATATATACTGCTCAACAATAATTCTCTTGCCCTTGTGGTTGTATGTGGTGAAGAGAGAGATGAGCTTGGGTGTATTATTTTGAGATTATATATATATATATATATATATATATATATATATATATATATATATATATATAATATTTTGTGGCCCCCAACAAATCCCTGAGTGCCGCTCAGGACTAAGGATGAGCTTGGGTTTGTTATTTGGATATACAGTATTTATCGGCGTATAACATGCACCTTCATTTTAAGAGGGAAGTTTCAGGAAAAAACACTTACATTTTAAATAAAGAACTTTGAAGCAAAATAAGGGTCACAGTGCATCAATGCAGCCTGATCAGTGCCCATCTGCAGCCTCACCAGTGCCCATCAATGCAGCCTGCACATCCTTGCTCATCTGCAGCCTCGTTAGTGCCCAATTACACAGCGCCGCAATCTCCTGTGTACCCGGGCGATCTGTGATAGACAGAACAGTGATCCAATCCTGGGCCAGGAGGCAGGACTGTGTGTGACTGATCGCCGGGTACATGTGACCTACTCCCCTAACTCCCACGTGATAGCACTGACACTTAGGCATCCACCTCTGTCACCGAGGTCAGAAAAAAGTCCTCAGCCTACTGTATGCTCCAAGCATTAAATGGAGAACGTGCAGGGTTCAGCCTCTTCTCTCCTGGCTTCCATAGCAGGAGAGCAAAGAGAAAGTATTATAAGCTACTGTTTGGGCCACATTGGCAGGAACCTGTTGCTCTAAACTGTTCGGACAAAGCAAGGGGATCACCTAAAGGAATTGTTCAATGTCAGGCTGTACTTGTCCTTCTCCTGACATTTCATTTATTCACTGCACTGGCTGAAGAATGAACAATCGTCATAAGGGAGGGATGTCAGAAACAGATACTATAGGCCTAACTCTTTGCAGAAAGTCAGGCAAAAACTTTTACTGTAAAAGGCATCTTTGAAAAGCCAGTTTCAGCATACAACATAAATTATATCAAACTATTCAATTAATATTTTAAAAATAAAAGATGGAAATAATAATTTGAAATACAATTTTAATATTTTGCAATTTCCTGTCTAGTAAATACTTATAGCTATCATGAAATAATTTGCTATAGACCAAAGCTACAGTAATAAATATAAAGCATTCCCATACTTCCATATATGACCGTTAACTTTAGTGCTTTCATAAAAGTCCAACATAGACTTTTCTTTATTAGATTACTGCTTCTTTTAAAAGGGACGGTCATGTGGGAATCATGGAGGCAGCCATTCCTGAACTCTCTTTCTGAGAATGCCAGTACCCCGGGTTGTCATGCTGAACCTCTGTCTAAAATGGGGTCCGAGTTACTCGCCTGGAACAGATATAGAGATGAAAAATGATGATACTTTATGACACTCATGTACAGTATATGACTGTTCTGGGTCTGTGACTCACAACCCTGAAACTAACATATACTCCAGCAGATCATCAATGGCAGAACACATACTTTCCTTGTGACAGTATCACTTTGAAGTGTTCTTTTCTTACATGCGCTGACCTTGACAGGATCAATAAAAGGGCCCGTATGTCAATTCCAGCTTCTATGAATGACACAGGATCTATGAATGGAGGGGCAGAGCCATCAATCATCCACCTGTCCCCCATTCAAAGATCCTGTAGTATTGGGAGGGGGAGGATGGAGGACGATTTCTACTAAAAGAAGAAGAATCAGTATGAAAAACATCATACAATAAATTTTCTTGTGCTAATTTACATGTTTTTGATTTTAGATAAACGTAGGCTTTATAGCTGAACTCCAGGTAAAATCCAAAAAATTACCGAGCAGTGGGGCTCCCCCTCTGCACCACACATGTAAGAAGCTCATTTCTGTCAAAGGGAACATAAAAATGCAAATTTTACTTACCTCTCCTTCCCTCTTGCAGGTTTCCCCCCAGGTGCATGACCAGTCCCCCCGAAGTGGCTTCTGTTCATCAGTAGTAGATACTCGGACATCATGTACAATGCAGTATTAGCAGTCCTGCCATTGTGTGGATGTGTGTCCATATCTCAGAGCATTATAGAGAAGAGTGCTGGCTGCTAGGGAGCAGGGGATAACTTAAAGCAGAACTTTACCCATAACAAAAATAATGTTCTTTAGCAAGGAACATACATTAATAATTATGCTGCCAAAATGAGTGTGTTCTGTAAATTGCCTCCAGCATTGCTCCTGTTTCTTCATTGCGGAGGCTGCCATTTTTCTGAAGCCCAGAGCCCCTGAACAGCAGTGAAATCATAAAGCAGAACTAAACCCATCGATTTAACGGTTCCAAAAAATGATTAATTACATTTCTGGAATGTCGGAATTGCCAACTGTCACATTTGCTTGTGTCCTCAAACAAACTGTGAAACCATAAAATGTCTGGTGTCATAACTGATCACATGTGCAGCACCATGGCAGTTGCAGAACAAACAGAAGCAGCTTCCTTGGCTGTAAAAGATAGGAGGGTGTAACCCCACTTTAGACCCCTTTCACACCACACCGCCCATAGCGTCGACAGTAAAACGACGCTATTTTTAGCAGCCTTTTACCGTTGGATTTGCGCCGCATTTCGGCCGCTAGTGGGGGGGCTTTTACCCCCCGCTAGCGGCCGAGAAAGGGTTAAAACCCCCGGCAATATGCCGCAATAGCGGTGTTTTGCCGGCGGTATTACAGCGCTGCCCTATTCATTTCATAGGGGAACAGCGGTGGAGGAGCGGTAAACACACCGCTCTAAAGAAGCTGCTGGCAGGACTTTTCCTGACGTCCTGCCAGCGCACCGCTGCAGTGTGAAAGCCCTCGGGCTTTCACACTACAGACAATGGTGCAGCTGTTTTAGGGCGGATTGCAAGGCGCTATTTCTAACGCTATAGCTCCTGCAAAACGCCCTTGGTGTGAAAGGGGTCTTAAGGCTGTCAGATCGGCCTCTACAAACTCAGCAATGCTTAAAAATGGAGAGCAACTGAGCATGTGTAGAGCAGGGTGGGAAAGTGTATTGCTGGATTTTAACCACTTTAAAGGCCGAGCCTCTTTTTGAGATTTGTGGTTTTCAAAAATGTTTTTTTTGCTAGTATATTACTTAGAACCCCCAAATATTATACATTTTATAACACCGTAGAGAATGAAATGGCGGTTATTGCAATACTTTGTCACACCGTATTTGCGCAGCGGTCTTACAAGCGCACTTTTTTTGGAAATAAAATACACTTTTTTGAATTAAAAAATAAGACAACAGTAAAGTTAGCCCAATGTTTTTTTTTTTATATTGTGAAAGATAATGTTACACCGAGTAAATTGATACCCAACATGTCCCGCTTCAAAATTGCGCCCTCTCGTGGAATGCCAACAAACTTTTACCTTTAAAAATCTCCATAGGCGACGTTTAAAAAAATTCTACAGGTTGCATGTTTTGAGTTACAGAGGAGGTCTAGGGCTAGATACCTCACGTGTGTGGTTTATACACCATTTTTATATGCGGGCGCTACTCACGTATGCGTTCGCTTCTGCACGCGAGCTCTGCGGGATGGGGCGCGTTGAGAATGTTTTTTTTCTTATTTATTTACCTATTATTTTTACACTGTTCTTTAAAAAAAAAATGTGTCACTTTTATAACTATTACAAGGAATGTAAACATCCCTTGTAATAGAAAAAAAAGCATGACAGGACTTCTTAAATATGAGATATGGGGTCAAAAATACCTCTGATCTCATATTTACACTAAAATGCAATAAAAAAAAAAAAGTAGTTTAAATTAAATTTTTTTAAATGGCCCTATGGGCAGAAGTGACATTTTGATGTCGCTTCCACCCTGCAATGGTATGGAGACGGGTGGGGGCCATCTTCCCCTCACTCGTCTCCATACCCAGCATGTGAAAGGATCCAATCGCCCAGGAGGGGGCGAATCTGCCGCACAGACCACTTTAATCTGAAAGCGGACCACCGGCCGAAGAAGAGGATACCGGGGTTACGGCAGCTAGCTGCTGCCATAATGATATTCCTCTTCAAAGTTAAGACTTATATCGGCGTGCGGCAGGCCCTAAGTGGTTAAACAGGCATTTTTAATATCTTGCATAGCTATACCTGCAAAAGGGGCCAGCATTTAGTGATCTAGCAGGACTTCATTTTCTGACTAAACTTCTACTTTAAAAAGGTTCTGCCCCCCTAGCAAAAAATGTAAAGTCAGCAGCTACACATACTGTAGCCGCTGACTTTTAATATTAGGACTAAATAAATTTTAATTTTAGGACAAATTACCTGTCCTGGAATCGAGCGATGTCGGCATCGCAGCTGATGTTTGCTGCTGCCGCCATTCATAGTAAGGGAACCCAGCAGTCAAGCCTTTCGGCTTCACAACCGGTTCCCTACTGCGCATGCGCAAAGCGCTTTGTGAATGGCCCGGCGGCGGGGGGGGGGGGGAGGAGGAGGGGTGGGCCGAACTTCTGAGAGATCTCACCACCTGTCAAAAACAGTTACCCGCTCCCCCCCCCCGAAAGGTGCCAAATGTGGCACTGGAGGGGGGGGGGGGGACTGATAAGCCGAGCTTCCATTTAAAGTAAAACTGTTTTTATCATTTCCATAGAGAAAAGCAAGCATTCAACCCTAGTAATTCAGGGGGAGCCCGCCGCAAGGGTAAGTTTAGATTTTACCTGGAGTTCAGCTTTAAGCAGTGAGCAGTAGAGCTCTAAATCTTCCAAATTATATAAACTGTAAATATTTTGCTAAATTTTATAACATGGGAATGACCACTTATTGTTAGTAGATTTTTCACATAAGTGTATAAGATATACAGTACGTAGAAAACCAATAGCTAGGGACTTTAACAGTGTCACAAATGTACACAATTTTTTTAAAAAAAAAAAAAAATAAAGATATATATATATATATATATATATATATTCCCACATACATGGATTTATGTGGGAAGTTGCGTCTTCATCTGTTGACCATCTATAGAGATTTTCACATGGATGGGCTTGTTAAAAGGTCATTTAACTAATATAAACTGAGATGAACCACTAGATTTCAGTATACAGCCATACATTTTGCTAAATACACTAATTGTGTTGTATTGAGTATTGGTAATTAATGTTATTACACTGTGCCCTCAGTAATGTGTTTATTGCGGGTTAATTCAGCGTTAGGATTAAATATCTCCACATTTCTTCAAGTAGTGATTCACATAAATATTCATGAAGCACAGAGCAGTCATTTTGTCTCTTCAGTACCCAGGGAAAATGATCCCCTTTAACCCCTCTGAACAATGAAAGAGATAACGCAAACAATGACAAAACATTGCAGTAGATCCAGTGGGAACCAGGATTTGCCATGTAGACTGGGCACAAGACGGCATGGGAAAACCCCTCCCACTCAGCATTTCTTTCCTTATGGAGTCATTGCAATGGATTGGACCGTCACCTTTGCTATTCACTTACAAAATGTTCAGAAAATGGTGCAACTTTTTCTTAAAGGCACTCTGTGTAACACTGCCAATTCATGTATACACCAATATTGTTCCCATTCCACCACTGTCCATGATTTATAAACATAATACAAGATAAAGTAAAGCATTTCTCCCCTCCGGTAAGAGCCCTTTCACACTGGTGCGCGGGCCGCGCCGCTAGTTTTAGCAGCACTTTACCAGCGCTGTGCGGGTGGGAGTGGGGCGCTTTTAACCCCAAAGTAGGGGGCTAACATGGGGTTAAAAGCACCCACAATGTGCCCATTAATTTAATGGCAGGGGTGGTTTAGGAGCGGTGTATGCACCGCCCCAAAGACGCTGCTTGCAGGGCTTTTTTTTTTTTTTTTTTTCGGTCCTGCAAGAGCACCGTCCCAGTGTGTAATTATAAAGTCTAGTGTGTCTAGCATGTTATACTTGCATGTTCTGTGCAGCGGATTTGCACAGAGCAGCCCAAATCCTCTTCTCGGGTCCCTCTTCTACGCTCCTGGCCCCTCCCTCCAGTTGAGTGCACCCAAGCCTAGCCACAGCTCCCTGTGTCCATTCAGACACAGAGCAGCGGCCTGTCCCACCCCATTTCTCTCATTGGCTGACTAACCGATGGATTGACAGCAGCAGGAGCCAATGACGCTGCGCTGCTTTGTCAGCCAATGAGGGGGGGAGTCCAGGCCAGCCAAGTGTCTCGTGCTTTAGAGGGGGCTCAGGTATGTATTAGGGAGGCTGCTGCACACAGAAGGCTTTTTATATTAATGCATAGAATGCAATAAGATAACAAACCTTCCGCCTTTACAATCACTTTAATGGTTAATGGTGAATAATGGCCTTAGAACTATTGCTCTCACTCTGGCATGATCGCCAATATGTAATGTGTAACACAATCAACATTTTCATACATATTTGTGTGTGTTTATGTACGTATGTGTGTGTACTTGGGGTTGGGGGGTTTAAGTATTTAAATGTCACTTTCACTTTAATTCTTTACAGTTTTTTTTTTTTTACTTAACTTTATTGCTATCACATAGGGGGACCAATAAACCCCTATGCGATAGCATGTTTAATGTGAGAAGCTCTCTGTTATGAAACATCAGGGGTCTTATCCTTGTCAAATAGCCCAAGAAGGCTGCAGAAACAGAACATGCAGTGGGCAGAGCTGAAACGTGTGTGTCATCAGGGGCCTGCTGCCTGAACCACTGTCTGACAATTGAGGGGTGATCGAAGTTCTTCTTTAAAGTGGTTCTAACAGCTTGGGTTTTTTTTTTTTTTTTTACCTTAAAAGTAGAACTAAACGCACATTTGTTTTTTCTGTTTTTGGATACAGTGGAGAGAGACGAGAACCCCTGTCAATTTTTTTTTTATTGTAGTCTGTGTCCCTGTTTAAGGAGATTCACCCTCTCCTTATTTGTCTTGTTTATCATTATAATTGAAAGTGAAAGTAAAAGAAAAATCACAAATTTTGGGTTGTCCCCAGAAAAGTAATAGAGGGGAAATGGGGATACTAGTTCTGGAGACCTGGAGGTTCCCAATGTATTCCCTTAATTTGCAGGGATTACCTTTCACTTCCTGTTTGGCTATGGGACAGGAAGTAAAGGGAAGTCTCCAAAATTGGGCACAGATGGCGGGGAAAAAATTCTGACAGGAGGTTTTAACCCTCCCTTACTCTATCCTAACATAAAAAATTAAAAAAAGTTTTGCTTACAGTTCTACTTTAATGCATTATGGTAAAAAAAAAAAAAAAAAAACACACGTCTGTGCCACAGGATCCCCCCAGCTCCCCCTTATACTTACCTGTGCCCAATCCCATTTCAGCACTGTGCTTGGGAGCAGCGGCTCTCTCACAGGGCAGTTTGACAGCATAGGGAGCCATTGGCTACTGCTGCTGTCAATCAAATCCTGTGATGAGTGAGCAGGGCCAATAGACACAGGCAGCACAACTCGGTATCGAGCCCGCATGAGTGCCCCATAGGAAGCAGCTTCCCATGGGGACACTCGCCGAAGAGGTGGAGCCAGGAGTGCTGGCGGGGGACCCCAGAAGAGGAGGATCGGGGCTGCTCTGTGCAAAAACATTGCACAGAGCAGGTAAGTATAACATGTTTATTATTGAAAAAAATAAGGTCAACTTTAACATACAATGTGTCACCCAAGCTATGAGAATGTTAACCCTTGTTTTGACAGAGCGTGTGCATATCAAGCTTACAATAGATAATAAAAATCTGCAAACACAGTACAAACAGAATTAATTATGGTGAACAAAAATCCCCAGTGGCCCACACATTACACAGGAGGGGATAGTTGGGTAGGATTTTCAAGCATGTAAAAAGGCTTGGGTAAAAATGTAAGCAGCTATTTTTTTAAATTCTTCAAGGTTATGCTATGTGAATGAAAAACATCCCAATTTGGCTGCAAAATTACAAATGAACTTTAAGCCCCTCCACTTTCAGGTTGTGGGTTGCATACATACTTCATGCGCCCATCCAGTAATGCAAAATGCAGTGACTAACCAACCTGTCAGCGGCCAGGGCATTGCCACGCGGGTGGTGCGTCTATGCCAGCTTTGAAAATCAACAGGAAAATCAACAGGCCGAATTGAAGGGGTCACAGCAAATGTACAAGACATAATTGTATGCAATCAACTTCTAGCTTTAACCTGAGTTTACCACAGGTTTATTTTAAACAGACAAGTTACCTACTCAGAGTAAGGGCTCTTTCACACGGGGCGGATCAGTGCAGATCCGCCCCGTGGATATCCGCTTGCTCAGCGGGGATCGCCGGAGCGATCTCCGCTGAGCAGGAAGATGACAGGTCCGTCTCTGCACACAGCGCAGGGACAGACCTGTCAGAGCGCCGCTCTCCCCTATGGTAGATCGGGTGACGACGGACCATAGAGTCCGTCATCATCCGATCCGCTCTGCAGACGGATGGAAAAATAGGGTTTTCCTCCGTCTGCAGAAACGGAGCATAGCGGACACGGACGAGATCGGGTGTCAGCGGATGCTCATCTGCTGACACCCGCTATCCCATAGGGATACACGTATGTCCGTTTTTCATCCGAAAACGGATGGATGAAAAACGGACATACGGTCCGTGTGAAAGAGCTCTTAAGCCCCATACACACGGTCGGAAAATCCGACCACCAAATCCATCGGATTTGGTCCGACGGATTTTGTCCGACACTGGTGTTGCATACACACGGTCGGACAAAGTTGTCGGAAAATCCGATCATTCTGAACGTGGTGACGTTTGTTGCCTACGACGGGACTACATAGAGGCTAGTAGCCAATAGCTTTGGTCTTGTAATGTGATCTGAGCATGCGTGGCACTTTGTCCGTCGGAATTCGCTACACACGATCGGAATTGGTGTGATCGGACTTTGTTGTCGGAAAATATTTAAATCAGGAGATAGAACTTTGTCCGTCGGACAATCCGATGGAAACTGTCCGATGGTGCCTACACACGGTCGGAATTTCCGGCAACATTGTCCGATAGGACAGAATCCATCAGAAAATCCGACCGTGTGTATGGGGCTTAAGAGAGCAATTCCAGTCAACGAGGTAAAGCAATCAGTGAGCTATTAATGCTAGCAAGTGACTACTGCAACTGTGCTAAAATCAGAAAGTGCAGCCAGTCTACCTGGTTCCTGTATTCCACTGCACCGGATTTCCGGCTTAGGCCCCTTTCACACTTGTGCGACTTCAAAGTCACGCGATTCGCGGACGCGATTTTGGCACAATTTCAAGGAATGCCTGTGTAAGTGGCATCAAAATGGGACCAAAGTAGTGCAGGAAATACTATGAAGTCGGAACGACTTGAAGTCGTACTAATATGAATGGCTGTCATTGGAAATCATGGAGAACGACTTGTTATGCTACTTTGCAGTCCCAAATCGTGGGACAAGTCATATAAGTGTGAAAGGGGCCTTAGTAGAAAAAGCAAAAGAAAGTATTAAACTTCCTAAAGCTGTGCTATGCGACTTCCTCTCCGTCTTCTTACTGCACACTCAAACTTCCAAAACAGGTTCAAATGTGAATGGAGGCAGCAGGAAACTATTTTGTACTGGCATTTTGTTTTACCCGAGATAACCAGATCGAAGGCTGGGTGAAAACCTGAAGCACTTGGCAGGTTATGCAAGCTGTACGTATTTCCAAAATTCATTTTCTGTTCAGACCGGCATGCACCTTTTAGAAAACATAGCGCCTTGGAAAGATCTGTGCAACCAAAATAGACATTTGGTTTTATATATGGATTATATTAAAAAAATATATGAATAGGGCTAAATGACAAGTTATTACTGCAAAGCAGAAATCTATTTTTAACATAAGGGCAAGCACAGTGGCTAAGTGGTTGGCACTTCCACCTAGCGATGATGTCGGCACATGCTGATACAGGGGATATCTCAAACCTTGCAGGTTTAGGAGATATCCAGGGTTGCTACAGGTAATCCTTATTATAGGCTTACCTGTAGTAAAAAGTGGATTGTAAGTGTTTACAACCACTTTAATGGCATCCCAGTCTTAGTCTATTGGGTTCAATGCTGAGTTGGCCCACCCTTTGCAGCTATAACAGCTTCAACTCTTCTGGGAAGGCTGTCCACAAGGTTTAGGAGTGTGTCTATGGAAATGTTTGACCATTCTTCCAGAAGCGCATTTGTGAGGTCAGGCACTGCTTTTGGATGAGAAGGCCTGGCTTGCAGTCTTCGCTCCAATTCATCCCAAAGGTGTTCTACCAGGTTGAAGAAATCAGGACTCTGCGCAGGCCAGTCAAGTTCCCCACCCCAAACTTGCTCATCCATGTATTTATGGGCCTTGCTTTGTGCACTGGTCCAAATAATTTGGTGGAGGAGGGGGGATTATGGTGTGGGGTTCCGTTTCAGGAGTTGGGCTTGGCCCCTTTTTCCAGTGAAAGGAAAGCATACCAACACATTTTGGACAATATCATGCTCCCAACTTTGTGGAAACAGTTTGGGGATGGCCCATTCCTGTTCCAACATGAATGAGCACCAGTGCACAAAGCAAGGTCCATAAAGACATGGAAGAGCGAGTTTGGGGTGGAAGAACGTGACTGGCCTGCACCGAGTCCTGACCTCAACCCGATTGAACACCTTTGGGATGAATTCGAGCGGAGCTTGCGAGCCAGGCCTTCTCATCCAACATCAGTGCTTGACCTCACAAATGTGCTTCTGGAAGAATAGTCAAACATTCCCATAGACACACTCCTAAATCTTCTGGACAGCATTCCCAGAACAGTTGAAGCTGTTGTAGCTGCAAAGGTGGGCCAACTCAACAGTGAACACTACACACCAAGACTGGGATGCCATTAAAGTTCATGTGCGTGTAAAGGCAGGCGTCCCAATACTTTTTACAATATAGTGTATATGTAAAGCACTGCGAAAATTGACGGTGCTATATAAAGTACCTGTAATAAAATATCATCAGTCATTCTATTTCCTTTTTTTTTTTTTTTTTTTTTTCATATGTCTTATCCAAGTGTGACATAAATCATCTCAATGCTGTCTTAGCAGGTGGGCAGACCTCCAGCATAAAGCGCAAAGTGCGTGTCACCAAAGTCGCTAGGAGACATAGAATATACATTACCACAGTACAAAAGGAGCTCTAAAACTTACACATACCTCATTTTATGCTGTAATGGATTGTTAATCCCAATGGACCGACAGTGTGTTTACAATTCTGCTATTTGACAAGATGACAGAGAAAAGTGTGAAGAATGCACACTATTTTGAAAACAAGTTGCTTTAGTATAATTAAAATAAAAAAAAAAAACTGAGTCCAGTCCAAAAACAGACACGACGGGCATCCTGGCAAGTGTAGAAGATGTTATACTGCCATCCTGTACCTGAATCAGAGAGGCAGGAGCCACCGTGTCACCTGGCTCAGCAACTTCAACCAACTCATTACTGCGCTCATTTGTTGTGTATAGTTTCACAATTTCAGCTTAAATTTGCAGAATACTGACAAAGCTACACAATATTAAGCACTCAGAAACATAAGAACGACCTCTTCTTAGCAAATGCTTCACTTACATGTGTTACAAATTATTATATCACGAAAATTATAAAAAGGTAAAAAAAATTCTTTAGTGTAAATTTTTTTTTTTTTTTTTCAATGAGATTGACATCAATTTAGTCACCAACACAAAGTTTAACAAAGATGGATATAAACTCTGAAACAAAATAAAACACGCTGCTCCCGTAGACTATCTTCAACTCCCTTCGCATTTCAAGCACCAGGTTACACAGGTATATAATTTACTCAATGGACACACACACACACAGCTTTTCAAATCGAGATGTTAACCTTTTATCAGCCTGAATGTCTGGCCCGTGTGCTGCAGACATGACTAGATGGTTAAGGAAGCCAGCCAAAGCCAAGCAATTCAGTGATTCATTCAGACATCACTTTGCCATTTGTCAGACCCCACTGAAAGCGCTGCAGGGCTGCGGCGAGACACAATGGCTAACAGAAACCCACCCAAGACTTACTCTGAACACATGCACAAAGCCAGGCTGTGCCCTAGGATCGCTAACAAAGCCTCCCCCCCTTTTCGTCTTTTTGTGCTAAACATTTGCTAACAAAACCAAATCAGCCTTGCAATCAGGCGTAATGCACAAGTCTAACAAAAGCATCTGCAGAAGGGTAGAAAAACAAAAAAAAAAAAAAGGAAAAGAAAAAAAAGGAAAACCTGAACACTTCCACTTACTGTTGCTCGCATCCTTTGATGTTGCTCATTCAAGAGGCGTTAGCACGCTGACAAAGGCAGGGAGGCTCTAGAGTCCAATCTGTTCCATTCAGCATAGAGTGAGATAAGCAGCACTGACGTCTAGGTCATTGGGCCCTTCTCCGCTGAACAGGGCAACCTAACCTACCTCCTAATTTTAGATGGCATCAGATTTTTGTGGACCTTTCTCTGGCAGTCCATGAATGTACGAGGAAGCTGAATGTTAAAAGGTATGACCAATTATCAGTGCAGTCATCAATACCTACCTCAAGACTTGCTTCCTAGCACATCAGCCAATGTGCAGGGAGCTTCCTGCTGTAGACGAATGTATCAGGTTTCCATGGAAACTAAATCAACAAATAGCTGCGGCAGCATCTGTTTCTGGATTAGCCAACGTCAGCCAGCAGAAGGTCAGGATTTAAGAGAATTTGTGAATCCAAATGCCCCCCCCTTGTAATACCACATTTTACATTTAGTACTGATGCCAAGATAAAAGTCGCAGCTTTTTCTGTCGACCCGCATCCAAGTCAAAAGAGGCATGGGAAGGCTGCCATGGCAACAGGGACTCTGCACTTCAGCATCATCGGCTTCCAGTCAAAGGGCAGGTGGGCTGAGCAGGAATGCTGTGCTATGGCTGGTGTCTGTCCCATGCTTAGAAATAGTGGCAGACACAAAACTCTCCAATGCCTGTGGGAAGGACCAACTGAAACAGAAACTATAGTGTGTTTATAGTGTGTACACATTTCACATCTAACTGAGGCCGGGTTCACACTGGTACGACATGACAGTCGTACCAAATTTGGATCTGACTTTGCCCCGGCGACTTAAAGTCCGACTTCAATGAACAGGGATCAGACTTCGATCCCCGACAAATACCAGGCACTGTGTCTGGTATGAATCTTTAGGGGGAACTCCACGAAAAAATGTTCAAAAAAAAAAAAAAACTGCATGGGTTCCCCCTCCAAGAGCATACCAGGCCCTTTGGTCTGGTATGGATTTTATAGGGAACCCCCATGCTGAAGAAATGCCCCCCCCCCCGAACCGTATCAGGTCGCATGCCCTCAACATGGGGGGTGGATGCTTTGGGGCCCCCCCACCCCAAAGCACCTTACCCCCATGTTGATGGGGATAAGGGCCTCTTCCCGACAACCCTGGTCGTTGGTTGTCAGGGTCTGCGGGCGGGGAGCTTATCGGAACCTGGAAGACCCAAAAGGTGCCCCCGGATCCCCCCCCCACCCTATATGAATGAGTATGGGGTACAAAGTGTCAAAAATAAAAAACACAGCACACAGGGTGTTAAAGTAATTTATTAAGGCAGCTCCGGCATCTCTTCCAACTTTTTCTCCCCCCTCCGGCTCTTCTGCTTCCTCTGCTGTTGTCTTCTGCCTCTGTCGGTTCTTCTCCGCTGATGTCTTCTAGCCCTCTCCGGTTCCTCTCCCTGCCTGCTGTCTTCTGTCGGGTCTTCTCCTCTGTCTTCTGCCTCTGTTCTTCGATGTTGACTCGACGCTCTCTCCCACTCTAATGCCACTACTTATATTAGCATGGGGCGGTGTCACGGCCCATATGACCAGAGGCCCACCCCTTATGACGTTAACCACCCCATCATGCCCTGGGCGGTGACCTCATATGGGGCGGGGCCTCCATATGACATCACCGGTGACCCTGCCCCATGCCAATATAAGTAGGGGCACACCCACCATTAGAGCGGGATAGAGCATTGAGTCAACATCGGAAGAATAACAGAGGGAGAAGACAGCGGAGAAGACCCAGCAAAAAAGCGAGAAGACAGCGGAGAAGACCCGGCAGAAGACAGCCGACAGAGGGAGAAGAATCAGAGAGGGCTATACGACATCAGTGAAGAAGAAGTGGTGAGGGGAGAAGAACAGACAGAGGCAGAAGACAACAGTGGAAGAGACAGAAGAGCCGGAGAGGGGAGGAGAAAAAAAATAAAAAAAAATCAGGAGACCTCGGAGCTGCCTTAATAAAATTACTTTAAAACCCTGTGTGCTGTGTTTATTTTTGACACTTTATTCAGGTGAAAAATGTACAATGTACCCCATACTCATTCACATAGGGTGGGGGGCCGGGATCCGGGGGCCCCTTTGTTAACCACTTCAATACAGGGCACTTAAACACCTTCCTGCCCAGACCAATTTTGAGCTTTCAGCGCTGTCGCACTTTGAATGACAATTGCGCAGTCATGCTACACTGAACCCAAATTAATTTTTATCATTTTGTCCCCACAAATAGAGCTTTCTTTTGGTGGTATTTGATCACCTCTGCGGTTTTTATTTTTTGCTAAATAAAAAAAGAAAATTTGGAATAAAAATATGTTTTTTTTTTTGTTTGTTTCAAAACGTTGTAAATAAGTTAGTTTTCTCCTTCATTGATGGGCACTGATGGGGCTGCACTGATGGGCACCAATGAAGTGGCACTGAGGTGGCATTGATGGGCACCGATAGGCGGCACGGACGGGCACTGATAGGCGGCCATCAGTACAAAACAATGCTGCCCATCAGTGCAAAACAATAATGCATGCCAATCATTGGTGCCCATTGTGGGCACTGTTTGGCATCCATTGTGGGCACTGTGTGTCATCCCTGGTGGTCTAGGGTGGCATACCTTGTGCTGGGCATCCCTGGTGATCTGGTGGCATACCTGGTGGTCCAGTGTGGGCATCCCGGGGGGGGGGGCTACGCTGATAATCGATCAGCACAGACCCCTCCCTGTCAGAGGAGCAGCCGATCGGCTCTCCTCTACTCGCATCTGACGAGTGCGGAAAAGCGATCACCGGCTCTTCCTAGTTACACTGTGATCAGCCGTGATTGGACACGGCTGATCACGTGGTAAAGAGTCTCCGTCGGAGACTCTTTACCAAGATCGTAGTTGCGGGGTGTCAGACTGACTCCCCGCAACAACGATCGGCGCGCAGCGGCTCAAAATCCTGAGGACGTCATATGACGTCTGGTCAGGATTTTAAAACCACTTTGCTGCCGTATTTGACAATGGGCGGGCGGAAAGTGGTTAAAGAGGGCTTCCAGGTTCTGATAAGCTCCCCGCCCGCAGACCCCGACAACCAAATGGCCAGGGTTGCCGGAAAGAGGCCCTTGGGCTCCCCCTGCCCCAAAGCACCCATCCCCAATGTTGTGGGCAAGCATCCTGGTACAGTTCGGTGGGGGCGCTCGCTCGTCCCCACACCCTTTCCTGACCTGCCAGACTGTGTGCTCGGATAAGGGTCTGGTATGGCTTTTGGGGGGACCCCATGCTGTTTCTTTCAGCGTGGGGGTTCCCCTTAAAATCCATACAAGACCGACGGGACTGGTATGCTCTTGGAGGGGGAACCCATGCCAGTTAAAAAAATAAATAAAAAAATTGGCGTGGAGTTCCCCTTCAAGATTGGATCCGACTTGAGTGATATTCAATGGGCTGAAGTAGGTTCAAAGTCGGCCCAAAATAGTACAGGGAGCACTTTCAAAGTCGGACCGACTTGTGTTGGACCAGTTAAGATGGCTCATGCAACGTGAGCTCCCAATGTTGGAGCATTTGTCCTACAAGTGTGAATCCGGCCTTAAGTCTTACAGAAATTTTAACCTGTTTATGTAATTTCAAAAGCTGTGCCCAATTATTTTTATTAATATATTTGGTGGTCCTTAGCTGCTTCCAACCCATGCCTATTCTGACATTTTTCTTCTCTATGTAAGAAATCATAATTTTTTGCTAGAAAATTACCCTGAACCCCAAAACATTTTATATACATTTATTGTAGCAGAGATCCTAGGGAATACAATGGCGGTTGTTGCAATTTTTTTATGTCACACAATATTTGCGCAGCAATTCTTCAAATACGATTTTTATTTTATTTTTTTTAACACTTATGGATTAAACAAAAACAAAACACTAAAGTTAGCACAATTTTTTGTATACCGGTAAATGTGAAAGATGATGTTACGCAGAGTAAACAGATACCCAACATGTGACGCTTTAAAATTGCGCACAGTCATGAAATGGCACCAAACTTTGGGTACCAAAAAATCTCCTTAGGCAACACTAACATTTTTACAGGTTACCTGTTAAAAATTACAGAGAATGACTTGTGCTAGAATTATTGCTCTCACTCCAACAATCACGGCGATACCTCACGTGTGGTTTGAATGCCGTTTACATATGCGGCGCAACCTACATATGCATTTTTTTTTTTTTTTTTATGGTTTATTTTATTTTTACACTTTCCCTTTTAAAATTGATTATTTTTTTTTGATCACCTTCCTCTATTACAAGGAATGTAAATATTCCTTGTAACAGGAATAGGGCAGGACAGGTCCTCTTTGTGGAGAGATCTGGGGTCTACAAGTCATACAGATCCCTCCTCTATGCTGGAAAGCCTGAGATCGCTTCCGGCCTCCAGGGGTCATAGAGATGGCTGGGGACCATCTGGTCTACAGTCAGCTCTATGGTAAACTGCTGCCGCAGGCTTCACCTTGTGCCTCACTAATCGCACAGGCGAGCCAGGAGAAGTGCCACCTGTAAAAGCAATTAAGCGGCTAAGCAGCCACTATGATTGCTTTTACTTTACTGGTTATCACCTGCTGAAAATAAAAGATATCTGAATGATGCCTGCAAGTGCAGGCATCGTTCAGATATCTACACTCACAGGCTTTGGCAGGGGGAAGATATTCTAGAAGTGTGGATTGGATTTAAAATCTGGCAAACCCCCCTTGTACTCTCTCCTCCTTCCAAAAGGACGCCTCCAGCACATCTTACCCCACACCCGTCCCTCTTGCACTGGCCCACTTCTCTCACAAAGCGCCCCCCCAAAAAGCACCCCCAGCACATATGGGCACAGAGGCTGCATATGATATGCACAGTGGCTGCATTTTATGGGGCACAATGAGGCTGCAATTGATGTTTTTTTTTTTCAGTTTGTTTGCGCCCCCCCCCAAAAAATTGAGCACCAGCCACCACTGCCCCCCCCCCAGCACATATCTAACTCTCCCCACCCCCCTGCTAGTACTAGCCCTCTCCCAGCACATATCTGACCCCGTGCAGAACATTAACAATTCAGCCATGCGCACTGTTTGCTGTGGCGAGCTATGCGACACATTACTACTCTCTTTCAGGCCACCAAAAGTGTTCCAGGTCTTTTACAATCTTATAGAGTATACCCCCCAAAAAATGCCACTGCTAAAGTTTTCAGGGTTGGCTTAAAGAATAGGTGGCAGCCCTACTCACAGTCCAGGACGTCACATGACATCCTTGGGCGGGAAGTGAGGTAAAGCGGAACTTTACCCATAACAACTTGATGAAAAATGATGTTCTTTAGCAGGGAACACACATTCCACATTAACGATTATGCTACCTAAATGAGTCTGTTCCTGCTTCTTCCTGCTGGAGGCTGGCATTTTGCTGAAGCCCAAGGCCCCTGAACAGCAGCAAGTCACAAAGCGGAACTAAACCCATTGATTTAATGGATTTAAAAAAAAAAAAAAAAAAAAATAAAATAAGTTACATTCCTGAAATGCTGGGCTCGTGTTCTCAACCAAACCAACACATTTCTGGTGTCTAACTGATCACATGTGCAGCACCATGGCAATTTCAGATCAAACAGAAGCAGCTTCCATTGTTGTAAAGGATAGGAGGGTTTCATTCCGCTTTAGGGCTGCAGATCAGCCTCTACAAAATTGTCAGTGCCTAAAAATGCAGAGCAACTGAGCATGTGCATAGCAGGAGGAGACAGTGTATTACTGGATTTTAAACAGTACAGACACATCTTTATAATGTGTTACATAGCGATACCTGCCAGCCTGAAGTGATCTAGTAGGACTTAATTTTCTGACTAAAGTTCCACTTTAAGGTTGCTCGTTACATGGCAACAATGGTCTCCCGATTGTACGTCTGTATTCTCACCCCATCACAAACTACTGGTGGGGGCTACAAGTGCGATTGGGCCAACACCCTTCTGTAAGCCTGATCCACCCTTGTCAGGTAGCCAGTCCTGAGCAACAAAGTGCAGTTGATGCTGGAGTAAATGCAATGTAGACAGAGGCATCAGAAAAGCTGCACTATAATGCAAAAGAAAATGATTAAAAAAAACAAATGAAAAAACACAAGAGTGAAAATGATATTTTATTTGGGGGGGGGGGGGGGAGATATGTAGAAATAGTTTCCAATGCTCCGTGTTTTAGCAAACTATACATCATCCACTTTTACTTGTTTGCAGTTTTGTCTTACAGTATTTGTAAATGCTTCCTGTAGAAATTCAATTTATATGTTAGGCAGTCGACAAATACTACTGAGATGTGGGGTGCTGGTTCACACTATGCGGTGCAGGAACCACATGCGATTTTTTACAGGAATCACGCCACATTGCTGTTCAAATCACATACGATTCTTCAGCACTGCGATCTGAGACATTATTCTGTATGGCTCAAAGCACTCCGAACTTGCACTAAATTTGTGCAGTACCCTTTTTTTGGTCACACTAAAATTGGATTGCATGGGTGTGAGCACACCATGTGATACGATTATGCAAATCTCGCTGCATTTTGCAAACCGATTTGGGAGCGTCGTTAACTTAACACACATCCGCAGCAGTTTGCATGAACAGGGTGTGATTCGATATGATGAGTAATCACAGAACTCGCTGCAAAATCTAGTGCAGCTGTGCATGCTTCTTCAATTAAGCTTTGGCAAAAAAAAAAAAAAAAAAAATGGAAGCTGAATGTTTTTTATGCAGAGCTCCACCAGATTTTGCACGCTCCCGTTTTAGTAAATCAACCCCATAGTTTGTCTTTTAACCACTTGACCTCTGGAAGATTTTCTCCCCTTCATGACCATGCTACTTTTTGCAATACGGCACTACATTTCTTTAACTGACAATTACGCAGTCATGTGACACTGTATCCTAATACATTTATGTCCTTTTCGCCCACAAATAGAGCTTTCTTTTGGTGGTATTTATTCTCCTCTGCATTTTATTGATTGCACTATAAAAAAAAAAAAAACACAATTTTTATATATATATATTATATTTTTTACTTTGTTATAAAATATATCCAATACAAAAAATGTAAAAAAATAAATTTATGTCCTTTTCCCCCACAAATAGAGCTTTCTTTTGGTGGTTTTTTTCGCCTCTGCATTTTATTGATTGCACTATAAAACAAAAAAAAAAAAAAAAAAAGACAATAAATTTTTATATATATATATATATATATATATATATATATATATATATATATATATATATATATATATATATATATATATATATATATATATATATATATATATATATTTTTTTTTTTTTTTTTTTTTTTTTTTTTATAAAATATTTTTAAAATTTAAAAAAAAAAAAAACTTTGGGATATTTTTTATTTAAAATGATCAGCGGGTGCTGGCAGACATAGAGCCCGCGGTACCCGCCTTTCGGCTACGCTGTGTGTGATCACAGCGGGAGCAAGCTGCTGGCGGTGCGCGTGTGTGCCCCCTACCCGGAAGAGCAGAATAACACACATATACATACACAAAAAATAAATAAAGTGCTATAGGGCGGACCTTAAGCGGTTAAGAGTTCAAACTATAGACTGACCCAGAGCCTTTACTTGTTGTGCAGCACTGCTAAGCAGGACAGGGAATAGAAGGGCAAAATTAGATGCAAGAATGTCTATTTTGTGTATGTGATGAACCGCCTGGGTGCCTCTGCCAAACAGTGCCTCCTGCCCACCAAACCCTTCCAGCAGACCAATGGCTAATACCAGTCCTTTAAGCATCATACGCAGACAAGATGTTGAGGTAAAAACCAAAAGGAATAAACTTTGTCAGAAACCATGAAATCAGGCCGAGACGCCAGTACAATTAAATCACACTTGTTTAATAATAAAAGTAAAAAGAACAAAACGTAGTCAAAACATAGCCAAAGTTCAGTAACCGGAAACGGATAGTCAGCCAAGCCAGAAGTCAGTGATCAATGTAGTGGAACAGCAAGCACGATCTGGAGCCAGAAGGGATGTCAGCATAGCAAGTCTTAAACAGGATCGCAGGAGAGTTTATGTTACTTGACCAAGGCGAAGGCAGAGAACCTCAGGACTGGACGGCTTAAGTAGGCAGGCCTGACAAGCAGGATATCATCAACAGCTGAGTAACTGTGGAGAGATAGGAGCTGGCAATTAGCCAACAGCTGAGCGGCCAGCTCTGAGAAGGAAGGGCTGAGCCCAGCCCTGACAGTACCCCCTTAACGACACCTCCCCCTAGGAGGACCACCAGGCTTGAGGGGAAAACGTCTATGGAAATCACGGAGGAGGACAGGGGCATGTACATCAGAGGATGAGACCCAAGAGCGTTCCTCCGGACCGTACCCTTTCCAATGCACCAGGTACTGTATGCGCCCACGGAACCTACGAGAGTAAACAATGGACTGTACTTCATACTCATGGTTCTCAACCTGTACAGGGTGAGGACGTGGCACCGAGGTGGTAAAGCGGTTGCAGACCAAAGGTTTTAATAAGGAGACATGAAATACATGCAAAATACGCATAATAGAAGGAAGGTCTAATGCCTAAGCCACTGGGTTAATCCTGCAAAGAATACGGAAAGGCCCAATAAACCGAGGCATGAACTTCAGTGAGGGAACAGGAAGTCGGAGTGGCGAGATGACAGCCAGAACCTGTCCCCAACCTGATAGGAAGGCGCAGGCAGGCCTCCTGGACTTGTGCCCTAGTGGAACGAAGACCACGGAGATGCTCCTCTAACACAGGAATACTCTGCAGAACAAACGAGTCAGGCAACATGGAAGATTGGAAACCATAATTCGCCATAAACGGGGACAATCGGGAAGCAGAATTCAAGGCACGGTTGTGAGCAAACTCTGCCCACGGTAATAGGCCTGACCAGTTGTTATGATGGTCAGAAATATAGCAACGTAGGAGTTGCTCTAAGGACTGATTGGCTCGTTCTGTGGCCCCATTAGACTGCAGGTGATACGCAGAGGAGAAAGCAAGCTGAATTCTCAACTGTGCACAAAAGGCTCGCCAGAACCGGGACACAAACTGACTACCCCTGTCTGAGACACTCTCCTTGGGTAGCCCATGTAAGCGGAAGATCTCCCGAGCAAAAATGGAAGTCAGTTCCTTAGAAGTGGGCAACCTTTTAAGTTGAATACAATGGACACATCTTTGAGAACTGGTCACCCACTATAAGGATAACTGTGTTGCCCTGGGAGTTGGGTAACTCCACAATGAAACCCATATAGACAGGTGGGTCCAGGGCCTCTCTCCATTGGGTATGGGTTGTAGGAGGCCCACTGGAAGGTGTCGTGGAGTCTTACTCTGAGCACACGGAACAGGCAGCTACGAAGGCCGTTACATCAGCACGTAGACCAGAATTGTTGGGAAATGGCCCAAAAGAGTTGATTCTTCCCAGGGTGGCCAGCAGCCTTGGGAGAATGGCAAGTCTGGAGCACGGCAGTAAGGAGACTCTCTGGGACAAAGCAGCGGTCATAAGGTTTCTCAGGAGGAGCATGAACCTGAGCAGCAAAAATGTTGTCACCCAAAGGAGAAGTGAGAGTGGTGTGAACCGTAGCCAGAATACGATCAGGAGGAATCACAGGAACCGAATCCAACTTGGAAGTGGAGGAAAAGTGTCGCGACAAGGCGTCAGCCCTTACATTCTTAGTACCGGGTAAGAATGAGACAATGTAATTGAAACTTGACAAGAAAAGAGCCCATTGCACCCATCTGGGAGAGAGGCGTTTAGCCTCAGGCAAGAATGTGAGATTCTTATGGTCAATAAGAATGAGAACCGACACTGTGGTACCTTCGAGGAGATGTCTCAATTCTTTCAGGAATAAATGATCGCCAACAGCTCTCTGTCACGAATCTCGGAAGTGCACTCTACATGTGACAATTTCTTGGAAAAGTAGCCACAAGGATGCGTAGCGCTCTCAGAGGTAGGACCTTGAGACAGAAGGGCGCCAACACCAGTCTCAGGAGCATCAACCTCAAGGATAAAAGGTAATGTAGGATCAGAATGTGCCAACACAGGAGCAGAAACAAAAGGCGGCCTTGAGACTCACATAGGCCTTAATGGACTCCGGAGACCAACTCTGTGGGTTACCCTCCTTTCTGATCAAATCAGTCAGGGGCTTGACCGGAGACGAGAAGTTACGAATCAACTTCTAATAGTTGGCAAAGACCAGGAAACGCTGCAGAGGATGTAAACCCATGGGTCGAGCCACTGTAGGACTGCTGAAAGTTTCTCTGG
This sequence comes from Lithobates sylvaticus, assembly GCA_028564925.1. Taxonomy (NCBI): domain Eukaryota; kingdom Metazoa; phylum Chordata; class Amphibia; order Anura; family Ranidae; genus Lithobates; species Lithobates sylvaticus. Next base: position 559,516,530 of record CM053027.1, on the reverse strand, counting down.
GTCGATCGAAAAAGATCGGAGACAAACATACAGGAGGCTTCTGCAAATGCTCCTTAAAAGAGAGTCTCTCTCTGAGTCTGGAGTCAATGAGGATGGCAAACGTGATCAACTTCTCCAGCTCAGTGGGTATATCTCGGGCTGCTATCTTATCCTTGATGGTATCTGAGAGACCATGAGAAAAAGCCACGAGGGCTTCATTGTTCCACACAACCTCTGTTGCCAGAGTACGGAATTCAATGGCGTAGTCGGTAACAGTTCTTGTACTCTGTTCAATGGACATGAGGCACTTGGCAGCAGAAGTGGAGCGTGTGGGAACGTCAAATACCCTTTTTAAAAACAAAGCCACAAACTCAGGGTAGCTCAAAACAGGGTTTTTGCGTCTCCCATAGAGGGTTTGCCCAGGCCAAGGATCTCTCCGAAAGCAAAGATATCACAAAACCGACTTTGCTTCTGTCGGTGGGAAATGCCTGGGGCAGAATCTCAAACTATATCTCAACCTGGTTGAGAAACGCTCTGCATTGGACTGGATCACCCCCAAATCGCTGGGAAAGCGAGCGGAACCAGACATAAATCTTATAGAGGTAATACTCGAGGCGGGTGCCTACACAGACTGGAACATGGCAGCATGGTTGGCCTGCAACAAAGGTTGTACAGTGGGAGATTCCAGGTGATCCGTGTGACTCAGGAGCGTTTGTAACGCCATGGCAAACTGATCCATGCGGTGATCCAGTTCATCCAATCTGGGAAAAATATTACCAACAAGTGGATTGACTGCATCTTCTGAATTCATGGCCTTCGTCTACTGTCAGAAACCATGAAATCAGGCCAAGACAGAAGTACAGTTAAATCACACTTGTTTAATAATAAAAGTAAAAAGAACAAACGTAGTCAAAATATAGCCAAAGTTCAGTAATCAGAATGGATAGTCAGCCAAGCCAGAAGTCAGGGATCAATGTAGTGGAACAGCAAGCACGATCTAGAGCCAGAAGGGATGACAGCAAAGCAAGTCTTGAACAGGATCGCAGGAGAGTTTCTGTGATGTTGACCAAGGCGAAGGCAGAGAACCTCTGGACTGGATGGCTTAAGTAGGCAGGGCTGACAAGCAGGATATCATCAACAGCTGAGTAACTGTGGAGAGATAGGAACTGGCAATTAGCCGACAGCTGAGCGGCCAGCTCTGAGAAGGAAGGGCTGAGCCCAGCCCTAACACTTTATTTAACAGAAATACAGATTTTTGTACACTTAGGGGCAGTCCCCTCATGAACAATAAAAACAAATATTACACATTGGGGTAAACATCCCACAATGGTTAGGCAACGAGGTAAAGTTGACACAAGACTAATCACATTCAGGAGGATTAGCAAACAGACAAACAATAGATGACAAATAACAATGGGAACGCACACTTAAGAGGCACACAATGGGGAAATTACATAATGGGAGAAAGACAGTTAAGCCGGGCAAACACTATTTGTTTTTTTTTCCATTTAACCCAGTGTGCTGAAAAAAACAAAAAACAAAATGAAGCAATGTTAGTACAGCGATCTCCCCTACGGTGCCATTGTGTTCTGTTAGGGGGGGACGCCCCCACCAGAACACACCGGTCAGCACTCTCAGCCATTGCTGAGAGCACAGACCAGACGCAGATTGGCAGACCTTTTTCAGTCATGCTCCTGCGAATGAAAGCCAACCGCTTCTGTCGGACCGGCTGCCGTACACACAGACCGAAATCTGCCCCGACATTCAGCCCGTGTGTACGGCTCTTTAAAAGTAAACACATAACACCTTAATAAACAAATTGCAGCAGGGGACCCCAACATCAGATTGTTTTAAGCCGATTATAATCTTCTGCTTTGAGTGTCTGAGTCTAGGAGGGGGTTGAAGCAGTCAATGCTGGTTTGGGTGGTTAATTCTACACCCTAATAAAACACAGAGGCCCCAAATCTGTATCTGGGTCTTCCAGTTCTCAGAATATGTGTGTTTCGGAGAGACAGACTTTAATCCAAAGTAAAACTGCTCCAAAAAGGTCACCCAGGTGCACATACCTCCCAAAGAATAAAGAGCCCCTCAAATGCCAGGCCCCTAGTCAATAGGCAAGAGGCTAGTCTGTAGTCCCCTCCAAAATCCCCTGTTCCGGTTGGGTCTGTCACAGTGTATTGACAAACAATACACTAAAACATGATTTTCAAAATGACACTTGTTTAAGATGTAAACCCTGAATGGATGACATTAAGGACCCCTTCACACTATGTGGCATGCACTTTTCTGCACCCGATTAGCCCCAGTCACTGCAAGGGCACCTAGAAAACAAAACCAAACCTCGGACTTTAAATATGCTTCCAGGAAGAACACACAAAATGTTATATAATCCAATGGGGTACATAAAAAGGTAATTTTTATTTGTATATAAAAAATAAAAAAATAAAAATCTCACAAGAGCAATAATATAGCTAAGAATACAAATATAAAAAAGGATTACAATGCCTTGTGCAATAACAGATATGGATTATCGCCCTGTTATAAATTGCCGCATTTCGCAGATTGATCGCTTCAAGACTTGAAAGTGTGTGGATAGAAATGTTTTATATATATATATATATATATATAGTTATATATATATATATATATATATATATATATATATATATATGTATGTGTATATACACACACACACACACACACACACACACACACACATATACATATATATATATATATATATATATATATATATATATATATATATATATATATATATATTACACACATACATACATATACACATATATATATATATATACACACATATACATATATACATACACACGTACAGCAGGTAAAATAAGTATTGAACATGTCACCATTTTTCTAGGTAAATATATTTCTAAAGGTGCTATTGACATGAAATGTTCACCACATGTCGGTAACAACCCATGCAATCCATACATACAAAGAAGCCAAAACAAATAAGTTCACAAATTAAGTTATATGTGATAAATGGAATGACACAGGGAAAAAAAGTATTGAACACGCTAACTGATATTGATGTAATACTTGGTACAATATCCTTTGTTGGTAATGACCGCTTTAAGAGGCCTCCTGTATGGAGGAACTAGTCGCATGCGTTGCTCAGGTGTGATTTTGGCCCATTCTTCCGCATAAACAGACTTCAGATCTTGAAGGTTCTGTGGGCCTCTTCTATGAACTCTGATCTTTAGCTCTTTCCATAGATTTTCTATTGGATTCAAGTCATGTGATTGGCTGGGCCATTCTAGCAGCTTTATTTTCACTCTTTGAAACCAATTAAGAGTTTCTTTGGCTTTGCGTTTGGGATCATTGGTCTTGCTGAAACGTCCTCCCTCGTTTCATCTTCATTGTCCTGGCAGATGGCAGAAAATTTTTATCAAAAATGTCTTGGTACATTTTTCCATTCATCCTTCCTTCAATGACATGAAGTTTGCCAGTACCGTATGCTAAAAAAAACAGTGGTCTTCATGGAAGAACTGCAGCCAAAAAGCCAAACCACCAACATGGAAACAAGGCTAAGCAGTTGTCATCCCATTTCCGGCAAGTGCCAGAAAAAAGCACTTTCAATGTAGGCTCAGCAGTTATTCCTAAAACAACTTTTGAAACTACATTTGCATGTTAAAGCTTTTATAAGATTTTTAGGTATTACATGTCCTTTAAATAAAATTGAAATTTGCAGTCCAATCTGCAGCCAGTTGTGATTTTCCAAACCTGGCAACATCAGACATGGCTTCCCTGTATCTGGGTGTTCTTTACATTGTCAATGAACAGAACTCCCTCAGGCATGTCCTTTTCAGTTCACCGCTGTCCATGGTAGGTTTTCTCTCACTGAACACTAGGACTGATCATATGACTATAGCAGGTACTAACATGAAACAGGAAAAAACAGCAGTGAGTCCACTATCCGAGTCTGATGACAGCTGTCAAAGTTCAAGTAAGGAAAAGGCAGTGGCAAGGTAGTTTGGAATTCCAGTCTACATTAAAAGTGCTAAAGTGTTTCAAAAGCAGTTATGAATGCTTACATTTTCCTCTTAGTCCACCCAATTCAGCTACTTGTGATGGTGTGGAAAGGATGCTGCACTGCTTATGACTTCAGAGCTGAGTTATCACCCATGTAGGCTGTGCCTGTGTGTACTACAGTGGGCTGAGAAGATGTTGAGGGGGTGTGGCTATCATCATTGTCACTGCTGATTCAAAAGCAGTGGCCAAGTCTGTTGTTCTGACATCTAAGTGGGGATTGTCCACTTCTTTTGGAGGGATATCTTCTCTTACTTCCTGTTGCATCTTAGAGGGGAAGTGAAGGAAAAGCTCCTCGAAAAAAGAAAAAAAAAAATAGTTTTGACATTAACCACTTGCCGCCCGCCCATTGTCAAATGACGGAGGCAAAGTGGTTGTAAAATCCTGACATGGCGTCATATGACGTCCTCAGGATTTTGAGCCACTGCGCGCCCCCGGGGGCGCGCATCACGGCGATCGTTGTTGCGACTACCCCGCAACTACGATCTTGGTAAAGAGTCTCCGACGGAGACTCTTTACCACGTGATCAGCCTTGTCCAATCACGGCTGATCACAGTGTAAATAGGAAAAGCCGGTAATCGGCTTTTCCTCACTCGCGTCTGTCAGACGCGAGTAGAGGAGAGCCGATCGGCTGCTCCTCTGACAGGGGGGTCTGTGCTGATCGATTATCAGCGCAGCCCCCCCGAGGATGCCCACACTGGACCACCAGGGAAGCCACCAGACCACCAGGTATGCCCATCAAAAGGTATGCCACACTAGACCACCAGGGATGACACACAGTGCCCACAATGGGTGCCAATCAGTGCCCACAATGGATGCCAATCAGTGCCCACAATGGGCATCACCGATTGGCATGCATTATTGTTTGGCACTGATTGGCATCCATCAGTAAAAAACAATGCTGCCTATCAGTGCCTATCCGTGCCCATCCATGCCGCCCATCAGTGCCCATCCGTGCCGCCCATCAGTGCCCATCCGTGCCGCCCATCAGTGCCCATCCGTGCCGCCCATCAGTGCCCATCCGTGCCGCCCATCAGTGCCCATCCGTGCCGCCCATCAGTGCCCATCCGTGCCGCCCATCAGTGCCCATCCGTGCCGCCCATCAGTGCCCATCCGTGCCGCCCATCAGTGCCCATCCGTGCCGCCCATCAGTGCCCATCCGTGCCGCCCATCAGTGCCCATCTGTGCCGCCCATCAGTGCCCATCCGTGTCGCCCATCAGTGCCCATCCGTGTCGCCCATCAGTGCCGTCTATCAGTGCCCATCAATGCCACCTCAGTGCCACTTCATTGTTGCCACCTCATTGGTGCCCATCAGTGAAGGAGAAAACGTACTTATTTACAAAGTTTTGAAACAAACAAAAAAAATCATTTTTTTTTTCAAAATGTTCTCTCTTTTTTTATTTGTTTAGCAAAAAATAAAAACCGCAGAGGTGATCAAATACCACCAAAAGAAAGCTCTATTTGTGGGGAAAAAAATACAATAAATAACAATTTCATTTGGGTACAGTGTTATATGACCGCGCAATTGTCATTCAAAGTGCGACAGCGCTGACAGCTCAAAATTGGTCTGGGCAGGAAGGCGTTTAAGTGCCCTGTATTGAAGTGGTTAAATATGCTTGAATGTGATGTATGTATATGCCGTTTGTATTTAATATGGATTAGCCAGATTTTCAACAGCTTTTGTTTTGCCTCAAGGAAGCAGCAAAATGTCAGTATTTTTGCTTTGTGGGAATACTATACAGAAAGTTATCCATTTGTTGAAAATAAAATACCTCTGTCTTTACTATCACACCTTTTTTTTATATCTTGAAAACTTTATCCATGAATATTATTAAATCCTATTTTACATAAACAACCAAGTGTATGGGACTTATATTAGCGGATCGTGGGTTCAGTTTCAGGCTCTTGCGCAGTCTCCCTCCAGCTCCAAGTCTGTACCTCTGTACAGGCTGTCTGATGGCAAGCTGAAGGGATTGTGAACTACAAGCATGCTAACCAGTTCACTTGCAGCCCATTCAAACTACAAGTCTATCTGCTGTGGTGAGGGACAGGACTTGTATTTTTTTCATTTATAGATTCCTGTGAATAAATGATGTGGCTGTGTGGGCTGAGCCACAACACTATTTTCAAAATGGGACAGTAGTTGTTGCGAGAGGATCACCAACCCACTGTCACAGGGAGGGGGGCCCGGTCTGCAGCATATTACATGTTATACCCTAAAGCCCCATACACGGGCTGAATATCAGCCGGCTCAACAGAAATTGTCAGCCTGTTTGGCTTCTGTCGAAGGGGCGTGACCGAAAAAGATATGCCAATCAGCGTTCTCAGTTAATGGCTGCCAACACTGACCGGAGTGTTCTGGCAGAGGGGCATTCCCCCCCGTCAGAACACAATAGCTTAGTGGGGAGATTGCTGTAATAACATTGGATAGTTAGTACAGCGAGCTCCTATCAAGCTCCTCTGTTTATTTCAGCCCACTGGGTTGAACAAAAAATAAAACAGATCGTGTGCATCTAGCTTTTCTTGGGAGAAATGTATTTTTATATTAGTTATGCAACGGTAACCAAAAAAAAAAAAAAAACAAGGTTTTGCACGCAGAATACAAAAAACAGCACAAACCCCCCACCCCCTTCAGGCAACATCCCATCAGAAACCTCTATGTCATCGGATGTTATAAGTCACTCAGGAATTGAGAAAAACGGTCCCATATCAAAGAAAATATACAAAAACATAAATGCAGTTCCCCTATAATATTAAAAAAGGCTGTGTACCTAAGCTTAAATATGGGTATAACATGTGACATGCTCCAGAAGGTGAACCTTGTTATGGGAGATTTGTAAATGAGAGAAAAACTGCTTAAATGGCGTCTAAAAACACTTTTACATGAGAAGGGTTCCATGCTCTCTCTGTCCATAGTACTGAAATTGGAATGGTATACGTGTATAGTAGCCACCGGCTGACAACTAAGCAGAGAGGCAACAATCCATAGCCATCACATGACATCTACTGCCAATGGTAGAATGATGCCCAGAGAGGCATGTCACACACAGATGGAACACCGTAACCAAATCACTTCACTAGTGCCAATTCAGACTTTCCTAAAAGAAACTCAAACTATAATTCTCAAATTTAGGTTTTAAAAATGTTGCTGAAAATAAAATTGAAAAAGTTAAATTTCTTAGCCTTAGCGTTCCGGACGCGTTTTTTATTTTATTGCTTATTTCAGCACCTACAAACCTACAAACACTGTAGCTGCTGACTTTTAATAAGGACACTTACCTGTCCAGCAAGCGATGTCGCCCCCGCCCCCCCCCCCCCCCCCGAGGATGGATCAGCCTCGACTGAAGCTTTGCGGCTTCACTGCTCGTTTCCTACTGCGCATGCGCGAGTTGCACGGCACTTTGTGAATGGCCCCGTTGTTTTTTGGGACACACGCATGTCCCAGAAGGCAACGGGTCGCTCGCCGTGGAATAGGAAGACTGCCTAGCAACAGGGGTTTCTGGTAAGTTAAAAAATATAAATTTTTTTCTAATTTTTTAACCACTTGCTTACTGGGCACTTAAACCCAACTACTATCCAGACCAATTTTCAGCTTTCAGCGCTGATGCACTTTGAATGACAATTGCATGGTCATACAACGCTGTACGCAAATTACATTTTTTGTCATTTTTTCCCCCCAAATAGCACTTTCTTTTGGTGGTATTTGATCACCTGTGCGATTTTATTTTTTATTTTTTAATGTAAAAAGACCGAATAAAAAAAAAAAATAAAATAAATTATTTTGTTATATAAAAAAAAAAAAAACGGGTAATATTTCTCTGTCATTGATGTATGCTGATGAGGCGGCACTGATGGGCACGATAGGTGGCAGTTATGGGCCCTGATGGGTGGCACTGGTGGGCAATGATAAGTGGCACTTGTGGGCATTGATAGGTGGCACTTGTGGACACTGATTGGTGGCACTTGTGGGCACCGATTGGTGGCATAAATGAGGCATAATTGCCTCTTCCTTTTCGGGACCGATGTCCCTTTAAGATGAGCCGGCGATCGGATTTTTTTTTTCTCCTCTGCTGTCAGCGTGAGGAGAAAAAAAAAAAAAAAAAGATCACTGAGCTTTTGTTTTGGCTGACAGCTGATCACATGGTAAGGGGCCAGGACCGGCCCCTTACTCGGATTGGTGATCACCCAAGTCTCATTGACTCGGTGATCATGCATAGGGGTGGTTGTCATATGGCGGCCTCCCGGGAATTCAGGTCCACGCTGTGGCCGTCATTTGGCCATAGCGCTGATGTCAAGAGGTTAAAGAATATTAATGCTTTTTTTTTATTTTAGGGTGGCCCTCCACTGTAACATCCCTTAGACTTTCAATGATGCCAGCTTTCCTATGCAAACTGCCAGTCGCAAAGCTGTGTTGACAGATACACGAGATAGTTTTATTTTTGTGCATTATTACATTAATTTTTCACTCTTTGTTAAGAAAGCATTTTTTAATTGACTGAAGGCACTACCACACGGATAAGTTGAATTTGCTGCAAATACACATATTATTTGGTAGATTTTGTAGGTATTTTGACTGTAGAAGTCATTGCACAAAAGATTACTGCATGTGAATCACTCCTTAAAATACCAATAGCTCCAGGTGGGGTTTAGCTGCGTTTCATTAAGGTGCCCATTGAGGACAGCATCAAGGGTATCCGTTTGAAGAGTGAATAAAAAAAATAATGTCAAGAAAGGTTTTTTTTTAACAGTTAACAGCCTATTTTCAGGCCCCTCTTCAAAAGAATAATTCTATACCTTTGTGATGTTTATGTGAACTGAATTGTATTTCTAGGAGAGAATTGATACATACCCATGTTCAGTATACCTATATACAAAAGGAAATTTCAACCTACACTTGTTTGGTCACAATTATCTCAAAATCAAATTTACTAGTGGGTGCTTGGTGGAGGATTGGGATACATAAAGATTGGGAAGGCTTGTACACAACAGAATAAGAAATAGTTGCCCAGGGGGGAGAAGTCACCGGTGACAGATATGTCCAGCTGAAGCTCCACATATCTCGGGACTCCTCGGCTGATAAAGACACCCGCAAAGCATGGTAAACTGAAAATAATCTTACCATAAGCCGCCTCAGTTACCCTGGGATAAATAAAATGGTCTTTGGTGCCGGCCGAGGTAAAAATAAACTAGAGTGCCAAGGATACACAGTCTAGAGCAAGGGTGCCCAACTAGTGGCCCGGATCATGGGTTGCCAACCCGCCATTACAGAGCAGCACTTTTGTGAATGAAGGCGCTGGTAGTGGAAGCAAGTGGCTGTGGAGCAGAGCCGTATAAAGGAGCACAGCCGCTCCTGTCACAGGTGGAGTGATACCAAATGCACTCCGCCTGGGACAGCAACAGCCAGCGATACCAGAATTGAAGACGGTTATTAAAGGTAAGTTTAATACTAAATTCACAGTATATATGGATATATCTGTTTTGCAGTGGTTACTGGGCTGCTTTCAAACTGATCCGCAGGTGCAGTGCAGCTGCGGGTTACCTGCATTGAGCCATAGACTTCTGTTATTACCTGCGGGTTTGTTGCGCCTTCAGAATGTGCGCCACACCTGCAGGATAAGTTTACAGCAAAGTGCACCTAACCCGCAGAAAATCCACAGGTTCACTGCGATGCACCCGCAAATCGCAGCGCATCAGGGTGAAAGCAGCCTTAGGCCCCTTTCACATGATTGGGTTGGACCAATCGGACTTGTGTCTGTTTACACCCGCCTACCTAAAAAAAAAATAGAAAGGGATCTGCCCCTTCCGTCTGGGTGAATCGGATTTGATCAGAGGGCCCATAGAGTAGAGTGGGCTGTGTCCATGGACACGGACCTGTCATCCTCCCGCTCATTGTGGCCCGCGACCAGTTACCAATTCGCTTAAGTGGCCCTTGCTCTTCAAAAGGTTGGGCACCCCTGGTCTAGAGGCCCCTGTAAAATGGCACAAAAAAAAAAATCAAGTTATTTTTAAAATTGAAGTACTTCTATTGTTTTATATTTAATGACCCTGTTCATCAATATCACACTATTTTCCTTCTTCATTACTGGCAATCCTATGATAAGTAATATTGCTAGACAAACTATACAGTTTCTTATTTTAATGTATTTTTCCCTAGGGTTACCTGTAGGAAGAATAATATATATATATATATATATATATATATATATATATATATATATATATATAATATATATATGCATATATATATGCATATATATATATATATATATATATATATATATATATATATATATATATACACATATACACACACACACACACACACACATACACACACACCGCATTTAATCGGCGCATAACACACACTTTTTCCCCGTTAAAATCCCCACGGTCTGTGACCCAAAAATATCAAGCACCCCCGAAAAATAGCGAGCGCTGCCAAAAAAGGCCGAGCGCCGCCGAAAAAGAACAAGCCGACTGCTCGGCTCCGCTCGCAGTCCCGCCTCCCTGCTGTTTCTGGAGCGAGCGCTGCCGAAAAAGACCGAGCCGACTATACTGCGAAGCCGAGCAAGCAGTGCTCTGTCTTTTTCGGCCGCGCTCTGGCTTTTTCGGCGGCGCTCGCTCGGTCTGTCTCAGCGGCGGGAAATTTGAACGTGGGCAAGGCTGCAAACGACGCAAATGACAATGGCAAGCTGCAAATGACTCTGGGAAAGATGCAAAATGACGCTGGGCAAGCTGCAAATGACGCTTAAAATTTACGTTTTTTTTTCCCTAAACTTCCCCTACTAAAACTTTTTTTCCTTAAAATGCCCTCCTAAACTTGGGGTGCGTGTTATACGCCGATGAATACGGTATTCACATTACAATATAGTTAATAGCCAATTAACCTTTTATTTTATTTTTTACCCTTGCTCTTTTTTTTTTCTCCACGGCCGAACTTGGGTGTCCAAGTATTTCAGTTTTTCTGTATATATTGTCACTGCTCCCCCTATCTTTCGGTCCTATGATAAACCTCCATTCTGACCTATTATTGAAGGACCTCCTCAGATAGATACTAGGCCTCTGAGTTAGCGTTTATTTTTTACGCATTCAGTACGCCACATTTACACTTTTCTTATTTGCACAACTTACTATTATTTGACTATATGACTCTTATGCTGCGTACACACAATCGGAAATGCCGCCAGCAAAACTCTGATGAGAGCTTTTTGTCGGAGAATGCGACCGTGTGTATGCTAGATTGGTCTTTTGCTGGCGGAATTCCAGCCAGCAACAGATTGAGAGCAGGTTCTTTATTTTTCAGTCAGGAAAAGTTCCTATCCGAAAATGCGATAGGCAAAAAAATCACGCATGCTCGGAAGCATTGAACTTAATTTTCTCAGCTCGTCGTAGTGTTGTACATCGCTGCCTTTTTGACGGTCGAAAGTTCCGAGAACTTGTGTGACCTTGTGTATGCAGGACAAGCTTGAGTGGAATTCCGTCTGAAAAAACATCCAAGATTTTTTGGATGGAAATTCTGCTTGTGTGTACGCATTACTCTTTCTTCCTCTTTATTCTGTCTCTCTTCTCCTCTTGGTTCTTGTGCCCCCCCCCCCCCCCCCCCCCCCCCCCCCCCCCCCCCGGGTAATTGTAGACTCACAATCTATGAATGCAGTATACTACAATATTTCCTTCAAGATTTACCAATGGCCCCCTTAAATGTCCTTACGTTAAAAAACGTACAAGGCCTAAATATCCCACAAAAGCAAACTAACGTTTTTCGCTCCCTAGATTCCTCAAAAGCACATGTTGTATGCCTCAAAGAAAACTATTTCGCAGATATGGCGACCCCTAAATATTTTGGTTCAGCTTATCCCCAAGTTTTCACAGCCTCTGCAAAAACAAAACATTGAGGGGGTGCTAACACCCTTTTCCCTTCTGACAGAGATCAAAGTTTAACTCTCTTAAACCAAATAAATGTCCAAGCCAAGATGGCTTCTCTGCCCTATACTATAAGAAATTTTCTCATATCCTTGCTCCAATGTTAACAGGACGCATTTAATTATCTCCTTAACGATCAATCCTTTTGCCCCGAAACATTAACGGCTATAATTTCAATGATCCCCAAACCCCAGTCAGACTATACATCTTGTTCTAAACTATAGACCCATATCATGACTCAACCTTGACATTAAGTTACTAACGAAAGTCTTAGCGACCCACTTAAATAGTGTAATAGGTTCTTTAACCACTTCAGCCCGGACCAATTGGCAGCCAAAGGACCAGGCCCCTTTTTGGGATTCGGCACTGCGTCGCTTTAACTGACAATTGCGCGGTCGTGCGACGTGGCTCCCAAACAAAATTGGCGTCCTTTTTTTCCCACAAATAGAGCTTTCTTTTGGTGGTATTTGATCGCCCCTGTGGTTTTTATTTTTTGCGCTATAAACAAAAATAGAGCGACAATTTTGAAAAAAATGCAATATTTTTTACTTTTTGCTATAATAAATATCCCCAAAAAATATATAAAAAAACATTTTTTTTCCTCAGTTTAGGCCGATACGTATTCTTCTACATATTTTTGGTAAAAAAAAAAAATCGCAATAAGCGATTATTGATTCGTTTGCGCAAAAGTTATAGCGTTTACAAAATAGGGGATAGTTTTATAGCATTTTTATTAATATTTTTTTTTTTTTTATTAGTAATGGCGGCGATCAGCGATTTTTATTGTGACTGCGACATTATGGCGGACACATCGGACATTTTTGACACATTTTTGGGACATTTGTCATTTATACAGCAATCACTGCTATTTAAATAGCACTGATTCCTATGTAAATGACAGTTGTAGTGAAGGGGTTAACCACTAGGGGGCGGGGAGGAGTCCGTGTGACGTGTTGTGTTTTTTTTTACAGTAGGGGGGCGTGGCTGTACGTCTGACGTCATTGATCGGCGTTCCCGATGACAGGGAACCGCCGATCACTGACAGTCAGTGTAGGAAGCGCGGGGAGAGGTTTGTTTACATAGACCTCTCCCCGTTCTTCAGCTCCGTAACCCGATCGCGGGATACCAGCGGCGATCGGGTCTGCTGGTCCCGCGGCCGTGGTCACGGAGCTCCCGACTGGGTCGCGAGCGCGCCGCTGGGGCAGGGAAATTAAAGGGGACGTACCCGTACGTGCATTTGCCTGCCCGTGCCATTCTGTAGACGTATATCTACATGAGGCGGTCGGGAATTGGTTAATAAACACCAGGTCTGCTTTATCCTACTTTACTAATTCAAGCAGCTAAAATCACAAATACCCATCTGTCTCTTATGTTTAGATATAAAAAAAGGATTTGATACAGTTACAGTTTCATGGCATTACCTACATTTTGTCCTGCAGCGTTGAGGATTTGGTCCTCATTTTCTTAGCTGGGTCTCATTATACAAAAATCCCAAAACTTATGTTAAGTATGCTGGAGATATATATATATATATATATATATATATATATATATATATATATATATATATATATATATATATATATATATATATATATATATATATATATATATATATATATATATATATATGTGATATGTGTATGTATTGGAAGAAATTGTGCACACTAAAGGCCCATACAGACAATCTGACTTTTTGACAACAAACATGCAAATTAGCTGTTTTAAGGCAACATCCGACCGTGTGTACGCTCCATCGGACAAACTCTTTCCGTTTTCATCTGACTTTTGTTGGCTGTGCGAACGGACAAACTTCCAATGGAGCAAAGTCTGATCGTGTGTACAGAAAACCATAGGACTTTTGTACAAAGTACAAACACGCATGCTCAAAACCAATGCAAAAGATCAGACAACAATACAGAAGTTGACCAAAGGTGGTGGTAAAGAGCAGAAAAAACATGCGATTTGGTGAAAGTTGGCTGAAAAAGTCCTGCCGTGTATATGCAATACAAGTTCACAGCCAATGCCCTTTGTACAAAAATCCACGGGAAAGTCTGATCATGTGTATGAGGCTTTAGACTTTCAACATGAGAATGACAGAATCACAACTCAAGTCAACCCTTAACTGGCTGCAGCAGAAAAAAAAAAAGTGAAGGGTTTCAAGTGGCCATTAACCACCTCAATGCCCAGGACAATTTTCAGCTTACAGCGTTGTCTCAATTTGAATGACAATTGCGCGGTCATGCAACGCTGTACCCAAACTAAATTTTTATCATTTTCTTACCACAAATAGAGCTTTATTTTGGTGGTATTTGATCACCACTGGGTTTATTATTTTTTTTAAAAAGGTTTATTATTTTTCAAACATACACCAGCTCCGTGAAGTCGCCATGGAGGAGTGGAAGAGGACTCCAGTGGCAAAATTAAAAAACAGACCGAATTTTTTGGAATAAAAAAAAATATAAAAAGTTATTCTTGATTATAAAATTTAGTTTTCTCCTTCACTGACAGGCACTGATAAGGTGGCACTGATGAAGAGGCACTAATATGCAGCACCGATAGAAGGCACTGATATGCAGCACTCATGGGCACTGATTAGTGATGGACTGGCCCAGCACGTCTCCAGACCTAAACCCTATTGAGCATCTGTGGGGCATCCTCAAAAACAGGGAGCTACACACTATGGTGATACACCATCAGATGACCTCTCACCTACCTCCAGAGCCGACACTTTCTCCGTAACGCAGATGGCTTGCGCACGGCTAAAGAAAGTGTAACCTGAGGCGGTGTTCTGTCGATTTGTGCCTGCCGTCGAAAAATGCTCGTGCATGCGCAGAACGGAACAGCACTCCAGCTGATTTCCCGATCAGCTGGAGTGACATCACCATAGCGCATGCGCACATCGTAGGACCCTTTTTTCGATGGGAGATACAATTTCACGGCCACAATTTGATGCTATGCAAACATTGGAGGGACACCATATTTGTCATATTGTGCCTCGCTGTTGCGCCACGGGGTCACAGCGAGGCACAATCTGACATCAACGGTGTCCCTCCACTCTTCGAATAGCTTTCAATTGTGCCCATGAAATGGTATCTCCCATCGAAAAAACCCTCTTACGATGTGCACATGCACTATGGTGACGTCACTGCAGCCGATCGGCAAATCAGCTGGAGTGGCCTTCCGTTCTGCGCATGCACTTTTCGATGGAGGGCACAAAAATCGATAGAACTGACCAGAGGTGTCCTCCATGATCACACTCACTGTCACTCACTGGTCCTTACTGTGCATTCAGAGACACAGCCCCGCCTCCGCTCTCCACTGGGCGCACTACATCCTCTCCTAATTAGGCAGCCATGGAGAAAGCCACAATCCGGGTTTAATGATTTGTCCGATTTTGAGATGAATTCAAGGATTCAAATCAGACACAGAATTCAAATCCCAGACTGTCTGGGCCAAAACCAGACAGGTAGCAACCCTACTTGGGGGTGTACTCACTTTTGTTGCCAGCAGTTTAGAAAATGGTTGCGTTTTGAGTTATTTTGAGGGGACAGCAAATTTACACTGTTATACAAGCTGTACACTCACTACTTTACATTGTAGCAAAGTGTTGTCACATGAAGAGATATACCGTACTAAAATATTTACAAAATTCACATAGGCCCCCACCCTATGTGAATGAGCATCAGGTACATTGTACCCCTACTCATTCACCTAAAAAAAAAAAAAAAAAAAAAAGTGTTATAAATAACAGTACACAGCACGCTTATCCCCACCCCTTTCCTGACCTGCCGGGCTGTGTGCTCCGATAAGGGTCTGGTATGGATTTTGGGGGGACCCCCACGCCAGTTTGTCTTTTTTCAAAATACTAAAATATGATTGAAAGGGAAGGGGCCGGAAAACAACATATTGACTAGCCTTTTCACCCGTTTTCAATCCGGAAACATCCTCACAGCAGCCGGTGGAAGAGGAGAGGAGGGAAGCCAGCAACACTGCGGGGGGCGCGACACAGGATGAAGCCCGGGCAGGTGGGGAAATTGGCACTGCGCAGATTAGGGTGTGCCCCCCCTGCGCGCACACCCATGATAGGCAGCGTGTCTGTTACAGGTCACATGGATGCAAAGATTTAGGTCACATTCACAACAAACTCATGCAGTATTGTGCATTGTACTATGCATAGGAACACGAACAGGCACAGTTTATATATATATATATATATATATATATATATATGTGTGTGTATATGTGTGTGTGTATATGTGTGTGTGTATATGTGTGTGTGTATATGTGTATATGTGTGTGTGTGTGTGTGTATGTGTGTGTATATATGTGTGTGTATATATGTGTGTGTATATATGTGTGTGTGTGTATATGTGTGTGTGTGTATATGTGTGTGTATATATATACACACACACACACACACACACACACACACACACACACACACACACTTGAACTAGCACCAGCTGTTCACAAGACAGTCAATAGAGGTAATGGAAAACGTGTTAAAAAGGCATTTATAGAGAAAAAAAAAACTATGAAAATAAAAAAAAAGAGGATCTGAACATATCAGCATAAAAACTGAAATGAGCCTTGCCAGACAGTGTCTGGCTGGCCTGCTTTTTAATTTCTCTTCTTAGTGTTTTTTGCTCTGTTGTGATCATTTCAAAAACCACATGAGACGTGGCTTGATAAATCGCCCACTCTAGCAATATGACAGCTGGCATACCCACAGGAGGCATGCTTGTCACTGCTCTTCTGTAAATTCGCTATCAAGACAGGATAACCCAAGTATGAAAAAAGTTATAAAGGGAGTCTATTACAGAGGGGGAAGAGGGAGGGAAGAGGGAGGGAAGTCCAGGGAATAAAAAAAAATAAAAACATATCTTAGAAAGGGAAAGTATTAGTATACATCATCTTAGTGTATTAACAGGCTATTTGAGAACAAACATAAAAAGACATTTCATAAGGTAACAAACAAAATGCTAAATAGTAGGAAAGGTAAAATAACTTTTTAACTTTTAAATAATTACGGTCAGAACAAAAAAGGATTTTTTGTATTCACCATACAGCCCTTTTCAAGAAAGCGCATTAGACCTCTTGCACACGGACATAATAAATCACTGATGTTTATACTTGGGATCGTGTTAAAAAGAAAGAGCCTGAGTAAAATGTTCCATATAGACCTTGCGTAAGTGTGCGTATGCAAAAATTTCTTCATCATCCTCTTCAAGTTGCCAGCGCTGCAATATATGCGAGCATCAATGCATACTGTATGCACATAAATTACTGCACTCACAGGGCAAACTAGGAGAGCCCACAGAGAGTTTGTCAGGAGTCTGACTGCGTTCCGAGTTCCAAGCGCCAAGCACTAAATATGCCTGGGCAATCAGCATCACTGGAATGCCCTCCATTTTGGTAATGCTAAGCTGACAAGAAATTTGTTTCTGAGGGGGAAAAGCATCAATTAAGTTGAACTTATCCCACAAAGTCACCAGGGAATCCACTGCTAGGGCTAGAGAATCCCTGAATCTGGAGAACAGCGTGCTCAGTTTGCTGTTGAACCAAAAAGTCCATATCCAGAGTTCCCCAACTAAAACAGAGGTCTTGAAACACCCGAGGGTCCTTAAGGAAGTCAGTCAAGTAATTGCCAGACCATTGTTTCTAATTTCTACAAACAGTTTACTGACTGGAATGGTACCAGCTGATTGGAGACAAGCCAATGTAGCACCAATATTTAAAAAAAGGCCAAGATACATCCCTGGGAATTACAGACCAGTTAGCCTAACATTAATTGTATGCAAGCTCTTGGAAGGGATGAGAAGGGACTATATACACACACAAAGAGTTTTGTAATGACAATGGTATCATTAGCAGTAGTCAGCATGGATTCATGAAGAATCAGTTCTTGCCAAACCAATCTATTAACATTCTATGAGGAGGTGAGTTGCCATCTAGATAAAGGAAGGCCCGTAGACGTGGTGTATCTGGATTTTGCAAAAGCATTTGATACAGTTCCCCATAAAACGTTTACAGTACAAAGTAAGGTACGTTGGCATGGACAATAGGGCGAGTACATGGATTGAAAACTGGCTACAGTGGCGAGTTCAGAGGGTAGTGATAAACTCAGAATGGTCCGGGGCGGAAAGTGGGGTCCCCCAGGGTTCTGTCCTAGCACCAATCCTATTTAATTTATTCATAAACGACCTGGAGGATGGGATAAACAGCTTAATCTCCATTTGTGGACAATACTAAGCTAAGCAGAGCAATAACTTCTCTGCAGGATGTGAAAACCTTGCAACAAGATGTGAACAAATTAATGGGGTGGGCAACTACATGGAAAATGAGGTTTAATGTAGAAAAATGTAAAATAATGCATTTGGGTGGCAAAAATATAAATGCAATCTATACACTGGGGGGAGAACCTCTGGGGGAATCTAGGATGGAAAAGGACCCTGGGGGGTCCTAGTAGATGACAGGCTCAGCAATGGCATGCAATGCCAAGCTGCTGCAAGCAAAGAAAACAAAATCATTGACATGCATTAAAAAGGGGATTAACTCCACAGATTAAAGGATAATTCTCCCACTCTACAAGACTCTGGTCTGGCCGCACCTGGAGTATGACGTCCAGTTCTCAGGAAGGATGTGCTGGAACTGGAGAGTGTGTCCAGAGAAGGGCACACAAAACTAATAAAGGGACTGAATACATTAGTTATGAGGAAAGCTTATGAGCACTGAACTTATTCTCTCTGGAGAAGAGACGCTTGGGAGGGGATAGGATTTCAATGTACAAATACCATACTGGTGACCCCACAATAGGGATATTAAATTTCCATTTGCGGAAAAGTTTTAAGACACGCAGCCATTCACTAAAATTAGAAGAAAAGCGGTTTAACCTTAAACTGCGTAGAGGGTTCTTTACTGTAAGAGTGGTAAGGATGTGGAATTCTCTTCCACAGGCAGTGGTTTCAGCAGGGAGCATCGATAAATGAAAAAAACTATTACATAAGCAACTGAACGACCACAACATACAGGGATATATAATGTAATACTGACATAAAATCGCACACATGGGTTGGACTTGATGGACTTGTGTCTTTTTTCAACCTCACCTACTATGTAACCTCCAGGTGAAAAGACCATTCTATGGAATTCAGACATCAAGGACTTAAGAAGTCTGCCTGACAATTTTTCAAAGTCTGGAATGCTCATGGGGGAGAAGGCTAGAAAGTTAAGAAGTTCTACCCAAGCCAGAAACCAATCGCAATGAGAATTCTGGTTTCTCCTGAATAGTTGACATTCAGCACTGGTGAATGCTGCAGAGGGATAACCAAACTGCTGTAAGTTCAACTATAATCATAGGGAGGAGACCTTCATACATCAACCAAGTCCGTTACTGAATGGGTGTTGCTGGCACTCAGCCCGAAGACCTTCCAGACCCTCGGGAGAAAGAACTCACCTCCGGGGCCAGATTTGAGAGCTAGTGGGCCAAAGATAGCCTGGTCCTGGGTATTAGGCACATGTTACATAAGGTTGTCGATAGGGTCAGACTCCGTAGTAATAGGAGCAGGGAATTGCACCTGGACCACATTTCTTAAACTACAAGTGCCTAATGAACTATTAGAAAGGTTATATTTGGGCTTGAGCTCAGAGAATCACCTCAGTCTCCTGCCTGACAATGTGTTTCAGACCATCTATTTTGCAGGCCACCCACAGCCTCCGATCTGGGATACTGCGTAAATGAGATAGGGCAGGATTATCCAACAGGGGTGTATGTGGTAAGAAGGTCAGAGGAGAAGGATTTTTGCCCTAGCATTTTGCCAGACCACAAGGGTAGCCCTCATTGGGTTGGTAACTGCTGAATTAGATCTAGGGCCCCCAAAGCCCAGGTTACTTCAAGTATCATATGACCCTATGAGAGCTACTTCGAAGGTATCTGCAGGGTTAGCAGGAACCACCAGTGGACCATCACCAGTACCGGTGCCCCAAAAAGGACAGCTGAACATTTGGAAGGGATAATCCCCCTTTTGACATAGGAAGTTATAATGTCGGTTTAGCAAGACATGGGATTTTCCCAGCCCACACAATGGAGAAGACTATACTATCCAATTTTTTTAAAATTTTCAGTATGGGAACTGAGGTATTCCTGAAGTAGTGAAGGCATTTTGGTAAATAAACCATCTTGATAAGGTTGAACTTGCCCACTGGGATAAGAGAAAGTGTTTTCCAAAAACGTACATCTATGGGAAAAAGAGCATAAGTTATTATACAGGATTTATATAGCACTAACAGTCTGTGCAGCGCTGTACAATATAAAGAGAGACAATAAAGCGACAATACAATTCAAGAGGCTTAGTAGGGCCCTTACAATCTAATAGTAAAGGAATTATTATAATACACAATTTATATAGCGTTCCAGTTTGCGCATTGCTTTAACATCATAAGGGCAGACAGTAAAGCTACAGTACAAGTCAATACAGGAGGAATCAGGGGGCCCATCTTGTTAGCGCTTACAATCTAAAATAGGTTAAAAGATTAGTGTGGTATATGAAAAACAAAAAAGTACATACATACTCACCTAGGTGGAGATCTGCCCCTTACTGGCAAGCTCTGGCTTACTGGATCGCTAGGCTGTGAAGGAAGCGAGAGCGGCTGGCTTAGGCTCTCAGTGGCACAGAGACTGAAAGTCAGGATCTCTCCAGAGCCTGAACTGACTGATCGATATCGGCTGAATACAGGTCGTAGCAGTACAGAACAAAGTGCACTCCTGTGATCGACAGGAGAAGTATGGTCAAAAGCGCTTTGGCCCTACTTAAGCGCCATATAAGTTGCCATGGACCTGACAACTTGTATCACAAGATATTTAAACTCGTCCATCCAACACAGCAGTGTGTTCGTAGTTAGTTTGGGATGTCAATTATCTTCAACATGGCCCTTAGGGAGGAAGATATTAGAGAGTATCATCAGCAGTCAACAGTGACAATTTGTCCTCGATCCCACTCTTCTTAAATTCCCTTCACCAAGTCTGCAACATAAAGCTGAATGACTAGAGGCTCCAGGCCGAGAGAAAAACAAGCCCAGGGAGAGGGGGCAACCCTGTCTCGTCTCCCTGGATGGAAGAAAGGGAGCAGACAGACAGTTGTTAGTATGAGGCTGACCAGGGGATAAACCCGGACAAAAAGGGGGATACAGTAAATATACAATCTCACTGCCCCAAGGTAAGATGGAATATACAAAAAGAAATAAGACATGTGGCATTAGAAGACTCAACTGTGGCCACAGCAAAACTAGTAAATTCTGAAAATACCACCTTCGCCCCAACCCCGCCACCCCCCCACAGTGAGGCTGGAAACCCAACCTTTAGTATGGTATAAAATCAGTACAGGATAAAATGTTCAAAAGGGAAAGGAGGGAAAACGACACTTCGGTAATGTAAAACCCGGAACAAAACGGATGAAAGTGCGCAGCAAAGCAAGTCCAAGTCCCTTCTGATAAGGCCTATATCGGACTGGGGACGGTCTATTTTACCGGTAAGAGTTGTTTGGCACATGGAGATGGCAGCCATGATGTAAAGCTGTAGCTAATCAGGTGCATCTGTCTGCGTAGTCATTTGCACAGTAATAATGGAGCTACCAGGTGTCCCCTAACAAACTATAGAACAAACATATTACAGCGCACACATGCAAAACTGACATTTACCTCCAGCAAGGCTATTTTTCCCTAACAAACTATTTCACTAGTCAGCATCTGGCAGAGAATATTTGGCTAGTTATCAAATTCAAGCACATGAAAACCAACAATCAGCAGCTATAACCGGCCGACACGGTTTTCCACATCACAAAATGATACACTGCTCAAAAAAATTAAAGGAACACTTTTTAATCAGAGTATAGCATCAAGCCAATTAAACTCCTGGTATATTAATCTGGTCAGTTAAGTAGCAGAGGGGTTGTTAATCCGTTTCAGCTGTTTTTGGGGTTAATGAAATTAACAGGTGCACTAGTTGGGCAACAAATGAGACAACCTCCAAAACAGGAATGGTTTTACAGGTGGAGGCCACTGACTTTTTTACTTATCTTTTCGGACTGTTTTTCACTAGTTTTGCCTTTGGCTAGGGTCAGTGTCACTACTGGTAGCATGAGGCGAAACCTGGACCCTATAGAGCAGGGATATGCAATCAGCGGACCTCCAGCTTGTAGTTTTACAACAGCTGGAGGTTCGCTAATTGCATATCCTTGCTATAGGAGGTTGCACAGGGAGTCCAACTCCTCCAGGATGGCACATCAATACGTGCCATTGCCAGGTTTGCCATCACAGCCTCAAGGAACATGGAGGAGATTCCAGGAGACAGGCAGTTACTCTAGGAGAGCTGGACAGGGCGGTCGAAGGTCCTTAACCCATCAGCAGGACCGGCGTCTGCTCTTTTGTGCGAGGAGGAACAGGATGAGCACTGCCAGAGCCCTACAAAATGACCTCCAGGAGGCCACTGGTATGAATGTCTCTGAGCAAACAATCAGAAACAGACTTCATGAGGGTGGCCTAAGTCCTGCTTGTGGGCCCTGTGCTCACTGCCCAGCACCGTGGAGCTCGATTGGCATTTGCCATTAAACACCAGAATTGGTAGGTCCGCCACTGGCACCCTGTGCTTTTCACAGATGAGAGCAGGTTCACCCTGAGTACATGTGACAGAGGTGAAAGGGTCTGGAGAAGCCGTGGAGGACGTTATGCTGCCTGTAACATCATTCAGCATGACCGGTTTGGTGGTGGATCAGTGATGGTCTGGGGAAGCATATCAATGGAGGTACACACAGACCTCTACAGGCTAGACAATGGCACCCTGACTGCCCATTGTCAGATAATACACTGGTGCAGGGGGTCCTGGGTTCCTCCTGGTGCACGACAATGCACCGCCTCATTTGGCAAGCTTATGCAGCCAGTCCCTGGAGGATGAAGGAATTGATACCACTGGACCTCACGCTCGCCTGACCTAATCCCAATAGAACACCTCTGAGACATGTTTCGGTCCATACGACGCCGCCAAGTTGCACCACAGTCTGTTCAGGAGTTCACTGATGCCCTGGTCCAGATCTGGGAGGAAATACAGCGTCTCATTAGGAGCATTCCCCAATGTTGTCAGACATGCATACAAGCATGTAAGGGCCATACAAGTACCATTTTATGTTTCTGCAATTAACCTATCTGCAAAATGGACTAGCCTGCTGCATAATTTTTTCACTTTGATTTTCAGGGTATCTTTGAATTCAGCACTCTGTAGGTTGATAATTTTTATTCCCTTTAGACAATGTGGCATCCTTTCATTCCTAACACATGACCCAGTCCATATCAGTATAAATATCCAGCATGATATTTTTTTCCCATTGAGAGTCAATGTGTTTTCAAAGTGTTAATTTAATTTTTTTTATCAGTGTATGAGCTATGTTTTTCTCTACTCCTAAAGCAAGCCATACACGGATCGAAATTTCAGCTGGTTTAGCAGTAACGAGAAGAATTCCGATGCATGTATGGGCAGGCTGGTTATAAACGAGTTGATCTATAACTCAACTTGTGTACAACCAGCATGTTGAGTTTTCCCAATCGATCAGTGCCACCACCACTGCCAGAATACAATGCCTCAGCAGAAGTGATTCAGTCATCCACGTTGAGTGTGTGGATGGGGGAATCTGCACATTTTTCCATTCAACCCACTGGTTGAAGGAGAAAAAAAAAAAAAATTGAACAATGTATGGCCTGTAAAAAAACATTACATATAAATCATATGTGTAGGTTTGCCTTAAAACTGGATTGCCTGCTTCATTTTTAAAAGGTTTAAAAAATGAACAGACCTCTCCTCATATCCTCCCACCTAATCATTTCAATAACTTGTCCTTGTGCACATGCAGACAGCTCAGCAGTTTTCTGGCAAAATAAACAGGTACTTTTAGCACTTATTGAAAGGATATAACAAAATGCTTTCAAAAAGTATATTTAGCAGACCAAAAGTGAGCAAATAAGGGAAGTGCTTGGTTAGCGTTGACAAACAGTTATCTGGCAATAAAAGTCCTACTGCGTGAAATATATAAATAGGAAGGGTATAATCATAGTTTATGGCTGGCCCTTGCTACTGATTACCTACAGTAAGACACATACATATTTATATCAGCCAAGAAGGGGAATACTTCATATAAATTGATGAAAGGCTAAATACACAGCAATTCTGCAATGATTATTTGCATTTACAGTAAGTACAGTTCTGTTTGAAGCTTAAATTGACTGTAAACTATTTTTTTTTTTTAATAAACAGTTTAATACTTGCCTGCTCTGTGTAATGGAGTTACAGAGTAGCCTGACCCTCTTCTTGTGTCCCCTATTGCCACTCCTAGCTCATCTGCTTCTTGGTGTGCCCACATAGCATGCCAGGGGCATCCCCTAATGGTGGGCTCTGTCCAAGGTGTTAAACAAAAACTGCAGTGCACGAGAGGGAGCTACTTTGCTCCTTCTGCTGCTCGGTCATAGCTAACCCATAAGAAGGCTTTGTCATGTATTAAATGTGTACTTCTAACAACAATGTGTGTGTAAAATACAGTAGGTATAGAAAATAAATCATCACCCTTTAAAATAATCACCATTTTGTTGCTTTGCAGCCTAACGTGAAGTCAGACACAGTTTTTGTTTTATCCAGCTGTATTTACTCAGTGCATCTTATTACATCCAAGTGAAAAATAAATTAATAACTGACATGTTGGTGTTCTATTTTTTTTTATTCAAAAACAGAACCACTGCTGATTAACTACTGGTTGTGCCAATACATATATGAATAGCATTTATGCATATAATCTGTAGAAACCAATTTGGTTTAGTAACTAAAAGAACAAAATCATGAATGTATTTTCCTATGCATCTCTCATAGAATGCCAAGTAATTGTTTTCTGTGACGGATCGAACTGTCATGGGTCAGCTCTGTAATGAATGTATTGCATTACTATAATGATGGGAAATTATCAATTACATTCAAGTGATTCACCTCACACAGTTCTAGGGGAAGTAGTGGTAATGGATTGGGGATTTAATTTGCGAGGTCAAGTAGGCAGCAAGGCCTAATGCATCCGAAACTTTCCTCGTCATCCACAAGCAGAGTATTAAAGCAAAATATGGTCCCTTAGGTACGTACTGGATCTCTGCTCCAAAAATCTGATCAGAACATCATGTACAGTGCTGTGAAAAAGTATTTGTCCTCTTCCAGATTTTTTTATTTTTTTGCATACTTGTCACATTTAAGCGATTACAAAGATAACCCAAATAAATATAAACTGCAGTTTTTAAATGAGGATTTCATTTACTAAAAAGGGGGGGGGGGGGGAAGCCGTCTAAGCCTGCATGACCACTATGTGAAAAATAATTGCCCCCTAAACCTTGTTGTATCACCCTTGGCGGCAACAACTGCAAACAAGCATTTGTGATAACTGGCAATGGAGTCTTTCACATCGCTGTGGAGGAATTTTGGCCCACTTTTCTTTGAATAATTGTTTTAATTCAGCCACACTGGAGGGTTTTACAGCATGAATGACCTGTTAAAGGTTACATAGTAAGTCAGGTTGAAAAAAGTCCATCCAGTTCAACCGCAAAAAAAAAAAAAAATATATATCCAATCCTATACCCACAGTTGATCCAGAGGAAGGCGAAAAACCCCAGCAAAGCATGATCCAATTTGCTAAAGCAGGGGAAAAAAATTCCTTCCTGATCCCACAAGAGGCAATCGGATTTTCCCCGGATCAATTTTACCTATAAAATGTTAGTACCCTGTTATATTATGTACATTTAGGAAATAATCCAGACCTTTCTTAAAGCAATCTACTGAGCTGGCCAGAACCACCACTGCAGGGAGTCTATTCCACATTTTCACAGCTCTTACTGTGAAGAAACCTTTCCTTATTTGGAGATGAAATCTCTTTTCCTCTAAACGTAAAGAGTGCCCCCTTGTCCTTGAAACATTTTGGCCGAAAACTCTTTTCTGCATTCAGGCGAGAGAAGAAAAGATGCCGATAAGGGCACAAAAAAGGGGCGGGTTCCGCACATTGCAGGGGTGTCATCTGTCCTCCCCTCCCTCCTCCTCACACAGAACTGCAATCTCTGCGTCACAGAGCTCAACTGTTTGGGCGGCTGCATTAACGATGTCCCGCCTCCTGTAATAAACGGCACACTGATCCAATGCCGGGACATGAAGTCAGTGTGATGTATCCCAGGAGACGGGACACGTTTACTGTGGCTGCACGGCAAGGGAAATTCGAATCCAGCTCTGTGACACAGCGGGAGATCGCCGCTCTGATCAGGGCACTGCTGAGGCTGCATCTGATGGGCACCGGTGAGGCTGCATTGATCTCTTGTATCATGTCTGCAGTCTCTGACCATCTCCTGTATCATGTCTGCTTGAGGTGCACCGAATGGAAATTTTCTTGAGCTTTTCTTGCACTAAAGGTGCCAATAATGGCCAACAATAAATTCATATTATTTAAAAAGTCCAATATAATACAAGTTATATGTAAAAATAAACATTTTCGGTACCAAAATTTCCATTCGGTGCACCCCTAACAGAGATAAAACAAATCCTCCTACATAGGCTTTACTTGTTTATCTGCAGTCTTTTCTACGCTACACTCAAAAAGGGCAGATCTTGTTAAAAATCTCTTCATCTATCAGGAGCACTGAGGAGGGGGGGGGGATAGACTGCAGTTACAGTGTGTGAGAGCTGATTGGAAGAAAGGAACTCACGCCCCCTCCACAATGCAGAAGAACCGTGTTGTGAATACACAAGCTCCGACACAATTTCTCAGAAGTGACTCATGCTGATCACAGAGGAACAAAGCATCAGAGGGAAACCATACTTAGAGCTTTGGAGATAGACAAGTAAGCAATATAGATATAAGCAATTTGCTCAGATTCCATGACTGGAGCTTTACAACCACTTTAACAGTGGCAGGGGTAATTAAAATTATCAGCTTTTATTTATTCATGCAAAACCTTTATCCCAAAAAGGACAAATAAAATAGCTGTAACTGCTTATAAAGTGTGAGCTGGCGTTTGGCTTCAAATTGTAGAGGTTCTAAATCTACTAATACATTTAAAACACTACCCTCCCTCCCAGACTCACAATGATGCGGTCTGCTGTGCCTCCTATTCTCATTCCTCCAGAACTGATTCTCACTATTTCAGGAGGTTTGTTACTGGCCAGATCACAAAGTGAAAACAGAGGGAAAAACCCCAAAGAAAATGGATGCAGCCACCACATCTAATGAAAAGTATGGTATGGTAAGAGACAACATAATACATTTTAGGTTATGGGTTTAATACCACTAAGTCCAATTGCGGGCAGAAAAAAATAAAACAAACGATTCCTTGCAGTGGGGCTGCACCTGCACTTCAAGGGTTAATAGTTCATTTTGTCCAGGGGAGAGGAGCAATAGATTTACGTACCTGATCCACCGCTCCCCCATGCTCTGGCGGTGGACTGTCACTCGCAGTCCTCACGATCACAGCAAGGCTATTAGAGAGGTTGGAAACCTCAACAAAAAACAACAAAAAAAAAAACCCTGCAAGACAAAGGCATAATGAGCTAGTATACATTGCATACTAGCTCATTATGAAATACTTACCTTAGAACGATGCCTTCTGAGTACAGCACAGACATTTTCCACCGGAGGTACTTCCGGGTTCACAGCTTCAGCGATGCGATTGGCCAGAGTCGCGATTACATCTCGACCGGGAGCTGCCGGTCACAGCACGACTTCTGATGAAACGGCCCCAGCAGCCCGTTTCTTTAGTGCACATGCGCCGATGACGTCGCCAGCAGCGCATATACTGAATATATCTCCTAAACTGTGCAAGTTTAGGAGATATTCACAGTACCTACAGGTAAGCCTCGTTATAGGCTTAACTATAGGAAAAAGTGGTGTAACAGGGTTTACAACCACTTAAACACTGCTCTGACCTTGATGAGGTTAGGATCCTAGACTTTTAAAGCGCAGGGGTGCAGAAGTTGTGGGGAGCGGTCTAGCTGAGGATCAGGCAAGTATATTTTCTTTTTTTATTGTTCCCCTAGACATAAACTATCAATTAACCCTTGCAGTGCGAGCACAGCCCCACTGCAAGGGATTTTTTATTTTTTTTTATCTGCCTGGAGTTTGGTTTTAAAGAAAATGTGTACTAAGGAGATAAGACAGTGACATTTAGATTGTAATGCATACAGAGAGAAGATTGGAAATAAACTTGTTTAATGTCTGAAGAATTCATAGCTGAAAAGATCTGAATCTGTGTGTCAACATATTGGCCTCAGTGGGAGAGACAATATTAGTCTGATATTAGGTTCTGGTTTTAACGTATTTAGAAAAGCTTGTCTCATGAAAGATGATATTTCTGTGACATTTCTGTCTTAAGATAAACAGGAATAAAAAGCTCAGAGTTTTAAACAACCTAGTTACCAGTAAAATGAAATATAGCATGTATGTCTTTGCTGAAAGCTGGAGTTGATCATTGTTCTCCTATGCCAGCAGTCACATCACTTACCTGTAATATCCCACATCTGTCAGGAGGCTGGATCCTGTAGAAATCTGTTCAGTTATGGCAGGTCCTCTTCTTGCTACAGAAATTCCAGCACTGAGGGAGTTAATAGTTCTGAGTCTTCAGCTGCAGGGAAGAAAGCTATAGATGGGGGCTCACCCTCTCCCGCCTCCATTGAGAATGTCTGTGCATTGATTACACACAGCATGACACATCTAATGGGGAAGATTCTGATGAGTGACAAGATACTCTCTCATTCAGAGATCGTGCGACTTGTAATGTAATGAATGCAGGGTCTTTTCTCAATGGATGGGGGGACCGGCAGGTTCAGTTAGATCTTTATCACTGCAGCTCACAGAAGACTGAGCTATTAACTCCCTCAGCTCCAGAAGCTCAACAGCAGAACGTGGACATGTCATTACGCCACAGATTGACAAGATCCATGTAGAACATACTGTACAGTAATACCTTGTTTGCGAGTAACGCGGTTAACGATCATTTCGCAATACAGGCTTTTACTTTGAAAAGAGCCGGTCTCGGTTTGCGAGTGTGGTCTCGCAAAACGAGCAGGATTCAAGCCTCGAAAATACTCAGACCGATCGGAGCCGCCTGGAGTACCGCATTTGGCCAGAGGTGGGTGGGCGCCAGTGACAGTTGGAGCCATTCGGATACACTCGGAAACACGCCATTCCCGAACCTCTGAGGGTTTCCGAGTCCACCTGGGCGGCTCCGAGCGGCCTCTGAGTATTTCCGAGTCTCTCCAGCGCCCCCCCCCCCCCCACCTCTGGCCAAATGCGGTACTGCATACAATAGAAGTCAATATGGAACAAATTATCTTCGTTTCCATTGACTTCTATGGGGAAACTCGCTTTGATATGCGAGTGCTTTGGATTACAAGCATTCTCCTGGAACTAATTATGCTCGTAATCCAAGGTTCCACTGTACTTCATAGGAAAATTATATTATTGCAGCTATCGGAGCAAAATTATATAGGTTTTCTTAAACTTCAGCTTTAACCACTTCAGCGCTAGAGTTTGAGTAGTTATAATGGGATGATGGCCATAGCTGCAGGCATCACCCAGTACAGTTATTTTTTTAAGAGCCAGTGATCGGCTTTTTTGTAAAAGCAATCTTAGCAGTGGGAGGGAATGCCCCCCTTCCACCGCCTTTTGCGACTGTACCCAGATCTCCCGTCCCACCGGGAGTCCCGATCGACCAGCCAGCGCATATGCTGACTGAACAAAGAGCCCAGCAAAGACCTGCTTGGTTGGGCTCTATGATATATTAACTCGGAAGGGACGACGTCACATCCCTTCCGGGACTACTCAAACTCTAGAGCTGAAGTGGTTAAAGCTGAAATTTAGTAAAACTTTTATAAAATTTTGCTCCGATAGCTGCAACAATATAATTTTCCTATATTCCCAGATATCAACAATGCCATTGAAAGCATTCAATCACACCGATCTTGGTGTGATCAAATGCTTTTAAGGGCAGAGGAGGGATTTGGGGGGTCTTATATAGACCCAGATCTCTCCATAAAGAGTACCCGTCACATGCCTATTGTTGTCACAAGAGAGGTTTACATTGCTTGTGACAGCAATGAAAGTGGTAGAAAAAACAAAAACATTTAAAGTGACAAAGTAAAAATAAAAAAACAAATTAAAGTACCCCCCATCCTCACGCTCAAAGGTGAACGCACGCATCAGTCCCACATGTACACAAACCACGATTGCCCCACACCTCAGGTATCACAGGCTGTAATTCTATAACCAGAGCTCCAGCATAATTTTTGTGGTAACCTGTAAAGGCTATGTATAGTAAAAGTTACGTTTGTTGTGGTTGCACAGGAATGTGCAATTTTAAAATGTGACATGTTTGGCATCTATTTACTTGGTGTAACATCAGCTTTTATATTTTACCAAAAAAAAAGGCTCATGTATTGTGTTTATCATTCATTTCAAGAAGTGTATTTAAAAAAAAAAAAAATAAATTGAATTTGAACAACCGCTACACAAATACTGTGCGACAAAAAAAATTGCAAAACTACCCAATTTATTCTCTACTTTAACTACTTCAGCCCCGGAAGGGTTTGCCCCCTTCCTGACCACAGGATTTTTTGCGATATGGCACTGTGTCGCTTTAACTGACAATCGCGTGGTCATGCAAAGTTGTACCCAAACAAAATTGATGTTTTTTTATGCCACAAATAGAGCTTTCTTTTGGTGGTATTCGATCACCTCTGTGATTTAATTTTTTTTGCGATATAAAAAAAAAAAAAAAAAAAAAGAAGAGAGAGTGTCTTGATAGCCTCTGACCAGTTTCCTCCTGGATCTTTCATCCAGTTTGGAGCAATGTCCTGATCCAAGGAGGGTCTGTGTTGTAATAAATACCTTCCACTTCTTAATAGACTTTACTGTGCGTCTAGGCATTGATAAAGCCTTTGACATTTTTTGGATCCATCTCCTGACTTGTGCCAGTCCACAACTTTATCCTGGAGAACTTTCAATTGTTTTGCTTCAGTTGCACTACCAGGGACTGAAATGCTCCAGGAAAGCTCTTTTCATGCTAAGCTAATCAAAATGACCGCAGCTGATTACAGTTGAAAGTCAAATGGCTTTGTGTGCCACTGAGAAGGCAATTAGCTATACCGGATTGAGTTTACAAGTCATTTTTAGGAGGGTGGTGATCCTTTTTCCAACTCAGGGACTCCGTTTTTGATTTTTTTTTCTGACATGTTGGTGTTATATCTTTCACTTTGATGTTATAAGTTGCACTGAGTAAATACAGCTGGATAAAACAAAAATTGTGTTGGTCTTCATTTCCGGCTGCTGCAGCAACAAAATGTGATTTTAAAAGGGGGCGATTAGTTTTTTTACCCACTGTATATTATGTATGTAATCACCTGCCTATAAGAGCAATAGTGCGGTACAGGAGAAGGGATGCTGGAGCTAGATTGTCCCTAATGAAGTCAAGATTATAAAAGCACCCCAGGTTCCAAGACTTCTGGGGCCCTTGGGCACATATTTAATGTCATGAATATGTATTCATGACATTAATCCTTCAATCCTGACTAGTTTCCAGTCCCTGACTATGAAATACATCCGTAAGGAAAAATAAAAGATGCAGCGCTCTTAACAGAGGCAATCCAACCCTAGAGTGCAGTCTGCAGCACAGGTGCCAAGGCTTATTGTGTCTTCTCACATCAAATACAATATATAAGTGAGAAGTTCCGGCAACTCCAAAGTCCTTGATACAAAAATGTATCGGCTACATTTGAGCACTAAAAAGCAAAACGACGACGTTTTTGGGGCGAAAGCCTTCGTCATAGCCATGACTAAGGCTCATGCCAAAACACGTCAGTTGTTGCCGGCTCTTCTCTCATATATGAAATACATCCTTACAACATGATGCTGCCACCACTATGCTTCACTGTGGGGATCTCAGGTGATGGTAGGTCTTGGTTACATACATATTGATGGCCAAAGAGTTAAACTGTAGTCTCACCTGACCAGAGAACCTTCTTCTATGTGTTTGGGGATTCTTATACATGCGGTTTTTTGAACTCCAAACATGTACAGGCAGTCCCTGGGTTACAAACAAGATAGAGGCTGTAGGTTTGTTCTTTAGTTGAATTTGTTTGTAAGTCGCAACAGGTACATTATTTAAGTGTAGCTAAAGCTAAAAATATATGTTTTTCGGATAGCATAGGGAAGGGGTTAATACCCATGTAACGTTTGTTTTGCTGACCGTGTCCCTGTTCAGAAGATTTCACCTCACTTTCTGTCCCTAAGACAATTGGATTTTGAAAATTTGGGTTGTGGTGGCAAAGCTTCAGTGGAAACACCTTTATCCCCATGATAACTCTTTTGCTGCATACACACGATTGGACATTCCGGCAACAAAATCCTGGGATTTTTTTCCCGACGGATGTTGGCTCAAGCTTGTCTTGCATACACACGGTCATACAAATGTTGTCGGAAATTCTGATCGTCAAGAACGCGCTGACGTACAACATGTATGACGGCACTATAAAGAGGACGTTCAATAGCCAGTGCGCCACCCTTTGGTCTCCTTCTGCTAATCTTGTGTTAGTAGAAGTTTGGTGAGAGACTATTCGCGCTTTTCAGCCTGGTGCTTTTCAGATCGTTACTGCTCTTCAGTTTGTGCTTGTGGGTTCGTATCTGGTTTTCAGTGCATGTAGTCAGTTTGCATCTGGTTTTCAGTGCGTGTTATTTATAGTATGTATTTGATTTTCACTGTGTTCTTGTACGCTCGTTTCGGATTTTCAGTGCATTCTGTTAGTTCGTTCTGACCAGCCGACCGTTTTGAAGCCATGTTGCGGGTATGTACTCATCGTACAGTTCGTGCTGTGCAGGGGCTTGGTGTTGGGGTTCTTACTTATACCCAAGTCCAGTCCATGAACAGGGCGAGGAGTTCATTGATCAAAAATTGTTTGCTCCAGCGTGACCAATTCTCTCATATGCCTTTGTTGCGGTAGATCCGCGAGAATAAACATGATGATTTCAGGAATTATCTCTGGGTGACAGACCCTGTTTTTCACCGTCTGTTGGCTTTGCTGTCCCCTTATATTACGAAGCAGGACACCTGCATGCGGCAAGCCCTCACTCCCGAGCAGAGGCTCATCACCACCTTGCGGTACTTGGCGATGGGGAGAAATCTGCAGGACATCAAGTTCTCGACAGGCATATCCCCCCAGGCTCTGGGAATCATTCTAGAGACCTGTTCTGCCATCATTCAGGTCCTGCAGAAGGACTATATTAGGGTACGTTTTATCCTTTAACGTCACATTATATGTATTTAAATAAATGTATTTTTTAAATAAATACTAAATATTTCATTTGATTCACTGCTTCTGTTTCTTTTAGTTGTCTCCTAGGTTCTCCAATGGGCTTTTTTTTTGGCCATTTCCCTCACTAGTTCCAACGTAATTTCTTTGATACATGAGGTGACAATCTCTTCTTCAGCTAACTATTATTTATGTTGGGGGTCTGCTACACATACCCTATTTTTGTTGTTAATGTATGTAATGCATTAATGATAATATTCATAATTTTCAGCACCCTGAATGAATTTTTTGTAGTGACGATAATGGCCTGATTTCCGCAAATTATAAAGCACTGTGGGTGTTATTTACTAAAAGAAAATCCACTTTGCAAAACTGCACTTGTAATGCAAAGTGGATTTGCCTTTAGGAAATAACCCCATTGTCACTGTAAACACCAGCTTAAGCAAAAAAACTGCTATTGAGCATTGAAAGAAGAAGCCACACATTGTTGAGTAGAACATTTTTTACTCTGTGCACATTCACATGTGCGTTTAGAAAAAAGAGTTTTTGAACAAACCAACATATTTTTTGGAATATTTTTCTTTTTTTTGGGACAGTATAAATATCCTTTTTTTGTGGTAAACAGGCATGTTTTTCAAAACATAAAACAATACACAACCCAGGAACTTACAAAGTTCAACTTGAACTTGAAGGCAATATCAGACATTAGTATGTCCAAACTGTGTTGATATTGCCTTCATCAGATGGGGTGATGTCACCCCTGTGTAAGCCAAATTTTGAAGATGCACACAAATTGAGAGTCAAAATGGGGATTTTCCTCCTGATCCCATGCCTAATGTCAACATGTGCTAGCTCCCATCATGGCGGATCAATGGAAGTGTTTCGGGGGTACAACCCCTTCCTCTCAGCTACTTGAGTTGTGAGGAATGGGTTGCACCCACAAAACGCATACATTGATATCCCGTGATGGTAGATAGCACATGTTGACACACCGTGTGCATATTCAAAATTTGGCTTTTAGCATTTTTTAGAAAAGTTCTAATAAAAATCAAAAAATTATAAAATTTTGGTGTGTTTTATATTCTGCCTAAAACATCAATGATGTTTGAGTCTTTTTTCAACATCATTGATGTCTTCCTTGATCTTCTGTAAATCCTGATTGCACACCATGATCTCTCCACGATGAGGACATGTGCACTTGCACTTGTGAAATTAGATTCTTCTTCCACAACATCCACATCACCTAAAAGAAAAAAAAAACACCATGTATTATAAAATATGCAGGCATACATCTATTACCTGAAGCTGTGGTCTCAGACAGACACTCACCTGTTGTGGTCACTATTTCACCCACTTCATAAACCTCTCCTTCCTTTAGGAGGTTGTGGGTCCCTGGTGTCCTCTGACGTCCTGATTTTTTTTCTCCCCTATGTGAAAAAAAAAAAAAAAAAAAAAAAGGTATACTTGGCACACAGATATTTGAGGCCAGAAATAGGAATATCTGTGAAAAAAAAAAATATATCTAAATATATAATAAAACAAAATCAGACGTGAATGAAGCTGCTATACACAAAGTGCTACACACTTGAACATAATAAAAGAAATGATACAGCGCTTAACATACATGTGTCCATATAAGTGAAAACAAATAAACAATGATATATAATATGTAACAAAAGTCCATGTGAACCGTGGAAATAAGTTTGTAAGCATGCCCTTGTATGTGCAATAAATCCCTTTTTCCTAGCATACTATTGGTCCCTTTCTAATCTGATTCCCAGACTGCAAAGCTGGGTGTCAGCATGCCCTTGTATGTGCAATAAATCCCTTTTTCCTAGCATACTATTGGTCCCTTTCTAATCTGATTCCCAGACTGCAAAGCTGGGTGTCATCGTGATCCAGTGGGTGGGGACACATGTGGGGGTGTTTTGTCACACCTGAACTTGTCTGCGATTTTCTGCCTTGCATCTTTGATTATTAGGAGGTGAAATATCCCCTGAAACTTTACACTTTGGATGTGAAGCACCTATTTAGTTAATCATTTCCACGGTTCACATGGACTTTTGTTACATATTATATATCATTGTTTATTTGTTTTCACTTATATGGACACATGTTTGTTAAGCGCTGTATCATTTCTTTTAGAAATAAAAATATGAAACATTGCTTGGAAGTGTCGTACAATTGTCGGTTTTGGCAGAGTTCCAAGCTAAAGACATGATTTTTTTCCCTTATTACAGCTGAATACTTACCTTTTTCGGAAAAGTTTCACACATGTAGAGACCCCTAGTATCCACTGGAGCACCTGTGTGGGACACCCTAAAAAGTTTGTTCTGGTGTCCCACACCAGTGCTCCTGCGTCCAGACGTGTAAACAGCTGCTGAGTGTCCTCTCCTTACACTGAATCAAGTTTGCATTTAATTCTAGTTACAAACCCATCTAGATAACAATGTACTAAACTTATTTTAATACAAATAGGCCTGAACAAATGTAGTTAACCTTCACCTGGCAAAAACATTGTATTAATGGGCGAACAAACGATTACTGTGCCCACGAACCTGAAACTTGCCATTTTAAAACTGTACAACAGTAAAGAAAAGCACATGGAGCAGCACTAAAGTAATAGGAAGAATAGTAACACATGACAAAATACTTACTTTTTTGCAGCACTCTTCTGTACTGATCCTGCTGCCTCAATTTGAGGTCTGACCATCGTTTCCTCAGTTAATCCTTAGATCGCCGTACCCCAAAATTCTTCTGCAGACTTTTCACAACTTTAGTCATGATCTTGGCCTGACATTTGGGTATGGGTAAGGTCCATGCTTCCCATCAGTCGGCCCTCTTCAAGCTGTCCACCAGCTCTACAAAGGACATATTAGAGGCCTTAACTCTCCTTCGGGATCAGGACATTCGTGGCTCCGGGCTTTTGTCGTTGCTGCTGTCTTCATGCACCTGTTGTCTCTCCACCATGTGCTCTCCCACTGCACGAAAGACAAGGGGCGGGGAATATACTAGATAGAAGGTCAGGGGCGGGCGGAGTTTCACGCATGCGCAGTGTATATAAAGCGTAACACGATCTGTGAACGGAGGACGGAGTAGCGGAAGCGCCAACAACAAGCTCCCATCGAACATTTGTGGTCGGAAAATCTGATTGTGTGTACGCAGCATTACAGGAGTGAATTTCCATTCCTAGGAGTAGATTTCCGCTCACTTCCTGCCGTCTCCCTCCGTTTACAAGTAGGAGTAGTTTGTAAGTCGGATGCTTGCAACTCGGGGACAGCCTGTATTTTTTATTTCAGCAATAGTTTTTTTCTGGCCACTCTTCCATAAAGCTGCACTCTGGAGTGGATGGCATAAAGCAGGGGTGCTCAACCAGTGGCCCGCGGAGCCCTCTGATGTGGCCGTGACCTTGTGCTCTGGAATGGTGGGTTGGCAAGCCAAGATTATGGGTTGCTGACCCACCATTCCAGAGAATCAGTGTTGTGAATGAAGCTGGCGTTAGAGGATGCAAGCAGCTGCGGAGCAGAGTCACATAAACCGATTTTTCCTGTATAGTGCCATCTCCTGTCACAGGCGGAGCGATACCAAATGCACTCTGTCTGGGACAGCAACAGCTGGCGATACTTGAATGGAAGACTGTTATTAAAAGGTACGTTTATTAACAAAACCACAGTGTATATATGGGCATATCTGTTCTGCAGTGGTTACTGGGCTTCTTCCAAACCGATCCGCAGGTGCAGCACAGTGTACCTGTGAGTTACCGGCACTGAGCTAAAGACTTCTGGCATTACCTGCGAGTTTGGTGTGCTTTCATAAAGTGCACCACACCAGCAGGATATAATAAAAATCTGTGGCAAAGTGCAGCTAACCCACAGGAAAGCCACAGGTGCACTGTGCTGCACTCGAGTTGTGGGTAAACCACAGCGCACCAGTGTGAAAGGAACCTTCGGTCCGACCCAATTGGATCATTCACCTCTATGGAGCGGCAGATGTAAAACGTACTTGTGTCCATTGACACCCATTCACCTACCTAAGATCCGCTTAAAAAACAGAAGGGGGGAGGGGTCTGTCCCCTTCCATTAGGGCGTATCGGATCGAAGTAGAGTGGGCTGTGTCCGTGTCAGCTCTGAGTGGACACAGGTCTGTCACCTGCCTGCTCCATTCATTGTGGCCCGTGACCGATTACCAAGTCGCTTAAGTGGCCCTCACTCTTTCAAAGGTTGGGCACAGCTGGCATAAAAGTAATCCAGATGTTCCATCCATTCTCCTGTGGATGTTTGCGGGTCCTTCAGTTTTATCTTTGGTGTTTTTCATGCATCTCTGATTAATGTCCTTCTGTAAGGTTTAGTAGGGAGCCTTCTCTTTTCAGGTTTGTAGGGGTGCTATATTCTTTTCACTTTGTTATTATAGATTTAATGGTGCTCTGTGGGATGTTCAAAGTTTAAGATATTGTTTGATAACCCAACCTTGATTTTCTACTTCTCCACAACTTTGTTTGTCTCTGACCTGTTTGGAAAGCTCCTTGGTCTTCAAGTTTCCTGCTTATCGGTGTTCTAGACTTAGAGGCCTTTTGGAACAGGTGTATTGTATTTAAAATTACATCAAGTGACAGATAATGGAACACTATGATTGCAATACAAGTGGATGCAGCTCGGGAGTACACCTGATTGGGTGTCCCCAGATCAAGCTGCTTGCTGTGGGGGGCATCTGGCAGGAGCGCCGATGTGTGACCTGAGAAGAGGAGGATCCGGTCTGCTCTGTGCAAAACCATTGCACAGAGCAGGTAAGTATAACAACATGTTTGTCATTTTTTTTTTTTTTTTTTAAAACAAGGCTTTAATATCGCTTTAACAAAGTATTAAAGGTTGAAAAGCTGGGGATGTTCTAGGTTAATGAGCAGTAGCCAAGCCTATTCTTGGGCCTTTCTATTGGGACAGACACATTCTGATCTTGTTCACAAATGTTTGCAGTCAGTCATGACACCTTCTCCTAACAAACATTTTAAAAGTAAAAGATTTAGAAAGATTTAAAGAAAAATGTTCTATTCTTTTAGGTATGCTGCGGGGAAATACTTTAAAGTGGGGTTTCCCCCCCACAAAAAAAAAAAAAACGTAAAATTGCTAAAAAAAATAAATAATTGGAAGTTTTTTTTTTTTTTTTTTAACACCTCTAAATGCCTGTTGCTAGGGGGGTCCCTCGTAGTCTGCCTTCTTCAGTGCCTGGGCTGGTGACATCACTTCCCCTCGGCGCAGGAAGGGCTCCCTCCCTCCTGTCAGTCATCTGGGACACGCGACAGGTCCCAGATGACTGCGTGGCCAATCACGGCGCCCCTCGCGCATGCGCAGTAGGTGCCTGGCTGTAAAGCCACAGCCGGGTGCCCAAAGTTGCAATGCCGGCGCCGCAGAGCGGGTCGGGGGACGAGCGGCGTTCAACCCCCCGCATCGCTGGACCCTGGAACAGGTAAGTGTCCGATTATTAAAAGTCAGCAACTGCAGTATTTGTAGCTGCTGACTTTTAATTTTTTTTTTTTTTTTTTTTATGGATACTCCTCTTTAAGTCAAGGGAACCAGTGACAGTGTGTGTGCCCAAAATCTGCAGCATCAGAAAGTGAATCTTGTAATAGAGGTTCCTGCAAACACATTGTGGTGTTTGAGTTTATTTCCAATTCTCGCAAAATGACAGGTTCCCTTTAAAAGGAACCTGTCATAAGAAAAATATAGTGATCGAGATTGCTGATATTCTGAAAATGCTAGAAAATTGCAGGTAAGCCAGCCGACACAGTTCGAATTTTCGACCGTTAATGGGCAGGCTGAATGTACCAAGTTGATCGATCAACTTGGGTAACCCAGCCTGCCAGATTAATTTCCAATTATCGCAAGCGTCTGCTATAGCGCTAATCACCGATTCCTCCCGGCGGCTTCCCCCACCCGCCCCTGCCGTGAGAACACAATTGCTGATTCCCCTGCTATCACTGTCTTTGTTGATAGGGGGAATCATGCTAATTTCTTTCCTCCAACCCATGGTTGCAGAAAAGAAATTTGAACCGTGTATGGCTGGCCTTACGCTTGCCCACTGTCTTCAATATTTTCTATTGCAAATCAGGAATGTCAAAGAACAATCAGAAGTACCGCATACCTGTTGTGGTACACCGACTCAGATTAGTAAATCAAGAGGGTTGGCATGACAAGCATTTTAATAGGGAAGGCTTAGCAACGGCAGCCTCCATCTTCCTATGCACCATACCATGTTTCATTTAATTACCGTAGATACTTGTGTCCTAGTGGTACTGTCCACATAGTGCAGCATACATTAGCCTTAGGAAAAGCCTGCATTCAGGGAAGTCTGAACAGAAGACTAAACAAAAATGAAAGGAATCTAAGAAGGTCCTTTGAAGAATAAAAGGCAAAATTATGCATCTCTAAATGATATAGATCAGCAGGTGATGCACATAATGATTTCTTCATTTTTTGGAGGAGCGCAGGTGGATGCACACTTTAGAGAAGAACATTTGACATTGCTTGGTGTGCTTTGTACTCGGGCACAATTTGGATGAGACCACTGCATGAGAAATACATGTAGCTTGGCTGGCTCTGCTTGTTACATCTCAGTGACAGAAATTGGACATAGCAGGTGAACACAGTCTGATCTATTTAACTTTTAATATACAATAAAGCCTTGAATCTGAATCAGGAAAAGTGAACTGCTTCTCCTTTTATGCAATTTGTGATACCTTGCACGTCACTTCTCCATCAAGAAATTCAATTGTAAACTTGGTCAAACAGGAACCAGAATAAACTGGCAGCACATAAACAAACAACTGCTTTATAACAAGGACAGAGACTCACCGCCCTGTGTGAGCCATGTCTCAAAATTATATATATATAATATATGCTATATTATATATATATATATATATATATATATATATATATATATATATATATATATAAATAATCACTGGGGATAATAATGGAGAAATACTGGCTACTCAAACAGTGCTTATAGTAAGCAATTTTTGCAAGCTAGGCAAAATATCTGCATTATTGCTTTGTATTTTAGAAAATGCGCATTTGGAAGCAACAGATTTTCTGCTTTTGCAGAATGCAATTCTTCAACCATCTGACTTAACAAGGTTTTGTACATATTTTTTTTTTTTTTTTAAGGTCAGGTATGATGATGATGATACTATATAGTATAACGATGCATATTCTTGTCACAGGAAAATGTATTTTGGATGGGACTGGCATCAAAGTACACACAAATAAAATACAAAAAGTTTATTGTACAAATATTAACAACAAACCAAGGGGTTATGTACAGACCCCATACAAATGACACATCAAAACAACATATGGAGTACCCATCAATCAGCTAAAGAGACCAAAATTAAGGTCATTGACATATGAATGAAAAAACGCATTTCAACTTTTGCGGTCTTCTTCAGGGGGTTCATGCGATGGGTAATAAGTGTTCCCCCTGCATTATCTGCATTGACTGGATTTCTGATCAGGTAAGGCTCTTACTACCAGCCAGAGATGTCCTGGGATGTCTTTAAATGCACGTGCAGTGTTTGGGTGCGTGCGTCACTCAGCTTACCACTCCAGCGGATGCAACGCCAACCGCCATGGGCAAGACGGGGGACACCATTACCACTCGCATGCATGGTGCTATAAGCCACCTAGGGAAGTCTCCATTAGCCTCTTGCAGCCCTCTTTTTCTAGGTGTACCTGTACATTTTGATGGCCCAGGCATGCTCCATCTTCGATTTTGGGGTATTACCTTGATGCTGGTTGGAAAGACGCACCTTAGCTTTCTATAAAGCCGGGTGGCCATGTTTTTGTACCATTCATGGATGTCAACTGCAACCAGATACTTTGCCAGATTCCCATATTGCTTTTTGCACTAGGAGGTCTTTTTGCGTGTTGCACACTCTTCCATTTTTGCTATTGCTATTTTCCAATTTCCTATTTTTATCATTCATCTTTGACTTCTCGTTTTTCTACCTGGAGCACTTGCTTGGTTTTGTTTATTTTTATATACGATGTTCCCACAGCATTAATCTGAAGTTTATCCAATTTAATTTTACCATTTGCTGTGAATGTGGGCCCTCTATAATAATCCGTGAATGTCACTGTCAACATCTTCAGATTGTGGTAAATATATCAGAGTAACATCCTTCACCTATTTTTGTCCACCTAAAATTCCCTTAATCTGGGACGATTCCTCTTGATATGAGAAGTCATGTTTTGATCTGCTTCCCCCCCCCCCACCCCCCATTTACATCTTGGTTTTACAAGTCTCTGGCCTGGAATCACGATTTTCCTCAATATATGCTATTTTTCAGTGCAAGACCTATACTGCCTTCATAAGCATTCTTGATTTGGGATACCTACAATGTTTTTCTGGCATCAGTAAGCCATTACGCTACTATATTTTTTTCTTTTTTATAATCCCGCTCTGTCTGGGTATTTAAAAAGATGTTTAAAATATTTTTTAATACAGTTTTTATATAGCGTATAGCATATGTCCCTTGAACCCTTTTCTGCCTACCTGGTTGCCTGTTGTGATCCGGGGCATCATTGTGAGTGTGTTTATTATACTATACCATTTGGTATGTTGTCTTGTTTTGACCATTTCTGTACGTTTTGGTCATTGTATTGTCTTTTGTAGAGATTACCCATCGCATTAACCCCCTGAAGAAGATAACAGAAGTTGAAACGCGTTGTTTTTTTTAATTCATATATCAATGACCTTAATTTTGTCCCTTTGTAGCTGATTGGTAGGTACTCCTATGTTATTTCATGTGATAGTCATTTGTATGCGGTCTGTTTTTAATATTTGTACAATAAACATTTTGCATTTTGCGTTTACTTTTTTGGGGCCTTTAAAGTGCCACCCAAAATACATTTTCCTGTGACAATCTCCTTAGGGATGTGGCCCTGTTTGTTAGCATTGGCAGTCTATCTGACATAGTTGGTCTAATGCATATTATTCTGTATTCTCCTTTTAGGTCCGCAGGTGGAGCTTTAGTCTTCTTTTAAATGCATTCTAGTTTTCATTACCTCTTTCTGAAAGACCTGTTTACAGATTCTCAAAAAGTGACACATCTCTTTGGGATGACTTCCATTGAGTTTTCAATAGGAGCCAGCTTGTCTGAAAGGAGAGGATTACTGCTGTGCTGTCTTTCTGCTATAGTGCTCGGGGAATCCTATAGCAAATATTTCATACAGTAATTGTAAAAATAAACGAACCCCAAACCATTACAGTTCCCCTTTAAAAAAAATGTACCAGGAAATACTCGTAAAGAGAATCCGCACTAGACATTGCCAAATCGAGGGAAATAAAATTATTTGTCTAAAATACAAGCAAATACCTTATGTATTTAGTGTGTTTTAGTTCTAAATAATAGGGAAAATATATAATGTATGATGGTCTATAGTTATGTAGGGGAGGTCAGAGTAAAACCACAGAGCAGAGTGGAGGACCAAGAATCTGACACATCTGGAAGTGTGTAAGATGCTGACGATATTTCAGCTACCTTTAGCTCTTCAAAAGAGTAAAAAGTTAGGCAGTACAGTCACAAGGTAGGTAGGTGTAAGTATTAACATCTTTCCTTATAAAGGAGGTAGGGAGACAAACTACGTAAGTTAAGTCAATTTTGGTCAATTATTCACATATACATGTAAATATAGTTAAAAATCCTTGTGTCCATACATATGGCAAGTTCTCCATCAAACTATGTCTACACTCCAATGTACAGCTGTAAATCACTACTAGACTATCAGGTCATACCTGCTGGCCACCTTCTCCATTGACAATGGGTGTAGGAAGAAGAGGAATGTCAGTTGTCATCAGTGGGGAGTTTTCCAGCGGTGGAGGATGATGGTCAGCCATCATGGATAAAACATACATTTACAAGTGGCTCCGATCCCTACAAAGAAACACAAAGCACAGATTATTATACAAGTTTAATAAAGACTTGTTCGGATGAGT
Organism: Lithobates sylvaticus; assembly: GCA_028564925.1. NCBI lineage: Eukaryota > Metazoa > Chordata > Amphibia > Anura > Ranidae > Lithobates > Lithobates sylvaticus. The sequence continues at coordinate 559,473,214 of CM053027.1, read as the reverse complement.
GAGACGCTGCAACATGACGACATGGTTCACTGTTTTGGACTTCCTTAGCACTGATGCAAAAAAGTGACAGGCTCCCATGATCCTTATGGCTAAGCACAAAAAGATACTAATCTGAAAAAGTAGAAATGCATGCCTGTGTTGGACATGGCCCCACACTGTATGTGCAATAAATGCTGCAGGACCAAAGAAATTAATGGAGTCTGTTAACTCAGGAAGTACAGAGCAGTAAGCTAAGTGGACAGGATTTAGCCACTCACTCAACCCTATAGCGGTAAGGTACATAAGCCACTCAATCTATTACATCAGTCAACCAATAGAAAACTTTGAAAATACAAGGAAGTCACCAAGGCGTTGGTTAAAAAAAAAAAAAAAATACACCATCAATAAAAATGTTAGTAAAGCTGTAGTAAGTAGAACTATAGGCAAAAATGTCTTTCCATTTTGGATAGAACGGACGGTTATAACCCGTCAGAATGTTTTTTTACGCCATCTGTGTCCCAGTTCAGAGATGTCGCTTCACTTCCTGTCCCATAGCTAAACAGGAAGTGAGAGGAAATCCTTGCAAATGAAGGGAATCCCCCAGGTCACCAGAACTAGTATCCCCCTTGAAAGATTTCCCCTTTACTACTTTTCTGGGAACAACCCAAAATTTGTGATTTTCTTTACTTTTAATGATAATGGTAAACAGAAAAAATAGAGAAGGGTAAATCTCCTTAGCAGGAGCACAGACAGCAATAAAAACTGACAGGGGTTGTAATCCTCTCTTCCTACCCTCAAAAAAAAAAAAAAAAAAAAAAAAAAATTTGCCTTTAGGTTATACTTTAGTCGATCTAAAGCCGAAGGGTCCTTTCACATGTGTACCTCCGTGAAACGAGATCCGCTTGCTCAGCAGTGGATCTCTCCACTGATCCCTAGTAAGCAGACAGATGACAGGTCCATCTCCGCTCCACTCTGCAAAGCAGATGCAGACACAGCCCACTCTCGTCTTTGGGGCAATCGGATGGACATGGACACTTCCTGTTGTGTCAAAGTAACTAAAAATGAAATCTGCCCAATAAAGGCTCGTACACCCTAGAATTGCACCGATACTAGTATTGTTGCAGACACCAAGCATTTGCACAAGTATCAGTACTGGTGTAAATGTTCTGACGCTTGATCCGATACCTGCTGTATCGGGCCAGGCATCCCTAGTGTAGTGGGGAGGGGGGCAGGGCAGCCTCACAGTCGATTGGTGCAGCGGTGGGGGGGGGGGGGGAGAGTTACAAGCACCGATCCCCCTGTATAGCCTTTCAATAAGGCAGCTGACAGCCGCTTCTCCTCCTCTCCCTCCCGCAGCTGTCAGCTGCTTTATTGAATGGCTATACAGGGGGAATCGGTGCTTGCCTCCCTCTCTCCAGGTTCTCCTCTGGCTCCCCCCCCCCGATCTGTCAGGATAGAGAGCAGAAGAAGGAGCTGGTAAATATGTAATTTACCAGCTCCTTCCTTTTCTGAATGAATAGAGTCAGTAGCCACTGACTCTGTCCATTCATCATAAACTGAGACATTCATAACTGGAGCATAGTAAAACCGTGTTTACGAGGTCTCAGTTTATGAATGGGCAGGAGCCTCTGTCTCCTGTTAATTCATCTTCAGTGCAGCTGAGGCTGCAGAGAAAAGGACTGGGGAATCTGTGCCCTCAGTCCCTTTCCCTGTCTCAGAGAGAAGATGTCAGGGGTCTGTTTATAGCCACCCCCCTAACAGAGCTGATAAATATAAAAAATAAAAGAGAATAATAAAAGGTTGAATTGTAATAAATAATAAAAAATTAAATAAAAAAAAAAAAAAAACACTGACACAGTCCACTCCCCCCCCCCCAAAAAAAAAAAATAAATAAAAAAACACACACATACAACAAAATATATAAAATTGTAAATAAATACAAATAAAAAAAACTGACAGTCAACGCCTCATCAGTGCTGAATATTAGTGCCACTATCACGACGTAAAAAAAAAAAAAAGTATCGTAATTGGCATCGGCGAGTATTTGAAAAAAAAGTATTGGTACTTGTACTCGGTCTTAAAAAAGTGGTATTGGTGCAACCCTAGTACACACTAAGTAAAATCGGACAAACATTTTCCTCCCAAGAATTTTCGTACAACTTTCGTATAGGTGTACATAGCCGATTTCGAATTTTTGTCTGAATATTACCGAAGGAACAAACTAGAATTTTTTTCTCCTTGTTTAATGTATACCATTTTCATACGATTTTCGTACAAGAAAAATCTGAAAAGAAAGAAAGACTGCGCATGATCGGAAACAATAAGCAATAAAAAAAAAAATAAAAGGCTTTGTCATACGAAAATTTTCGAACAAATTTTCGTTCATCGGTTTTCGATTTGTTGTGAAAACGAGGAAAATTGGGAAAAAGATCACAAAAACAGGGGTTTTAACTATTCTGTTAACTAAAGCACCACAGGCAATGTATTCTGGTGTAGGAGTAGCGCTAGTTTGCATATTATACATCCTCCCATATTACAAACAGAAGCAACAAAGTTAATTGGTTACAGAGATCTGAACAGCTCTGGCACTAGAAATTATATAAAGGGCTAGACTGAGCCTACTTTTATATTTTTCCATGTCCAGCAATTATCAGTTTTCAAATAAGATGTTTATATTTAACTGCTGTATTTGAGCACTTCATTAACTTGTAGTTATGCAAAGTTTCTGAATTGCAAAATCAATTACAAATGTAGATAACAATGTTGGCATTAGTTTTTAAATCCACAAACGCAATATCGAAATCTCTATTCACAGAAAAAGTAAACTGCAGATAATGTAATTTTCCATTATTTGCAGATAAACACTGTTCATTACCAAGGAACATTGCACAGAGAATCTGATTTCAGGGAGATTAAAGGGCCGTTGTTCATCTTTGCAAGTTTTTTGGTTGTAATTTGAAACATTAAACAAAATTGATACGGTTTTGCTGGCTGAACCCTAATCACAGAAGACTACTGCAAAAATAATAAAAATTGATTTCACACATGTATACTGTCTGCAGGCTGTTTTTTTTTTTTTTATCCTTTTAGTCCTTTTCAGGTGTAGAACATTGATTGAGCAAGTATTAACCGCTTGCCGACCAGCTGTCGCAGTTTTACGGCGGCAGAATAGGACGGCTGGGCAAAATTACGTTACCTTACGTCGCTTCGCCTTTTAGCCACTAGGGGCGCATCCGCAGCGTGTGCCCGGCGCCGATGCGAGTGCGATGAGCGCCAGGCTCCCGCGATCGCTTGTGACAGAGGGAGAACCGGGATCTGTGTGTGTAAACACACAGATCCAGGTTCTTTCAGGGGCGTAGAGACAGATCGTGTGTTCATACTATGTATAAACACCGATATCTCTCTCCTCCTAGACAGTCCCATCCCCCCTACAGTTAGAACACACCTAGGGAACACAGTTAATCCCTTCCCTGCCAGTGACATTTATACAGTAATCAGTGCATTTTTATAGCACTAATCACTGTATAATTGTCAATGGTCCCAAAAATGTGTCCAAATTTGTCTGCCACAATATCGCATTCCCGATAAAAATTTCAGAAACAACTGGAATGAGTAGATTCCTTAGAGAAAAGATCTTGTCCACCCGAAACCTTTACTACTTGATGGATCTCTTTAAAGATTTCAAATTCAGGATCAGCCAACATTTTCCTGAAGATTTTTTGACTAGAAAGATGTGTGAATAGAAGCCTTCCACCTCCTGCTCCCTCAGGGACCCCTGTTGAATCAGTTCCCTTAAAAGTGACATCATGGCCAGGGCTCTCTTGATCCTTTGGGAGACTGGTTATATAAAACCTGTTTGGGGGAAGTCTAGGAAAAATCTATCCGCTGTCCTGACTAGGACGATTGCCCAAACAGCGAGTATCTTGTAAAGGGATTCCACATAGTTTCACCGTTAACGCCGAGTCTCCTGAACAGGTCTTGACATCCTGGTGGATTATGCTGAGGCATTTGCCATGTATTTTACTGCTTTTAACAGCACAGGAAAAAACTCTAGTAGGGATGTACCAACCCTTTAACTGCTTAACCCAGCATTTAAGGTTCCTAGTGACCACTGTAGAAGCCATTGCTGGTTTTAAGTTGGACAGGGACTAGTCCCGAGCTTTCTTTAGCAAGGAGTCTGGTCCATGGAGTCTTTTGAGCATACCGTGTCCTCAAATGCCCAGTCTGTGCGTCCTAAGACCTGCGAGAAGGCAGCAATCGATCCTCTAGCCTGAGTCAGGAGTTATGTTTAACAAATGAAGAACAGAACTTCTCTATATGAAGTGATATGTTTGGAATGCGAACTGAGAAAGTCAATGCTGGTAGGCGGAAATGCTAACCTGTTAGCCACTGCTTGAATATCAAGAGCGGTATAAATTGTCTTTAGGAGATCATCCATCTCTTCCCAGGACAATTTGCAATGGGAGGTCCTCATCTACTCTTCTCCCTCATCCTCCTCTGAGTCTAGCGTAGGAGGGATACTTTTTCTTTCTTCCTCCGATTCACGCTCACCCTTTGAAGTGGGTGGCAGAGGGCTGGAGCGGAAGCTCTGTTGCTGACCTGACTCAAACTCCTCTTAAACCGAGAGCGTACAGACCCCACGGTTTCTGCATGCTCCTCCTAACTGAGGAGAAGAGTTCTATGCATTACTGTGTGGATTCCCTCACTAGCCCTGCAATACCCCACAGAGTGGTTTAGGCCAAGAGTCCCTCAGCGGTTTCTAACAGGAGGGGCTTTTTCCCCCCTAGGACCCCTCTGATTTAGCAGTGGTTTTAACCCCGCGGTCCAACCAGGTGCCACAGAGCCTTTAATGAAAAGAAAGAGAAAGAAAAAGAGAGCGATACCCAGGAAACACCCATTTCCTGTAACACTGATGTACTGCTAAAAGAACATTAAACCTCTAGCAGACAGCACAGGCTTCCATGGAAGGAGAACATAAAGCAAACACCCAGTGAGTAAGATTAGAGGCACCTCTGTACCTCTCAAAAATAGGAAGTGGCCCCCAAAATGGGGTTTTCTAGGCAGCAAAATTTAGAATAATTCAGAGTAAAACATTTAGTGATAACAACCATATCATATTGACGGTGACAGTTAACATATGAGCTCTGGTACAGGGGATATAGAAACCAATACAGTTGGTGCAAACACCATAGTACACAACATTCAATGTTAAAAATGCTGATAGTGCACGAATCATGGCGCGTTTCGGCCCTACAGGGTCTTCTTCAGAGGCTTGGTTTGCTGTGAAAGAATTTACATTCACCGATTGGATTTCATAGCTAAAAACATAATAGTATTAGCAGAACATCTCGGTATATTAGTTACCAATCACAGTGTATTGTGTAAAGTCTCCTAACCAGGGATCCTCTAAAAGCCTTTCACTAGATCCCACAGAAGGACCACGGTCTGTCGGCACTCTGAAGAGGGGGCCCTTAAACGGCCAAGCACATCTTACAAGGAGTCACACTATAGGGGAGATTCCCACACGCAAGCAATGCACGGGAGCAAGAGACCGGCACCTGCAGTTAATCATCAATGAACAATATTACAAACTAAATTCTGTTTTACCCAGACAGGGAAATTTAACGGAGGTTTAAACATTAAATAAAAAATTCTAAATCAACGGATAGGTCGTTCGTTGCGGCGGAACCACATTTTCATAAAATTTAAAAGATACACATTATATTAGATGGTATGTATTAAATTCATAAAATAAAAATAATATTTAATAGTATAACTGTCAACCATTGTGTACTATTGTTGTTTATTGTTGTGTAGGATAAAGGTCATTAAAAATTAAATAGGTTGAGGGATATTGACTAAGCGAGTAATGGAATATGTGATAGTGTGTTAATTGGGGAGTAAGGGGAGAAAGAAAAGGGAAGTGCGTGAGATGGAAAAGGGAAGTAGTGCAGGTTGCAAAAAGGATGGAAAGTGAAAAGTGCTGTGGTGTGTGGGATGGTGATGAACACAAGAGGGGCCAGTGAATAAAGGGCAATTGAAATATGGGAAATAAAAAAAATGTATAAAATGTGGAAAGATGTGAAGGTGTATGACATGGACAAAAAAGGGGAAAGGTGAAGACGGGTGCAGCAACGCAAATGAAAAAAGTGTGCAGGGATAAGGGTGAGGTGGACTAAGGGGTGAGGAATAAGTACAGGAAAGAATGTGCGTAGTGCAAAAGGTGTGTGGGGTAAAAGTCAGCATGGGGAGTGTTGAAGGGGATAAAGTGAAAGTGAGGTAGACCATGGTAGAAAAAATAATAAAAGAAGTGACTGGATAGTGACAGAGGGGGATGGAAAGGGGGTGATAGAGATGAAAGTGAAATGAAGTCAAGGTTGAATGTAAAATAGTGATCATTGTATACCGGGAATTGCAAATAATTATATAAAATATTATGATGTAAAACAGGCAAGTGTGAGGTGAAAAATTATATGGAAGATACCTTATGAGTGAAGAGAAAAATGAACCTGCATATGAGCAGTAATGACCAGATGTAAGAGTCCCACAATGGTTCTAAGGACAGAATAAGTTTAGACTGAGGGCCCGAGGGTCGACGAATCTGCAATGTAAAGACGTTTAAATGAATAAGTAATTTATAAGGCCTGCCGTGCAAGAAATGCACAGCAGGATCTAACCTATACAGTGTATGTGGTAAGTAATCATTTACCTAAAATGTGGGTTGCTCGCAGGTATACGACTGTCCTCTTGGAAAGCTGTGAATCATCTCATAGTCTTCCCAGTATTCCATAATATATATATGGTGTTTAGCGTCTGTGTTGATTGGCTCCTTGATGAACCGCAAGTGCTATAGCTCTGCCCTGCACTTACCTTCGGCGGGGATGCTGCCGCAATGGCGGCGCTCCACGTGTGGCTCCCCTGGCGTTCCAAAAGATGAGTCTCGGCACCTGACCGCCAATCCCGTCGTAATCACGTGACGCCGCAACGTCAGACGCACGCGCAAACAAGTCCCGCAAGGACGTGTGCAGAGTCCGGAAGTGATCCGGAATGCCGCTGGCAGGGAAATACTCACCAGGCGCCCGAGAGAAATTCCACCACCTAGTGTGAGTATACGGGAAGCACAGGGCCCTATGCTCCCCCACCCTGCCAGGAAGACGGCCCGCAGCGGAGGGCCACACAGTCATGGATCAGCCGATGACCAAGGAAAACAATGGTGGGACCTGGATGAGCAAAAAGAGCAGCAAAGAATACATAAAAAGCTGTGTGAGATTGTATCAACACATGAAACAGTCAGTTGAATATGGTCAATAAAGGATTAACATTGATGTCATTACATAAATGTAAATAAATTCATATCCAAAAAGTCTTTAAGAGCCATGAGCTGTCTGGTATTGGTCTAGATGCATGTATTCTCTATTTGTTGGAGTCACTATTTTTGTAGAACTTAACATGGTTACAGGTACTTTACAGGTTTTGCCAATAATAACAACAACAACAACATTGGCTGAGCTTAGTGATGCATACAAAAAAGAAAAAGAAAAGAACAAAAAGAATTGCCTAAATCATAAAAAGGGGTATGTCCACTGTTCCATTGTGTTTTTTCTGAGGAAAACCCTCGTAAAAACGGGACAAGGGGAAATTGTTTCCTTCAGGCTGGGGAACTGGGTGGCTTGTAAGCGAAAGATCCATTTTTGGTCTTTTTGGAGCAGGATCTTGTTCCAGTCCCCTCCTCGGTTGGGTATATGGATTTGGTAAAATGCCATAAAAGGTTACCTTGGAGACTGTATAGCCATGTTTTAAGACGGCATGTCTCCCAATTGGGAGATATTGATTGCCGACCTGCATGCTGTATACATGCTTGGATATACCAAAAGTGTTAGTAAAGATTATTCACAGTCCAAATGCTGAAAACAAAGATACTAAAACAGCGCTAGCAAACTGATAATAGTCCCGTATCAATCATGTGTAGTAATCCCTACACACTGCAGTTGAATTTTGATGTGTAGAAGAGTATATAAGACAGTTCAAACAGGGAATTGGTTCTAGACGTAAACTTCAAGGTAAAGCCAGAACATGCACCCAACACCGCGTGTTGCACACTCCCCCTGGGGGGGCAAACTCACCAGATACTTCTGGGTAAATAGCCATTTAATCAAACAAAATGTTCCAAAGCCTCTTCCTATTTCCTCATTCGCATCAAAAAACTCCAAAAGTGCCGGGGTTCCAAAGTGTTGTCATAAAATGTAAACAAATCCGAATATAGCGCAATACTATTTATTAAAGACAAACCCCCCTTGCACAAAAGGTCCCCTTAGTAAAAACTGCGTACATCAAATAAAATAACACAAGCATAAGTGTAAACAAGCAGAGGGTGCTCTCGCTATATTCAGCCGTCCAGAGTGAGTCCCATGATTCCTGGAGGAAGCTGTGATGACTGCTGGTTTAGAGGGCGCCCTCTGTTGAAGTCCGCAGTGACGAAACCAGTCAGGGCGTGGCCTACACGACAGACCAGCGGTGACGCTCTGTGCTCCACAGCCTTCCTGAGCGCTAAACCAGCAGTCATCACAGCTTCCTCCAGGAATCGCGGGACTCACTCTGGACTGCTGAGTATAGCGAGAGCACCCTCTGCTTGTTTACACTTATGCTTGTGTTATTTTATTTGATGTACGCAGTTTTTACTAAGGGGACCTTTTCTGCAAGGGGGGTTTGTCTTTAATAAATAGTATTGCACTATATTCGGATTTGTTTACATTTTAAGACAACACTTTGGAACCCCGGTACTTTTGGAGTTTTTTGATGCGGGCGAGGAAATAGGAAGAGGCTTTGGAACATTTTGTTTGATTAAATGCCTATTTACCCAGAAGTATCTGGTGAGTTTGCCCTCCAGGGGGAGTATGCAACACGCGGCGGATTGCATTTTTGGTGACGGGTGCACTTTCTGGCTTTACCTTTTACATCTAGAACCAATTCCCCGTTTGAACTGTCCTATATACTCTTCTACACATCAAAATTCAACTGCAGTGTGTAGGGATTACTACACATGATTGATACAGGACTATTATAAGTTTGCTAGCGCTGTTTTAGATTCTTTGTTTTCAGCATTTGGACTGTTTACAATCTTTACTAACACTTTTGATATTTTATGCGATTTTGAAACAGCTGCTGCTATTCATTCTTTTTATATATTTTATTATATTTTTAAAGTTATTTATCCCTTCTACTGCTGATCTGTTGAGTTCTGTTCTGTCTTTGACAGGTATCCTTTCCCACTTCCGGGAGTCGGGCCGTGGTCGTGACGTCACAGCGGGACTCCCTCCTACTCCTCCCCCGGCCGCTGGGCTAATAGGAGAGAGGAGCGGGGCCTCGTGCATGCACAGTAGGGTTCCTGGCGTGAAGCCGAAAAGGCTACACTTCCAGGTTCCCTTACCCGAAATGGCGGCGGCAGCACCCGACAGCTGATGGAAACATCAGCTGCGGTGCCGACATCGAGGGACTGCAGGACAGGTAAGTGTCCATTTATTAAAAGCCAGCAGCTGCTGGCTTTTAATTTTTTTTCCCCCGGAACACCCCTTTAAAGATTGGGTTGTATTCGTATGACGACATAGGGGTCCAGACCCTTGCCTCCTCTGTTTGTTTGGGGGGGGAACAGGGTCCCCGTGGTTGGTTTAAAGATTTCTGCAGGGTCGGATTTAAATCGACCCAAAAGACGGGAGTGGTACTGGTATTGGCAGGGGTATCTACCAATGAGGAATCTGATTCACTCAAACCGGTAGCATGCATCTGGTCTTTGTCTGCAGGAGAAGCATTAACAGTAGCATCGGTATGAATGTGTCCGTGCCCCAAATAGGTATCCACCGTTCGTTTTTTACTGTCCTGTTCAATTGATCCCCTGTTAGTGTGACTCCTCTTGTTTGCAGCAACCCCGCTGGGGGAGGTTTTGACCACGTCCACCGGGGGGGGGGGGGGAGGTTTTAGACGACTAATGCCGCGTACACACGAGCGGAATTTCCGTCTGAAAAATCTTGGGTGGTTTTTCTGCCGGAAATTCTGCTCAGGCTTGTCTTGCATACACACGGACAAACAAAAGTTCTCTGAACATTCGTCCGTCAAGAACGCGGTGACATACAACACTACGACGAGCCGAGAAAATTAAGTTCAATGCTTCTGAGCAATGCGTCAAATTGTTTCCGAGCATGCGTGATTTTTTGCGCATCAGAATTGCATACAGGCGATCGGATAGCAACTTTTCCCGACCGAAAAATAGAGAACCCCCTCTCAATCTTTTGCTGGCTGGGATTCCACCAGCAAAAGACCGATGGAGCATACACACGGTTGCATTTTACAACAAAAAGCTCTCATCAGAGTTTTGCTGGCGGCATTTCCGATCGTGTGTACGCGATTAGATGTTTTTTGTTTAATTTTTTTGTTGTTCCTTAGGTTGGTAGTTTTTCTTGGTCTGTGTCAGTTTTGTATTCCATCGATAGGCATGCCCTTCAGAGAAGGCCAACTTATCCCTCCAAAATTGTATTTCTTTATCCTGCAGGATGCCCCGATTGAAGGTAGACAGGCCATCTTTAAGGTTAGCCTGTAGTTCCAGAAATAGGGCATGCTGAGCGTACAGTGTCAATGCTAGTTCTAAATTTCCAATTTCTATATCTAGTAGGGAAATCTGTTGTATTCTCTGGTGAGGATCGCCATCTCCTGAGAGCACAATTTCAGATTTGCCTCCCACTCGGTTTTGCATACATCACTTATTTGGTCTGCGTTGGGAAATATTTGAACACGCAGTCCAAAACGGACTGATTTTTGTCACTGATGTATCTTTCAAATAGTTTGATTTGCCAAAAAAGTGCAGATTTATTTTCGAATACCTTACTGAGTTTCTGAAATGGGGAGAAGATCAACATTTCGATCTGGTCCCCTTGTTGGAAGGCAGTTTCATAGCCCTGCAGAAGGCTGGCCCAGTCATCGCCCAGAAAGGTGCTCATTGTGTATTCAATATGGGGTGACGTTAGTACAGGAGAACAAAATAACTCCAAAACTTAACCAAGGACAGTGCACATCGCATATCTTAACTCACAAGTGTCAAGGGGGAAGGGGTGTTTAGCCACCCAATAAGTACTGTAGAAAGGGAAGACACTAATAGGAGAAAAGAGAAATGCTGCACACCACGAATAGTGTCAAAAATGGGAAGTGTCCCCCAAAATGGGGTTTTCTAGGCAGCAAAATTTAGAATAATTCATAAAGAGTAAAAAAAAAAAAAACCATATCAAATTGGCGGTGACAGTTAAAATATGAGCTCTGGTACATGGGATATAGAAACCCATACAGTTGATGCAAACACCATAGGCCTCTGAAGAAGACCCCGTTGGGTCAAAACACGTCAGAAATTTGCATTTTTAACATTGAATGTTGTGTACTATGGTGTTTGCATCAACTGTATTGGTTTATATATCCCCTGTAGCAGAGCTTATATTTTAAACTGTCACTCCCATGAGCTGGAAAAAAAAAGGAAGAAGGAACCAGAAAACCCCTTTCCCGTGCTCAGGGGTGCTGAGCTGGTCACAGAAGATTCCTGGGGGTACTGCCAACCCCTCTCCCCAAGAAAAATCCTTGGAGAAAGTGCAGCCCCCAGCAGTGCTTCCACCATGGCCGAAGAAACACTAAGTCTGATGACATGGTGGAAGCAGCTGCATTTAAAGGGCGTTGTCATAGCAGTGTTTCCGGTGAAGGGTGGAGCTACGCTCTCTCCAAGGTGCTGTCCTGAAAGGCGAGGGGAGAAAGACTGTTTACTAAAATTACCTATACTCCTAGAATTTATGATATATTTAGTTTTAACAATTTATAATGTATCTAGGGAATACGAATCCTTTATTAGAGTACAATATTGGCCAGACCTACAGAGGAAAATTATTTGGGGGTACTTATTTGAGATGATTGCAAAATGAGCCAACAGTGTGGCCATGTAGTAAGAAAAGTGAATTATAGGATACATCACTAGAGAGGTCACCAGCTAGAGAAAGGGATGTCCTAACTCCCCTATATCGATCTTTAGTTAGACCTCATTTGGAATACTTTGTCAAGTTATGGAGACCTCACTTACAAAAAGATATATTGATAAGAAGATTGAAATTGTTCTAAGACGGCAACAAAAATGGTGAAAAGGTCTGGAGGAATGAAACAGCAGGAGAAACTTAAAGTGGTGTAGAGGCTCAAGGTTTTTTACCTTCATGCATTCTATGCATAAAAAAGGTAAAAAAAAAAAAAAAACACACACCTTCTGTTTGCAGCAACCCACCCAATACTTGAACCCACCCTGAGCCCCATCACGATCCAGCGATGTGCATGAGGGCAAGCTCTGCCTCATTGGCACAGGCAGCAGATGGAGCTGCTGGGAGGAAAGAAGGGAAAAGAGAGACATACAGTATCTCACAAAAGTGAGTACACCCCTCACATTTTGTAAACATTTTATTATAGCTTTTCATGTGACAACACTGAAGAAATGACACTGCTACAATGTAAAGTAGTGAGTGTACAGCTTGTAAATTTGCGTGTAAAATAACTCCACACAGCCATTAATGTCTAAACCGCTAGCAACCAAAGTGAAAATGTCCAAATTGGGCCCAATTAGCCATTTTCCCTCCCCGGGGGCATTTGACTCGTGGGTGTTACAAGGTCTCAGGTTTGAATGAGGAGCAGGTGTGTTAAATTTGGTGTCATCACTCCCATCAAATCATTCTCTACAGCCATTACCTTTTGTACCACCACCCACTCCCTTTAGAATGTAAGCTCTACGAGCAGGGCCCTCCTGTACCTTTTGTATTGAACTGTACTGCAATTGTGTGGTCCCCCCCTATACATGGTAAAGCACTGCATAAACTGTTGGTGCTATATAAATCGTGAATATTATTATTATTAAAGCGGAAGTAAACCCATCAATTTAACAGTTTAAAAAAAAAAGGCATGCCGGGAATGCTAACTGCACATTGGCTGTGCTCTCAACCAAACAGTCAAACCATCCAATGGCTGGTGTAATAACGGATCACATGTGCAGCACTGTGGCAGTTGAAGATTAAACAGAGGCAAAGATGGCAGCTTCCTTGGCTGAAAACGATAGGGGGGTTTACTTCCACTTTAACTCTCATACTGGTCACTGGAAGTTCAATATGGCATCTCATGGCAAAAAACTGAGGATCTTCAAAAAAAGAATGGTTGCTCTAAATAAAGATGGCCTAGGCAATAAGAAGATTGTGAAGACCCTGAAACTGAGCTGCACCAGGTGGCCAAAACCATACAGCGGTTTAACAGGACAGGTTCCACTCAGAACAGGCCCTGCCATGTTCACTGGCCCCCAACTTTTGTGAGATACTGTAACTGAAACCTTTAAAATACATGAAGTGGAAAAATACGGTTCAGGAGGGAAGTATAACCTTAGAAAGTATTTTACTGAAAGAGTAGTTGATATTTGAAATAGACTTCCAGCAGAGGTAGTGAGTCAGTCAACAGTAAGTGGATTAAAACATGCTTGGGACAGTCTATACTCTATAGACAATGAACCGCTTTTGTTTACTACAATATTAAAAAAAAAAAAAAAAAAAAAAAAAAGTTCAGCAATGGCAATCTGCACACTTCTCTTGACATAATTCCTTTAACTTATTTAAAAAAAAAAAAAAAAAAAAACAACAGCTCTAAAAAAAAAAAAAAAAAAGGTTCTATAAATTAAACAAATGCATGCCTGTAGGGGTAACAAAGTGAATTTTAATTGAAACATCTTCAGAAAGACTAAGCCATTTATCAGAAGCACTCAGGCTCACATGCCTGCAGTCAGAAAGAAGCCTTCCCTCTGATCTCATGGCAGTATACTGGGCAGCAGGTGAGGTCGGCATTAGTGCTGCTCTAAATGATCTGCCAGTACAAATGACTGTTTAAACAGAGTTTTCTTCTCAGCTGGGAAGATCAAAGAATTCAGGATCAATAAATGTATTTGCAGTTGTTGCCACTTGGAAAAAATGTTTCCCTTCACAGGTCTCAGTGGTTGTGCATGATACCTCTGTTTAAATATTTACTTTCCTCACACACCATGTCAGTGTGTAATGATGAGCATAAATCACTCTGCAAAGACTGTGCTATATAACTGCTTCACATTTACATAAGGGAGGATGTCTCAAGGCTCATTTATCACAGTCGCTCTGTATGAATCTGCCATCACCATCAGCCATTTTATCATTTATCCTATGAATGAATATTACTATGCTCTGGTTTTCAAACTATCAGGGAACATTTTATCCTAAAATACAAAGGGATTTGCATACCGCATTAACTACTTTACTTGGGAAAAGTAGAAAAGGGAAAAGTTGAGGCCAACGAATGGTTGTTAAACATGATGAAATTCAGACATGGTAAAAAAAAAACCCTAGGGAGGTAATAAATAACTCAGGTCAGTTAATATAACAATACTGGTAATGGTTAGCAGTATGGATTATTAAACATACAGCACAACATAGATACTGAAACACAGACCATGGATATGAGGCCCAGGCAGAAGGGTGACTCTAGTGTGGGCAAAAAGGGTATCTGGAACTGATCCCCTTTCTGGCTCTCTGCAGTAGCTAAAAGCCATCTTCTCCTCTCCTTCCTGCTGGCTTTCAACTGCTGCAGAGCGAGCCATACAGGGGATCAGTTCCAGTAACTTCTGCCCAGCCTCCACCGTGCCAATCACCCTCCCGGTCCACACCAGATTCACCCTTCTGCCTGGGCCCCCCCTGTTGACCAGGGCCCCATACAGGAGGACTAGTGGTACCCTCTTATCCACGGCCCTGTGTATCAATTCAAGTAATTGCCCCCGCTGTGCCAATCACCTTCCCTGTGCACCATATGTTGACCCCTGCTGCCCAGGCCCCCCCGTTTGCCACCCCTACCCCCAAAGTTCTTCCAGCGGCTGCAAGCGCACAATAGGATCCTTCATGATGAAGAGTGGGAGTAAGGGTCCAGTAAATATGTCATATTTACCAGCCCCTTTTCCTGAATGAACACAATGAGTGATCGGTACCACAGAACCAATCACTGTGTTCACTCACAACTGAAGCTTAGTAAACCGTGTTTAATTGTGGGGGGGGGGGGGGGGTTGGCTGGCTGTATGGGACCCCATGGTTTCTAACAGCAGCCCTGCTGTTCAGATCATGCAACATATAGAACAGCATAGAGAACAGCATAGAGAGAGCAGTCTACTGAAATATGCAACAAGGGCATTACTAGGATTGTCAAAGATCTGGGGCACCCCAAAAACAAGAATGATGTGGCACGACCAGGTCGATTCAATGCCTTCTGGACAGCAGCTCCTGGAGCGACACTCGTGCAGCGGATCCGCTGTGTCAATCTCCCGATGCGAAGCTCAAAGCACGTGTTGTCGTATGACCAAGGTGGTGCTGGATGGATGTCTGAAGAACAGTAAGCAGTGCTAGGCCCTTCTCATGTGGTTGAAATGTTGTACCCCGCGTGGTAGGCCGCAACCCCGATCTCCATGCACGGAGAGGTCAGTCACTCATCAGGCCCAGGAGGAAGAGAGCATGAGGCGGGTCTTTGGCTTCTTTTCTAGCTCCTCCCAGCAATCTCTCTGATGGTAGCAAGGATCCCTGGGACATTGTCAGGGCTGGGCTCAGCCCTTCCTTCTCTGAGCTGGCCGCTCAGCTGTGGGCTAATTGCCAGCTACCATCTCTCCACAGTCACTCAGCTGTTTATATCCTGCTTGTCAGTCCTGCCTACTTAAGCCGTCCAGTCCAGAGGTTCTCTGCCTTCACCTTGGTCAACATCACAGAAACCATCTCCTGCGATCCTGGTGAAGACTTGATTTGCTGACATCTCTTCTGGCTCCAGATCCTGCTTGCAGCTCCACTACATTGATCCCTGACTTCTGGCTTGGCTGACTATCTGTTCCGGTTACTGAACTTTGGCTATGTTTTGACTAAGTTTGTTCTTTTTACTCTGATTATTAAACAATTGTGATTTAACTGTACTTCTGTCTCGGCCTGATTTCATGATTTGACAGATATGTAGTCCAGGTGTATAGTCATGCGGAGCAACTGCCATTCTGAGGAACTAATCCCACAATCCCTTTGGTTTGGCTCAAATATGATGTCACTTAGGGATACTGGGCACTAGAGAGACAACACAATATACAGAAACAACGTAAGATCACCGCACATGGAATTGTAGTCCACATTGCTACAAAGTATTCATACCCCTTGACACTTTCCCTGTTACAACCTAAAACGTAAATGTATTTTATTGGGATTTTATGTGATAGACATATCTGGAAAGTGTGACGTGCATTTGTATTCAGCCCCGAGTAAATACTTTGTAGAACCATCTTTTGCTGCAATTACAGCTGCAAGTGTTTTTGAGTACGTCTACCAGCTTTGCACATCTAGAGAGAGAGTGACATTTTTGCCCATTCTTCTTTACAAAATAGCTCCAGCTCTGTCAGATTGGAGAGCGTCTGAACAGCAATTTTCAAGTCTTGCCACATATTCTCAATTGGATTTAGGTCTGGCCTTTGACTTAGCCATTCATGAATATGCTTTGATCTAAACCATTCCATTGTAGCTCTGGCTGAATGTTTAGGGCCGTTGTCCTGCTGGAATGTGAACCTCCGCCCCAGTCTCAAGTCTTTTGCAGACTAATGCCGCATACACACAGAATTTTCGATGGAAACAGTCCGATGGGAGATTTTCATCGGATTTTCCAACCATGTGTGCCAATCGGTCTTTTTCCGTCAGCATTTCTGACGGACTTTAGATTGAGAGCCTGTTCTTAATTTTTCTGACGGAAAAACTTTCTATCGGAAATTCCAACACGCAAAATTCCGACACATGCTCGGAAGCATTAAACTTTCCTTTTATAGTGCCGAACGTGTTGTATGTCACAGTGTTATTGACTGGTCGGAATTTCGTGTGACCGTGTGTAGGCCCGACAGTTTGAGCAGAATTTCGACGGGAAAACCATCAGAGCTTTTTCCGACGAGAATTCAGATCGTGTGTACGCGGCATAACAGGTTTTCTTCTACGATTGCCCTGTATTTGGCTCCATCCATCTTCCCATCAACTCTGACCAGCTTCCCTGTCCCTGCTGAAGAAAAGCATCCCCACAACATGATGCTGCTGCCACCACCATGTTTTACAGTGGGAATGGTGTGTTCAGGGTGATGTGCAGTGTTAGTTTTCCTCCACATAGCATTTTGCTTTTAGGCCAAAAAGTTAAAATTTGGTCTCATCTGAACAGAGCGCCTTTTTGCACGTTTGCTGTGTCCCCCACATGGCTTCTCGCAAACTGTAAACAGGACTTCTTATGGCTTTCTTTCAACAATGGCTTTCATCTTGCCACTCTCCCATAAATACCAGATTTGTGAAGTGCACGAACATTAGTTGTCCTGTGGTTAGATTCTGCCACCTGAGCTGTGGATATCTGCAGCTCCTCCAGAGTTAGCATGGCCCGGCCTGTCAGTTTAGGTGACCGGCTAAGTCTTGGTAGGTTTGCAGTTGTGCCATACTCTTTCCATTTTTAGATGATGGATTGAACAGTGCTCCGTGAGATGTTCAAAGCTTGGGATATTTTGGGGTATATTTTGGGATATAACCCAACCCTGCTTTAAACTTCTCCACAACTTTAACCCTGACCTGTCTGGTGTGTTCCTTGGCCTTCATGATGCAGTTTGTTCACTAAGGTTCTCTAACAAAACCCCAGGGGGCTTCACAGAACAGCTGTATTTATACTGAGATAAAGTTACACACCGGTTGACTATTTGCTAATAAGGTGACTTCTGAAGGCAATTGGTGACACTAGATTTTAGTTAGCGGTATCAGAGTAAAGGGGGCCGAATTAAAAAAAAAAAAAAGGCACACCACACTTTTCAGATATTTGTTAAACATTTTGAAAACCATTTATCATTTTCCTTCCACTTCACAATTTTATGCTACTTTGTGTTGGTCGATCACATAAAATCCCACTAAAATACACTACTAGGCATCTTAGATGTGATGTCAGCCGCCGCCACAGACTCAGAGCGGTCACTCAAGGGATATTTTAAAGCAGGGCTTCTCAACCAGGGTTCCTTCAAAGTTAGGGGTTCCATGAGCATTGAGCACATTCTGCCTCTCAGATAAGTTCTCACTGACACCATTGATCTTATTAGCTATCTGTAAGGGGGGTAATTCTTCCCAATGACCTCAAGTGTAAGGAGCATTTTTCCCACTAACCATCACACTAATGTATAATGAGTTTTAGATATAGTAATTTTTAGCAAGGGTTCCCTGACCGGAAAAATATTGCAAGGGGTCCTCGGAGTTAAAAAGGTTGAGAAAGTCTGCTCTAAAGTATTCTTCATCCTTCCACCAGCGGCAGCTACATAAAAGGTTAAGTGGGGAGGTGAGGGGTGGGGAGCTGAGCCGACACATAGTGTAATTAGACACTCCCAGAGAGTAAAGGGCTATGACATGTAAAGGAGGGAGGAGGAAGTGCTAGGGAATAGTCTCATCCTGGAGAAGTCACATTGAAAATACTTGATTTTTCTGTGCTTTTACCTGAAATGCTTACATTTGTGATAGGGCTCTTTTCAGAGTGTATCTAGACAAAAAACTTTTAATATTTTGGAGGACGTAAAAAATGGTTAGAAACACTGACCCCCTATATTTGTCATAGTAACCAGTTACTCGATGGAAAGTGATGGGAAAGCCAAATTTTACAATTGCAGGCAAGGTGAAAACTTTCAAATGGGACACCTGCTCCTGTGTCAAATATCTAAAAAGGGAATTTTTCCTTATTTTGGAGATAGTTCCTCCCACTTACCAGTGTGCAGCCAAGACAGCAAGGTAGGCCATTCACTATGCGATTTTCTTTAAGTCACTCACAGGCTGAAGAAGAAAGAAAATTTTTGATGACCCCATCAACACAGTGTTGATGGGGGAATCCCTCCCACTGCTCTATTGTACTCTGACAGCGGGAGGTTTCCCAGCTGTCAGAATACTGTACAATGATCACTGCTGGTGGTTATAGCCACCGGCAGTGATCGAATGAAGAAGCATTGATAGAATGACTCCAGTATAACCAGCTTGCCCAATAATGGACCAAAATTGAGCCGGTTCCCGCTGAACTGGCCCAATTTCAATCAGTCTATGGCTGGCTTAAGTGATGGGAAATCTTTATTCTGTCGAAAATTTTAAAAGTTTTGGCTGGATATATTCTATACAAAATTAAATGTATACACATCTGTATTTTTATCACATAGATGGAAATATGCAAAAGAACACAAAATCTGCTTCGCTCACTCCCTCCATTCCACTCTTTTGTTCCTATGGAATAAACTATTACTTCAAGGCTGTTCTATGCGCCAGGGGTTACATAGAGTACCAGCAGATATATTAGCCCTGAACTTACACTAGCTGCACTTGGGGCTTAAATTCATGCACAGAGATGCTGAAGTATTCATACTCTAGGTGTCTTGTTTCTATAGCTAGTCAAAACAGATGCTGGACACATTATATGGGCAACATTGACAAGTATTCTTTTCTCCCAATAGTCTAAATATCAGACAACCTTCGGTTTGTGAAATTTGTGTTTATTGTGCTGGATGGCTTGATTTGGGCACAGACATTTCCTCACCAACATCTAACATTAAAAGGCATCTAAACTATAGAAATTTTTGTGACACTTCTGGCCATTGTTTGATTGTATATCCTACCAACACTGCCTGGTTTTACTCCCTTAATACATACATGTTGTATGATTTTTTTTTTTAACCTTTGCTACTGAATAAACTATATATTTTATATAATATCAAGCTCCTTTGTCTGGCCTGAACAGTATGAAATCCAGTTGCTCTTTATTCCCACATAGGCATCTAAACTACTGTCACATCCTTTGCATGAAATTTTTTAGAGTGATGGTATTATCGTTTCTATCATCATAGTATTTATCGCCAGAGCAATATAAAATTTAACTCTGCATGTGATGGTATATATTTTGCCTGAGATGATAGAAAACCTGTATAAGAGAATGAAATACATGGTGATTTATATTGGACTAATTTTGATAAGAGGGGATGAGAATCTAGACCATATAAACGTATTAATCTCAGTTTGAAATTTAGTGATGATTAATTTATTTAGTCCAATTGGGAGTGCCCTGAATAGATATAATAGCTTCGGTAGCATTGTCATTTTAATTGCTGTGATTCTGCCTAAAAATTATATTTTGAAAGATTTCCATATTTTAAGCATCAATCTTAATTTTCGCATCATTGGTAAGTCGTTTAAGGTTAGGTCATAAATATTTGGGGTGAGAAAGATGCCCAAATATGGGAGAGACTCCAGTGACCAGGTAAAAATTAAATGAGGGATGTAAGGAGTCTAAGTGAGATGGTGGGATGTTTCTTGGCATACCAATTGATTTGGAGACATTCACTGTTGTTAGGCCCGATAGTGATGCAAATATTTTGAGAGTGAGTATGTAGTAAGTTTGGTAAGGCTATATTGGGTTGTGTGAGGAATAAAATCATATTGTCTGCATACATGCTCAATTTATAGGTATTATTATTAGACCTTTTATGTCTGGGTGTAATAATATTGCTGTGGCTAAGGGTTCAATTGCTAAAGCGAATAGTAAATGGAGGACTTGGCCTTCCAGATTTCTGGTCATACTATTTAGCTGCCAGATGGTCACAATTGGCACAATGGCATAGGTTTCAGAAAGACTAAAGCCTACCATACTCTATCTCTTGTATATTATGGGGAAATAAGATTTCAATTCATACTTTAGACACTCTCAACCAATTAGTAGCACATTCATGCCAATTATGTAATCTACATAACAAAAAGTACAAAAAATTGATATCCAGCACACCTCCACGTGCTTCTTTTGTTGGAGATCCAAAATCCCCCCCTTTTTTTTTTTTTAACAGAAAAGTTTTCTTTATTGTTGTTGTACAAATTGACAAAAGGGAAAACCATATAGAATATTCACACACATTAACAATGACACAGTCCATAGTAAAATTTTACAGGTGGGTATACAGTAGAATCAAACCTTGAACAATTGTATACTTCCAATCTTGCTGGGGTATAAAGAGGAGAGGGGAGGTAACCAATCAGTCACAGTCTCTGTAGTATACTATGAGAGAATAGAGGGGGGGGGGTGGAGGCCAGGGGGGGGGGGGGGGGGGGGGTCGTGGGGGGGGGGGGAGTCATGAACGAAGAAGAGCTTCATATGAACAGTAGAGCGTTATCTTACATCATAAGACAAGACACAGGGTGTTACAGTTTATATGCAGAGGTGGAAACTCACGATAAGGCGATACAGAGGACAGTACCATGTATTTCAACAGTATTTCAAGTGCCTTGCGCATCTATCCATTGCGACCAAATTTTGTCAAATTTTTTGGGACAGTTTCTGCTTTCATAGGTCAGTTTGTATAGCGGAAGCACAGAGTTAATCGTTGTTACCCAGGATCTAAGGGTCGGGGGTGTTATTTGCTTCCACTTAAGAAGAATCTCCCGCCTAGCATAGTATAGAGCATAGAACAGGAATAATTTCGTATGTCTGGATGCCACCACATCCTCCATCGAGCCCAACAGCGCCAGGGCCGGATCCTGGCCAAGGTTCCAGTCCCCAAATTCATTTAAAGGCCCCTATTACCTGTTCCCAGAAAGGGCGAATGAGGGGGCAGTCCCACACCACGTGGAAGAACGTACCCAGCGCAGAGCTACATCTATTACAGAGGGGGCTCGCACCGGGGTAGATTTTAGCTAGTCTCACCGGGGCAAAATCCCCCCCTTAATACACATAATACTGGAGACTTCTCATGGTGAATAAGTAACAACCTAACATCCCTCTCTAATTTTATAGAAAACAACATTTTTGCCTCATTCTCCTCACTAAAATCTAAAAAAAAAAAGTGTCTAATTTGGAGAAATGTATTAAACACATACTTCCAAGCAACAAACTCGCATTCTCCAATCATTTTTCGAAAGCAGTTGTCTAAAATCACCAAGAAGAACAGGACTGATCTCAGAAATATGTAGAACAAAAACAAACTCCCCTATAGGTTTAAATGGGAACAAGAATGTGAATTCACGTTTACAATTGAAAACTGGGACAATTGCATCAATAATCTACATAAGTGCACCAGATCAATCACAATAAAAGAGACTGCAATTAAAATTATTCACAAGATGGCATTATACTCCAGTTAAAATTCACGCCATTTTCCCCACAACTCCCCAGACATGCTTCAGGAGGTTGCAACACTACAGGTTCATTCTCACATATTTTTGGAATTGTGAGAAAATCACACATATATGGAAACAATTAGAAAATTTTGCTTCCAAAGTCTCAGATAATACCATTAACCTAACTCTCCACAACTGCCTATTATTTTCCCCTATCACTGGACTCACATCCCATAATATGAGACTGATTCACACAATGTGTGTAGCAATACACTGGCTAATAGCATATCACTGGAAATCACCATTAGTTCCATTAACATACCTGAATACCAGAATAACATCAATCTTATGGAAAAAAAAAATATTCCACACACTACAGAACACTAATAAATTTTTATAACAAAAAATGGGAACCATGGCTAAATTTTTCCAATCTCTTTTTCAACGCTGACTGACAATATTATTAACATAGATTAGAAAAGCATTAGCAGAGTTATACATTTACAATATGCATAATATACAATAATATAAAGTTAAAATACTAAAGCAAACTATGTTCCTCAATTATCAAAAAGTTTTTTTTGTTCCATCTTATGTGTAAAATACCCTTTATTAACCAACCCTCAGAAAGGATGTTCTAGAGCTGGAGAGAGTCCAGAGAAGGGCAACTAAATTAATATGGGGACTGAAAGACCTCAAGTAGGAGGAACGACTACAAAGATTACATTTATTCTCCCAGAAGTAGAGACACTGGAGAGGAGATATGATAACGATATACAAATATCTCAACTGTGATCCCAGTGTAAGTATGAAACTTTACAGTCCCAGGGAGTGTAGGAACAAGCGGGGCCACGCGATGAGAATGGAAGAGAAGCGGTTTAACCTTAAGCTGCATAGGGGGTTTTTCACCGTCAGGGTGGTAAGGATGTGGAACTCTCTTCCACAATCGGTGGTGTCGGCAGGAAGTGTGGATAGTTTTAAAAGGACTCTTGGACAGGCAACTTAGCGAAAACAATATACGGAAATATGGGAAATTATTTTCTACATGCACTATAACAGTTGGTTGCTGTGGCACTGTATCAGCCACAGGGTTACAGGGCAGGAGGCAAGGATTGTACAAAATCTGAAAAAAGACAGAAATCCATCAAGTTCGGACGAAAATCATTGCCATGTTTATTAAAGTGATATTTAAAGCAGAGCTCCACCCAAAAAGGAGAAGCTCTGCTTGTTCATACCCTCCCCCACATTTGGCACTTTTTTTGGGGGGGGGGGGGGGCTGGTACCTGGCTTTGACAGGTAACCGCTCCCACTTCTGGGTAAGATCACCGATCTACAAGCATTTCCGGCCCCTCCTTCCCTCGCTGCCTTCTGGGACACACACAGGTCCCAGAAGACGGCGGGACCATTCAGAAAGTGCAGCGCGACTAGCAGAAGCACAGTAGGAAACCGGCTGTGAAACCTGAAGGCTTCATTGCCGGTTTCCCCTACAATACTGGCACCTGCACCCGATGCCGACATTTGTGGGATCCCTGGACAGGTAAGTGTCCTTATATTAAAAGTCAGCCACTACAGTATTTAAAAAAAAAAAAAAAAAAAAAAAAAAAAAAAATCCTCTTTAACCTGTTTTTTTTAAAATTAAAATAACAAACATGTTATACTTACCCACTATGTGAAATGGTTTTTCACAGAGCAGCCCCGATCCTCCTTTTCCGGGGTCCCCCGCAGGTGCTCCAGGCCCCTCCTGTTCAGCAAATGGTGCATGCTCACTCCCAAGTTGCCCAGTCTGCATCTTTTGTCACAGACAGGGCAAATGGGCCCGACCCCCACTCCCTCGTCACAGCCAATGCCATCAATATTCCCAATAAGGAGGGAGACAGCGGTAAGAGCCGCTGTTCTCGTGCACATCGCTGGATAGGATCTGACTCAATTGAGAATAAGGGGGGGTTGCTGCACCACAGAAGGTTTTTTTTAAAGGTAAAAACACCTTGAGGCTTTAGAACCACTTTAAGGGCACACACACTAGCCACCTGGGGAAACCAACAATATTTCCACATAATAAGTAGGCCAAGAACATCTCCATATCAAACCATATAAAGAACTGCTGCTAGGTTAAAAACAAAATCATTCTTGTGTAGCCAAACCCTGCAAAGGACTAATATTGACTAATCAAGCACCAACGTATGCATGTTTACGTGTCCCTGACAAAGCCACTCTAGCCACACAAACCTCTTCTGCCCCAGGCCAAAAGCATGAATCATACTGAAATGGAGAGGACGCTGCATACTTCAAACTCTGCTCTCATTTCCACAGCAACGAAAATTTGATTAGCTAACATTCTTCCAACTAGGGGGGATAAGTAGGGTTAATCAATAGGAAAGCTCAAAATTACATTTTATTTTCATGCTAATCACTACAAGAAAAATATCCACTCAGCCAACGACATTCGCAAACACGTATACAAACATTCCAACAAGGCATTTACCAAGGTTAAAAAAATAAAAAGGATTAAAAATAAAAATGAAGGTTAATGGAAAAACAAATTCGACTATATAGGATTCTTTGTTATAAAATCCTACTGAAGATTGAAGAATAGCAAGATTGAAAGATTGTCTTAGTGTCCAGTTTAATTTACAGCTAAGTGCATAAAGGTAAGACAGTACAGGTAAGACGAAGCAGAACCATGGTCTTCAAACCAAGTGCCCAATTACAGCTAAGCAACAGGTTTGCTTTACTATCAGCCCTAAACAATCCACATATCTACCTTTGTGGCCTCGCTGTTCTGTCCAGCCAGGGAGAGTGATGAACAGTTAGCACTGTGTAAGCTCCAAGTAGCAACTTGAAGCTTACAACGGGGCACAGCACTCGCCAGGGCTGGTGCAAGGGTTTTTGACACCCTAGGCGAAACCTAATTTTTCCGCCCCCATTGGCTCCACCCCCTTTACCCTGCCCATGTGACAGAAGGCGCCGCAATACAGAAAACATCGGCTCTGCTTCCTCTAGCGCTGGCTCCAGTGCTGCACTGCGCCTCTAATTACACTACCGGTCGGACTGAGTTAGTTGCATGCTGCAGCCTGCAGGGCATGCAGACGCGGAGGGAAACCAGTGGCCAGGCGCCCGAGGCAGCAGTGCGCCCTAGGCGGCTGCCTAGTTTGCCTAGTGGTTGCACCGGCCCTGGCACTCGCTCTCAGTTGCCAAAGAGAATGCAAGGGAGTAATGGGATGGTATAAGAAGCTTATGGGACTGTCATTAAAGTGATTATTTTTATAGAAGAAAAAAAACAAGCCTTTACAAACATGTTATACTTACCTGCTCTGTTGCAGTGGATTTGTACAGAGCATCCCAGATCCTCCTCTTCTCGGGTCCCTCTTCTGTGATCCTGGCCCCTCCTTGATGTTCTGTGCCCCCGCAGCAAGCAGCTTACTATGGGGTCATCCGAGCTGAGTCATTCAGACACACAGCTCCGACCCGGCCCCTCTCTTAACCGATTGGCTAGTTGACTGATTGACAGCAGCGGGAGCCAATGTCAGCAGCTGCAGTGTTTGTAGCTGCTGACTAAAAAAAAAAAAAAAAAAAAAATGTAGTGGGCACTCCTCTTTAATGAATAGATTGGCAACATATAGGTCAAATTCCAATTATACTTTAGCTAACAGCAATGGCAGTGGTGTATTGGATTGGATCATGCTCACTAGGGGTATATAAATGGTCTATAAAGCATAGCAACCAATTACAAGTTTTTTTTTATATTTTTTGTGTTTTTTCATCATTTTTAAGTTTTGTAATGTTAAAAAAATAGGTGAACCTGTAAAAACGCTTATAAAACGAAAACGCGGTACTGGCGTTTAGTTTAAGCGCTTTTACAGTTTTGCGTCGGAAACGTCGGCGTCTGAACTAATTTTTTTGCCTTCAAAAGAAAAAGGCTATAAAAATGCAACTGCATAAAAACGACAAATTAAAAATGAACCTGTGTACATGTACACATAAGATAACATTGGATGAGTTTAGGGGCAGCTGAAAAAAGCATCCAACTGCCTCTGAACGTCCGTTTACCAGCAGCAGTGTACATGAGGCTTAACATTCTTGCCAAACTGCTCTTTACTGTCTGTGCATGCTTAAAGTGGAATTTTAGCCTAAGCTCAACTAGCCAAAAAGATATACTATATACACTTACTAAAAAAGATGAATATGCCTACCCATTTTCAGTCTGCTCCAGTCCGGTCACCTGATCCAGCTCTCCCGTGTCAGCCAGCAACGGCTGCAGGGAAGAGGAGGGAATGTCGACAATGAATGAGCAATTGGAGCCCATGGGTGACGTCACCACTCCAGGCTTTACAAGACATTGTCGAGAGCTCCCCCCTCTCCCCTTTAGTTGCCTCTGGCTGGCAGGGGATTATGTGACCGGACTGAAGCTGGCTGGAAAAAGTAAGTATATGTATTTTTTTTCCCACAGGTTTGTCAGCATAGGTGTTAGGAGGGGGGAGTGGGTATTTTTAAGGGCGAATTAGGTTTAAAGTGATAACGTTTTTTTGTTTAAAAATAACAAACATGTTATACGTACCTGCTTTGTGCAGTGGTTTTGCACAGAGCAGCCCAGATCCTCCTCCTCTCAGGTCCCTCTCCGGCACTCCTGGCCCCTCCCTTCTGCTGATTTCCCCCATAGCAAGCAGCTTGCTATAGGGGCACTTAAAGCGGAAGTAAACCCATCGATTTAACAGTCTAAAAAAAAAAAAAAAAAAAAAGGCATGCCGTGAATGCTAACTGCACATTGGCTG
This sequence comes from Lithobates sylvaticus, assembly GCA_028564925.1. Classification (NCBI taxonomy): domain Eukaryota; kingdom Metazoa; phylum Chordata; class Amphibia; order Anura; family Ranidae; genus Lithobates; species Lithobates sylvaticus. The sequence continues at coordinate 559,446,249 of CM053027.1, read as the reverse complement.
TGCTCTCAACCAAACAGTCAAACCATCCAATGGCTGGTGTCATAACGGATCACATGTGCAGCACTGTGGCAGTTGAAGATTAAACAGAGGCAAAGATGGCAGCTTCCTTGGCTGAAAACGATAGGAGGGTTTACTTCCACTTTAAGCCGAGTCACTCAGACACAGAGCCGTGGGTCGACCAGCCCCCTCTCCTCCCTGGTTTACTGACTGATTGAGAGCAGCGGGAGGCAATGGCACCCACTGCGGTGTCTCAGCCAATCAGGAGGGAGAGTCCCAGACAGCCAAGTCTCTCATGCAACCCTGCTGGATCCAGATGGGGATCAGGTAAGTATTAGGGGGGGCTGCTGCACAAAGAAGGTTTTTCATCTTGCAGCATGGTAAGCTGGAATTCAACTAAAAGGGCAAAACACTTGTTTTTTTTCCAGATAGCGTAAGGGAGAATTATAACCCGTCAGTTTTATTTTTACCATCTGTGTCCCATTGGGGAAATTTCCATTCACTTCCTGTCCCATAGTCAAAATGTGGGTGAGGGAATCCCTGGCTGTCACCAGAACTGGTGTCCCTTCTGGAAGATTTTCCCTATTACTGTTCTAGGGACAGACAACCCAAAATGTGCGATTTTCTTTAACTTTCACACTAGGTAATAACGGTAGACACATAGAAAGGATGAATCCTAATGGGGGAACAGACAGCAATAAAAACCTGAAGGACATTCTAATCCCTTAAAAATTCAATGCAGAGGTTGTGGTGGTCCTCCTGGAATGAATTTATTTTAGCAGGAGTCTGTCCTGGCAAGTGATGTCAGTGGACGCTTCTCCCTGCAACTCCGCTGGTACCTTCCCTCTAAACCAGACGTCACTAAATGGCGGACCACAGGCTGGAAGCAGACTAAGCGACAGTCCTGTCTGGACCGCAGCCATCCCACTGCCACAGTTGGGTGATCTCTCCCGGGCGTCCCGCCCAGGCACCGATGTCATTCTCACAGCAGGCAGGGTGGAATGAGCTGCGGATGGGGACTGTTATGTTAACAAGCGGGTGATTACCCAGCTTGTTAATATGAAAAAAAAAAAAAGGACACCTGCTCTGTCCCAAGCTGCAGCATCGAGGTGCGTGAAGGGGGACCGTGGCGCGTGAAGGGGGACCGTGGCGCGTGAAGGGGGACCGTGGACACTGTGGGACTGCTTTAAAGAGGGTGCTGCGATGTAAAAGGGGGGCAGTGATGTAAAAGGGGGACAGAGGACGCAACTGTGATTGAAAGGGGACAACAATGTGAAAAGGTACGCCGAAGACAATGAAGTAGTGAGGGACCGTGAGGGGTTATAGCACCAATGAGATTCGGATCTCTGCCGGAAGGAATTTTGCTGACCAGACCTCCGTAAATGTTATTTCAAGACCCCTGCTCTATACTGTCCCATCCTGGCATTATCAGCCTATCTGCCACCACTGACCAAACCCAGGCTTGTTTCTGGCATGTTATTTAGTGGATGAGCCGCCACAAAAAGCTACCATCAGTCTAAAAGGTGTATGGCATTCCGATCCAATCAAGTTGGCACCTGCAGCACTTCTGAGTGCCTCCCCTTCCTCTGGTGGTTATGACTAAGGCCTTATAGGCTGAAACACGTCAACTGATTTAATCTGCGTTTGTTCACTGTGACTATTCAATAAAAATTAAGAAATTTTAAGAGCAACAACCAGAGTGCAGATAATTTTCTCTACATGCCCCTTTCTCCACACCTTTACTGTTCGAAAAGCCTCCCAAACTGTCACAGCCTTATCTCATCACTTCCTTCTCACCTATATCAGTGACATCTGACGGTACATAGGAACTGTCCCAATATGATGTCCTGCAAACCAATTTGATAATCCACTCTACTTTGATGGGGGAAGGTTGAGGGGCAAAAAATCAGATTTTACTATACTGCACCAAGACATACTGCATGTCAGATAATGGAGAGAACTACTTTTGCTGAAACCCACATCAGTAATTTGGAGTACACAGTTAAATCTTCTCCTTCCTCAAGTTAGGAACCCAAATGCCAAAATTTTAAGTAGGGGAGGACAAGGCTGATAATTTAGAGAACAGGCTGTGTTGCAATAACTTGCCAGGGCGAGGGTGGAAAGAACAAATCTTGCTGGCTTTTTGGGGCACTGGTTACTTTAAGAGTTAAGCTGTAATAACTGCTGCCAATGCTTTATATTGTGGAAGGGGCTCATAGGATCCCAGGTAGATTGCACCCCCCCCCCCAACGTTTTATTGTGCTATGCTTGCTCAACCACAGAGACAAACACTGTGAGGGCAGCAAGAACCAAGGGAAACTTGCATGTTAACACTTTGGTTTCTCTGTATCCAAATTACTTTATGCAAGTCCACAGGCTCCGTGCCCAGATACAGCCAGTTAAGCAAAAGCTATGCTCACTGTGTATACTATACTCATATTTTTCCAGTTAAGTTGTGGGCGATTTACAGTTGCTGTGACAGATCCTGTACTCAAGGTGTCCGCCGTAAATGCTTCCTAAGTCCTGGAACATGAGTCCAATGGATCTGGTTATAGGAACCCCCAAGAACTAGACAACACCAGTCTTGGAGTACATCAGGAATAGCTTTTATTTAAGATGTCACACACATACAGTGGTGTGAAAAAGTGTTTGCCCCCTTCCTCATTTCCTGTTCCTTTGCATGTTTGTCACACTTAAGTGTTTCGGAACATCAAACCAATTTAAACAATAGTCAAGAACACCACAAGTAAACACAAAATGCAATTTTTAAATGAAGGTGTTTATTATTAAAAGGTGAAAAAAAATCCAAACCATCATGGCCCTGTGTGAAAAAGTGATTGCCCCCTAAACCTAATAACTGGTTGGGCCACCCTTAGCAGCAACAACTGCAACCAAGTGTTTGCGATAACGTGCAATGAGGCTTTTACAGCGTCCTGGAGGAATTTTGGCCCACTCATCTTTGCAGAATTGTCCTAATTCAGTTACATTAGAGGGTTTTCGAGCATGAACGGCCTTTTTAAAGGTCATACCACAACATCTCAATAGGATTCAGGTCAGGACTTTGGCTAGGCCACTCCAAAGTCTTCATTTTGTTTTTCTTCAGCCATTCGGTGGTGGACTTGCTGGTGTGTTTAGGATCATTGTCCTGCTGCAGAACCCAAGTTCGTTTCAGCTTGAGTACACGAACAGATGGTCGGACATTCTCCTTCAGGATCTCTTGGTAGACAGCAGAATTCATAGTTCCTTTTATCACAGCAAGTCTTCCAGGTCCTGATGCAGCAAAACAGCCCCAGACCATCACACTACCACCACCATATTTTACTGTTGGTATAATGTTCTTTTTCTGAAATGCAGTGTTCCTTCTACGCCAGATATACTTGGACACACACCTTCCAAAGAGTTCCACTTTTGTCTCATCGGTCCACAGAATGTTGTCCCAAAAGTCTTGGGGATCATCAAGATGTGTTGTGGAGAAATTGAGACGAGCTTTGATGTTCTTTTTGCTCAGCAGTGGTTTTCTCCTTGGAACTCTGCCATGCAGGCCATTTTTGCCCAGTCTTTTCCTGATGGTGGAGGCATGAACGCTGACCTTAACTGAGGCAAGTGAGGCCTGCAGTTCCTTGGACGTTGTTGTGGGGTCTTTTGTGACCTCTTGGATGAGTCGTCGCTGCGCTCTTGGGGTAATTTTGGGCGGCCGGCCACTCCTGGGAAGGTTCACCACTGTTCCATGTCTTCGCCATTTGTGGATAATGGCTCTCACTGTGGTTCGCTGGATTCCCAAAGCTTTGGAAATGGCTTTATAACCCTTTCCAGACTGATAGATCTCAATTACTTTCTTTCTCAATTGTTCCTGAATTTCTTTGGGTCTCGGCATGATGTGTAGCTTTTAAGGATCTTCTGGTGGACCTTACTGTGTCAAGCAGCTCCTATTTAAGTGATGCCTTGATTGTGAACAGGTGTGGCAATAATCAGGCCTGGGTGTGGCTAGAGAAATTGAACTCAGGTGTGGACAACCACAGTTATAGTATGTTTTAACAAGGGGGGCAATCACTTTTTCACACAGGGCCATGATGGTTTGGATTTTTTTTTCACCTTTAATAATAAAACACCTTCATTTACAAATTGCATTTTGTGTTTACTTGTGTTGTCCTTGACTATTGTTTAAATTGGTTTGATGTTCCAAAACACTTAAGTGTGACAAACATGCAAAGGAACAGGAAATGGGCAAACACTTTTTCACACCACTGTATATACAGCCGGATGACTAAAACCCAACCTAATTAGCATGAGCTAATTATCTAAATCAACACTGGACTCCTTCATTCAATTGCAGGGTTAATTAGCACTAGACATGTGCACAACAAAAAAATTCGTTTATTTTCGTTTCGTTTTTTTCGTTTCCGTCGATTCGTAAGAGTTATTTTTTCGTTGATTCGTTTTTTCGTTAGTTTAATTTTAGGACACATTCGTATTTATTCATACATTCGTAATCGGAGCATAATTCATAATTTGATGTAATGTGTATGCTATTATTACATTTTAATCATTTACGAATCGAAAAAAAAAGTTACGAATGTACGAATTTTTTGGTTCAATAGAGACACGGAAAATTACAAATCGAAAAAAAAAAAAAAAAAAAGTTACGAATTGAAAAAAAAAGTTACGAATCAAAAAAAAGTTACGAATGTACGAATTTTTTGGTTCAATCCATTCGAAGCACGTTTAGCTGCACCATTGTAAGGGACACCCCCCCCCCCTGCACCATTGTAAGGGACACGGAAAATTACCAATTCAACAAAAAAAAAAAAAAAAAAAAGTTACGAATGTACAAATTTTTTCGTTCGTTTTTCGGATTTTCTTCATTAGTACATTAGTTGTTTCTAATTTGTTATTTTCGGATTTTCGTTGTTTTTCGGATTCGTACGATTCGAACGATTCGTTCATTAGTACGAAAACGAACGAAAATAACGAAAAAAAACGAAAAAAAAAAAAAACAAAACGAATTGCACATGTCTAATTAGCACATACAACAATAGGTGAAATACTCTTTAGAATCTGTGTCAAGCCAGACACACTCATTTGCATTATACAAGACAACAGACAGGTGGCTGGAGTTGATGATATTAGCATCTGACATGTCCAGAGTTTATGTGTTTTGGGGGGCCAGCATGGACCTGAATCCAAGTAAAACCAGCTCAGCGGTCCCCAGGCATACAGCTCACAAACAGCACCGTTCCCCCAAATGCCAGGGCCCATAATCGCAAGGCAAGAGGCTTGCATTACGTCCCCTCCAACAGCCTCTGTCCCGGCTAGGTCTGTAACAGTTGCCAAATGCAATTCTTTACCATAACAGAAAGTGTTATTTCCTGGGTGAAGTCCATGCCGTTTTTTCCCCAGGCGTCAACCAACCCAAGATGCAGAGACAGCTGCAAAGCTCACTTTTTTTTCTAGAAAGGATTCACTACAAAGTAATTTCATTTCTATACTGGAGGCTTCAATGAATGCTATTACCAGCGTTCGCATGTCTGGAACAGGCTACCCCACTGGCTGTTTTGTTAGGGGATTAGGCCCACTCCATTTCATGAGCTGGGCAAGAGAGTCGAGATTTTCTATGCTTTTCTCATCTGCTTATGTGTTGGGCACTTCATTTGGGTAATGTATTGCGTATCTGTGTGCGAACGTGACTTGCTCTCTCTGCAATTACAATTGCTGGTTGTTTGGGGGCTCTTGGTGACCCACTATCTCTCTGATATGATGAGGACTACCTTTAACTACCTTAGAACATAAGGGGCTTAAAATTGTGACTACAAATGCGCTAGCATGTTTGAGTTCCTGAAACCAAATCACATGTTCTTTGTTTGCAGGAGACCTGGATCCAAGATACTTGACATTAAAAATGTACTGGGTTGCCCAAAGCAATCTACCTATTCCAACTATGCCCATGGGGTCTCAATAGTGAATTACTAGCAGATTTTATTTGAATGCATTGACACTGAATCCGATTAAAAATCGGCAAATATGTTATTATCCACCGCAAACTGTTTAAAACCTTGATATGAATGCTGATGGCGCGCTATGTTGCTCATACTTATTCAAGGAGGGAAGAACCAAAATATCACAATTTCCTAAGTGTACGCCTAGGGAAATTTTTACTCCATACTTGATTTGCCCCTGGACACACTTTGCCTTTACAGTCAGAGTCTAAGTGTCAAATGGTGTATGACTTAAGGCCATGCGGATATCTGGCGGTGAAAACAGCCCACCATTAGCAAATTCTCCTGCCAATTCAAAACTTACAGAGATTTATCTAGAATGGACAATGATCTGACCACCCATGACCTTCTACCTTATGTATTACACATTTTACCTTCAGACCTACCCTTGGGGCCAAAAACGAGGCCCCTATTATGAAGTAGTGTTGTTTTGGATGTACAAATCAACTATGCTTGCTAGCAAAGCTTGGTGCGCTTATGCACCTGTTAAAAAGAGTATGTGACTGGTGGATTTGGGAAGAAATAAATGGTTTTAAAATGATAAAGCACTAGGTGTGTTGATTTCTCTCTCTACATGCAGCCGAGTGGCTTTAAATGGTGTGAGCATATTTAAAACATAGAGATTAGGAGTACCAGTGAAGATTATATATATCTGGGAACGTTTTGAGAAGTCCACTGAGGGGGGACGCAAGCACTTTGTGGCTATACCTAACAGTACGGTCATATATTCCTGTTGAGGGCACATCTGGAGGAGGGCATTCATTTCACCTATATTAATACTGGCACAGAATGGTGGTGATTGAAGACAAATTTGACACTGACAGAACACAGAAAATTTTGAGTTTTGTCTGTGCAGCAATAGAACGTTGGGACTTGTTTTATTGCATATATATATTTTGTGCAGAATTTCTGTTTATTAATTTTGTATTGTTTGGTTTTATGGTTATGTGGATCACAAAATTGTATTATGGGGAAAGATTTCATGTGAAGCCTGGCACCTACTGATAAAATTAACCAGGCCTAAGTATCAAACTTAAGGTGGCCATAGACGGTTCGAAATTTGGCTGGTTCAGTAGGGGCTGACAGAATTTTGATCCCTGTGTGGTCACGGCAGTGGAACATAAGTCTATCTACCGAATTACTTCTGTTAAACCACCCCGTCAGATAAAAGCCACTCGATCAGCGGCTGCAGCGCTGATCTGTGCATTCTGACAGCAGGGCAGCCTAGCTGCTGTCAGAATACAATAGCGCAGTGGGGAGGATTCGCCTTACCCCTCAAATGTGCGGATGATCATTTCAGTTTATTTTTTTGTTCGGCCTGCTAATATACCCAAAAGTATGGCCAGGTTTACCCATTATTTAGCTTTCATGCACTGAGCATGAAAACATGCATCTGATGCTAGGTCTGCCGTCTAAATACAGTTTGTCAGAGTATGCAGTGTATAATTGCCAGGCAGCTCACAGGCTGGCAACTGTCAAACGTTAGGTGACCTGTAATAAGCTTTGGGAAATGTATCTGTATTTGAGACGGAGACTGATTTATTTTCCAGGTGTCAAACAGAAGTGCAAAAAAAATCTCTTCATTTACAATTTAATGACTGTCAGACAGAACAGAAAAATCTTCCTAATAGGGACACAGGCAGCAATAAAAAACACATTTTCCAACAGAGCAAGGCAGGATTTTATTGCCATCAATATCTCTAGAAGGAGGTTTTCCACTTCTTGTGAAAACACACAGCAGTTAAAACCGACACATTTCTGCTTTAACCAAAACCACAAGAAAAGTTTGTGGGTTTTTAGGGCATGCATGTTAAGTAATCCAAGTAATGTGCAACTACAAGACTATAAAATGTTATATGCCAGAGCATCCACAGTAGGAGCACATATAAGAATGGATAGATTAAAATGGTTCTAAAGAATTAGGGTTTTTTACTTTAATGCATTCTAGTGATGTGCACAAGCGGAGCCACTGTCTCTCTTTCATTGGACAGATTGATAGCAGCGGGAGCCATTGGCTCCCATTGCTGGCAAACAAATCCTGTGACACGGAAGCGGGGAACGAGGCCAAGTCCCGATGTCTGTGTCAATAAACCCAGCAGCGGGGATCGGGAGCAAGCGAGCATGCACGGGTGCCCCCATAGAAAGCAGCTTTCCATGGGGGCACCCTACCAGATATATACCCTTCAAAAAGATCACAGGACTCCGAACAATGCCTTTGCCCTTATATAATCTGTCCAGCTGCTTAAAAAACTATAAACAAAAAGTAAATCACAGCGCTTCACTTTATCCACATTTTGTTATGTTAAAGCCTTATTCCAAAGTGATTTAAATTCATTAGTTCCTAAAAATTCTATAAACAATCCCCCATAAAAACGTGAAAAAAGTGTTTGAAATATTTTATAAAAAAAAAAAAAAAAAAAAAAAATCTACAAAATCCCATGTACATAAAAAACGTGAGGGAAAAAGTATTTGATCCCCTGCTGATTTTTTCCCCACTGAAAAATTTATGATCAGGTCTATAAATTATAATGGTAAATTTATTTTAACAGTGAAAGAGAACAAAAAAAAAAAAAATCCAGAAAAAAACACATTTCAAAAAAGTTATAAATTGATTTGCATTTTAATGAGTGAAATAAGTATTTGACCCCTTAGCAAAACATGACTTAGTACTTGGTGGCAAAACCCTTGTTAGCAAATCACAGAGGTCAGACGTTTCTTGTAGTTGACCACCAGGTTTGCACACATCTCTGGAGGGATTTTGTCCCATTCCTCCTTGCAGATCCTCCCCAAACCTTCAGCTCCCGCTACATATTTTCTATGGGATTAAGGTCTGGAGACTGGCTAGGCCACTCCAGGACCTTAACGTGCTTCTTCTCGAGCCACTACTTTGTTGCCTTGGCCGTGTGTTTTCGGTCATTGTCATGCTGGCATACCCATCCATGACACATTTCCAATGCCCTGGCTGAGGGAAGGAGGTTCTCACCCAAAATTTGACAGTACATAGCCTCGTCCATCGTCCCTTTGATGCAGTGAAGTTGTCCTGTCCCCTTAGCAGAAAAACACCGCCAAAGCATAATGTTTCCACCTCCATGTTTGACAGTGGGGATGGTGTTCTTGGGGGTCATAGGCAAAATTCCTTCTCCTCCAAACATGGAGAGTTGAGTTGATGCCAAAGAGCTTGATTTTGGTCTCATTTGACCACAACTTTCACCCAAGTTCTCCTCTGAATCATTCAGATGTTCATTAGCAAACCTCGACGAGTCTGTACATGTGCTTTCTTGAGCAGGGGGACCTTGTGGGTGCTGCTGGATTTCAGTCCTTCACAGAGTAGGGTCTTACCAATTGTTTTCTTGGCGACTATGGTCCCAGCTGCCTTGAGATCATTGACAAGATTCTGCCATGTAGTTCTGGGCCGATTCCTCACCATTCTCATGATCATTGAAACTCCACAAGGTGAGATCTTGCATTGAGCCCCAGACTGAGGGAGGTTGACAGTCATTTTGGGTTTCTTCAATTTGCGAAAATATGCCCCAACTGTGGTCACCCTCTCACCAAGCTGTATAGAAGACACCTGAAAGCCAGAAATCTTGACGCTTGATAGGGGATCAAATACTTATTTCACATTTATTAAAATGCAGATCAATTTATAACTTTTTTAAATGCTTTTTTCTGGATTTTGTTATTCTGTCTCACTGTTAAAAAAATTATAGACTGATCATTTCTTGCCAGCAGGCAAACATACAAAACCAGTAAGGGATTAAATACTTTTTTTCCCCCTCACCAGGTATTCACAGCTTTTGCTCAGTACTTTGTTGAAGCACCTTTGGCACCAATTACAGCCTCAAGTCTTTTTGAGTATGATGCTACAAGCTTAATCACACCTATTTTGGGCCGTTATTCCCATTCTTCTTTGTAGGACCTCTCAAGCTCCATCAGGTTGGATGGGGAGAAATCGGTGCACAGACATTTTCAGATCTCTTCAGAGATGTTCAATCGGGTTCAAGTCTGGGCTCCTGCTGGGCCACTCAAGGACATCAGGAATGCATTTCAAAGGAGTACCTTCTTCCTCAGTCTACTCCTGCTCCTTTGAAATGTGTCAGTCAGCAGCATTCCTGATGTTCTCCCCTTTGCCATCTGGGGACTGTTGGTTTCAGGACTGATTGCCACAATTTGATGGCTTTTACAAGCAGTTACTCTCCAAGTTTGTTAGTTTTTATCTTGTTTTTACCAATAAATTGCATTTGGATAATGCACAAGACTGGTGCGCCCTCTTCTTTTTAGGACTATTAGGATATCCCCAAAACTTGGAGGGCACCAAGGCCCGAGACACTATCCCTTGAGATATAGACCACTCACTCGGTCATCACACTAATGCGCAAGAGTGTTTGTTTGCGGTTACCAGCAATATAAAAATGGACAGGTGTCCTAATCCCTCTCTACTATCCAAACCTAAAAAATAAAAAAAAAAAAAGGTTTTGCCTTTATGCCCCTTTCACACATGCGAACCGTTTTATTAGTTCAGTCACTTTTTTCAAAGAAAACTCAGATGAAGTTTACATCAGTTCGTAATCTATTTTTCATCGAACTTTACATCAGTTTTTTACATCCACCAGCTAGAATCCTTAACCACTTGTGTCCCGGAGCCATTTTTTCATGCAAAGACAGGCCGACCATTTGTCCATTTTTCCTCCGATTTTTTTTGATTCGTTCAAAAAGGCAAAAAAGTCCCTAACCCTTGCCAAAAAACACACCAGTTGAAAACGCACAGATGTGAATGTGACTCTGACCGATGATGGTCAGGAAAATCATGTTAAATAGACTGTAGTGCACTTTTTCAAAACTGAAAATGCCCACTGCATAGGTGTGAACTAGTGTGAGGGCTTGCTCACACTAGCAGTTGAGGGTAAAACCCCATGGCAACAAGGTTTTTACCACCCCACAACTGCTCCCCTTTTAGCTGCAGAAGCTGAGGGTGTAGCTGCAATGCTTTATGAACATGGCAGGAATTAACCCCCTGCTGCTCTGCAAGTGCCCCGTAACCACATGCACTACATGCAGTTGCAGCACACTACTGTCAAATGCTATCTGAAAAGCAACCTAAATGTGGATCACTAAAGCTCATGTGACCGAGCCCCAAGTAAACTTTTTGCGTTTTAGAATCTTTGCTTTCATTCAATTTAGATTACATAATAAATAGAAGCCTTTTGTGATAATTATTACTGTAGGTACACACAGGTCATTTTTAATCACCTCAATCATATCACAATTGCAATACAGGTGAACAAATGGCTTGTTATGGTGTGTGCTACACAAGCAGTGATCGAACTATAGGGTGCAATCTACTCCATCCCTAAAGTGATCAATTACAACTCTCAGGAGTTAGCGATTCTGGAAGCGTGCCCAGAACTGCAGCGGGAGTGCCTAAAGTGTATATAAGGGATTTAAAAAAAATGCCGTACAGCTCTACAATACATGCACATACCTGTCATCAGAAATGCACTCCCAATTTCATTTTGTGTGCCGACAACACAGAGCATTTATAATGGGTATCCACCCTGTCATTTTGTATTTTGCCAAACTACTGAATTCCTCCAAAAGGTCATCATAACTACAACATAGGGTCTAACTGTTCCGTAGTCCAAGATAGGAACTGGGCAGGTTGATTAGCTCCCTTGCATTAACACATGAAATGTGCACAGTACAGCTCTAAATTCTGACATGATCAACAAGTATTTTTATTGAACAGATACATACACCATTGGAAGGTTTTGTTGTAATACAAGTCTGGGCTCTGCTTTAGCTACACAGCTGCAGTCTGAATAGAACATCACACACACAAAATCAAATTCTACTGACTAGTAAACAATGGCAACCAACCCAGAACCAACAACATTTCATATTGGGATCCCACACAAAAAATAAAAACATAAATCTATTACAAACCTTATAGTTTTTTTCACGTTACTAGCACCAGGTCTCAACAGACATCCACAGGACACGGTTAAAGCAAGGCTTGAGTAGCATGTTATCTCTATGCTAAGCTAAAAGCTCTCAACTGGTGTTTGTCTTGTGGACAAGCTGCCAGGCAGGAAGGAGAGGAAATGGAGATCAGTTTCTCTCTACATTTCATAACACCCATCCCACGGATCACTGCATACAGTCTTCCGTCAATTAAATGACTATATTGATAACATGTACCTGTATATGCTGCACCTTTTTAAGACGATGCTTTCCAACATGTCCACCTCATCCTGGTACTGTACAAATTAAATAAAATGAAATTAAAAACTACAAAAAAACAAACACACACACACACGTTTAAAAAGGCACTACTGTATAGTTAAAGTGGTAGTAAAGTCCTTTTTCTTCATTTATACCTACAGGTAAGCCTATAAAAAAAAAAAAAAAAGGCTTACCTCTAGGTACAGTAAGTATCTCCTTAACATACACACAGTTTAGGAGAGATTTACTTTGGCGGTGGGGGTCATGTCACCTGGCCATGCGCACTGTACTCTCAATGGATGGTGTGTGCACGGAAATAATGGCATCACTGCTTGGCTATTCAAACGCCCGCTGCACTGAAAGGAAGACCAAGTAAAGATGAAAGCTGTGTCAGAGCACCGCTCAAAGCTTTCATTTTAAGGCAAGTCTTTCATAATTTGCTAGTACGCAATGTATAATAGCACACTATATTCTTAACTTGCAGTTTCATATTGCTAACGGTTTGCCCTGAATATTCAAGATACAGCACAAATTAACTTTACGTCAATGCCTCATGGAAAAGCAAGAAAAAGAAAAAAGAAAAAAAAAGGAGTGGATTTCACCTTTTAGGCATAAAAATCCTAAAAACATAATTGGGTTGATTTACTAAAACTGGAGAGAGCACAACCTGGTGCAGCTTTGTGCATAGAAACTAAAGATGAGCTCAGGCGTGTTCGCAAACAGCATGTGCAGAGCCCGCCAGGAATTCGGCACTGCACAGCGCCAATCACAGGCAGTGAAACATTTCCCGATCTCTGCAGCCGCGCATCGGGAAATGTCTCACTGCCTGCGATTAGTGCTCCGCAGTGCCGACTTCCTGGCGGGCTCTGCACGTGCGGTTTGTGAACACGCCTGAGCTCATCCTTAATAGAAACCAATCAGCTTCCAGGTTTTATTTTCAAAGCTTAATTGAACAAGTTGAAGTTAGAAGCGGATTGGCTACCATGCACACTGCACCAGATTTTGCACTCTCCAGTTTTGGTAAATCACCCCAATGTATTAAACTAAATGTGCACATATTAAATTTTGTCTTTGTGCTGCAAAAGCAACGTAATTTTTATAGCTTTGGATGGCGTAAGAAACGGTTTAAAAAACGGTCCCCCCCCCCCCCCCCCATTTCTCTCTTTTTTTTTTTTTGCTGCCTGTGTGCAATTGCCGAGATTGTGACGTGAAAGGAGACCTCTCCAAAAACTCTCCATAGAGTGTGGAAATCGCCTCACACAGTTGTCACCAGAACAAGTGACCCTATCTAAAAGATTTCCTTCACCACCTGACTGGTGACAATGGTAACATTTTGGATTTCCCATTGCTTTCAGTCACAGCAAGAATGATCACCAGTACAAAATGGGGTTCCATCTCCACATCATAGTAACAGATCGCAAAAATAAAAAAATGTACAGGACTTTTACTACTTCTCCACTCCATCTAAAACTTTTTTTAAAGTATGGACATTATTTGACCATCGTCGGGTCAGGGATAAAGTTGGGCACACTGCATTAACTGACCTTTTATTGGAAGTAAATCTTTCACATATATGTCACCTAAAGTACATTTTTTTATTTTTATTTTGGATAGAGCAAGGGAAGATTTCCCCACTACTATTTTTCTGGGGACAACCCAACATTTGGGGGTTTTACATTCAATAATAATGATAAACGGGACAAATAGGGGGCACAGACATCAATAAAAACTGACAGGCCTTTTAATCCCTTCTCCACTTGATCCAAAACAAAAAAAAGTTTTGTCTTTAGTTACACTTTTACTAAGTTTAACAATAACAAGTATAAAAAAGGACACATTTTTAAATATAAATTTAAGTTACTATAAATCACACTTTATGACCCATTTATAAAACCTTCAAATTATTAAAAACATGTTACATATTACTGTCTTTGTTTCGTCCAACTAATTGAAAAAGGGTGACTGACTAGTTTTTGCAATATGTATTTTGCCCAGTTTCCAATTTTGTAAGGAACTTTTTTTTTCAAAACAACCTCTTCTGTTCCAAGCCAACAAGATGTCTTCTGGTATAGGCCTAGAATGGAACCGGGCATAGGGCACTGCCTCGAAGGAGGACACCATCCTTCCTAGAAGATTCATACAAGGCCGAATTGAGGGTTGTCTGGTGTCCCTTATCTGACGCACCTGATCCTTCAGTGCACAGATCCTTATGGGTGGCAAAAAAAAACAAAAAAACTTGCTTGGACCATATCTAGGAACAGACCCAAATACTCCAGACTTTGAGCTGGTCCCAAATACCACATTGTGCAAGTTATGCTCTGTTCTAGAGCCAGTATTGAGTGATCTCTGAGCAGGAGGTCATCCAGATACCCGAGCACCAAGATCCCTTGGGCCCTTAAAAGACCCAGGACTGGTGCTAGGACCTTTGTGAACATCCGGGGAGCTGTGACAAGCCCAAATTGTAGAGCCACAAACTGAAAATAACATTCCTCTACTGCAAAATCGCAGGAACTGCTGATGAGGCTGAAAGATAGGTACGTGTAAATATGCATCCTTTATATCGATGGAGTCTAGAAAGTCTTCCGTCTGGAGTGAGGCTACTACTGAGCGGACAGACTCCATCCGAAAGGACTGGATTAGTAGATACTGGTTCAGGGATCCAAAATGGGCCTCGTGTCCCAGTTTGGTTTTTGAACCGCAAACGGGTAAAACCCTGCGCCCCTTTCGGCTATAGGAACCTGTACAATCACTCCTTGATGCACTAAATGAATAAGTTTCTTTTTGGAGGATCCAAGGGAATGCTGGATCTTAGAAACCTCTGAGAGGGAAACCCCCGCAACTCCAGCTTGTAACCGCGGGATATAGTTGAGGTGACCCACTAGTCCTGAACCATTGGTTTTTCAAATGTCTGAAAAGTGCAGCAACCTTCCCCCCACCCAATAGAGTGGGGGTGTCCCCTCAAAAGGAGGGCTTGGTGCTGGGTTTAGAAGAGTTTTGGACCCAGGGCTTTTTCTGGCCCTGCGACTTGCCCCTGGCTCTAGTGCTCTGTTGGCAGTGAAACTGCCTTGGTGCTGAGACACCTGAGGAAGCAGTCCCTGAGGTTTTAAAACAAGGGACGCTTGGTGCTTTTCCCTCTGGAAATCTTTTGTATATATTTGTCCAAAATGATCACCAACTAAACGTTCCCTATGAAAGGGAAAACCTGCCAATAATTTTTTACAAAGGAAACTCGGCTGACCAGTTCTTAAGCCACAATAGTCTGTGCATATGTACAGAAAAGAGAGAAAAAAACAAGAAACCTGCTGTATTGAATACATTAAGAAGGCGTCAACAGCAAAACACACAAATATCCGTCTTATTTTCAGCCAGATCATCCACGTGGTTAGACCTGTCGGGCCGTCTGACCTGATTCCTTATGGACTGGCAGATACCAATTGCTGCAACAGCTGGCTGAATAGCTGAACTGGCCAAAGAAAAGGAAGTCTTTAATAATGTCTGCAATTTCTTGTCAATAGAGTCTTTCAAGCCCTGTGCGTTATCTACCAGACAAGTCAAGTTCTTGTTTAAGGAAGAGACTGCTGCATCTACAGCTGACATGGTCCACTTAAACTTTTCATCCATGGGATATAAAAGGGAAAACCTCTTTAGGAGGAACAAAAATCCTGTCAGGATGTTCCCAATCAGCCTGTTCCAAAAGAGGTTGTAAGGGGAAAGCCTGTGCGGTCTGAAGAGGCCTTAGGGACCCCAAGGAGGACCAGGGGGGCTCAGTAACTTCTGCAAGAGGCAACTTAAAAGGCAGAAGGAGCCATCTTGGTAAGATTCTGGATGATAAAAAGCCTCTGCGACTGAGAGGCAGACATCAACTGGATACCTTCTTGTCCAAATTGCTCAGAAGCAGACTCATGCGCCAGGCCCTCTACAGAATCCTGAGCTTTTAGCACTTCCCCATCCTCAACCCATTCCTGCTCCAAACTAGGAGGCTCCGGGGAGAGGGAACTGTCACGCTTCTTGCCACCCTGCAGGATGGAGGCAATCATGCCAGCAATCCTGTAATTTAACCCGGCTAGGGCTGAGGACATTTCATCCTTGGTGATGAAGGGTGAAGCAGCAGCGTTGACTGTAGGCACCATACCAGATAGACGCAACGGCTCAGATTGCCCGGAAGCCTCTGGTCTTTCAGGGGATACAACACCAGGGATATGACTAGGTTCATCAGGAACTACTGACGACATATGTGTGCCCTTCCCTGTAGTGTTAGTCCCGACCCTCTTTTTTGAAGACATTTACAAGCCACAAAAAGAGTACCTAGGTGTAGTATTAACACACCTCAGAAGGGAGACCTTTTAATAGGGCTCACCAAGCCCATATACAACAATCCTGCTAAGCACCTTTAGCCTGCCAAGCAACACCTGGTGACTCATGTGACCCCGGGTAAGGAGAAATTAACCGCTGCAAATGCCTGGTTCAGAGCCTGCTCCCACAGCTGCCTTCTGGAAGCACCGCATGCTTGGCATACACAGCTTAAATAAGCTGGCTGTGCGCCGGAACGTTCTGCGCATGCATGCGATCCCGGCGAACGAAAGCACCCGTATTCGTGTATGACACAAATTTTGGTGCACCCAGATAAAGGCTATGGTGCATGTGCGACTCCACCGCATGCGTCATGGACGCCAAACTGCTGAGCACAGCAGAGCTCTTGTGAATGCACATGCGCCATGGCAAACCAAGAGGCGACATACAAGTAAGAAACAGCCAGACACAAGCAAAAAAAGATACACCTTGCAAACGCCCACAGCTAGCCCAAAAACTCCCCTGTATGGTCACCGCACACAGATGTCCAGCCTCTAGCTAGCTTGACTGATTGTTACAATCCCTGGGACACCCAACAATAAGTAAATAAGGGGGTTTCACTTACCTGTCCAGGTGCAGGGCAGCTTAGAAACTAAGAGCCTAATCTTCACCCATCATGGCAGGTTACTGTCACTTGAGGACCTTCAAGGACTGGGTACCCTTCTCATGTTTAGTGTCAACTCCCTTGGACCTGTACAGCACCCTGCAGGAATGTCTTAGTGCTGTGGTGTCCAGGATTCCACTTCGCAGGGTCCAGCGCCCGGTCGCTTTACAGGCAAAACCTTGCAGGATCTTGAGTCTTTTTTGCGAGGCTCGGGTACCATTTAGCTAAGCATATAGAGCCTGTGTCAAACGGATCCGATCGGTCAATCCCTTGATTCATTTAAGAAGCGTTTGAGGGACTAGAGACCTGGAGCTCAGAGAGCTCAAACAAATGTGCCCATCCATTGGTAAAAACCTGATGTACTTCCTGTATGGGAGGGGTTATATAGGGGGGGGGGGGAAATCACTTCATGTATAAGATTATCTACCAGTGTCCAATCACCTACAGATGGCGTATAACCCAGTAGGTAATGATTAGCCTAACTCTGTGTCCCATGATGTATGAAAACGAACTCTGTTATTTTAATGTAAAATAATTCCTTTAAAACCGCCATGCCCCACCCCCCGCTCACAGGATTTGAATGACGGCAGCAGGAGCCATTGATTCCTGCTGCTCTCATCCAAGCTTTTGAGAGTGGAGAAAGGATAGAAGAACTGAAGAAGTCAGGCACAGCACTGGATGGGTTTACAATCATTTTAATAAACTGAAAAAAAAAAAAAAAGGGTCAGGCAATAATAATAATTATAGAGACAGTGATGTAGGTGACAGATGCATTTTAAAACATCAGACCTGAAGCCTTAGCTATATCAAGACGGGCTAAATAAAAATAGTATACCATAAAAAGGTCATTAAGCAGATGTGATGTGGGCATTCAGTACAGGGATATGATATGAATGGACATTTCCCTTACTTGCCGATATGCTAGCAGGGCTTTTATTGCTGGTGATCATAACAAGTGGAAGTGAAAACAAACACGCACACACAAATAAAAAGATTCTGACATTTGGAGATTAAAGTTCAATGGCTGAATCCTGGAGGAACAGGATGTAAGATGTTTGCCTTGGCTGGGTCAGCCATCGAGTTAGGATATGAAGCTTCATCAGTTTTGCCTTACAGAATAAAAAATCTTCAGGAGTAACAAATTAAGAATGAAAATTAGAGAATAATACATATTAATGTCATCTGACAGTCACATGATGTATTCTCTATAAAAACTCAGCCTAAAGTATTTGTGAACACACTGCTTCAAAAAGGCCAGCACAATACAGCATATTGTATTAAATACAGCATGTCTCGATACACCTTTATTTTCCTAAACACACTTATTTTTCACTATTTCTCCTCGCTTTTATTTGGCTGGCATACGAATTCACAGCCTCAATCTTTTTTAAAAGGAGAAGTATGGCCAAAGCTTTTCTTCGGCATTGGATCAATGTTGCATCCACTTAGACGAGAATAAAACATTTTTGCTGGCCACCCCATAGTTCCATTTTAACTATAGGGAGAGCGTATCAGTTTCTATGTAAACAAAGGCAGATTGCCGTTCCGACAGGGGGTAAGGGATAGAATCTGCGATTCAGGGACTATAATCCATTTCCTCCCCTAGTAAAAAAAATAAATAAAAAAATAAAAATAAAGCACGCACACACATAGTATAGTAAAAACACTGGCTAGGCACACATTTAAACCCTTTGATTGCCCTAGATGTTTAACCCCTTCCAAGCCAGCGTCATTAGTAGAGTGACAATGCATATTTTTAGCACTGATCACCGTATTAGTGTCACTGGTTCCCAAAAAGTGTCAAAAGTGTCTGTCCAATTGTCTGCTGTAATATTGCAGTCCCAATAAAAAGTTGGTGATAGTCACCATTACCAGTAAAAAATAAAAAAAAAAAAA
This sequence comes from Lithobates sylvaticus, assembly GCA_028564925.1. Lineage (NCBI taxonomy): Eukaryota > Metazoa > Chordata > Amphibia > Anura > Ranidae > Lithobates > Lithobates sylvaticus. Next base: position 559,427,187 of record CM053027.1, on the reverse strand, counting down.
ATTATAAAATAAAAATTCTAGTATATATCCCATAGTTTGTAGATGCTATAATATATACGCTTATGGGAGGGGGGGGGGGGGTATTTTTCCAAAAACATGTACCAGAATACATATTGGCCTAAACTTAAGAAATTAGATTGTTTTATAGCAGAAAGTAAAAACTATTTTGACTGACTTTTTTTGTTTAAATGCGCAAAAAAATAAAAATAAAATGCATATGCAGTGGTGATCAAATGCCACCAAAAGAAAGCTCTATTTGCAGGGCCCTCTGCTTCCTCCTGCATTGAATTGTATCTGTACTGTCTGCCCCCATGATGTAAAGCGCTGCATAAACTGTTACAAGTTACAGTCTAATCACAGGGAGATAGAGTGGGGAAACACTTCCTCGTGCCTGTAGCAAACTGAAGACATCATCTCAGCCTAGTCTGTGTTTTAATGAATGGGAGCAGTGTGGGCAGTTAAAATGGTCCTAAGGTTTACCTAATGCATTAAGGTACAAAGCTTTTCAGTGCCCGTTTCTCCCCCTCCCCCCAAATACTTACCAGAGTCCAGTATCGATCCAGAGCAGTGCTTATCTGCAGGACTTCTCTGCATTCCACGCTCTCTCACAGGCTTGGCTGAGAGCAGTGGCAGCCAATGGCTCCTGATGCGGTCAGTAAACTCCAGTGAGGAGTCAGCAGGGGGTGTGGCTGAGTAACACTGTGTTCCACAATAGATGCATACAGCGTGGCTTCCTGATCGAGTCTGTACGTGTGCCACCATAGGAAGCGGCTTCCTATGGTGGCACATGCAAAAAGGAGCCATGAGCACTAGCAGAGGACCCCAGAAGACAGGGTTCAGGGCTGCTGCTCTGTGCAATTCCATTGTACAGAGAAACTATGTATACTAGGTTTTTTTTTTTAACCCCCCCTACGAAAAATTTTTAAGTCAGCAGCTACAAATACTGTTAAATTAGGACACTTAACTGTCCAGGGATCCCACAAAGTCGGCACTCCAGACGATTTTCAGATCGGCTCTCTGGTGCTGCTGCCGCCGCCATTCGTGGCGAGGGAAACCAGCAGTGAAGCCCTACGGCTTCACAGCCAGTCCCCTACTGCACTGCTCTTTGTAACTGGCCCAGCGGCAGAGGAAAGGGGGGGGCGTCGCCACGGCACAGTCTCCGAGAACAGGTTCCAATTCCCCCCTGAAAGGTGGCAAATGTGGCACCGGAAGGGAGCGGGTGGGGAAGGAGGAAGCAGGTAAGTGGAGCTTTAGGTATTGAAACTCTTCTACTTAGGGTTTTTTTTTTTTTTTTTTTTTCTCTTATTCATGACAGGTCACTTTAGACATAAGAGAATGGAGTGAATACAGCTTTATGGATAGCCAAAATTCACAGCTTTGCCCAGTGTGCAGCATGTAGGCCCTTCTCCCATGGCACAGCAACACACTTGAACATATACAGTCCAAGAGAGGGAAAGAAGAACAGAAGCGGGTGAGCTATTCATGTGCGAGTATCTGTACCAAAAACTAAAAACATTTTTGATGCTCTGGTCCTGTGTGTATGGAAGGAAGTTTTCTAGAAAAGAAAAAAAAAATCCTTACTATGAAAATTATAGCCAGTTCTTAAACAGTTAGTTTTAATGTAAACATCTCATGTGGAAAGCCCTACAACATGCAGCTGATCATAGTACAAGAGAAAACAAAAATAGGTATTCCTGCAACACCCAAAAGACGTCAGGGAAAGTGAATAGGCAATGCTGTCCCTCCCCCAGGACAGACGGTGCACAGTTACCTTTCTGTATGTGTGTGCTAAAGCACAGCCAGATCAGTCATGCGAGATTACCGACTGCACACCTCTATGAACACTGTTATATAGAAAGTGGAATGATTCTGTGTACGCTGCTTAGAAAAGACACAACCTCTGCTTTATGGAAAACATAGGCCCTTCATATAGTCTTCAGGTGTAGATGCCAGGGGATCATTTTCAAGATAGTTAATTCGGCAAGAAAAAAAAAAAAAAAATAAAAAAAAAAACACACACACACACACACACACAGTATGTTGATTTTACATTTATATGGGTTATAACATCAATTGTTTATCATTTATATGTAAACAAGTTAAAAAATAAAAAATACATTTTTTAAAATGGATGATAGCAACACATCTCAAAAAAAGTTGGGACAGGGCAACAAAAAGCTGGTAAAGTAAGTGGCACTAACAAGATCTGGAAGAACATTTTGCAAATTGATTAGGTTAACCACTACAGCCCCGGAAGGATTTGCCCCCTTAAATGGGTTGTGAAAGGTAAAAGTTTTTTCACCTTAATGCATTCTATGCATTAGGGTGAAAAAATATCTGACAATACCCCCCCCTCCCCAGCCCCTCCGTTTTACTTACCAGACCCCCTTTTTACTTACCTGACCCCTCGAAAGTCCCGTGACTCGCATGGAGCTCGCATGAAGGTGAGAAGTACTTGCCCCCCGCCAAGGGACCACAGAAGACCAGGTTCGGGGCCACTCGGTGCAAAACGAGCTGCACAGTGGAGGCAAGTATAACATAACATAACATGTTTGTTATTAAAAAAAAAAAAAAAAATTATATATATATATATATATATATATATATATATATATATATATATATATATATATATATATATATATATATATATATATATATATATATATATATATATATATATATATAATATAAATAAATTCCTTTACAGCCCCTTTAATGACCAGGCCATTTTTTTTGCGATTCGGCACTGCGCCGCTTTAACTGACAATAGCGCGGTCGTGCAACGCTTTACCCAAACAAAAACGTATTTTTCCCCCCACAAATAGAGCTTTCTTTTGGTGGTATTTGATCACCTCTGCGTTTTTTATTTTTGGGCTATAAACAAAGTGCGACAATTTTGAAAAAACAAAAACATTTTTTTTCACTTTTTGCTATAATACATATCCAAAAAATAAAAATGTTTATTATATATTATTAGATAAATGGAGATATCCATCTCTCTATTATCAGTTTAGGCCAAAATATATTCTTCTACATTTTTTTTTTTTTAAACAAAATAAATCGCAACAGGCGTATATTCATTGGTTTGCGCAAAACTTATCATGTCTACAAAACTATGGGATAGATTTATGGACTTTTTTTTAAATATTTTTACTGGTAATGGTGGAGATCTGCAATTCTTAGCAGGATTGCGGCCAACAAGTCTGACCCCAAATTACACTTTTTGGAGACCCGTGACATTACTACATTGATCAGTGCTATAAAAAATACACTGCTCAATGTAAAAAAAAATGACACTGGCAGGGAAGGGGTTAACAGTAGGGGGCGATCAAGCGGTTAAATGTGTTCCCTCAGCATGTTCTAACTGTACGGGGGATGGGCAGAGATCACTATTCCTGATCACTGGGAACAGTAGATCTCGGTCATATCTCCTGTCAGAATGGGGGATCCGCCTTGTTTACAATGACAGATACCCGCTCTGTCTCTGTACACCATGATCGCGGGTCGCCGGCGGACATAGAGTCCACCCGACCTGCGAGCCCGCTTCTGCCGGCGTGCGCCTGCCCGAGCCGACATGTACAGCATGTACGATTTGTGCAGGAGAGCCGACCTGCTGCCGTGTAACAACGGCAGCTGGTCGGCAAGCGGTTAATTGGCAACAGGTCAGTAACATGACTGGGCGTAAAAAAAAGCATCTTAGAGAGTCAGAGTAACTCAGAAGTAAAGATGGGCGGGTTTACCATTCTGTGTCTAAAAATTGTCTAACAATTTCAGAATAAAATGTTCAACATAAAATTGCAAATACTTTAAATTTATCATCATCTACTGTATACGAGATCAAACGATTCAGATAATCTTGGGAAAATCTGTGCACAAGGGACAAGGCCGAAATGTGAAACTACATGCCCGTCCTCTTCAGGCCCTCAGACGACATTGCGTTAAAAACGGACATGATGATTTGGTAATGACATCACTGCATGGGCACAGAAATATTTCCAAAAATCACTGTCCGTGAACACAGCTTGCTGTGCATTCCGAAAATGCGAGCTAATGCTACATGCAAAGGAGAGGCAATATCTGAAAATTATCCTGAAATGCCATCTCTGGGCCAGAGCTTATTTAAAATGGTCTGTTGCAAAGTGGAAAACTGTTCTGAGGGCAGACGTATCAAAATTCAAAGACTGATCAGCGGGTGCCGAGGCACTGGATGTGTGCTGTGTGTGGAGATCTGCCTATGTAAACATTGCAGGCCTCATTTCTGGCAGAGGGGAATGAATGGATTGCATGTCTCTGCAAAGCAGAAGAGTAAAATCCATCTCTTCCCCTAGTAAAAGCAGCACATACAGTACACAAACACACCGGCTAGGCACACATTTAACCCTTTGATTGACTTCACTAGTAGAAAAAAAAAAAAAGTACATAATTCCACAAATATATGCCATAGTTCGTAGACGGTAGATGCTATAACGTTTTCGTAAACCAATCAATCAATATACACTTATTGGGATTTTATTTACCAAAAACATGTTGCAGAATACATATTGGCCTAAATTTATGAAGATATTTTATTTTTTTATTGGATTATAGCAGAAAGTTTTTTTTTCCTAGTGCAAAAAATTCTAAATGCAGGAGGTGATTAAATAGCACCAAAAGAAAGCTCTATTTGTGGGAGAGAAAAAAAAAAAAAAAAGAAGAAGGACATACGTTTTATTTGGGTACAGTGTTGCATCTCTGCACAATTGCCAGTTAAAATAACAGTGCCGTATGGCAAAGAATGGCATGGTCTTGAAGGGGGGGGGGGGGGTAAATCTTCCGGAGGTCAAGTAGTCAACAACCCCATCCCACTCCCCTTACCTACCTTCCTATGTTGCTGTTCTAGTCTTGTACCTCTATAAATTGCCCAACATTTTATGATTCCCTTGTGTAGTCAATTTAAAATGGTGGTTCAGTTCATGTGTTTGTCTCCACAGTGGTTTGAACCACAAATCCTTTGGAATAATAAAAAATAAAAAAATAAAAACACTATCAAAATAAGAACAAATGCTGCTCTTAAAGCGGAGTGTCACCCAAAAATGGAACTTCGGCTTTAAGTACTGGTAACCCCCTACAATGCCACATTTGGCATGTCATTTTGTGGGGGCTCCCTCCCCTGGCGCCGCAAGGAAGTTCACCTCTCCCCCCTCCCTCCCTACAATCTTCTGGGACACATCACTGGTCCCAGAAGACTGCCCGGCCGTTCACAACGTTCAACGTGGCTCACACATGCGCAGTGCGCGCCCGGTTGTGAAGCCACATTTACAATGCTGGCACCACAGAGCGGGAGGGGTAGAGGAGCGGGGCTTAATGCGCCTGCATCGCTGGACCGTGGGACAGGCGAGTGTCCGATTATTAAAAAAGTCAGCAGCTACACTTTTTGTAGCTGTTGGACTTTTAAATGAGTGGAACTTAAAAACAGAACTCCATGAAAAAAAAAATAAAAAACAAACTCCCATGCAGTGGGGGCTGCTGACTGCTGGTTTTGTCTAGGAGCACACCTAAAAGCTATAATGACCCGGCCCTTTGCTCTGGAAAACAGCACTCCCCTACGTCCAGTGGACTGTTCCTACGAACGTATTGGTGATTAAGCCCTGCGCGTCCAAATCTAGTACCTTGCACACATATAAACAATAGTGCCCAAATAAAAGAATAGAAAAATAAAATGGTAGAAAAATAACAAAATGTGTGTTTGGGTTGCTGCATGAATGCACAATTGTATTCACACAATTCATATAAATGAAATCAGTGCCGCGCTACTAGTCTACACAAAATACGTGTTGATGTGAAAAACTTAAAGAGGAACTGCAGTCTGCTCACATAATTTGTAATAAAAACCAGGAAGTGGCTGTATAAGGGGATTTACTGGCAGAAAATAAATGTTTTACTATCCAAAGTTAAAACAAGGGCAGAAGATTTAATAGATGGAAAGATGAAAAAAAGTGACTGAAGTTCAGCTTTAAGAAAACAATGTGCCAAACAAGAACAGAGTAAAAAAAAGATCAAAAAATTGATTAGGAGCTAAAATATTTACTGCATTTTTTCCACTGATGCAGTCATGTTGTGCGTGCCATAGGGCGGAGCCTGAGGGTTTGCAGACCAGAAGGAACGTAAAACCAGTTAGAGTTTATCCCATTGAATGCTGAGATTTGTATTTTTATATGCAAGAATATTATTATAAAGTGTTACCATATCGTTTTACACTAATGGGGGCATCCTCTTTTCCCCAACATGGCACAAGAGTAAACCAACAGGTGGTCTTAAAAAGGGACCAGCACTCTTGAGGAGGTATATCAGGCAGGATAAAAAAGTACCCAAGTGAGGGGGGGGGGGGGGGGGGCCACACTGCATGACCCCTTCACTGGACATCAGCTGGAAACAACAAGCTGGGTATGATTACACATGCACTGTATGAGGGCACAGAGGTAAGGGAAATTAACTGTTCCTGCCGTCCTCACATCCAGAGCTGGTGTTCTGTCAAATTAGCCAACTCGTCAGAAACTCCAACCACGTCACTTCCGGTTTCAAATCATCAGTAACTGGATATTTTGACGACTTGCTGTTTGGACACAACACTGGCAATCGAATAAAGTCCGGTACAGAACAATTTAGCTGTCTTGACATCACAGCGGCTAACGGGGTCAAAGTTGTCGCTCCCTTGCCGGCGCCGATTTTGTTGACTAGTATCAGAGTGGAGTAACAATCGATAATATCATGCACCAGACTCCATTCGGTTGCCGGTGTTGTGTCCAAACAGCAATTCGTCAAAATCTCCAATTACTGATTGTTTAACCACTTGCCGCCCACCCTATAGGCAAAATGACGGCGGCAAAGTGGTTTCAAAACCCTAAATGGGTGTCATACAACGTCCTCAGGATTTTGAGCTGCTGCGCGCCCCCGGGGGCGTGCATTGCGGCGATAGTTGTTGCCGGGTGTCAATCTGACACCCCGCAACTACGATCTCGGTAAAGAGTCTCCAACGGAGACTCTTTACCACGTGATCAGCCGTGTCCTATCACGGCTGATCACGGTGTAAATAGGAAGAGCCAGTGATCAGCTTTTCCTCACTCGCGTCTGTCAGACGCGAGGAGAGCCGATCGGCTGCTCCTCTGACAGGGGGGGGGGGGGGGGGGGGGGGGGGGGGGGGGGGGGGGGCGGGGGGGGGGGGGGGGTCTGTGCTGATCGATTATCAGCGCATCCCCCCCCACCCCGAGGATGCCCACACTGGACCACCAGGGACGCCACCAGACCACCAGGGATGCCCAGCACCAGGTATGCCACCCTAGACCACCAGGGATGACACACAGTGCTCACAATGGATGCCAATCAGTGCCCACAATGGGCATCACTAATTGGCATGCATTGTTTGACACTGATTGGCATCCATCAGTACAATATAAAAAAATAAAAAGCTGCCTATCGGTACCCATCCGTGCCACCTATCAGTGCCCATCCGTGCTACCTATCCGTGCCACCTATCCGTGCCCATCAATGCCACCTCATTAGTGCCACTTCATTGGTGCCACCTCATCAGTGCCCCTCAGTGCAGCCCCATCAGTAAAGGAGAAAACTTACTTATTTACAAAGTTTTGATACTGAAACAAAAAAAAACAATTTTTTTTTTCAAAAATGTGTTTAGCAAAAAATAAGAACCGTAGGAGGTGATCAAATACCACCAAAAGAAAGCTCCATTTGTGGGGAAAAAAATGATAAAAATGTAATTTGGGTACAGTGTTGTATGACCGCGCAATTGTCATTCAAAGTGCGACAGCGCCGAAAGCTGAAAATTGGTCTGGGCAGGAAGGTGTTTAAGTGCCCAGTATGGAGGTGGTTAAAGAAACCGTAAGTTAAGTAGTTGGAGTTTGACGAGTTGGCTATTTTGACAGAACACCGGTCTATGGGCGCGATGATGCAAAGAACCGTCCATTCCCCAAGACCGCGTGCGAGGGGGCAGGAGCAGCAGGGATCGGTCTTGCACTCTGAGGATAATGTAGTATATCTCCGCTCTCCTATACCCTTGACAAAAACGAGTAGTTAATCCGAGCAGCGTGGGCACATTTCCTTGGAATTCTTCTTCAACTCCGATCTGATATCTGAAGCCAGTTGTACTTTCTGAAAACTACAACACATGTGACCTACTTTTCTTGGCTAATTCCTAAGAAATTCTTACGCAGTAGATGTTCTCTATTACATCCACAGTAAGCCGTTTCCCCCACTATTGTTTACACCTGTCTCTTGTCAAAATTCTTCACCCCATACATAAAGTGCTTTTACCAGAAAATTACAGGGAGACTTTAAGGGTAATGAAATGTGAGGCATCATGCTAGAAGAAAAATACAAATGCTGCACTTTTCAAGGTAAGAGTGGGCGAACGGAACATTAAACAGCTCAGCATTCTAAACTAGGCAAACACGCAGAGGAGCCATTTGTTTGGTCACCTGTGGAATGCTCCAAGGACAGCAACAAGCAAATGACTGCCAAGGACAAACTAAAATTTGTTTTTCCATTCAAATGTTCCTCACTAAATTCACTTTTATAATCTAAAAGTGACAGAACAGCAAAGGTCACAGTGCAGGGCTTTTAAGACCACATAAGATGTAAAATTAACAGTCCAACTCTAGCCTTACCTTCAGTCTTGAACAGTTATACAGGCTCTTCTCTTGTACAGAATTAGCTTGCTCTATTTTCATTGCATACTGTGTGCTACTCTCAGTGTGCATTAGCAATTGCAGCTTCATTTTACAGCTTGATGACCTCTAATATCAATTTCTTTCTTCCCCAACCTTACTGTTGCTGGCCCACTCGTTTCATTCATTGCATTTCAGTTCTTTCAATCATGTAGGATCAGGATCCTATGTTGGCATTACCTAGGATGGTCTGCATGCAAATACAGCCTGCCTAGAAATGCCAACTACTTCAGGCATACAACTATCAAGGCATTTTGATATTATTATTATTATTATTATTATTATACAGGATTTATATAGCGCCAACACTTTGCAATATAAAGGGAGACAACACAGCAACAATACAAGAGGGTTGGGAGGGCCCTACTCCTGGAAGCTTATAATCTAATAAGGAGGGGTTGGTGGATCAAAAAGGTACTAACCGAGGGATGAACTAATGGGAAAAATGGAAGACTTAGTTATTAGCTGAAGGAAGGATAGGCTTCCCCAAAGAGATGAGTTTTCAGGGATCGCCTAATAGTGGACAGAGTTGGAGACAACCAGACAGATTGGGGTAGGGAGTTACAGAGGATGGGAGAGGAGAGCAAGTCTTAGGAGGCGTGGAGAGGACAGTTTGTGTGATGTTTGGAGACAAGATTGGCGATGTAGCTTGGGACAGAGTTGTAAAGTGCTTTGTAGGTTATTTTTAATGTTTTAAATTGTATTTGTTGGGCCATGCATGGGAAGCCAGTGGAGGGATTGGCACTCGTGCAGCTTGCTCCCTTTCAGAACCCCCTTAAAGTAACAAGCAATTTACCCTGCATATTTTCTGGGGACCAGAGTCCATTTAAAAATTACCATGTTAACAAGATGACCATGTTGCCGATTTCACTACAGAACAAACAGTTTTATCACTCAAATCATGAAAAAGAAGAAAGAAGATCTACAGGCAATAAAACTTATAGGAGGGGACTCCCCATATTTACACTAAAACTGGTTTAAACCCTTTCAAATACCCAGCGAAGTGACTAGCCTCCGGTGAGATACACAGAGATGAAACAAATCTGCCTATGTACAGTGAGGGAAAAAAAAAAGTATTTGATCCCCTATCAGCAAGTTTTCTGGCTCCCAAGTGTCTTCTATACAGGTAATAAACAGATTAGGAGAACTCTCTTAATGGCCCTTACACACGATCCGAATATTGTACGACTTTTTTCATTTAATAGTCGCAAGTAGAAATTGAATAGGTTACTAAAGTCACGAAAATTCTTGTACGACCAAAAAAAAAAATATATAAAAAAAAAAAAAAAATCGGAAGTGATGTCACGTGTTGTAATGTATTTGTATTGTATTTTCGGACGATAACTGTAATGACTAAACGAAAATTGTATGATCAGGTATCGTACGAGAACATTTTTTGTGCTTGTCCGATCCAAGAATAAAAATCGGATGAATTGTCATGATAGGCTCTCGAAAGCTCTGTACTAATGATCCGATTATCGTACGATCACGTCGAAAGCGGTATTTCTCGTCCGATTTTTGGATCTTGTGTACAGGCCATGAGGCTGGGTTCACACTGGTACAACACGACTGTCATCCTACTTTGCCCTGCTACATCAGTCCTACTTCCATTCGACCTGCGTGAACAAGATAAGATTTTGTGCCGACTTTGAGATAGTACCACTTGTCCTTTGACCAATCAAAAAAATCCCAGAGTGACAAATTCCATTTACTGCTGCTGTAATCACCATGTTGGATGTCACAAGTCATGGTTAGGACAAGTATCCTACTTTAATCTGACTTCAATGATATTCAATGGGCTGAAGTAGGAGCAAAGTCGAACCAGACTTGTGTCCGACCAGTTAAGATGGCTCTCATAGGGAAACATTGATTTTCACATGTCATGCTACATGAGCTCCCAATGCCGGAGCGTTTGTGGTACAAGTGTGAACCCAGGGAGTGCTCCTAATCTCAGCTTGTTACAAAAAGACCTGTCCACAGAAGCAATCAGATTCCAATCTCTCCACTGTGGCCAAGACCAAAGAGCTGTTCAAGGATGACAGCGACAATATTGAGGATCCACACAAGGCTGGAATGGGCTACAAGACTATAGCCAAGCAGCTTGGTGACGGGAACAACAATTGGCGTGATTATTTGCAAATGGAAGAAACACAAAATAGCTGTCAATCTCCCTCAGACTGGGGATCCCTTGTACAGCGGCCACGAGTAACGTGACCGGCCTGATGATCGCTCAAAACATATTTACATGCCTAGTTTTTATTAAATACTAATACAATGTGCTATGCCAAGCTCTAATAAAGGGGCTGGCATAGACTTAAATTAATGGGTTAAACACTTTAATCCCATAGAAAATACGTGGAGGGAGTTGAAGGTTCGAGTTACCAAACGTCAGCCTCAAAACCTAAATGACTTGAGAGGATCTGCAAAGAGGAGTGGGACAAAATCCCTCCTGAGATGTGTGCAAACCTGGTGGCCAACTACAAGAAATGTCTGACCTCTGCGATTGCCAACAAGGGTTTTGCAACCAAGTACTTCATGTAGTCATGTTTTGTGAAGGGGGTCAAATAATTATTTCCCTCATTAAAATGCAAATCAATCTAAGTCCCCTTTCATACTTATACGACTTGTCCCACGATTTGGGACTGCAAAGTAGACAAGTCGTTCCCCATGATTTCCAATGACAGCCATTCATATTAGTACGACTTCCAGTCATCCCTGCACTACTTTGGTCCGATTTTGATGCCACTTACACAGGCATTCCTTGAAATCGCGGCAAAATCGCGTGACTTTGAAGTCGCACAAATGTGAAAGGGGCCTAAAACTTTTTTTAAATGCCTATTTTTGCTGTTATTCTGTCTTTCACTGTTAAAATAACCCTACCATTAAAATTATGGATAGAAATCAAAAGGAAGAACTCCGGACAGCCGCACACCGGGAAAATAAAATCCAAAGGGTTTATTTAAAAGCAAAAAGACACTACAATCCAAACACGGCAAAAAGGGGGGTACAGTACCCCCCTTTTTGCCGTGTTTGGATTGTAGTGTCTTTTTGCTTTTAAATAAACCCTTTGGATTTTATTTTCCGGGAGTGCGGCTGTCCGGAGTTCTTCCTTTTGATTTCTAATCATTGTGCTATTAGCCAGCACCTGGGGCTCCCACACAGGAGCAGGAGCATTCGCTTCTAAGGAGAGTCTTGGAGCGGTGGTTGTTTGTTTTTCATCTACATTAAAATTATGGACTGATCATTTCTTTGTCAGTGGGCAAATGTACAAAATCAGCAGGGGATCTAATACTTTTTTCCATCACTGTATGTTGTACCTGTTCATCTGCGTTCTTCTCTACAGTCAAGAATTTACACAGCTTGTCAGAGCTTTCAGAAAGCAAGAGGCCAGGAGCTAAAATTACACTTTGCAGAGCTCAGTGAGAACTGATTGGAGGGAAGGGATACACCCCCTCCACAAAGCACACAGGGACAGAGCAGATACTGTCAATCACAGGCTGTGTGCTGGAGCTCCTCCCATCACCTTTTTATCTCTTGGCACCAGTAAAACCTGCCAAGAGGGACTCATGCAGATAGAGTAAAGAGGCAGCAGAAATTACACTATGGATTAACACAAGTACACATTATACAGGGATATGCCTTGTTCAAATTTCATGTCTGAGGTTTACAACCACTTTAAACCCTACCAGGGTGAAACTCTTCATAGGGCCATGGCTACAGGCAGGGACTATCGGTGCACTGACCTTGAATACATTTGTTTTAAAGCGGAGCTCCGTCCTGGGGAAAAAATAATTTTTTTTAAAAGTCAGCAGCTACAAATACTGCAGCTGCTGACTTTTAAAAATTGGACACTTACCTGTCCCAGGGTCCAGCGATGCGGGGGAACGAGGCCCCCCTCATTCCCCGAGCTGCTCGCGCCGTGATTTGACGCTCAGTCATCTGGGACACGTGACAGGTCCCAGATGACTGTGCGGCGCCGAGGGGGAAGCGACGTTTAGCCCGGGCACTGAAGGTGGCAGACTACGAGGAACCCCCTAGCAACAGGCATTTAGAGGTGAGTAAAAATTTTATTTTTTTTTTCCAATTATTTTTTTTTTTATTTTTTTTATGATTTTTAAAGGCCCTTTTTTTTTTTGGACCGCAACCCCACTTTAAATGAATGACATTATCAGTGTGTGGCCTTCTTGGTAAACAGTTTACTTCAAAATTTTGTTTGCTTTTAACACTCGATTAGATTGTCCCACACAAAAACCACTTACAGCAGGGGTAGGAAACCCTCGAGAGATGGAGATCTACTTGAACAATGATGAAGTCAAAGATCACCGGGCACAGAAAAAAGAAAGCAAGACAAAACCTTTTTTTTTTTTTAATATAAAATATATATATATATATATATATATATATATATATATATATATATATATATATATATATATATATATATATATATATATATATATATATATATATATATATATATATATATATATATATATATATAATTTTTATTCTGTGTAAAAACATTTAAAAAAGTATTACAAGAGAGTACAAGGATCAGGAGTGCATTGCGCTCAGAATGCAGGGTGGTAGAAAACACTGCTCTGGGGGTGACCCTGTCCATAACCATGTCCTCTGCCCCTTCACCAGAGAGAGACACACACAAGGACAGGCAGCTAGAAGGTTGGGGGGGGATTCAGCGGTGCAGGAGAATATGAAACACAAAAAAAAAAAAAAAAAAAAAACTTCACTCATGGTTAGTGTTTGGCTGAAGCCATTTATCAATCAACTTATGTTTACTCTTTAAATCATAATCAAAAAACAAACTAGCCAAATGACCCTGATCAAAAGTTTACATACCCCAGTTCTTAATACCGTGCATTGCCCCCTTTACCATCAATGACAGCTTGAAGTCTTTTGTGGTATTTGTGGATGAGGCTCTTTATCTTCTCAGATGGTAAAGCTGCCCATTTCTCTTGGCAAAAAGCCTCCAGTTCCTGTAACCTCTTGGGCTGTCTTGCTTGAACTGCACGTTTGAGATCTCCCCAGAGCGGCTCAATGATATTGAGGTCAGGAGACTGAGATGGCCACTCCAGAACCTTCACTTTATTGAATGAATGAATAAATGACTTGTATAGCGCTACCTATGCAAACTGAATCGCACAGGGTGCTTTCTGCCGCCGGTGTCCATCTGCGGTATAGCACAGTCCTTTACCCCGTAGGGTCCTGACACGCTTACAAACACATTCACATATTTTATTCTGCTGTAGCCAATGACAGGTCGACTTAGCCTTGTGTTTTGGATCATTGTCATGTTGGAATGTCCAAGTACGTCCCATGCGCAGCTTCCTGGCTGATGAATGCAAATGTTCCTCCAGTATTTTTTGATAACATACTGCATTCATCTTGCCATCAATTTTGACCAAATTTCCACACATCTCCAAAAACAGTGATCTACCTCCGTGTTTCACACTCCTCTCCAAACGTAGCGTTTATAGTTGTGGCCAAAAAGATAAATTTTGGTCTCATCACTCCAAATGACTTTGTGCCAGAAGGTTTGAGGCGTGTCTCTGTGCTGTTTGGTGTATAGTAAGTGGGATACTTTGTGGCATTTGCATAGTAATGGCTTTCTTCTGGCGACTCGACCATGCAGCCCATCTTTCTTCAAGTGCCTTCTTATTGCGCATCTTGAAAACAGCCACACCACATGTTTTCAGAGAGTCCTGTATTTCACCTGAAGTTATTTGTGGGTTTTTCTTTGCATCCCGAACAATTTTCCTGACAGTTGTGGCTGTAATGTTAATTGGTCTACCTGACCGTGGTTTGGTTTCAACAGAACCCCTCATTTTCCACTTCTTGATTAGAGTTTGAACACTGCCGATTTGCACTCTTATAGCTTTGGATATCTTTTTATATACCTTTCCTGTTTTATACAGTTCAACTACGTTTTCCCGCAGATCCTTTGACAATTCTTTTGCTTTCCCCATGACTCAGAATCCAGAAACGTCAGTGCAGCACTGGATGAAAGATGCAAGGGTCCGTCAGGAGTCCAGAAACTCATTGACCTTTTATACACACACACTAATTACAAGCAAACAGATCACAGGTGAGGATGGATACCTTCAAATAGCCATTCAAACCCCTTTGTGTCAACTTGTGTGCATGTAACCAGCCCAAAATCACCAGGGTATGTAAACTTTTGATCAGGGTCATATGGGTAGTTTGTGTTAATAGGATTTAAAAAAAAAAAAAGGAGTAAACAGTTGGTAATAAATGGCTTCAGCCAAACACTGACCATGAGTAAAAAATGTTTGTGCGTTATTTATATTCTCTGAAAAATGGCCAATAAATCCTAAATTCTATCCTAAATTCTAATTTGTAAACTTATGAGCACAACTGTACATACCTTCAGATATGCATATCATTTTGTACCATTTGTCATGTTGTTTTTAAAAAGAACTTTTCTAAATTTCTGTATGTTTTTCTATAAATTTTGTATAATAAATCTATAAAATTATTTCATATAGCCTATATGGTTTGTTTAGTTGCCGGTATAGTCCCACCTTTAGAGGTTTTTTCCTATACTGTACATACCATTGGAAGGATTTTGTTATTCATGTTTGGCAAGCACAAAAAAGCCCTGTTGATCTTGTCAGAAGAGAGACCTTTGACAAAGGCGGCAGAGCCTGTGTGATGGCGTCACCCAAAGGTTTACTATGGGGCATCCTTTGTTGGCTGCCCGCTGTGCACACTGAAGCTGGCACTGACCCAGTCATAGAACAGGCAAGTAAAGGCATCTTTCCTTTTACAGAGCAGATAAAATAGGCTTAGAATGGGGGGAGGAAAGTAGATTTAAGCTTAGTTTTGACTTGCCTCCACGTCAAAGGAGTATAATGTACAAGAAAATCTATTTGCCTATATTAGCACAACATCATAACTCTCATTGCTAACCTCAATATAAAAACAAAGACCCAAAAGTGTTTTCTTATCTTGTGGGACAGTTAATAGCTCATAGGAAATGCAGCATCACACTAATGTTGTTCCAGATCTATACGCTTAAATATTAAATTTTCCATTTTGTGTTGATTATACATATTATATATAATTTTTATCGAAGCAGAATTTGTATGGTCCAAACATGTCAATCACACTTATATGTGCACGTTTTAATGTACATTGATTCTGTCCATTCATCTATATCTAATAGTAAGTGGTGTAGGTTTGCACGGATGCTGTTTTATTTATTTTTTATTGGCGAGTACGAGTAGCGATACTTTTGGTCATTCGCCCATAACGAGGACCGATACTTTGCGGTGCGATTAGCATAAATACAAAATAAATGGGTGCAAATTGTACTGCAAAAGGTTGCATGCAATTTGAACAGGAATGCGGTTTGATTCCTGTCCGAATAGCATGCAATTTCCCCCACTATGTGTGTGAATATGACGGTGCTATCACATGTACACAAACCGGCGTCACGTCATGACGCCGGTTCCTCCCTCCCCTCTCTGTATCGATCGGTACAGTGAGAGGGGAGAAGCTGAGAGGGGGAGAGATGGGACCAGCGCTGTGGGCTGGATGTGTAGTGCCCACAGCGCTGGTCAGTGACAGCTACACTGCCAGCACTGTGCAATACTCTGCCAGCACTGTGCAATACACCACAATACTCTGCCAATAAATTCTAATAGAAACAAAGAATTTTTTTTTTTTTTACCGAATTTTCAGTATTTTTTGATATATAGCGCAAAAAATAAAAAACCCAGCGGTGATTAAATACCACCAAAAGAAAGCTCCATTTGTGTGAAAAAAAAAAGGACAAAAAATTCATTTGGGTACAGTGTTGCATGACTGAGAAATTGTCATTCAAAGTGTGAGAGCATTGAAAGCTGAAAAATGCCCAGTGGTTAACATTGCATTAGCATTGTTAGAGGTGTTGCAATACCAACGGCCACCACAAGATGGCGCCATATTACAGAAGTATTTCAGAAGACCGCAAAGCCGCGGCCTAAATTTCTGGCCGGCGCGGCCTGATGCGATCACACGGCGGGGGTCGGTGTCCACAGGTTGACGGGGTACCGCAGCTATGTCGCCCCAGGCGCCAGGACCCCAATGCTAGTCGCAATTGCGCCCGGGCGACCGGGGTTTGTCGAGCCCTGACTTAGGACCATGTGATATTTCAGTTTTTCTTTTTTAATCTGCAAAAATGTCACCAATGTGTTTTTCTGTCAATATGGGGTGCTGTGTGTACATTAATGAGGGAAAAAAAAATTAAACAAATGATTTTAGCAAATGGCTGCAATATAACAAAGTGAAAAATTTAAGGGGGTCTGAATACTTTCCGTCCCCACTGTAGATATACACACACATTTTCTCACAAAAGTGAGTACACTCCTCACATTTTTGTAAATATTTTATTATTATATCTTTTCATGTGACAACACTGAAGAAATTACACTTTGCTACAATGTAAAGTAGTGAGTGTACAGATTGTATAACAGTGTAAATTTGATGTCCCCTCAAAATAACTCACACAGCCATTAATGTCTAAACCGCTGGCAACAAAAGTGAGTACACCCCTAAGTGAAAATTTCCAAAATGGGCCCAAAGTGTCAATATTTTCTGTGGCCGCAACTATTTTCCAGCACTACCTTAACCTTCCTGGGCATGGAGTTCACCAGAGCTTCACAGGTTGCCACTGGAGCCCTCTTACACTCCTTTATAACAACATCACAAAGCTGGTGGATGTTAGAGACCTTGCGCTCCTCCACCTTCCGTTTGAGGATGCCTCACAGATGCTCAATAGGGTTTAGGTCTGGAGACATGCTTGGCCAGTCCATCACCTTTACCATCACCTTCTAGGCAGTGGTTGTCTTGGAGGTGTGTTTGGGGTCATCATGTTGGAATACTGCCCTGCGGCCCAGTCTCCGAAGGGAGGGGATCATGCTCTGCTTCAGTATGTCACAGTACATGTTGGCATTCATGGTTCCCTCAATGAACTGTAGCTCCCCAGTGCCGGCAGCACTTATACAGCCCCAGACCATAACACTCCCACCACCATGCTTGACTGTAGGCAAGACACACTTGTCTTTGTTTTCCTCACCTGGTTTCCGCCACGCATGCTTGACACCATCTGAACCAAATAAGTTTATCTTGGTCTCATCAGACCACAGGACATGGTTCTAGTATTAAATGTCCTTCGTCTGGTTGTCTTCAGCAAACTGTTTGCAGGCTTTTTGCGCATCATCTTTAAAAGAGGCTTCCGTCTTTGATGAAATATAGGTAAAGTTGATCCAGGGAAAATCCGATTGCCTCTAGGGGGAATCAGGAAGTGATTTTTTTTTTCCCCTGCTGTGGCAGATTGGAGCATGCTCTTTTGGGGGGTTTTTGCCTTCCTCTGGATCAACTGTGGGTATAGAATGGGGTTTATTGGATTGTACAATATATTTTATTTTTATTTATTATTTCTTTTTTTTTTTTATGGTTGAACTGGATGGACTTTGTGTCTTTTTTCGGCCTAGCTAACTATGTAACTATGAAAGCCATGCAAACCAATTTGATGCAGTGTGTAGTGTATGGTCTGAGCACTGACAGGCCGACCCCCCACCCCTTCAACCTCTGCAGCAATGCTGGCAGCACTGATACGTCTATTTCCCAAAGACAAAATCTATGTATGCATGTATGTATGCGTGTATATGTATGTGTGTCAGTATGCAGAACACTGAAATGCCATTATTTTAGTAAATATACTTTGCTAAACACCCTTTCTCATCAGTAGCAAGAGCAGTCTTGCGACTTCCATCAGTGTCTGCTTAAAGATTGTAGGAGGAGTTTTCAATCTCCTTTGACTGTTCTATGAGGCTGCATGACTCCTGACACTCTGTCTGGACATTGCCAATTGGCTCTGTGCTGATCACATGCACCATCCCAGAAAAAAGAAGAAAAAAAAAAAAAAAAAAAAAACACACCTCTCTATTGCAACACACCAAACTGAGCATGTACAGAGTGCCCCCAAGGCTCTGTATTATCAGAAGATGGATTGGGGACAGTAAAAGAAAGGGGAGGATCAAACAACCTTTTTACACAATGCGCAGGATTAACCCCTTGAGTTCCACAGCGAGTATAACAAGCATATTTTACTTAATATACAGACTGATTTTACTGTTGTAGGTTTAGTAACACTTTAATGCGAGTTAAAACATTTTTAATAAACTGCCCACTAGATGATACTTCCCTTTCTACACACACAGGAGCGGTGGGGGAAAAAAATAAATAAATAAATAAAAAATAAAAAATAGCATGCGATTCGGACAGAAATTGCACCACATTCCTTTTCCTATCACATGAAATTATTTACAGTGCTATTTGTGCCAATTTATTTTGTATTGATACAAATCAAATCACACTGCAAAGTATCGGGAGCATTTTCAAAAGTATGAGTACTCACGAAAATGCTCGGTATTAGCACAGATATCGGTGCATCCCTAAAGCGGTGTACATGTTAACAAATGGCTGCATTCATGGCTTTACCAGTGCTGAAACAAAACACAGAGGGTGCACCAGCCTCGTGCATTACTATAAACCACCTTTTTAAAATAAAAAATTATTGAAAACACTCACAAAAGTAAAATACAAAACGGGCATGTCACTGACCCAACATGAACTCTCCCATATGATGCACAAGTGATGTCCAAGCTCATACAGCAAGGCTTATATAGTTACATAGTAGGTAGGACTGAACAAAAGACAATAGTCCATCCTGTTCAACCTGTGTAGGTGTATGTGTGTCAGTGTCTATAATACATTTCCCATATCCCCGTATGTTGTACTTGTTAAGATGTAAATCTAAAAAAAATAAAAATAAAAAAAAACTTACGCGTTTCTAGTGCAGAACTCTCAGAGCTCTAGTTCTTGTTGGATAAGTGACATGTCAGTTTATACCTAGTTTTGTGAGTATATCTGATTGGTTTAATTTCAGTAAAGTGGTTTATGGTAATGCATAAGGCTGGTGCACCCTCTTTGTGTGTTTTGATGCAGTTTCTAAGGATCTCCCCTATTTGAAGAGGGCAGCGCTTGTGTTTGTGTCAGTTTCTCAGGGTTGTACAAAAATGAAACAATGTACATTTTGGCCAGTTTATTTCAGGTCTCACACCAGAACAATTTTTACATGTTGGCATACCACTGTCGATAGCTATGACATACCTATGATAACACATGATACACATTTTTAATTCTTTTGCATACGAAACAACGTTTTTGGTGATAATTTCCAAGAAATAATATATATTTTATATATGAACATTTTCTGTATGCACCTCCAACCACTCCGCACATGAATGAACGAATGAATGAATGAATGAATGATTTGTATAGCGCTATAACTGCGAACTGAATCGCCTCTAGGCGAACATGAGCAGTTTTAAAACATCCAATATTACTGTTAAAAAAATAAAAAAACATTTTACTCTTCTTGCACACAGGTACCTGGGCCTGTAAACAAAATGATGATGTATTACCATCTGCCTGGGAAGCTCAGGTGCTGCATACTGATGGCTGTGCATAGCTTTTTCATGTAAACACTTGTATAAACACAATTTTCCTATTTTTTTTTTTTTTTTTTAAATACCTCCGTACTCTTTACAAGTGCTTATGCAAGCACCAGAATATACCCGAGTACAGCCTTGCACAGCCATTCATGGGTGTCTGTACATAGCACCTGGGCTTCCCAGGCAGCGGAAATTTGATTAAGGGTGTGCAAGAAGCCACAGGGCTCTTTCACACAGACGGTCCGTATGTCCGTTTTTCATCCTTCCGTTTTCGGATGAAAAACGGACATACATGTATCCCTATGGGATAGCGGGTGTCAGCGGATGAGCATCCGCTGACACCCGATCTCGTCCGTGTCCGCTATGGTCCGTTTCTGCAGACTGAGGAAAACCCTATTTTTCCATCCGTCTGCAGAGCGGATCGGATGACGACGGACTCTACGGTTCGACGTCACCCGATCTCCCATAGGGGGAGAGCGGCGCTCTGACAGGTCCGTCCCTGCACAGAGTGCAGAGACGGAGCTGTCATCTCCCCGCTCCGGCGATCCCCGCTGAGCAAGCGGATATCCACGGGGCAGATCAGCACTGATCCGCCCGTGTGAAAGAGCCCTTAAGCCTCGTACACACGATCGGATTTTCCGCAGACAAAACCTCTGAGTTCATTTCTCAAGCTCCACCCTTTGGGCTCCTTCTGCTGATTTCGTGTTAGTAGAAGTTTGGCGAGTGTAGATTCACGCTTTTCATTTTGTTTCTCAATGGCCGTTCGTCAACCAGACATATTGCGGAATCGGAGGAGATGACGTGTTATTTATTATTGGCCTTGGAGTTATTGCTTTGACCCAAGTCCAGTCCAGGAACAGGAGGAGGAGGAGGAGGAGGAGGAGGAGGAGGAGGAGGAGGAGGAGGAGGAGGAGGAGGAGGAGGAGGAGGAGGAGGAGGAGGAGGAGGAGGAGGATTTCTTGTACCAAAAATCGGTTGCTTTATTAATGGTGACCAATTAATTATGTCATATGCCTTTGCTGCGGGAGCTCCAGGAGAATAATCCGGATGATTATCGGAATTATCTCTGTATGACGGACCCCTGCTTTCACAAACTCTTGGCATTGTTGACCCCCTATATTAAGAAGCAGGACACATGCATGAGGCTTTTATTTTATTTTTTGGTTGAATAATGATTTGATTTGGTATATTTATTGATGCATATAATGCACTTTTTAGTTAAGTTCTATTGGCAGATAGCATGTCTAATTTTATTTGTTTTACTTTTTTAATACACAATAAAACAAATTGTGGAGAATAATACTTGGCTATGTGTTTTACTTCAAACGACAGTTTGGGAGTAGGCAGTTACATTTAAAAAAAATACAATGTAACATTGACAAGGGACATCAACATAGTTGTATCTTTGATCTTAACAACTATGGGATAATGGTGCTGTGGCAACTTGCCCAAAATAAATAAATAAATAACAAGCATAATAATATTATTCTTGATATCACTAGAAAAAAAAAAGCCACTGAAAATTTGTTTGCCATAACTCCATCAGTATCACCAGCAAGGCAGCTTCATTATTACCCCATTAAAGAAGAAGAGAATTGTGCGCTGCATTTCGAGATTTCATAATTTTCCATGTCACGAATGTTAATTCTCCATTACGAACGCTAGTTTACAAGACCGACCGCTTCTGGCTCGTCCTTGCTTCCGGGCATACGTGTTTGTACTTTGGACTTTTGTCCGACGGACTTGTGTACACACGCTCGGAAAATCCAACAGACATCTATCCGCGGAAAATTTTAAAGCCTGCCATCCAACATTTGCCCACGGAAAATCCGACAACAATAGTCTGATGGAGCGTACAAATGGTCGGATTTTCTGCCAACAGCCTGTCAGCACACATTTCCCGTCTGAAAATCCGATCGTGTGTACAAGGCTTTAGGCTTGATTCACACTAATGCGTTTTTTGATGCATTTTGCAGAAATGCAGGGAATTTTTTTTAACATGGGTTCCTATGGAACATGTTCACATCAATGCATTTTTGTGCCTCTGCGTTTTTGGAAAGGGTCAGGGACTTTTTTTCATGCAAAATGCAGCGTTTTGCATGTAATAGAAGTCAATGGAGCCGTATCCAAAACGCAAGGATCGCGTTTTTACCGCGATTTAGCGTTTTTGTTTTCCAGTTTTTTTTACACTGTATATAGCTGGTTGCTAAGCAACCGAAGTGTAAAAAAAAAAAAATAAAAAAAAAATTCAAAAAATAAAACGCTGTAAAAACGAATGTCCAAAAACGCGGCAAGCACCGCAAAAACGCTCAAAAGCAAAATGCATAGATGTGATTCGAGCCTTAGTCTGCAATTTGCTCTGCTTATGACACTAAAAGAATGTTTTTTGGCACAAAGTGTAGTGCATTTTTTTTCCAAAATGAAAATAAAAAGCATTTTTTTTAAAATACACTTAATACGAACAAATCAAAAAGGAAAAAGTAGACAAGGAGAGAAAAAAGAGTGGCAGAGGTTAATTAGAACTCGTTTAGGGTTAAACAAGGAGTAAAAACAGTTCAACCTTTTATTGGGGGGGGGGGGGGCAACACTTTTTCTGATTCCTAGGTTTGCTGTACAATGCAATATGCTACACTGTAATCAGTTGCCACTAACAGCTAAACATAACTACAATGTAATAAACGTTAGGATTACCATGGAATACTGCAGTGCACAGTGATCATTGCAGAAAGAGCCTACAACAAAATCACTATTGGACTGCATTCACACCCGAACAATGCATTTTTGACCATTTTAAAGCGTTTTGAGCTTTGGCGCCTTAATTAGCCAATAGAGAAAAATATCATGTGTTCCATTTTTGGTTGCCATGTTTTGCCAGCTTTTTCATCCGCTTTTATTAATTTATTTTTTTGTTTTTAATTTTTTTTGTAAGGGGTCACAGCTGAACTCATAGCAAACAGTTAAAAAATCCAAATTAACTATATACTGTATATAGGAGAGGTTTACCTGACAAAGGAATTCTATTTCTAACCATCCAGTCCTCAGATTTACACAGCTCTGCTTCACAGCACAGTCCTGCAGGGGCGGAGACCTGATCTTTCTCTGCTGTTTTTTCCACTTTCAGAGATACACAAATTGTAAATGCAGCAAGTCAGAAATGGTCTCTACTGCAACAAGCCTTGCTTGAAATCCCTGAAACCAGAGCACACGAGGAGCACAAAATAAAACAGAGATTTTCTGATCTAGATCAGTGATAAACCAGCGAATCTAAACAGCACACAGCAGCCAATGATTGGGATCCCAAACTTGTTAAAGGATTCGTTTACCTTAGGGAACATGTTACATCCCTATTTTTAGGGTGTAACATGTATCATGTTCTCAATTTTTTAGGGTACGCAGATTATTAAAATACTACTAGACCCTAACTAACAATTTGCTAAAGCACTGTGTATTAGAAACGTTTGTCATGTTTTTTTTTTATAAAATACAGTTTTTACCTTTTTGTTATCCGCTTCCCGACCGCCTCATGTAGATATACGTCAACACAATGGCACGGGCAGGCAAAAGCACGTACCTGTACGTCCCCTTTAATTTGCCTGCCCGGGGGGCGCGCGCGCGACCCGGTCGGGAGCTCCGTGACCACGGCCGCGGGACCAGCGGACCCGATCGCCGCTGGTATCCCGCGATCGGGTTACGGAGCTGAAGAACGGGGAGAGGTCTATGTAAACAAACCTCTCCCCGCGGTTCCTACACTGACTGTCAGTGATCGGCGGTTCCCTGTCATCGGGAACGCCGATCAATGACGTCAGACGTACAGCCACGCCCCCCTACTGTAAAAAAAACACAACACGTCACACTGACTCCTCCCCGCCCCCTAGTGGTTAATCCCCTAACTACAACTGTCATTTACATAGGAATCAGTGCTATTTAAATAGCAGTGATTGCTGTATAAATGACAAATGTCCCAAAAATGTGTCAAAAATGTCCGATGTGTCCGCCAAAATGTCGCAGTCACAATAAAAATCGCTGATCGCCGCCATTACTAATAAAAAAAAAAATATTAATAAAAATGCTATAAAACTATCCCCTATTTTGTAAACGCTATAACTTTTGCGCAAACTAATCAATAATCGCTAATTGCGATTTTTTTTACCAAAAATATGTAGAAGAATACGTATCGGCCTAAACTGAGGAAAAAAATTGTTTTTTTTTTTATATATTTTTTGGGGATATTTATTATAGCAAAAAGTAAAAAATATTGCATTTTTTTCAAAATTGTCGCTCTATTTTTGTTTATAGCGCAAAAAATAAAAACCGCAGGGGCGATCAAATACCACCAAAAGAAAGCTCTATTTGTGGGAAAAAAAAGGACACCAATTTTGTTTTGTAGCCACGTCGCATGACCGCGCAATTGTTAGTTAAAGCGACGCAGTGCCGAATTGCAAAAAGGGGCCTGGTCCTTTAGCTGCAAATTGGTCCGGGGCTGAAGTGGTTATTCTTTGACATCTTAGACCCCTTTCACAATGAGGCGCTTTACAGGCGATAGAGCGCTAAAAATAGCGCCTGTAAAGAGCGGTCTCTCCAGCGTGAAAGCCAGAGTGCTTTCACCCTGGAGCGGTGCGCTTGCAGGACGCTAAAAAAAAAAAAAAAAAAAAAAAAAAAGAAAATACCGGCAAGCAGCATCTTTGGAGCAGTGAAGGAGCGGTGTATACAATCAATTGAAATCAATGGGGCAGCGTGGCTATACCGCTGCTGCAGCGCTTTGCAGTGGTTTTAACCCTTTCTCGGCTGCTAGCAGGGGGGTAAAAGCACCCCGCTAGCAGCCGAATAGCGCCGCAAAATTGACAGTAAAGCACCGCTAAAAACGTCGGCGCATTACCACCGACGCACCCACCGCCCAGTGTGAAAAGGGCCTTAGTGCTGCTGTTCTCTTTCAGCTACTTCCTTACCACATGTGCTTCATCTTCACATCTTTGGTCAAGACCAACTTCCTGACTGTGACAAAGGTTTTCACCGGGTGTCCCCAGATCCCGGGCCAGTGACAGTCTGTGGTGCCTCTGCAGCACTCACTGCCCGCCTCGCATTACCTTGCAGCCACGGGTGAGCAGAGAGATTACTACATCTGGGTGGCAGGTGACGGTGCCAAGTAGTGAGTTGAGCCATTTAATTTTATATTGCAATGTAATAATAGAAATAAAGCGCTTCAATCATCCTGACACCATAACAATCATGGTGTGGTGATGATTGAAGCGCTAACACCAGCCATTGCCCCAACTAAATCACCCGCAAACGTGGAATCCCGTGTCCCTTGCCAAAATTTTCTTCCATGAAAACCAGTCCCTGTGCTAAAAAGGTTGGGGACCACTGGTTTGTGCAATATGTGTCAGCACAATCTCCATATGACTGGATGACAACACAACATCACCAATGGAGACAGTTGTCATCCTGTGCTAGAAGTGCCTGAACAAGCCAAACACAACCTTCCGATCTTTAAAAAGCCATTTGTAAACAAACAGATGACCAAAAAAAAAAGACTTATTTTGGCCCAGGACTGTGACGCCTCCCAGGAAGCATGGGTGATAACATTGCACCATCCTGCAGCACTGGGAGCTCAAAAACCCACAAGAAAAACCACAAACCAGGGTTGATGAATTTTTTTCCCATGTTTGCCTTCACTTGCGGCGCCCCCAGTGTGCCTGCGCCGTTGTCTAGTGCCCTAGTTTTGTAAAATATCTCCTTAACAGTGTAGGTTAAGGAGATATTTCTTGGACCTACAGGCAAGCCTTAATCAAGGCTTACCTGTAGGTCAAAGTGGTCTGTAAGGGTTTACAACCACTTTAAAGAGCAAAATGTCATCTCTGTCCTGCAGCGGTTCCTTCTTTGACCCGCTGTTGACTCACCAACAGTCCTGTTCACTTGGCTGGTGATATGGCAGTAACACAACTAGGTGAGGGACGTGGCGGCAGCAGGTGAGTGGATGTCCGCTAACAGGCACTGCCATGATGGATCTGGGATGACAGGTGCTCTTTAAATGTAAGGACTTATTATTGCTGGTAGTTAGACTCTTTAATATGTGCAAACAAAATGAAGGTTTCCTATTTGGAATAAGCAGCTGTCAGGTTAGTAAAACAGCAATATCAGATCCAATTTAATCATACAGTTTGTAGTGTACATAGATTTGAAAAACAATGGGATAAAGCAATATTCCTGAGCTTTCTTTCATCTCACGGTCACTGTAAAAATTGTGAGAATGCATCAATGCAGTGCATGTCATCTCAGCTGGCAGAGCTTGGATTCATTGAATGAGTTTACCAAAAATGTAAATATTGCAGAATATACAGCCTCATGCTACATAACTAAGATCAATTTGATGCTGAATAAACTAAATAATGTATCTTAAATAGAAAATGATCTTTAGATAGATTTTTACTCCAAAAGCATTTTAGTAAATAAAATGATAGAAATAAAAAAAAATCTGATTTTTATTTTTTTTAAATCAATGATTTTTAGCCACCCTTCCACACAACCATTGCAAAAATGCACTCCCCTAGAATTTCTAGCATGCAGTTATTAAAGAAAGCAATGGTGAGGCGCAGTGACATCACCCATGCCTCCTAGAAACAACGCAGGTCGGGGATGAGGAAAGTATTTTTTCAAGATCATCTGCTTGTTTACAAATGTCTTTTTAAAGTCATTTGTATTGGGGGGGCAGGTTCTGCGTGTCCATTCGGCCCCCACCCCTGCCTCTACTGATTGGCTGTGACTGACAGCAGTGGGAGCCAATTGCCCTGCTCTCGTGCACAACGCTGGATCGCCAAGGGGGCTCAGGTAAGCATTAGAGGGTGCTGCTGAACACAGAAGATTTCCTTCAAGCATAGAATAAGCCGAGGTTCTCGTGCACAACGCTGGATCCTGATGGGGCTCAGGTAAGTATTAGGGAGGACTGCAGCACACAGAAGATTGTTTACCTTCATGCATAGAATGCATGAAGGTAAAAAACCTCGAGCCTTTAAAACCACTTTAATCAACAGTGATGTACAATAGTACACAGTTGGCTTATGGTATCTGTTAATGACACATTTATTTTACACATCGGTATATATGAAGTATGTGATTACTAAAAATTTAGATAGCAGCAGAGCACTATCTATATATTGTTTATTCTGCAAGAAAGAAGTATGCATATGCATTGTACACCTGGTTGCCGACTTCCCTCTAATTTGCAATTTAAAATCTTGACATGGTTGGGATCGATTTACTCAACGCAACGTGATCTATTGTATTTTACCAAAAATAAAAAAAAAGAAGGGTATTACATTGCGTTTGTGTGCACTAAAATTATTTTAAATAGTGATACACCAAGCCGAAAATAGGGTTATCAGTGTTTGGCCCGATAGAAAAAAAAATAAATAAATAAATAAATAAAAAAAAAAGGTGGCGATAATGGCCACCGAAAACAAAACGCAATAGATTTCATAGATCACGTGACCCAAAAAACACACCAAAACACAAAATGGGCGCATTTATGCCACGTTTTCAATGGATTGCAATGGGAAGCTGCATTACACCACAATGGAAGCGCAACGGACCAGTGTGAAGACATACTGTACATAGAATTTAAAGGGATGCATTTTTCTTGCACTTTTTTTTTTTTTTAAACGCAAAAGCGTATATCATTTTTTTTTTTTAGCTGGCCTTTTCAGTTTTGGTTTTTCGCCAAATGCATCCTGAATTTTCAGTTTTGGTCCAGAATTTTTATTTCAGTGCACCACCACTGTTAAGTGTATTTTTTATTGAAAATTTGTGTTTGATAAATTACTGCATAAATGTCATGCGACATAAAAACAACAAAAAACAACACACACCATTTTATTCTCCAGGGCCCCTGCTTTCAGAATATATTAGCGTTCGGGTGTTTTAAGCAATTTTGTAGTAAAAATATAAATGCTCATGACAGAAATGTCAAAACTGCCGCAAACGGCAAGTAAGTAAACACGTTGTCACCAAAGCGACAGATTCTAAAAGCGACAGTGGCAAGAACTGCCTGAATGTGGCACAAGTGTGGGTAGACCTCCTCTGTAACTCTAAACATGTAACCTGTAAAGCCATTTAAAAGTAGAGGTGCACCAAATTGAAATTTTGTTACCAAAAACACAGGATGCACTAGGCCAAAAAATGAAAATTACAGCAAAAAAAGTTTTTTTTTTTTTTATTAAAAAAAAAAATGATATATATATTTTTTTTTTTTTTTTTAATCTTATGAATTTAAATGACAAAAGATTCATTCAAATTCATGCAGCCAAGAATAAAAGAAAAGGGTGCCGATAATGGCACCAAAAATTTTACCAGTTTTACTATGCCTATGGTGTGGGTTTTGTAGGTCACGTGGTGTATGTATATATGTAGAATACAATGACGCTCGTTGCAACTTTTTATCTCGCACGGTATTTGCGCAGCAATTTTTTGAACACGTTTTTTTCAGAAAAAAAACAATTTCATGCTTAAAAAAAAAACAAACAATAAAGTTAGCCCAATTTTTT
The DNA here is from genome assembly GCA_028564925.1 of Lithobates sylvaticus. Taxonomy (NCBI): domain Eukaryota; kingdom Metazoa; phylum Chordata; class Amphibia; order Anura; family Ranidae; genus Lithobates; species Lithobates sylvaticus. The sequence continues at coordinate 559,398,387 of CM053027.1, read as the reverse complement.
TAGCATAATGTGAAAGATGAAGATACGCCGAGTAAATAGATACCCAACATGTCATGCTTCAAAATTGCACGCGCTCGTGGAATGGCGCCAAACTTTGGTATTTAAAAATCCCCATAGGCGACGCTTTAACATTTTTTACTGGTTACATGTTTTGAGTTACAGAGGAGGTCTAGGGTAGAATTATTGCTCTCGCTCTAACGTTCGCGGTGATACCTCACATGTGTAGTTTGAACACCGTTTTCATATGTGGGCGGGGCTTACGTATGCGTTCACTTCTGCGTACGAGCTTAAAAATTTTTTTTTTTTTTATTATTGTTAATTTGACTTTTATTTTTTAAATTTGACAGTTTAAAAAAAAAAAAAAAATAAATTGATTACTTTTATTCCTATTACAAGGAATGTAAACATCCCTTGTAATAGGAATATTACCTGATCGGACCTATTAACAGTGAGATATGGGGTCAATAAGACCCCACATCTCACCTCTAGGCTGGAAAGCCTAAAATAAAAAAAAAAAAAAAAAAAACGATCACCGCTTCCCAGCGGAGGTGGCGCCGTTATTCGAATGCAGAGGCCGGGCGTGACGTCATCACATCGCGCCCGGCCTCCGAACGATCATAGAGACTCCGGCGACCATCTGGTCCGCCGGAAATCTCTATAGTGATCATCCGGTGCCGGCGGTTCCTGTGACCGACTCACCGATGGAAGCGGTGAGTCGGTAGAAGCACCGGAGGGCGGCGGGAGGGGGGGGGGGGCGTCCCCTCCCGCCGCCCATAAGAACGATCAAGCGGCGGAACAGCCGCTATGATCGTTCCTATGGTGCAGGGAATCGCCGGCTGAAACCGGCAATATCTGAATGATGTCTGTAGCTACAGGCATCATTCAGATATACCCCCGCAAACCGGAGGCCGTCATATGACGGCCGACGGTCGGGAAGTGGTTAATTAAGGTCATGAATTTAAATGAATATGAATTTATGGTTGGCCATTACTGCCACCTTTAGCGCAAGAAAGGTTTAAGAAAAATGCATCCCTTTAAATTCTATGTATGTTTTCACACTGGTCTGTTGCGCTTTCATTGTGGTGTTAAAAAATGCAGCTTGCTACATTTGGTCAGAAAAATAAATAAATAAAATGAAAACGCACCTCCTGGTTGAAATGCACTGAAAACACAGCACAAGCGCACCAAGAACACGTTTTTGAAGCAGTTTTTGAGCCACGTGACCTATGAAACTCACACCATAAGCACAGTGAAATTGTGGTAAAATCGCATGCCTTTCCGGTGCCATTATCGGCACCCTTTTCTTTTATGGGCAAAAACAATACTGATTTCCGGACGCTGGAATTTTAGTGCATCTTTAGTTAAAAAAAATCTCCATAGACGAAGCTTTAAAGTACTGTAGTTTGTCGCCATTTCACAAGTGTGCGCAATTTTAAAGCATGACATGTTAGATATCTATTTACTTGGCGTAACATCATCTTTCATATTATAGAAAAAAAATAAAAAATTTAAATAAAAAAAAAAAATGGGGTAAATATTTTGTCGTTTTTAAATTAAAAAAGTGTATCCCCCCCCCCCCAAAAAAATAAATTACGTTTGCAAAATCGCTGCGCAAATAAATTACATAAAAAAACTGCAACAATCGCTGTTTTATTCTCTACAGTCTCTGCTAAACAAAAATGTATATATATATATATATATATATATATATATATATATATATATATATATATAATATATATATATATATATATATATATATATATAATGTTTGGGGGTTATAAGTAATTTTCTAGCAAAAAAATAAATACTGATTTAGACTGGAACAAAAAGTTCCAGAAAGGGGCTTTAAAGAGGTGGAAGCGTATGAGATCTGCTGTGATTGGTCTGTATTGGGAAGCAATGCCACCAATGGACATGTCAGGGATGAGCAGAGGGAAGTGACTGAGGAACTTCCCGATTATCTGTCAGTCACACAGGAATGTCAACAATCCTCCCCGCCCCCTGTTCCCTCACAGACACTTACCTGCCGCTCCTCACACCTACATGCAGCTCTGCCGCAGCTCCATCCTTGTCCCCTGCAGAAGCAGGCTCGTCTTCGGGCCAGGACAGTGTCACCGGTCCAGTCAGTCCAGGGCGGACAATGAGGACACGCACAGTCAGGCAGCCGGCGGAGGAGGAGTAGAAGAATGAGAGGTGACAACACTGCTCCTGGTCCCCAGAGACTCGCCACAGACAGCGCACAACGCACTTCGCTGCTACTAGGAGATTCCTGGACGTCAACGCGCACGACGCAGAGATTCCCCGTGACGCTGCGTGCTGGGTCAGCCCCAACACAACATGGACTGGGCGTGGCCAGTATCCCCGCCTTCCCCGAGCCTAGTGACCCTTTGACAGCAGGGCTGGTTGCTAGGAAACGGGTTGACACAGTGGTCCCTTCTCCCAGCCTCCTACACCTCAGCTAGTTTTGGATGTTTGTGAAATAATCATGTGTGTGTAAAAATAAACACAATAATACAAGCTGCCATATAAGCATGTAGTCTAATACACTCACCGGCCACCAGTGCCGTGTTCTGATGAGAAAGGTCCCCCCCATCGGATAGTGTCCACCCTGTACTGCACAGGCGCATCACTTGTGCAGTACGGAGGACAAAGGAGACGCCGAAAGTTTACGAAGATGAACAGCTGATCATCAGCTATACACGGCACTTGCACACTTAATAGTACATTCTGTCACATGCTCCCGATGATTGTGGGGGTGTTTCGTCACAGACACCACTTTGTAACAGGGCCCCTCGCGGCCTCGATTCGCTCGCCGCGCTTCGGGCACGCTTCGGGCACGCTTCGAGGACGCTTCGGGCACGGCCTCGCTTCGCTCGGCATAATTAGAATCTAACTCTATGTCCACTTGGATGGTGGGGCTTGAACCTGGACCTGGGAAGAATGTAGTATTAAGTGCGCAGGCGCCGTGTAGAGCGGACGATCAGCTGTTCACCTTCGGAGACTTTCGGCGTCTCCTTTGTCCTCTGTACCGCGCAAGCGATGCGCCTGCGCAGTATAGGGCGGACACTATCCGATCGGGGAGGAGGGACATTTCTCGACAGGACACCGGGACAAAGTCATCTAGAGCCCAGGGTCAACATGCCAAACTGTGCCCTCCCCCCGGATGTATGAGTATTATATGTCAGCAAATCCCCCCCCCACCCAAAAAAAATTGAGCACTAATCTGCATGCTTACCCCCTAAGCATAAAGTACCCCCTCCTCCCAGGACAAATCCACCCCCCCGCAGAAATCCCCTCTCCCAGCACAAATCTTGTTACTGCTATAAAACACATTCAATAAAGAAATGGAAAACAAATCTAATTTCTTCATCAAGTTAGACCAATATGTATTCCGCTACATATTTTTGGTACAAAAATCTGTATATTGATTGATTTGTGCAAAAGTTATACTGTAGTGTCTACAAACTATGGGATAGATTTACGGAATTCCTCTGGGCTCCTCTGATAGGCTGTTTTCTAGGGAGTCTGTAAGTAACCCGCGCTGCCTGTGCATTGGGGCCGCATCACGGCTGGCTGAATCCTATTTGCTCCACTTTCCTTCTACTGAGCTGCTCCGTATCCTCCAGCTTCCGCCCTGCTCACAGTTACTATGGAAAAGTTTGAGAGCTGTGAGGAATAGAGAGACAGAGGATGCCATTCTGTGCTGGAGGAAAGAGTAATGTAAAAATAAGGGGAGGAGGAGGAGGTAGTCTGAGCAGAGCAAGCAGCTAAAGGAAGCAGCTGAACATCGTACACCGATAGACCAGCAACAACCCTTCTCTGCTCTCACGTACAACTGAGAGTACAGGGAAGGCTGACATGCTTTACTGGATGTCTCCTGGTGCTGTGAGCAGAGCTGAGGAATTGGAGTCTTTCTCTCTATCTTAACATGATCTGTGAGGCTGAGCTGTATACTATGTCCTGTAAGGCTGAGCTGTATACTATGTCCTGTGAGGCTGCGCTGTATACTATGGGGGTTATTTACGAAAGGCAAATCCACTTTGCACTACAAGTGCACTAGGAATGGCAGTCGCTGTAAATCCGAGGGAGACATGCAAGGAAAATAAAAAACAGCATTTTAGCTTGCACATGATTGGATGACAAAATCAGCAGAGCTTCCCCTCATTTCAGATCTACCCCTCAGGTTTACAGCGACTGCACTTCCAAGTGCACTTGTAGTGCAAAGTGGATTTGCGTTTCGTAAATAACCCCCTATATGTCCTGTGAGGCTGCGCTGTATACTATGTCCTGTGAGGCTGCACTTTATACTATATGTCCTGTGAGGCTGAGCTGTATACTATATGTCCTGTGAGGCTAAGCTGTATACTATGTCCTGTGAGGCTGCACTTTATACTATATGTCCTGTGAGGCTGAGCTGTATACTATATGTCCTGTGAGGCTGAGCTGTATACTATATGTCCTGTGAGGCTGAGCTGTATACTATATGTCCTGTGAGGCTAAGCTGTTTACTATGTCCTGTGAGGCTGAGTCGTATACTATATGTCCTGTGAGGCTAAGCTGTATACTATGTCCTGTGAGGCTGAGTCGTATACTATATGTCCTGTGAGGCTGAGCTGTATACTATGTCCTGTGAGGCTGAGCTGTATACTATGTCCTGTGAGGCTGCTTGTATACTATATCCTGTGAGGCTGAGCTGTATACTACGTCCTGTGAGGCTGAGCTGTATATTCTGTCCTGGGAGGCTGCGCTGTATACTATGTACTGTGAAGCTGAGCTGAATACCCTGTCCTGTGAGGCTGTGCTGTATACTATATCCTGTGAGGCTGAGCTGTATACTATGTCCTGTGAGGCTGCGCTGTATACTATATCCTGTGAGGCTGAGCTGTATACTATGTCCTGTGAGGCTGCGCTGTATACTCCTGACACTATAGGTGGAATACAGGGGATGGAGTGGGTAGATTCTATAAGGGGGTGTGGCTTATTAGAAGTGGGATGGGTCAAAAAGGAAGGGCTGGGTCTGGCACCCCCCCATCCTAAAACTTCATCAGCCGCCACTGATTCACACTATGAAACACATCCGAGTACACATGCTTTTTTTTGCGTGTTCCCACGCGTCGTATTTTAGGGCAACCCATTAATTTCAAAGGGCTGCCCTATGCACGTGAAACACGCAAAAAAGGTAGGTTTTTAACAGTAGGTTTCCTCTGGATACTCGGAAGAATGTTTAAAAATGAAATATGGATTGGGTAGGCATGGGTGGGGAGAGAACAATTTTTTAAACTTCGAGCCTCAAAAGCCCCATACACACGATCGGACTTTCCAACGGGAAATGTTCGATGACAGGTTGTTGTCGGTAAATCCGTGTATGCTCCATCGGACAATTGTTGTCGGACTTTCCGCCAACAAATGTTGGCTAGCACGTTTTCAAATATTCCGCGGACAAATGTGTGTTGTCGGATTTTCCGAGCGTCTGTACACAAGTCCGTCGGACAAAAGTCCAAAGTACAAACACGCATGCTCGGAAGCAAGGACGAGCCAGAAGCGGTCTGTCTTGTAAACTAGCGTTCGTAATGGAGAATTAACATTCGTGCCGTGGCAAATTATGAAATCTCCAAATGCAGCGCACAATTCTATTCTTCTTTAATGGGATAATAATGAAGCTGCTTTGCTGGTGATACTGATGGAATTATTGCAAACAAATTTTCAAAGGCTTTTTTTTCTAGTGATATCAAGAATAATATTATTATGCTTCTTTTTTATTTTATTTGGGCAAGTTACCAAAACACCATTATCCCGTAGTTTTTAACAGCAAAGATACAACTATGTTGGTGTCCCTTGTCAATTTTACATTGTATTTTTTTTAAATGTAACTGCCTACTCCCAAACTGTGATTTGAAGTAAAACACATAGCCAAGTATTATTCTCCACAATTTTTTTTATTGTGCATTAAAAATAAAATTAGACATGCTATCTGCCAATAGAACTTAACCAAAAAGTGCATTCTATGCATCCAAAAATATAGAAAATATACCAAATAAAATCATTATTCAACCAAAAAAATAATGTCAAAGCAGTAACTCCAAGGCCAATAATAAATAACACGTTATCTCGGATTTTCGGCAAGGAATTGTGTGATGACAGACTGCCCAAAATCCGACCGTTAAGCCTCGTATGATTTTCCGACGGGAATTGTGTGATGACAGGCTGTTGGCGGAAAATGTGTATGCTCCATCAGACAATTGTTGACCAACTTTCTGCCAACAAATGTTGGATGGCAGGCTAGTAAATTTTCGACGGACATAAGTCTGTTGACAGATTTTCGTATTGTGTGTACATAAGTCCGTCACACAAAAGTACAAACGCGCATGCTCAGAATCAATGCTCACCAAACATGACATTAGCAGAAGGTGACCAAATGGTGGCTCTCAAGAGCTGAAATTCCACATAGTACGTCACTACGTTCGTGTTTGTGTGTACCGTTTGCATTTAAGACAAGTTCACAGCACACGCCCTTCGGACAAAAGTCTGACACTTTGTCTGCGGAAAATCCGATCATGTGTATGAGGCTTAATAACAGTTGAGCTTTGAAACAGAGAAAATGTTAGCTAAAGTTTTTTAAGCAAATTATACATTCAGTGCAGGTATGTATTGTATTAACTTAATATTCAGTGCAACAACTTAATTTTCTTTTAGCTTTTTTTCCTGAATAAATTGTTTCTGTCTGTTGCTTTATGGCACAGCAAACCCATTTGTGGCAGTGATACGTAAGAATCAGCCTACACTGCAGGTAGATCACCTTCAGGCAGAACATTTCTTGTAGAAAGACAGGCTCTGCGCCAATTCCTACAGCTGAACTTGGACACCTACATGGTAATTAGTTTTTATATACGAGGTTATTAGGGTAATATAACATGCAATTATACAGAAACATTTAAATTCATGTCATGTCATTGTGATTAACACCTGTTTTAAGATTTGGCTGATAGTAGGAGTTGGCTTTGCAACTTTTACATTTTGTAACAATTGTGTAGATTATAATGTGAGAGCGGTAAGGATGTGGAATTCTCTTCCACATGCAGTGGTTTCTGCAGGGAGCATAGATCATTAAAAAAAACTATTAGATAGGCACCTAAATGGAATTGGGAATAATGGACTTTATATAGGCACGTATAAAAGTCATTAAAAATTTTAATAGTTCACATAAAAATCACAACATATACAGACAGTAAGGCCTCATACACACGGACGTTTTAAAAAACGGGCTGTAAAGCTAGTAACACCTGGAAACAAAGCAGCATTAAAAACACGATTTTATTAGTGTTTTGATTCGGCGTCAATGTGTGTTTAACGTAGGCATTAACGCTAAGGCGCGTTTTAAAAAAAAAACATCCCTCTGCTATTTTCCACTCCCAAATTACCCACATAAACATTTTTCCATCTTAAAAACGCTGACGCAAAAAAACATTGGTATATCGCTAATGCGCGTTTTTGAGCTTTTTTCAGCGTCTGCGTCAAAACAGCTCTAGCGATGGAGCCTCAGAACGGAGCTTAAAAACGACCATGGCTGTTACAGCTCAATTCAATAAGTATATATTCCTCTCAAATTGGTTTCCACATATCCTCTTGGAAAAAAAAAAACTGGCTCTACATGTTTCGCGACTCAAGTATCTCCCAGGCTCACCACAGCCGCCGCATGTCTTGAACGTCCCTGGTTGGCGTATGCGCAGTGCGTCAGCGGCTGGGCTGAGTGATGGCAGATGTTGCTCTGACAAGTGATCTCAATCGGGGCATACAAAAACAGAGGCGAAGACGCCATTTCCCAGGCACCTCGAGGGAGATGGACGTCCCCCACACCTCTTCTACGGCAACCAGGCAGCCCTACATCTAGGACATATGGAAGCACCCCATTTTCAGGCACTCCTTGGTGTACTAAGCTTCACCTTTAGTGATGTGGCATTCCTAGCTCTTCCTTTCCCCTTTCTCATGTTATCTTTTCCCCTGCCCTCCTCTAGGGAAGTGGATGTAATAGTACTAAATACAAATCCTAAATGCCTATGAAGGCCCTGCTGTGACTGAGGCTGGGTTCACACTGCTGCGGTGCGGGAACTCTGCGAATACACTGCGAGTTCCCGCACCGCATGTCTCCCGCCGGCAGTTCACACTGCCCTATGCGAGCTGCTGGGAGTGTCAATGAAATGTTAATGACACCCCCATAGCAGCTCGCATATCGCAGTGCGATCTGCAAACTCGGACAGGAATCGGATCGCATGGTGAGAACACCATGCGATCCGATTCTGCTGCGGAGCGGAAAAAAAGGGTCCTGTCCGATTTTGGGCCGAATGCGATGCGAATTCAGCCATACTATCTGTATGGCTGAATTTGCATCGCACAGAGATCGCATATGATTTGAACTGCAGTGCGGTGCGAACCATATGCGATCTCCCGCACCGCAGCAGTCTGAACCGGGCCTGAATCCTCCTATCCCGGATCAGTGAGGAACAAAGGTATTGTTTATATCCCTCTCCTGCTATATACAGTTGTACACATAAGTTTACATACCCTGGCAGAATTTATGATTTCTTGCCCATTTTTCAGAGAATATAAATGATAACACAAAAACATTTCTTTCACTCATGGTTAGTGTTTGGCTGAAGCCATTTATTATCAATCAACTGTGTTTACTCTATTTAAATAATAATAATAACAACAGAAACTACCCAAATGACCCTGATCAAAAGTTTACATAACCCAGTTATTAATACCATGTATTGCCCCCTTTAACATCAATGACAGCTTGAAGTCTTTTGTGGTATTTGTGGATGAGGCTCTTTATCTTCTCAGATAGCAAAGCTGCCCATTCCTCTTGGCAAAAAGCCTTCAGTTCCTGGAAATTCTTGGGCAGTCTTGCATGAACTGCAGGTTTTTGAGATCTCCCCAGAGTGGCTCAATGATATTGAGGTCAGGAGACTGAGATGGACACTCCAGAACCTTCACTTTATTCTGCTGTAGCCAATGACAGGTAGACTTGGCCTTGTGTTTTGGATCATTGTCATGTTGGAATGTTAAAGTACGTCCCATGCGCAGCTTCCTGGCTGATGAATGCAAATGTTCCTCCAGTATTTTTTGATAACATACTGCATTCATCTTGCTATCAATTTTGACCAAATTTCCTGTGCCTTTTGTAGCTCACACATCCCAAAACATCAGCAATCCACCTCCATGTTTCACAGTAGGAATTGTGTACCTTTCCTCATAGGCCTTGTTGACTCCTCTCCAAATGAAGCGTTTTATGGTTGTGGCCAAAAAGCAAAATTTTGGTCTCATCACTCCAAATGACTTGACTCCAGAAGGTTTGAGGCTTGTCTCATTGCTGTTTGGCGTATTGTAAGCGGGATACTTTGTGGCATTTGCGTAGTAATGGCTTTCTTCTGACGACTCGATCATCCACCGCATCTTTCTTCAAGTGCCTCCTTATTGTGCATCTTGAAACAGCCACACCACATATTTTTGTCCTGCATTTCACCTGAAGTTATTTGTGGGTTTTTCTTTGCATCCAGTTGTGGCTGAAATTTTAGTTGGTCTACCTGACCATGGTTTGGTTTCAACAGAAACACTCATTTTCCACTTCTTGATTAGAGTTTGAACACTGCATTCTCATTTCCTTGGATATCTTTTTATATCCTTTTCCTGTTTCATACAGTTCAGCTAACTTTTCCCGCAGATCCTTTGACAATTATTTTGCTTTCCCCGTGACTCAGAATTCAGAAACGTCAGTGCAGCACTGGATGAAAGATGCAAGGGTCTCTCAGGAGTCCAGAAACTCATTGACCTTTTATACACACACACTAATTACAAGCAAACAGATCATAGGTGAGGATGGTTACCTTTAATAACTAATCAAACCCCTTTGTATCAACATGTGTGCATGTTATCAGGGCAAAATCACCAGGGTATGTGAACTTTTAAACAGGGTCATTTGGGTAGTTTCTGTTGTCATTATGATCTAAAAAAAAACTAAACACAGTTGATTGATAATAAATAGCTTCAGCCAAACACTAACCATGAGTGAAAAATGTTTTTGCTATCATCATTCATATTCTCTGAAAAATGGCCAAGACATCATAAATTCTGCCAGGGTATGTAAACTTATGAGCACAACTGTATTTCCCCCACTAATGCTGTGTACACACGAGCGGACTTTCCAGCGGGATTGTCCGCCGGACTGGAGTCCGCCGGACAATCCGACCGTGTGTGGGCGCCGGCGGACTTTTTCCCGCCAAAAGTCCGGCGGACTAAGTTTTAAGTTCAGACTTAAAATTGTCCGCTGGACTTGCGAGTCTGTATGCTAGTCCGCGGGACTTTTGGAAATGAACGGACTTGCCGATCATCGGAAAGTCCGTTCATTTAGAACGTGACTTCAGGTAGACGGGGCTAGCGAAGGCAGTGAATGCCGCCGCGCTAGCCCCGTCACCTGGCATGGATTTAAAGGGAATCCCTACGCCGAAAAAACGTCGTGGGGGTCCCCCCAAATCCATCTCAGACCCTTATCCGAGCACGCAGCCCGGCCGGCCAGGAAAGGGGTGGGGACGAGCGAGCACCCCCCCTCCTGAGCCGTACCAGGCCGCGTGCCCTCAACATGGGGGGTGCCCTGGGGAAAGGGGAGCCGTGCGGCCCCCCCATCCCAAAGCACCTTGTCCCCATGTTGATGAGGACAAGGGCCTCTACCCGACAACCCTGGCCGTTGGTTGTTGGGGTCTGCGGGCGGGGGGCTTATCGGAATCCGGGAGCCCCCTTTAATAAGGGGGCCCCCAGATCCCGGCCCCCCACCATATGTGAATGAGTATGGGGTACTATGTACCCCTACCCATTCACCTAAGGCAGGGATCTCCAAACTAAGGCCCTCCAGCTGTTGCGGAACTACACGTCCCATGAGGCATTGTAAAACTTTGACATTCACAGACATGACTAGGTATGATGGGAATTGTAGTTCCTGAACACCTGGAGGGCCATAGTTTGGAGACCTCTGACCTAAGGTGTAAAAGTGTAACTAAAACACTTCTTCCGTCTTGGGGTCTTCTCGCCGGACTCCTCCGCTCTCTTCTGCTCTTTTACCTAGCTCTTTTACCGAGCGGAGGAGCACGGTTTTCTTCTTCGTCGTAGCCGCCGTCGTCTGGGGGTCTCGATCCGCCTTCGGGGGTCTTCCGGGGTCTCTTCTGTTCTTGCCGCTGTCACCGCTTTGTGCGCCGTCTTCTTCTTCTTCTTCCTCTGCTTCTTCTTCTCCTTCCGATGTTGACTCGTCCCTCTCTCTGGCCGGAATAGCAGAGACGCGCTGTGTTGTGACATATAGGGACAAGGAGGCGGTGTCACATGCTAATGTCACATGGTGACCCTGCCCCCTATGATGTCACAGTCCCGGAGGATGCTGGGACTGTGACATCATAGGGGGGCTGGGTCACCATGTGACATGAGCATGTGACCCCGCCTCCTCGTCCCTATATAAGTCACAACACAGCGTGTCTCTGCCATTCCGGCCAGAGAGAGCGACGAGTCAACATCGGAAGGAGAAGAAGAGGAAGAAGAAGAAGAAGACGGCGCAGAAAGCGGCGACATCGGCAAGAACAGAAGAGACCCCGGAAGACCCCCGAAGGCGGATCAAGACCCCCAGACGACGGCGGCGACGTCGAAGAAGAAAGCCGGGCTTCGGATAAGGGTCTGAGATGGATTTGGGGGGGACTCCCACGCTGAAACGGCGTGGGGATTCCCTTTAAATCCATGCCAGGTGACGGGGCTAGAGCGGTGGCATTCACTGCCTTCGCTAGTCCCGTCTACCTGCAGTTACGTTCTAAATGAACAGACTTTCCGATCGTGTGTGGGCAAGTCCGTTCATTTCCAAAAGTCCCCCGGACTTTTTCCCGCGGATTGTCCGCCGGAAAGTCCGGGCGTGTGTGGGCAAGTCCACACGCTCGGAAAGTCCGGCGGAGCTCCGCTGGAAAGTCCGGCGGAGCTCCGCTGGAAAGTCCGGCGGTTTGTCCGCTGGACTAGGTCCGGCGGTTTGTCCGCTGGACTAGGTCCTGCAGACAATCCCGCCGGAAAGTCCGAGCGTGTGTACGGGGCATTAGGGATACAGTCTAATGTCTTTTACAAATTTTTTGAACACTATGGGAGAAAATTTTTCCTTTTTTCCTTATAGATGTCTAAGAACCCGGCATAGTATGGCTTCAGCATCAGCGGATGTATACCTATTGTTATGTGAGTACAAATAGAGCCATTTAGCCCAAAATCCATTCATGAACTAATGCATTTATGATTATTTACTATGCATACTCTTTATACCCCTAGTTACCTTGTATGTCCCCACATCCTAACACATGTGCTAATTCATGGTCGCTGTTCAAACACCAGGGTCCTCGGTCAAGTGGGGGGTTTCTTTGTGATTTGGTACCCTTGGCGCAAGTGAGTGTTGAATTTCCTATCGAGCACTTTGCTACAAGTGATGTTTTGCATAAGATGTACACACATATACACCTGTATATATACAATTGTTGATATATTTCCTGTATCCTAATTAAAGTATGTTTTTTCGATTAGAAATATTGAAGCTCCTGAAGAAGCGACGGTTCAGGTCGCAAAACATGTAGAGCAGAATCTTTATTCCAAGAGAATATGTGGAAACCAATTTGAGAGGAATATATATTTCAGTGTTGGGCATATTCTTGATACTTCCAGTTTTGCCACACAGGAAGTTTATTCTAGTATATCCTCCAGGGGAACAATTTTGAGTCCTATGTATTTTTATTACATATTACTGTCTGTATATGTTGTGATTTTTATGTGAACTATTAAAATTTGAAATTACTTTTATACGTGCCTATAAAGTCCATTATTCCCAATTCCACCCTATCTAGACTATTTAGGATGTGGCACAGTACTACTAGGTGCTTGATTGCCACCTAAGGGCATTGCAATCTATTCAATATCACCCAATTACTGTAATAGTACCACTGAATTGTGGTGCCATATTTAAAAAGGGATCAAAGTCTTTACCAAGTAACTATAGACCTGTTAGTTTAATTTCTATAGTCGGGAAGATACTGGAGAGTTTAATAAAAGACCACATAGATAAGTTCTTGCTGGAAAAAAATATTTTACGCAACAAACAGCATGGATTCATGAAAGGCAGTTATCAAACAAACCTGATTTCTTTTTATGAGGCGGTAAGTAAAACCTTGGACAGAGGGGTAACGTAAAGTCTAGAGGCTTGGAAAGATCAATTTGTAAATGGATAGAAAACTGGCTAAAGGACAGAATTCAGAGAGTAGTGGTAATGACTTTTACTCTGAATGGTCTAAGGTTACCCGGCCCCCCACCCTATCTGAATAAGTATGGGGTACATGGTACCCCTACCCATTCACCTGGGGGAAAAAAAGTCAATAAAAAAACACACTAGACAGGTTTTTAAAGTAGTTTATTAGGCAGCTCCGGGGGTCATCTTCCGACTTCGGGGGTCTCTTCTGACTTCTCCGCACTTTCCGGCCTCTTCTACCGCTCTCTGGTTCTGCCGGGCTCCTCCGCTATCTTCTTCCAGCTTTTTTACTAGCGTTGGCCCGGTCTTCTCGTTTGTCGTTGCCGCCGTCGTCGCCTTCTTCTTCTTTCTTCTCTTCTGTGGACACGCTGCGTATCGACTTATATAGGCATAAGGGGCGGGGTCACAGCATTACAGCGGGAGAGAGCATTGTGTCAACATCGGAGGAAGAGAAGAAGGAAGAAGAAGACGGCGGCGTTGACGAACGAGAAGACTGGGCCAATGCTAGTAAAAGAGCTGGAGGAAGAAGATAGCGGAAGAGTCCGGCAGAAGAACCGGAGAGCGGGTGAAGAGGCCGGAAAGCGTGGAGAAGTCGGAAGAGACCCCCGAAGTCGGAAGAACACCCCCTGAGCTGCCTAATAAACTACTACTAAAAACCTGTCTAGTGTGTTTTTTTATTGACTTTTTTTTCCCCAGGTGAATGGGTAGGGGTACCATGTACCCCATACTTATTCACTTAGGATGAGGGGCTGGGATCTGGGGACCCCCTTATTAAAGGGGGTTCACGGATTCCGATAAGCCTCCCGCCCGCAGACCCCAACAACCAATGGCCAGGGTTGTCGGGAAGAGGCCCTTGTCCTCATCAACATGGGGACAAGGTGCTTTGGGGTGGGGGCGCAGAGTGCCCCCCTTCCCTAAAGCACCCACCCCCCATGTTGAGGGTATGCGGCCTGGTACGGTTCAGGAGGGGGGGGCACTCGCTCGTCCCCACCCCCTTTCCTGACCGACCAGGCTGCGTGCTCGGATAAGGGTCTGGTATGGACTTTGGGGGGACCCCCACACCGTTTTTTCGGCGTAGGGGGTTACCCTTAAAACCCATACCAGACCCAAGGGACATTGTCGCCTATCTCTCGCGCTCGCTGGAATAGGAAAATGTGTTTTTCCTATTGCATCGAGCGCGAGATGTACAGTATCCTGCAGCCGAGAACCAGCGCGATTGGATAGCGTTGGAAACATTCCCGCGGGCAGGTGCTGTAGTTGCTGTTGCGTCGTAGTTGGTCCGTCGGACCAGCATACAGACGAGCGGACTTCCCGACAGGAACTGGGCCTGGTGAACTTTCAGCCGGAAAATTTAAAACCTGTTTTATTTCTAGGTCTGGCAGACTTTTAGGAAGAAAAGGTCCGCTGGAGCCCACACAGGATCGGAATGTCTGCCAGAAAGTCCGATTGTGTGTACGTGGCATAAGGGTTTATTAGTGGGAGTAAATGTTATAGCTTTATAACATGTCATTTTGCCTGTATAGAGTAGAAGTAGAAATGGGTCCCTGGCATGTAACTAATATTAAAGAGTGATATTTCTCTCTCTGAACATAGCTCAGTGTGCAGTGTGGATATACAGGTAAGAAACGTTAAAGTGGAAGTTCACCGTAAAACTAAAATCCACGATCTAAGACTAACCTATCTAGCCCTGTAGACTTTTCGGAGCGGTACTGATTTCCTGCACTATTTTTGGTGACTTTGGGGGTGATTTCAATAGACATCTGTGCATGAACCCACACAGATGTCTTTCAAGTCGCCCCTAAAGTCAGACTGAAATGTGTCTTTGAACACGATTTCAAAACCATGTTCAGTGTGAATGAGGGCTAAAGCGTCGTACACACTATTCGCTTGTTGACTAACCGAGCGTCTGATTTTTGTCCAAAGGGCGTGTGCCAGGAACTTGTCTTGCATACTAACGGTACAAAATTGTCGGCCAACAAACACGAACGTAGTGAAGTACTAAATGTACTACGAGACTATAAAGAGGAAGTTCATTTCTCAAGCGTCACCCTTTGGGCTCCTTCTGCTAATTTCGTGTTAGTAGAAGTTTGGTGAGTGTTGATTCACGCTTTTCAGTTCGTGCTTTTCAGTTTGTTTCTGAATTGGCCATTCGCCAACCAGCCATATTGCGGAATTGGAGGAGAGACCGTGCTTTTATTGGGCTTGGAGTTATTGCTTTGACCCAAGTCCAGACCAGGAACAAGAGGAGGAGTTCTTCTCCAAAAATTGGTTACTTAATCGTGACCAATTATGTCATATGCCATTGCTGCGGGAGCTCCAGGAGAATAATCCGGATGATTTTCGGAATTATCTCAGGATGACTGACCCCTGCTTTCACCAACTCTTGGAATTGGTGACCCGCTATATTAAGAAGCAGGACACATGCATGAGGCTTGCCATCACCCCACAGCAAAGGCTCATAGCCACCTTGCGGTAATTGGCGATGGGGAGAAGTGTCCAGGACCTTAAGTTTACCACTGGGATCTCCCCCCAGGCTCTGGGACTCATTATTCCAGAGACCTGCTCAGCCATTATTCAAGTCCTGCAGAAGGACTATATTAGGGTAAGTTTTTACCTTTAAGATCACATTCTATGTATTAATGTTTGCTAATGTATTGTATTCATTTGTTGATTACATAATTATCAATATTATAATATACTGTGAATGTCCTCTTTGTCCTCATGCATGCTGTAAGCTTTTCCTGCTCCATGCATATTTTCCATAACTAACCTCCACAGCATGCTATCCTGGGCCCATACACACCTAGCCTAGTAACTTAACAATGTTTTTTGACAGCTAGATTTTGGGGCTTACCGTAAACAACCCCTAAAATGTGTACAAATATTATTGTTGTCCTCTAATTCAGGCAGGGTGCAAGAGACCATTTTTTGGGGCCAAAATTCATTTGGAACCCTCCCTCCCCCCCAAAAATGCTAAGTCAACAGATACAAATACTCTATCTGCTGACTTTGCAAAATCCATACACACTATCCCTCTTTTGTGTTCATATTTCTGTATAAATTCACCAAACCGTGTAGTGCAAGGGCCTGCCTGATTACCTACAAATTATAACGTAGAAAGTTTTTGCCTCCTATTATATTGATAGTTTTTTTTCAGAATGTCAAAATGTGCTGCAATTTGGACAGTGTGTATCCAGATTTTTCGATTATGACACGTCTTACCTGTCCACTGGGCTGCCAATAGTGTAAGTAAGGAGGGGCTGGCTAAAGTATCACAGATTATTTATGCAAACAGCTCTTATGGAAGTGGAGAGGGTTACCTGTCCAAAACATCTACACATTATACTCTCAAGGCTGGCCAGCCTTTCCCAGTCCCTGGGCAAAGAATCCCCCTTACACAGACTGCAGTCTCCCACAGGGCAGACCACTTTACAGACACAGGTCTGTCTCCACACAGCACCAACAGTAGCAAGCTGTTCACACTCCATCTTCCTCTCCCTACTGCTCTCACCAGCCCCTCGTTATGTGCATTTTAGGTTTTAAAACAAACCAACATCTTGGTGTATAACATGCATGTTTTGCATTATTTCTCCTTTTTTGGGGCTAAACAGGCATATTCTAAAACATTAGATACACATCCCAAACTCAGGAACTTACAAAGTTCGATTTTGGTAAAGTGAAGGCCAAATCACACATTAGTATCTCAAGACTGTGTGGATGTTGCCTTCCTCATATGGGTGATCTTACCCCTCTTACCCCTCCAAAAGCCAATTTTGAAGCCACATGCAGGTAGAGACATAACAATTAAAATTCCCTTATGATCCCATGCCGCAAATGTGTGTAGTTACAAACATCTTTTTTTCTAAAGCCACAAAACACACAGTGTGTCAACATGTGCTATCTCCCATTGCAAGGTATCAATGGACGTGTTTCGGGGGTGCAACTCCTTCCTCTGAGCTTCTTTAGTTTTGAGGAAGGGGTTGCACCCCCAAAACACATCCACACATTTTAGGCATGGGATTATGAGGGAAATAAGAATGTTAAGACACAATTTGGGGCACCATTAAATTTTGGGTTTTATATTCTTAAAAACACAGAAACATTACAATTCACATTAGTTAGGGCGGTGTTTCCCAACTCTCCTCCTCAAGATGCAAACCCAGGTCATGTTTCCTATACTTGTAGAATTTGGCACAGGTGATGTTGTCATGTTCACTGTTAGTAATCCGCACAATCGATTTTAGACTGAGGAAAATACAGAAAACATGACCTGGTGGTGCACCTAGAGGAGTGGAGTGGAGAAACATTGAGTTTTGTCCCTAAACCTTCACATTTCAAAGTCCTAAAAACATGGTAAATGTTAAAATGACAAACAGGAGCCAACAAGTGGAACAAAAAACTTAAGAACAGGCAAGAGGATATAAAAATTTGGCAAGCATGTCCATAAAATCTCAGATTCTTTGCTGTAAAGCAGTGGCAGCCTCCTTGATTTGCTCCAGATCCTTCAAATAATGCAACATATCTGCACTTATTCTGCCAATAGTGCATCGTGGAAGATCATGACCTAGTATGAAGAGTAAAGGTATTAAGGGAACGATGGTCGAGTGGCTGAGGCCCATAGTGAGTTATGGTAAAATTATGGTCAAGTTTCTAGTCAAATTCAGGAAATACTTACCTACCCAGTCTATTGTTGCTTGCAATCTGCTTGCCCTTCAGACACCTACACTACTAGGAATGTACACACTGCAACTACTCAGTAATCTTGGCCCTGGTGCCTGGGTCTCCAAAAACATTGCCAGCTCCTTCCTTCTCCATGCTAATGTTAATGCACTACATACTTTGCTAATGTGTGGAGTGGGTGTTTTGTTTGGACATCTAAACCCTGTCAACACATATACGCATTTGAAGCCAGATTCCAAGAATACTTACTTGCACAAACAGGCTCCCGAATTTCTTTCTCTTCTGGATCGCTTTGGCCCTCAGTGCGACTCGCGTCAGGGGATTTGACGTCCACATGAGCAAGGTCTGTGCTGGGTCCAGGAGTCAGATTCCATGGCTCCAAACAAACATCCCTCCTGTGTGAGCTCACCACACTCACTTTCCTCTGAAAAGAAACAATACACCATTCATTAAGCCACCCCAAGTCCCATCTGTTTCTAGCATCCATTTTGCTACATTAGTTGACCAACCTTGCACTTAGTCAATGTTTGCTCCTGACTAGTGGACTCCACCATGCTGCACTCTGGTGGTTTTTCTGTGAAAAATGCATAGGAAAGGGAAGGTGGTGTCATTTTACAGAAGGAAAACACTGGACAAGTGCCAACATTTAAAAAGTCCAGCAGTTGCCCCCCACCCCTCTTGTTTCCTATGGGATAGGGCAGCCCTCAAAAAAATCCACTCGCTTGCTCGCATTTTGTGAGTGGATTTTGAGGGCTGGTGAGGAAGGGGAATCCTTCCCCCAGTGATCACGGAGGGGAAGAGAGAGAGAGCCGCCCAGGTTTTCAGAGCGCAGCATGGGTAACACATCAATAACAGCTTTCATTTCAATTGCCGTGTTCCCAGCTGCTCGTTGTCAAATACAGCCCCTCCTCCTGGTCCCCGGGACTTTGATAGAAAGATTACCCGTCCAATCCCAGTGACGGTTGATCTGTCACTCAAAGTTCCCCGGCAGGGGGCGGGGCTCTTTATATGACATTGTGCGGTGGGAACGTGGCAATTGAAATGAAAGTTGTTATGGCTGTGTTTCCTACGCTGCGCTCTGAACACCTGGGCGGCTCTCTTGTTCCTCTCCTCCCCTACACGGGTAGGCTGCATAGTGGACATAGGCTGCATGGTGGACAGAAGACTGCTTTGGTGGGCACAAGGCTGCATGGTGGACACAAGACTGCATTGGTGGGAACAAGGCTGCATGGTGGACACAAATCAGCATTGGTGGGCACCAAGCTGCATGGTGGACACAAATCAGCATTGGTGGGCACAAAGCTGCATGGCGGACACAAAGCTGCATTGGTGGGCACAAGGCTGCATGGTGGGCACAAGGCTGCATGGTGGGCACAAGGCTGCATGGTGGGGACACGGCTGCATGGTGGACACATGGCGGCATTGGTGGGCACAAGGCTGCATGGTGGAAACAAGGCTGCATGGTGGAAACAAGGCTGCATTGGTGGGCACAAGGCTGCATTGGTGAGCACTAGGCACAAGGCTACATTGGTGAACACTAGGCACAAGGCTGCATTGGTGGGCACAAGGCTGCATTGGTGGGCACTGGGCACAAGGCTGCATGGTGGACACAAAGCTTCATTTGTTGGCACAAGGCTGCATGGTGGGCACTGGGCACAAGGCTGCATTGGTGGGCACAAGGCTGCATGGTGGGCACAAGGCTGCATTGGTGGGCACAAGGCTGCATGGTGGACACACGCAGCCTGCATTGGTGGGCACGGATACAGTTGTTGTTAATATTTATTTTTATAACTTAATTCTGTATAATACATTTAAGTGTCTTTTCATGAGATAATTTATAAGGGCGTGTTTAGGGGTGGAATTAGGGGTGGGGCAACTGGTGGCGTGTAACCCTTGAGGCCTGGCTAGTAGCTCAGGACTTGAAATTTTGAGCCCTGGGATAGGGGATATATGATGATCATCCTAGCAGGTGTGATTCTGTGTGACTGTGATCCCCGGGGCCTCTCTTCTACCCATGTCTACACTGGCAAGGTTGCATTAATGGGCATTAATGGGCACTGAGGAGCCAGGCAGCAAACAGAAAGTGTTTTTTACCCCTTAAGTTCTGCCCTAAGCCCATGGCCTTTGGCCCACCTAAAAACACCATTGTCAGTGGCTAAATGAGTGTGTTTGAAGATGGCCTTGTTGCTTCCCCTGTTGGGGCCCGAGCGAGGGTAGCCTCCCTTCGTCCCTTGTGGTGGCTTGGCTGGAGCCTCCTTTTTTGGTGCCTCCTTGTTGAAAGAAGATAAAAAAATGAATTACAAAAATAAATAAATGTCCAAAAACATGACCAAATTAGAATGTTCATATCTGCTTTATATTTACCTTTATATTTACCTTCATCTTTAGAATACCAAGTCATACAAAGATTTTAGAAAACCTTATATATAATTCTCTAGAGCTACTTGGAGAAAGAACATATACAGACAGCTACTATACACCTGACTTTTAATAATCGGACACTTACCTGTCCCAGGGTCCAGCGATGCGGGGGATCGAAGCCCCGCTCGTCCCCCCCTCCGTTCTGCGGCACCGGCATTGCGCATGTGCGAGTGGCGCTGCGCGCCGTGAGTGGCCGCGCAATCATCTGGGACCTGTCATGTGTCCCAGATGATTGACAAGAGGGAGGGGCAGAGCTGAGCCCTTCCTGTGCCGAGGGGAAGTGATGTCACCAGCCCAGGCACTGAAGGAGGCAGACTACGAGGGACCCCCTAGCAACAGCCATTTAGAGGTGAGTTTAAAAAAAAATCCAAATGTTTTATTTTTCTTTTTTTTAGGAACATTAAGGATTTATTTTTTTTGGGTGCAACCCCACTTTAAGATCAGACCATAGTTTTCCGGGTTTGGTCCTTTAATCGTTCCACCAAAAATTCACTCTGCAAAACGGTGAGGACCTTTCGTAATTGCGCAGCTTGCAGTTGAAATCGTGTTTCTCTAGGATGCTCCCCATCTCCTCCATCTCACCCTTGCTCATGAGGGTTGCTTTGGGCCTCCTATGAGCTCCGCTGTGTGTGTCACATGCAGAAGAGAGAAGGTCACGCCCAAGCGTCATGACGCACTAAGAGCGGAATTTCACGCATGCGCAGTGTATATAAAGCCAGAGCGCACGGTCGATGTAACGGCCATAGGAACGATCTTGGAGTGGAGGACGAACGATCACCAACGCAAGAAAGGAGCCATAAAACGAAGGTACAATTGGAAAGTGGTTAGTGGCCTACACTGCTTCGATTGAGGCCTATATTGGGGCCAGCTTATGAGTTAAGCCAGACATTATGATTTGTCTTGTGATCTGTCTTGCAGGCATCATATAATTTATTATGACAGATACATTTACTGTGCCTGATTTTCTACCCTAATTCATTGACCTGTCCTGGGAGCTGCCCTGTCTCTGGAAGGTCAAGAGTAGAGACTACTACAATAAAATATTGAGGAAAGCAGCTTTGGAAAAACTTCTCCAGTTGGTGAAACCAGTGTACCCTAGGGCAGACATCAACTATGTCAAGACAAAAATATCAAACCTGAGGAGTACTTTTAAAAGGGAACTCAACAAGGTCATGAACTCAAAGAGATCTGGAGCAGCAGCAGATGACATATATGCCCCCAGGCTGTGGTATCACCACAGTCTGCGGTTTTTGACTGACCGGACAAAACCCAGGCCATCATTGTCTACACTCACTTCGACATCTGCTGAGGCCACAACTCCTGAGGTCTACCCAGGTCCTGCTGCACAGGAAGAAGATGTGGTGGAGCCCAGCTTGATCCAGGTATAGCATTGTTGAACATATTTGTATCCAAAAATACAATGATGATATTTCTGCCTTAACAAAGTGGTTAACAAAGTGGTTTCCATATCAATAAACAGTAGTGACCAAAAATTATTTGAACAAGAATTAAAAATGCTGGCGTCAGAATGATAGTCTTCTATTTGTCCACATTCAATTTGCAACAGTGAGGAGATCAAAATTGTGTTTGATGACCAAACCCTAAAAAAGATTCTAATTATGTCCCATTTTCATACACAGGAAAGTGTCAGTCTGGAGGAGCCAGCGGTCAGCAGCCAGAGTCCCAGATTCCTCCCTACGCCCTCCTGCTAAAAGGGCCAGGAAGAGCAGGAATCTGGAGGAGGCCACAGCTGCCTTCCTCAGCCAGGCCACTACTGCCCTCCTGACAGACCCAGATGAGGCTGCGGGATTTGCAATGGCGACGGACAATAAATTAAGGGAGATGGCCGGTGAGCAAAGGAGCACACGGTCATCCTGCAGCTCCTCAAGAAGGGGGTGAGGGGCCAAATTTCAGAAAACACTTGTGTGATTTTGTGGCCCCACATCCACCACCACCACAGCTACCCCACCCACCACAGCAGCATGGCGGTCAGGGGCAATACCAGCCACAAGACCCCCAACAAGTCCGCTGGTCTGGGGATTTTCACCCCTACCCCACTTACTAATTTACTTTTCTTTTTTTTGGAATAATGAATTTATTTGTTATATTTTCTATATTTGTGTATGCATGAATGCACTTTTTGGTTAAGTTCTTTGTATTTGGATGACAGATAGCTTCCCTAATTTAATTTGCTTTATTTTTTTTATGCACAATAAAAAAATTGTGTAGAATACTACTTGGATGTGTTTTACTTCAAATGACAGTTTGGGAGTAGGCAGTTACATTTAAAAAAATACAATGTAAAATTGACAAGGGACACCAACATAGTTGTATCTCTGTTCTTAAAAACTACGGGATGATGGTGTTGTGGTAACCTGCCCAAAAAATAAAACAACAAGAATAATAATATTATTCTTGATATCACTAGAAAACATATGCCTTTTAAAATACGTTTGCCATAACTCCATCAGTATCACCAACAAAGCAGCTTCATTATTATCCCATTAAAGAAGGAGAGAATGTGCGCTGCATTTCGACATTTCATATTTTGCCACGTCACGAATGTTAATTCTCCATTACGAAAGCTAGTTTACAAGACTGTCCACTTCCGGCTCGTTCCTTGCCTCCGATCATGCGTGTTTGTACTTTCGACTTTTGTGTGACGGACTTGTGTACAGACGATACGAAAATCAGACAACAGACCGTTGTTCGCTGAAAATTTACTAGCCAGCCATCCAACATTTGTTGGCCAAAAGTTGGACAAAAATTGTCTGAAGAAGCGTACTAATGATCTGATTTTAGGACAACAGTCTGTCAACAGACAATCCCCTACCAACAATTGGATTGTGTGTACAAGGCTTTAGCCTAGGTTCACACCTATGCATTTTGCAGTGTGTTTTCAGATTTGCAACGCACTACAGTCCATTCAACATGATTTCTTATGGGTCATGTTCACATCTGTGCGTTTTTCAACTGGTGTGTTTTTTTGGAAAGGGTCAGGGCAGTAGATTGCATTTTTGAAGTCATAGACTTCAATGGAAACGCATGAAAAACCCATGAAAAAAGCATTTACATGTGCCTTTGGTGCATTTTTGGTGAGTTTCCTGCATGACAACAGACAACTCCCCCTAGCAAAATTAACACATCGTAAAAATGTAAAAACAAAAAGCATTAAAGGGGCTGTAAAGGCAGAAGGTTTTTAATGCATTCTATGCAACAAGATAAAAAGCCTTCTGTGTGCAGCAGCCCCCCTAATACATACCTGAGGTCCCTCTCTGTCCAGCAATGTCCACAAATGTCTCAGCTGTCTGATTTTCTCCTTCCTGATTGGCTGAGACACAGCCGCAGTGCCATTGACTCCTGCTGCTGTCAATCAAAGTCAGCTAGCCAATCATGGGAGAGAGGGGTGGGGCCGGGGCGGGGCTCCATGTCTGAATGGACACAGGGAGCTGTGACTCAGCTTGGTGCCCCCATAGCAAGCTGCTTGCTGTGGGGGCGCTGAACAGGAGGCAGGAGCCAGGAGCACAGAAGAGGCACCTGAGAAGAGAAGGATCCGGGCTACTCTGTTCAAATCCACTGCAAGAGAGCAGGTAAGTATGACATGTTTGTTATTTTTATAGGAAAAAAAACGAGCCTTTACAATCACTTTAAAACACTTTAAAAAGCACAAACCACACCCCAAAATGCACCGGAAAAATGCATCATCCCTAACCTGCATAGTTGTGAATCTAACCTAATGCAGAAGGGACATTAAATGTCTCTTCTGCATTAAAAAAAACTTCCTGTTTGCGATGTTTTTAACCACTTCAGCCCCGGACCAATTGGCAGCCAAAGGACCAGGCCCCTTTTTGCGATTCGGCACTGCGTCGCTTTAACTGACAATTGCACGGTCGTGCGACGTGGCTCCCAAACAAAATTGGCGTCCTTTTTTTCCCACAAATAGAGCTTTCTTTTGGTGGTATTTGATCGCCCCTGCGGTTTTTATTTTTTGCGCTAATAAACAAAAATAGAGCGACAATTTTGAAAAAAATGCAATATTTTTAACTTTTTGCTATAATAAATATCCCCAAAAAATATATAAAAAAACTTTTTTTTTCCTCAGTTTAGGCCGATACGTATTCTTCTACATATTTTTGGTAAAAAAAATCGCAATTAGCGATTATTGATTAGTTTGCGCAAAAGTTATAGCGTTTACAAAATAGGGGATAGTTTTATAGCATTTTTATTAATATTTTTTTTTTATTAGTAATGGCGGCGATCAGCGATTTTTATTGTGACTGCGACATTTTGGCGGACACATCGGACATTTTTGACACATTTTTGGGACATTTGTCATTTATACAGAAATCAGTGCTATTTAAATAGCACTGATTCCTATGTAAATGACAGTTGTAGTGAAGGGGTTAACCACTAGGGGGCGGGGAGGAGTCAGTGTGACGTGTTGTGTTTTTTTTTTACAGTAGGGGGGTGTGGCTGTACGTCTGACGTCATTGATCGGCGTTCCCGATGACAGGGAACTGCCGATCACTGACAGTCAGTGTAGGAAGCGCGGGGAGAGGTTTGTTTACACAAACCTCTCCCCGTTCTTCAGCTCCGTAACCCGATCGCGGGATACCAGCGGCGATCGGGTCCGCTGGTCCCGCGGCCGTGGTCACGGAGCTCCCGACCGGGTCGCGCGCGCGCCGCTGGTGGCGTGCGCGCGCCCCCCGGGCAGGCAAATTAAAGGGGACGTACAGGTACGTGCTTTTGCCTGCCCGTGCCATTCTGTTGACGTATATCTACATGAGGCGGTCGGGAAGCTGTTAAATTACAGTTTCACTTTAAATGCGGAGGTTAAGTTCCATTTTGTTATTTCACATCTATTTTTCTATTGGTTCTTCATTTTTCCCAGTTTGATTCACTTCTTTGTATCCATTGTAGTCTTATTTGTTCAAATAAGTTTTTTTTTTTAACTAGAGTTTGTGAATTTGCTGTGAAATAAAATGTGTCTATGAACACATTTACTGTATAGATAATAATACACCTAAATGATCGATCCACCATTTATGAAAGCATTATAGTTACAAGAAAAATAGCATTATGTTTATGAGCAGGGTTGTAAGAAAACCTTCACAGATATAAAGGATGTGAATAACACCCTGTAGGCCTGGGCTCTTGACGTCATTTGACAGAAGACAATTTTAGCCTAGTGAGCTGCATAACTTTCACCAGGATAGAAAAGGAGAACACCTCTGTGTACATGCTGGGGGCCTTTCCTTAATTTCTCAGATACAACACAGATGAGCAGTATGTTTCTGTACAATTAGCTGGCCACAAGAGCAGGGGCTGGGACCTGGTTGGTGAGGGAGACTCTTAAAGAGTTTAACATAAAGAACAGAGACAGGAAATAAGCAAAAAAATAGAGATAAAGCAAATACAAAAATGTCTGCACTCAACCTAAACCCTCTAAACCCAAGCTTCTGTATTCAAAATATCTGAATAACATTTTTAAAATGTAAATGCAACATATAGCACTTTTTGGTTGACCGGAAAAACAGTAAGCTTACAAGGCTGGATGGGGAGATTAAGACTCTCAAAGACAGTCTTCTCATACATAAAGATAAAGAGGAATATAGGGAGAGATCTAACAATCTCTTAAAAACCCTAGATAAGGAAGAAAAGGAACAAAAAATTAAAAAGAGGAAAAAATATAATAAAGACTTTGCAGACTACCAAGCCACCAATGTTTTTGAGTGGCAGAAAAAACTGACAGCTGAGCAAAATGGTAAATCAGACTCCAGGAGGGAGGCCATTACACAAGGGGATGAAACCCCTATGGCTCCATCGGACGTAGTCCAACATTTGCCCACTGGTATTCAACCTCCAAAAAATCCTAAAAAATTTCAAAATAAACTAGGAAGAAAGGTCAATACTAATAATAAAAAGATAGCATATCAATCACCAAGGGGACCCTCAAATCAGAGTAGGGTTGGTGAACCAATGGGGAATTCTACTTGGAATTATCCATCACAACAAAGACAGACTGTTAATAATGACTATGGTAATTTTACCCCATATGGTCAGACACAGTACTTTAATCAAAGAAGAGACCCACCCTATTTTAGCCAAGGCTCGGAGAGACCACATTCAAATGGCTATGGATACCCCACATCATTTCATCAAGGTCCTCAGTATGGTAGTCAACCTCATGATTACGGTGATACAGGGGACTACAATAATGGTGGGGACATGCAGAACCGTTTTTTTCCCTTGAGGGATAGGGAAGGTCCTCCACGTGGTCCATATGGGGACTTGGAAGCTGGTGGAAGAGCCAGAGACCCACAAGGTTTTGGTCCACCCAGAACCCCTCTAGTCGGGCCCAATACTGGGGGCCAGGAACAACAATATTGGGGTTTTCCCAGGGCAACCCAAGGGCTAAAAAGGCCTGTAGAAGGCAAAGAGGAGTCAGAGGGGGGAGGAGAGCACAATCACAAAAAATTAAGGAAGTAAAAGGGGAAGGAATATTCAATCTTAGTTCCCAGACTCTTACGAAATCAGAAATTGCGTTATTAAATAAAGGCCTTAAATTTGCGCCCCCTAAGAAACTTGACAAGTTTCAAACGTATATTGATATACACAGATTTGTCCGTAAGGTCAATATCAAAAGGCATTTCGCTATGGTTCCTACTCAACAAGGGCCACCAATACAACAGGTAAATCTACATACAGGGTTGTCCAACGCATCAACGTTCAATCCCCCGGGAATTTTGGCCCCCTCATTAAAAGTTTTTCGTGATGTTCTACTTCGTGATCTGGAGCTTGTAAAACCTACAGGGTGTAAGATGGATAAAAGTCTGGAGGAAGGACTA
The DNA here is from genome assembly GCA_028564925.1 of Lithobates sylvaticus. NCBI lineage: Eukaryota > Metazoa > Chordata > Amphibia > Anura > Ranidae > Lithobates > Lithobates sylvaticus. Next base: position 559,371,132 of record CM053027.1, on the reverse strand, counting down.
GACTCACTCTGTAATAACAAAAATTTGGTTATTCGCCCCGCGGAAAAGGGTGGGGGTATAGTGGTTCTAAATCGGGAAGATTATCTTAAGGAGATGCATAGATTAGTTGACGATAAGGACACCTATGTTATATTGCCCGGTAACCCAGTTACCCAATATAAAAAAACATTAAAATTACTGGTGGATAAGGGCTTTGATTCAAACATTCTGAATGAAAAGGAGAGGGTGTTTCTCATTCCTAAAGCTCCTAGGACACCAGTACTGTACTATTTGCCCAAAATTCACAAGAACTGTACTTGCCCCCCGGGACGCCCCATTGTGAGTGGTATAGATTCCATCACCTCCCGGGTGGGCAAGTATATAGGTTTCTTCCTTCAACCATTAGTACAGCAGATGCCATCATTTTTGAAGGACACGAGGCAGGTGATAAACTTGTTGTCTGATCTGAGACCTACTGCAAACACACTGCTAGTGACAGCAGATGTCACTGCATTGTACACTATCATCCCGCATACCATGGGGATTGATGCGGTGAAATATTATCTCAACTCATCCTCTTCTTTACCAGAACATCAGCAGAAGTATATTGTGGACCTGCTGGAATATGCAGCAGGCCACAATTATTTCTGGTTCGAGCAACAGTATTACCAGCAAGTACGCGGCGTGGCAATGGGCGCTAAATATGCCCCTAGTCTGGCCAACTTGTTTATGGCCAAGTGGGAGGAGGACGTCATCTATAAGGATCGTAGCCCATTTCTGTCTTTTTGGGCACGATACATTGATGACGTCCTCCTCCTATGGGAGGGCACCCCGACACAGCTTGAAGAATTCTTTTTAAGAATTAATACCAACAATAGGGGCTTAAGGTTCACTGTGGAAGCTAGCCAGGAGAGTGTAAACTTCCTGGACTTAACAATCATTAAAAATGAAGGTCGGTTTAAAACAATGTCATACTTCAAGAAGACGGATAGGAATTCATTTATACCAATGGGGAGTTGTCATCACGCCCCTTGGCTGAAATCCATCCCAAAGAGTCAGTTTGTGAGAATGAGGAGAAACTGCTCGGACATGGATGACTATAGATTACAGGCTGATGTCCTAAAAAAGAGACTAGAGGAGAAGGGATATGAAACTGCCCCCATGGATATTATGATTGAGGAGATAGCAGGGATGGATAGGACGGTGCTACTAAGAGAAGGACAGGCCAGGACTAGGGACAGACCTATAGTCCCGTTTGTGACCTCGTTCTCTACGCAGCACTATCTGATCAAAAAAATGCTAAAAAAACATTGGCACATACTGGGCAATGATAGAATCATTCACACCTTTCTCCCTACCAACCCAGAGTTGGTGTTTAGGGGAGCACCCTCCCTCAGAGATAAGGTGGCACCCAATGTGGTAGATCCACCTACCAAAAAGGTTTCCTTTTTTCAACAACTATCGGGTTACCATCAATGTCGTCGGTGCCAACTATGCACACTAAATAAGAGTAAACAGAGAAAGACATTATCCTTCATGTCTACTAGTACCGCGAGGGAACACAAAATCGAACCATTTATTACATGCAGCTCAAAGGGGTGGTGTACTTACTTCAGTGCCCTTGCGGGCTTCAGTACATTGGTAGAGCAAAGCGAGCTATGCAGGTGCGTCTGGGCGAGCACATTAAAAGTGGATACAGGTTCCATTCGGTATCAAAACATTATGCTTTGCACCATGATCGCAACCCCTCAGGTACATTATTTTTGGGCACAGACAAGTTCAGTGCACATTGGAGGGGCAGCCCACTAGTGAGGGACTTGTCTAGATCCGAAATGTCCTGGATCCACAGAGTGCGTTGTTACACCCCGTATGGCCTCAATGTGGATGTAGACTTAAACGCTTTCATTGATAATAGCTAATGTAAATGTGATGTGAACCAACTCTGAGCTCTCTAAAGCCAGAAGGGCAATACACACACTAATTTTAGATACGCAATATACACTAAGGTAGTTTATGAATGAAACTAACCTTTTCAAACATTCTCCTGTACAGTATTAACCCTGTATATAGGTTTTAGGAGATATGGAATCTGTTATTAGCGAACGTTACATTTACCTTAAGGAAGATCCAAAGGAGATAGTGCTGGTCACCATATAATGTAGTTAATCACTATTTTTCATCTTCCAATAAGTCCCCTTTTTTCCTCTTTTTTGATTTTTGGATGGGGTGAGAGATGTTTTCTACCCCCGAAGGGTTTCTGTTTTTCTCCCATTAGGGCGAGAAAAGTATTCCCTCCATGAAGAATTGTATAACTTTTTTTGGATTTGTTGGAAATAATGAAAGAGGGACCTTATGCTGACACCCTATTTGGATTTATTATATTTAATTTTAAATTTTAAATTTTGAAGTCTGATAATTTAGATAAGCTCATAATAATCTGTCAATAAAAGAATGAAGAGCTAATTTGTGTTTTTTAAACACAAATACCCCCAGTGAGTTAATCTAGGGGATGTAGATAAATAATGGATGCATTCGGGAAGGAACAATCTCTGGATGCACCCTCATCAGACTGTGAGTTTCCTATAATTGTCCCGAACCAGCACCCGGCTTGGATGTTTGATAAATCATCCAAAAACCAGAGTCGGAGGTTGTGTGGACTTGAGGGGTTAAATTGAGGTGATGGAGACATCACGTTTTAACCCGTTTTTTAATATTTTTATTTTGTATACAATTTATTACCTATGACAACACGTTATGGATTTAATATAATATAAGATCTGGATACCTTTGCGTAATACTTCACCTCTATCCGAGGTTGTAAATAGGATAGGTCCCGATATTTTAATAATCCATTGCGTGATAATACTTTGGGCATCTGCCACGTATTAAGCAAATAACACACCTAGCTTGACACTAGGACTGCCCATATACCTTAGAAGCCAATCAGTGACATAAAGAGGGCGTTTGCCCTATTTAAAGATGGCCGACGAGAGTTCAGAAATGGGCGTGTTTTGAATTGCATTATGCATAATAGGCGGTGAGTCAGCACGCCGCCCGTGCCCCAGGAAGACGTCATCTTTTGACGAAACGGCGTAGGGTGAGCGGCGTGCTGACGTCACCTCCTTTCTCCCATCTATCCCAGGAAGCGACGGGCAGCAAGTAAGAGAGCCGGCCGGCTCGACTAATTTTAACCACAACCGCTTATAAATTGCTATATACATGTGAGTGTGCTACCTTTAGAGGTTTCTTTTAATAAAGGGTAAAAAACGATATTGCGCCATGGTGTCCCTTTCTCTTTCATGTTAACCCTTTCTGATTGAGAGTCAAGTGACCCCAGGAGAGATCGATTATAGTTGAAAAACTTGGCGACTGTTGTCCAGAGGAGTTCGGATAAAGACCCGGGCAGGGGTGTATGCCATTTGCCTATCTGGTCTCTCGTAACACAGAAATCAGATCAGCTGGTAAGCTGCCATTTTTGTCTTTTTGTCTTTTTTTTGTTTCGTGGGTGCCAGATGTTACAACACTGTGAACTGTTATTAACAGAACCCCAAATCTTGTGGTGGACCCCTCTGCATGAATAGAACATTTCCTTATAAGACGTTATCTGTCCATATTTGGATCTCTGTTGTTCTCTATGTCATCACCAGTGTTGGTCATCTTACTTTAAAAAAGTAATTAGTTACATTACAAATTACTTCTCCCAAAAAAGTAATTGAGTTAGTAACTCAGTTACTACATTGGAAAAGTAATTAGTTACTCAGCAAAGTAACTGACTTTTTTTTTTAATATTCTTAGGGGCGAGTCTAGTATTACTGTAAGCAAGGGGCGCGTTCCCCCCTGCACGTCTATTTCCCCCCCCCAACACATATATCTGTTCCCCCTCTGTACCCTACTACACGTCTGTCCCCCCCCCCACACACATATATCTGTTCCCCCTCTGTACCCCACTACACGTCTGTCCCCCCCCACACACACATATATCTGTTCCCCCTCTGTACCCCACTACACGTCTGTCCCCCCCCCACACATATATCTGTCCCCCCCCTGTACATCTGTCCCCCCCCAAACTCACGGATCGGATCGTTGCAGAGTCACGGATCGGATCATTTTTCGGATCAGCAAATAATAATTGAATTTGCAAAAACCTTTGAAAATTCCACCACCATAAAGCCCCCACTGTAATATCCACGTCATCTCCCCAACTGTAATATTGTCTGGGTATAGCTGGGTACGGCTGGGTATCGCCGAGTATGGCTGGGTATTACCGCGTATTGCAGAGTGTGGCGGGGTATGGCAGGGTGTTGTGGGGTATGGCGGGGTGTTGCAGGGTATGGCAGGGTGTTGCAGAGTATTGCGCAGTATTGGCAGGGTGTTGCAGAGTATTGCGCAGTATTGGCAGGGTGTTGCAGAGTATTGCACAGTATTGGCAGGGTGTTGCAGAGTATTGCGCAGTATTGGCAGGGTGTTGCAGAGTATTGCGCAGTATTGGCAGGGTGTTGCAGAGTATTGCGCAGTATTGGCAGGGTGTTGCAGAGTATTGCGCAGTATTGGCACTGGCAGGGTGTTGCAGAGTATTGCGCAGTATTGGCAGGGTGTTGCAGAGTATTGCGCAGTATTGGTAGGGTGTTGCAGAGTATTGCGCAGTATTGGCAGGGTGTTGCAGAGTATTGCGCAGTAGTGGCACTGGCAGGGTGTTGCAGAGTATTGCGCAGTATTGGCAGGGTGTTGCAGAGTATTGCGCAGTATTGGCAGGGTGTTGCAGAGTATTGCGCAGTATTGGCAGGGTGTTGCAGAGTATTGCGCGGTTTTGGCAGGGTGTTGCAGAGTATTGCGCAGTATTGGCAGGGTGTTGCAGAGTATTGCGCAGTATTGGCAGGGTGTTGCAGAGTATTGCGCGGTTTTGGCAGGGTGTTGCAGAGTATTGCGCGGTTTTGGCAGGGTGTTGCAGAGTATTGCGCAGTATTGGCAGGGTGTTGCAGAGTATTGCGCAGTATTGGCAGGGTGTTGCAGAGTATTGCGCAGTATTGGCAGGGTGTTGCAGAGTATTGCGCAGTATTGGCAGGGTGTTGCAGAGTATTGCGCAGTTTTGGCAGGGTGTTGCAGAGTATTGCGCAGTTTTGGCAGGGTGTTGCAGAGTATTGCGCAGTATTGGCAGGGTGTTGCAGAGTATTGCGCAGTATTAGCAGGGTGTTGCAGAGTATTGCGCTGTATTGGCAGGGTGTTGCAGAGTATTGCGCAGTATTGGCAGGGTGTTGCAGAGTATTGCGCAGTATTGGCAGGGTGTTGCAGAGTATTGCGCAGTATTGGCAGGGTGTTGCAGAGTATTGCGCAGTATTGGCAGGGTGTTGCAGAGTATTGCGCAGTATTGGCAGGGTGTTGCAGAGTATTGCGCAGTATTAGCAGGGTGTTGCAGAGTAGTGGCAGGGTATGGAGGGATGGCTGCTGCCATCCGATCTCTCCCCTCCACTGTACAGATCTGTACACAGAGGGGAGACCAGCGTCATCTTGACGCCGGTTTGTGTACAAAGTGATCGCTCCGTCATTTGACGGAGCAATCACATTGTAAACGGCCGACGGGTGCACCAAGATGGCCGCCGCTCCGGAGCTAGGCCGGAGCGGCGGCCATCTTGGTGCACCCGTCGGCCGCCGCTCCGGAGCTAGGCCGAAGCCGCGGCCTTTCCTAAGGCCGAGGCCGCGGACGGCTCCGCGATCGCGGCGGGTAATTGCGGTAACGCCGCCCCAGTAATGGGTACGGCGTTACCGCGAGGGGAAGAGTAATCAGTTAGATTACTCGTTACCCTCTAAAGTAACGGCGTTACGTAACGCCGTTTACTTTAACGGCGTTAGTGCCATCACTGGTCATCACACTGAACTTGGATTTATTATTATGTGTTTATGATATTTTTATTTGCATTTTGGAGTTGTAATCCATTTATTTCACACTTGTCACTGAGTTGTGGACATATAATTCAGATCTAGTTAGCTCAAACTTTTTTCACTAATATCACACACTATTATTTAAGTAGAAAAAATTTCAATAGATCACGTAGTTGGTGGGCTAATTGATCCCCAGTATTTCAGCGCAGCCAATTTTTCTTTTTCTTGTATTTTCTGTGTGTATCTCACATAAGGTTGCAGCAGGAATTAATTTATTCATTTATTTATTTATTTTTCTAATAATTTTTTCACATAAGTCACTTTTATATAGCATATGTGTTAAACTTTCAATTTTTTAGACAGCGCTGTTACTCCAACATTTATAACATATAGCACTACCCATACAGTAAATAAATACCGTATATCAAAAACAAATAATTAATTCCATAACAAATAATCTATACAAATAAATTAACTTTTTATATAGATTATTTGTTATAGTATGATACATTAGTTTATTTTTTATTTTTGGGTAGCCCTGTATGTTACATATAATACATATAATATTATTTATAAGCTGCTATGTTAACCACTTCATGGCAAAGGTCAAAACAAATCTTAACACCTGAAAACAGTTTTGCAACTTTGACCTGTAGTAAAATTGGACATATCATTGCAACTACTTTGTTTATACAGGTAAATTATAACGTTTTCTTTTCAGGACTTTTCATGGCTTTCATTTGATCATAAATGTTAATAAATACCTCCCAATTTTATTTTATCATTATCAAAGGAAACCTGGCCCAGAACAGTAAAAAAAATATATATATATTTTGGAAATGTTGTGGTGTATTTCTTGCCAATACCATGACCTACTACCAAAAGGACAACCCAAAATAAATTCTCCTATTTCTGACAATCACAGCAATACCACATGGCTGTACAATATTTTTTGCTTGTACCGATAGTAGAGCCCAGGAACAAAAGCATGCAATTTGCTTTTTTTTAATCCAACCTAAAACACAGTGGGCTCCATTCACAGAATTAACTTGCATGAAATATTCAGGTGTCAGAATGCATTTTGCCTAAATATCTCATGCAATCCTAAAACTGTCAATTCTCTAGAGACCATTTGTGCGGTATTTACGGAAAAATACTAAAAAACGCTTGGTAAATACAACATAAACAGGCGTTAAAATCCATTCACAGGGTTGGGGGCGTGTCCTGGCTATGGAGGAGTGAGGATGTGTGTCTGTGGAAAAGTCCCACACATGTGGTATCGTAATACTCAGGAGGAGTAGCAGAATTTATTTTGGGGTGTCATTTGTGGTATACACATGCCATGTGAAGAAATAACCTATTACAATGACAATTTTGTGGGAAAAAATTAAAAATAAAAAAATAATTCATTTTGCAAAGAATTGTGGGAAAAATATGACAACATCAAAAAGCTCACCATGCCTCTTACTAAATACCTTGGAATGTCTTCTTTCAAAAAAAGGGTCATTTAGGGGGTATTTGTACTTTCCTGGCTTGTTCGGGTCACAAGAAATGAGATAGGCCACCAGTACATTAGATGTGATCAATTTTGTATGATTCGCACCACAGTTTGTAGAGTCTGTAACTTTCACAAAGACCAAATAATATCCACTAATTTGGGTTATTTTTTACCAAAGATATGTAGCAGGATAAATTGTGGCCAAAATTTATGAAGAAAAATTAATAATTTGCTAAATTTTATCACAGAAACAAAGAAAAATGCGTATTTTTTCATTTATAGCGCAAAAAATAAGAAACCCAGAGGTGATCAAATACCACCAAAAGAAAGCTCTATTTGTGGGAAAAAAAGGACAAAAAATTCCTTTGGGTATAGTATTGCATGACTGAGTAATTGTCATTCAAAGTGTGAGAGCACCGAAAGCTAAAAAATGGTCTGGGCAGGAAGGGTGTTTAAGTGCCCAGTAAGCAAGTGGGTAAAAGTGGGGTATGCCTGTATACACACTTTTAAGTTTTCTTGTAATAGAGTGGAAAGATTTAGAGAAAGTAGAGAAAATGCGTGAAAGAGAAATAGGAGTAAAGACGAGGCATAGGGATGGGAAAGAGAGTATTACTTTGAATCCACTTCCAAATATGTCGTTCCCTTCTGCTCCTCTACAATTAGTTTCCTCATAAAGAGTAGGTATTTGCATGTCTGTTGTGTATGGAGAAAGTGTATTCATGGCTGACATCCTGAATTATTCATGTGTAACACAGATGTGTGATCTGCTTATTGTTGAACAAATGACGATAACAATATCTCAATTACCCATCAATACTTAAGGATTTATGGAGAGCATTAATGCTTCTCTATAAGATGGCTGTGACTTCATCAACACTGTGGAAGAGTTCTATTTACATCCCTTATGTATCCCTTTGTTGTGTATCAGGCTCTTCAGTGAACAACATAACAATTATAGGAGTGGACTCGAGTCTCTGATGATAAGAAAGAAAAACATGATAATAACACCCTTTCCCCAGTCTAAAAATATTCTTCTTTTAACTTTTAAAGTACGCAGAGTTTAAGTGGAGAATGGCGTAAGCGCATTATTTTCTCTCATAAGATCAATTGCTCAATTTTATTTAGTGTTCCTATGTATAATTGCATGATTCACAGTGCTATATAGTGCATTAAACAAGTGTCTGAAACTCAACTTCACTTTCTTTATGAGTTGTAGGTTGCATTTTTTTTTTACTTTAAGGATACTTTAAAGCACAGGTGTCAAACACAAGGCCTGCGTGCCGAATCCGGCCCTCCAGGCCATTTAATGTGGCCCTCGCACCTCTTTTGCAGCTGTCGCAACCCCCTTGCTTCTGTCCCCACCTTGTCTCAGCAGTCAGCAGCAAAATGGAGGCTAGAACTCCTCCTCCAGGTCCTGCGTTTTTTCATGAAGGTGCAAAGAGGCATGTCTCTGCCCCCCCCCCTCCCCATCTCAGCAGTAGGCAGCAGAGAGGAGGACAGAACTCCTACAGATCCTCCACCTCTCTGTGAAGCACCCCCTCGGCTCCATATTCCCTGGTCTCAGCATTCAGCAGACTCCGGCAGCTGATTCCAATCCTCCTCTGATCCTCCTCCTGATCCTGCACTTTCTGCTTCCCAGCTCCATAGCTTCTTCCCCACAGCAACAAACGATAAGGGGGTGCACTGTGATGTAAGGGATGGTGGGGGACTCTTGACATGTAAGGGGGGGGGGCAATCATAATGCTAAAGCGGCCCGCAATAAAATTGAGTTTGACACCCCTGCTTAAAAGTAAACCTGTTCTGAGAGAAACATGGTAAAGGCCCATACACACAATCAGACTTTTTGACAACAAACATGCAAAGTAGCTGTTTTAAGGCAACATCCGACCGTGTGTACGCTCCATCGGACAAACTTTTTCGGTTTTCATCTGACTTTTGTTGGCTGTGCGAACGGACAAACTTTCCAGCAACAAAAGTTTGATGGAACAAAGTCCGATCGTGAAAACCATAGGACTTTTGTACAAAGTACAAACACCCATGCTCAGAACCAATGCAAAAGATCAGACAATACAGAAGTTGACCAAAGGTGGCGGTAAAGAGCAGAAAAACCATGTGATTTGGTGAAAGTTGGCTGAAAAAGTCCTGGGGGAATCAGGTCTCAAACTCAAAGAGGGGTTTGAAGCACTCTGCGGCTGAAATAGACATTTAAGTATCAAATTCTCCTGGGCCAGTTTGGTGCCACCAGGTTCATCAGCAAAGTGGCTGAAAAGGAATCCAAACCAGAAGGAAGGCATCAAAGTGGAGGATCAAGGCGGAGGGTGTTCCAATGCAGATTTCTGGTTGAAGATCAACTGGAAGTTTCCTATGTGTCTTCATTATCCTCCAGGATTTGTTGGCAGGTAAGTCCTCTTAAGAGGAGATTGTCCAGGTACCCCACAATATGAATTCTATAAGAAAGCAACAGCACAAGAGCCAGGGCCAGAACCTTGGTAAAGATTCGGGAGGCTTTGGACCGGCCAAAGGGAAGAGCCACAAACTGAAATGCTGGTCACCACCGTGAATCACAGAAACTTCTGATGCAGAGCAAAAATGAGGACATGTAAATATACATCCCTGATATCGTTTAATGCCAAAAACTCATCTTGCTGCAATCTCTTCCACTTACTTCAGAGGGCCTTGTTCTGTAGCAGAGCATATGTTCAAGATGGCACCTAGGCTGATAAGAACTGAAGTGCCCCCTCCAGGGGTAGGATTATGCACACAGTGAGGGCTACTACCTGGCCGAATATATCACAGAGAGATGCAGCTCAACCACTGCATGGAGAAAAAGTGCCACATTTCACAGCATGGCCGTGACACACTATTTAAAGTACCGCAGCAGCCCTAAGACACATTGCTTCAGCCCAAGTACTCACGCTGGTCCCCCTTCTGTGCTATAGAAGCAGGGGCCTGGGGTCCAGGAACTACCCCCAAGAATGTGGATGGGGGTTGTTTCCACAAGGAATGTACATAGCCCTAGATTAATCACTCCAGTGCTTTGGGTTCTATCCCAGAGGAGTACCACAAAGTGGATAGGCATACCCTATTCTCCACTGAGAGGATCTCTAGGGACTGGGTCACAGTGGTGTGGTTTACCAGTGCCCTGGACCTGTAGAGCACCCTGCAGTTAATTGCATCTCACTATACTACTGTACCAAGGATTAGGGTCCAGTGCAGGAGACACTGTTACAGGCTGGCCCCTTGTCTTCATATGGCAGGGTGTGGGTACAGTCCTGAGGCTGCTGTTGTGGGGCACCAATCCAGTACCTGTAGGGCTGTAGGTGCAGCTGGGCGGAGAAAGATTTTTTTAATCAATGTGAAGATCAGCAAGTAATCTTATTAGTCTTCCAGGTAGAATTAGGAATCATAAACCAGAAACTTACTCCCAGTAGAGAGACGTCATCCATCATCTAAGGACACTAGCAAAAATATGAGCACTAGTGGGAGTGGTGGGGTTTATATGGGCTATCATAAAATTCTGTTTGTTTGTGTCTAATCACCTGAAGGTTGTTGCATATAACCCAGGGTCTATGATTAAAGAAACCTGTGTCCTGTACTGTACAATTAAGAAATTCTTCTCTCTCCTGTATCGTCACATTCTAACTTCCAATGCAGGTCTGAATTTGATTTGTGGCTGTGAGGAACTTGTTCTGGACTTTTATCAATCAGGCTTCCTGTTTAGAAACATCAATAGGTTGATTGTGGGTGTATCTGGGAATATGTATCTTGTGTCACCAGTAGGAATTTTCAGATCAACAAGTTACTAATACAAGTGTAGTGCTACCCCCTAGAGGGCGGCTGGATTGTGGGTCCCCCTATTCCTGAATAGCCAGGCAACATGCATTTTCCAACTTGGATCCAAATACAGAAACCAGTCCTTGGGCTTGTTTTTATGTTTTATTGAGGGAACAACAACTTGGAGGACAACTTCCCTATGTACAATTTGCTGAAAAAATGGTCTTTAGACTGTATTCCCTCCAGAATAATGTTAGTCGTTAAAGGAAATGTAAACCTTTTTTTTTTTTTTAAAACAAATATGTCATACTTACCCCATTTTTGCAGTTGGTTTAGCACAGAGTGGCCCGATCCTCCTCATCTGGGATCCCTCAGAGGTTCTCCTGGCTCCTACTCTTCTCGAGTGCCCCGTTGGAGAGCCGCTCTCCCTCTGGGCACTTGTGCGGGCGTGCGACTCTGCCCCTGTGTCATTGGATTCTATTGACAGCAACAGAAGCCAGTGGCTGAGCTGCTATCAATTTATCGAATCAGGACCAGAGACACCAGCTGGAGCTGGTGTGCTCGTCCCCGTCGCTGGAAAGACCGGGTTCAAGTAAGTAAAAGGGGGGCTCTAGGAGACTGCTGCATCACAAGAGATTTTTCACCTTAATGCATAGAATGTATTAAGGTGAAAAACCTTGAGGGTTTACAACCCCTAAATGAATCAGTAGCACATATATCATCTGGCAGGAGCTCTATGTCCCCTTAGTATAAATAGCGAAGTCACAACTGTTTGCAGGAACAATGGGGTTGGTTTACTAAAACTAAAGAGTGCAAAATTTGGTGAAGCTGTGCATGGTAATCAATCAGCTTCTAACTGCATCTTGTACAATTGAAGTATAACTAAAGCTAAAAAAAAATTGGGATAGAGGGGATTAGAATCCCTGTCAGTTTGTCATGCTGTCTGTGCACCTGTTAAGGAGATTCATCCTCTCTATTTACCCTGTTTACTATTATCATTGAAATTAAAGAAAATCCCACATTTTGGGTTGCCCCAGAACAGTATTAAGCCCCATACACACGGTCGGACAATCCGCGGACCAGGTCCTGTCCGTCATACTTTGTCCGATGTTGGTTTTACGTACACACGGTCGGACAAAGTTGTCGGAAAATCCGATCATTCTGAACGTGGTGACGTTTGTTGCCTACGACGGGACTATGTAGAGGCTAGTAGCCAATAGCTTTGGTCTTGTAATGTGATCTGAGCATGCGTAGCACTTTGTCCGGTCGGACAACCGTACACACGATCGGATTTGGTGTGATCGGACCGTGTTGTCGGCAAATCTTTCCAGCAGGAGATAAGACTTTGTCCGTCGGACAATCCGACGTACACTGTCCGATGGTGCATACACACGGTCTGATTTTTCAACAACATTGTCCGATCGGACAGAATCCATGAAAAAGTCCGACCGTGTGTATGGGGCTTTAGAGGGGAAATCTTCTAATGGGGTCACTATCTCTGGTGACCTGGAGGTCCCCAAGGAATTACCGTAATTTGCAGGAATTTCCTCTCACTTTCTGTTGGGCTATGGGACAGGAAGTAAAGGGAAATTTCTGAAATGGGACACAGATGGCAAAAATTTAAAAAAATGGCAAAAAATTCTGACAGGGGTTATAACCCTCCTTTACTTTATCCAAAATGAAGAAAAAAAGTTTTGCCTATAGTTCTACTTTAAGTTGACAAAAAAAAAAACGGAAGCTGAGTGGGTTCTATGCAGAGCTGCACCAGATTTTGCACTCTCCTGTTGTAGTAAATTAACCCCTTGGTGGAAAATTGCAAAGAATCAAATATATGTAGGAGCTCTTTGTCTCCTTTATAGAAATATTAAAGCCTCAACGATATGCAGGAGCTCTATGTCCCCTTAGTAGAAATATCATAGTCTCATTGTAGAAAATATCAGCCCAGCTGGCTATCTTGAGACCTGTCCCGGAGCAAAGGATTTAAGTTAGCTGTGACACTGTACCATGAAAGCATGCTGGATATTGCATCTGGCAGCCTTCTCCCTTATTGGCCCTGGGTTGATCAGGTAGAGGTACTCACACTATCCTTTGAATCCTGCTACTTGCATAGACTACTGTTCGGGCCTCCTGCTGGACAGATCTTTGCTCCTAGATGAGACAGTAGGTTAGTGGAGATCCCTCTGCAATTTCCTCTCCTTCCTCTTCCGTCCATCCATACGCATTTCATCATGCAGATGTCATCAGGAGGCTCCTGATGACATCTGCATGACGAAATAAGTAGGGAGGAGCTTACAGCATCACTACATTACTTCCAGTTTTAGAGATTGGAGTCTGTGGAATGCAAACCGTCCCAGACAAAGTGCTTTTTACTAATTTCTTAAATAGATCTGGTTTTACGGACTTAAACAAGGAGATGTCTTTTTTTTTAACTCATTCCCATGTGAGTGCACCCACTAACTGGTTTTACTGTTGATAGGGAGGAGAAAAATACTGGATACAGATTTGACTGCATTGCGATGCTGTTTACCCCTGCAGGGGTCCATCTTTCTGGTGAGTGTGGACCTGTAGGGGGAGCACACGTTGATTTTCACAAAATGTTCACCGATGATATGATCAACTCAAGCACAAGTACCTTTTTGAATGTGATCACTTGTGTGAATTTATAAACTTTGATTTTCTATGGAAATTTTTTTGTGGAGATTTTTGATGAACACTTTTTTACTACATGGACTAATTTCCTTTGCACTACAAGCACGTTGAGCACTTTAATTTGTTAAGTGATTTATGTTTATAACCAACATTATTCACTTGTGCATTTATAAATGTGTCTTGCAATTTAAAGAGACAGTACACAATTTTTATTACATTTTTTATTTTTATTCAATTATACTCAATTTATTTACACAATTTTATTTATAATACACATTAAGATTAGGAAGCACCATTTTCACCCCCTCTTCCCCTACCATACACACACTGATTCCACACTTATGGGATCTGGTTGGGCTGGGCAGCAGCCACCATTTTATCACCGTAGCGCGGAATATTCTGTCAGTGGTCCGGGACCAGTAGAATGTCTCCTCTATGCTATTTAAGATTACCCAACTATTGATACCAATTATTTCCTTGGCTGACCTCCTACTGACCACCAATGTAAAGAAGCTATTTTCCACCCAAAGGTCACCAATACAAGTTGGCATTTCTCCTCCAACTGACCACCATTATACAGAGAATTTGTTTTCCTATTGACCACCAATGTAAGGGGGGCACTTCTTCATTGATCACAAGTGTAAAGGGGCATTTCTGACTGACCATCAGTGTAAGGGGTCACTTCTCCACTGATCACTAATGTAAAGGCGCACTACTCCACTTATCACAAATGTAAGAAGCAAACTTCTTCTTTGACCACCAATGTAAGGGGATTTACACTGACCACCAATAAAAAGGGGGTATTTACACTAATCATTAAAAAGGGGGCTTTTATTTTGGGGACATATCTTTTCCATTGATAACTAATGTACCTGGATCTTTTATTAGGGAGCTGTCACGTGAAAAAGTGTTAAGCAGTGAAAATAGGAGGCTAAAACATTGCACTAGGGTGCGGAAGGTATAAATAGGTAATGAATAAGCGCAGCTGTTAGTGACTGAAACGCGGTTACCATTTGAACTGTCTGTAACACTTGGGATGTTCGTTATTAAATAAGAATTTTGATGGATCTTGGAGTGCAGCCATTTCTTCAGTGTTGATCAGAAGGTATAAATAGGTGGCCAACAATCATAGAGTCTAGTTCTTAGGATGCAAAATGCAGATGCCACAGCATTTCTCTGATCAGTTTCCAGGTCTTTTACAATCAATTACAGGCATCAATAGGTTGCCCAGATCATGAAAAGCAGCAGTTAATAAAAGAAAAGTAACCTGTTTTGATTTATTATAACATTAAACTCAATAAACTCAGTACCAAAACTTTTAGTTGCCAGTGCTACTTGGAAAGGTTTATGCAAGTACAAGATGCCTACGCACGCAGGTCTGCAGCATACAAAATTTGATGCTGCGGGTTTTTTTATGCACACATAGTAATTATAGGAAGGTTTGTATGTTTGGCTGTCCTTAAAGTGGATGTAAACCCAAAAATATATATATATTTTGATGTCATAATGTAGAGAATAATATTTCCTTTCATTTGAGCCCAGTCTTGCCACACTACTTTACTTTTTTTAATTTACTCGAGGCCTGAGCAATTCTCTTTTATTGTTCAGTTAGAGAAATCTTAACAAAGTCTTGAAAACTTTGTCAAAAACGCCCCCTTGCTGTGAGTGACAGGTGATTTACATATCTCATGCACTAGCCTGAGACAGGTTATCATCAGATCACTGGATGTTCTACTCTGCCCAGCTCTGACTACATACATGTCCCCTAAATCACTTGTCTGTCTATAGTCTGCTGACTGTTCACTGCATCCCATGATGAGAAACATCCAATCAAAACACAGTAAAGCTGGGAGAGCTGGAGGGGGGGAGGGGAGGGGGATGTGAATTGTAAACTTTTTACACAGGATGTGCCTGTCTCAGACTAGTGCATGATATGTAAATCACCTGTCACTCACAGCAAGGGGGCGTTTTTGACAAAGTTTTCAAGACTTTTTCAAGATTTCTCTAACTGAACAATAAAAGAGGATTGCTCAGGCCTCGAGTAAATCTGTGTGACAAGACTGGGCTCAAATGAAAGGAAATATTATTCTCTACATTATGATATCAAAAAAAAAAAAATTGGGGTTTACATCCACTTTAATGAGCCCATGCTTATGACTGAAGCCAGCACAGAACATTTTTATTACAACATAAACATGAATTTGATTGTTTTTTACTGAAATTACAGCTTGTTTGGTAAAAACCAAAACCAATGTTTTGGATCATTCTCTGATTCTTTATTAAGCTAGGAGTTGAATCAATAATCTTGTAAATACCACCAACAAAAGATTTTTGACATGGGGGCTGTGCGGACACACACTTGGACCGGCTGACAAGACTGTGTTTGGTTACTTAAAGTGGAAGTAAACCCCCCTATCTTTTTCAACCAAGGAAGCTGCCATCTTTGCCTCTGTTTAATCTTCAACTGCCACAGTGCTGCACATGTGATCCGTTATGACACCAGCCATTGGATGGTTTGACTGTTTGGTTGAGAGCACAGCCAATGTGCAGTTAGCATTCACGGCATGCCTTTTTTTTTTTAGACTGTTAAATCGATGGGTTTACTTCCGCTTTAAGCACATATTTGTTATATGGATCTGAATTGCCCTTTATAACAATCAAATTCTGACCAGTCGTTTTCAATTAATCATATTTACTCAAGCTATGGACTGCCTTTGGGGTCTTCTCTGTCAGCTGCATTAGCCCTGATGTATCACCCTCATGTTCTGGGTTGGCCTGGACCCCCTCCAATCGGACTGAGCACTTTGTGTTCCTGATTGTCTGTATGATATTCTGAAGAAGCCATTTACTGGTGAAACACGTAAAGATCAAGACCAGCGCCTCAATCTTTTCTATGTTATTTGGCCCAACACATTAATGGATATTTGTTTTTCTCATTGATGTATGTTTATACTATATATGGGCTAGGTCTTTACAGGACAAGCACACCCAGATCTAATTGGGGAATGCAGAGTACACTTACGATAAGTGTTTGCAGTTTTTATATCAACTTTATCAAGTTGTATTGTGAATAAATGTTTGTATTTTTATACATTTCCTTTATTTGGGGTTATGTGTGGAGACCTATAAAGTCGTTTTTCCCTTTTTCTCCCTTTTTTTTTGTACCTATTTGGATGTGGTGCCACGTCAACATTTTGTGCTTCATCTTGCTTTACCATCAGCTATAGGAGCTGATGTTACCATCATTTCTTGACTTCTGATTGTAATTGAGGAGTATAACATTTTTTAAAGTCTTCTCCTGTGTCAAGTCACTACTATTGTGGACTCTGCTCCTGTTAAAATGAATTAAAATTGTGTATGAAGCCCTTAGGCTGGTCATATATGAGTATGTTACCCATTTGGACAAAACAGAGGAGTTCACATTTTAGTCTTTAACTATCACCATCTACTGAAAGCTGATGGAACATTTCCGTCCTGCACTTGTTCACTGCAGGACAGCTCTTTCTATCCAGCCTAGATCTGCCTACGAATCTGATGAAACCCTAGGAATGTGTATAACGCAACTTCTTTAGCTTTAGTCACCCTCTAATTTTGATCCTACAAGTTGTGTTGGGAAATCTAGGCTTGGGTTTCTTAAGGGGTTCTTTCCTTATACTTAGCCTCACCCCCACCCTCACTGGAGGAGTTTTTCCCCTGGAAGCTAGGGGCATCGCTCTGCTCCAGCAATGCCGGTTCTTGATTGGTTTCCCCAACATCATGCAACAGGGTGTACTTATTGGGATGTTCTAGCCCACGACCGGCCTCTTTGATGCTTTCCCCTCTACCCTGCCTAACTGTCACCCAACTACTCTGCTCTGGTGCCTGCACCCCTGTATCTCCCGCCTCTGTGCTGGTTTATGCTAGTGCCTGTTGGGTACGCTCCAAACTCTCTTTCAGGTTGGAGATGCTTTGCAGTGTTGCCAGCTGCTTCCCTAGATTCAGGACCTGGGCTGAACACACGTTGTGTTCTGGAAACTATGTGTGTCCCAGAACACAGCCGACCATTCACAAAGCGCTGCGTGACTCACACATGCACAGTAGGAAATGGGCAGTGAAGTCGCAAAGCTCCACTGCCTGTTTCCCTTAGTTTGAATGGTGGCGCCGGGACCCGAGAGCCGAGGGACGGGTCGGCCTTGGGTGGCTGTCATCGCGGGCACCCTGGACAGGTAAGTGTGCTTATTAAAAGTCAGCAGCTACAGTGTTTGTAGCTGCTGACTTTTATAAAAAAAACTTCAGCTGGCCCACCGCTTTAAATACCACTTTTGGCTCAAATAATTACAAAGCATGATTGATAAATATAGTGCTGCACATGATAATTAATGACATTCTATTCTATTATAAAGTAGTGAGTGAATAGCTACTTATTGAAGACAGGATGAAAACCCTATCTTATTCATAATAACCTATTACTTGAAAAGCAGAGATCACCTACAGAAATGTCTACCAGCAAATAAATAGTGCATTGTGGAACTAAAGCTACATTTTAAAGTGGCTGCCTGTCATGGGGGAGTTGGCATCTTTCAAACTTTATGAAGTTGTGATATTATATTAGGAAAGTGCCTCTGCCAGTACCATGGACAGAGCACAGCTCATGAACTGTTTGCTCAGTTAGTGTTGTTTGAATTTGTAAATTTGTGGCTAGCTAATAATATTACTCCACACAGGGACATCTCCACATGTATTACACTGTATACTGTGAGGTCTGATGACTAGAATAGATGTATTTAAAGTATATCGAGACCCAAGAACAAAAAGTTAATATATTGCAGCTTAGCAGCCCTTAGATGTGGTGGCTGCATGTTCTGCAAGTAAAGAAAATGCCTCTCGATCCTGCTGTAAATTCAGTGTTCCTGTAACTTCTTGCATACTGCACTGAAATCTCAAACAACGTTATTAACTTTTAAAGCAATCTTTTGTGCACTCCATACTCCTCCCCCCTATGTAATGGAGATGAGAGCAAGGAGGGGTATTTATAGTCAAATTCATTAGAGAACCATAGGATGACATCTCTGCTCCCCCATGCAGTACATACAGTACAGTGAGTGAGCATGGTCACCCATAGACAGGATGTGTTTTACCAGCATCATTGCCAGTTGAAAGTAAAAGAAAATGAATGGAGCCACCACATCTAAGGACTGTTAATCTGCAATATACACTATATTGTCAAAAATATTGGGGGTGCCTGCCTTTACACGCACATGAACTTTAAGGGCATCCCAGTCTTAGTCCGTAGGGCTCAATATTGAGTTGGCCCACCCTTTGCAGCTATAACAGCTTCAACTCTTCTGGGAAGGCTGTCCACAAGGTTTAGGAGTGTGTCTATGGGAATGTTTGACTATTCTTTCAGAAGCGCATTTGTGAAGTCAGGCACTGATGTTGGACAAGGAGGCCTGGCTCGCAGTCTCCACTCTAATTTATCCCCAAGGTGTTCTATCGAGTTGAGATCAGGACTCTGTGCAGGCCAGTCAGGTTCCTCCACCCCAAACTCACTCATCCATGTCTTTATGGACCTTGCTTTACACTGGCTCTTATAACACTGATCCATAGGTGTTAGGTAATGTGCCAACTGAAACTCAAATTCCACATACTTTGTCTTTTATTTAGTCCCACTTGGCATTGTTCAGTTCCTTGCCTTTTGCTGTAACATGCAGGAATCTGGCCATCATGGTAATGTTTACTGGTGGTTTGTAAGTTAGAACATAGTTTATCAACTCTTTCATTGCAATTAATAGGTAGAGTTGCCTCCTATTCTGAGAGTAAGGGGTGTCCGATATACATGCATGCATGCAAGTCTGCATGCTTTCATCAACTAATTGTAGATATTGATGCCCACCAAACTGGTTCTCTCTTTTATATTGCATTTTCCATTTACTTTTATTTTTAATACATTATAGTCATAGTTCCCTTGTCTTTAACACGTTTACTTTATCAATGTGGTTGAGTGATATACAAATGTGTACACATGGTGGTGGTGAACATTGTGATCCCCAAGCAAACTGAAGACAAAGATTTTTTGTCACATGTTGAACCAGTTTCTAACCAGTATCTTGGTTAACTCAATCATAGAGATCCGTAGGGTCACCTATGTACATGATGCCCTCACTTGGTAAATCTGATCCTCCATTGTGTAGAAATCATTCCTCCAAATTCCCTTTTGGGTAATGGAATTCAGTGGAGAAGACCAGTTATCCTGCCTCTACTCTGTGCTCTTGGTGAATGGTCTTGTCAATGCTAATTTTTAGTTTCAGTGTCTAATTCAGTGAGGATGTATAGTCCAGTTGGTAAAGCCTCTCTCTCTCTCTTTAACCTGTCCCTGTCCACCTCCCTGTTGAACCTTACCCATGGCAGCTACTTTGAATGGACTTGTCTGTCTTTATTGATGTGGGTGCATGAAAAATGCTTTTTAAGGATGATGTAGAGGGACAGAGGGAGTTGGGAAAGTATTGATGGGCAAGTTTGGATATGTAACATTAATTGAACACTTTGCCTTGTGCTTTCCACCCTTTCCCCAAACTCTTGCATTCTTAACAGGTAACAAGGATTTTGCTCCTTGCCCCTATCAAAATATATTTTTCTCTTTCATTCATTTATGGTCACAGCTTCTTCTAGATTTTGATCATAGGGTTATATCGCCACCTATAGGTGCAGGACACTAGGCACAAAATAACTCAGGACCGCCTATGAGCAGTCCTAGCTGCCATAAAACCCCCTCTCTGCTTTAGACAATATATTTTTTTCTGCCTAGTGTTCAGGAGTAGTGACCTAGCTCCCTGCTGGGACCTCTGGTACCATACTATTTTTTTCCTTTGTTTTTTTTTCCTGTGGAGATCTTCAATCAACAGCCAGGCTGGGAGACAGGCTGGTTGATATAGATCCAGTGGTCACTCCAGTCTGGCTAGTGAGCACGTGCAGACCTTTAGCTAAGCGCTGGGTCCACCATGACATGCCCCATCCTGGACTGGGGCGGTCAGCGAGGTTAAACGTCTTGAGGGGACACAAGTGCCAGAGTCCTTGTCAGTGTTACCCTGGCCGACAGCCCTCACTTAGGTGGTGAGCTGGATCTGTCTCAACCTCCGTTGATAAGTAAGTAGATGCCCGCATGTACTTCCCAGGGTGGTCGGCCCCTTCGGTGTTCTCCTTCTCTCCAGGGTCCGTTTCTCCCCCCTCTCCCCCTATACATCCTGGAGTGAATTGGTGTAGGGTCTGTTTCCCTGTTTCCCTTATCTCCCAAGCTCTCAGTGTCCAGGTGGGTTGTCGCTGGGATCTGTGTGCTGTTCACCCTGCCACCCCCCCAACTGGGGGCCATATCCATTCCCTGGATAGATGGCAGCCCCCCTGATCTAGGCCAGAGGGGGAGTCCATTGGGTCAATGCTGTGTATCCTCCTTCTTGTCCCCTGCCAGGGCAGTCTTTTGGACTGGAGGCTGTGGGGGCCATGTGGAGTGGATATTAACCACCGCTTTTCTTGGTGTTGGTTTGATTGCTGGCGGGGAGGCATGGGGATGCTCTGGCTCCCCACCGTGCCCAGGGACGAAGGGGCCTTCGCATCAAATGCTGGGCTGCTGTCCAGACACTCAAAAAGGGCCATGGTGGACCTGCCCAGCCTGGGGAATGTCTCCTCATTGCTACCTTGGATGACTTCTTCATGAACCGCACGGGCAAGAGTACCTTCCTCCCACAGGCCAAGATGAGGAAGGAATCGCTTTGGAAGTCCGGGCCTTCCTTCTTTGTGCACAAGAGACTGTTTTTTTTACTCCTCTGGCTCTTCTGACTAGAGCTCCAAGCCTTTCAAGGTCCCGTAGCTTGGGCTAAGTTCTACTGAATCCACAAGTGCACCAACCCTGTAGATAAGTCCACCTCAGCATGTAGGTTGCCCCAAACGTTTACAGGGTAGGGGGCCGTCTTGCTGGTTCTTGGGTTCGTGGATCTCCCTCCTTTCCTGACAAGTAGGTCCACTTACGGGTTGTGTCCAGCCACAAACTAGAATAGAGTCTGTCTCTTGGAGCAATGGTCATCAACCCTGTCCTCAGGGCCCACTAACAGGCCAGGTTTGCAAGATAACTGAAATACATCACAGGTGATATAATTTGCTGCTCAGTGATTGCAGTATTCTAGTCTGCATCTCCCCAAGGTAATACATAAAACCTGGCCTGTTAGTGGGTCCTGAGGACAGGGTTGATGACCACTGTCTTGGGGGATATATCATTGTACCTGGAAGGCTTACATTGTCTGGTGCAAGGCTCTGGGTTTCTTTCCATGACCCTGCTTGGTGGCTTGGGTAATTGCCCTTCTTCAATGAGTATTTGAACAAATTTTTACCTTAAATACAATTACGAGACCAGTTTTCTGCCTTGTTTTAGCATCCCTTGGCTGCTCCCTTCATGCTTTTCTTCAAAGGGATTGTCGTCTGGAGCACCCCCATACATTGCCCAGATAGCAAGTAAATTGTGCTGCAAGTTTAAAAATGACTTGCTAAGCTCTTGCTAGACTTGCCAAGCTTCACAAGTTTGTTGCACAATTGCAGCAAGTCCACATTGCATGACTCCAGATAAACTTTCGTTGCAAACATTCTGCAAGTCTGCTGCAAGTTCTGGTTCAGTTTTGTTGTGTAATAGTTGTCCCACCACAGGGGGTCACTGTGGCTGAATTTTCATCATTGTTCCCTGGGGTGTGGTGTGCAGAGAGGTGAGTGGGATCCACGTGATCTGATATGGAGTTCAGAGGTAGAAATCAAGTGACTAACCCTAATATCCCATTGGTGGAGCACAATTTGGAATGCTTTATTTTTCCTTGTTTATATGCTAGAAGCTCACCTTAAACTAAGACCACAACAGGTTTAGTGATGCTTTTAGGAGAGGAGAGTGGAGTGAAATGTAATTTTGCATAAAGGATCCATATATTAAAGCCTTGTCAGACCAGCTATGGATTTCGATGCAGGAGAGGAGAGTGGAACGTGAACTGCCATTAAGGATTTGTATACCAAAGCGCCATTAGACCTGTTGTGGGCTTTGTTTAAGGTGAGCTGCTAGGGCACACTCCTGGTGGATGAAAAAGGGGGTGAATACTGCGCTGTATATATTTAGATTAAAAAAGCTGCTGGCATTGCCGAAAGATTATCGGTGGTAAGAAATTGGTGTGTATATTAATGCAGCGCTAAGAACAAACTAGTACTTTGAAAAAAAGGTACTGTTATGGTGAGATTAAGCTTGATATCTTATGTGAGGGATATGCAAATAAAGGGGGGAGGGAGAAGAGGAAGGATATTATGACGTGATACCAACCTCCAATACCTTAAAATGCATATAAATATAAAGCATAAAACCTTATATATAAAAAACATAAAATCAGCATAGATAAATTATTTTACAATAAAATAGCAATCGTGAAAACTAAAGGTAACAGGTATGAAAATACATGTGATTAGAATTGGTGGATAAAAATCAAGTGATTGGATACCGTGGTGGAAGTATCGTGACAGATAAAATTATAAAAATTAATTAATTAATATTAGTGACAATATAAACTCAACGGCGGTTGAGGTAATGGGTGCTAGGTGAGAAAAATATACATATAAGTGTATAGAAGTGAAGTCCATAACATTGTTTGGTGATCAGGTGAATGACACTGTAGCAACAGATGGCTCTGTTCAGTGTGATGGTGGAGTGATGGTTGTCTGATGGCCCTCAAGCCTAATGGAATGAGGCTTACCGGATGGATTGGACTTGAAAAGGCATATGCCTCACAAGTCACAAAAGCTTTAACGTTTAGGGACTGGCAGATCTCAGCTCACACTCCTGGTGGATGCCTGGATGGTGGGAACAATTTTGATCTTCACATCTCATCACTTTTTGATACACATGAACTTTTGCACATGAACTTAATATTATTTGGGACTTTTATTGTTTTTTTATGTGAAATCAGATGAATACCTGCTTTTGATTCAAGCACTTTTATCACTGTTTCACATATTATCGCATATTATTGTATTTATTTATTTTTTTAAATTAGGGATAGTCATTTATGCATATTTGTCTTTTTGCTGTTTAATTAATGCACTTTATCACTAGTTCACATAGTATCGCATATTACTGCAATTTTGTGTTGTGTTTTTTTTTTTTATTATTATTATTGTATCATTTTTATTGTTTTTGAGACTGTTCTTTTTCGTATTATAAATGTCCTTTTTTATGTTTTGTTAAATGTTCACCCTAATAAAAAAATATCAAAGATGTAATCCAGTGTTATGTATTGATTGTATTCAAATATTTTAATAAATGTTTTTATAAAGATCAGTTTTGTCTTAATGCACTTTTCAGTGAACTGAGGTCCATTTTTTAAATTATAAAATTTTAAGAGTCCTGTGAGCCTCCACTAATCCAAAATGCCTTAATTATGAAAAATCAGCTGCAAGCGTTAAACATGCCTCATATATCATGCAAATGTGGATAAATAAATATATACGCTGTGCTTTCCAAAGTCATACACTATACCAGTGTAAAAAGAAACAGCCAGTCACAGATCGCTGTAAATGGCCAATCGCAGCGGCCGTTTACAGCACGATCGGCGTGTCCAATGACAGATGAGATCATCTCTCACCGCCGGCTCTCCCTCCTCACACAGAGACAGCATGTGAGGAGGGAGAGATGAACGGCTGCATTGGCCGTAAGTAAAAAAAAAAAAAGGAAAATAAAGTGCCTGAAGTATATGTCAGTGCCACCTGTCCACAGTGCCATCTGTCCCCACTGCCACCTGTCCCCACTGCCATCTGTCCCCACTGCCACCTATTGTCAATGCCACCTGTCCCCAGTGCCACCTGTCCCCAGTGCCACCTGTCAGTGTCATCTGTCCCCAGTGCCACCTGTTTTCAGTGCCATTTGTCCCCAGTGCCACCTGTCAGTGCCATCTGTCCCCAGTGCCACGTAAAAGTGCCATCTGTCATCAGTGCCACATCAGTGCCACATGTCATCAGTGCCACATAGTGCCATCTGTCATCAGTGCCATATCAGTGTCACGTCATCAGCGCCACATATTAGTGCCATCTGTCATCAGTGCCATCTGTCATCAGTGCCACCTGTCAGTGTCACATGCCATCTGTTATCACGTGTCATCAATGCCACGTATCAGTGCCATCTGTCATCAGTGTCACGTGTCATCAGTGCCATCTGTCATCAGTGCCACGTATTAGTGCCATCTGTCATCATTGCCACATATTAGTGCCATCTGTCATCAGTGCCCATATTAGTGGCATCTGTCATCAGTGCCACGTATCTGTG
Source organism: Lithobates sylvaticus (assembly GCA_028564925.1). Taxonomy (NCBI): domain Eukaryota; kingdom Metazoa; phylum Chordata; class Amphibia; order Anura; family Ranidae; genus Lithobates; species Lithobates sylvaticus. Next base: position 559,346,044 of record CM053027.1, on the reverse strand, counting down.
CCATCTGTCATCAGTGTCACGTGTCATTGTCCTGATGCTCCAGGGCCTTCAAAAGTGTAATAGGTAGTTAGATGTGTAATTTATGCTCCTAGAACACGTGATGGCGCTCCCTGCATGTTGGGCCTCTCTAAGTGGCCAGGCTGTGGAAAAGTCCCACACATGTGGTATCGTAATACTCAGGAGGAGTAGCAGAATGTATTTTGGGGTGTCATTTGTGGTATAGACATTTCATGTGAAAGAAATAACCTATTACAATGACAATTTTGTGGAAAAAAATAAAAAAAATCTTAATTTTGAAAAGAATTGTGGTAAAAAATGACAACATCAAAAACCTCACCATGCCTCTTACTAAATACCTTGGAATGTCTTCTTTCAAAAAAGGGGTCATTTGGGGGATATTTGTACTTTCCTGGCTTGTTTGGTTCACAAGAAATTAGATAGGCCACCAGTACATCAGGTGTGATCAATTTTGTATAATTTGCACCACAGTTTGTAGACTCTCTAACTTTCACAAAGACCAAATAATATCCACTAATTTGGGTTATTTTTACCAAAGATGTAGCAGTATAAATTGTGGCCAAAATTTATGAAGAAAAATGTATAATTTGCTAAATTTTATCACAGAAACATAGAAAAATGTGTTTTTTTTTCGAAATTTTTGGTCTTTTTTCATTTATAGCGCAAAAAAATTAAAAATCCAGAGGTGATTAAATACCACCAAAAGAAAGCTATATTTTGGGAAAAAAAGGACAAAAAATAAATTTCGGTACAGTGTTGCATGACTGAGTAATTGTCATTCAAAGTGTGAGAGCACCGAAAGCTGAAAATTGGTCTGGGCAGGAGGGGGGGGTTAAGTGCACAGTAGGCAAGTGGTTAAAAATAAAAGATGTGTATATAAAAGCATAAACAATAATGATAATAGATATAAAGTGCTACTGTGCAAAGAGGTGCAATTCCCACTTTTATGATCCTGTATAGATTATCAGTACTCACTAATGCATAAAAAGAAGTGCTCCTGTGCATGTGCATAGCATCCAGTATTATATAGTATATCAATATTGCATTGCTGTGTTGTTCAAAAAAGTGCTCCTGTACAAGTGTATAGTATCCAAAAAGAGGCTATCCAGATGTAATAAAGTTCATGCGATTATAAAACCGCTAAATGCAATAAAGTTCATGTGATTATAAAATCCAGAACATGCCGTGGTGTTCCTCACTCTGGTGCTCCCCTTAGGTATTTAATGCTCACCTCAGAGCGTGCGACCTTGCAACTAAGCACAGTCAAAACACGCATATGAACCACCTCTGGGCTCTTGTAGTTACACCGGAATCCTGGACTCGTCAGTATGGTACCTCGGTGAGTGTATAAAATAAAGACTTGATAGTGTAATAGAGTTTAAACGGTTTAATAGACAGGAAGCAAAAAAGGCCCCCAACTGGGGTACTCACATAGATTAGGTGCGTCAGCGCACTGTTCTATATCAGGTAAAACAATGGTAAATACCGGACTGGTATCGGGATGGTATGTTGTTCCTCTCTATCAGATCACCTGTGCAAACGTGCCGTCCTGTCCCCTTCCCCTACGCGTCTCGATACAGATCTTCTTAAGGGGAATTTTCCCCTTAGTTAATTGGCAATTTCCCCCGTAGTATATTGGCAAGAAAAAAGAAGCAAGCAGCAAAAATCTATAATCCTATAATCTGGTGATAGTGAACCCACTGCTATTAACATAATCCCTTACTGTACAAATGTGAAATGCATTCAATCCAACAATCATATATAATGATAAAACCTGTGTCATTGCATAAAATAATTAATCTATCATGGAAAACAAAGTGTAAATGCTGTTAAAAAAAGTGCAAAAGAAAAAACTGTGTGCTGACACAGTGAACAAAAAGTGCTTAGTGCAAGAAAATATTTTTCATTAGTAAAGTGCATGCATCAAAAAATATTTGAAGTCCATGTTGCAATCCCAGCATGCACTTTACTAATGAATAATATTTTCTTGCACTAAGCACTTTTTGTTCACTGTGTCAGCACACCATTTTTTCTTTTGCACTTTTTTTTAATGTATTTTTTGTCATTTATCCTTTATCCAAAAAAGGGTAATAGAGAATACATTGTCACTTCACATTCCATCACATATAAAGTAATTTCCATCATTTTAACATTAAAGCTAACGTGGTATTCCACTGTGTTATATATATATATATATATATATACACATACATACACACACACCTATACCTTTTATCTTTCACTCACACCGAGGTCCAAGGGCTTGAAAAATACTTATCACCAATACCTCACATTTCCTTTCTAGGTTCTCTAATCCTCCTCGTTGTTTTGTCCTTTACAAAATACCCTGAACCCACAAAACAAAACAAAAAAAAAACAACTACCCCCCATCCTTCCCCCTGTTCCCAGAGAGATGGAGGATTTCCACAACATACCTATTACACCAACAAAACAAAACAGGCAGACCTCACTCCTCCGATACCACTTCCATCATTCTCTTCCCTTCTTCCAAGTATATGAATAGGTTCCATACTGCCCATGTTTTATTGTACTGCTCTTTTCTATTTTGAGCCGAAAAGACTAAATCCTCCATGGCCCCTATCTCTCTTACCCTATCGAGCCACCTTGTGATAAAGGGTGGCCTAGAATCACTCCAATGCAAGGTAACGCAGGCTTTGGCAGCATTAATCAGGTGACACAGCACCGACTTTTTATAATTCTGCACTGGGATTTGTGAGCAATGAAGCAGAAAAAAAGCGGGGTCATATGGTATTGAAAATTCTGTAAATTTTTGGGAAATCTTCTGGATCTCTAACCAATATTGTCTAATCTTTGAACATGACCAGAATATATGCAATAGAGTCCCTAGCTCCTCCCCACATCACCAACAACGGTCTGAGGCCTCAATAGAAAATGTATGAAGCCTTGACGGCGTTTAATACCATTGTGTCAGGAGTTTGTAGTTGGATTCCTGAATGTGTGTACAGATCGATGAATTCAATGAAAGATAAATAATATTCTTACGTTGAGCTAGGGTAAAGGCCTTATTGAGATCCCTTTCCCACCTATTAATGCTTGGCATCACAAAATCCTCCGGAGGATTATTTAGAAGCGCATACATCTTTGAAATCAACCGGGGAGTGGTGATCCCAGAGATCTTAAAAAATGGCGTAACTGCAGTGCCTGCCAAAGGTTTATTTTGAAGGACCCCCCCCCCCCCCCCTCCCCGGTTGTATGAAAGAGTCAATTGTGGGCCAAGTCTCCGAATGCAGGAAAAATAAAAAACCCAAGAAGTTCTTCAGGAGGGGGGGGGGGGAGGTAGAACCCCTATCCTATGTTTCCTTCCTTAGGATGCCTTACATCCTACAGCACCCAATAAGTGCCCTATCCATGATCAATAATCTATATCACTATTATATATATTTAGTGCTAATAAAAAAAAAAAAAGAACAAAGTCCATGCAGTGTAAAAGAAAAAAATACAATAAAAATACAAAAATACAGCAAAATTAGTTGATAAGTGTTGATAGTGTCTATTTACCCGTGCAATCCATGGGGTTCTAGCGGGGAGGCTGAAAATTTTAAACTAAAAAAAATAAAAGGAGAAGAAAAAAAATGAAAAAAAAAGGGGGGAAGGGAGGGAAAAAAATATTGTAAACCCCCCTCCAAAAAAAAGGGGTGGAGGGCGGAGGGGTACAAACCCTGAACCCCACCCTCTCCTCTCATCTGAAGCGGTCGATCCTCTGTTACCGGTGTATTTACTGTTCGTCTTGTCGACCAAGGGATGTGTTGTAGCCAATTTGGTATCTCCAGCGCTTCTTCTCCCAGGAAAACAAACAGTTATGGAAGATCGGTGGGGTGCCACAGGACAAATATCTGTGAGTCTTTCTTTATTAATAATGAAATGGGGTAGCCCCACCGATAAGTACCTCCTAATCTTGTCTAGGAGTGGGCGCAGCATGGCTCTTCATTATAAAGTAGCCCTGGATAGATCTGGCAGAATTTTTACCTCGGATCCCTCATAGGGAATTTCTCCTGCTTCCCATGCCTTATGACTTATTAACTCTTTATGGGCATAGCGATGAAAGCAACAAATCACATCTCTAGGTCTATTTAAGTTCACTAAGCAGGGTCCCAGGGATCTATGTAGCCTCTCAAATTCTAGGTTCTGTGGGGGGGGGGGGGGGGGGGGGGGGGCAGGAATAGCCAGCTGTTGGCATATTTCCATAATCGTGGGCTGTAATGCCTCTCTTCCTATTGCTTCAGGCACCCCCCTGAACCCTTTTTACGTCTACTATGGTTGTCGTGTGCTTCCAACTGAAGGACACGGATCTCAAACTTACTGAATGACATATCGGTATGGATGTCACATCACTTCCTCAAACTCAATCTTTCTAAAACTGAGCTTGTTGTATTTCCTCCTTCACGGTCCCCGTGAAGTGACCCCGTGACTTCAGAATTAATATCAACAACACAATCATTGGTCCCTCTACACATGCCGGGGTCCTGGGTGTAAACCTTGACTCTGATATCTCCTTCAGCCCCCATATCCAATCACTGGCTAAATCCTGCCGCCTTCACCTCCACAACATATCCAGAATTTGACCCTTCCTGACTAATGACACCACAAAGCAACTTATTGACTCCTTGATTATTTCCCCGCCTTGACTACTGCAACTCTCTCCTTAATGGCCTACCCTTAACCACTTCAGCCCCGGACCAATTTGCAGCCAAAGGACCAGGCCCCTTTTTGCGATTCGGCACTGCGTCGCTTTAACTGACAATTGCGCGGTCGTGCGACGTGGCTCCCAAACAAAATTGGCGTCCTTTTTTTCCCACAAATAGAGCTTTCTTTTTGTGGTATTTGATTGCCCCTGTGGTTTTTATTTTTTGCGCTATAAACAAAAATAGAGTGACAATTTTGAAAAAAATGCAATATTTTTTTACTTTTTGCTATAATAAATATCCCCAAAAAATATATAAAAAATTTTTTTTCCTCAGTTTAGGCCGATATGTATTCTTCTACATATTTTTGGTAAAAAAAAAATTGCAATTAACGATTATTGATTGATTTGCGCAAAAGTTATAGCGTTTACAAAATAGGGGATAGTTTTATAGCATTTTTATTAATATTTTTTTTTACTAGTAATGGCGGCGATCATAGATTTTTATTGTAACTGCGACATTATGGCGGACACATCAGACGTTTTTGACACATTTTTGGGACCATTGTCATTTATACAGCAATCAATTGAGAGAAAACAGGAACCACCGCTTCAAGGCGTCTCCTCGAGGAAAATGCTTGTCTTCCCAGATTAAGGAGCCCCAGGTGCTGGCTAACACAATCACAATAGGTAGTGGTGAAAGAGACTCTGGACAGCCGCACACCGGGAGAAAACTTAAAATCCTGTGCTTTTTTTTGCAAAAAGATCACATCAAAATAAAACAATCCACGACAATGAGGGGCACACAAAAAAACCGACGTGTTTCGCACCAAAATTAGTGCTTATTCATTATGAATAAGCACTAATTTTGGTGCGAAACGCGTCAGTTATTTTTGTGTACCCCTCATTGTCGTGGATTGTTTTATTTTGATGTGATCTTTTTGCAAATAAAAAGCATAGGATTTTAAGTTTTCTCCCGGTGTGCGGCTGTCCAGAGTCTCTTTCACCACTACCTATTATACAGCAATCAATGCTATTTAAATGCATTGATTCCTGTATAAATGACACTGGCAGTGAAAGAGATAACCACTAGGGGGCGGGGAGGGGTTAGGTCTGTGACGTGTGTGTTTTTTTTTTTACAGTAGGGGCGTGGCTGACGTCTGACGTCACTGATCGGCTTTCCCGATGACAGGGAACAGCCGATCAGTGACAGGCAGTGTAGAAAGCGCAGGGAGGTTTGTTTACACAGACCTCTCCCCATTCTTCAGCTCTGTGATCCGATCGCGGGACACCAGCGGCGATTGGGTCCGCTGGTCCCACAGCCATGGTCACGGAGCTCCCGATCGGGTCGCGAGCGCGCCGGCGGCACGCTCGTGACCCACGGCTGGGCAATTTAAAGGGGACGTACCTGTATGTGCTTTTGCCCAGCCGTGCCATTCTGCCGACGTAATTGTGCAGGAGGCGGTCGGGAAGCGGTTAAGCAGGCTATGCCCCCTTCAGTCTATTATCAATGCTGCTGCTAGACTAATACACCTCACTAATCGATCTGTGACTACCACCCCTCTCTGCCAATCCCTTCACTGGCTTCCCCTACCCCACCGTGTAAAATTCAAAATATTAAACATAACATACAAAGCCATCCACAACATTGCCCCATCTACATCACCAACCTCATCTGCAGATCTGTGCAATGCTCTGCCACCACTGTGCAACGCTCTGCCACCACTGTGCAACGCTCTGCCACCACTGTGCAATGCTCTGCCACCACTGTGCAATGCTCTGCCACCACTGTGCAACACTGCAATACTCCGCCAATACTCTGCCAATACTCTGCCAATAAATTTTTATAGAAACAAAGAATTTTTATTTATTTTGTTTACCGAATTTTCAGTATATTTTGATTTATAGCGCAAAAATTTAAAAACCCAGCAGTGATTAAATACCACCAAAAGAAAGCTCTATTTGTGTGAAAAAAAGGACACAAAATTCATTTGGGTTCAGTGTTGTATGACTGAGTAATTGTCATTCAAAGTGTGAGAGCACCGAAAGCTGAAAATTGGTCTGGTTAGGAAGGGGGTTTAAGTGCCCAATTGTCAAGTGGTTAAAACTGAACTACCAATATTGATTGGGTTAGTTAAGCATATGCTCAAAAAACTTCAATTACCCAAAAGGTAAAAATAAAAACATTAATACTTTACCATGGCTTAAGACTCTTTTGTTTTGAGAAGTATCAACTGGATGTCCATCTCTGCGCTTTGTTTTTCTCCTCTTGTCTCTCCGTCTCAAGATCTCCTTCAGTCTCCCTCGTGTCATGTGTAACCCTCTCTATATTCCCCCTAGAATATGGGTGTGGAAATGCCTCATGAGTGACATAAAACACACATCATTTCGTGAATAGTTTCCTTTATTCACCATTGCCAACAGGGGCGGTATTGTAAAATAATTTACTTTATTTAATTCTTGAATATCCTTTTGACTTTAGGCTTAACAGAAAGCCATGCATTAGACTGAACTGTCACTTATGTGTCAAACCACTCAGACCAGTTAATCATGCCTATAACTACTCCAATATAATTTACTAAGATATTGGGGATTATTGTTAATATGATTGATTGCAGTGTGATTCCACTGTTCTACAATACACACCAGCCTATGGACCTTATATTGTGTATTTTACTAAGTGTTAAGGCCTTTATTTTACGATCTAAGCTGATATGCAAGGAGCCTTAGACCCCTTTCACACTGGGGCGGTTTTCAGGCGGTACAGCGCTAAAAATAGCGCCTGTACACCGCCGGAAAAAAACGGCCCCATTCACTCCAGTGTGAAAGCCGGCGGGCTTTCACACTGGAGCGGTGCGCTAGCAGGACGGTAAAAAAAGTCCTGCTAGCAGCATCTTTGGAGCGGTATAGGAGCTGTGTATTCACCGCTCCTACCCATTGATTTCAATGGGACACCGCGGTAATACCGCAGCAATACCGCCGCAAAGTGCCGCTACGGCGGTGCTTTGCGGGGGATTTTAACCCTTTTTCGGCCACTCGCGGGGGGTAAAACCGCCCGCTAGCGGCCAAATACCGCAGCTAAAACGACGGTTAAGCAGCGTTAAATATAGCGCTGCTTTACCGTCTCCGCGCCCCCCCCCCCAGTGTGAAAGGGGCCTTAGAGTCTCTTACAAACCCTCTTGTGAGGGCTTCTTAGTTTCAAAGATAATGAACTAAAGTTAACCTCTTTAGAAAAAAATATAGAAGCAAAATGTCTTCTGTCGTGTTCATAAAATATATATGAAAATATACAGTATGATTCAGGGGCCTTAGGAATTAATTCTTTTTAATCCCAATAGTTCTGACAGTGGGTTCACAGTGGGACTTGAAATTGGTTCTTCTGCGAGGCGGGTGTCTGCGCTGGTGGCCTTTTCTTTTAATTCCCCTATTTGGTTCTACACATGGGTAGGTTGGTTCTTCATTGGTGCCCCTTCTAACGAACTTCCTATCTGAGGGAATTGTCCTGCCTTCCTTGTGTCCACGGCTGTCGCATCCTGAGGGGATGCGTTGCACTTCTTGTATGTGGTCTGTTTGTATCTGTCCCCCAAGGCCTTTTTCTTCCTTTGATGCTCACAGATGGCCCAACGAGAGGCCTAGTGGCCTCCTCTGCCATGAAATCCTGTTTTATCTGGCAGATGCCTGTTTCGACCAGCACTATTAAGGGCTGGGCTACGTCCTTCCCCATTACAGTGCACTCCTCTAGTGCTGTTAATGGCATATGGCTTTTTTTGGCACTTTTAGGGGTTGTTTTGGTGGTTGGTATGTTTTCCTGGTTGTTCTAGTTGCTTTTTGGTTTGCCCACTCCTTGTTGAGGCTGCTTTGGGACATCCCTATGGCCAAGATTAAGAAGAGCTGTGTCTGTCAATGAAGGAAAGAGAAAATGGTATTTTGTGTTACTCACCATAAAATCCATTTTATCAGAGTTAATTGATGGACAAAACACCCACCCCTCTTTTGGAATTTATACTTCTGACACTGCTTTATGACTAACTGGATTGCATATAGCAAAGAGGGTTTTTTTTTTTTTTTTTTGCCAGCTAGGACTGCCCTTTGGCGGTGCTGAGTTCTTTTCTGCATAGTGTTCTACTCCAGTAGGTGGCAATATAACCCTATAGTCAAGATTCAGAAGAAGCTATGTCCGTCAATGAACTCAGAGAAAGGGATTTTACAGCAAGTAACAAAATATCCTGTTATTTGCCGACAACTGCATAAAAGGAAACAAGGCTACACAACTAATACTAAAGGCCATTTCTCACTTTCCATGAAGCATCTTACTAGTTTTCGCCTACAACCAAAGCTTATCCTCCCCCATTTTGCAAAATTCAAAATGCAACCCACCACAAATGTTTGGCAGTTTTCTGACTCCACTTCTCAAACAGCTACAGCCAAGGTAGCCAACATCTCTCACTTCCCTATCTCCTTACCTGTTCACCCTAAACAACAGTTTATATTATGCCAACTAAATCACTCACATACATACACATACATAAAAAAAGTGTTTGGGCAATCACAATAATCTAATGTGTCAGCTTGCAAGATACGATTCAGTCTCCTTGGAGATTAACAGCTGATTTAAGAACAAAGATACATCCAAGTGTACTAAAGCCACCTTAGGTTATTATGACATTCTGAAAACTACTTGACATTTGCCTTATTTGCTTATGTCACTGCTAAGCTAAAGTGAAATGATGGCTCGGCCAAAGCACTGAATTGGTGGAAATAATATTAACACTCGTCGTCCACAAAAAACACAGGAGCCCTCAGGTGTCTCTACAATGGCTTCTGTTATACTTTACAAAGATGATTCTGTCTTTTAATTCTGATAGGGCATTACATTGGAAAAAGATAAATGGGATTACAAATTTATGCAGCACATTAATATAGGAATCATTCAAGATAGGAAAAAAGTCTTAATGAGTCTAAAGCAAAATCTGCCTGATTGTCAACCAAGTCTAAAATAAGAGCTATATGGTTTGCAAGAAGATGCTAATATTGAGTGTCTTTTCATCATTTTGTTCTGTTTAACCACTTTCAGACCGGACCATTTTGCTGGCTTAAGACCAGACCACTTTTTGCGATTCGGCACTGCAGCGATTTAACTGACAATTGTGCGGTGGCTCCCAAACAAAATTGATGTCCTTTTTTCCCCACAAATAGAGCTTTCTTTTGGTGGTATTTGATCATCTATGCGTTTTAAATTTTTTGCGCAAAAAAAAAATAAAAAACAAAAAAAGAGCAACAATTTTGAAAAAAGAACAAACATATTACAGCGCACACATGCAAAACTGACATTTACCTCCAGCAAGGCTATTTAAAAAGCACCTAGACAGACATTTTCAAAAAAACATTAGCAAAAAATATGGGGATTTGGTCACACCATATTGCTATATGGTGCTTAAGCCCACTTACTGCGACAAAGTACCCCATGATTAGTGGGTCCTACACTATCCATAGATCGGGAGATCCTGCTTCTCTGAACCAAGGGAGATATACTCCTCTATATGGGAGAACATGAGGTCTCCACCCATGATACAGGTGGTGACTAATTGAGGTACTTACTGAGTGGGGTGCTCCACCCAAAAGGATTTGGTCAAAATCCATACAATAGACAAAAAAGATATTTGGGGGGCACACCCTAAAGAATGCATTAAGATGGTGCTGCCATAAGACCATACAACAGAACAAACATATTACAGCGCACACATGCAAAACTGACATTTACCTCCAGCACGGCTATTTAAAAAGCACCTAGACAGACATTTTCAAAAAACATTATCAAAAAATATGGGGATTTGGTCACACCATATTGCTATAGGGTGCTTAAGCCCACTTACTGCGACAAAGTACCCCATGATTAGTGGGTCCTACACTATCCATTGCTATAATAAATATCCCCCAAAAATATATAAAAAAAAAAAATTTTCCTCAGTTTAGGCCGATACGTATTCTTCTACATATTTTTGGTCAAAAAAATCGTAATAAGCGATTATTGATTGGTTTGCGCAAAAGTTATAGCGTTTACAAAATAGGGGATAGTTTTATGGCATTTTTATTAATAATTTTTTTTTTACTAGTAATGGCGGCGATCAACGATTTTTATTGGGACTGCAACATTATGGCGGACACATCAGACATTTTTAAAACATTTTTGGGACCATTGTCATTTATACAGCAATCAGTGCTATACAAATGCACTGATTCCTGTGTAAATGACACTGGCAGTGAAGGGGTTAACCAGGGGTGGCAGTGTAGTGGTTAAGTGTGTCTTAGGGGCGTGTTACTAACTGTGGAGGGCGTGGCTGTGTGTTAGTGATCACTGATCTCTGCTCCAATCACAGGGAGCAGAGATCAGTGTCACTTGTTGCTAGGCAGAACGGGGAGATGCTGTTTACTTCCGCATCTCTCCATTCAGCCTCCCTGTGAGGCGATCGTGGGTATCCCCGCGGCGATCGAGTCCATGGGACCTGTGACCAGACTCACGGGGGTCCCGACCGGCATGCACGCGCCGCCGCCGCCGGCGCTCACGCAATGGCACGGCGGCATTTTTAAAGGGGCGTACCTGTACGCCCTTATGCCTGTCCGTGCCATTCTGCCGATGTACATCTGTGTGCGCCGGCCGGGAAGCATTTAAATACAGCTCTCTGATCTCTCTTTCAAACATGTTTTTAACCTAATATTGTATGCATCTACAAACCAACACTAATTGCCAACAGGCCATTACACTGCTAATTTAACCCCTTCCCTACCCGCCCATAGTCATATGACGCCCACAAGGTGGATCTACCATCCTGGGTGGGCGTCATATGACGTCCTCCCATTCCCAGCCGCCTGGGGGGCCCGCCCGCGGCGTCGCTCGGGACCCGGTGCGGGTGCCCGGCGGCCTCGATGTCCGCCGGGCACCCGCGATTGCCCGTTAAAACAACGGGACCGGGCGGGACCGTGGAGCTGTGTGTGTAAACACACAGCTCCACGTCCTGTCAGCGAGCAGGAGACCGATCATGTGATCCCAGCACGGAGGAACACATGATCGGTCTCCTCCCCTTGAGTCCCCTCCCCCCACAGTTAGAATCACACATTTAGGGAAAACATTAACCCCTCCCCTCCCCCTAGTGTTAACACCTTCCCTGCCAGTCACATTTACACAGTAATCAATGCAATTTTATAGCAACGATCGCTGTGTAAATGTGATTGGTCCCAAAAATGTGTCAAAAGTGTCCGAAGTGTCCGCCGCAATGTCGCAGTCACGAAAAAAAAAATCGCAGATCGCCGCCATTACTAGTAAAAAAAAAAAAATGCAATAAATCTATCCCCTATTTTGTAGACGCTATAAGTTTTGCGCAAACTGATCAATATACGCTTATTGCGATTTTTTTTACCAAAAATATGTAGAAGAATACGTATCGGCCTAAACTGAGGAAAAAAATAGTTTTTTTTTTAAAAAATGGGATATTTATTATAGCAAAAAGTAAAAAATATTGTGTTTTTTTTTCAAAATTGTCGCTCTTCTTTTGTTTATAGCGCAAAAAATAAAAACCGCAGGGGCGATCAAATACCACCAAAAGAAAGCTCTATTTGTGGGAAAAAAAGGACGTCAATTTTGTTTGGGTGTAACGTCGCACGACCGCGCAATTGTCAGTTAAAGCGACGCAGTGCCGAATCGCAAAAGTGCTCTGGTAAGGAAGGGTAAAAAATGGCCCGGTGCTGAAGCGGTTAAAGGGCTAGTTCACATTTACCCAAAAAATTGCCTATGCAGATTAAAACAAAACTGTTAAGCTTTGATTAAAGTTAAATAATGTTCTTACTATAGGTGTAGGCCATTTACGTACCTCCCAAAGCCTGGCTGAAAAACTCCCAGAGATGGCCTGCCTTGTTACTAGGATGTTGCTAAGACACTTCGAGCCAATTCAACCCCCCTGCATGCACTCTTTCCCCTGTTGCAATAGTTTTGAGCTTAGAGATGCTGTGAGGGGTAACAGCTGGGAGTGTCTTAGCAACGTCCTAGCTACAAAGCAGTACAGGATGATGCCATCTCTGGGAGTTTTTCAGCCAGGCTTTGGGAGGTACACAAATGACCTACACCTGTAGCTACAGCATTATCCAACTTTATTCAAAGCTACACAGTTTGTTTTTATATACAGATACCCTCTATCAGCATAAGCAGTTTTTTGGTAATGGTAAACTAACCCATTAAAGACCAAGTTGTCTGCGCTTCCACTGGGAAGATTTACCCTCACTTCCTGTCCTAATGACACAGTTCCAGTATGAACAGTTAGTGATAGCAACAAAAGCACATTTATTAGGTATAGTGGGAAGGGATCTGAATGTGTTTTCTATCTCAGTGACACCTACACCTCTCATTCCCTATGGTTACCAAGGTGGGAAGCCGCCCCCCCCCCCCCCCCAGGAGAACACAGTGATAATTGCTAGTAGGTATAGCTGCTGGTAATAATCGTATGCTAAAAATCCAACATGCTGGTTGTACCAAATAGATGGATCGACTTGGGTACAATCAGCCTACCTATGGATGGACAAACAAATGACAACGACCCCAACCTATAAATAACCTATGCGGCAAGGAGCACATTGAAGGGCAACGCATGTCAAAAAACAAACAAAACTTCCCAGCTTACTTACCAGTCAGCCCTAAACAAACCAAATTGACCCTATCTAAGTGTTTACATAAAAAACAAGGGGTTTCGATTGCACATATTTGAAAATATATGCGTGAGCTGCAGCAGCCACGTCACGGCACCCCAGTGTACTGCAGTCCAGTTGTTGAATTGGTGCGAAATGGTGTCCCAAATGGCAGAACACGCTATGGCAGAACACGCTATGGCAGAAAACGCTGGGCAGAAAACGCTGGGGCAGAAACGCTATGACTTAACGCTGAGGCAGAAACGATACAACAGAAAAGCAGAGACTGACACGCAAAGACTGACATGCTAAGGCAGAAATGCTGGGGCAGAAACGCTATGACAGAAACGCTGGGACAGAAACGCTACGACAGAAACGCTATGACAGAAACACTACAGCAGAAACGCTGAGACTGAATCGCTTAGACAGAAAGGCTATGACAGAAAAGCTTAGACTGAAACGCTGAGACTGAAACGCTGGGGAAAATACGCTATGACAGAAACGCTGAGACTGAAACGCTGGGGAAAATATGCTATGACAGAAACGCTGAGACTGACACGCTGATTCAGAAATGCTGGGGCAGAAATGCTGAGACAGAAATGCTGGGGCAGAAACGCTACTACTAAAACGCTGAGACTGAACGCTAAGACTGAGCGCTGGGGCAGAAACGCTGAGACTGAGCGCTGGGGCAGAAACGCTGAGACTGAGAGTGACACTCCCCATGTTGCCCCATGTGAGTACCGGGGGTGAGCAGGCGGGTGTGCGCCCCCCCATGGAGCCTGCGTGAGAAAACCAGGAGGCGTACGGGCATCCCCTCCATGATCCCGGCGTGAGTACCGGGAGGTAGGCTGGTGTGTGGGTGGCTCCCCCATGGAGCAGGCGTGAGAAACCAGGTGGCCCCCCCCAGCTCAGCGTGAGGACCAGGATAAGCGGGCAGGCAGCCCCCCTGGAGGATACCCGGCGTGAGTACCGGGAGAAGTAGGTGGGCAGGCGCCCCTCCCATGCTGCCCGGTGTAAGCACCGGGAGGGGAACAGCCACGAGACTCCAGCAGCTGACCTGCCGCTCGGCAACGAAAACCGGAAGTGACGCGATCACCCTGCTGACCCGGAAATGACGTCCAACCCTGCAAGCAACGCCAACACTGGACCCGACAGGTGAAGAGGAATATGTACCCTCAGACTCCTCCCACAAACACAGGCTGGCCAGCCTTCTTACATATAATATGCACTATTTATCTTTCAAAAAGTGTAAACCTTCCATCCAAATTCTAAATTGCAGCATTTGTGGGGGGCGTGTCCGGATGTGAGCCACAGTAGACGTGTCTAAAGCCCCATACACACGGTCGGATTTTCCGATGGATTCTGTCCTATCAGACAATGTTGTCGGAAATTCCGACCGTGTGTAGGCACCATCGGACAGTTTCCATCGGATTGTCCGACGGACAAAGTCCTATCTCCTGCTGGATAGATTTTTTGACAACAAAGTCCGATCACACCAAATCCGATCGTGTGTAGCGAATTCCGACGGACAAAGTGCTACGCATGCTCAGATCACATTACAAGACCAAAGCTATTGGCTACTAGCCTCTACGTAGTCCCGTCGTAGGCAACAAACGTCACCACGTTCAGAATGATCAGATTTTCCGACAACTTTGTCCGTGTGTACGCAAAACCAACATCGGACAAAGTACGACGGACATGATCCGACGGACCTGGTCCTCGGATAATCCGAGCGCGTGTATGGGGCTTTAGAGACGCTCCAGTAATCCTGATCTTAATCCATCGCCAGACTTGATGAAAAAAACCTGGTAAGCCTTCAAACCTCCTCTGACAGTTCATCCACATCCCCTGCTCCAGCCCCAGCCAGTATTTTTTGTGAACGGCCGCCCGATTCGGCAGTGTTAACCCGGCAACGGCCTGACCATCCTGATCCTAATCCATAGCTCCCAACTGTCCCTGATTTCGAGGGACTGTCCCCGATTTGTCTCTCATTCCTCATTTGTCCCTCATTTTGGTCTGATCTATATAAATGTATATAAAATTTACTTTTTATCTATCAAAAAGTGTTTTCTGGCACTAAACCTTTCAGCTGATTTCTAAATTGCTGCGTTTGTAAATTCCAAAAGCCAATATAAAGGAATAGTAGTGGTAAAAAAAGCACTTGAGGGTTTAACCAATCTTGTTTTTTTTGTACAATTCTCCTTTAAGGGACGTGGCATGGGATGTGTCTTATGCCTGCGTACTTTTGCTGATAGGTGTCCCTCATTCCCATGTCAAAAAGTTGGGAGGTGTCACGTACTTGGTGGTAGAGTCTGGTATGCAGAGGGAGGCCTCTCTTACACCTCTGACTCGAGGCCCCTGATAGAGAAAATAGGAGGCACAGGAGTGCAGAGTCGCACGAGTGCCTGACAAGGTTGCTGGTAGACGACCAGGACTGGAACTGAAGCAGGAACTGGAACGGACCCAGAAACAGCTGTCAGACTGGAAACTGGAGCTCAGGCAGGTGCAGGCAGATGAACTGGAAGTGTAGGCACTCAAGTCCAGAGCAGGTAGACACTGGGGCAGGGTCAGGTGCAGGCAGGTTCGGCAACGGGCTGGCAGCAAGGTAGCAGAAGGAGCAGGCAGGGACATGGTCTCAGGTACAGGCAGGTTCGGCAACAGGAAATTTGGAAAAAACACTGC
The DNA here is from genome assembly GCA_028564925.1 of Lithobates sylvaticus. Taxonomy (NCBI): domain Eukaryota; kingdom Metazoa; phylum Chordata; class Amphibia; order Anura; family Ranidae; genus Lithobates; species Lithobates sylvaticus. The sequence continues at coordinate 559,330,008 of CM053027.1, read as the reverse complement.
GCCAAACTCAGATGGAAAAAATTAGCTGCTAGCACAACAATCAGACTCAATTGTATACAAACATGAAATTATAAAAGGAGAAGGAGAAGGTTGACTCCTCTTCAAGTCAGAATTGGTCACAACCATTAATTATTACCCTGGGACTGCATTATTACTCCTCCTTGCAATTCCACTCCTTGCAAACCCCATTCATGGCGGACTGTGGACTAACACAACATCATTGGTAGAACACACCTGACCGATATAACATTACCAGCGGAGTATACTCTTGGGGTCATTTGACCCTGTGAACATAACCCATTACTGCCATTACAATTGGTTGATTATAGAACTGATAAGCCCTTTTTTTTCAAACAGAACGATATATTTGCTATTTCTTATATGCGTTTTGGAAAAATCGCATGACTGCTTTATATATGTGCTTTTGAAAAATCGCACAATTTGGCTGTTACAGAGAAATCCTTTTTTTAGACAGATACCCATCAGTGTTCTAATTACCCTACAGTGATCTATGTCTATGACTGCCTCCTGTTTTATGAGTAATATCATAATTGTGTACAGCTGATCAGAATTTAGTTACTACTTTTATTTTACTGGATTTGTGTTAGCCCGTCGGGATGGTCTGACGGACTACATTTCTTCAATTATTTTTGAGTTTGTTTTCACCTATCACATTTCCATGCGTTTTTTTAAGAGAAGAAAAGTCGCACAATTTTTTTACTACACCCTCATTTGCCATCTTTGATAGAAAATTGCACACTCTACCTCTACAGGGCCTGTGAGAACACTTTTTTAGACCTGTGTTAGGAGACGGAGTTGTACATACTCTTATCACATTGAATTGTTTTATCCTGTTTTTTTTTTTGATATTTTCACTTCATGAGAACGTGACCCTTCTTATCGTCGGGCCATTCTATCACTACAGATCACCTTACCTTCTCACTTCATATAAGAGATATGAGTGACTATTAATATACCTGTCATGCATCTTCGCCCATAGAGTTTGAATCCTCTATGTGGTTTTATGCAAAACAGGAACACTCATTTCCTTCTTTACATTGTTCACTGTTGCACTTTAGGGACACATCTCCCGTCATCCACGTCTGCAAACAATTTCCTTTCTTTTCTTTTTCTTTTTTCCCACACAAGCGCTGCACTTTTATAATTTCAGGTTCGGCAACAGGCTGGCACCGAGGTAGCAGAAGGAGCAGGCAGGAACGTAGTCAAAACAGGCCGAGGTCAGATGCAGGCAGATAAGCAGGGATAGTCAGGAGCAAGCCGGGTAGAGTCAACTGGAGCAGGATACAGGCAAACGACAATCAAGGGTCTCAGGTAACGCTGTAGACCGGACAGCACCGATCCAAGGAAGCAAGGCAGTTTATATAGTCTGTAGCGCCACAAACGTCACTGGACGTGCACCTAGCTGAACTTACCTGTCCGTACTGACCATGGGCTCCTCGGGCTATCTTACCAGCCTCCATCCTGCCGGTCCACTCTGGGCCTCATCCACCACAGATTCCGGCACACAGGCCTGCAATCCTCGCCCATCTCCTCATTCCACTATAAGAGTATAAGGGGCCACTTGACTGAAACTGCCTGTCAGCACCAGTTTCCTGAGGCCTGTGACAGCTGGCATCTTGGCTGTTCCTGCACATCCTGGGGGTAGTCTACCAGGGTACAGTCTACTCTCCTGCACTGCGGTCTCCTCCCAATGCATAACCCCTGCTGATGTCTTTAAAAAAAGACTACCAAATCTAACAAATCTGTCACATTACTTCAGCTGCCACTGACCTCTTCTACACGGCCTGACGCTATCTTGGTTGGGAGGATCCAGGCCTGGCTGGCTGAGTTGGAAATAGATCCCAGGGAGGTTTAGGGGGCAGCAGAATCTGCCCTGCTGCCTCAAGACAGCACAGCCATGATCCCCGCTGTGACTGAACAGAGCAGGACCTCGCTGCCAGTGCGCATAGATCACCTTGCAGAAGAATGCAATCTTATACGGAACAACTTGGACAAAATAAAGGGGAGGCTCACCGAAACGGAGACCAGAGTATCCGCCACTCATGTCACCTCCATAGCAGAGATGCAGCGCTCAGTACAGACCATTGTTGCAAAATCGGCTAAGGTGCAATAATGTTAGATGTTATATTAATGTCCTAGGTCTCCCTGAGGGGGATCGCCCAGCTGAGTTTGCGGAGGAGTTCTTTAAAAGCCTGCTAGATCTTGCGGATGTCCCCCCCCCCACTTATGTGGTTGAAAGAGCTCACCGGGTACCCACGGGCTAGGCCATCCCTGGGACCAATCCCAGACCTTTCTTGGTCCACTTTCTCAACTATAAAGACAGGGAGAGGATCCTTTCTGCAAACACCCCACACTCAAATATGGCAACAACTCTGTTCTTCTTTTCAATGATTTATCAGCTGATTTGCATAGGAAGAGGAAAACCTTCAATGATGTCCGTAAAAGGGTCAGGAATAAAAATATTAAATACAGCATGCTTTATCCCAGCCATCTCCGTGTCCAACATGAAGGAACAATTTGTTTCTTTGATACCCCTGCGGATGCTGACAACTGGATGACCGCATTATCTTATCTCTTGGAATCCACAGGTGCATGGATCCTCCATATCCTGAATTTGTCTTATCCTACAATATTTTCTGCACGTGATCTACCTCATGTGCAAATTTGAGCTTGCTTCACTCTTACCCCCTCAAGATTTATCTTCTTAGAGAACAACTGAAGTTGTTGAACTGCTAAGTTCAACCCACTGCTGGTTATAGGGTGGTAAGTCGATATGGTCCCCACCTGTGGCCAGTAGCGAGATTATAGTTTATTTAGATTTTATTGTTTTTTTTTTTTATGTAATGTATGCTCTATACTCACTGGCTAACTGGCTCTTTTGGGATGATATGTTACTCGGGGTCATCTCTACAGTGCCTCTGTTCTACACCCTCTCTCAGTATCCAAATAGGCAGAAGCCTCCCTTATGTGTATCATCTATCTACTTGGTATGGAACTGAAACTTGTATCTTGGAATGTCGGGGCTTAAACGACAAAATTAAGAGAGCTTTGATGTTTAAGTACCTGAACCACCATATAGCCCCATATAAGACACATCTCCTTGGCACCAAGATCCTTGCTCTTCGTAGGCCCTGGATTCAACAGTCATTCCATGCAACCTATTCTAGCTACACAAGGGGAGTGACTATACTACTAAATAAATCCCTTCCATACAAGGTTTTACACCTGGTGACTGACCCAGAAGGTCGTTATATTATACTGTTGTTGGAAATTAAAATAAATGTGTATGCTATGGTTAACGTATATGTTCCCCCTCCTTTCAACCAGCGGGTCTTGTAGACTGTATATGAAAAGTTAGCCGCACTACAATTCTCCAGGCTTTATATAGCTGGGGATTTTAACTCCACCCTTGATCCATCTCTGGACTTGTCTAATCCTAATTTGCTAAGGGATGAATCTATGTCTAAGCCCTTGTTCAGCATTTATAAACATTACTACCCAACATGCACATGGGACTAGAAGCTCTAAAAGCTAAATGGGTGGGGGACTTCCCTGAAATGGACACGGAAGAGTGGGAAGACCTATGGGAGTGCTTCTCGCAACTGGTCTTGGCCAGGGACAGACTGGTCCAGTTCAATTACGCATAGAGTGTATTTTACACCCATGCGCCTACACAAAATATACCTATCTATTTCATATTCCTGCTGCAGGTGTGCCACGCCTGCGGCGGACTTTATACATATTTTTTGGAGCTGTTCCCTGGTCGAGACTTTTTGAAATGAGGTTACCACATTCATTCGGACAGTCACTATGGTTCAGATTCCATTGAGGGTAGAAATATGTTTGCTGGGGCTTGTAGATCCACTGGCTCCTAGCCGAGCAGTTAGAACTCTTTTGGGGATACTACTTTATTATGCACGTAAGCCCATCATTATGCAATGGAAATCCTCCTCCGCACCATCAATTAACTTATGGAAACGTCTAGTCAATTCAGCCCTGCCATTATACAAAACCACCTATCTGTCAAGTGGTTGTGTCAAGAAATTTCATAAAGTGTGGAACATTTGGGTGGAATCCCCTTATACTAATGCTGACTCTTGGGATGACTAGTTAACACTTCGATAAGTAATTAACGATATATATTGTTGTACAACTCTACATTTATGCTTCAGTCTTTCATGACACGTAAGATATGGGAGTGTGTATTTTCATAAATTCCAGAGTTTAGCTCTATAGGATGTTTGAAAGGGAGAGTTGTAAATAAGAATCCTAATATTTCAGCCTGCGTGGGCGGTTAGAGCGCACCAATTTTTCAATAGTTTAGATTGCCTTTATTTTAGTTAGGTTGTTTTTATTGTGATTGTATTGTGCTTTTGTTTCTGTTTGTTTTTTTTTGTTTTTTTTTTTGTTTTTTTGCTATGCAGCTATGCTAGGTATGCCCAATAGGCTCTGCTATGTACTGTTAACTTCGAAGCCTGCAATAAAAATAATAAAAAAAAAAAAAAAATGCTGCATTTGTAAATTTTAAAAGCTTGTATAAAGGAATAGTATTGGTAAAAAAAAGCAAATGTGGGTTTAACTAATATTTTTTTTTATTCTCCTTTAAGGGGGCGTGGAAGGGGGGTGTGTCCTATGCCTACATACTTTTGCTAATATGTGTCCCTCGTTCCCATCTCAAAAAGTTGAGAAGTATGCAACTATACGTTGTCTACTGTTGTTCCAATAAATTGTAGGATAGAATTCGGATAGTTTTTGACTCAACCTTGTACAAGCTTTGTCACAGGCCCATAATCTAAGTTAAAAAGCCCCTGCCGCCAATTTATAAATTCCAGACAAAAAATAAATAAAAATTCTTGTATATTAAAAACTTGTATGTAGTGTTTTCCTTTCCATAAATTATATTCTATTCACATGCAATGTGCCTTTGAGCTTGCTAAAAACTTTGACTACTCTAGAAAAGTCAATTACTATAATACAACCCCCTCCCTTTCTGCACTTCGTAGCTCTCTCCTCTTCTGGGAATGTCTAATTAAACTGTGCTGGCCCAGCTCTTCCACCCCCTCTAATTTTCCTATAATATTTTTTATGTAGCTGATGGGGAAGGAGAGAGGTGGAATACTATGAAGTGCTAATTGAGTAATACTGTAGCTATAAGTCTGCTAGGTTGCTGACATAATATCCAAGATGGCAGTGCCCATAAACAGCCTCATGCCTTTTGGATGTCTACTCAAAGGAGGCTTTCACAAGTATAAAAATGCATAAAATATATTGACTGTACATATGATCTTATGGCAAGATTGTGGTTGAAATGAATAGTCTAGCGACAAAGTCTCCTTAACTGCAAACCTCAAGGAAGGCCTACAGTGGGGATCGAAAGTTTGGGCACCCCAGGTAAAAATGTGTATTAATGTGCATAACGAAGCCAAGGAAAGATGGAAAAATCTCCAAATGGCATCAAATTACAGATTAGACATTCTTATAATATGTCAAAAAAAGTTAGATTTTATTTCCATCATTTACACTTTCAAAATTACAGAAAACAAAAAAATGGCGTCTGCAAAAGTTTGGGCACCCTGCAGAGTTAATATCTTGTACTGCCCCCTTTGGCAAGTATCACAGCTTGTAAACGCTTTTTGTAGCCAGCTAAGAGTCTTTCAATTCTTGTTTGAGGTATCTTTGCCCATTCTTCCTTACAAAAGTCTTCCAGTTCTTTGAGATCTCTGGGCTGTCTGTCACGCACTGCTCTTATAAGGTCTATCCATAGATTTTCAATAATGTTGAGGTCAGGAGATTGTAAGGGCCATGGCAAAACCTTCAGTTTACGCCTCTTGATGTAATCCCCTGTGGATTTTGAGGTGTGTTTAGGATCATTATCCATTTGTAGAAGCCATACTCTCTTTAACTTCAGCTTTTTCACAGATGGCATCAAGTTACCATTTGCTGAAATTTTATTGAATCCATGTTCCCTGTGCCACTGGCTGCAATACAACCCCAAAGCATTATTGATCCACCCCCATGCTTAACAGTTGGACAGAGGTTCTTTTCATTAAATTCTGTGCCCTTTCTTCTCCAAATGTACCTTTGCTCATTCCGGCCAAAAAGTTCTATTTTAACCTCATCGGTCCACAGAACTTGTTTCCAAAATGCCTCAGGCTTGTCTATATGTTCATTTGCAAAGTTTAAACGCTGATTTTTGTGGTGAGGACGTAGAAGAGGTTTTCTTCTGATGACTCTTCCATGAAGACCATATTTGTACAAGTATCTCTTTATAGTGGAATAGTGTACCACAACTCCAGTGTCTGCCAGATCTTTCTGGAGGGATCGTGCAGTCAAACGTGGGTTTTGAATTGCTTTTCTCACAATCCTGCGAGCTGTTCTGTCTGATATTTTTCTTGGTCTTCCAGATCTTGCTTTAACTTCCACTGTTCCTGATGACTTCCCATTTCTTAATTACATTCTGAACAGAGGATATTGACATCTGAAAACGCTTTGCTATCTTCTTATAGCCTTCTCCAGCTTTGTGAGCGTCAACTATTTTCAGTTTCAGTTTTCTAGACAACTCATGGGGCTGATTGTTGGGGCAAGGTCAGATGAGTCTAGCCATTTAAAACCTTTGAGATTGACATCATCTGGTCTTCCCAGACGATGATTGAGAACAATCCATGACACTGGCAGGTCTCAGCTTTCCAAAGGGGACAGTGCATGCTTTAAATTCTGCAGGGTGCCCAAATTTTTGCAGACGCCATTTTTTGTTTTTTTGTAATTTTGAAAGTGTAAATGATGGAAATAAAATCTAACTTTTTTTGACATATTATAAGAATGTCTAATCTGTAATTTGATGCCATTTGGAGATTTTTCCATCTTTCCTTGGCTTCGTTATGCACATTAATACACATTTTTACCTGGGCTGCCCAAACTTTCGATCCCCACTTTATACTGTTTGGGCAAATGCCTTGTAGCCCCTTTGATAAAACAGCCCTGCCTGTAAGATATGGGCTAATTATGTTTGTTGACTTGTTTTTTGTATTACGGTGGTATGAGTGAAACGTTGGAAAGTGTTCTCCGAGCAGGTAACAAAAGACAAAATATTTATTTCATGCTAAGAGATGTAACAGTAGCCTTGTACCCAAGCTTAATATGTGGCATTTTACAAGACAGATAATGACTGGGAAGTGGCAATTAAAATGTCATTGGATTGTCTTGTGGCAGACTGCTGAAAGCCATTAAAATCCAACTTAATCCCTTATTTTCAAAGATTATTTATTTAAATGTCAGGTAATGCCTTTTCTGTGGCTTTTACAGAGGCCTCCATGACAGTAATCCTAAAGACTGAGGTGTTTGTACATCTGATGTAAATTTCATCTCCTGTTGTGCATAAAGATTTTTGTCCTGCCATGAATACTGATTTAATTTCCTAACCTTTTGGCTAATTGTCTCAGGTGGTAAATAAAACAGTTTTTGCAAACTACTTAATCTAGGTTCATACTTGTGAGGGTACTGCATGCTGCCCATGGGCTGCTGTACCTGAAGTAAATGCAGGGAAAAAGTCCTTGACCTTTAATACAAATGCAGCTGCATGCATGGTGTTGTGGCATCGTTTGATTTCGGGCATCCAAAAATATGGCACATTTTCAGATGTGTGGGGATGTTATTAAGAATTAACGGCAGCACATTGTGTCTGCAAAAGAGAAGCGTGTTTTGCCTGCGTGTTGCAAATAGGGTTGCCACCTGTCTGAGGTTCACCCAGACAGTCTGGGTCTTGAATCATGTGTCCGGGTTTCAGGCAGACTAAAACCTGGACACATTATTTAGACTAGGCTGTGGCTCCCCAAGTAACCAAGATAGTCACACACAAATCTGTTACAGTTAGAGAACTGCGGGCAGTTGTCTGGGGGCAGGGTGATGATGTCAGCAGGAGCAATTTGGCTACACCTAATGCTCATTGCGGCAAGCTATGCCCACCGCATTACTACTCTCCTTGGGGCACCCAAAGGTTTCCCAGGCCGCGAAAGTGTTTGGGTTTGGCTTGAAGAAAAGGTGGCAACCCTAGTTGGCAATATGTGCGATTATGCATGGGTTCCCGACTGGCACAGATGGCAACCATAGCCTTATTCCCTGTACACGCGGTCGGAAATTCTGACGGAAAAAGTCCGATCAGATTATGTTGTCGGAAAATCTGATCATGTGTGGGCTCTATCGGACTTTTTCCATCGTAATTTCCGATGGAAAAAGTTTCCGATCTGACTTTTTCCGATCGTGTGTCGAGAATTCCGACACACGAAGTGCCACGCATGCTCAGAAAAAATTTGGAGACGAAAGCTATTGGCTACTGGCCTCTACGTAGTCCTGTCATACGTGTTGTACGTCACCTCGTTCCTAACGATCGGATTTTCTGACAACTTTGTGTGACCGTGTGTATGCAAGACAGGATTCCGACGGATTTTGTGGTCGGAATGTCCGACTGTGTGTACAAGGCATAAGGCATTTTCCAGTCAAAGCAACACTTGCAGACAGCATTCATATAGTTCTATCTTGCTGTAAACACTGCCCATGTATCATGAATAATATGAAGATACAATATGAAGATTAATAAAACAGATTTTACTATATATCTGCTCGGTAACACAAATTGCTAATCAATCAATCACGTGGCAGCAACTCAATGCATTTAGGCATCTAGATGTGATGAAGGCGACTTGTTGAAGTTCAAACCGAGCATCAGAATGGGGAAGAAAGGGGATTTAAGTGACTTTGACCATGGCATGGTTGTTGGTGCCAGACGGGCTGGTCTAAGTATTTAAAAAACTGCTGATCTACTGGGATTTTCACGCACAACCATCTCTAGGGTTTACAGAGAATGGTCCAAAAAAAAAAGAGAAAATATACAGTGAGCGGCAGTTGTGTGGATGAAAATGCCTTGTTGATGTCAGAGGAGAATGGGCAGACTGGTTTGAGATGGTCGAAAGACAACAGTAACTCAAATAACCACTCGTTACAACCAAGGTATGTAGAATACCATCTCTGAATGCACAACACATCGAACCTTGAAACAGATGGGCTACAGCAACATAAGACCACACTGGGTGCCAAGAACAGGAAACTGGGGCTACAATTCACACAGGCTCACCAAAATTTGACAATAGAAGATTGGAAAAGCGTTGCCTGGTCTGATGAGTCTCGATTTCAGCTGGGACATTCAGATTGTAGGGTCAGAAATTGGCATAAATAACATGAAAGCATAGATCCATCCTGCTTTGTATCAACAGTTCAGGCTGGTGGTGGTGTTGGAATGGTGTGGGGAATATTTTCTTGGCACACTTTGGGCCTCTTAGTAACAATTAAGCATTGTTTAAATGCCACGACCTACCCGAGTATTGTTGCTGACCATATCCATCCCTTTATGACTACAGTGTACCCATTTTCTGATGGCTCCTTCCAGCAGGATAACGCACCATGTCATGAAGCTCAAATCATCTCACTATTGGTTTCTTGAACATGACAATGTGATCACTGTATTCCAAAGGTGTCCACAGTCACCAGATCTCAATCCAAAAGAGCACCTTTGGGATGTGGTGGAATGGGAGATTTGCATCATGGATGTGCAGCCGAAACATCTGCAGCAACTACGTGATGCTATCAGTGTCAATATGGACCAAAATCTCTGAGGGATGTTTTCAACACCTTGTTGAATCTATGCCATGAAGAATTAAGGCTGTTCTGAAGGCAAGAGGGGGTCCAACCCGGTACTAGTAAGGTGTACCTAATAAAGTGGCAGGTGAGTGAATATATACCACAAAGCAATACAGTGTATTGGTGTGAGCTAAAAAAGTAGGACATAAGGCAAGTTGCCTTGTCTATGCATTGGGACAATGTTGTCCAACAAATATAGTGTGACAAGGCTTTTGAGTTATCTTTTGCCCCGTAGAGTGTAGACAGCCATTTATCTATGTGTAGTAGCATGGAGCTGCGTACAGCCAATGAAGATGCAGAGCCTGTACAGACTAAGGCCCCTTTCACACTGGGGCAGTTTGCAAGCGCTATTGCGCTAAGAATAGCGCCTGCAAACCGACCCGAAACAGCTGTTGCTGTTCCTTCAGTGTGAAAGCCCGAGGGCTTTCACACTGAAGCGGTGCGCTTGCAGGACGCTCAAAAATGTCCTGCAAGCCGCATCTTTGGCTCGCTATAGGAGCGGTATATTTACCGCTCCTATAGCGCCCGGTCCCATTGAAAACAAATGGGGAGCGCGCCGAACCCGCCCGCAAATGCCGCTGCAGCGGCGGTTTGCGGGCGGTATTGACCCTTTTTCGGCTGCTCGCGGGGGGGTAAAAACACCCCGCGAGCGGCCGCAATGCGCCGCTAAAACGCCGGTAAAGCGGCGCTAAATATAGCGCCGCTTTACCGCCAGCGCCCCCACCGCTCCAGTGTGAAAGTAGCCTAATGCCTACAGGCAAATTTGACAGGTAAGCAGGGAGGAGCCTTGCGTGCCTGTCAAACTTGGCTGTATGGGTGAGTCTGTACAGCTGATGCATCTCCGTTCACTTATATAAGCTGCCTGCCTGCAGCTCCATATAGATAATCAAATGTCTTTTCATGCTGTATGGGGCTCTGCACCCATGTGAATGAAGCCTAAGTGAAAAAGATACACATGTGTAGCACCCTTCTATATTAGGATGTTTGAGAGGCTCAGGTAAATGTAGTTCTTTGGCTCCTCTGTAATCACCAGCGCACTGTGTGTATTTTTAGCTCTTCTGGGTCTCTTTGGCTGCAGGCTCAACTGCTTCCCCCTGCCTTCTAGTGTATTCTAGAAAGTAATGTGTTGGAAGAGGCAGAGCCTTGGCCTTAATATTTATGTGATCTCAGCCAATGCCCAGTAGGTGGCTGAGGAGTACATAAATAGTTTGGGGGCCTGGAGCAGCAAGGTTCTTGTCCAGGGGGAGGCGACCCCAGCACGAAGGGCTCCTGCTCTTCTGGGCAGTGTAGCTGAAGTGTGTAGGAGTTCATCGAGGTCCCAGCTCAGTGAGAGAAGAAGGGGCTAATTTCTCAAAGTAGTTGGAGACAAATCAAAGGTATTCACCAAGGATCTAGCCTGGAGATGCACAGGAAAAGTGTACGGCCGATATTGGATGGAGGCATCCAAGTATACAGGGATATTGCGAGTATATGCCTGGATGTAAGATCCTAATGACTATTTCCTGCTCTAACCCCTTGAGTATCTGCTTCAGTGCTGATGGATTATGACCTTTTCCTTTGCTTGGAGTCCCAGGGTTGCCGTTCTCCTATTGTCTGCCAAGAGGGGGATTATCCTGAAAAGCATGAAAAAAAAGACACTCCTTGCATGGTCATTGAGTTGCGAGACTGCTCGAGTTGTTGTATGCCTGGCTGCTTTACACCCAGGTGGGAATAGAACCTGGGGAAAATCAACGGGGCCCGACAGGGGTCTGCGCTACACATGTAAAACTCTGAGGGCCTATTCACACCATATTCGTTGGACAACATTGTTCCAATGCAAAAACAAGGCAATTTGACTTATGTCCTACTATGAAGCCTTACACTGATAATTTCTTATTTAAAAGATAATGCTAATCTGTTGCACAGAAATGTAACTGCTTCTGGGTCTAAAAGTTTATTATTATTGACTTTCCTAGATATTGTTCTCAGTCTGATAGGTGAGGGAGTAGCTGATTGCTTAATCTGTGTTACATGTGTTTGAAATTCAGATCACACCGCACAAACACTAGCCTGAGCTCTTCCATACACCTTACTAGGGATGCACCGATACTGATACTAGTATCGGTATCAGTGCCGATACCAAACATTTGTACGAGTATCGGTACTTGCTCAAATGCTCACATGACTAATACTTGTATTGGACCAGGCGTCCTCAAGCCTCACAGGTGATCGTTGCAGCGGTGGGGGCAGTTACAAGCACCGATCTCCCTGTATAGCTTTTCTGACAGACGCTTCTCCTCCTCTCCCTCCCGCGGCTGTCAGGTGCTGTGTTAAAAGATCATCCCCGACTGTCCCCGTGTCCTCCCCCGGAGTCCTCCTCCCTCTCTCGGGGTCACTGGATCCCAGTGTCCTCTTTCCTCTCAGCAGTGTCCTCCTCTTTATCTGCTCCCAGGGTCCTCCGTGTCCTCCTCTGGTCCCCCTTGTCCTGGATCTGTCAGGATGGAGAGCGGAGGAAGGAGCTGGTAAATCTGTCATTTTCCAGCTCCTTCCTTTTCTGAATGAACAGAGGCAGTGATCACTGCCTCTGTCCATTCATAACTGAGCATCGTAAACTGTGTTTACAATGCTTCAGTTTATGAATAGAGAGCAGCCTCTGTCACCTCTCCATTAATTTTCAGTGTAGCTGAAGCTGCTGAGAAAGGGACTGGGGATTCTGTGTTCCCAATCCCTTTCTCTGACTCAAAGTGGAGATATCAGGGGTCTGTTTAGACCCCTGATATCTCACCAAAGCCCCCCCCCCCCAACAGGGCTAATAAAAAATAAATAAAAAAAAAAGAATTGTAATAAATAAATATGTGAAGGTTAAAACTGTAAAAACAAAAGTGGGACAGAGGATCTTTTCCCCTTTCCCTTTACCCCACCCCCCCTCCTTTTTTTTTTTTTTTGTTTGTAGACGTTATGGATGGTTGGATGCATGTTTTGATGGGTTTTTGATGAATGAATGGGAAACAAGGGAAGGAAAGAAGGAAATAGAAATATTATTAAACCTAAGATAATATGAAGGAGCATATAGGGTTATATTTATATTGAAGCACGGTAATCAAATACGTTAAGATTTAAAGCAAATGTAACTATTAAGATATTTGTGTGTAAGAGTAATGTAAAACTGTTGTAAAAGAAAATTTTGATAAAGATATTTAAAAAAAAAAAACTGTAAAAACAATAAGAAAATAACAAACACTGACACCGTCCACTCCCCCCCCCCCCCCCCCAAAAAAAAAGAAAGCATTGTAAAAAGATCAACAGAAAAATATAAATTTGAAAAAATAATAAAAAACTATTGACACAGTCCACGCCTCCTCAGTGCCCACCAGTGCCACCTATCAGTGCTGCATATTGAAAGGAAATAAATCAAGATTAGGGGTATTCTCTGCTTTGGTGTACTATACAATCCGAAACCAGATCTGGGAGATTTGCCCTTTGAGATAAAGAAAAGTATACACAGCAGGTTTCTCTCCGAGCAAATCTAATCTTTATTCTTGGGTGTGAATATATAAAGGGGCTTTTCAGAAAGTACCGCCCTTTAACAGATTATCCAATCATATACAGAGACGCACAAGTACAGTCTGACGCCCACAGTGAAACTAATTATTTCTAAAATATCACGTGCTTTACTAGAAATGAAACTCAACAAGAAGATTACAGTATTATGGAAAAACGAAACTAGATAAGCAAGACTTGAGCATACTTCACAAAATGGATGTTAGAGACACACAAAATGGAAGCTGACTATAATACAAAGAAGTAGTTAAACTAAATATCCCTTCAATCCCCTCTTAGATCATATAAGATGATCTCTACATTCTATGTTGTGCTTTAATACTTCTTTGGGGCTGTGGCATAGATTGCCTGATGACTCTTCATGTATGTCATGTGAGATAGAACCTTATCATCAGGAGATCGAAGGTGCGCAATTATGTAAGTGCAACATTTAAAACAGAGGTAAAGAATCAGAGCAAGGATAAATAGCATAACAAGGACAATGTCTTTTAACCATAAAAATATACCTCCAAGCTCAAATCCTACATTGGCAAATGGGATCCATGTTTTAGCAATGTCCCTAGCTTCCTGCTGGAGCTGGCCTCTAGTGGATGTCCCCTTTTATAATCCCCTACCATTCCCATGACAGATAACAAGGATACAAGGTAACACCATCCCTTAACATGGAGGGGCACCCAGGGATAACACACTTTCCTACAGCATACATGGATACTTTGTCCCAGTGCAAAAGGTCTCTTAGCGACAAACTCATGAGTGTACTTGTCCTGTGTTGCGATTTATAAATTAGTGTAATATTTCACCTACATTTTTAGAGAAAAAGAAAAAGTTATGCAAAGTACAGTTTAACCCTGGGTCAGTTACTTGAAACAGTGAGCAGGCAGGGGCAGAGACTCTGGATTCGCACATGGAGATATTAAATATTGACCTGCTGCAGAAAGAGGGGTTAGTCTGTGTCTCATTCCCTAAATTAAAACACCAAACAGGGGAATGACTTCTACCTGCTATTGGAAAGGTAACAATGTTGTTTATGTACAGAGTGGATATGTTAGTCAAGAATACAGGAGGAGTCTCATTGAGAAAGGAGGAAACATTTAAAGGTACAGCCAAAAGGGCAATTCGGGCAGGGCTAGGATGTTATATTATTATTATTATTATTATTATACAGGATTTATATAACCGTTTGCGCAGCGCTTAATATGCTACATATTCAACATTCTTCATACCCTGATTTTTAGCATAAGCATACTTAAATTTTAGCAAAAGCATCTTATCAGTAAAACTATCTCCAATCTCTCTCTTGGTTCTAGCTTGTGTCAATATAATGTTCTTGTGTGTGTGTGTTTTTGTTCCCACAGATACTTTTAATTGCACCCAAATCTTCAGGGTGGTAGATACAGTTAGTGGTGATCCAGGTGGGTAGGAACACTGTCAGAGAGATCAGGATTAGTGGGCAGAATGCCTTGTCAGAAGTCTGTGGTGAAGTAAGCGAGGTCATCTTCTCTGGCCGGACCTGCTTTCCCAGGAACTCCTTCATCTGCTTGGACTTCTGCTTGAGGGCCTCCTGTATCCAAGATCTCCTTCTTGCTCTTGGGGCTTTGGGCAACCTTTTTTACTCTGTTGGCATGGATCCAGGACTGGCAATTTTCCACTAGGATGGCTGTTCTGGTCACTGCAACCACTGTGGTAGGAGGTCCAAAGGGATACTCTTGCTTCTTATTTCTGTTCAGCTGTTGGACCACCACGGTGTCTCCCAATTTGAAGTGGTGAGTAGTTTCCTGTGACGAAAAAAGAAAAAGGTGCGAGCAACATTTCTCTCAACTGTTTACAATGTTTCAACCAATTACCTTACATATTCTTCCTGTAATAAGTCTAAATCTCCCTTTTCTATCATTAAATGTGCTCTGGCCCATGGGGGGGGGAAAAGTCGACCCATCAAGACATCAAAAGGTGAATACACTGTTGTCTTGGAAGGGTCATTCTTATTTCTGCCAGGACTGCTGGGAGGACCTTCTTCCAGTTGGCAAAGGTTCCTCCTGTGGCGTTTCTTATTTTGTCTTTTTTTATTGTTCTGTTTATTCTTTCTACTATCCCTGAGCTTTGAGGGTGTTAGGGAATGTGAAACTTCCGTTCTATCTTGAGAGTTTTTACCCAGTCCTGGCAGACCCTTGATACAAATGTAGGTCCATTGTCTGTCTGAGTTTATAAGAAGTGGGCATCCCCATCGAGGAATGATTTCCTGAACGAGGATCCTCACTACTGTTTGTGCATCTTCTTTTGTGGTGACAAAAAGTTCAACTCAACTTGAGAACTTGTCCACAATTTCCAAAAAATATTCCTGTCTTCTGCCTAGTTTGGGCATGTGTGTGAAGTCAATCTGCAAATGTGTAAAAGGGGTTGTTGGATATATCAGGTGTTCATGTTCGGCCTTGTGTGGGTTGTTCCTGATACATGTGATGCATCTTGCTACATAAAATTGGCCAGGAAAGTTCTGTAATGTAAAAGTCTTTCTCCAATAGTTCACAAGTGGCTTTCCAGCCTCTGTGACCTATTCCATGGAAATGGGAAATAAAAATGATGCATAAAAAGTGATGCACTAGCTACAAAAAGTGATGCACTAGCTACTGGTATACATGGCTTCCCCTCTTTGCAGAGAAATCCAGTCTTTGGATCTTTCTGCACACCTATTTTGTCCCAACCTCTGAGATCAGCTTCGTTTGCCATACCTGCAAATCTGAAAGAACCTGATCCAAAAAAACAAAAAACAAAAAGAAAACAACAATTCTGGTACTAGCATGGGCATTTGGATCTGTGCATTTTGTGAAGTAGCAGCTTATTTAGCAGCTAATCAGCCAGAGAATTTCCCTTGGCTATCTGTTTGTTGGCTTGTGTATGCTCTGCAGTGTTGTGGAAGATACATCAGACCTGGGTGATGTGTCTTGGTGAATGAGGTCTATGCAATCATGTTGTGGCACAACCTCCTTCTGCTCTCCTTTTAATCCTAAAAGGGCATTTGTATTGGTGCTGGTCCTGAAGTGGGAGAAGCATATTTGATGTGCAATTTTTGATTGGACATCAAGATCAACTCATAGCCGCTCAACCTATGAGCAGACATGTGCTGCGTATGTACATTTTTCATACATTGTGGGTGGTGTGAAGTGTAGTGTCGTGCCCCAGAGTGAAAGAAGTGGCCATCTCAAAACCATCATCGAATAGGATGCCTCTGAGACACACAGGCATGCCTTGAACCTGCACCGGAACCATCTTTGAAAAAAAATAGGGCGCAACTTGTCTCCATGCTCCTGAGCAAGGACACCTGACACGTCCTTACAATTTTCCCTTGCAAACAAATGAAACATTTTTTCTTGCAAACAAATTAAACATTTTTCCTAGTTAGGGAGGCCGAGCCCTGGAGCCATTACCATAGCATTTTTCAAATACACAAAAGCATTGCACATTTCATTTGACCATTTTATACAATCTGGCATGTGTAAACCTGTGGCTTGTCTCAGGAGATTGTAGTAGGAACAGTCAGGTACTCATTGGCGGCAGTAACCAATCATAATTACCAAGAAAGGTGAACATGTCTTTCTTAGCAAGTGGGCGGGGCAGACCCACAAGAGCCATAGCTCTTCTGTGATTGACTTTCCTTTCTCCTTTTGAGAGTACCAAACCAAAATATTCAACCTTTTCTGACACCATTGCAATTTTTCTTTGACACTTTGTGACCACTTTCAAAAATACATTTCAAAAGATCCCTCCCATCCTCCAGGGCGGCCACCCGAGTAGAACTGCAGACAAGGAATTCATCCACATACTGCAGCAGGGATGAACAATATCCTGGTATCCAAGCTCTGAGAGTAGTTTGGAATAGGCTGCAAGGGAGTCTATATAGCCCTGGGGCATTCTGCACCATGTTAGTTGGCGGTTTTAAAAAAAACATAAAGCAAAAAATGGTTGTGCCTCCTCATCCACAGGGACGGAAATAAAAATGCGTTCAATAAATCAATCACAATAAAATACTCTGCATCGTAATGTATGGCGGTAAATATTGATGGCACATCAGGCACTTTTGGGGCAATCGGTACCACTAGGCTATTGATGGCCCTTAGGTCTTGTACAAACCTATAGTCACAATTGCCTTCTTTACTTTTCTTACCTTCTATTTTGTTAATATAGAACAAGATAATTTCCCTTTAAGATCCCTTTTTTTTTTCAAACTCAAACTCATTCTGCTATTCTCTGTGTCCTTGTGTCTGTGCTGCTCCTATCTGGTTATCCAGCCGGAGATCTCCTACAGCATTTTATTTATAGACAAGCTTCATACATTATTACTTTTCTTATTATTTACAACCAAACAAATTTTCACAATATCTATTACATTTAGCGAGATATAAGTACTTGAACCATGTTGGCAAAAAGCCAAACATCCAAATCTTCACTTTCCCTGCATAGCAGCAAAAGGAATCATTACCTTAAGAAAATATTATTTAACACTGCTATTTTCTGCTAACTCTCTAGTCAAAACATTCATACATAAATCATTAAGAATAAACATCAATACATCACCGGATACTGTAGCATTACTCTGCGTTTCGATCGGGAACTTCCATCAATCACAAAATTCATAGGAAGGCACGTCTGTCGCTCTTAAATCTAAGTCCTATGATAACACGGAGCAGTGGAAGGCGTTGTCTTACCTTACAAACGCTGACAAATTCCACACAGACAGTTTACAAATTAGCTTATCCTCTACGCAAAAGATAAGAAAAGCAAAGAGATCGGTTTTGTCCAGCACACCTTAGCAGACTTTGTTTTGTTTTGTAATTACAGTACTGTATTATCATTGATCTACGGACTTCACAATGTCCCAGGGACCCACCCGAGGTCCACATTAACGACTGTCCACCCCCGAACAGACGGCTGCCGCAGTCTTATAAAGAGGACTACACAGAATCCTCACTGCTGTTCACACCGAACAGCTACAAAGGACTTCACAGAGTCCTTTTTGCTATTACACAGAATAGCTATCCCGTTCAGCCCTCAAGGCTGCGGGTGCTGTTATCTCAACAGCGCTTGACTTTCTTCAAAGTCTAAAAACTATTTCTACATAAATCACAGGTCCCGTTAAAGGAACGATTTCTAAATAGAGGTCACGGTGAGAGAAGATATATATCAAGTCTACTCACCCGACATATAATAATCGATCCCGGACGAGCCCCCAAACTGAAAGGAAATAAATCAAGATTAGGGGTATTCTCTGCTTTGGTGTACTATACAATCCGAAACCAGATCTGGGAGATTTGCCCTTTGAGATAAAGAAAAGTATACACAGCAGGTTTCTCTCCGAGCAAATCTAATCTTTATTCTTGGGTGTGAATATATAAAGGGGCTTTTCAGAAAGTACCGCCCTTTAACAGATTATCCAATCATATACAGAGACGCACAAGTACAGTCTGACGCCCACAGTGAAACTAATTTTTTTTAAAATATCACGTGCTGTACGAGAAATGAAACTCAACAAGAAGATTACAGTATTATGGAAAAACGAAACTAGATAAGCAAGACTTGAGCATACTTCACAAAATGGATGTTAGAGACACACAAAATGGAAGCTGACTATAATACAATATCCCTTCACATATTAGTGCCACTGTCACACAAATTTTTGTTACTAAAAGAAGTGTCTGAGTCATTTTAAGTAGAGTGTTAGAACAAGGTGTAACAATAGTGTATAGAGGGTTAACATGGCTTCACTCCCAGTTTTAAGAAAAGACAATTACAATTAAGTTAACCATTGCGGTTCAGTGTATGTGAGTGAACATTACAGTCAACCTTTATGGTTGTGGAGCAGAGGTGTAAAGAAGTACAGTAGTAGTAGCCATCCAGCAGTGGAAGCGGGTGGCAGGTGATAGGGACCCTGGTGTTGAGGGAATAGGTGTATTTCATGTTCCCCATCTAGTGGCTTAGTCTCCATCTTGGAGCCTGCTGCTGTACAGGATTTGCATAGGGACCTAGCTTGGGATCATGTTTTCCAAGGCCTTGCGAATCAGAAGTATGGTGGCTTCCCTGTGTGCCCAAGAGGTGGAATCAATTCATGGTACAGATTTGAGAGGGTGAATTACGTGAAGATGTGAGAGGTCTCGTGGACTTTAGGACATGCTCAGCATCACTTGCTCTTACGTTACAGAGTGTTACGGCATCCATTGTCCAGGCAGGTAGGAACAGACCTAGTAATCGGCTGAAGAGATGGGATTTAGTCCTTTTGTAAATGTGTGCATAAGGTAACAGTGTCAACTGGCTCCTGGCCTGCAAAGTGCCACTGTTCTGCACTGCCCGTGCAGAACAGTGAGTCAGATGGCTTGTAGGCAGTGCGGATGGTGCCTAGGGGGCGATATATTTTTATCCTTTCAACAAGATTTAGAGGAGTTCCTTCAGTGTGCTCACCGAGGACGGGGACTCTATACTGATACCCATTTCTTATCCTGATGAAACAACATAATAACTGTGTTTGGAAATTGGATCACACTGCTGCGATGGGAGGGGAAAGGGGGCCCTTACTTAACAAGATTAAACTGGCTCTATGGAACTTGCATGCACCACTTGGGACTAAGCAAGAGTGACTAAAACCCTCTATAGCGGTGATGGCGAAACGTATGCACCCCAGATGTTTTGGAACTACATTTCCCATAATTCTCATGCACTCTGCAATGTAGTTGCATCATGGAAAATGTAGTTCCAAAACATCTGGGGTGCCAAGGTTCGCCATCACTGCTCTATAGCCTAGGAGGTGTATCTATGACACTCAGTGAGTCTTGTGAGAGACTGGGTGTCACCTGACAGGAAGCGTGTATGCTGCCATGTCATTCATTGAAAATTTTGAGGCCCACAGTGGAGAGGAGTAGCAGAATTTTCCACTAAGCACCAGGAGCAGAAATAGATGAGTCAGAAACAGGTGAGGCTTTAGTACCCCTTTAAATGGTTAATATTAATAGACCATAAATGAGGTGGGAGCTGGAAAAAGTGTAATTTTTCAAAATAAAGTCAGAATTTACATTTAGTGCCAAGATGAGAGTTATTAAAAAAATGTTTTAAAGTTATGTCCAGGCCCTTCTTGGGTATAGTACTTGCAATAACATCCTGGTGCCAGTATAAAATTCTATAACTTTGTATAAATTTATGCCAATATTTATATACCTTCAATTAGTTTTTTTTGTATTGAATGTATAACTTTGTCACCTACCTGCCACCAGCCTCGATTGAATTTGACATACAGGAAGATAAGGGGGACTAATTCAATTAATGTGACACATGGAGAGATGACACAGGGAAGATACAGGGAATTTTATAAACATGACACATGGGACGATGAGGGGAATAACGAATGTGATACATGGGGATATTCGGTACACAAAGGAACAATACACACTTTGTGATTAGTAAGGACACAAAACAATGTAACACACAGGAAGGGGACACTAAAGAATGCCAAACAGAGGCTATAAGGGTAACAAATGTTGCACATAAGTAGATGAGGGATTGATAATGAATGTAGCATAGGGAAATAAAAGGGGACACTAATGAATGTGTAACCTACTGAAAATATGTTAGTTAATAACAGAAGAAAAAAATCTTTAAAAAAAAAATCTGCTGAATTACAAATAGTTACATTTTGGGAGGTATATGCCACAGGTTGGATCGCTACCTGTTATTTACCTTTAGATTTCATTATACCTCTGGCTCTCTGATTAAAGACTTATGGCTCTTTTCTGCTGTTGGGATCCAACTTCCGGTTAGAAGGTGGCTATGTTCATTCTCCATGGTCCCACTGTATGTAGGAGTGTGGTCACCCTCTCATGCTTCCATTTGAGATGGACTACGGGATGTGAAACATACCTCCCAACTGTCCCGGATTCGCCGAAGTCCCGGCAAATCAACGCAAAGTGGAGCACAGTGGCGCGGCTCCACTGACTTTACTGGTAGGGGCATGCTGCCGTGGGCACCAGTGTGGCTTTTTTAGCACAGAACCCCCTCCCATCTAGAAGAACAGAGAAGGGAGGGGGCAGGGAATCTGCAAGCCTCTCGTCCCTTCAGAGAAAAGGAGGGAGGGGCGGGGAATCTGCCCAGCCGCTCGTCTCGTCAGAGAAGAGGAGGGAGGGGCGGGGAATCTGCCCAGCCGCTCGTCCCATTAGAGAAGAGGAGGGAGGGACGGGGAATCTACCTCACGGAAAAAGCTCCTCCAGATACTCATGTTGGCAACCAGCAGCCAGATGGTGTAAGTTGTAGCTGCTTTTTTGCAGCAGCCCCACTATTTGCAGAGCTCTGTACTTGAATGGAGGAAGGGGATGAGCTCCATACTGGAATCTGTACTGTTCTTAGGGAGAGAACTTCAGAGTACACAGTGCACCCCCCAACCCTGCACGCAGTATACAGCACACCCCTCAGTCCTGCACGCAGTACACGGCACACCCCCTCAACCCTGCACGCAGTACACAGGGTACCCCCTCAACCCTGCATGCAGTACACAGGTCACCCTCTCAACCCTGCACGCAGTACACAGGGTACCCCCTCAACCCTGCATGCAGTACACAGCGCACCCCCTCAACCCTGCACACAGTACACAGGTTACCCGCCAACCCTGCACACAGTACATAGGTCACCCCTAAACCCTGTATGCAGTACACAGTGCACCCTCAACCCTGCAGTCTTTATGTAGTGCACCCCTCAACCCTGCACTCTGTACATAGCTCACCTCCTCAACCCATTCTGTGTATTACACACTCCTGTACCCTGTTCTCTGTGTGTTATGTACTCCTAAGCCCAGCACTGACTACAGCCCTCTGTGTGTTACATATTTGTGATCCTTGAACAGATTGCATTACACACCCTGGACCCCTGCAGTCAGTGTTATGTATCCTAAACCCATCACTGACTGCAACACTCCTCAACCCCTGTGCTCTGCGTTACACATTTGTGTACTATATATACAATAATGTATAGTATATGCTTCTCTCCAAAGTGTTCATTGTCTCAACAGTTGCTGGTTGCTATGCAGTCCCTGACTATGTTAATGAAGTTCTTCTGTATGGCAGGCTCAGACAAAGCAATCAAAGCATATTTTATACAAGGAAGCATGGGTTTTGTTTAGCCACGCTCCTTAAGTCCCCCCCCACTGTCAAGTTTGACCACACCCATATTTTGCCACGGCGCGCTATAAAGTGTCCCTCATTCTGAAGTTCAAAAGTTGGGAGGTATGCATGTCTGAGCCAAGGGCATATGGATTCCAGGAAATAAATGCTACTTGAATCATCTGCCCTTAGGCTACCTTCACATATATGCAGGAGTGTGTGTAAAATCACATGTATTCCCGCACCCGCATGCAGCCGTGCTGCACAGAAAACGTGTGGGGGTGACATTAACTCTTAACGACACCCCCACACACTGAAAAACGCAGCACGGCTTGCCGGACATGCGATTTCTGTTCAGTGCAGGCACAGCAGCCCACTTTAAAATGAGTGGGCTGCCGTGCCTACACACCCCCAGCACGCATGTGAACCGAAGCTTACTCAGGATGGCTAGAAACACGAGGAGGGGGTTATTAAAGCGAATTCTCAACAAAATAAAGCATAGAGGTATGAAGGGATGGGCAAATTTACAAATTTATTAAATAGCATTCTCGGTTTGTGGTGCTCAGACATAGTTAAGTTCCACTTAAAGTAGTGGATGTGTATGGATTATTTTTTTAAAAAAGGACATTGTTTACCGTCACTTTAAATGAGAGGTAATGCATTTCTATCTGTTCCCCTGCGATTTGCTACACTCTTTAACATCCTGCACGCCATTTATGTAAAATATTCAACACATCTTTCCTATTCCAAGATGCCCAGTAGATGGGTGCAAACTCAAAACTGGTAATTGGAGCCAAAATCTGTTTTATGAAAAACTCATATGAATGAGCATAGTCAATAGTATAGTCTGAAAAGTACAGTATATAGAATAAAATATCTTCAGATAGGTAGATATTGCCACCTAGTGGTCAGAGGGAGTAACTGGTAATAATAAGTGTATGCCTATGTCCAAAACTTTTTACTTAGTTTTAGACAGAGTGAAAAAAGGGCTAGCAGCCCTTTCATGTTTTTTTTGTTTTTTGTATTTATTTTTTACTACAGCCTGTGCCCTGTTAAACAGATTCACTCTCATTTCATGTCCTGCTGAAAACCTTTTACCAGACGGGAAGTGGGGAAGGACTCTTTAAGAGCAGCACAGAAATAAAATACTCTTCTGTAGTAAAATGTGGGAAGGCTAGAACCTCTTTCAGCTTTGTATTTCTGTATGTGTCCCTGTTGCAGGTTTTACCTCACTTTCTGCCTTGTAAAAGCTCTGGATAGCTGTAAAAACCCAGACGGAATTTTAACCTTTAGGCTCCATGCACACTAGCATTTTTTTAAGCTAAAAAACGCTGGTAATAACTTTTTGTAGTAGCGTTTTAGTTGTATTTTTGCAGTAAATAGGAAAAAAAGCTCAAAAAACGCTATTATCAGCGTTTAGGAGTTTTTCTGCTGGAAAAAAAACGCTCCAAGAAACTCCACAAATTTTTTTCTGCTCCTACACGCTGAAGCTTAAAAAATGCTAATAGCCCAAAGTAGTTTGCATGGACACATAGGATAGTAAAGCCCCCCCCCCTCCCCCAACCCTCGATGTCATAATCCTCTGGTGTGGTGGTGATTAATAGAGCTGAGAGACCTATTATATGCACTCTCCAAGAGTGCCAACTATGCCCGCCCTTTGTGGTCTCCTCCATTCATTGAATTTGTACTACAGAATAAAATAAAATTTATGATTGGATGGGGTGGACCTTTCATTCATCTGCCAATCCTCCATTCATAGATCATATTTCATTCATGGAGGCTATAGTACAGCTTCTATAAATGGAGAAAGTGGGCATTAAGGGTGGGGATAGTAGGCACCTATGATGAGTGCATATGACAGGTCTCTCACCTGTAGTAATCCTTATGATTATGGTGGCAGGGGTAGGGGGATCAGAGGATAATGATTTCAACTAAAGCAGCACAATGGGTACATTGCATCAGGGCCGCTGATAGGCCAGTACAACTGGCCCTGTTGTACTGGGCCCGACCAGCAGGGGGGCCCGGGGCAACCTGAACAGATAAGCAATGTAATGTTAAAAAAAAAAAATCCTCCAGCGATCAGCGTCCCTTAATGTCAACATCCAACCACCGGCATCACAGCTACGGCTCCCCCCGCCCCTCCCCCCCACGTGCTTTTAAAAAAAAATGATTAGATGGCGGCAGGGGAGGGACTAATTCTTGTATTTCGGGCGCGGAAAGATGCCACTTCTGCGCCCGCTGCTCATCCCAGCCAGCGTGTCCTCTGTAGTGGCAGTGCGTGCCGTCCCCCTGGTGGTGCCGCGGAGTGATTCTTCTCTCTCCGCGTGAGAATTAGCAGCAGTAGCACTGGGAGTGAGGCGACAGTTGAGCAGCGGCGGCGGCAGTCGGCAGAGGACATTGGCAGAGGCATCGATTCCTCTCTAACTAGTTTGTGGACCCTCAAGTCCAGGCAGCAAAAGGATAACAGAGGAAGTGACTCCTGGGGCCCAGCTAACAATTACACAGGTGTGTGCTTGGTTGGGGGGGGGGCAGGGGCTTCAAGATCTACTACTGCAGCAGCATCTATACATTATGGCATTGGCGGCATGGGTGGCACTGTCTGCAGGTAGCACATGCGTTATTGCCCAAATCGCATGTGCTGCCTGCAGAGACAGTGCCACCCATGCCGCCAATGCCATAATGTGCTGCAGACAGTGCCACCCATGACGCTAATGGCATAATGCATGTGCTGCCTGCAGAGACAGTGCCACCCATGCTGCCAATGGCATTATGCCATTGGCAGCATGGGTGGCAGTGTTTGCAGCACAATATGGCATTGGCGGCATGGCATGGGTAGCACTGTCTCTGCAGTAAATTATTTTTATTGGATACGTTTTATTGCAGAAAGTAAAAAATATAGTTTTTTTTCAAAAATTTTTAATTTTTTTGTATAGAAATGCAAAAAGTAAAAAACGCAGAGGTGACCAAATACCACCAAAAGAAAGCTCTATTTGTGAGAGAAAAAATAACATACATTATATTTGAGAACAGTCGCACCACCAAGCAATTGTCAGTTAAAATAACGCAGTCGCAAAAAATGGCCTGGTCATGAAGGGGGGTAAATCTTCCAGAGGGCAAGGGGCCTTCCTGTGTTGCTGTGAGAAAAATAAATATCACTTGTAGACAAATCTGCAATTTGTTTCAAGGCGGGGTCTGGGGAGGGGCCAGGGGTGGGGCTGAAGGAGGGGCCAGGGGTGGGACCAGGGGTGGAGCTGAAGGGGGCCCCGTCAGTTAGGCTGTACGGGGCCCCATGATTTCTATCAGCAGCCCTGCATTGCATTAATATTAAGTAATGTCCTTTGTGCTGATTATTTTTATTTTTTTTTTACTAAACTTAGGCTTTAAATGTGTATGTCAAGCCAAAACCTTTATTTCATCTGTGAATTTAGCTGTTTGTCTACAGTTACA
This sequence comes from Lithobates sylvaticus, assembly GCA_028564925.1. Classification (NCBI taxonomy): domain Eukaryota; kingdom Metazoa; phylum Chordata; class Amphibia; order Anura; family Ranidae; genus Lithobates; species Lithobates sylvaticus. The sequence continues at coordinate 559,304,185 of CM053027.1, read as the reverse complement.
CTTTACAGACACAGGTTGAACTTGTACCATTTATTTTGTCTGATACTCCTTCCAAGGCCTCTTAGGAGAATAGGTGCAGAAACTCAACTATGACCCCACCGCACTCCCATTATAGGTGTTGGTAGAGCATGCTGCATCAAATGGTCGGTATGTCCAAATTGCACGGTGGGGCGGTCTTAATGGGGCACTGTTAAATACCAATGCTTCCTGAGAACGTCATTATAGATGAAACATGTAACACACAGAATTTCTGGCCTTCACTTTACGGTGATATGAGTTTCTGCCAATTGGAGTGCAGGCCAGTTCCAGGTGAGAACGGAGAGGCGATGCTTTCACAAATAAACATGTGAGCTGATTGTGTTGGTGGTGATATGCGGCACAAATAAATGTGAGTTTAACATATACATGCTTTATACATGTGGGGAATAAATACTAGGGATGCACCGAAATTTCGGCTGCTGAAACCTATCGGCCGAAAATTGTGTTTTCGGCACATTGGCGAAAGAAAAAAATTGCAGATAATGGCACCGAAAATTGCGCAGTAGCGGTGCGCGCACCGACGTGTGACGTCATGCACGTTCCTCATGGTTAAGACGCTGGACTTGTGAGCACGTTCCCTGTGGTGGAGACGCTGGAGTTAGGAGCACTTTCCCCGCGGACGTTATTCGCGGTTGAGACGAAACTTGAGACACAGTTGTGACTCGGGAGAAGGCTGCATACAGGGCTGCATTGGAGAGTGGGCACCGTCCCTCTTGGATGGCTACTATTACTACTATTCGCCGGTGAGCATTCTCTTTAAAGAGGAAGTAAAGAGAGAGAGAGGTGCAATGTTAAAAAAAATAGATCGGTGGTTAGGTTAATTTTTTTTTTCTTTTTTTTATAGATGCCTAGGGTTTAGTTTTTGGATTGATTTTTAGTCCTTTTTTTTCCCCCTCAGATTTCACTCCCACTATAGATCATTCTATGCTATTCTTCTACGCTACCAGCAAAGGTGGACCATGTCTGCAGTGTGGAAATATTTTAAAGTTTCTGATAAAGACCCCAAATTTGCAATCTGCAGTCTTTGCTCAGCAGAAATTTCAAGAGGGGGTACAGTGCCAAGGCATTTTTCAACAACAGGTTTGATAGACCACCTGAAAACACGTCATCCAGTTCAGCATACAGAATACAAGAAAACTGTACCGCTTCCAAAAAGTGCCTTAGGGCCAGGCTCAACACCATCTGTGGCCACAGTCTTTGAAAAGGTTCAAAAATTTACAAGTGACAGTCCCAAAGCTCGCGACATTACAGATACAATTATGGAATTTATTGCATTAGACGACCAGCCATTCTCTGTTGTGGAGGACATTGGATTCCGTAGGCTCATGCAACATATTGAGCCGCGTTACACACTACCAAGCAGATGCTACTTTTCAGATACCTGTCCACCTGAATTGTTTTGCAGTGTTAGAAAACACGTTCATGAGCTAATATCATAGCAATCAGTTTTACTACCGACATTTGGAGTTCAGATGTCAGTCCAACGAGCATGCTTAGCCTGACAGCGCAGTGGATAGATGCCAAATTTCAATTGCAAAACATCCTACATAACGCACGTGAGTTTGTTGGATCACAAAAAGTCTCGAGACGCAGATGCAAACTCTGCTGAACGCATGTTTGTAAAAGCAGAAACCTGCGTTTAAAAACGCGCATTTTGCTGTGTTTTCATGCCGCGTTTAGCCGTGTTTAGCCGCGTTTAGCCGCGTTTAGCCGCGTTTGCGTCTATAATTATTTGTAAAGATAACATCATATAGACCCTCCCCAAGCTCAGAAAGCATGTATTATTAACTATTTCTGCCATTTTGATCAGAGTGAGCAGCAGAGAGAGCAGTTATACACTTGCATTTGCCTCTCTTTCTGTGTTTTTTTTTGGAAATGGATCCCATATTTAATATATGTCAGGAAATGCTCCTGATGTTGCTCTTGATGAGGCAGCAACGTTGTCGCAAATTTGCATCAGAAGTCCAGAATCAGAGCTTGTCGATATTGGACCCATCCGTTGATGGTACAGCGAATGTCCGTTGGATATTTCACAAACATGTATGCATTTCACAAACATGTATGCATCAATGAGTATATATGCTCTATGAACTAGCTAAACTAATTACGACATTTTAAACCAATTTATCTAGTATTTTTTATGGTTTACCATCATATTTCTGAGTTTTCTGGTCCAAAAAATTAGGTTCCTTTAAAAAGGCTTATAAACGCAAACGCGGCTAAACGCAGGTGCCTGCGTTTAGCCGCGTTTAGCTGCGTTTTGCGTCTGAAACGCGGAAAAGCAAAGTGTCTGAAAGCATTTTTTTGCTTCTGGAAAAGCGAGGTTAAACGCAACTGCATAAAAACGGGAAAAAACTAGACTGTGTACATGGACACATAGGATAACATTGCATGCGTTCAGGTGCAGTTGAAAAAAGTGGCCAACTGCCTCTGAACGCGCGTTTAACAGCGTCTCGTGTGCATGAGGCCTTAAGTGCATTTGATTGTCCGAGATAATGTGCAGCACAAGGCAAAGGCAATGGAGGACAGTGACCTTAAAAGCATATCGTGTATGGCACACACGCTGCAATTGGCTGTGAATGAGGGATTGCTAAGTCAGCGCACCATATCTGATATCGTAACAAAAGGAAGAAAAATTGTGGGTCACTTTAAGCATTCTCCGCTTGCTTATTCCAGATTACAAGGTTTGCAGATACAGTTTGGAATGCCACCGAAACGACTGCAGCAAGATGTAGCCACTTGTTGGAACAGCATCTACTATATGCTGCAAAGTCTTTTCGAAACAAAAGTGTGTTTTAGCTGCATACATTGCAGATTACAAGCTGCCGGAAACACTGAGCGCACATCAGTGGATGTTAGTTGAAAATAGTTTGTCTCTTCTATCTCCATTTAAACAGTTAAGAAAATAAATAAGCTCAGCTAATGCTTCCATTGCTGAAGTTATTCCCTTGATTGCTGCACTGAAGCGTCTGCTAGGAAAAGAGGCAGAAACAGACCATGGAGTAAAAACGGCTAAAACCACTCTACTGGAGGCCGTTAACAACCGGTTTCAAGACACTGAATCCAATACTGCATTGCAACAGTTCTAGATCCGGGATTTAAAGAGCATTATTTTTTTAATATGGAGAAAAAACAGAGTGCACGGGAAATGATACAGGCACAAATGGAGGTGATGGAAGTTTTGAAGTGGAGCACAGAGGAAACTATACCAGAGAAACGGCCGCATACATGTGAAGAGGAACACACTCCCTCAATATGCGATATGTTTGAAGAAATTTTACATGAACGCACCCTGGTCCATAGCAGTGCCACAACAACTGCAGCTACCCAACAGCTGGAGATTTATTTAGCTCAACAGCCTATCGCCAGAAGCGACAATCCCCTTGAGTACTGGCGCATCAACAAACAATGTTTTCCTTTGCTTGCACAGATTGTACGCAGATATTTATCTGCCCCAAGCACCAGTACGGAGAGTGAGAGACCTTCAGTCTAGCATCTCATATTCTTGATGAGAAGAGGAACCGTCTCTCCTGTGAGAAAGTTGAACAACTTGTTTTTAAAACGAAATCTGCCACTTTTACTCTGAAATAGATTTAGAGCACAGTTCAATTTAATTTACTATGTTGAACATAGTAAATGAATTGGTACATTTTTCAGACTGTGCTATTGGACACAGTTGGAACATGGTATGTTCCAATTGTCTAGTTGTGCCATTGGTTGTTCATTGTAGTTCTACAGTTTCTTTTTGACCTTCTTCAATTGAACTCCAGCTTTCGAACTACTGTACATAGATTGTTGTTGGGCCAAACTATGTCTCTCCCTAAGCTGTCAGCCCGCTGCATGTGCAAAACTGTATGTATATCTATTCTGTATCTGTGGCTGGCTTCATATATACAGTATACTACACTGTGTTCCGGGTATGGGCGGAGACTTCCAGAAACACAGACTAGTCTACATTGCTTGCTGTGAGTGGCTGAGCGCTGCTGCTGTAGACCAGATTGTAGACTAGTCTGTGTTCCGGGAAGTCTCCGCCCATACCTAGAACACAGTGCGGTATACTGTATGACTATGTATGTAACCTGCAGCTAAATATTACATATACATACATACATACAGTTTTAGCGCATATGCAGCCACTGACACCTTAGGGAGGGAACTTAGGGAAATTAGTTCTCATTTAAGTTGAAAATAAATAAATAAAAATATATCACATGTTATATAATATAATATAATATTACTTACAGAAAAACTGTGAAACAGGATAACGGCCTTCTGCCATATTTCTGTTATGGTAATAGTTGTTCTTTCATTTTATAACAGTTTGTTTTGCACAGTAACTTTGCCATTAAAGGGATATATGAAACTGAATAGAAAAACACACAGATTGATTTACTATTACTAAAACTGGAGAGTGCAAAATCTGGTGCAGCTCTGCGTAGAGGTTAGGTTAGGTTAACCAATCAGCTTCCATTTTTTTTTTTGTCAAAGCTTTGAACAAGTATCGTAGGAATCCAAATAAACCGCCACTATCTAGATGCCTTCCACTGCGCTCAACTGCAATTGGTTAAACTATCTACAGCTGCCACTTTAAAAAGGAAAATCGTCGAGTGAATTTACATTCAAATCTTTCAAACATAAAAAACTTAAGGTAAATAGTGGCGATAAAAGTGTATCCTGATATCTATGCAAACAATGACGTGCAAAAATATATGAAAGTAAAACTAAACTCTATATAGTAAATAAAACACCACTAAGTGCTCAGTAAAAATATAAACCATACAAATTACATAAATCATACACACAAAAATGAATTAAATTAATGTGATCAATTCCAGTGATGGCGGCTTTTCTGATTGCCGCAAACCAAGTGATATTGAAAAAATGAAAAATAAAAATTAGTGTAAAGTCCACAAATAATTATTAACGTGCTTCAATTAATTCAATTCTTCTTAGTCCTTCTACCACACCGCTGTGATATGTGTCTCCTCGCCCCAAAAGAAACGCACTCACCAAATTTATATGCCCACACTCTCGTGATAGGCTGCTGCGCATAAAGATCCCACCAAGGGAGGGGGTTAGTTGAACTTTCCCAACATCAATCGTGCAGCAGGGTAACTCCTCATGTAAATGAAAAAAGTGCTTCCAATAGTGTAAATCAATTAAAACTTTTTTTTCAAATCACACGTAAAACTCCAAAGAATCCACTCACATTTTCCCAAATCAAAGCCAGCAATGATAGTATCACTCCACACTGTACTGCACGCTCCACTTTAAAACCACACTGTTTGTTGATATGGTCACGGCGGACTCGAGGTGTAGCACACAGGATCTGTATATCTCTCACCCTCTCCTTTATTGTCCTGGTGTCCACTTCAAACGGTTCCGCTCCTCCTTTGGCTCCCAGCGCTATACTTTCAATAGTAATGACTGCCGCTTAGCCACGCCCCCGATTTACACTATTGGAAGCACTTTTTTCATTTACATGAGGAGTTACCCTGCTGCACAATTGATGTTGGGAAAGTTCAACTAACCCCCTCCCTTGGTGGGATCTTTATGCGCAGCAGCCTATCACGAGAGTGTGGGCATATAAATTTGGTGAGTGCGTTTCTTTTTGGGAGAGGAGACACATATCACAGCGGTGTGGTGGAAGGACTAAGAAGAATTGAATTAATTGAAGCACGTTAATAATTATTTGTGGACTTTACACTAATTTTTATTTTTCATTTTTTCAATATCACTTGGTTTGCGGCAATCAGAAAAGCCGCCATCACTGGAATTGATCACATTAATTTAATTCATTTTTGTGTGTATGATTTATGTAATTTGTATGGTTTATATTATCACTGAGCACTTAGTGGTGTTTTATTTACTATATAGGGTTTAGTTTTACTTTCATATATTTTTGCACGTCATTGTTTGCATAGATATCAGGATACACTTTTAGCGCCACTATTTACTTTAAGTTTTTTATGTTTGAAAGATTTGAATGTAAATTCACTCGACAAAGCTTTGAACAAGCCGAAGAACTTCGAAGCTCATTGGCTAGCCTAATGTACTAAATTTTTCAATCACTCCAATTTTTGTAAATCAACTCCACAATCTCTGGTGCTTTGAAGTGGGCCCCAGACTGTTGCCTACATTTTTCCCTGCTGGCTTCACTGGACATGCCTCACCTTGATGCCCTCTTATGACTAGGGAAGTCAGTGGATACACTGTCTGAATAAAACAAGATAGAGAGCGCCCCGGCCTAGTGCATTAACCGCTTGCAGACCACCTCACGCAGATATACTGCGGCAGAAGGGCACGTACAGGCAGAATCACGTACCTGTACGTTGCCCTTTAAGAGACGGCCTGCGGGAGTTCCCGCGATCGTCTCACGGGGAGGAAGAACGGGAGATGCTAATGTAAACAAGCATCTCCCCGTTCTGCCTAGTGACAGTGTCACTGATCTCTGCTCCCTGTGATCGGAGCAGAGATCAGTGACATGTCACACACAGCCACGCCCCCCCCACAGTTAGAAACACGCCCCTAGGACACACTTGACCCCTACACTGCCACCTAGTGGTTGACCCCTTCACTGCCAGTGTCATTTACACAGGAATCAGTGCATTTGTATAGCACTGATTGCTGTGTAAATGACAATGATCCCAAAAATGTGTCAAAAATGTCCGATGTGTCCGCCATAATGTCCCAGTCACGATAAAAAAAAAATCGCTGATCGCCGCCATTACTAGTAAAAAAAAAAAGATTAATAAAAATGCCATAAAACTATCCCCTATTTTGTAAACGCTATAACTTTTGCGCAAACCAATCAATAATCGCTTATTGCAATTTTTTTTTTTTTTTTTACCAAAAATATGTAGAAGAATACGTATCGGCCTAAACTGAGGGAAAAAATCTTTTTTTTTATATATTTTTGGGGGATATTTATTATAGCAAAATGTAAAAAAAAATGTTTTTTTCAAAATTGTCGCTCTTTTTTTGTTTATAGCTCAAAAAATAAAAACTGCAGAGGTGATCAAATACCACCAAAAGAAAGCTCTATTTGTGGGGAAAAAAAGGACGTCAATTTTGTTTGGGAGCCACGTCGCACGACCACGCAATTGTCAATTAAAGCGACGCAGTGCCGAATTGAAAAAAGTGCTCTGGTCAGGAAGGGGGTAAATTCTTCCGGGGCTGAAGTGGTTAAGGAAGACCTCTCTTTGTTAATATGGTAACTTAAGTAATATACAACAAACCAACAGGTGTACTCTATCAACAATGTCGTCAAAGTAAGCTTCCAGTCCACAATACATCATATTACATCACCTATAGCCTAGGACAACTGGAAAACCCAACAGGCTAACGTGTTTTGAGGACTTACCTCTCCTCTGAGCTCTGGTCCTAAGGAAGAGGCAAATCCTTGAAACACCTTAGCCTGTTGTTGGGTTTTCCCAGTTGTCCAGTTGTCCCTGACCTGACGGTTTAGTAGTATGATGTGTATAATAGCCCGTGCGCCCTCTGTCTTGTTTTATGGTTCTTCTATTTTTGAACAATAAAAGTAAACAGTGCAAATACTGTACCTCTACTCAAACATAGAGGCTCTTATGCCCCGCACACACGGTCGGATATTCCGATGGAAAAAGTCAGATCGGATTATGTTGTCGTAAAATCCGATCATGTGTGGGCTCTAGCAGACTTTTTCCGTCGGAAGTTTAGTTGTCCAAAAATGTTTTGGCTTTAGAACTGTTTTGAGAGGGACTGCTGATCTTTCGTTCTCCTAAAATTTGAACTGCTAATCAGGAACTGAATGTGCTCAGCATAGGTGTGCGCAGCCTATTGGATTAGAGTGTACAACCCAAAGCTCAAACACACATGCCTTTCTCGGCAGCCTCAGCTGCATGGAACAGTGAATGAATGGGAAGTGATCGGTGCTGAGCTGCTTCCTGTTCATTCACAAACTGAAGCATAGTAAACACAGTTTACTGTGCTTCAGTTGTGATTGAACACAGTGAGTGAGTGTTTCATTGTGTTCATTTAGTTAAGGAAGGGGCCAGTAAATTACATATTCATTAGCGCCTTCTCCCACTCTTCCTCCTGAAACATCCCCTAAAGCAGCCAGGGGGGAGAGGAGAGGAGGAAAGTCAGCAGCACTGTGGTGGAGGGGCTCAACACAGAGGGAAGCCCAGGTAGTAGGGGGAATCGGCACCACACAGAGTGATTAGGGTGTGCTCAGGCACATCTGGCACACCCCCTGCACACGCCTATGGTATTCAGCAAGGTAAACGTGCCCAAGTTGTTCCAGCTTTAAGTGTATGGGAGTTTCCTGCATTGGTTTCAGTTACCAGTAATCATGGCCTTGCACTTTCAGCGAATGCTTTTATTTTGACACTGCATCTTTTTACCACAAGATGGCAGCAATTATTACTTTTTCATATGGACAAAAGCAGCCATGATTATGTTTGTTTTAATGCAAGCCACATGAATAGAATGTGACCTGAAAGGCTATTTTTTTTTTCATGCTACTACACGTGATTTCTACTAAGCATGTGATTAAAATGTTATGTGTTGGAAAGGGGCTAACTTTCTGAGCAGTAAATTAAATGTTGACCCTGAAGTGTATTTCAAGGGGTTGGGGCACTATTTATATGTGTGCTATTATTTACAATTTCTTCTATTCTAAATTTAGTGTTTCCCTTTATTTCCGTACCTTCTTGCCATCCTTCATTTCCTGCGTAATTTACAATAAAACGGTGCCAGTCTGTCTGTGTTTACTTTACTCAAACAGTCCAGGTGTTCTTTATGCATTGACGTACCTCCATAGACCCAGTCTGTGCAGACACACCTGCTGACTTGGCACCATCCATGGGCAGCTTAAAGAGAATCTTCACAAACCATCCTTTTTTTTCTTTTTTTTACCAATGCTTCCCTGTTGCTATGTTATCCTTAAAGGAGAAGTACAGCCAAAGCTTACTTGTCTGTACTTCTCCTGTGACCCGTTTTCAGCAGAGAGCGGGCTGAAGCCTACTGTCAGCGGGAGTCAGAGCCGGTGTAAAGATCGCGACATTATGGTCGACCCACAACCCTGGGCCGGCACTTGGCTCAGGCTCTTAGCAAGTTGCTTAGAGCCTGAGCCAATCGCTACTGCCCCCTCCACAGCCCAGTGCACAAGTAAGTGTAGGGAGGGCAAAGCAGAGAGTGGTGACTGACAGTCCCCAGCTCTCTGCTCGCGGAGCTCTGAGAACTGAGCGATCAGCAGTGTTTGATTGCTCGGTTCTCAGTCTTTGAGCTGGCGGGGGTCATATGCAGCATCAGAGCAATGTTGCATCCACCTAGGTAAGTATGATTCTTGAAAAGAAATAAATCCCATATTTTTCTTTTAATTCAGGTACTTGCCAACCTAATGGAACCAGTATTGTCCTGCTTCTATGCTTCTCCACTGACACTGCTCAGGCAGTGGTGTATTTTGGTTTTGTGCTGCCCTAGACAAGACTAAAATTGGGCGCCACTCCAACCTAAATTTGTCCCACTTTAAAATTGCGCACGCCAGTGCAATGGTGACAAACAATGAAAATTTTACTATCCATAGGCGATGCTTTAAAAGCCTTTACAGCTTACCACTTTAGACTTTAAATTTACGGAGGAGGTCTGGTGCTACAATTACTGCCCATGATCTGATGTTCGTGGTGAAACCTCACATGTGTGGGGCGATTACTGTTTTCATGTGCGTGTCAATTTATGGGACCGACACGTACTTTTGCCTTTGCATGTGAGCACAGGGAGGACGGGGCATGTACATTTTTTTATTTTTACACCACTGATTTAATTTTTTTTTTTATCACTTTTATTGCTGTTACAAGGAATGTAAACATCCCTAATGACAGCAATAGGCATGTGACAGGTACTCTTTATGGATATATCTGGGGCATTAAAGACCCCAAAGACCTCCTCTGCACTTAAAAGCATTCAAAACACCAATATCTGTGTTTCTGAATGCTTTAAATTTTTAAAAACCGACGCCAATGGTTTCCACGTAAATCGGAAGTGATATCATGTCTGTTATAAACAGCTGATGAAAGCCGATCCCGGCTTTGCTTGGCTGTTCGGTCAGCCAGCGGATGTGGCGGCTGGTTGCTCAGGTCTCCTGGTGGACGGGAGAGCTGCGGAAGGGGGCGGAGACATATCCTCCTGCTGCTTGTAATAGCAATTGAGCGGCTAGTTAGCTGCTCTGATTGCTATGACCGGCTCTAAGAAACAATAACTGGGTATCACCTGCAGCTGCAGGTATCATCTCGGGACAGGCACCGCCCCCCTGAAAAATGCTGCACAGGGCAAATGCTTTGTTTTCCTCGCAGTATATAGGCCCCCTACGCTCAGGTCCTGTGGTGCTATCTTCTTCAGTGAAAGCACTGGGTGGAAGCTATTTCTTTTAGGTTTAGGTAGCCACCTTATTTAGGCCTACCCCTTTTCTCCTTTCATGAATGGCAGCCAATGCAGGAGGTTCCAGGAATACAGCATGTCATTCTGACCTAAGCCAAAATGGAGTACGGGGTGGCCAGAATGCGAACAAAAAATAAATAAATAGCAAAAAAAAAAAAGTTGCTGCAGGGTAGGTAATAGGTAGGATAGGTAAGTGTAAGTTTATATGTATAGATATAAAAACATTATAAACACTTATCTCTCTGTTCTCAACTGCATAAGAGCTGGGGAGCTGGAGAAACAGCTGCTCACTGATCTTCCCAGTGAATGGCTGTGCAGGGGAAAACGGGGGAGGGTTGTCAGGACAAGTATGATCATTGGAGGAGATCGGGCTGAGGGGAAGACAGAATGCGATACCAAATCACATAAGTTATAATGGCCCTCAACAACCACCAGGTGTCAGCACACAGCAGAACAATAGTAGCCTGATACAGTTCAATACAACAAAAGAACCCATGTGTAGCACCTTCCTAGTTAGGCTGCTAGGTAAATGTAGTTTTTGGCTCCTGCTGTAAACAGGGAGCCGTAATTGTTTGGTCTGGACTGTTCAGGGCTTCACAGGCTGGGAGTTTGATTGCTTTCCCCTGCCTCTAGAAGAAGTTTCACATGACCTGCCTGAATATTGAGCAGGGCCTATTCAAACCTTTGGGGGGCAGGGTGCCCAGTTGGTGGCTGGGATGCTGTTAAATAGTCTGGAGCCCTGAGAAAATTGTTGTTTTCTCTCCTGAGGGAATGGATCTGAGTTGAGATGAGGGGTGGGGGCCTGAGAGGAGGGGGGGGGGCTACTTGCCCCTGGGGCCCTTTGGACTGGATGTTGGGTTACTTTCCAAGGGGCTGCACCTATGGACTGATCTTCCAGGATTCTGTGAGTAGAGCCTCCTTTCTGTGCTGCACTTCAAGCTACTTCACAGTCCCCAACCGTGAACCTACAGTATAGGCTGTTCCAGTCTAGCAATATCTGTGCTAAAGCTACTTCATGGTCCCCAGCCTAGTCTAGGGGATTGGTGCTCATGCATTTTCGAGTATTCCACATCACCCCAAATCCCCTCCCAAGTATCTACAAGCAAATAAATACAAAAAACAACAGCCCCTAGACTGTTCAGTGAACCGGAGTGAATGGACTGTTGTGTGCCTGGCTGCCTCTGCACTGTTGTGGGAAAGAACCAGTAGATCTCCTGTACACATACATATACAGTGCCTTGAAAAATAATTCATACCCCTTGACATTTTTCACATTTTGTCATGTTACAACCAACAACTTAAATGTTTTTCATTGGGATTTTATGTGATAAACCAACACAAAGTGGCACATAATTGTGAAGTGGAAGTCAAATGATAAATGGTTTTCCCAATTTCTTACAAATAAATATGTGGAAAGTATGGCGTGTATTTGTATTCAGCCCCCCTGAGTCAATACTTTGTTGAACCACCTTTCACTGCAATTACAGTTGAAAGTCTTTTTGGGGATGTCTCTACCAGCTTTGCACATCTAGAGTTACATTTTTGCCCACTTTTCTTTTCAAAATAGCTCAAGCTCTGTCAGATTGGATGGAGCGCGTCTGTGAACAGTAATTTTCAAGTCTTGCCACAGATTCTCAATTGGATTTAGGTCTGGACTTTGACTGGGCCATTCTAACACATGAATATGCTTTGATCTAAACCATTCCATTGTAGCTCTCTTTAGGGTTGTTGGAAGGTGAACCTCTGCCCCAGTCTCAAGTCTTTTGCAGACTCTAACAGGTTTTCTTCTTATGCCGCGTACACACGACCGGACTTTCCGTCAGAATAAACTCCGACGGTCTTCCCGACGGAGTTCTGACCAAACGGACTTGCCTACACACGATCGGACCAAAGTCTGTTTGTTTCGAACGCGATGATGTACGACGGAACTAGAAAAGGAAGTTCAATAGCCAGTAGCCAATAGCTTCCCTAGCGTCGTATTTAGTCAGTTAGACCAGCATACAGACGAACGGTTTTCCCGATAGAAATTGATTCCATTTATGCCGCGTACACACGACCAGACTTTCCGGCAGAAAAAGTCAGACGGAATCATTCCGTCGGATATTCCGTTCGTGTGTGTGATAATCCGATCGTTTTTCTAAAAAAAAAAAATTCAGAAGGACATAGAAATAGAACAAGCTTTAAATCTTTCAGACGGAATCAATTTCTATCGGGAAAACCGTTCGTCTGTATGCTGGTCCGACGGACCAAATACGACGCAAGGGCAGCTATTGGCTACTGGCTATTGAACTTTCTTTTCCAGTCCCGTCGTACGTCATCGCATTCGAAATGAATGGACTTTGGTCCGATCGTGTGTGGACAAGTCCGTTCAGTTGGAACTCCATCGGAAACTCCGCCTGAACTCCGTCGGGCAGACCGTCTGAGTTTATTCTGACGGAAAGTCCGGTCGTGTGTACGTGACATCAAAGCTTGTTCTATTTCTAGGTCCGTCTGAATTTTTTTTAGAAAAACGATCGGATTATCCCAGACACGATCGGAATGATTCCTTTTGGACCTTTTCTGATGGAAAGTCTGGTCGTTTGTATGTGGCATTAGATTGCCCTTTATTTGGCTCCATCCATCTTCCCATCAACTCTGACCAGCTTGCCTGCTGAAGAAAATCATCTCCACAACATGATGCTGCCACCACCATGTTCAGGGGATGTGCAGTGTTAGTTTTCCGCCACACATAGCGTTTTGCTTTTAGGCCAATAAGTAAAATTTTGGTCTCATCTGACCAGAGCTCCTTCTTCCACATGTTTGCTGTGTCCCCCACATGGCTTCTCGCAAACTGCAAATGGGACTTCTTATGGCTTTCTTTCAACAAAGGCTTTCTTCTTGCCACTCTTCCATAAAGGCCAGATTTGTGGAGTGCATGACTAATGCCGCGTACACAAGATCGGAATTTCCAATGGGAAATGTTCGATGTGAGCTTGTTGTCGGAACGTCTGACCGTGTGTATGCTCCATCGAACATTTGCTGTCGGAATTTCCGCACACAAATGTTTAAGAGCAGGTTCTCAAATTTTCCGACAACAAAACTTGTTGTTGGAAAGTCCGATCGTGTGTACACAAGTCCGTTGCACAAAAGTTCACGCATGCTCTGAATCATGCAGAAGGCTATTGAACTGGCTACTGAACTTCCTTTTTCTCTGCTCGTCGTACGCGTTGTGTTGTACGTCCCCGCGTTCTTGACGTTCGGAATTTCCAACAACATTTGTGTGACCACGTGTATGCAAGACAATTTTGAGCCAACATCCTTCGGAAAAAAATCCCTGGTTTTGTTGTCGGAAAATCTGATTGTGTGTACGGGGTATAATAGTTGTCTTGTGGACAGATTCTCCCACCTGAGCTGTGGATCTCTGCAGATCCTCCAGAGTTCCCATGGGCCTCTTGGCTGCTTCTCTGATTAATGCTCTCCTTGCCCGACCTGTCAGTTTAGGTGGACGGCCATGTCTTGGTAGGTTTGCAGCTGTGCCATTCTCTTTCCATTTTCAGATGATGGATTGAATAGTGCTCCATGAGATGTTCAAAACTTGGGATATTTTTTTATAACCTAACCCTGCTTTAAACATCTCCACAACTTTATCCCTGACATGTCTGGTGTGTTCCTTGGCCTTCATGATGCTGTTTGTTCACTAAAAAACCTCTGAGGGCTTCACAGAAGAGCTGTATTTATACTGAGATTAAATTACACACAGATGGACTCTATTTACTTATTAGGTGACTTCTGAAGGCAATTGAATCCACTAGATTTTAGTTAGGGGTATCAGAGTAAAGGGGGCTGAATACAAATGTACGATACACTTTTCACATATTTATTTTTGAAAAAATGTATAAAACCATTTATCATTTTCCTTCCACTTCACAATTATGTGCCACTTTGTGTTGGTCTATCACATACAATCCCAATAAAAGACATTCCAGGCATGACTCTACACACAGTAAGAAGTTATGTGTTGTTATCTATTTTCTCTAGTATACATGGCAGATTTTTTAGTTGCCTGGCAAAGCTCTTTCTGTGTTTTTATCATTCATTATACATAGTTGCATTCTCTTCCTGGTTCGTCCCTGGTTTGTCAGTTGTACACTGGCCTTACAGATGAATGAAGAGTCTGTGTTGTCAGCAGTAGGAAGTTACAATGTAACTTTTTTCGTCTTCTGTAGGTCTCTCTTTGGATGCTAAAGACAGCCGACTGCTATACTTTACTATTTTTTTATTTTTGATTTATTTATTTTTAATGTAGCGCCGGCTCCTAATGAGCAGTCGCTATTTTTTTTTTCAAACTTAAATTGTCTGAAGCCGCAGTTGGGTTTCAGGCTAATTATTCTAAAGTTTTGGCCAAATATGCTGCAGAAATCTCCATTCGCCAAGTCTGGCTGCATCCATTTTTAACTGTGGGCAGCTGAAGCTGCTGTCTGTTCACTTCCTGGATTTACACAGACACACACCTTCAGCTCTGCAGCTCTCATTGGCCCTCTTATGTCTCACCCCCCCTCCCTTCCTGGCAAACTGTCACAAGAGTGAGAGACCTGTGCATGATGTCATAAGCATAGGACTTTTACTAGACAAGAAACCGGAAGTGGGCTGTATAAGGCAGAAAAAAAAGTTTAACTATCCAAAGCTAAAACAACAAGGGCAGAAGATTTAATAGATGCAAAGTTAAAAAAAATTGACTGAAGTTCCACTTTAACCACTTCAATACTGGGCACTTAAAGTGGAGGAACACCCTGAAAACAAAAACTTTTAAAAAGGTTAATAACAATTTCAAATGAAAAAAAAAACTAAATTTTTTTTTTTTTACTTACCAGAAATGGCTGTTGCTAGGCAGATTGTCCTAATCTGCCTCCTCCAGCGCCGCGGTGATCTTCTCTCCTTCCGTCTTCTATGGAATGGGGCGCAGTGTGTTATGGGAACTGTGTCCCACAACACATTGCGTTCCCCATTCACAAATCCCACTCGCGCATGCGCAGTAGGCCGCGCAAAGCCGTTTCCCTCACTGAGGATGGCGGCGCTGGATCCGGAATGCCGAGGGACATCTCGGCCTCCACGAACAGCATTGCAGGCGCCCTGGGAAGGTAAGTGTACTTATTAAAAGTCAGCAGCGACTTTTTTTTTTTAGCTGCTGACTTTTACATTTTTTTTTTTTTTTAAGCTGACACACCGCTTTAAACACCTTCCTGCCCAGACCAATTTTGAGCTTTCAGCGCTCTCACACTTTGAATGACAATTGCGCGGTCATGCTACACTGTACCAAAATTACATTTTTATAATTTTTTTCCCACAAATAGAGCTTTCTTTCGGTGGTATTTGATCACCTCTGCGGTTTTTATTTTTTGCTAAACAAATAAAAAAAGACTGAAAATTTTGAAAAAAAATATGTTTTTTTTTTGTTTCAGTTTCAAAACTTTGTAAATAAGTTAGTTTTCTCCTTCACTGATGGGCACTGATAAGGCGGCACTCATGTGCACCACTGAGGTGGCATTGATGGGCACTGATAGGCAGCACTGATAGGTGGCAAAAATTGGCACTGATAGCTGGCACGGATTGGCGGCACAGATGGGCATGGATAGGCGGCACAGATGGGCATGGATAGGCGGCACAGATGGGCATGGATGGGCACTGATATGTGGCACGGATGGGCACTGATAGGTGGCATGGATGGGCACTGATAGGCAGCATTGTTTTGTATTGATGGATGCCAATCAGTGCCAAACAATAATGCATGCCAATCAGTGATGCCCATTGTGGGCACTGATTGGCATCCATTGTGGGCACTGATTGGCATCCATTGTGGGCACTGTGTGTCATCCCTGGTGGTCTAGGGTGGCATACCTTGTGCTGCGCATCCCTGGTGGTCTGGTGGCGTCCCTGGTGGTCCAGTGTGGGCATCCTCGGGAGGCTGCGCTGATAATCATTCAGCACAGACACCTCCTGTCAGAGGAGCAGCAGATCGGCTCTCCTCTACTCGCGTCTGACGCGAGTGAGGAAAAGCCGATTACCGGCTCTTCCTATTTACACTGTGATCAGCCATGATTGGACACGGCTGATCACGTGGTAAAGAGTCTCCGTCGGAGACTCTATACCAAGATCGTAGTTGCAGGGTGTCAGACTGACACCCCGCAACAACGATCGCCGTGATGCGCGCCCCGGGGGCACGCAGCGGCTCAAGATTCTGAGGACGTCCTGGGACGTCCAGTCAGGATTTGACAACCACTCTGCGGACGTCCTTTTACAATAGGGCGGGCGGAAGTGGTTAAGGCTTTTTCCCTCTATTTTCACCCGGTGATTTGGCCATTAGCACACCTCCTGTATTAAGGCCCGTACACACGGTTAGAAAATCTAACGTTAAATTTCGTCCGATGAACGACCTGCCGATTTTCTGATCATTAATATGCTGCTTTTGACAACCGATTATGAATTTTCGTCAGACAAAACCTGGATGTGCAGGTTCCAAAATTTTTGTCTGATGTGACCACAACATCCGATTTTCTTTTCATTATTAAGTTTTTCTGCCCCAAAAAAAAATCTGAACAGCAAGACTAGGCATGCTCAGAAATGAAAGAACATATATAAAACAATTCAACACATTACATCACTTCTGACGTTGAATTCTGTTGTCAGAAAATGTTCTGATGGTGAGTACCCGCTTCACTTTCGATTTGAGACTAGCATCCAACAAAAAACTGACGAAGATTCATCCGATAATCTGATTGTGTGTACAAGTGCCTACACTTTGGATCCGAAGTAGGAAGAGAGACACGTTTGAACAGCAGCATCGCTAATCTGGTGGGAGGGGAGTGCTAGATGTACTAGTAGATTTAGATACACTAACAAACTCCAGCTAAAACTTTATAAGCAGTTACAGCAATATTTGTTTCCCTTTTGGGATAAAGGCTTTATATTAATAAAAACTGATCACTGTAAGCACCCCTGTCAGTGTTAAATGGTTTGTCTCATCCCTCTAACTGCTACATTTGTAAGAGAGCTTGTTCTATTGAAAAACAGACTTACTGGCCAGATCACTAGGTGAAAAAATAGAAGAAAGAAGGCCTAAAAAAGAAAATAAATGCAGCCCTCACATCTAAGAATCCATATGCTGCAATAAAATAAATATTTGCTTTTGGGTTTAATACAACTTTTTTTTTTTTTTTTTATCAAAAAGGGTTTTATTGATAAAATGCAGAATGTTTACAAACAGCACGTTCATATATTCTTTTTCACAATTAGACATGTATTCACAAATCAATGACGTATAACATATGAAACAGTAATTTACACCATACAGAAACGCATATCCTAAGGTGGCTCCAGACGGGACCTGTAAAGCTGGCAGCACCTTGGACAGTGCTCCACCCAACTTTGGACAGTGCTCCACCCAACCTTGGACAGTGCTCCACCCAACCTTGGACAGTGCTCCACCCAACCTTGGACAGTGCTCCACCCAACCTTGGACAGTGCTCCACCCAACCTTGGACAATGCTCCACCCAACCTTGGACAGTGCTCCACCCAACCTTGGACAATGCTCCACCCAACCTTGGACAGTGCTCCACCCAACCCCCACTGCCTATAATAGCAGACGATCCATTATAAGATCAACCAGAGCTAAACCAGGGACATTCAACCAAGGTGCCCATATCTTTTCACATTTTTTCATACTTCCCCTGGGTTGGTATAAGTATTTCTCTAGTCTAATTGTATCGCCCATTTGGTTCAACCATTCCCTCACTACAGGGGGATCTTCCGACTTCCAGTGCCTCAGCCCTCAGTATAAGTTTCCTGGCCTGAAAGAGGGCTCTGGTTATCGCTATCCTAGAAGGATCCTCCTCCGGTACATCATCCATGATACCCAATAAACACAAAGACTCTGTTAATTGACATCATCACGTCCCCCCAGTAGATATGCAATTTGGGGCATCTCCACAGCATGTGGATCAGGTCTCCATGGTCTCTCTTGCATCTCGAACAGGAGGGATCACCCCCTACCCCCATTCTCGCCAACCTAGCTGGTGTGTAGTGCACTAGGAGAAGAACTTACAGTTGGCACAATCTTTGGGCCACATTAAGGGAGCACATGGGGACTGGCGACAATGCCTCCTCCCATTGGTCTTCTTCGAAGGTACAGTGGTGTGAAAAAGTGTTTGCCCCCTTCCTCATTTCCTGTTCCTTTGCATGTTTGTCACACTTAAGTGTTTCGGAACATCAAACCAATTTAAACAATAGTCAAGGACAACACAAGTAAACACAAAATGCAATTTGTAAATGAAGGTGTTTATTATTAAAGGTGAAAAAAAAATCCAAACCATCATGGCCCTGTGTGAAAAAGTGATTGCCCCCTAAACCTAATAACTGGTTGGGCCACCCTTAGCAGCAACAACTGCAACCAAGCGTTTGCGATAACGTGCAATGAGGCTTTTACAGCGTCCTGGAGGAATTTTGGCCCACTCATCTTTGCAGAATTGTCCTAATTCAGTTACATTAGAGGGTTTTCGAGCATGAACGGCCTTTTTAAGGTCATACCACAACATCTCAATAGGATTCAGGTCAGGACTTTGGCTAGGCCACTCCAAAGTCTTCATTTTGTTTTTCTTCAGCCATTCGGTGGTGGACTTGCTGGTGTGTTTAGGATCATTGTCCTGCTGCAGAACCCAAGTTCGTTTCAGCTTGAGTACACGAACAGATGGTCGGACATTCTCCTTCAGAATCTCTTGGTAGACAGCAGAATTCATAGTTCCTTTTATCACGGCAAGTCTTCCAGGTCCTGAAGCAGCAAAACAGCCCCAGACCATCACACTACCACCACCATATTTTACTGTTGGTATAATGTTCTTTTTCTGAAATGCAGTGTTTCTTCTACGCCAGATATACTTGGACACACACCTTCCAAAGAGTTCCACTTTTGTCTCATCGGTCCACAGAATGTTGTCCCAAAAGTCTTGGGGATCATCAAGATGTGTTGTGGAGAAATTGAGACGAGCTTTGATGTTCTTTTTGCTCAGCAGTGGTTTTCTCCTTGGAACTCTGCCATGCAGGCCATTTTTGCCCAGTTTTTTCCTGATGGTGGAGGCATGAACGCTGACCTTAACTGAGGCAAGTGAGGCCTGCAGTTCCTTGGACGTTGTTGTGGGGTCTTTTTTGTGACCTCTTGGATGAGTCGTCGCTGCGCTCTTGGGGTAATTTTGGGCGGCCGGCCACTCCTGGGAAGGTTCACCACTGTTCCATGTCTTCGCCATTTGTGGATAATGGCTCTCACTGTGGTTCGCTGGATTCCCAAAGCTTTGGAAATGGCTTTATAACCCTTTCCAGACTGATAGATCTCAATTACTTTCTTTCTCAATTGTTCCTGAATTTCTTTGGGTCTCGGCATGATGTGTAGCTTTTAAGGATCTTCTGGTGGACCTTACTGTGTCAAGCAGCTCCTATTTAAGTGATGCCTTGATTGTGAACAGGTGTGGCAATAATCAGGCCTGGGTGTGGCTAGAGAAATTGAACTCAGGTGTGGACAACCACAGTTATAGTATGTTTTAACAAGGGGGGCAATCACTTTTTCACACAGGGCCATGATGGTTTGGATTTTTTTTCACCTTTAATAATAAACACCTTCATTTACAAATTGCATTTTGTGTTTACTTGTGTTGTCCTTGACTATTGTTTAAATTGGTTTGATGTTCCGAAACACTTAAGTGTGACAAACATGCAAAGGAACAGGAAATGAGGAAGGGGGCAAACACTTTTTCACACCACTGTATCTACATCTCTCTCACACTTAGCTATGAGGCCTGCAGTATTGTCAGGGAGAACTTCAGTAAGGAGCATGGAGTAGCTGCATGATATAAACCCCTTATATGTGGATATTGATTGAGATATAAATATGTTATTCTCTTTGTACTCCTCATTACATATCACTTGTATAATCACACCTTTGTATTCAGATACATTGCTGTGTAATAGGTTATAGCTTGTTGTACATGGAAAGCCATTGATTATTGTATAAGGAAGCAAAAACAAATTGTGATTGGTCTCCTGCTCACACCGCGTCCCGATTACAAACTAAGGCGTCATGCACATGGGTGTATGAATTTATGCTCCAAATATGCTGAATTAAAAAATGGCTCATTAAAAAATGTCACGTATGTATGTGCGTTTATATGCATATGATGTTGAGTGTAATTGAATTCTACTGGCCAGAATATTAATTTATTCTGGCCATTGTAATTCATTTACACTCATACATGTACGCGCATAAATTATGCTCATAAACTCCTCTCTGAATGCAGCTTTGGTGGGGGTTTTTTAATACCTCTAAATGCTGCTGTTAAACGATTGGTCCTATGAGAAGAGTAGAGAGAAGAGCTGTGCTGCTTCAGATGGGCACAGCAATGGATCGAGTTTGGGCTCAGGTAACTATTTCAGGGGGGCTGGGGGCTGACATGGAAAGGTTTTCTATCTTAATGCCTTTACAATCATTTTAAAGTGGAACTTTAACGAGAAAATTAAGTCCAGCTAGATTCAGTGGCGGTGCGTGCATAGAGGGTGCAGGAGCGCCGCCCCCCCTCTCCTGCACCGCTCTATCACCAATAGATAGATTCATGCATTGCATGAATCTATCTATTGTCACCGCTGCCGCCCCCTATTCAGGTGTCCGGCCCCTGATCGGGCGCCGGGCATCTGAATTACAGTGGGGGGGGTGTTGCTGGAAGCGCCCCTATTAGAGCTGTAAGCTCTAATAGGGGACCTTATTAGAGCGGTGTGCTCTAATAGGC
Organism: Lithobates sylvaticus; assembly: GCA_028564925.1. Lineage (NCBI taxonomy): Eukaryota > Metazoa > Chordata > Amphibia > Anura > Ranidae > Lithobates > Lithobates sylvaticus. The sequence goes on along the minus strand of CM053027.1, from coordinate 559,282,924 downwards.
TTCCCTAAGTGTAAACAGCGGGCGCAATGCTTTGCGTTCGCTGCTTACACAGTATTGTGTTAGGGAAGCGAATACATCGCTTCCCTAACACAGACCCGCCTCTCAGCCAATCAGGTTGCCAGGTCTGTTACCTGTCACCTGATTGGCTGAAGTCACAGGCGCTGTGATTGGACGCTAGGCGTCCAATCACCTAGCGTCCAATCACAGCAGAAGAAGACAGGAGGAGCGCGGGAGAAGACATCCGACGGAGACACCGCTCGTCGCCTGACGCCGTCACCAGCTGCACACCGGGACAAGGTAAGTGCAGAGGGCAGGCAGGGGGCACAGTGGCAGCACTTGAGGGGCACAGTGGCAGCACTTAAGGGGCACAGTGGCAGCACTTAAGGGGCACAATGGCAGAACTTGGGGCACAGTGGCAGAACTTGGGGCACAATGGCAGAACTTGGGGCACAGTGGCAGAACTTGGGGCACAGTGGCAGAACTTGGGGCACAATGGCATAACTTGGGGCACAATGGCAGAACTTGGGGCACAGTGTCAGAACTTGGGGCACAGTGGCAGCACTTGGGGCACAGTGGCAGCACTTAAGGGGCACAATGGCAGAACTTGGGGCACAGTGGCAGAACTTGGGGCACAGTGGCAGAACTTGGGGCACAATGGCAGAACTTGGGGCACAGTGGCAGCACTTGGGGCACAGTGGCAGCACTTGGGGCACAGTGGCAGCACTTGGGGCACAGTGGCAGCGTTTGATGGGCACAGTGGCAGCACTTGGGGCACTGTGGCAGCGTTTGATGGGCACAGTGGCAGCGTTTGATGGGCACAGTGGCAGCGTTTAATGGGCACAGTGGCAGCGTTTGATGGCAAAGTGAGGCTGTTTGTTTGCGCCCCCCCAAAAATTTTGAGCACCAGCCGCCACTGGCTAGATTACTTCAGGCTGGCCCCTTTTGCAGGTATAGCTATGTAAAACATTAACAAGTGACTAATGCCCTGTACACACGAGCGGAAATTCCGCCAGCAAAAGTCTGATGAGAGCTTTTGGTCTGAAAATGCGACTGTGTGTATGCTCCATCAGACTTTTGCTGGTGGAATTCCAGCCAGCAAAAGATTGAGAGCAGGTTCTCAATTTTTTCGGTCGGAAAAAGTTCAGATCAGAAATTCCGATCGTCTGTACCAATTCCGACATGCAAAATTCCTACGCATGCTCGGAAACAATTTGACGCATGCTCGGAAGCATTGAAATTATTTTTCTCGGCTCGTCGTAGTGTTGTACGTCACTGCATTCTTGGCGGTCAAAAGTTTACAAAACTTTTGTGCGACCGTGTGTATGCAAACCAAGCTTGAGCGGAATTTCGTTGGAAAAAACATCCAAGATTTTTCCGACGAAAATTACACTCGTATGTACGCGGTATAACTGTTTAAAATCCAGTAATTCACTGTCTCACCTTGCTCTGCACATTCTCAGATGCTCTTTATTTTTAGACACTGTGTTGATTTTGTAGAGGTTGATCTGCTGACAGCCTAAAGATTTACTGCTGTTCAGGGGCTCTGGGCTTCAACAAAATGGCAGCCTCCAGCAAGAAGAAACAGGTCAATGCTAGAGGTAATTTACAGCACACACTCATTTTGGTAGCATAATTATTAATGTGGAATGTATATTCCTTGCTAAAGAACGTTACTTTTATCAAGTTCTGCTTTAATGCTAAACTCCAGGCATACCGGTGCAGCTGCACAAATGGGGCAGGAGAGACACCCCTATCTGCCCGAAATGTCAGACCCACACAGGAGACTTAATCCACATGCTCTGGAGATGCCCTAAATTGGTGATGTACTGGAGCTCCATTGTAGCCAAAATTAATAACATCTTTCAGGTGCAGTTGGCAGTAGACCCACTGACGTGCCTATTGGGTAGTGTTAACGAGGGACTGTACACCCCTTTGGTGTACATTGCGCTCACGAGACTCCTATATATGGCCAGAAAATTGATTGCCCGTTTGTGGCTCTCGGCAAGTGCACCTAGGATTACACAGTGGATCCCACAGGTTAACACCACCCTTATAAGGGAAAAAAATACATATCAACATAGGAAGTCACCAAATAAGTTTTATGGTATATGGCAGTGTTGGCTGGGCTCACCAGATGTGGCACCCCCACAACTGGCACTAGATAGATTACTAATAGGACGAACAGCTTCAGTACAGTAGCCTATGGAAAATGCAAAGTACCTGGTGAGATACGTCAGATAAGACCTACCAATAACCAAATAACCTTTTTAACTACTTCCCACCCAGCCACTGTACATATACGGCCGGGTGGGAGCCGTCTACTTCTGATAGGACGTTCTGGAACGTCCTTCAGAAGTAGCGGGATCACGCGAGCGCGCCCGCGCAGCGGCGCGATCCCGATGCGCTCGTGTCACCAGGACACGGCGCATCTCGGATCGGCAGGAGGGCTCTGTGATTGGCCCTCCTGATCGCATGACGGCCGTGTCGAATCACAGCCATCATGTGATGTAAGCAAACAGCCAGTTGCTAGGCAATCGGCTCTCCTCTCCTCACACGGAAGTCGTCGGCGAGGAGAGGAGAGCGGATCGCTGCAGCGGGCTGGTGATCAGTGAGTATTACCTGTTTTTTTACAGCTTTTTACTCACTGATCACCAGTGTAGTGTCCCCACAGTGTAAACACACATGTCCCCAAAACACACATGTCCCCAAAACACACATGTCCCCAAATAATAAAAACACATGTCCCCAAATAAAAACATGTCCCCAAATAATAAAAACACATGTCCCCCACATATGTCCCAGTAAAATCACATGTGCCAATGACTATCTGCACACATATGTCCGTGATCACCTGCACACATCTGTACATGATCATTTGCGTACATATGTCCGTGATCACGCAAACCAATTATTATACACTTAACGGTTTTTTTTTTTTTTTACTAAAAACATGTAGCAGAATACATTTTGGCTTAAATTTATGACAAAATTAGATTTTATTGGATTTCTTTTAAAAAAGAAAGGAGAAAATATTGTTTTTTTTCAAAATTTCCGCTATGTTTTCGCTTATATCGCAAAAAATAAAAAACGGAGTTGCGAATAAATACCACCAAACTAAAGCTCTATTTGTGCGAACAAAATGATACAAAATTAATTTGGTTACAGCATTGCATGACCGCGCAATTGTCACTGAAAGTGCGAGAGCGCTGAAAGCTGAAAATTGGTCTGGGAAGGAAGAAAGTGCCCAGTATTGTAGTGGTTAATGATGGGGTTAGCGGCGCGACTAGAGAGAGTTATGTTGTACTAGTTCATTTTTTTTTCCTTTGTTCTGGGACATGTTTTAGTTTCCCTCAATTTTATTATTTGTGCTAAAATGTTGAGCCTCCCTCGGATATCGGATAGGGGAGCCGGATAGGGGAGCCGTGAGGACGGCAGGTTCCTTACAATGATTTTCAACACATGGACTAGATGTCAATGGCTATGCATTTTCAAGTTTCTGTAGACTGTTTGGATTGTAACAGATATTACTGTTCATTAACTGTATGCCTTTGCAAATGTACCATGTGGTGCCTTAAGGTCTCATCAATAAAAACTTTTGTTGATTAAAAAAAAATAATATTGCATACTTGTTGTACATTGGTCCAAGCTGGTTTGAGATGCATTTTAGGCAGAGATTGCATCAACCCTTATTAACCATAAGAATTATGTTACACGAAACATGCAATTGTTTATACCCTATTACTTAAAATTTGACAGCTTTCCTTTTAAGAGGAACTGTTTGTGAGTGAGGTTAGAGTGCAATCAATGTGGAATGTGCCATATGACTGGTGGTCATGTGGAGACGAGTGATGTAATGCCATGTTCCGAGAACACAAATCTCTACAATAAAGAAAAATCTTTTTTTTGGTGTGTAAATGATGGCTTTTGCTTTTAAGATACTAAGTAACCTGGACTAAGAATTATGGACCCTACAAAGCTATTATTTAATGCAGGGGTCTTCAAACTATGGCCCTCCAGTTGTTCAGGAACTACAATTCCCATCATGCCTAGTCATGTCTGAGAATGTTCGAGTTTTACAATGCCTCATGGGATGTGTAGTTCCGCAACAGCTGGAGGGCCGTAGTTTGAGGATCCCTGATTTAATGTATAGTGAAAGCAGAGTTTATTGAAAGTCAACTCCACCCAAAACATTATAGAGCATGCGACAGCTTAGATTCCCCTCTAAGATGCTTCCAGTCATGGTCTCACTCCTGCCTCCTCCATTGTATGTAATGACGCTGAAGGACCACCCATAACAGTGCAGTATTCTCATCTTCCCCTAGACATAACAAGCATTTGAGTCAGAGCTAGACCTCTCCAATCAGCAGCAGCTATTTCACCTCGCTGATGGCAAATCTCTAGCTATGACTCAAAAGGTGGGCGTGTCAGTTCTCTGCAGAGAGATCACTGCTTGCACACAGAGAACAAGGTTCTTTCTCTGTAGCATGCAGACAGGGGACAGGCCTTTCTACTCAGGATGTGGCTACTCTCTAAAGTAAGTGAACTTTAAGACTTTGAACTGCTTTTGTTTTGGAACTGAAGGTTTGGTTGGGCTATAATCCATGTCTTTCTTCCTCTCATCAATATCGTCATGTGTGATGCAGACGCAGCAGTTAACTCTGGTTCTGTATTGTACACGATGAAATGGGAGCCTCTCCAATTCCAGTTCCCTACTCTATATGCTGGTTAGAGTGGGAAGATAACAGCCAGGCCCGGACTGACTATAGGTGTGTGCAGCCTATTGCATTAGGGTGTGCACCCCAAAGCTCAAACATACATGCCTTTCTCTGCAGCCTCAGCTGCACTGAACAGTGAATGAATGGGAAGTGCTCTGTGCTGAGCGGCTTCCTGTTCATTCACAAACTGAACCATAGTAAACACAGTATACTATGCTTCAGTTATGTTTGAACACACAGTGAGCGAGTGTGTTCACTGTGTTCACTTAGAAATGAAAGGGGCCGGTAAATGACATATTGATTAGCCCCTTCTCCCGCTCTCCATCCTGAAACATCCCCGCAGCAGCCGGGGGGGTGAGGAGAGGATAAGAGGGAAGCCAGCAGCACTGCCCGGACACACCTGGCACACTCCCTGTGCACACCTATGGGACTTGCCATAGTGCACACTAGGCATTTACTCGGTGGTCTGAGACTGCTGGGCTGCATGCCCCAAGGCAAGTGGTGGGCAGAGAGGGCACGAGTCTCAGGCGCAGCTGGTGTCATGTAGGGGGAGGGGCTCCAGTAGCGTTGCTAGTGCCAGGCATCCAGCTGCTGCCCTGCTACAATTTCCGGCACCCACATCATCCCTTACCGCCTGTCATGCTAGTTAGAGTCGGGGAAGCTTCCCCTAAGCTTTTCCTTAACTCTGATGTGCCCTATGAGAGAAGACAAGGAGGAGCCTGAAAGGATGAACATCTCCCGCATTGAGCAGCAATGTATGCACAGTCTGAGAGTTGTGTATGGAGGAAGTGGCAGTGGACTTTGATAGATGACAGAAGAGTAAAGGAGAGAAGGTATGGAGGGATATGATCATACAGAGTTAGAGTAGGCATTGATAGAAAAGAATAATAGCGACCAGAGAGGGAAATGGTGATAGATAAAAGAGAAGGAGAACGATTCAGAGAGGAGCGTGACAAGGATGATGGTAAAGGAGAATGTTCAGGGAGCAAAGCGTGCATTTATAGAGCAGAAGGATCTATGTATATATCTAACTATAAGACATTGAGAAACCGGTAGCTATCATTATTTGTAATTTGGTTTAAAAAAAATTTTTTTTAAAAATGGGCTGCTCAGACTAAAATACCCGGGCCTATTCTCTTGTCCCAGTCTGGGTCTGGTTACAGCAGTGCTTGCATGTCATGGCATTGCAGGGGAGGCAACAGCTGGGGCTAACTATGGTCCGCTGCTGACAGACAAGCTAGGGCTTGTTGATCAGAAGTGACTATGCTGATAACCATACTGCATGATGCCAGTCTGGCCTGCTGTACACCCAATGGTAGCGGCAAGGGTGACAATGCTGCACTATATCTAATAGCAGGGTTGTCATCCTATCAAAGGAAGTGATACATCTGCAATTTAGATGACAAAATCAACAGATATCCCAAATATCAAGCAATTGTGCTTCAAGCTTGAAAATGACGTGCTAAGCTATTGCTAGACTTGTCAGGCTTCACAAGTTTGTTGCACAATTGCAGCAAGTTCGCATTGCATGACTCCAGATCAACTTCCTTTTGCAAACATTCTGCAAGTCTGCTGCAAGTTCTGGTTCAGTTATGTTGTGCAATAGTCATCCCACCACAGGGGGTCACTGTGGCTGAATTGTCATGCTTTAGACTTGCAGAGCTCTTGCTGTAGACTCATCACTGCAACTTTGCTCTTGCTAGAGACTTGACCGTGCAAATTTGCTACAAATTGGAAAAGTGTCGAACTTGTGCTTTAAGTGCTCTGCAAGTGTACAACTTGCCAGTGAAAATGTGCAGCAAATTAACAGACTTAGAATTTAACACTGCCACAAATTTGTGGCAGGTTATCCTTGCTATCTGGGATGGTATGATTTACGGGGGGGAAAGGGGCAACTAGGGACTAGTCAAATTCTCTTGCAAATACAAAGGCACATTTTGCAGCCCTAACACAATTTTAAAGTAGTGGGCACCCCACTAACACTGCAGTGAACCACAATGCACATGCATTATGATGTGAAATTAAAAAGGCCATGGCCATTTTTTAAGTATTAAGGGGCAAAATGAATGGGTTGCCCTAATGCGGCTTGCTTTAATAATGTGTATGAGGCTTAATTAAAAGCCCACTTTTGCTTATTGCTACCCTCAGGAAATTGGCCCTACGGAAATTTGCTTAACATGGAACAGAAAGCTAAATAGCTAAATGTAGCATTGAAATACATACTTATTACAGCTTACCATACTATGGATGTGATGGCTGCATTTGTTTTCTTTTTTTTTCCCTTTCTCCTCACCCAGTAACACACTTCGTGGAAAAAGACAACACACATTTACTGTACCATGTCTATGGAGGAGCAGCATTGTCATTCTAGGACAGGGTGAGGACTACAGAACACCTCCCCTCTCCCTAACTAAATAACACAATAGGTTGGAGGGTGTTCTGTAGTTCACATAGGTGAACTGGGCAATGCTGATAACACTGAAATAAGACTGCAGTGTGCACAGGACAATACTGGATTTATGGAAGGATCATCAGTTTTCTTTGCAATTGTTATCGAACAGATATAACAAATACATTTTCAATTCAATTTACCAGTCCCAAAAGAAACAATTGAAATAAGTTAATTGTTAGAGTTTACACTCTGGGAAGTTTAAAGCAGAGTTCCACCCAAAAGGGGAATCTCTGCTTGTCTGCCCCCCCTTCCACTGCCACATTTGGCACCTTGTGGGGGAAAGGGCGGAGCAGGTACCTGGTTTTGACAGGTACCCGCTCCCACTTCCAGTTTAGTTCGACCCCCTCCTCCCACAGCCGGACCATTCACAAAGCACAGCACGCTTTGTGCATTCGGAGTAGAGAACCGGCTGTGAAGCTGAAAGGCTTCACTGCAGGTTTCCCTTAGCTGAGATGGCGGCGGCAGCACCCGGGAGCCGATTAAAAAAACTGCTTTGGTGAGGACATCACTGGATTCCTGGACAGGTAAGTGCCATAATATTAAAAGTCAGCAGCTACAGTATTTGTAGCTGCTGACTTTTAATTGTTTCTGGAGAAGCCTGGAGCTCCGCTTTAAGGTCCATTCCTGTTCCCTCTTCTCCCATAAGAACTTTCCTAATGTTAGACTTGCAGCATTGTGTACCAGTCTTGCCACACAGGATATTACATACAGGGGATTACAGGAGGCTAATATTAATACAGATTGAGGTACAATTTAAAGTGGTTGTAAACCCTTACAAACCACTTTGACCTACAGGTAAGCCTAGATTAAGGCTTACCTGTAGGTCCAATAAATATCTCCTAAACCTACATGGTTTAGGAGATATTTAGAAAAGAAAAGGCAACGCTGTCTACGGCGCACTGCGCATGCCGGGTTTACGGCGATATGCCGCTTTCCTGCGCATGCGCGGGAGTGACGAGACCCAGGATTGATGGCGGAGGTCGTGGACGAGGGTCGCTTCGGGGGCTTCGTTCTCAGGTAAGTTATTCATAATGAGCTAGTATGCTATGCATACTAGCTCATTATGCCTTTGCCTTGCAGGGTGTCTTTTTTTTTATTTTATTTTTTAAGAGGCTTTACTTCCTCTTTAAGATCATATCTCAGCATTTTGTAATAAATAGAAAGGGATATCATTTAGAGTCTTTCATATTTGTCTATAATTCAGCTCAGCTCATATCATTCCATGCCCACTTTTCCTATCATTATACAAGGTGTGTATGTTTAGTGAGCAGCCCATACATATCCAAGTCTCTTCAATAAGTAATATAAAATTAGCAGTGGCAGGAGAGTTCAAAATAAGCTTTATGATAACTGTAGGACGAAGGTCAGTCTGGGTTGGACTCTGGGCTGTGTTCTATTCCTAGCAACCTACAAACTTAGTGACTAAAGATAATTGGTGTCTGAGTGCCTGGACGATATATATAGAAATCAGGTTTATCCTTTGCTACATATCAGTGCTGTTAATCTCCTGCAGCCTTTTTGCAGTCATTTACTATCTACATGTAAAAGGTCCCAGGCCTCCTTCGGTCTAATGAGAACCTCCAGAGCCAGAGCCAGCTGACATCCTCCTGTATGTAGTATGGGTTGTAAGGCATAGTGGGTGCAAAGATGGTGAAAGTCATTGGGCGCCAGACACTTCTTGAATGCAAAAGAAAGTTTATTTCTCTTAACAAACTTTTCTGGGGCAAAGAGGGTAGGGCCAGGACACCCTTAAGTATTTACAAGTTCAATTGGCAGACTCCGAGACTTCAACAAGAGGACAGCCATGCAGGGAAAGGCATCCAGCAAGATGCCACATCTGCATGTGCAAGAATGCTGTCTCCTATGACAACAGTCTTTAACAGTTCTTAACTTGAAGTTTAACAGTTCCTTTATCTTCCACTACAATCTCTCCTTGTAGTTTTTCAGCACACTGAGCTCCCGATCTCTCACTAGACAAGATGATTCACTGTCCCTGTCCCTGAATCCCTTGAGCTCCTTCAATCTTCATGTGGTATCTTCCTCAAGCGTCACCCCCGCTTCTCTGCTGGGTCCCTTGCTTGGCACTCTAGATACTTCTCAAGCTTCACCCACATTGGCCTGCTCGGTCCCTAGCTTGACACACAAGGCTGCTCTGCAAGCGTCACCTTCGCTGGCTGGGTCCCTGGCTTGATTCCCACGGAAGTTTCCCCATTCTTCACCGTTCCCCGGTTGGTGAGAATACTGCTCCGGTACTTGCTTCAGTTACTCACTGTAGTCCCTGGTAATAAGGCGGATAGTCCCTTACTGTCGCCAGCTTCCCCTCTACCTCCGACCACGACAGGTTCTCCGGCCGACAGCACCGTCACTTTTGGTTGGACTGCAACCCTCTTGCTTCTGGATAGGCCCTCAGACATCCTAGCAGCCAGATATGCCCGGATTAGGCCCAATCTCCGGCCTAGCAGCCTGGGCAATACGACACACATCCACCCAGACAGCCGTCCAGGTGGCACAGAACATAGATCAACTGACTCCAACCAAATATATAGGCTCTCCCAGCAGGCCAAGGGATCCAAGAAAACCCCTGCCCATCAGTGTTGCCAACCTACCAGATTGAAATTTACTGACACGACACCCAAAATTTACTGGCACAGCCACATTTTTACTGGCATTTTCAAAAGTTAGTTTTAAGTGCAAATTTCAGTATTTGGGCTACAAATAAGTATAATATGCAATTAGCAATGTAATTTAAGTTAAGCTATTCACTCAAAAGCATATTTCTTATTTTATTTTCAATATAGTAAGTAAGTGGCTCAGGGACAGGAAATTAGAATGGGCGGCACACATGAAATTGACTCTCATAGTGACACTGTTGTGCAGCAGCACAGATCACCGACACAACGCGTCCCCCCCTGCTGAGTCACAATGAGTCTCTCTCCATGCCAGGTGCTCCCTTCAGTCCCCTCCAGTCCAAACAGCACAGACAGTCCCGCTCCCGGCCTGCCTTGCTCCTGTCTCACAGACCCGAACACAAGGCTCTGGCAGCTCAGCTCCCTTGCACCATGACATCACACAAAACGCTCAGGCACCTCCTCGGCCAGACCAGCCCCCCACCGGTACCACCCGAACGACCAGCTGTGGACCTGAGCTGCGCATGCCCAGTTCTGAGCCAAGTGTCACAGCCATATTTTTTACTGGCAAACTTTTCCTCTTACTGGCATTTACTGGCAGGAGAAAAGTGCCTGTTTTTTACTGGCTGCCCGTAAAAATACTGATGGTTGGCAACACTGCTGCCCATTGGCTGAGACACCCCATATAACCATAAACTGACCTTGGGTTGCCCTTCTCATATCTAGTACCAACAAGTAACCGGCCACCTAGTGGTAGAAGAGAAAAGTGCAACAAGGTCAAACTTAGGGAGAAATCAATAGATCTCTAACAATCAACCAGGATAACTACTCCTGGCAAGTAAATTTGTGAGGAGCAACCCTGCCTAAACTCCAGGGTGCTACACCCATGCATGCACTCCAACTCAGTGGTGGCTGCAAACAAACCCCCCCCCCCCACCAGGTCCACACTTACCCCATCAAGGTCACGGCTTCCCTGGCATCTCCTCCTGGCCAATCCAGTCTTAAAACCTGCTTCCTGTCTGATTGGCTGGGAGGAGAAGCCGGAAGACAATAGCGAATATTGATTAGCTAATATCACAAGTGGGTAGGTTCGGGCGCAGTGCTCTGTGTCCCAAGCCAAACCTTTTTGAAACCAATTACAGACTCATGCTCTATTTATGTGCTTAACTCGTAGAAATCTATGCGTATGGCGCCCCGCATGGAGATTAGGAGGCAGTGCATGAAGATTAGGGGGGCTGCGCCCCTATAGGCCGGCCGCCGCTGCTCCAACTACTGCACATCATTTCTCATGTTAAGTTTTCTGGGAGTGACAACAGGACAATATGGTTGTGGGATGTGTGTCAGTCACTTTTAGTGGCCATTGGGAAAGCGCATGACAGGGTAACAGCTCAGAACATTTGGGAGAGAGGGACATTGTGTTGTCACCCTATGACAGGAAGTGCCTGAATAAAGAATCTTTATGGCAGGCTCACCAGGGTTTATTTTAAAAGCTGCAAATTTAAAATGATTGAAATTTATTTTTGAAAGTACATCAAAGTGGAGCTCCACTCAAAAGGAGAAGCCCTGCTTGTTTGCGCCCCCCCCCCCCCACCCCTCCAGTGCCACATTTGTCACCTTTCAGGGGGGAGCGGGTACCTTTTTTTGACTCCAGTTCCTGGAGACCTCGCCATGGTGACCTCGGCCCCACCTTCTCCTTCCTCCGCCGCAGGGCCAGTTAGAAATTGTAGCGCGCTTCATGCATGTGCAGTAGGGAATCGGCTGTGAAGCTGAAAGGCCCTCAGATAGGTGGATGTGTGTCGTATTGCCCAGGCTGTCTGAGGGCCTATCCAGTATATGTAGCTGCTGACTTTTAATTTTTTGGTGCTCTTTAAAGTCCAAATGAACCCTTTTCATTTATTACTGTAAGGCAGTCAGGCTACATACAAAGTACATTGACAAATATGTTTCTCTTTCACTTCTACTAACTTCCAAGTAATGAAGTATAAGGTTAAAATGCAAAGATAAGGGAGCAATTGCGTGGTTGAATAGACTGAGCAGTGGTTAGGGAGTGGCCGCTGTTTGTATGGGTGTGAGAGCAAGGGTCTCACTCTCCTGTTTGCTTCCAGAACAAGGTATTTTAACCATTGTTGAAGAGGTTAGCAGTTCACAACAATTAAACAAAAACTATATTTATAGTATTATGTACAACATAGTGAATGTAATGTGGGGGGCAGGAGTATAACATACAGAGCATGTAAGGCAGGGGTCAGGATTATGATGTAAGTAGAGTGCAGTGGTCAAATAAAGCCCAGCATACATAGTGCAGTGATCAGGTATATGAAATGTACAACACAGACAGGTTGATTTACTAAAACTGGAGAGTGAAATATCTGGTGCAGCTGTGCATGGTAGCCAATCAGCTTCTAACATCAACTTGTTCAATTAAGCTTTGACAAAAAAAAAACTCAATGCTGATTGGTTTCTATGCAGAGCTGCACCAGATTTTGCACTCTCTAGTAAATTAAGCCAATTAATGAATCGACTAAGGTGAGGACAGCGCTGGATCCCTGGACAGGTAAGTGCCCTTATATTAAAAGTCAGCAGCTACCAGATTGGTAGCTGCTGACTTAAAATTGTTTGGGGGGAGCCTGGAGCTCCTCTTTACAGTTAGAGATAAGCCTCATACACACGATCGGACCGTGGACCAACTTTCCTGTGGATTTTTGTCCAAAGGGTGTTGGCCCTTTTTTCAGCCAACTTTCACCAAATCACTTGGTTTTTCTGCTCTTTACCGCCACCTTTGGTCAACTTCTGTATTGTTGCCTGATCTTTTGCATTGGTTCTGCATTGGTTTGTACAAAAGTCCGTTGGTTTTGTGTACACACCGTCGGACTTTGGTCCATCAGACTTTTGTTGGCAGAAGTTGGTCCGTTCGCACAGCCAACAAAAGTCCGATTAAACCTGGAAAAAGTTGGTCCGATGGAGCGTACACACGGTCGGATGTTGGACCAAAACAGCTAATTTGCATGTTGGTTGTCAAAAAGTCCGATCGTGTGTATGGGCCTTAAAGTTGGCTGAAAAAGTCCTGCCGTGTGTATGCAATACCAACTTGGGGCCAACGCCCTTTGGACAAAGATCCACAGGAAAGTTGGTCCACGGTCCGATCGTGTGTATGAGGCTTTACACTGACAATTTTAATCTCTTGCTACTGGGAGAGTGAAAGAGGACCTGTCTAAAATAGTTAAGCAGAAGATAAAAGACTAGTCACCAGTATTGCCTGTAGGCTCCCTACAGCTGATCTTTCCCCATTACTAATTTAATATGCCTTGTTCAGCAATGTGCCTCTGTGTGGAGCTGACAATCTTTGACAGAGACAGGGCTTTGTTTTCTCATGTCAAAGCTGTCTCCCCGATGATTGATAATTTGATGACTGATGATCTGGTAACTGGTGGAGTAATGTAAAGAAGAAAAAGCTGCACCAGGTAAAGGTAGCTAAAAATCCCATATGATGGTACTATGAACTACTTAATGTATATAACTAATATAGTGCACAATAGGTATATTTGTGAATAAGAGTTATAACACTAAAATCCCATACTAATCATAGATGTTCAACGAAACACCAAAAGGAACACAATATGGACTAGATAGCTGCGTGGCTAGCATTCACAATATAAATGTTTGGCAAGGCAGTATTGACACTGATCACACAATAGTCCAGAGTGGAGAAGACACAGAAAAAAAGTTCACAGGATAAGTATCATCTAGAAGATTAGATCCTTATTCCTATATGATGCAATGATGTAAACTTTACATTTCTTGCCACACCGCTATGCTCCACATCACACGAAAGTGCCACCACCAGTATATATACTCCTTACCAGATAATTGGCAAAGAATGACACTCAGAATGAGCCCATAAAGGAATCCTGACGCCAAAGGGAGAAGCGACACCCAAAGGGAATGATATCCAGGAACCTGCCACTCAAAGCCAGCGAACTCCCGACCAGACCCAGCGTGGTGAATCTAATCCTGATTGCAGCACTTGGCGGTGCATCCAAACAGTACCATAAGGAAAAGAAGGCAGACCATCGTGTGATACTGAACGCTGCCCACTATGCGACTCCACCGGGACTCCTCAACTCTTATGGGGGGTACTCCCTACCCCATTGGGTTAGCGCGTTTTTTTGGAGTAAAACTGAAGAAGCAGTAGTAGAGGTGCAGAAAGCACAGACTGTAAGAATTAATAAAGTGTAAACAGGGAAATGCATGCAGTGCAGGTCCTCGAGTACTTATTACCCTCCAGCAAGCAGTACAGTGGTGACATTACTAAATCTTACTCCAAATCTCCTGAGATGAGCAACCACAGTCAGCAGTGTTTTTCACAATGCAGAAATACACTCACATATAAGGAAGTGCTCTGCTATTTTCCAGGAGGAATTCAAGACAAAAAGTATATTTTTCTGGGTACTGCTTGGGCACAATTAACATTTCTAGGTGTTCTCTATAACTTAGCAAATCATATTTTTTTGAGTTCAGGTCCACTTTACCCACTTGCTTACAGTCACCTCAATAAGGTAGAGCTTTTTTAGTAACTATATTGTTGCTAAAATTGCTAGCGATTAATCTCTAGAAGTAGTAAATGATAACCAAACAAATGGAACGGATGGCAACATGTAGTAGTAGCTTGTAGAGATCAATCACACATGAATGAAGCATTGAGCTACTAAAAATATCCTGCCTAGCTAGCCTATTCTGGTAGGTGCCAGCAAGTGATTAAATCTTAGTAGCAAGAGATTAAAATGACTTGTATACCTTAGTCTTAATTGTATCTGATCTCATTACATAATTAATTATAGTAAGCCATGCTATTTATGTCCTGTGAGGGAAATTTCCCTTCACTTTCAGCGCCAGAGATGCACTGAAAATCCCTACAAAGCAAGAAGTTTATACTTAGATGGTTGTCATTTGATCAGGTGCTCCCTTTTGACTTTAATATTACGGTACTTTAAAGGCCTCATGCACACAGACTTTTTTTTTTTATCTCATAGAAGGCAGTAGAATTTTTTAAGAAAAAACACCTGATGCTTGTAAAAGCAAGCGTTTAGGTGCATTTACAGGCAACAAGCGTTTGGGCGTCAATTCATTTTATTGGCCAGAATAAATCATTTATTTTGCCCATTGAAATTAATTAACGCTCAAGCACTAAACATGCTTGCGTTTAGGCACGTTTACAAGCATCAAGCATTTTTTCAGCCAAAAACTTTCTGCTCCTGGACCCACTAGCAGAGGTTTTTTTTTCTGCCTCTAAACTCTCCTGTCACTTAACGCTACTAAAAGTCTATGGGGTTGATTTACTAAAGGCAACTAGACTGTTCACTCTGCAAGTGCAGTTGCTCCAGAGCTTGGTAAATGATCAGAAGCTCTTCTGACTTCCATCATCCAATCATGTTCAAGCAGAAATGCTGTTTTTTAAAAAATTTTCTTACACGTGATTGGGTATTCTTTGACAAGTGAAGGTTTACCTCATTTACTAAGCTCTGGAGCAACTGCACCCCTATGTGTGCATGGGCACATAGACTAACATGCAGGGGAGGCAGGAAAAAAAGACGTCAGACGCCCCTAGGAGCAGCTGCAAAAACATCCTGTGTGCATGAGGCCAACAACACGCCTTTACCTCTTGGTTGGTGAAAACTGTAACATTTTAGATTTCTATCACTTTCTGTATTGTTGACAATGGTCATTAGGACAAATGGAGACTGTGAACCCCTCCAGACACAGAGAGTAATAAAATCTTGCAGAAAATTCAACACTTCCATTCTCCATCCAACACTAAAAAATGTTTTGAATGGACACTTTAAACATAGGTCCACAACAAGGATCCCTAATCATCATAAAGATAGTAACATGGAGGCCATTTAATCCAGTAGCTTTCACAGCCTTTGAGATCCCTGTACCCAAACTGCTAATTTCTATCCACGGATACGGCTACCAGAGATATAACAATGACATAATGGGGGTTATTTACTAAAGGAAAATCCACTTTGCACTGCAAGTGCACTTGAAAGTAAAGTTGCTGTAGATCTGAGGGGGCATGCAAGGAAAATGAAAAACAGCATTTTAGCTTGCACATGATTGGATGATAAAATCAGCAGAGCTTCCCCTCATTTCAGATCTACCCCTTAGAATTAGAGCGACTGCACTTCCAAGTGCACTTGCAGTGCAAAGTTGATTTGCCTTTTCGTAAATAACCCTCAATATCCTATACCTAGAAATTTAACAGATATTCGTTTAAATTAGACCACAAAAATCACTGCTTCTTCAACATCATAGTAAACGCCCTCCTAGCTCCTCGTTCACAAGCTAAGGAAGAGTCAAGAATCATTAGCAAAGTTGCTCCCCCTTATCTCCACTCATGTTTTCTTTATTCAGCCAAGGTTGCTTAGAACCATGCCATTCCTTTAGCAGTTGCAAGGGGTTGTTGCATACCTCTCAACTTTTTGAGATGGGAATGAGGGACACCCAGTGCTGGGACAAGGTCATCCAGTGCCCAGGGCAAAGATGCCAAACTGCGCCCCCCTTTCCCTTAGGGTTAGGGTCAGGGTGCCCCCCACCCCTGCAATAAACCATTGCGCCAGGGGCAGCCGCCCCTCCTGCCCACCCCTTGTCCCGGCCCTGGGGACACCTATCAGCAAAAGTATGCAGGCATAGGACACACCCCTTGCCATGCCCCCTTAAAGCACCCACAAGTGCTTTGTTTACCACTACCATTCCTTTATATTGGCTTTTGGAATTTACAAATGCAGTAATTTAGAAATCAGATGAAAGGTTAAGCACTGGGAAACACTTTTTGATCGATACAAAGTGCATTTTATATACAACTATATACAACTATGTAGATCAAACCTATATAGCTCCAAATCAGGGACAGTCCCTCAAAATCAGGGACAGTTGGAAGCTATGTTCTTGGGCAATGAGCATTTTTTTTTTAACTCCCAGTAACTCAATAAGTAACCACTGGCACCATCGATCTTTTAGCTATCTGTAAACAAGGCATTCTTCCCACTTATCATTAAAGTATAACTAAAGGCAAAACTTTTTAGTATTGGATGGAGTAGAGATGGGTTAGAACCCCTGTCAGTTTTTATTGCTGTCTGTGCCCTGGTTAAGGAGATTCATCCTCTATTTTTGTCCTGTTTACTATTAATATTGAAAGTAAAAGTAAAAGAAAACCCCAAATTTTGAGTCGTCCCCAGAAAAGTAATGAATGGGAAATCTTCCAATGGGGACCCTAGTTCTGGTGAGCTCGGGATTTCCTTAATTTGCAGGGATTTCCGCTCACTTCCTGTTAAGCTATTGAACAGGAAATTAAGGTAAATCTCTGTAATGAGACACAGATGATGAAAAAAAATCTGACCAAGGTTATAACCCTCCCTTGCTCTATCCAAAATGGGGAAAATAAGTTTTGCCTATAGTTCTACTTTAATGTATGAAGCATTCTTATCACTGACCACAAAAGAAGGGCCCTTCTTTTGCTAACTACCAATGTAAGGCCCCTTTCACACTGGGGCGGTTTTCAGGCGGTACAGCGCTAAAAATAGCGCCTGTACACCGCCTGAAAAAAACGGCCCCATTCACTCCAGTGTGAAAGCCGGCGGGCTTTCACACTGGAGCGGTGCGCTAGCAGGACGGTAAAAAAAGTCCTGCTAGCAGCATCTTTGGAGCGGTATAGGAGCGGTGTATTCACCGCTCCTACCCATTGATTTCAATGGGACACCGCGGTAATACCGTGGAAATACCGCCGGGGGATTTTAACCCTTTTTCGTCCGCTCGCGGGGGGTAAAACTGCCCCGCGAGCGGCCGAATACTGCGGCTAAAACGACGGTAAAGCAGCGATAAATATATCGCTGCTTTACCGTCACCGCGGCTCCCGCCCCAGTGTGAAAGGGGCCTTAGTGGGGATTTCACCATTCACCATCAATGTGAGGAAACACTACAGATATCACTGACATTTTTTTTCTGACCATAATTATTATTATTCCTTTGATTTCATGATTATTACTGATTTAGTATTTTCTTATTGTTTTTTTATTTTTTTTATTTGTTCGTATACCTTATAACTTTCTGTTAACTTAAATGTACCATGAGCTGTTGATATAGTAATTGTTCGTAAGGGTTCCCTGAGACCTGAAAGATAATTTAAGGGTTCCTAAATGTTTAAAAGGTTGAGAAAGGCTGTCTTATGGGCTCGTGTGTTTCCAAGGATCTTTTCTCACATGCTAACACGCTGAATTCTATTGAATTTGGGAGTGCTTGTATGTGCGTGCGTGGGGGGTTAGAAAGTACACAACCCTTCCATTCTCTGAGCTCCTTCTCCATATCTACCAGAACCCTTTTACCTGTCCTACATTGATTAATAGTGACACCAATGTCCATACCTAGTGAATAGGACAAATATTTGAGTACAAAACTCAGAGATCCTAAAGGTGACTTGAAAAGCTGGAATGTTTGGGTGAAATCTAGAGTTTCCACTCTTCTGGGCATCAGACAAGGTTTCTTTTAACTTGTGGCTACCTTTGTTCAGGCACCTGCATGATCTGTATACACCTATTTAGGTTCTGGCTTACAGTCAAGGATGTTATCCAACTATCTATGACCCTCTGCTTATTGTTCTACAAACCCTGAAGAAGGGGTAGTGTGAAGTCCCTGAAACGCATTGGATTCTATTGTAGAATAAAATCTTTAATTTGCTGCCCCTCTAATCAAAGCATAGATCCACCATGAAATTGTTTAGATGAATACCAAATAAAACAAATACTCATTGGTCCTGACGAGTGCTTTATTTGGCACTGAGTTAAACAATTTCATTGCTTTGATTGGGTGGGAGAAAAAAAGCTATACAGTTGCAAGACAGTGACGTTTTTGGTGCAAGATTTGAACACATGGTTATTGAAAATATAGCACTGCATATTTTTTTAAATATTAGTAAGTTTAAACATGTTTGGAACAAACATGAATTTATAAAACAAAAGCCTAAAAAAATAAATAAAATAAAAATAATAATAAAAAAAACAAACAAACAAAAAGCATAAATAAGAAGTCAAACATGGGGCAGACTCAATGGACCACTTTTTATGCCATCACCAGTGATGTAAGTAACTGAGTTAAAATAAACAGAGTTACTTAATGCAGTTACTTTAGAGGGTAACGAGTAATCTAACTGATAACTCTTCCCCTCATTTTAACGCAGTTCCCATTACTTGGGCGGCATTACCGCAATTACATCTACGCAGCGCTTGCACAGTACAAAGGACTACGGAGCTTACGAAAATTGGCAAACCTAAACAGCTCTGAGTGAACTCTACACTGCGCAGGAGCAGTTAACATGTAATTGTATGAGACGATGCCGCACGCTCCCGATGCTCGTGCTACTCTGCAAGGGGCGTCTATCGTGTAACTAAAGGGCGGGTCTAGTATTACTGTAACCAAGGGGCACATTTATTATTATTGTTATATATCGAGCTCTGCCCATTAATTTAACATTCACCCTCTTCTGTAGCCATCTGTAGCCTTCTGTAGCCATCCCCCCCAAGTACACCATCACCACTGCCACCCACTCAAGTACCACCACTGCCACCCCTCAAGTACCACCACTGCCACCCCCCCAAGTACACCACCACCACTGCCACCCCCAAGTACCACTGCTACCACCCCCCAATTATCACCGCTGCCACCCCCCCAAGTACACCACCACCACTGCCACCCCCAAGTACCACTGCTACCACCCCCCAATTATCACCGCTGCCACCCCCACAAGTACCACCGCTGCCACCCCCCCAAGTACACCACCGCTGCCACCCCCCCAGTACACCACCACCACTGCCACCCCCCCATGTACCATCGCTGCCACCCCTCAAGTACCACGGCTGCCACCCCCCCAAGTACACCACCACCATTGCCCACCCCCTCAAGTACCACCACTGCCACCCCCCAAGTACACCACCACCACTGCCACCCCCAAGTACCACTGCTACCACCCCCCAATTATCACCGCTGCCACCCCCACAAGTACCACCGCTGCCACCCCCCCAAGTACACCACCGCTGCCACCCCCCCCAGTACACCACCACCACTGCCACCCCCCCATGTACCATCGCTGCCACCCCTCAAGTACCACGGCTGCCACCCCCCCAAGTACACCACCACCATTGCCCACCCCCTCAAGTACCACCACTGCCACCCCCCCAAGTACACCACCACCACTGCCACCCCCAAGTACCACTGCTACCACCCCCCAATTATCACCGCTGCCACCCCCCCAAGTACACCACCACCACTGCCACCCCCAAGTACCACTGCTACCACCCCCCAATTATCACCGCTGCCACCCCCACAAGTACCACCGCTGCCACCCCCCCAAGTACACCACCGCTGCCACCCCCCCCCAGTACACCACCACCACTGCCACCCCCCCATGTACCATCGCTGCCACCCCCCCCAAGTACCACTGCTGCCACCCCCTCAAGTACCACCGCTGCCACCCCTCAAGTACCACCGCTGCCACCCCGTAATTGCATTATAGTATATTTTAAAAAAAGTCACTTACTTTGCTGAGTAACTAATTACTCCAATGTAGTAACTGAGTTACTAACGCAATTACTTTTTGAGAGAAGTAATTTGTAACTTAACTAATTACTTTTTTAAAGTAAGATGACCAACACTGGCCATCGCCTATCTATGTTTCTACTTTTCTATGTTTCTATGTGGCTAACCATCAACTGTTTTAGAGTTTCATACCTAAGCAAATAGTTCTGTGGAAACTGTTTAATTGCAACTTTGCAAGTAGGAACTACTGTTTTTGGGGATTTAAATACGAAGACAATTTTCCGGCTATTAAGAGAAGTGTTGGAGTTGCACATGCAAGCATTTATTTTTATCTGTTATGTTTTATTGCTTAAGTTATATATAGAAATCCTGACTAGGTTTTTCAGATTTTCTGGAAGCGATATAAAGCTGGCTGCGATAAGGTTTAAAACTCAGCTGCAGGATGGACTCCGCCGGAGGCTCTTTACCGAGATCAGTGTAGCGGTGCGCGCCCCCACGGGCACGTGGCGGCATGTTATCCTGAAGGACGTCATATGACGCCCAGTCACGATAACAGAACCACTTCCCGGACGTCAATTTGCTATTGACCGGGCGGGAAGTGGTTAACCGATTGACGTCATTTTACTGCGGCAGGTTGGCACGATCCCGCGAACCGTCCTAGCTATACGTCGACTTGCGAGATCGGGATAGCAGGCATGCGCGCGCTGCACAGCGGGGGTGCCGATGCTCATGGCCGACGGTCGCGATGACCACAGGCCACGAGCGATCGTGCGCACGAGAGACAGAACAGGGACGAGTGTGTGTAAACACACACTTCCCGGTTCTGTTCTGAGAGGAGTGACAGATCGTGTGTTCCTATTAGCTAGGAACGACGATCCGTCACTTCCTCTAGGTCAGTCCCCTCCCCCTTCAGTTAGAAACACACACTAGGGATCATATTAACCCCCTTAATCGCCCCCTAGTGTTAACCCCTTCCCTGACAGTGACATTTTTACAGTAATCAGTGCATTGTTATAGCACTGATTGCTGTATAAATGCCAATGGTCCCAAAAATGTGTCAAAAGTGACCAACGTGTCCGCCATAATGTCGCAGTCCCGATAAAATTGCAGATTGCCGCCATTAGTAAAAGAAGTAAAAAAAATATATATATAATAAAAATGCTATAAATCTATCCCCTATTTTGTAGACTCTATAACTTTTGCGCAAACCAATCAATATATGCTTATTGCGATTTTTTTTTACAAAAAATATGGAAAATAATACATAATGCTTTAAAAAAAAAAATGGTTATATTTATTATAGCAAAAAGTACAAAATGTGTTTTTTTCAAAATGTACGCATTTTATTGTTTATAGCGCAAAAAATAAAAACCACAGAGGCGATCAAATGCCACCAAAAGAAAGCTCTATTTGTGGGAAAAAAGGACATCAATTTTGTTTGGGTGCAGCATTGCACGACCGCACAATTGTCAGTTAAAGCGACGCAGTGCTGAATCGCAAAAAATGGCCCGGTCATTCAGCGCCAAATCTTCCGGGGGTGAAGTTGTTAACCTATACAGTAGACTAGAGCATACACCGTGTGACATAAATCCAGATAACAGCATGACAGTGTTCACTGCCATGAACAAAGAGTACATTGTGAACTGGAGATCTCTGAATGCATTGATCCATTATTTATAGCTGTCATAGGCTGCATGCATTACTATTTATAAACTCATAAGAACATTCACATTACATAGCCACATACTGTGTGCATAGATTGTTCAGATCCCAAGTTTCCTAGGGCTACTAGTCAATTTCAAAAACAACAATCAAAAAATCCCAGCACACCTACCAGCCAGCCTTATATAGTCTATATTGTCAAAAGTATTGGGCCACCTGCCTTTACAAACACATGAAGTTTAATGGCATCCCAGTCTTAGCCCATAGGGTTCAATATTGAGGTAGCCCACCCTTTGCAGCTATAACAGCTTCAACTCTTCTGGGAAGGCTGTCCACAAGGTTTAGGAGTGTGTCTATGGGAATGTTTGACCATTCTTCTAGAAGCGCATTTGTGAGGTCAGGCACTGATGTGTGAGGAGAAGGCCTGGCTCGCAGCCTCCGCTCTAATTCATCCCAAAGGTGTTCTATTGGGTTGAGGTCAGGACTCTGTGCAGGCCATTCAAGTTCCTTCACCCCAAACTTGCTCATCCATGTATTTATGGGCCTTGCTTTGTGCACTGGTCCAAATCATTTAGTGGAGAGGGGTTTATGGTGTGGGGTTGTTTTTCAGGGGTTGGGCTTGGCCCTTAGTTCCATAGAAGGGAATTTTTTAAAGGCGTCAGCATACCAAGACATTTTGGACAATTTCATGTTCCCAACTTTTTGGGAACAGTTTGGGGATGGCCCCTTCCTGTTCCAACATGTCTGCCCACCAGTGCACAAAGCAAGGCCCATAAGACATGGATGAGCAAGTTTGGGGTGGAGGAAGTTGACTGTCTTGCACAGAGTCCTGGGCTCAAACTGATAAAACACCTTTGGGATGAATTAAAGCGGAGACTGCGAGCAAGGCCTTCTCGTCCATCATCAGTGCTTGACCTCACAAATGCACTTCTGGCAGAATGGTAAAACATTCCCATAGACACACTCCTAAACCTTTGTGGACAGCCTTCCCAGAAGAGTTAAAGCTGTTATAGCTGCAAAGGGTGGGCCCCTACGGACTAAGACTGGGATACCATTAAAGTTCATGTGCGTGTAAAGTCAGGTGCCCCAATACTTTTGACATTATAGTGTATGTGCTCCAACTCAGGAGACCCTCATAATGTTAGAGTTAGGCTGCATTCACACCTGAGCGTAGCGGAACGAGCGTTTTTACCAGCGGTTTTGTCGCGCGAATACGGTCGTTTTTGCACATTTGCATACGGCGTTGTCAGGCGTTTTTCAACTTCGGCGTTTTTCTTGATAGCCAATAGGAAAAATGATCATCACTGTCATCATTTGTTGCTATGTTTTTAGATTTTGTTCAACTGCTTCCTGGGAGCAGTTGCAGTGACAAAACGCCCGTAGAAATGCTCGTTGTCGCGCTAGTCGCTTGAATCGAGCGTTTCCATTAGTTTCTATGGGGATACAAACGCCCAAATCTGCCCGATTCGCGCGACAAAAAAGGGTCCGGAACTTGTTTGAGCTTCAGGCGTTCGGCTTCAGGCGACATGGAGTGGAGATGTGAACCATCTCCATAGAGAATAATGTATTTTTTCCCCTTGAGCGTTTTGTAGCTTCAGGCTTAGGGCGACTTAGGGCGACAAAACGCTCAGGTGTGAATGCAGCCTTAGGACTGCGGTACGCTGGGGTGCCGTGACCTGGCCTCTGCAGCTGGTACATAAATTGGCAAATGTGTGCAAACTAAACCCCTTGGTTCTAACGTGAACTGTTAGACGTGGTCAGTTCAATTTGTTGCAGGCTGGCTGGTAAGTGAGCTGGGAATTTTTGTTTGTTGTTTTTTGACATATGTTGTCCTTCCAAGCGCTCCTTGTTGCAAAGGCCAGTTATAGGTTGGGGCGGTTGCCATTTGTTTGTACTTCTAATCAATGTCTTCAGATGATCATGGTATCGTCTGTGTTTGACTTTTGTTCATATACAGGCTTGCTACAAGATCAAGTACACAATATTGAGCTGCATTGTCGAGAGATTATGGGATTGTGCAGAACAACAGTTGATTTGCAGGTTGCATGTTATATCAGGTGTGCTTCGGACTGCTGCCCAGAATTCATTTACTTTCTTGTATACTCAGTCAAGATAAATATTCAGTAAACACACGCATCTAAGTGATGTCATCTATACAGATATGGACGCAGTGCATCTTGGGCTGTTGCCCGGCTGTCCTCAATTTCAGAAAAAGAGCAATTCCTAATGGGCTGTAAACCTTCACACAGAATCATATTCCATTTGTTGGATTACACTCAGAACTGTGTTTACCAGAACTCACTGATTTGCCAAAGCCAAGGGTTGCAGGGTCAGAGGGGCAGCGCCAAGTCTCAAAGTGTACAAATTGTGAAAAAGTATCTTTTCCCTTTCGCTTGTGGGTCATTGCCTAGTCTGTTATCATGTTTTTCTTATTATGATTCTCTCTTCCGGCCATTGCAGTACATTTGTAGCTAAATCCAGCAAAGCAACCGTGGGGATGAGGAGTCAGAAAACACTTTTTAGTTCAGGAAACATAAAACCAAGGGGGTTGATTTACTAAAGGCAAATCCACTCTCCACTACTTGGAAGTGCAGTCGCTGTAAATCTGAGGGGAAGATGTGAAATCAGGGGGAAGCTCTGCTGATTTTATCATCTAATCATATACAAGCAAAAATACAGTTTTTTTTTTCCTTGCATGTCCCCCTCAGATCAACAGCGACTGCACTTCCAAGTGCACTTGCAGTGCACTTTTAGTGCAAAGTGGATTTGCCTTTAGTAAATAAACCCCCCGTGTCTCCTTTCTCTTGTTTGGTGGTGTGTATAGTCCAGTATACAAAGCAGAACTCATGCTGCCTGCAATTGGACATCAATAAGTAACTTTTACTAATTTAGCACCCTCCCGGTTCAGAGTAGGCCGCTAGGTAAATTTAGTTAGTTTCTCAGTGGAGCAGGGGTTGATTACTTTAGGCTATTCGGTGTCTTACAGGCTGCTATTCTGCTTCCCCCCCCCCTTGTCTTCTAGAGACTTCTAGAAGTATAGTGGGAGAGCAGGACAGACAGCCTGAATATTTATGGGACCCGGGGCAATCCCAGGGGAGGTGTACCCAGAAGGTGGATGGGGAGTCCATAAATATGCGGAGGACTGGCATCCGGTGTGTAGAGTTCCTGGGTCCAGTCCTTCAGGAGGAGATCCCAGTGCATAGGCTTTGCCCCTGGGGCAGAGAGAGAAAGAGAGAAGGAGCCTTTGAAGACATTGAGGTCCCAGCTATGCCTAGCTGGGGGGGTCTACCGAAGAGAGCTGTGTCTAGAGACTGAGTGGAGCCAGAAGGGAGTTGGTTTGAGGAAGCCCAACTATTCTGCAAATGAGTATATCATGTACCGGGTAGACATGTGCACAATGAAATATTTAATTTCGGAATTTCGTTTTCGTTCGAAAAATAAATTTATTTAGTTACTCCCGAAATTAGTTATTATTTATTTTGTTTCGTTAAAAAATGCATTCGCCTTTTCTGTTAAAAAAAAAAAAAATGCATTCTTCCGAAAATCCAAAATAATTAAGGTTGAATCTGTCATTGAAGGCTTATGGTGTCTGTCGAATGTTCTAAGAAGATTTGACGGAGCAGCTAAACTGTACAACGGCATCCCTTGATAAAGTCACGTGACAGTGACGCAACGCGCCGGGAGGAGGAGCCTAGTGACGTCACCGTGTAAGCTACGGGAACAGCCAAGACTAAACGAGTGAAGTGAGGATAAGCAGGGCGCACAGCCCACAGAAGCCTGACTGTAAAAATAGCTGCCGCTACTGAAAGCGCTGGGTGCATGTGAGTAGAAAAGAGCTTGCACTCACTTGACACTCTGTATACAGCGCTGTGCAATGGCTGTTTTTTCTTTTCTTTTTCTCCATATGTAAACTGGAAAACTGGTAAAAAGAAGTACAAGCTCAAAATCACTTCAAGCAGAAGATCTGCAGCAAATGAAAAGGAAAGTGTTTTTTCTCTTTTTATCTTAATACACATATATTTTATTGATATGCGGTTTATATGTATGTGTCTGATTGAAGGACAGAATTGAATAGTTTGGATGATTATGTTTCCTTTTTTTGGCACAACATTTTTTTTGCTAGTGGATTATACTAGGGAGGAATTGTGGTTTGCCATTGCCCTCATTAACAATTGATTAAATACATCCGGCCAACCAATCAAGGCAGATTGGTCAGTGTATGTGGTATGAGCAACACAGGATTTTAGTTACCCTGACACACGGACTCAGGAGCTATACTGGTTACATACTATTAGATGTCTATATATATATTTTAAAGGCAGTCCTACCAACAAAGATCCGATTTTGTGTGTTAACCTTTCACTTTCTCACGGATTTAATTTTATACCACTGAATTTTTAAGGATATGATTTTATTTTCACAAGATCTCCTTTGCCAGGAAGCACACGGCACTTTATTAACTCAGGATTACACACAATAAGGTCAATTACTATTTATTTATTTATTTTAAGGTTGATTAAGCGCACTAATTATTTACAAATATTGTATATTAGTTCTCAAGTTGTGTAGTTCTACAGTTCTGGTGTTTCCTATTCTTCTCATTTCTATCCAAGTTACTGTTCCAATAAAAACCCAAAAAGAAACTCCTAGACTGATCTTTGAGCCAAAGGAAGAATGCTGAAAATGCTGCGTGCCTGGCTGTGTATGCTGAGAATGGAGGAAATAGGCCCAAATTTCCAGCTGCTCCTGTGGGGGTAGCACTACACTAAAATAGTCACATGAAAGAAGAGACAGAGTTTCTACAAAGAGGTGTTCATTGTGTGTCTGTGACAGCATGGTGTCTTGATAAGACCCTGTATACATTTAGTGTAGAGAAATAAATGAGTGAGGGGTATCCCTGAGAAGATTAGGAGGCCTCTCTTACAACTCCAGTCCAAGCAGCCCTGCATGTGCAACAGAGCACTTGGGTTACTAAACGCCACGTGTAGGGCAGCCCATTAATTTCAGTGGGCTGCCCTGTGCGTGGAAAAGGTGCAGAGAAGTCCCTAACCCTTTGCAAAATCGTGCTGCACTGGAAAGCATGGTACTGCAGCACCATGCATTTTGGCACACACAATAGCAGCATAAGAATTATTAGCACTACAGTACATTTGCTAAAGGGCAGCGCATTTCTGTGTGTGTTTGAAAAATGCATGATTTTGCTCAGGTTCCCAACATGCACATGGAATGCCAGGGCGATTGAGGGGCTTGACTGCCTAGGATGCACAGTCTAGCAAAGCCATTCTTAAACAAGGGATCTGTGGGACCTTAGTGTTCCTCCAAAGTTTGCTAGGGGTTCCCTGAGCTGTGGGAGAACGACTTCCAACCTGCTGGTCATTGAATAGTTCCTGCACTTGGTAGAACTAAGAGGAAGAGACATGACACCAATAATCTTTTTATCTGTGTGTAAAGATGACATTTCGTTAAACTGACTTCCAATAATGTTCCAACCAATGACAGCCCCCCCCCCCCCCCCCCCCCCATTAAAATGTGGCATTCTTTTCATTGACCACCAGTGTAAGGGGCATTCTTTCTTTTACTGAACGTAGATGTTAGGGGCACCTTTATCAGTGACCATAATGTAAGGGGGCCTTCTTCTTTTGACCACCAATATAAGGAGGCACCTTTTGTATATTATTAGTTAGGATATCATTTTGAGATTACTACTGAAAATGATTCATTGATATAGAGCAGGGGGTCTTAAAATGATTCACCTTGGGTGAATTCTATAGATGCACAACATTCTCAATTCTCATATTTATTTTTTCTATAATTTGCTTATCTTGTTAATTTACCATGTACTGTAGATATATATTTTAGCACGGTTTCCTGAGACCTGGAAATTATTTCTAAGGTTCCTCGGGGTAAAATGGTAAAAAGGCTGATCTAGAAAGTGGTGCTTAGTAACGCAAGAATAGAGAACAAAAGAATAGAGCCAGCATGTAGGCAGGTGCAGCTTACTTTCCCCACCATAGGTGGCGCTCTCTGCAGCAGCACTGCAGTTTGAAAGAAAGTCAAAATGAACATAGTTCCTCTATGGTTTTCTGGGTCACAGGGGAATCATACAATTGGATACTGTCACCTCAGGTGACTCTTGCAGCCATCTTGGGTCAGGCAGAGTTGTTTAAGGCCCTGGTTCCCTGGTTTGGCGCGCATTGGTAGAGTAGGGATAGGTACCCCACCTGTTAGGGACAGCACTAGTGGTAAGGAAAGGTTCCTGATGAGGAGGGAAACCGTAGGGTTTGTAACCTCTCTGGATGCCTGCCTGTTGGGCACAAGAGGGCCAGGCCACATTCTTCCCCTCTCTACAGATGCTGGCAGTTGGCTGAAGTCTGCTCTCTACACGTTGTTGGAATTGTGAGTGTTCCTGGTTGGGCGGCCTTCCAAACGGGTTATATGTAAACTGTCTCATTATTTCAATAAAAGTTCTTTCACTGCACTAGGACTGAGTGTGATATTTCACTGCACTGCACTGCACCCTTCCTACAAGCAGGGCCACAGGGTGTTGGCGATAGTAACAAAGGCAGAGGCGGGGAATCCAGAGACAGATCAGATGGAAGCAGGGTCAAAAACGATAGGCAGAGATTCAAGATCACAGGTCCCTGATCACATAGATACAGCAGATCATTTGCTCTAGCAGGACTCAGCTTTACATTGTGGCACCAATGTCAGCAGTAAACATACGCATGTGCCTGCACAAATGTGGAGAACCACAAGTAAGAGCATGTGAAATTGCCTGCTGAGCTGCTCTGGTATGCAAAGGCTGGTGTGAGCTTCCTGACATATTTCAATGAAAACAATAGCGATTGGCAAGGCGAGGGTTTCTAACATGTCTAATTGCTTTGCATAAGAACCCATTCATCAGACTAACTCTTACATAATCACTTTATTTTCCTGGTTGTCATAATAACCACTGGTTTTCTATTACGATTTACTGACCTGGAACATGATGTATGTACATAAAGATTTGTGACTTTTCTATAACTTTCTTTATCTGTGTACTTGTACCAGGCCAGTGATTCAAGAAATTGTAAAACCAGAGTGTTGGAATAAGGCTTCATTAACACAGCTGCACAGGTATGGACCAGCCGCTGGCGAGAATCAGTAGATTCTTGCCAGTGGAGCTACTCTCTGGGGTAGATTTACTAAAACTGGTGCACTCAGAATCTGGTGCAGCTATGCATGGTAGACATTCAGCCTCTTACTTCAGCTTGTTCAATTAGGTTTTGGCAATAAAACCTGGTTGCTGATTGGTTGCTGCACCAGATTTTGTACTCTCCAGTTCTAGAAAATAACCCCCACTGCATGCATACACTGGAGCTACTCTCTGTAAGCACACAGTAGGGTTGATTTACTAAAACTGGAGAGTGCAAAATCTGGAAGACAAAACCAGAGAACATTCCCAGCTCAACTCCCCAACCAGTCTGCTTACCAACCCGAATTAACCTGTCCAACAGTCTGTGTTAAAAACAGGGGTTTAGTTAGCACACATTTGCAAACGCATGCGTAAGCTGCAAGGCCACTTCATGGCACCCTGTATTACTTGTAGTCCTAACCCTTGTAAATGTATGAGAGTTTCCACAGTGGGAGCAAGTGCATTCTAATGGATAGATAAGGGGCAGGTGGGCCTGGAGGTAGCCCAATCCTCCTTAAAGGCACAGGGGCACATTGGACACCCAGCATATAGCACAATGGCAGCAAAGGTGTCCAGTGTGTCCCCTCACCAATATTTACATCAGTAACAAAGTGGTGGCCCCTGCCCCCACCTATAACTGGCCTTCATAGCAAGGAGCACATGGAAGGGCAACGAGTGCAAAATCTGGTGCAGCTGTGCATGGTAGCCAATCAGCTTCTAACTTCAGCTTGTTCAATTAAGCTTTGACAACAAAAAAAAAACTGGAAGCAGATTGATTTCTATTACCAGTTGTAGTAAATCAACCCCAATGTGTGAACAGCAGCAGTTGTCAGTACTCTGTACAAATCACAGGCCGCCGTTGTTTGCATGTAACGCCCCTTTCACACGTGTTGTCTGATCAGGCCCACCTGTCAGTTATTCAGGCGGACCTGATTGGACCTTGCATTCTCCCTGCAGTGGATGCATGTCCACTGACATCTGCCGCTATCCGATCTGATCCTGTCTGCAAAATCCAGACCAATGGTGGTCCTACTTTCCATCCGTCTGGCGTATGGGATATGATCTCCACATAGAAGAGAGCAGGGCTGTGTCCATCTTCGCTCTGCACAGTAAGCGGAGACAGACCTGTCATCCGCTTGCTCAGAGGGGATCAGTGGAGCGATGCCCAGATGAGCAAGCGGCGGATTCTGTTAGACAAAGGCGCCCGTGTGAAAGGGGGCTAACTGCTCACCTTGACCGACCCTGGATGTAGGCAGTGTGCATCCAGGGTCAGCTTTCCCATGGAATTTCTGGCCACACACAAGCCGAATGCAGCTAATCAGCGAGTTTGTATGTGGCCATTCTTGGGTGCATGGGTGCTCAAAAAGTGACCATCCAGCTGTTGCGGAAATCAATGGCGTAGCTGGCACATCTGGCATCCCCCAAGAAAAATGTGGCAATATAGCGGCACCACGCCAAAACTGTGGTTGTGGTCAGATTGCATCAACAGTTGGAGGGGCTTAACTGGCCATAAGCTTTAATGACTGTGCCACGAGTGAGTATGTAGCAGACAGTACAAACCTCACTGAGAGGCTGAGCTGTGTGCCCGTTCAGACATGTGAGCAGACCCCCACCATATGGGTGCGATCTTTCCCCAACCTGGACCGACTCTGTGACATCGGCCGAGAGTGGGCTTAAGCCTGCTGTCAGCTGAAAATTGGTCACAGGAGAGCAAAACAATCTGCACTGATGTGATCAACAGGAGAAGTACAACCAAACAGGCTTTGGCTGTACTTCTCCTTTAATAAATCTATCACACGACCTGTCTCTCTGCTCCTGTTTTGCATGACTTGCAACAATTGATAAATGTCCCCATTTATGTTGTGAACTCACTCTCCAGGACTACCCAGGCAGGCTCTTCCTCAGCCCAGGCTCTAGATCCAGGCTCTTTCTCCCTGAAGCTGGAAGGTCCTTCAGGCACCCTCTTTCCTAGTCCAGAGGGCCTCCACGATTCCCCTTTCATAGTCCAGGGCCTCCAGACACCTGCTGCCCTAATCCAGGGCCTCCAGACACCCCCTCTCCTAATCTGGGACCTCCAGGCACCCCCTCACCTAGTCCAGTATCTCCCTTGTACCCCCCCCCCCCATTCAGGGGCCTTTGCCACACCAATCAACATTTCCTAGTAAATGGCCCCCTCTGCACTTCTCTCCCAGTCCAAGGCTTCCTTTACAGCCAACCCCAACTTAAGAGCCACCTCTGCACCCCGCTCTCCGAATCCAGGTTCTTTATCAACCCCATTTTTCAATTCCAGAGCACCTCTACACCCCCCAGTCCAGGGCCACCCGTGTACTCCCCTCTTAGTCAAGGGCCTCCTTTGCATCCCCAAGTCCAGAGACTCTCTGTGCCCCCAAGCCCCCCCCCTCAGGTTAAGGCCTCCTCTGCACATCCCTCAGCTGGGGACCTCCTCTGCATTCCCCAAGTCCAGAGTCTCCTCTGCCCCCCCCCCCCCAGGTCAGGGCCTCCTCCACACTCCCCATCCCAAAGCCTCCTCCATATCCCCCATCAGCCCAGGGCCTCCACTGCACCCTCCATCCCAGGGCCTCTCATAACACCCTCCTCCCAGTCTGGGTCCTCCTCTGCCCCCCCCCTCAGCCCAGGGCCTCCTCTGCCCCCCCCAGCCCAGGGCCTCCTCTGCCCCCCCCCTCAGCCCAGGGCCTCCTCTGCCCCCCCCCCCTCAGCCCAGGGCCTCCTCTGCACCCCCCAGCCCAGGGCCTCCTCTGCACCCCCCAGCCCAGGGCCTCCTCCGCACCTCTCATCCCAGGGCCTTCTCCACACCCCCCTCACCTTCTCTGGGATGCCTCACGCAGAAAAGACATAGGCTGTTTGTGCACTGGACTAGGAGGGAGTCCTGCCTGTCCATTACATTTGATCGGGTGGCAGTGACACCCTTAGGGCAGCGGTTCCCAGTTCGGGTGGGGGGCGGCGCCCCTGCCAGCACCCCCCTAGATGTGTCACCAAGGACAGCCCCCCCCCCTAGTTTCGGCCCTGGCGGAACTACAAGTTCTCTGTCCTCTGCCTTTGGGAGTCATGCTGGTAACTGTCAGACTTGCAATGCCTCATGGGACTTGTTTTATAACAGCTGGAGAGCACTGGTCGAGCACCTGTGCTTTAGAGTGTTTCTGCAGCCATAGAAACGTTTAGCCACCTCTGAATGCAGCAAATTATTTGCCCTGGTCACCTGTGTGAATGTAGCCTAACAGAATGGTAACTAGAATTTTTAAAAGGAGGCCAGAAGTCGCAGACCCTGTATTTCTCTTATGACAGATTTAAAAAATCTGTGTCATTATTTTCTCTGATTTATGGGCCTGGCGTTGATTTCAGCAAACTTATTGCTATGGCTTCCTATCATTTCTACTATCAATGCCTGTGGATTCAGTCACTATGGCTTCTCCAGCCCTAGGAGTCCACAACTCTCCTATCCTCTACTATTACCCTCCTGCTTACAACAAGCCTCTAATGCAGTGGTTCTCAACCTATCTAGTGCCGTGACCCCTTGATAAAAATTTCCCAAGTTGTGGGGACCCCTAACAGTAAAATTATTTTTGTAGCGTGGGTTGTCAGCACCCAAGGCAAGACAAGTAATTTGCGCCCCTAACCCATGGACATTCAGCGCTCCCTAAGTCCCTTCCACTCGTACAGTATTAAAATTAAAATGATGGTATATTTTAGGATGTACCACTCTTTCTCTTTGTTATCCTTTCTTTCCCTTTTATCTCTCTATCCTAATTTCTTGTTTTTTTCCCCCATCCCTCTCTCTAGCCATCTTTCTTGTTTTTTTTCTCTTATTCTTTCTCTCCCTTTTTCTATGTTCCTCCCCCTCTTTTCCTCTCCTTTCCATGTATTCTCTATTTTTAGTTGGGGGGTTGGGGGGAATGGGATGAGTGGCAGTGCTGGCGGGGAGTTGGGATGAGTGGCAGTGCTGGTGGGGGGATGGGAGGAGTGGCAGTGCTGGAGGGAGTTCTGATCAGCCAACTTATGTCATCTGCTGATCTGAGAACTGTAGTGGGGACTTTTAATGACAACTATAATCACAGGTAGTGTTACTCACTGTGTCTCCGGGTTCACTGCATCTCCGACTTTGTGGTGTCTCGTAGCAGTGACACCTATGCCGAAATCGGGAGATAGGGTCTCCTCCAGCCCCTCCCACTTCACATTCCTCACCAGTCAGCTGACCTCTAGTCTCTGTCCCCAGCCATGCCCTGAACTGAATGGGCGGCTGCGAAGAGGCTGAGTGGGCGGCTGCGGGCTTGGCCGTGAAAAGGCTGGGAGAGAGGTGCAGGCTTCAGGAACTGCCCAGGATTTGGTGACCCCTGGCAAATCGTCATTCGACCCCCAGGTTGAGAACCCCTGCTCTAATGGATCCAGAACAAGGATATACCTAAAGCCACATTAAGATTTCTAACATACATGCCCTCCCTCAAGGGCTCCTACGTGTCATGATATCACAATCACCCCAGCAAAGAAACACAATGATGAGTCACAGCATACAGCTATCATTTTGCATGATATAATCACGTGTTTGATACTTTCCAGATGTGATTTTTTCGGAAAGCTGAGGTACCTCTGTTTGGAATTTGTGTTATTTCAGGCATTTGTGTGGATTATATCTTACAGGTCAAAATGTCTCCATTGCGGGGCATTTAAAGAACAATTTTCTCACTGCAGATGGGTGGTAAGGTGCAGAGCAATAACAGGGCATTACCTAAAGTTAATAATCCTTCAAAGGCTATTCCCATGTGTCACCAGTGAATTTCTTCTGCAAATAGTCATAGATTTACCAGAGATTGTCAGATCTCCCACTTAGAATGAAGGTTGGGGAGAGATTGTTTAGAGAACTGCCTGTCCAAGCTTACATATCACACTGCTTGGACCCAATGCAATCTCTCTCTGATGCTAGAAACTTATGGATGTGCTACAAACACGGTGAAAGGTCAGTCACTTCTCTATTTGTAGTACCTCTTTGTTACAGTGTTAACCTGTGAAGAGAACAAAATGTTACACTTGTATGATTTCCCCAATTTTCTACATAGTGTGGTACAGGGACTGTTCATATTATACTGTTCTGTATTCATTTTTTTTTTTTTGAATGAGCCCCAACACAGCAAATATCATGCCTGCATTGTTTTTTTTCACCATAGCACACCCCAACATTGTGTTGTGGTGTGTGATAGTGCAGGTGATATGCATGTGCTTTGCCATTCAAATGGATTAACCCTTAGTTTACCCTATTCAGCCTATATTAACTCCTTCTTCCCCTTCTTCTCTTAACCATCATTCTCCTGCAGATTATTTTATTTCTATTTTTCTAACCTTATAGGTTTTAAAGAATAAAGTTTATTGAGTGTTTAAACATAAAAGCACATACAAGGCATGAAAGGACACAAAGTAGCTCAATAGTAACAGCGAGGCAAGAGAAAAAGGCATCTGTGAAGGCCAAGCATCACATTTTTCTAATATTGACTATTCCAACATGTATCACATTTTATAATCATCAATAACATTATAAGAGCAACTGTATGAATGTAGTTGTGACTAGCAGCCCTTTTAAGTAAACATCAAGAAGCGCTTGTTGACTCTAATTCCTCAAGTGTCAGAATAACCGGAGAAAGGAGACAAGAACCGTAGAGAATAGGAAAAAGAAGAAAAAGAACAGTGAGGGTACCTAATCGGAGGTCAGACCATAATTCTTATAAATTAACTGCACAAACAAAACATAGCAGTCAGAGGAAGGGCTGAAGCTTAGTGGAGTTGGAACTAACAATTAATATTTAAACTTTTTTTTTTCATTTTTTTTTCTAGCATCCCATTTAAAAAAGAGCAAGATTGAAAGAAATAGTAAATGCTTTTTACCAAAATTAACATATTAGTGTCATTTTAAATGGGACAAATTATAGAATACAATTTATTATTATTATTATACAGGATTTATATAGCGCCGACAATTTACAACATAAGGGCATACAGTACAATCACAATACAATTTAATACAGTAGGAATCAGAGGGCCCTGCAAGTTAGAGCTTACAATCTAAGAGGGAGGGTCAAGTGTTAAAAAAGGTAATAACTGTGGGGGATGAGCCGATGGAGAAAATAAAAGTTCAGTTGTTAGATGGGGGCAGGATAGGCTTCTCTGAAGAGATGAGTTTTTAGGGATCGTATGAAAGTGAACAGAGTAGGAGATAGTCGGACAGATTGGGTTAGGGAGTTCCATAAGATGGGAGAGGCTCTGGAGCGAAGAGAGCGATTAGGTTGGCATTTTGAGACAAGGTTAGTGATGTACCTGGGGGAAGAGTTGTGGATGGCTTTGTAAGTAGTTGTTAGTATCTTGAATTGAATTTGTTGGGTGAGCGGAAGCCAGTGGAGGGATTGGCAGAGAGGGGTAACAGACACTGAGCAGTTTGTAAGGTGGATGAGCCTGGCAGCAGCATTTATGATGGACTGAAGTGGGGATAGCCTATGGAGAGGTGGGCCTATGAGAAGGGAATTGAAATAGTCAAGGCGAGAGATAATAAGGGAGTGAATTAGAAGCTTTGTGGTGTCATTGGTTAGGGAGGGGCATATCTTGGAGACGTTGTGGAGGTTGAGGCGTTAAGTTTTAGACAGCGATTAGATGTGGGGCTGAAAGGATAGTTCAGAGTCCAGGATTACACCTAGGACCTTGGCATGGGGGAATGGGTTGATAGTTGAGCGGTTGATTTTGACAGAGAAGTCAGGAGAAGAGGTACGTGGGGGAGGAAATATTACAAGCTCTGTTTTGGACAGGTTGAGTTTGAGGATGTGGGGTGACGTCCAAGCTAATATGTCTGTTAGTAAATTAGTGATGTGTGAGGAGACTGAAGGGGTGAGCTGAGGGAAGAGAGATATAGATTTGTATGTTATCGGCGTATAAATGGTATTGAAGGCCATGGGAAGCAATCAACTGACCCAGGGAGAAGGTGTAGTTTGAGAAAAGGAGAGGTCCAAGACCTGAACCTTAGGGGACTCCGACGGAGAAACGAAGAGGAGAGGAGGAAGTAAAATTGCAAGTGACACTGAAGGTGCGGTGGGATAGATAGGTAGGATGAGAGCCAGTGAAGAGTACAGTTACAAAGACCTAAGGAGTGGAGTTTTTTGAGGAGGAGTGGTGATTAGGGATGAGCCGGGTGTTCGATTCGAGCCCATGTTCGCCCGCTCGGCGAGCCCAGAACTATTTGGACCGCTCGCATCAAATTAGTGTGATGCGAGCGGCCCGCAATGCACTGCGCCAGTCGCAGTGCATTGCTGGCTGATGATTGGCCAAGCATGCACTGTGACCCGCATGCTTGGCCAATCAAAGAGCCAGCGGCGAGGAGAGCCATAATTGGCCACAGGCAGGATGCCTGTGGCCAATTATAGCTCAGGGGGTTTAGTACACGCCCCACAGTATAAAAGGCCGCCGCGACGGTGGCCTCGCATATTGTGTTGTCAGTGTCAGCGTGTCAGTGTTATGTCCTGCTGACGTCTGACATTATGTGCTGTGATTCTGGGAATTAGTGTGTGCGTGCTGTTAGTACAGCATTGCAGTATCACATCTGGGGGTGTCTATAGTATGCCTGTGAAGGGGCGCATGTTTCCTGTGCTTAGAACTGTCCCTGCACAAAGTGTCATTTTTGCAGGAAAAAAAGCTATTTAAAATCACTCGCGGCTAGTGAATTGACAGCTCCCGTAACACAGAGAACAGTCATTCATTGAAAGCCATTGATAAAAAAAAGTCATTGATAAAAAAAAAAGTGTGGGGGTCCCCCCAAATTCAATAACCAGGCCCTTCAGGTCTGCTATGGATATTAAGGGGGACCCCAGCCAAAAAAAAAAAAAAAAAATATGGCGTGGGGTCCCCCTCAAAATCCACACCAGACCCTTGAGGTCTGGGATTGATTTTAAGGGGAACCCCGGGCCAAAAAAAAAAAAAAATGGCTTGGGGTCCCCCTTACAGGACCATAGAAGAAGTAGTTATTGATGGTAATTAGACTTGAGGGGGTATTCATGGTAAACACTTGGTTGACTTAGCAGAAACCCCCTCCCCCCCCCAGTGTCAGACCAGTATTTGAGAAGACATTCAGGCTGGCATTCAGTCTAATCTGTCAGAGAAGGGTTTGTGATTATGAAGGCACAGGTCTAGGGAAAATATTTCTTGTCATATGTACTGTTGGATTTTTATCATCTGTTGCAAGACTGTTCTGTTTTGGAAGCCAATAAAGTGCGTCTCTCTGGGAGAATTGGGTTTGCTGTGGGACAATACTTATTAATAACTACAAACCATCTACGAACGATATATTATATCACTACATTGGTCTTCAGCTGTCCCTTTGATATGTTTAAATTCAGTTGGGTTTGACAACTCAACTGAATTTCTGGTCAATATGTTACTTTAATACAATATCCTAGATAAATTGGCCAACACATTACAACATAAACCCCCACTTGGGTCGTTCTAACTACTAGAACTGACCCATAAATCAAGCAACAAACATATCATTACGATTTGAGATACTGGATGCTTTACAATGGCTCATATAAAATATAAAGTTGAAACTGGTTACATCTCTCTTCACCAGCCTCTAAAATATCCCCATGAAACAGTCATTAGATAATATAGCTTTAGACCATGACTGGAAAAGGATTCGGTAAACATCCGTGGCCCATATAGCTGATAGGCCTTATTATATCACATCATGATCTTGAATATTGCGCAAAGATGAGCTGATGTCGCAGTCCATTCTTCGGTCTGACTTCATCACATCTCTCACCATCTCACTGAAAGTAAACTTGGTATGCTCTGGGAGCGCCAATCCACATAAATCCAGGATTCTCTCATCTCCAGGCTCAAGGTTTTCATTTTTAAAGATGCTTTTGCACAAACACCAGCAAATACTGAAATTCTACTTCCATATTTATAGTAAGAAGAACCATCAATGTACCAGCACTCACTTTCAAGTTCAAAAGGTGGGGATATGGCAGAAAAAACTGTGCTGCAAACTATTTCCTTGCACTTGACATTCATGAGTCCATCTTGCAAGCATTTTACAATTCACATCTTCTTTCCATTTGCTATTTGAGCAATGATGACCTGTTGTGTACCTGTCAAGTACCTGAATTTGTTGATTGTCAGCTGGTTGATTGCCAGCCAAGTTACTTGGATCATTCAGTCCATAATTCCACCTGAATGGTATACCAATCTATATACCAATCTATAATCCATATACCCCCACTTTGAGATAAAATCAGCTTGACATCAGTGTTTATCAGATCTTCTATCCAGACAAAGCAGCAGTGGAAAATCTTGCCAGTAAAGTTAGGTCTTTTTCATCCATATAGGTCATAGCCTTTAGTATATTATCAACGACTGATTCAAAAAAGTTTCAAATCATGACTGGAGTGATGAATTTCACTCACCCCTCTTATAAATTTAGGAAAACCACCCAACATACTATAATTTATGCTATGCCAAGCCATTGTGCAGCATCTCACCTTAGATGTCAAATATATTGATCAATATGCAATATGTAATATGTATAGGTGTTATGAAAATTATTTTTGGTTTAAATGTTTCGTTCTGGTTTTAAGATAAAGTTCAAGAAATAAAACATAATAATAATAAAAAAAAAAGCAAAATATATCTGGGAAAGGGTGAAAAATAAAAAATAAAAAATAGGGAAAAGTCCATGGACAAGAAAAAAAATGAATGTTCAACAAAAAAAAGGGTCCATTGCTTGATGAATATTGAGAGAGTCCATGATATTGTCTATTCAGCGTTTCTCCCCCACCATCCCCAAACAAACACTCTCCAACAAAAACGAATTAGCAAGGTCCTTAAACATTGTTTGAAGTTAAAACAAAGGACTATTTACACATTTACAGTTTGAAACTAATTCACCCCCACTGCTAGAGAAGTGTCATTTGCATTCAAAAACAGATCTGGAGAATGTACATCTTGTGCATTTATGACACCCTGTACCCCCTTCAACTGCTCTAATAATGTATCACGTTCCCCTCTCATCTTATCATACTCAATCTTCAGGTGGTCATATTTCTGTTTTAACTGGGAAAACGGTATCCAGGTCTTGGACATTTTCTTATTATTATTTTGGTCAGCTCTGTTTTTCATATTAATATCACCTATATTTGACCTGGTGTCTCCTCTTTGTCATAAGACATTATCTTTTGACCTTTATGTTCAGTATTTGTCCTAAACAATGTGGCTAAATCAATTTTGACAGCCTGCTCATTTGACTTTCTCCATAAATGGTCTGCTCTCAACAATACATCTTTTAAATCATGAGGATTTGAGGTAACTAGTAAAATATTTTGTTTGATATCTTCATGCAAAGCATCTAGAAACATACTCATATGTAACAAGCCACCACGCTCAAATGCAAGATTATTACCGACCAATAATTCCATAATAGTTGCTATCCTGTGTGACAATTCATAGGGAGATTCACTTTGCATTTGTTTGATCTTCCCATGAATAGAAACATCAGAACGTAAACCATACAAAACACATAATAATTCCAGTAATATGTCCCTTGTCCTCAGAGGCTGAATACAGATTTGTTTAATTCTCATTCAAAGACCACTTCCTATAGAATGTTGTATAACTCTTTTTTTCTAAATCAGATGGGTTGAGATTGTACATATCTCTGACATTCTGCAAGTCACAAAACCATTTTAAAAATATGTTTAAATCATGGCAGGGAATCATTCCTATTTCTTTAAGAATTGCATCTAATTCTTTTGGTTTCAAAGGCTTCATTACAAGCCGAACTTCACCTGTATTATTATTATTGTTATAAACTGTGGTGGTCACAGTGGGTGCAGCTGGCAATAAATTATCAGATTTAATATGAGGTTCTGTTTCATTTGATAGAATGTTTGTATTTTGCTGCAGATTGCTGAATCCAAGATTTTATGCATATCTGCATCCCTGAGATCTCTTCTCTAATTCCATAATTCTTAATTTTAATCTCTTATTTTCCTCTGATAATTCATCACAACGTTTAGATTTCTCAAGCAAAGCTCCCCCAATGGTAACTGCATGCAATTTTAAATTTACAGTTTTTTGTAACCTCTGACAAACCTTTTTGCTATTATCAACTGCACTCTGTAACTGGGTAATTTCCTCAACCTTATCCTTCAAAGAACTTTCCATTGTTAAACAGCAAGTTAACAAGCCCTGTACAATACAACCTTTTCTCTTACTTTCTGAAATTTTGCTATCAAAAACATTTTTCTCTAAAAATTCATTCATCATAGTCCACATTTGCTTACATTTTCCTGGAACTTCATAAGGACCGCCATGACGCTTAGTACATTTTAATACCCATCTGTTAACTTTATCAGAACTGACACTAGCTTCACACTGAGTAAGCATTTTGACTATATTATTAATAATTAAAAAAAAAGGAAATATTTTACTCACCGCATTAATTACTCCTTCAGCTTCCAGCTCAGGTCTTCTGGTACATGATACAGTCCTTTTTTGTTGTTTCCAGTCTCCAGAGAATAATTCTGGGGTTCCAAACTTGTTTAATTTTGTAGATCAGACTCTCTTATGTCACAACCAGACATTAGAGTCACAGCACAGGTCTCCATCAGACTTCTGTCCACCTCACAGGATTGTTGTCACCATGACTTCTGTTACTAAGTCCTGAAAATGCTCTTCTGGTCACTTGAAAGGCACCAATGTAGTGATATAATATATCGTTCATAGATGGTTTGTAGTTATTAATAAGTATTGTCCCACAGCAAACCCAATTCTCCAAGAGAGACGCACTTTATTGGCTTCCAAAACAGAACAGTCTTGCAACAGATGATAAAAATCAAACAGAGTACAAAAGACAAGGAATATTATCCCTAGACCTGTGCCTTCATAATCACAAACCCTTCTCTGACAGATTAGACTGAATGCCAGCCTAAATGTCTTCTCAAATACTGGTCTGACAATGGGGGGGGGGGGGGGGGGGTTCTGCTAAGTCAACCAAGTGTTTACCATGAATACCCCCTCAAGTCTAATTACCATCAATAAATACTTCTTCTATGGTCCTGTATTATCCTTAAGTTAACAATGTATCCTTTGAAATGTTCAACTAGGTTAAAAGGCCATACCTCACACATCTAGGTAGACTTGCATAAGATTTACACATCAAAGGGTCTTCAGCTGTCCCTTTTGATATGTTTAAATTCATTTTGGTTTGACAACTCAACAGAATTTCTGGTCAATATGTTACTTTAATACAATATCCTACATAAATTGGCCAACACATTACAACACCCCTCAAAATCCATACCAGACCCTTATCCGAGCGCGCAACCTGGCAGGCCGCAGGAAAAGAGGGGGGACGAGAGCGCCCCCCCTCCCTCCTGAACCGTACCAGGCCACAAGCCCTCAACATTGGGAGGGTGCTTTGGGGGTCTGAGACCCCCAAAGTACCTTGTCCCCATGTTGATGAGGACAAGGGCCTCGTCCCCACAACCCTGACCATT
The DNA here is from genome assembly GCA_028564925.1 of Lithobates sylvaticus. Classification (NCBI taxonomy): domain Eukaryota; kingdom Metazoa; phylum Chordata; class Amphibia; order Anura; family Ranidae; genus Lithobates; species Lithobates sylvaticus. The sequence continues at coordinate 559,241,171 of CM053027.1, read as the reverse complement.
GGTTGTGGAAGTCTGCGGGCGGGGGGCTTATCGGAATCTGGAAGCCCCCTTTAACAAGGATGTGCTTTTAACCACCGCTAGCGGCCGAAAAAGGGTTAAACCGCCGGCAAATCGGCAGGGGCGCTTTAGGAGTGCTGTATACACCGTTCCTACAGCGCTGCAAAGATGCATTTTGCAGGACTTTTTTTACCGTCCTACCAGCGCACTGCTCCAGTGTGAAAACCCTAGGGCTTTCACATTGGAGTGAGAGGAGAGGCTCTTTACAGGTGCTTTGCAGGTGCTATTTTCAGCGTTATATCGCCTGTAAAGCGCCTCAGTGTGAAAGAAGCCTAAGTTTCTCCATCACTGTATGCAGGTATCAAAATTGTATTAATTGTTCTCAGTACACATAGCTTGGGGCTCAGAAAATTCAATTATCCCTTACTTGGCCATACACTACTAGCTTGTCTAACAAATGTTGGTATGAAAATTATCAGTACATTCTAGGACTTGACAAATGTCATTCAAGAGTAATGAATTTTTTTTTTTTTTTTTTTTTAACATTTTGATTTTGGAACAACTGGACTTAACCAAGCGAAAACCATTCACTGTTATAAATTTGCTAGTTCAAGAAAATTTCCAATCCTGTTCCTGTATTATATGGTGTAGTTGCGGCTGGGGGCCTTTAATTGGGTGGCAGATACAACCGGTTTATCATGAGTATATAGGCTTTCAAAGACCTTAGACCCTATTTTCTTATAGTCATAGCAGCAGGCAGGGGGTCTATTGGGTCTTTGAAGGCAGTGCTGGTTAAATAATTGTGGAAAACTGTGGGTTGGGCCCATCTGAGGTATGGGTGTCCCTTCCTAACAATACAGTGGTAAAATTAGGGTATTAATTAGGTTGTATCTGGTAGTACGTAAGTGGTTAATTGTCCCGGAGCCTGGTGTAGTTGTGGCTGGGGGCCTTTGATTGGCTGGCAGATATAACAGGTTACTAGTGAGTATATAGGCCTTCAAAGATCTTAGACCGGGCATAAGCTGAGGTTTATTTATTTGTTGAGCATTGACTGTATTATATGCATTAAATTTGTTTTCTTGTGAATGTTGTATTTAATGATTTGTAATAAAAGGCGACTCCAAATAAAATGTGTCATCTGTTTTTTTTCATTTTGGAAGGGGGGATTGGTCAAGTGTTTAATGTTTTATAGATAATCCTCTGTTCTACGGAAAAGAGAACTCTTTCCTTGAATAAGGTGGGACCTGAAGTTGAGGACATTCAGGACAGAACTGGGGAAGATTTGGATTACGACGTGGCTATAAACAGACTAAGTGAGTAGTTTGAGTTAATTAACAACTTTACTCTGGAAATGTATATGTTTAGATATGTTGCAAAATTGTTATGTCACCTGGTTAAAATGTATGTATTGGTATTTGTTTTTGTCCCTAGTGACGAGAAAGACCGAAGGAACAGGATTGGAAATTTTTTTGAACTAGCAAATTTATAACAGTGAATGGTTTTCGCTTGGTTAAGTCCATTTGTTCCAAAATCAAAATGTTAAAAAAAAAAAAAAATTCATTACTCTTGAATGACATTTGTCAAGTCCTAGAATGTACTGATAATTTTCATACCAACATTTGTTAGACAAGCTAGTAGTGTATGGCCAGCTAAACATTTGGATTGTAAGTAAGGGATAATTGAATTTTCTGAGCCCCAAGCTGTGTGAACTGAGAACAATTAATATCATTTTGATACCTGCATACAGTGAGGGAGAAACTTAGGCTACTTTCACACTGACGCGCTTTACCGGCACTATAACACTAAAAATAGCACCTGCAAAGCACCTGTAAAGAGCCTCTCCTCTCACTCCAATGTGAAAGCCCTAGGGTTTTCACACTGGAGAAGTGCGCTGGTAGGACGGTAAAAAAAGTCCTGCAAGCCGCATCTTTGCAGCACTGTAAGAGCGGTGTATACACCGCTCCTAAAGCGCCCCTGCCCATTGAAATTAATGGGTAGTACCACCAAACCGCTGGCAAAACGCCGGTGCAGCGGCGCTTTGCCGGCGGTTTTAACCCTTTTTAGGCCGATAGCGGTGGTTAAAAGCACCCCGCTAGTGGCTGAAAACCTCTGCAAAAACGAAGGTAAAGCACAGCTAAAAGTAGCCTCAGTGCGCACGCACCCGCTGCACTGTGGGGGTGTCGATGCTCGTGGCCGACGGTCGCGATGATCGCCGGCCACGAACGATCGCGAGCACGAGGGACAGAACATGGAAGTGTGTGTAAACACACAAATCCCTGTTCTGTTCTGAGAGGAATGACAGATCGTGTGTTCCTATTAGCTAGGAACCACAATCTGTCACTTCCTCTAGTCAGTCCCCTCCCCCTTCATTCAGAATCACCTCCCAGGGAACACAGTTAATCCCTTGATTGCGCCCTAGTGTTAACCTCTTCACTGTCAGTGACATTTTTACAGTAATCAATGCATGTTTAAAGCACTGATCGCTGTATAAATGCCAATGGTCCCAAAAATGTGTCAAAATTGTCTGATGTGTCCACCATAACGTCGCAGTCACAATAAAAATTGCAGATCGCCGCCATCACTAGTAATAGAAAAATGTGCACCCTAAAGCTCAAAACCATGTGTGTGTGTGTGTCTACTTATGTATGGCTCTGGCACATTAATCTTCCTGTCGACCTAGTGAAGAAGTGCGTAAGCACTTCTCTTATGGCAAAGCCAGTAAGGGGGAGATTTATCTTATCTTCCCACTGGCACACAGAGCGATAATGCTAATGCACATGGGGTGATTAGGGTGTGCCCAGACACATCCAGCACACCCTGTGCTATATGTACAACTGCCAACCTTTTCAGGAGCTCTAGGATTATATAAAACTTCAAGTCTCTGTGTGAGATAGAACCCAGAACCCTGGTAACTTTAACCGCTTAAGGAACGAGTCTCTTTCTGAGATTTGTCGTTTACAAGTTAAAAAAGTTTTTTTTGCTATAAAATTACTTAGAACCCCCAAACATTATAATTTTTTTTCGAATACCCTACAGAATAAAATGGCGGTCGTTGCAATACTTTCTGTCACACTGTATTTGCACTTTTTTTTAAAAAAAATACACTTTTTTGAATTAAAAAATTATTTAAACAGTAAAGTTAGCCCAATTTTTTTTTATATTGTGAAAGATAATGTTATGCCAAGTAAATTGATACCCAACATGTCACGCTTCAATATTGCGCACGCTCGCGGAATGGCGACAAACTTTTACCCTTAAAAATCTCCATAGGCGACGTTTAAAAAATTCTACACGTTGCATGTTTTGAGTTACAGAGGAGGTCTGGGGCTAGAATTATTGCTCTCATTCTACCAATTGTGGCGATACCTCACATGTGTGGTTTGAACACCATTTTCATATGCAGGCGCTACTGACATATGCGTTCGCTTCTGCACGCGAGCTCGGCAGGACGGAGCAGGTTTAAAAAAAAATAATTCTTATTTATTTTACCTTTTATTTTTTATTTTTCACACTGTTCTTTTTTTTTTTTTTTAAATGTGTCACAGCTAGCTGCTGCCATAACAAAAATATTCCTTTTTAAAGTTAGGACGTATATCGGCGTGCGGCGGTCTGGAACTGGTTAATAAAAACAGGGGTTTGAACTGCAATGAAAGCAGATCACCATAGAATAACTATTGATGTATGTGTCCTGGTCTTAAAGTGGTAGTAAAGTCTTGTAAAAAAAAAAAAAGTTTCCCCCTGCAAGGCAGTATCATAATGTGCTAGTATGAATTGTATACTAGCAGATTATGAAAGACTTACCTTGAAATGAAGACCTCCAGCGGCAAGCTGTCATCGCTGCAGAGGCTTCCATCTTTACCCAGTCTTCCTTCTGGGTTTACAGGCTGTGGCAGCTTGAATGGCCGAGCCGCAATGACGTCACGCATGCACGGGAGTCTCAGCCATGGCACACAGCTCTGAAGGAACAACACGGGTATGCCATTCCTTCAGAGAGAATGCCCTGGTGACATTACATGTTGCTGCTTCCTAAAATATCTCCTAAACGGTGCATTGGTTTATTTGATTGCGTTACGGCCAGTTTAACGCCATTTACTTCTGTGTGCATTACTGCCAGTTTACCGCCATATAGTTTTGTGTGTGTTACTGCCAGTTTAACGGCATATAGTTTTTAGTGCGTAACTGCCAGTTTAACGTCATATAGTTTTTTGTGCGTTACTGCCAGTTTAACGCCATATAGTTTTTTGTGCGTTACTGCCAGTTTAACGCCATATAGTTCTATGTGCGTTACTGCCAGTTTAAGGCCATTTCCTTTTGTGTGCATTACTGCCAGTTTAGCGCCATATAGTTTTGTGTACGTTACTGCCAGTTAAACGCCATATAGTTCTCTGTGTGTTACTGCCAGTTTAACACCATATAGTTTTTGTGCATTACTGCTAGTTTACCACCATATAGTTCTGTGTGCGTTACTGCAAGTTTAACACCATTTTCTTTTGTGTGCGTTACTGCCAGTTTAAAGCCATATAGTTTTTGTGCATTACTGCCAGTTTAACACCATATAGTTCTGGGTGCGTACTGCCAGTTTAACACCATATAGTTTTGTGCGTTACTGCAAGTGTAACGCCATTTACTTCTGTGTGCATTACTGCCAGTTTAACGCCATATAGTTTTGTGTGCGTTACTGCCAGTTTAACGCCATATAGTGCGTTACTGCCAGTTTAACGCCATATAGTTTTGTGTGTCAACTGACGTCACTTCCGGTATGGCAATAGAGGCTTGGAAAGCAGTTGAAGCGCATGCTGCGAACCGGCTATAACTTTTGAAATTTTGAATGTGTGTAGCGGTACCAGGTGCTATCCATGAGGGAAGACCTGTGTTTTATTTTACTTGGTTTTATCATTTTTGTTTTATAAATAAACCTTTTCATACTACACCATGAGATTCCCTATCTCTTTCTTGTGAGGTACATACCTCAAGCCATCTGCTGGACGCTAACCCCAATTTATGAGCCACTCAAGACACAGTGCCAGGATAACCCGTGTGGACAGACAGGAGGCGGCAGCCAACTAAGACGGTGAGAGGATCCCACAGTGTGTGACAACAGACGGATCATCTACAGATATCTGGTTATGCTGGTTACCCCTGCAGGGGTAGTGAAGTCTGGTGAGTGTGTGAGCCAAAGGGGGCAGCACCAAGTCACTTAAACTGATTGAGCACCAAGTCACTGATGATTGAACTTTTGCCAGTATTCATCACTTTTTGTTTCAACTGTCATTTGGACTCTTTTTTGATTTTTATATATTGGTTTCCCATATACTGATATATTTATTTTTGCGTCACCGTTTAGATTTTTATATTTAAACATTCACTATATTGGACTGGTCACTTATCTAAATAATTTTTTCTTTTAAAAATGTTTTTTCTTTTTTATGTGTATATCCTATTGGATTGGTCACCCATATTCACGTTGGTGGTATTCATGTAACTTGATGTTATGCACATATAGTAATGGGCGTATAGGTATTTAGCTCAGTGATTTACTATACTCCTGCTAATATCTCACTTCTGCAATTTTTTGCAGACTGTTATATATAAGCCGGACTTTTTTCACTTAGAATTTTTATCACATATGTTTTTTCTATTTATTTTTGGACTGTCATCACTGAGATCACTGGTCCAATAATTATTATATTGTCACATTGGCTCACAGTGTCACTACTGTCATAACCAGGGAGGTGCTGGCAGGTATATATAGGGGATTGTCTCTAGCTAGGCACCCACTCTTTATCATCCACCTTTTCAAGCTATCATTTTGATCCTTAGGTAGCGCCACCATCCCCCAATACCATTTTTTCTTATTTCCAATTGCCCTTCAGGGGGTTAATTTTAGGGGAGGCTGCATACCTGTATCACTACATCCTAAGCGCAGAGTTTTGCTGTTCATATAGTTCTGTGTGCATTACTGCCAGTTTAACGCCATTTACATCTGGGTGTGTTACTGCCAGTTTAACGCCATATAGTTTTGTGCGTTACTGCAAGTTTAACACCATTTACTTCTGTGTGCGTTACTGACAGTTTACCGCCATATAGTTTTGTGTGCGTTACTGCCAGTTTAACGCCATATAGTTTTGTGTGCGTTACTGCCAGTTTAACGCCATATAGTTCTGTGTGCGTTACTGCCAGTTTAACGCCATATAGTTCTGTGTGCGTTACTGACAATTTAATGCCATATAGTTTTGTTTGCGTTACTGCCAGTTTAACGCCATATAATTTTTTGTGCATTACTGCCAGTTTAATGCCATATAGTTCTGTGTGCGTTACTGCCAATTTAATGCCATTTACTGCTGTGTGTTACTGCCAGTTTAACGCCATATAGTTTTGTGTGCGTTACTGCCAGTTTAACACCATATAGTTTTTTGTGCGTAACTGCCAGTTTAACGCCATTTACTTCTGGGTGCTTTACTGACAGTTTAACGCCATATAGTTTTGTGTGTGTTACTGCCAGGTTAACACCATATAGTTCTATGCATCACTGTACTTTGGCGCATTATATTGCAGTATATTATAGTGTATCCGTGGAGTGTGTCTGTGTAGTGTGAGTACTCAAATTAAAGTGCACCAAACACCACTTTACATTGATTAACCACTTCCCGCCCGGTCAATAGCAAATTGACGTCCGGGAAGTGGTTTCGTTATCCTGACTGGGCGTCATATCACGTCCTTCAGGATAACAGCCGATGCGCGCCCGTGGGGGCACGCATCGCGGCAATCAGTGGAGCGGTGTGTCAGTCCGGCAGAGGCTCTTTACCCCGTGATCAGCCTTGTCCAATGTAAACAGGAAGAGCCGTTGATCGGCTTTTCCTCACTCGCGTCTGACAAACGCGAGTAGAGGAGAGCCGATCGGCGGCTCTCCTGACAGGGGGGGTATGCGCTGATTGTTTATCAGCGCAGCCCCCCCTCAGATGCCCACACTAGAACACCAGGGAAGCCCCCAGGACCACCAGGGAAGCCCTCAGCATGTGGATGGCCAGGTACATCCCCCATGGCCATCCACATGTAAAAAAAATGCCCAAAATATGCCAATCAGTGCCCACAAATGGGCACTGACTGGCACCATTTCAGGCGGTCATACACAGCCAGTGCTCGGATGGCTCAAATTCAGCGGGAAATCCACCTGTCCATAAACCGCCTGATTTGTGACATGCCCACCAGGTGGAACTCAACTTTGTCAATGTTGCAGCGGCTATACATGCAGCAGAGGGCCATCAACGAGTACCTGTGCGAATACGGCACGACGACAGCCTCTGGCCGCCTCTTTTTCCCCACGCTGATCAGTAAGGATGCATGCACTGTATTGTCACCATTTGAGGAGGCCACAAGGATGGCAAGCCGTGACAGTGCACGCATCAGTGACACAATTCCTGTTGTGTTCCTGCTTGAGCAGACTCTGCTTGGCATTATGGACAGGGCACTGGAGGCAGAGCAGCAGGAGGAAGAGGAGGACTCACTTTCCTCTCAAGGCCCACTTTATCCAGACACCATCATTTACAGAACACACAGGAGGAGAGAGGGGAGGAGGATGAGGAGGAGGATTCTGGCACTTTCATAGGCTTCGAAGAAGAGGAAGACATGCGTCAATCTGTAAGCAATGGCTTTCCAACCCCAAGACCCTTGAGAGTAGTACGTGGCTGTCCATAGCCGCTGAATGTATGACTCAGCGCAGCATTAAGGTGTGAATGGGCCCTGACTGTAGTATTTCAGCAATGAATGATGCCTGGGATTCTGGGTATTTTGTAATGCACAGTGAAATGTGTTAAGGTATATAAATTACTTAAACCTTGCTCAGCATGTTAGCTTTATCTTAAATTAATCTGATTCTAACAAGTCAACTGAAGACTTGTCTGTATAGAGCAAACCTCAAAATTAAAATATAATTTACAGCTAATGCCAAAACATTTGTAATGCATTGCCAGTGGCGCTTAATCCTATCTCCTCTGTGTACACTATATTGGTCCTGCCTCAGCAGATATGTCACGTAGTCATCATATGTTGCAAGTTTCTACCTGTTTGAAAGTGTTATTTTCAAGTAAATCTTCAAATATTGTATGATAAATATGAGATAAGAGTGCACCATATTTCTACTGATGACAAGTTTATGATTTGAAATCCCTGCTATGCAAGAACACATTCTTAAAGCGATATTAAATACAAAATAAAGCATGTAATATATTGCAGCTTACCAATCATCAATGGTATGGCTGCATTCAATTTATTCTTTTAGGCTTTTTGCCCTCTGTTTTCACCTGGTGATCTGGCCAGTAGCACGCCTCCTATATTACTGTAGAGTGCAGCATTTAGACTGCAGCATTGTTAATCTGGGGGGAGGGAGTGTTAGATGTACTAGCAGATTTAGATATACTAACAAGCCAAACTTCAGATCGCACTTTATAACCACTTCATCTCTGGAAGGTTTACCCCCCTTCCTGACCAGGCCACTTTTTGCGATATGACACTGAGTTACTTAAAGTAACAAATGCAACGCTGTACCCCAATAAAATTGAGGTCCTTTTACCCCCACAAATAGAGCGTTCTTTTGGTGGTATTTGATCATCTCTGCGTTTTTTCTTTTTTCCGCTTTAAACAACGACTGACAATTTTGAGAAAAAAATAAAAAAAACTTTCTGCTATAAAATATATCAAATAAAAATCAATCAATTTAGGCCAATATGTATTCTGCTACATATTTCTTGTAAAAAAAATCCCAATAACTACCGTATTTATCGGCGTATAACACGCACCGGTGTATAACACGCACCCCAAGTTTGGGAGGGCATTTTAAGGAAAAAAGTTTTAGGAGGGAAGTTTAGGGAAAAAAAAACAACTTACATTTAAGCGTCATTTGCAGCTTGCCCAGCGTCATTGCAGCCTTGCCCAGCGTCATTTGCAGCCTTGCCCAGCGTCATTTGAAGCCTTGCCCAGCGTCATTTGCAGCTTGCCCAGCGTCATTTGCAGCCTTGCCCAGTGTCATTTGCAGCCTTGCCCAGCGTCATTTGCAGCCTTGCCCAGCGTCATTTGAAGCCTTGCCCAGCGTCATTTGCAGCCTTGCCCAGCGTCATTTGCAGCCTTGCCCAGTGTCATTGCAGCCTTGCCCAGCGTCATTGCAGCCTTGCCCAGCGTCATGGTAGCTTGCCCAGCGTCATTGCAGCCTTGCCCAGTGCCATTGTAGCTTGCCAGCGTCATTTTCAGTCTTTTCCGGGTTTAAATTTCCCGCCACCGAGGCGCTCTGTCGCGTGCGCCGCCGGAAAAACCCGAAGCGCGGCCGAAAAAGACCGAAGCGCCCCCGGAAAAAGCAGAGCCGACTCGGACGGCTAAGCTCGCGGTCCCGCCTCCCTGCTGTTTCCGGAGTGAGCGCAGGGAGGCGGGACTACGAGCAGAGCTGAACATTCTGCTCGGCTTTTTCCGGGGGCGATTCGGTCTTTTTCGGCCGCGCTTCGGGTTTTTTCGGCCACGCTCGCTATTTTTCGGCGGCGCTTGCCATTTTTGTCATTTTTTTTGGGGGGTATCGGCGTATAACACGCACCCACGACTTTCCCCCGATTTTAAGGGGGAAAAAGTGCGTGTTATACGCCGATAAATACGGTATATATCGATTGGTTTGCGCAAAGTTATAGCGTCTACAAACTATGGGATATTTTTTTTTTTTTACTAGTAATAGTGGCGATCAACGGACTGCAATACTGCGGCGGATAAACCGGACACCTAGCTGACACTTTTGACACTTTTTTGGGGACCAGTGACACTAATACAGTGATCAGTACTAAAAATATGTCACTGTACTAATGACACTGGCTGGTAAGGGGTTAACATCATGTGCGATCAAAGGGTTAACTGTGTGCCTAGCTAATGTTACAGTGTAGTGGGGGAGGTGCTTTTACTAATGGAAGGCATAGATTGGTGTTCCTGGTTTACAGAAACACAGTACCCATGCCTTCTGTACTCACAGAATGACAATCTGCCTTGTTTACATAGGCAGACTGGCATTCTGTCTCTGTACTGAATGATCAGCGGGTGGCATGACGTATATATACGTGATTCTGCGCAGTGCAGCAGTCCTGTAGCAGTAATTATGCTATGGGGCAGTTGGGAATTGGATAAGCAGTTGCAGTAAGGCCCCTTTCACACTGGGGCGGTGCGGGGCGGCGACGGTAAAGCAGCGCTATATTTAGCGCTGCTTTACCATCGTTTTACCCGCGGTATGCGGCCGCTAGCGGGGTGGTTTTAACCCTGCTAGCGGCCGCAAAAGGGTTAAAAACCTCTGCAAAGAGCCGCTGCAGCGGCGGTTTGCGGGCGGTATCCCCGCGGTTTCCCATTGATTTCAATGGGAAGGAGCGGTATAGGAGCGGTAAATACACCGCTCCTTCACCGCTCCAAAGATGCTGCTAGCAGGACTTTTGTTGCGGTCCTGCTAGCGCACCGCTCCAGTGTGAAAGCCCACCGGCTTTCACACTGGAGTGAATGGGGCCGGTTTTTTCAGGCGGTATACAGGCGCTATTTTTAGCGCTGTACCGCCTGAAAACCGCCCCAGTGTGAAAGGGGCCTAACAGTTTTGTTCCTATTGGAATAAAAATTTTACTTAAATAAATAAAGGTTGTAAGCACCCCTGTCAGTTTTAAATGGTTTGTCTTAATCCTATAATTGCTATATCTGCAGGACAGCTTGTTCTGTTGAAAAAGAGCAAGTTATTGTCAGGATCACCAGGTGAAAATGAAGGAAAAAAGACTAAAAAATAAAACAAATGCAGCCACCATATCCAAGAATTGGTAAACTGCAATATAACAAATGTTTGCTATTGGGTTTAATACCACTTTAAAGAAAACCTGTGATTTAAACCCCTCAGCAGCACAACCTTGTCATTTGCACATACAGTGTGATGCCCAGTGGAATCACAGAAAATGTCACATAGTTACCTACTATGTAACTATGCATGTACCTGGGGGCATCATCCCACTGTTAGTGGTAGATAAAGAGCTGTTCCGTGGAATGTAAACTGAGCTTTGCATGCACATTTCAGTATACATTTTTCTTAATATGTTTTTATTGGAATTTTCATCGAAAAATGTATAGTTTACATGGAAAAGAGAAGGACATATAATCACACACATAGGTTAGACTTGATGGACTTGTGTCTTTTTTCGACCTCACCTACTATGTAACTATGTAACTATGTAACTAAAAAAAAAGTCGCTGCTGACTTTTAATAAGTAAACTTACCCTCCCAGGGCGCCCGCGATGCCGTTCGTGGAGGCCGAGATGTCCCTCGCCGTTCCGGATCCAGCGCCGCCATCCTCAGTAAGGGCAGCGGCTTCGCGCGGCCTACTGCGCATGCGCGAGTCGGCGCGCGGCCTACTGCGCATGCGCGAATGGGATTTGTGAATGGGGAACGCAATGTGTTGTGGGACACAGTTCCCATAACACACTGCGCCCCATTCACTAGAAGACGGAAGGAGAGAAGATCACCGCAGCTCTGGAGGAGGCAGATTAGGACAATCTGCCTAGCAACAGCCATTTCTGGTAAGTAAAAAAAAAAATGTTTTTTTTTTTTTTCATTTGAAATTGTTACTAACATTTTTGAAAGTTTTTGTTTTAAGGGTGTCCCTCCACTTTAACAACTTGCCCATTGATACCCTAAGTATATTAAGAGATCTGCCCTTGTAAATTGATGTAGGTCAACGTGCAAGATATTAGGAATAATTTACAGGTGTACATTAATGATTGGACAATAGTGGCCATACTCAAATATAAAGAGAGAAAAAAAAAAAAGAAAAAAAAGGCAAAAAAGAAAAGGGGTGACTTGGACCGATCGACAGAATGTCCTATAATATATTAGGAAAAATGGGTTTTGTGATCACATGGGAAAGTTTTAGGTTAATAGGCTTACAAAATCAGGTTTTTCCATAAAAAGTATCCAAGGGAGCCATACGTCTTGAAAGTGAGAGTATCGGTTGTGCAACTGCGCCGACAACTCTTCCATTCTCATAAGCTTGTTTGATACAATTATCGCCCTGGCAGCCACTAGAAAAGAAACGGAAAATTCCCTTCTTAAATTTTGATGCAGATTCTGGGAACATGGATAGCAGTGCTATTTGGGGAGTTTGAGGCACTGTCTCTGAGGCGAAGGCGCTATATATTTTAAAAACGCTATCCCAAAATGGGCGCAAGACAGGGCAGCTGCATATGTTGCATGGTGCCTACATGAGTTTGACATCGCCAGCATTGGTCTGATATATTTGGAAATATTCTATGTAATATCCAAGGACAGCGATACCATCTCGTGGTGATTTTATAATTTAGTTCCTGTATTTTACTTGCAACAGAAGATTTATGGGCCAAGATATAGGATTTATGAACTTCTTCCTCGGTAAATGTGACTCCTAACTCCCTTTGCTATTCTGAAAAAAAAAAAACAGGGTCAGTAATAAGAGCCAGTATACATTCTGCTACTTTGTCAGTGTGCCGGAATGGCTGAACTGAGTTACGTCATCCTGTGTCAGCCAATCAATGGCTGAAGACCTGCATCTGGGAGATGCCAGTGCCTGCGAGGAGCTGTTGGAGCTAAGGTATGTATCTCAGAATTTAGTTCCTCTTTAAAGCAAAACTAAACCCTCCTATCCTTTACAGCTAAGGAAGTTGCCATCTGATGCCGCGTACACACGAGAGCGGATTTTCATCGGAAAAAACATCCAAGATTTTTCCGCTGGAATTTCGCTCAAACTTGGCTTGCATACACACTTTCGACCGGCAAGAACGCGGTGATGTACAACACTACGACGAGCTGAGAAAATTAAGGTCAATGCTTCCGAGCATGCGTCGAATTGTTTCCGAGCATACGTAGGAATTTTGCGCTTCGCAATTGGTACAGACGATCAGAATTTCCGATCAAAACTTTTTCTGACCGAGAAATTGAGAACCTGCTCTCAATCTTTTGCTGGCTGGAATTCCGCCAGCAAAAGTCCGATGGAACATATAGACGGTCACATTTTCCAACCAATAGCTCTCATCAGACTTTTGCTGGCGGAATTTCCGATTGTGTGTAAGCGGCATTAGTCTCTATTTGATCTGCAGTTGCTATGGTGCTGTTATGATAGCAGCTATTTGACAGCTCGTTTGAGAGCACAAGCAACCGTAAAAGTTATTATTCACAGAAGAGCATGCCTTGAACGTAACGGTTTTGGGAAACAGTAAAATCATTGGGTTTAGTTCCACTTTAAGCTCATTTCTAATATTTGTTGCTTACAGGACATGGATGACATCACTACCCCATGAGATCATATGACCTTCCAAGCTGCACCCATCAGACAGTTAAACTGATAGAACAAACATGGCTCGTAGTGTCATGCAAGGAGGCCCCAGGACCTTATCTATTGTAGCTCGGCTTGCGGTTTGCAGCAATAATTGTAAATAGGAGATGAGTAATCCTGACTTGACATCATTTACACAGCTGGAAGTCCCTGTGGCTGTAAAGAACAATTCACAAAAAGTAGAAGGGGAACAGCTTGCACAAAGAAAGTAACAAAAGTAAACATGGAAAAAACATTTCTATAAATCAATGTAAATGAGACTATCACTCTTATAATTACAAAACTTCTCTTTGTATTGTGCTTTGTATTAACCACTTTGGCACTTTCACCCCCCTTCCTGCCCATGCCAGCTTTCAGCGCTGTCGCACTTTGAAAGACAATTAAACGATCATGCAACACTGTACCCAAACAACATTTTTATAATTTTTTCACACCAATAGAGCTTTCTTTTGGTGGTATTTAATCACCACTGGTTTTTTTTATTTTTTGCTAAATAAATGAAAAAATGCCTGAAAATGTAAAAAAAAAAAATAAAAACTTTTTTATATTATAAATTTTGGCAACAGGTAATATTTCTCCTTCACTGATGTGCGCTTATGAGGCTGCACTAATGGGCACTGTTAGGCTGCACCGATGAGGCGGCATTGATGGGCACTAATAGGCAGCACTGATGGGCACTGATGAGGAGGCACTGGTGGGCACTGATGAGGAGGCACTGAAAGGCAGCACTGATGGGCACTGATAGGCCGCACTGATGGGGCACTGATAGGTGGCATTGATGGGCACTGGTAGGTGGCACTGATAGATGACACTGATGAGGCGGCACTGATGGGCACTTATTTGCAGCACTGGTGGGCACTGATTGGCATCACTGGTGGGCACACATTGGCAGCACTGGTGGGCACTCTTTGGACTGCACTGATAGTCAGGACACTGATAATGAGTGCCCCGATTAACAGTGTACATGTCCTTTTTAGAGAAGCCAATTATCGTCCCTCTTCTCTCCTCATGCTGTCAGCATGCGGAAAGGAGTGCCGAAAACTGGCTTCTATTTAAATCCATGATCAGCTGTGATTGGACACAGCTAATCACATGATTGTTGGAAAGAACAACAGCATGATTGCATATAAACTGACTATATACTGTATGCATTATACCTATCTATGCAGCAGGTGGCGCTGTAGTATTATAGTGTATAGTTCATGTATTCTATGATATGAGGTAATCAGAGGAATTACCACCCTTATTGTGTTATATGCACTTTTTGTGTTGTCTTCCTGTTCTATGATAAAGATTTCCTCCTTGAAAGTAAAGCCATATTGTTGTATACAAGAAGCTTACAGCGCATTATTTCAATACTCTGACAACAATGGTAAAGAGCCGCTGATTGTCTCTTTACCTCAGTCTGTGATCAGCTGTGTCCTATGGACACTGTCATCACAGAGAGCACCACCCTTGCCCAGCAGCAGGGGCATGGTGTGCATGATCACAGGAGCATGTCATATGATGGCGTCCCAGAATTAGCAGCTAGCCATCCATGCTGTAGCTGTCATTCCGCTATAGCACGGTCGGCAAGTGGTTAAAGTGTAACTAAAGGCAAAGTTTTTTTTGTTTTACTTTTGGCTAGAGTGGAGATGAATTAGAACACTTATCAGGTTTTTATTGTTGTTTGTGTCCCCTGTTACCCATGTTAGGGAGATTCACCCTCTCTATTTGTTATGTTTACCGTTATCATTGAAAGTGAAAGAAAATCCCAAATTTTAATTATCACAAGAGTAGGAAAAGTGGGGACATTTTTCAATGGGTACACTAGTTCTCATGGCCCCAGTGACAGACAGATTCCTTTACTTTGGAGGGATTTCTTCTCGCTTCCTGTCTTGGCTATGGGATACGTAATAAAGGGACACAGAAGGAAAAAAAACTGCCAGTGGTTACAAGCCTCCCTTAGGCCCCTTTCACACTGGGGCGGGGAGCCGCGGTGACGGTAAAGCAGCGCTATATTTAGCGCTGCTTTACCGTCGTTTTAACCGCGGCATTCGGCCGCTCGCGGTGCGGTTTTACCCCCCGCGAGCGGCCGAAAAAGGGTTAAACACCCCCACAGAGCGCCGCCGTAGCGGCGCTTTGCGGCGGTATTGCCGCGGTTTTACCGCGGTGTCCCATTCTAATCAATGGGAAAGAGCGGTATAGGAGCGGTGAACACACCGCTCCTATCCCGCTCCAAAGATGCTGGTAGCAGGACTTTTTTTGTCATCCTGCTAGCGCACCGCTCCAGTGTGAAAGCCCGCCGGCTTTCACACTGGAGTTAAAGGGGCCAGATTTTTTCATGCGGTGAACAGGCGCTATTTTTAGCGCTGTACCGCATGAAAAACGCCCCGGTGTGAAAGGGGCCTTACTCTATCCAAAATAAAAATAAATTTACAAAACCCAGTAACCCATAGCAACCAACTAGAATGCAGTTTCATTCAGCAGTGGTATGGCTGCTTTTTAAACAGGTTTCTGGGGGAGCCATTTAAACACTTGCTGACCGCCCTATAGCAGTACAGCAGTTTTACTGCTACAGGGTGGCAGCTGTGTGCCTGATCATGCAGGGGTCACGCTGTTGGTAAAGAACACAGAACGGCGATCTGTCTATGTAAACAAGACAGATCGCCGTTCTGACAGTGGGAAGGGCAGTGGACCTGCGTCTGTGTTCCTGCAAAGCAGTGTCACTGGTACTCACCGAGGCCAAGATGCCGAGAGCGGTTGCCCTTGCGACTCAGCGCCTACCACCCCTGAAGATGGTACAGGGGACGGTCAGGCGTGGATCCAGGTGTAGTTGGGTACACAGGCAGACTGGCGGAGGCTCCAACACAGATTAATCAGGCACAAGCAGAAGGTTAACACAGGAGGACAAGTCCAGATAGAATGGTCAAACACAAGCAAGAGGTCAAGGCAGGCTGAGGGTCAAGTACTTTTTAACCCTTTGTTCGGCCAAGATGTTTAACCCCTTCCCAGCCAGTGTCATTAGTACAGTGACAGTGCATATTTTAAGCACTGATCACTGTATTAGTGTCACTGGTTAAAAAAAAGTATCAAAAGTGTCGGTTAGTGTCGGATTGTCTGCCGCAATATCACAGTCCCTCTTTAAATTGATGATCAACTAGTAATGATGATTACTAGTAAAAAAAAAAAAAAAATACAAATTCCAGTTTATATCTTATAGTTTGTAGATACTATAACATTTGCATAAATCAATGAATATACGTTTATTGTTTTTTTTTTTACCAAAAACATGTAGCAAAATACATATTGACCTAAATTTATGAAGACATTTTATTTGGGTACAGCGTTGCATGACCACGCAATGGTCAGGTAAAGAAACAGTGCTATATGGCAAAAAAGTGGCCTGGTCATGAAGGGGGGTAAATCTTCCAGAAGTTATGTGGTTAAAGGCCATTGAGCCCTTAAAAAACTATTTCAAGCAGAACTTCACTCAAAAGGGGAAGTTTAGCTTTTCCTTCTTCTCCCCCCTCCTCTGCCACATTTGCAATGTATATTTATTTTGGGGGGGAGCGGGTACCTAGTTTTGACAGGTACCCACTCTCAATTACGCTCGGATCGCCTAGGTTCTCCACCCCCCTCCCTGCCCGCATCCTTCTGGGACACACGTCACAGGTCCCTGAAGGCTGTGGGACCATTGACAAAGCCCCATGCGACTTGTGCATGTATAGTGGGAAGCCAGCTGTGGAGCCGCAAGGAGCCACAGCTGGCTGCCCACAGTTAATATGCCAGCGCCAGGGACCAAAGACCAGTGAAGAAACGGGCTCGGGTGAGGACAGCGCTGGATCCTTGGGCAGGTGAGTGTCTGTCACACATCTAACCGAAGAGCCATTTTAAAGAGGAACTTCACTCCCTCTTTGCTTGTTTATCGGGTGTGTCTTCCTGGTTCAGGCTACCCCTGAAGATGTGCGCCAGGTCATTCCTCCTGTGGCCGCTGTGAATGGACAGTGAAGCATCATTGGATATGTGATGTGTACATGTTCCAGGTGGCTTCAGCGTAGAGGAGATGCCATTGTTGCCTAGGTGAGAGCGTCAACTGGTGAGAAACAAAAAAGTAAAAAAAAATAGGTAAACAAAGAAAAACCTAGAAGTGCATCTATAGGGGAAAGTCCACTTTATTTTTTGACTTTTGTCTGCGACCTTTTAAATTATTATTTTTAATTTTTATTTTTAGTATCATTATGGCAGATACAGTTCTAAATATATCCAACAATAGGAGTCCATTGATGTATTTTATGTACACACATCCATAAGAATAGTCCTTAATACAGCCAAAATTGTCTGGTCTGTGCAATGTCCCGTCTATGGGTATTTTTTTTTATCTGTAAACCCAAAATAATATTTAGCAGGCCTGCACTTATTTGAATTAAAATTAAAGAAAGCTTTATGTGGCGTAAGTATTGTTGATATTAATGAATCCCTTTTCGACTACAGCGTGTCAAAAAAAATCAATTTATCCCGTGGTAAGCTTGTGACTTCTATTAAATAGGATACAGACAGCACATTGAGGAAAAAACATCCTTCAACTTACAGATCAACACAGAATATTACAAAGAATGGTGACCTCACCAGTAGATACAACAGAGGATTGTAAAGGGAGGATGATTTCATATTAAAGATGATACCAGAACAGATGGGAATGTGCTGCTTATTATAGAAAGTTCATGTCTTATGTTTATGTCATTGGGTTAATCTCTAGTGAGATCTCCACCCATACGTCAGGCAGAGCCAGATTAACATAGATAGGGGCTATTGGAGCACCAACAAAAAGCACAAAAAAAAAGACAGACTTCGGTGATCGTGGCTTGGAGACCCGGGGGACACAGAGTCTCCAAATTTGGGGGATATGTAGCTGAGGACCTACCCCTTCACAGTCCTCTCCTGTACATACTGCCCAATGTCTTACCCTGGTACTAAGAGAAGAGAACTGAGGCAGATTTGGGAAGTAAGGATTAAAGCAGTAGTAAACACAAAACCAAAAAAAGATCTATTTTACAGCTTACCAACAGTGTTGCCAACCGTCAGTATTTTTACTGGCAGCCAGTAAAAAACAATCAATTTTCTCGTGCCAGTAAATGCCAGTAAAAAGAAAAGGTTGCCAGTAAAAAATATGGCTGTGATGCTCAGCCCGGAGCCAGCCGAGACCATACAAGTCCCTGCTACTGTGTGCTCTGGTGGAGGCGGTGCCTGAGCATGTCCTGTGATGTCATGGTGTAAGGGAGAAAAGCAGAGTGGCCAGAGCCTTGTGTGTGGATCTGCGGGATGGGAGCAAGGCAGGCCAGGAGTGGGACCATCAGTGCTGTTTGGACTTGAGGGACCACCTGGCTTGGAGAGAGACTGTCACTGTGATTCAGGGGGGGAGGTGTCGTGTCGGTGATCTGTACTGCTGCACACTGCTGTCAGTATCACTGTGAGAGTCAACTTCATGTGTGTGCTGCCCCCATTCTAATTTCTTGCCCTCCTGAGTTCTGTCCCTGAGCTACTTACTTACTTATATTGAAAATAAAATAAGAAATATGTTTTTTGCCTTATTATCTACTTTAAATCACATTGCTAATTACATATAGTACTTGTTTGTAGCCTAAATAGTGAAACTTGTACTTAAAACTGTAATTTTGTAACTTTTGAAAATGCCAGTAAAAACTTGGCGGTGCCAGTAAATTTTGGGTGTCGTGTCAGTAAATTTCAATCTGTTAGGTTGGCAACACTGCTTACCAACCATCAGATGTGGTGGCTGTATCACTTTTCTTTGGCTTTTTTCCCTCACCTGGTGATTTGACTAGTATTGGTGAAACACAACTCTGGAGGAATTTGCAGAAGAGGCACAGCAGACAAGAAACAACAAACGCTCGATAAGAGAATTGTACGAAAATTTCCATACACGTAACGGTCGGTTGATTACCTGTCAGTATAGTGCTTTTGATTGCCGATTCCATGTGTTTGGATGAAAGAAAAAAAAAAAAAACGAAGGTGCAAGCTAGAAAATTTTTATTGTACATGAACACAACATCCAACTTTTTTGCTCAATGTGTACAGTAATCGTACAGAAATAATCTAATAGAAAGAAAGGTCCATGATCAGAAGCAAAGAATGACAAAGAAGAAGGTGAAGAAACATCACAGAAGAAGGCAGCGAAAATGGAAATCAGACACAAAAAAGAACGTCTGCCTACATCGGCCCCCAGATAGCAAGCAATTGTTCTGCAAAGTTGAACATGACTTGCTAAGCTCTTGCTAGACTTGCCAGGCTTCACACGTTTGTTGCACAATTGCAGCAAGTCCGCATTGCATGACTCCAGATAAACTTTCTTTGCAAACATTCTGAAAGTCTTCTGCAAATTCTGGTTCAGTTAAGTTGTCAAATAGTCATCCCACCACAGGGGGCACTGTGGCTGAAGTTACATGCTGTAGACTTGCAGAGCTCTTGCTGTAGACTCACCACTGCAACTTTGCTCTTGCTAGAGACTTGCCACACAAATTTGCTACAAATTGGAAAAGTGTCAACTAGAACTTGTGCTTCAAGTGCTCTGCAAGTGTACAACTTGCCAGTGAAAATGTGCAGCAAGTTAACAGACTTACAATTCAACACTGCCACAAATGTGTGGCAAGTTATCCTTGATATCTGGGCCTAGAATTTTCGGTACAAGTTAATACCATTCTCTGCTACATCATGATACGCACTTTCATCATCACGGACTGTGGACAATTTTGCATTTCATTTGGAAATCAAAGTCCCAGAGTCTGTAGGAAGAGTGGAGAGGCACAAAATCCAAGTTGCATGAGGTTCAGTGTGAGGTTTCCACAGTCAGTGATGATTTGGGGAGCCATGTCATCTCCTGGTGTTGGTCCACGGTGTTTTATCAAGTTCAAAGTCAGCGCAGCCCTCAACCAGGAAATTCTAGAGCACTTCATGATTCCCTCTGCTGACCAGCTTTAGGCTGCATTCACACCTGAGCGTTTTGTAGCTTGAAGCCTGAAGCTACAAAAGCTAGAGGGGAAAAAATACATTATTCTCTATGGAGATGGTTCACATCTCCACTCCAAAACGCCTGAAGCCCTACGCCTGAAGCTCAAACAAGTTCCGGACCCTTTTTTGTCGCGCGAATCGGGCAGATTTGGGCGTTTTTATTCTTTTTACATTGGTGACCTTTTGCTCTGCACAAAATTCGCGGCAAAACGCGGTAAAAAACGCCGCGAATCGCGGTAAAAACGCTGCAAATCGCGGTAAAAAACGCTGCAAAAAAACGCTGCAATTCGCGCGATTTTCTGCCTGAAAAGCTACGCTCAGGTGTGAATGCAGCCTTATGGAGATTCTGATTTCATTTTCCAGCAGGATTTGGCACCTGCCAACACTGCCAAAAGTACCAATACCTGGTTTATTGATCATTATACTTTACATAGACATACTTTTCAGTAAGCCAACATTTCTGTTTTAAAAAAAAATTTTTTTTCTAAAATACTGTATTTTGGCTTTTCACTAGCTGTAAGCCATAATCATCAAAATGAAAAGAAAGAAATGCTTGAAATACATCACTCTGTGTGTAACACATCTATATAAAATACATGAGTTTTACTTTTTGAATTGAAACTGAAATCCAATGAACTTTTTGATGATATTTTCTCATTTTATGACATACATATACAACATCATGATAAAACAACTGTAATTTCTTCTGCCATACAGGATGATATATCCCAGATACCTAAGGTTTTTTTAACCACTTCAGCCCCGGACCAATTGGCAGCCAAAGGACCAGGCCCCTTTTTGCGATTCGGCACTGCGTCGCTTTAACTGACAATTGCGCGGTCGTGCGACGTGGCTCCCAAACAAAATTGGCGTCCTTTTTTTCCCACAAATAGAGCTTTCTTTTGGTGGTATTTAATCGCCCCTGCGGTTTTTATTTTTTGCGCTATAAACAAAAATAGAGCCACAATTTTGAAAAAAATGCAATATTTTTTACTTTTTGCTATAATAACTATCCCCAAAAAATATATAAAAAAACATTTTTTTTTCCTCAGTTTAGGCTGATACGTATTCTTCTACATATTTTTGGTAAAAAAAATCGCAATTAGCGATTATTGATTAGTTTGCGCAAAAGTTATAGCGTTTACAAAATAGGGGATAGTTTTATAGCATTTTTATTAATATTTTTTTTTTTACTAGTAATGGCGGCGATCAGCGATTTTTATTGTGACTGCGACATTATTGGAAATCAAAAAAGGAAGAACTCCGGACAGCCGCACACCGAGAAAATAAAATCCAAAAAGTTTATTTAAAAGCAAAAAACACTGCAATCCATACACGGCAAAAAAGGGGGGTACAGAGCTGACGCGTTTCGCATCACAACTAGTGCTTACTCATAGCTGATGAGTACCCCTCTGTACCCCCTTTTTTGCCGTGTATGGATTGCAGTGTTTTTTGCTTTTAAATAAACTTTTTGGATTTTATTTTCTCGGTGTGCGGCTGTCCGGAGTTCTTCCTTTTTTGATTTCCAATCATTGTGCTATTAGCCAGCACCTGGGGCTCCCACACAGGAGCAGGAGCATTCGCTTGGGAAGGAGAGTCTTGGAGCGGTGGTAGTTTGTTTCTCGACTGCGACATTATGGCGGACACATCGGACATTTTTGACACATTTTTGGGACATTTGTCATTTATACAGAAATCAGTGCTATTTAAATAGCACTGATTCCTATGTAAATGACAGTTGCAGTGAAGGAGTTAACCACTAGGGGCGGGGAGGAGTCAGTGTGACGTGTGTGTGTTTTTTTTTTTACAGTAGGGGGGCGTGGCTGTACGTCTGACGTCATTGATCGGCTTTCCCGATGACAGGGAACAGCCGATCAATGACAGGCAGAGTAGGAAGCGTGGGGAGAGGTTTGTTTACACATACCTCTCCCCGTTCTTCAGCTCCGTAACCCGATCGCGGGATACCAGCGGCGATTGGGTCCGCTGGTCCCGCGGCCGTGGTCACGGAGCTCCCGACCGGGTCGCGAGCGTGCCGCTGGCGGTGCGTGCGCGACCCACGGGCAGGCAAATTAAAGGGGGCGTACCCGTACGTGCTTTTGCCTGCCCGTGCCATTCTGTAGACGTATATCTACATGAGGCGGTCGGGAAGCGGTTAACAAAGAGTTTAACATATTCTTGCAACCGGAACCAGAAATAGTGAAATTTGATTAAAAATTTAAAAATATCATTGATGAATAGCAAACTTCTAAGAAGTACGATATCTAAAACTTTAATATCTATGCGGAATGTAATGAACACTCAAGTTGAAAGAAATTATATCCTTGGAGGACATGAGGAAGACATTGATGAGTTATATGAATATACTCTACCTAAACATCCAGAGAGTAGGGCTCCACAACATCAAAGTGGAATTTTCATTCAGAACAAATGGCTTTGATCCAGTGTCCCAGTTTGAGAAAAAAGTTTTAACATCTACAGAGAAATATGTGTCAAGGCAAAAAAGTCAACAGAGTTGAATGCCTACAGAAAGTGTTGAAGCTAAAGAACATTATTTAATGGATGTAAGATCTCAGAGAATAAACATGACAATGCTGAAAAAAGCTAAGGTAGAGGTCAATAGACGCAGGCAGGGTGGCTCAGGAGCAAGCCAATATGAGTGCCCCCCTCGAAAGCAGCTTTCTATGGAGGCACTCAGTGGGTGGAGAAGCAGAGAACACTGGTGGGGGACCGGAGATGGGGAAGGTAAGTATGACATGTTTGTTATTTTCACTTTAAAAAAAAAAAATGGAACCTTTAAAATCATTTTAACTTTCAGGACATCCATACTCCATACAGATTGATTGATTTTTAGCCCACAGCTTAAAGACAGCTTAAGCCCCATACACACGGTCGGACAATCCGCGGACCAGGTCCGTCGGACCATGTCCGTCATACTTTGTCCGATGTTGGTTTTGCGTACACACGGTCGGACAAAGTTGTC
This sequence comes from Lithobates sylvaticus, assembly GCA_028564925.1. Taxonomy (NCBI): domain Eukaryota; kingdom Metazoa; phylum Chordata; class Amphibia; order Anura; family Ranidae; genus Lithobates; species Lithobates sylvaticus. The sequence goes on along the minus strand of CM053027.1, from coordinate 559,217,834 downwards.
GGAAAATCCGATCATTCTGAACGTGGTGACGTTTGTTGCCTACGACGGGACTACGTAGAGGCTAGTAGCCAATAGCTTTGGTCTTGTAATGTGATCTGAGCATGCGTAGCACTTTGTCCGGTCGGACAACCGTACACACGATCGGATTTGGTGTGATCGGACCGTGTTGACGGCAAATCTTTCCAGCAGGAGATAAGACTTTGTCCGTCGGACAAACCGACGAACACTGTCCGTTGGTGCATACACACGGTCTGATTTTTCAACAACCTTGTCCGATCGGACAGAATCCATGAAAAAGTCCGACCGTGTGTATGGGGCTTTAGAGTTGTCTACATAGGTTAGGGGTAGCCCATAGACATATTTCTGTTTCTGGTATTGAGACAATTGAGCAATGATTGCCTCATGTCCAGGATTATACTTACTCACAAATGAGTATATAATGTGATGCTCTATGCGGAAGCAGGCTACACTGCCAGAGAATGTGTCACAGTACAAATAACCTGCCTGCAGGTGTAATACTAATACAGGAAATGAAAGGGTACTTATCCAATGAATCAGGTGTGACACAGCAGAGGCAAACACTGTCATAAAGTGCTATCGGAAAGAAAGTTTACAAGCTTAGTAAAGCGGTTTCGACTGTGAAACAACGAAGAAAATCAGACGATCGTTTGCCCCGATTTTTTTAAAGTGTGTATGAGCCTTTACTTTTGCAGCTATTGGCTTCTGTCTTCTTGTGAAACATGTAGCACAGAACTGGCAAAGACTTTCAGAGCACCTGTACTACAGGTATGACAGGCGGCCGGTAGGCCAGCAGTTGGAGAAAGAAGCAGGCAGCTGCATAAGTGACACATAAAAGAAAAAATACACGGGCAGTCGCATGCCTTGGCACCTGGGGCACTTATCAGCAGATGTGACACAATGCCAAGGTCTGATGAGTGCAGTATAGGAAGGAAGCAAGGTATCTGTACTGAAGGTAGTTGGTGGAGGTGATTTTATGGGGAGGAGGGAGGAGATTTAGCTTGAAGGGCACTCTGTGCATTACCCTACACTCTGTGCGTTACACACTGCTGACCCATGCACTCTGCGTTTTACACCCTCCTGGTCCCTTTACTCTGTGCATTACTTACAATCAGGGCCGCTGATAGAAATCATTGGGCCCCGTACAGCCTAACTGACGGGGCCTCCTTCAGCTCCACCCCTGGTCCCTCCTTCAGCACCACTCCTGGCCCCTCCCCAGACCCCGCCTTAAAACAAAGTGCAGGTTTTTCTACAAGTGATATTTATTTTCCTCACAGCAACACAGGAAGGCCCCTTGCCCTCTGGAAGATTTTCCCCACCTTCATGACCAGGCTATTTTTTTGCAATACAGCACTGCATTATTTTAACTGACAATTGCTTGGTCGCGCGACTCTGTACAATAATGTATGTTTTCCCCCACAAATAGAGCTTTCTTTTGGTGGTATTTGGTCACCTCTGCGTTTTTTACTTTTTGCATTTCTAAACAAAAAAATAAAAACAATTTTGAAAAAAAAAATATATTTTTTTTACTTTCTGCAATAAAACTTATCCAATAAAAACAAATCAAATTTCTTCAATAGTTTAGGCCAATATGTATTCTGCAACATATTTTTTGTAAAAAAAATAATCCCAAAAAGCGTTTATTGATTGGTTTGCGCAAAAGTTATAGCATTACAAACTATTTGATGTATTTTTTATTTATTTTTACTAGTAATGGTGGTGATCAGCGACTTGACAGTGGGACATGCCAATGCCATAATGTACTGCAGAGACAGTGCTACCCATGCCATGCTGCCAATGCCATATTGTGCTGCAGACAGTGCCACCCATGCCGCCAATGCCGTAATATGCTGCAGACAGTGCCATCCATGCCGCCAATGCCGTAAATGTGCTGCAGACAGTGCCACCTATGCCGCCAATGCCATATTGTGCTGCAGACAGTGCCACCCATGCCGCCAATGCCATATTGTGCTGCAGACACTGCCACCCATGCCGCCAATGGCATAATGCAGGCAGCACATGCGTTATGACGTACGGTGGTCGGCTGAGTGTGAGAGGATGGTGTGGTATGGTGTTGAACTTAAGGGACTCTGATCACTCGCTGGAGGATTTTATTTATTTTTTTACATTAAATTGCTTATCTGTTCAGGTTGCACGGGCCCCCCTGCTGGTCGGGCCCAGTACAACAGGGCCAGTTGTACTGGCCTATCAGCGGCCCTGCTTACAATGACCCTGCACTTGGTACAATACTTACTGCTGCCCTCTGCACTCTGTGCATTACACATGCCCGACCCCTGCACTCTGTGCTTTACACATTCCTAACCCAAAGCAGAGTAGGCTCAGGTTTTATTTAAAGCAGAAGTCCAGCCTAAGCTTGTTTGGCTGGGCTTCTCCTAATGCCGTGTACACACGACCGGACTTTTCGACGGACCGAATTCCATCAGACTTTTCAACGGACTTTCGACAGACATTCGACTGACTTCCGTCGAATCGGACTTTTCTACACACAATCACACCAAAGTCTGACAAATTTGACCGTGATGACGTACAACTGGACTAGAATAAGGAAGTTTATAGCCAGTAGCCAATAGCTGCCCTAGCGTCGGTTTTCGTCCGTCGGACTAGCATACAGACAAACAGATTTTTTGACCGGACTCGAGTCCGTCGGAAAGATTGGAAACGTGTTCTAAATCTAAAGTTCGTCTGATTTTTCGACAGCAAAGGTCCTATGAAGCCCACACACGGCCAGACTTTTCAATAGCTGCATCCGATGCTGCATCGACCTAGGTAAATATGATTGTGGGGAAAAAATTCCCATACTTTTATACCCCTCACAATTTGGCAACAGACACCATTCACCACAGCTTGCTGCATCATTGCTCTCCTCTCCCAAGAGGATCAGATCTTGCCTCAGATCGTTCACAATTCTAGCAAAACCCTGACTAATAATGATGTGTGGGTGTCATTTTGCTTCTTAGATACCAGACTCCTTAGATAACAGCACTAATACATTTTAGTTTGGTATGCATTTATAGTCACCAAGCTTGGAAGAAGTATGTGTGGGGAGGTGCAGCGTGGTGCGGCGGAAGAAAACACACAGAGTCCAGGTACAATAATAACATAATATTATATGAGAAGTCTAACAAAAACAAACAGGTCTGGCAGGAAGGCAACCAGACCAGGAGCACTCACATGAATGGTAGACCAGAGGAGCGGAATACGGCCTGGCTGGTCTGCACCCAAATGGGAAGGCTTGCAGGAATTATGGCATGTCCCCCCCCCCTTTCCCTACTCCTCCCGAACCTTTCCCTGATGCTAAGCACTGTCCCTGACAGATGGGTGACCTGTCCCTACTCTAGCCACTTGCAAAATGTGTGCTGAACCCAGTAGACAGGGTCTTAAAGAGGAACTGCCGTCTGCTCACATCATTTGTAATAAAAACATCTTTGCCATTCTGAAGCTTCCCTCCAACCACGTTGCATATTATTTTATATATACTGTGATTCTGTACTTGCCAAATATGCTGCAGAAATCTCCATCCACTGAGTCTGGCTTCAATTATTTTAACTGTGTGCAGCTTAAGCTGCTGCCTGTTCACTTCCTGGATTTACACAGACACACAGAGGCACACCTCCAGCTCTGTAGATCTCATTGGCCCTCTTATGACTCACCCCCCCCCCCTCCCTTCCTGGCAAACTCTCTCAAATTTAAAACAAGGGCAGAAGATTTAATAGATGGAAATGGAACTGTATTAGTGCTTTGTTTTCAGCTTCTTAGAAGAGGTGGGTCTTGAGTTTTTTCCTGAAGGCCTGATGGTTTTCTTCCATGCGGATTTAGGTTGGTAGAGCATTCCATAGCCGTGGTCCTTGGACAGCGAATCTTCGTTCCCCTTTTGATTTGTAGCGGGACTTGGGGATGAGGAGGAGGTTTTGGTCGGACGATCGAAACCTGCGATTGGGTGTGTAGTGTGTTATCTTCTCGCATAGGTATTGTGGAGCGTCTCCATGGACGCATTTGTGGGTGAGGCAGAGGGTCTTGAATGTGACCCGATTCTTTACGTTTAGCCAGTGTAGGCTCCTCAGGGAAGGGGAGATGGATTCCCACGTTTTTTTTCCTGTTATCAGCCTTGCCACCGTGTTTTGGATAAGTTGTAAGCGTGCAAGTTGATATTGGGGTAATCCTATGTAGAGGGAGTTAGCGTAGTCAAGTCGTGAATTAATGACTGTTCCAACTACCACTGCTTTGTCCTCCTTTGGAATGAAGGGGATGAGTCTGCGTAGCAGGCGGAGCAGATGGTGAGATCCGCTAACTACCGATCCTATTTGTGCATCCATTGACATTTCTGAGTCAAAAATGACTCCGAGGCTCTTGGCCTTGGTCCTTAGGGAGATGGTCTGTCCGAAGAAGGTAGGAGGTGTCCAAGGGATCTTGGTTCGACTCTGAATGACCTAAGATGGCTGCCAAAGTCTCATGAGGTGCCAATATCCAATTGGATAGCTGCCTCCCTGTAACCGAAGAAACCATGGAGAAACTAGGTTCCTCTCGACTGCCTTGTCCTCCTGCATTGCCGCTGCAGACAAAAGCCACCTACTGTGGAGAAAATAGACTGCACCTGCCTACACATGCATCTAGTGATTTCTGTTATGTCCCTTCGACACAGGGTCTCTCAGGGTTTTGCTAACAATGCTACCAGTGTCTGCTCAGCAAGTTACACACAGGCTGGATGCACTTCTTAACCAGGGAAGGGTTTATTACTCACTCAGAAAGCGATAAGTACATTCTTACATGGAGGAGTCATATACAACAGGTTTCCCTCTAAGTATTATGCTGCTGCTTCCCAGTCCCACACACACTGTGACTGACTTCCTGGTACAGCCCCTCCCCCAGCATGCATCAGGAGAAAGGGGTTAAGGGTCGCAGTGATTCTGCATAAACATTACAATTTCAGAATCCGAACTCTTGCTTGTTCCAGGAAAGTCCTGAAGACAGAAGATCAGCATGACTGCTAAATAACTAGAATTTTCCGCAGCAGACATCAGCAGTAGCATAGGGTGACCAGACAGCCCCGATTTCCGGGGACAGTCCTCAGATTGAGCCCACTTTCCCCAGAGACCGTCCCTGGATTGGAGGGGTGGCCCAAGACCCAGCATCTCCCCCTGCACCTCTGACTGTCAGTTCACTATGCAGTGGGGGGGGGGCAGCAATCAGCAGCTCTGTGGTGGCCGTGGGTGGCTTGATCTCCCTGGGGCTAGTAGTTCTCTTCCTGAGTCTTTACAGTGGAGAGGGGAGGGACCTCTGACCCGAGCATGTATCAGTTTCACTCTTCAGTGTACAAGTTAGTTGCACTGCTTGTACACTATTGCTGATAGATTCCCGGGGTCAGAGGCCCCTCCCCTCTCCACTGTACAGATTTAGGAAGAAAACTACAAGCCCCAGGGAGATCCCGCTGCTCCCCGGACACCACAGAGCTGCCTATCGCCTCCTCCCAGCTCCCCCCACTGCATAGTGAACTGCAACAGAAGTGATCTGAGGTGCAGGGGGAGATGCTGACCACAGACTGACATCAAAATTGATTGGTGAGTGACCATGGGGAGAAAGTGTGGGGTGGGGGGTACAGAGATGTGCTGGGGGTGGAATGGGTACACAGCACAGATGTGTTAGGCTCTTTCACACTGGCGGACTGATCGGGTCCCCTTGTCAGTTTTTCAGGCAGACCCGATCAGACCATCTATTGCCCGCTATGGAGCTGTAGATGTCAGAAGACCTGTGTCCGCTAACACCAGCCACCATCCGATCCGGTCCACTAAAAACAGACAGATGGGAGATCCATTCCCCATGGGTTCACGCTGGTGCGAATTGTATGCGGGTATCCCCACATCCAAATCGCTTGTCAGGAGACTGTTACTCAATGGAGTCAGTTCACACAGCTCTGGGACGGCTTCAAGCCTGAATTCAGACCTGAAACGATGAACAGGGACTCACCGGACCCCCTGCTGCGAGCCGCTCCACACAGTAGCATAAACCCATCCTTAAAATCAGTGTAATGGGGCGCTGCACTGGCCACACATCCAAGGTGCAGTTTATCCACTGACCACCAATGTAAGGGGCATTCTGGCCATTGAACATCAAGAAGACACTAAACATACCACCAAGGTAAGATGCATTCTTTCCACTGACCACCACTGTTATATAGTAGGGGTCCCCTAAGACTTGGAAATAATTTCAAGGCTTCCTTCAAAGTAGAGAGGTTGAAAAAGGCTGATCTGAAAGTTTTAGGCTGGGTTCACACTGCTGCATGGTGCCGCTCATGGCAGAGGTCCGGTGCGTCCCTGTTGACCATTTGTGGTCTAATTTCAGTCCGAATTTTTGGCTGAATTCAGACCTGAAATGGACCAGAAGACGCTGAAGACTCGAGTGCAATTCGCACCGGAGCCGCTCCGGAGACGTGTGAACCGGCTCCATTGAGAACCAGTCACAATTTCCTGACATGTTAATTGGATGCAGGGAAACCCGCATTCAATTCGCAATAGTGTAAACCCAGCCTTAAAAGCATAACGCTTCCCAAATTATGTCAGTAGACATGTCCCATGCATGGTGTATTTGGAACTCGGCAAGTATACAGCATTCCATCATTGTTACTATTACCAGCTTGCTTTACGATCACACAGAATTTCCTATGATGTCATTTGAATATTTTTACATTTTATTTGAACTGTTACAACTTGTTTAACTGAAAACCAGTATAATCTTTTTTTTTACATTTGGATTTATTATACGGCACATTATAGCATTGCCTGCGGCTGATACAGACTGTGATCTGTGTTCTCATGACACATAGCACATTATGCATGCTGGTTTTCTTTCATCAGCAAAGACTAATGCCCCTGGGATCAGCTATGATCAGCTGATGATGTTTAGAGGCAGTCATAAAAGGATAAAAAGTGTTCAACACCTAGAGGTGGTTAACCACAGAACCAAGATATAATTGAACTGTGTAGGAAACTGTAGGAAATTATACTTTTTAATAAGTTGATTTCAGATGCACTTCTTCTTAGGGCACTTTCACATTTCTTCGCAACAAAACTGAATGAAAAATGCATATGTGTAATTGTCACATTTTTGCAGCATTTTTGGTTCATTGCGTTCAATTTACAGCAATGCATGGTGCGTTTTTGAGGCGTTTGCATTGCATCTTAGCACCCCTTAACTCCCTTAGCTTACATCATGAAGATAGGCACGTTGCGTTTTTTGATGCGGTTTCTGAATGTAAAAACAAGAATTGCCAGCAATAAAAAAAATTGGCAAAAAAATGGGATCCCCCCAATCCTTACCAGACCCCTTGGGTCTGCATGCTCAGACTCAAGTCAGGAAAGGGAGGGGACAAGCGAGTGCCCTCCCCGCCTGTGTAAACAAAAAAATCCCAAGCTCATCTCTGTCGACCAGGTTTAGATCTAGATTTCCATTAACTGAGCTCTGGCTTCAGGCTACAGCCACTTTGCAATGTGTTTTTACCAATCCCATTTATATACAGTGGCGGCCCGTCCATTAAGGGCGCATGGGCGTCGCCCTCTCTATCACGCCACGCCAGGCATCTGAATTACAGCCGCAGGGGTGTATTTTTGAAGCAACTGATTAGAACCATAGGCTCTAATATGCCCCGTACACACGGTCGGATATTCCGACGGAAAATGTTCGATCGGAGCCTTTTGTCGGAAATGTAGGCTCCATTGGACAGTTTCCATTGAAATTTTCGTCGCACAAATTTTTAAAATTTTCCGACAACAAAATCCGTTCGCGTAAATTCCAATAGTGTGTACACAATTCCAACGTACAAAGTGCCACGCATGCTCAGGATAAATTACGAGACGGAAGCGCTCGGTGAATGAATGAATGACTTGTATAGCGCAACCTATGCGAACTGAATCGCCTCAGGGCGCTTTTTGCCACTGGTGTCCATCTGTGGTATAGTGCGGTCCTTGCCCTGTGGGGTCCTGACACGCTTACAAACACATACACATGCAACATACACATATTTTGGCCAATTTTATCGACAGGATCTAATTAACCTACCAGCATGTCTTTGGAGTGTGGGAGGAAAACAGAGTACCGGAGGAAACCCACGCAAGCACAGGGAGAACATGCAAACTCCAGGCAGAAGGTGTCATGGTCGGGATTTGAACCAGCGACCCTATTACTGCTAGGTGAAAGTGCTAACCACTACACCACTGTGCTCGGTCTGGTAAAACTAGCGTTCATAATGGAGATAGCACATTCGTCACGCTGCAATTTTTAAAATAGTTTAATGCAGTGCATTCTCTTCTTCTTTAGAATGCTAGAAGAATTAAGTTGTTTTGCTGCTCATATTCACACAGAGTTCTCACAAACTGATTTCTTTATTATTTCTCTTGATCTCATGAATAATATAAAAATATTTTTTCGTCAGATCTCGATAATAATGTTTATAATTTTGTTTCTTTTTTTATTTTGTATTATCAAGATCTAATTTTTTTTTTCTAGTGCCCTCCATTATTTCTCATTTTGTGTGTCAAGTTACCACAACACCATTATTATCTTGTATTTTTTAACCTCAAGGAGGTTGGTTGGTGTTGGTGTCCCTTGTTAATTTTACATTGTATTTAGGAAATGTACCTGCCTATTTACAAAAAAAATGTCTTTTTTGAGGTAAAACACATAGGCAAGTATTTCTGAAAAATAAATAGCCATTTATTCTGTGTCATAACAAAACAAAGAGGAAGGCAACGCTGGAGAAACTGGTGGAATTTGCGAAGCCTTTGCAAGACACAACACAAGACAAACCCTAATGTCAGGCAAAACTCTCCTAATCTTGACCCAATATAGGCCTCAATCTATAAGCAGTATAAGCCACTGATGCACCAAGTTAAAATTGCATCTTCGTTATAACGATCGCCGATTCCGTTACTCCGTCCTCCGCTCACAGATCGTACATACGCTGCGCGCGTGTTCTGCTTTATATACACTGCGCATGCATGAAACTCCGCCCCTGAGGTTCTTTCTAGTCTATTCCCCGCCCCTTGTCTTTCTGCGCAGTGGGAGAGCACATGGCGGAGAGACAACAACTGCATGCAGAGAAAAGCAGCAAAGATGAAAGGCCGGAGCCCCGAGCCTCCCGATCCTGGAGGAGATTGAAGGCCTCAATTATGGCTTTTATAGAGATGGTGGAGACGGTGGACATCTTCATGAGGGCCGACTATGATGGGAAGTATGGACCGTACGCAAACCCAAATGTGAGAAAGGCCAAGATCATGCCTAAAGTTGTGAATAGTCTGCACAGGAATTTTGGGGCATGACGATCCAAGGATCAATTGAGGAAACGATGGTCAGACCTCAAATTGAGGGAACATGATCAGTACAGAAAGATCAGGAAACTGCTTCTAAAAAGTAAGTATTTGTCCTGTGTTCCTATTATTATTACTTGCATGCTGCTCTATGTGCTTTTCTTTACTGTTGTACAGTTTAAAATGGCAACTTTCATGCTCATGGGCACAGTAATCAGTCATAGGAAACATCGTTTGTTCGGCCACTTATAAGATGTTTTTGGCAGATACAGGGTAACTACATTTGTTCAGGCCTATTTGTATTAAAATAAGTTTGTTGTCTAGATGGTTTTGTAACTAAAATTAAATGCAAACTTGATTCAGTGTAAGGAGAGGACACTCAGCAGCTGTTTACACATTTGGACGCAGGAGCACTAGTGTGGGACACCAGAAACGACTTTTTAGGGTGTCCCACACAGATGCTCCAGTGGATACTAGGGGTCTCTACATGTGTGAAACATTAACAAAAAAGGTAAGTATTCCAGCTTTAGAAAGGAAATAAAATGTTCTTCAGCTTGGAACTTTGCCAAAACAGACAATTGTACGACACTTCCCAGCAATGTTTCATATTCCTATTTCTGCCCTCCAATACCTGTGTGCTAAGTATACCTATTTTTTATTCACATAGGGGAGAAAAGACTCGGGACATCTGAGAACACCAGGGACCCCCCACCTCCTAAAGAAGGGGAAATCCCCGCACCACAAGCAGAAGATGAGGAGGAAGAGGTTTATGAAGTGGGCAAAATTGTCACCACAACAGGTGAGTGTCTGAGACCACAGCTTCAGGTAAGAGACCTAGTCCTGCATATTTATAATACATGGTGTGTTTTTTCTTTTAGGTGATGTGGATGTTGTGGAATAAGAATATAATTTCACCAGTGAAAGTGCCCAGATCCTCAACGGGGAAAGAATGGGGTGCAATAGTGATTTAGAAAATATAAAGGAAAACATCAATGATGTTCCACAAAAAATGAAGAACATCATTGATGTTTTAGGCAGAATATAAAACACACAAAATTTGTACCGTTTTATCGTGTATTTTTGCTTTGAAAACAAATTTATAAAGTATTTTAAAAGCCAAATTTTGAATATGCACACGGTGTGTCAACATGTGCTATCTGCCATCACGTAATATCAATGTACGCATTTTGTGGGTGCGACCCCTTCCTCGCAACTCAATTAGGTGCGACGAAGGGGTTGCACCCCCAAAACACAACCATTGATTCCCCATGATGGGAGATAGCACATGTTGACATGCATGGGATCAGGAGGGAAATCCCCAGTTTGAATCCCAATTTGTGTGCATCTTCAAAATTTGGCTTTTACAGGGGTGACATCACCCCATCTGATGAAGGCAATATCAACACAGTTTGGAAATACTAATGACTGATATTGCCTTCACTTTGCAAAGTTGAACTTTGTAAGTTCCTGAGTTGTGTATTTTATGCTTTGAAACATGCCTGTTTAACCAAAAAAAGGATATTTACAACGTGAAAAAAAAAAGTTATACACCAAAGATGTTGGTTTGTTCCAAAATCTTTTTCTAACGCACATGTGAATGTGCTTTGAGTAAAATGTTTTCTACTCAACAATGTGTGGCTTCTTCTTTCAATGCTCAATAGCAATTTTTGTAGTAAGTTGGTTTTTACAGTGACAATGGGGGTTAGTTACTAAAGGCAAATCCACTTTGCACTACAAGTGCAGTTTCAGTGCAGTTTCATGTGCACTTTTGCAGTGCACTTGGAGTGCAAAGTGGAATTTCCTTTAGTAAATAACACCCACAGTGCTTTATAATTTTCCACAATCAGGCCATTTTCGTGACTCCACAAAATTCATTCATGGTGCTGAAAATGATTAATATTTTTGTCAGTAATGCATTACATACATTAACCGCTTCCCGACCGCCTAATGCAGCTATACTGAGGCAAAATGGCACGGGCAGGCAAAATCACGTACCTGTACATGGCCCTTTAATTGCCTGCCCGTAGGTCGCGCTCGCGACCCGGTCGGGAGCTCCGTGACCCCGGCCGCGGGACCAGCGGACCCGATCGCCGCTGGTGTCCCGCGATCGGGTCACGGAGCTGAAGAACGGGGAGAGGTATGTGTAAACAAACCTCTCCCAGCGCTTCCTACTCTTCCTGTCATTGATTGGCTGTTCCCGGTCATCGGGAAAGCTGATCAATGACGTCAGACGTCAGCCCCACCCCCTAATGTAAAAAAACACACACACGTCACAGCCCATAACCCCTCCCCCTCCCCCTAGTGGTTAACTCTTTCACTACAACTGTCATTTATACAGGAATCAATGCATTTAAATAGCATTGATTGCTGTATAAATGACAATGGTTCCAAAAATGTGTCAAAAATGTCCGACGTGTCCGCCATAATGTCGCAGTCACAATAAAAATTGCTGATCGCCGCCATTACTAGTAAAAAAAAAAATATTAATAAAAATGCTATAAAACTATCCCCTATTTTGTAAACGCTATAACTTTTGCGCAAACCAATCAATAATCGCTAATTGCGATTTTTTTTACCAAAAATATGTAGAAGAATACGTATCAGCCTAAACTGAGGAAAAAAAAAAAGTTTTTATATATATTTTTTGGGATATTTATTATAGCAAAAAGCAAAAAAATATTGCATTGTTTTCAAAATTGTCGCTCTATTTTTGTTTATAGCGCAAAAAATAAAAACCGCAGGGGCGATCAAATACCACCAAAAGAAAGCTCTAGTTGTGGGAAAAAAAGGACGCCAATTTTGCACTACCGCGCAACTGTCATTTAAAGCGACGCAGTGCCGAATCGCAAAAAGGGGCCTGGTCCTTTGGCTGCCAATTGGCCTGGGGCTGAAGTGGTTAACAACAAAAACAAGGTGTGTGTAGCAGACCCACAACATAATAATATTTGGCTGAACAAGAGATTGTCACCTCATGTATCAAAAAAATTACATTTGCACTATTGAAGAAAATGTCCAAAAAGAAAAGACCATTGGAGAACCTAGGAGACAGCTAAAAGAAACCCAGGCAGTAAATCAAAGGAAATCTTCTTTCAGTTTAAGTTAAAAAATGTAGGATAAAATGCTTTTTAAACATTTTCTGGCATATCAATGGCCCCCCACCCACAAAGTACTTGAGATACTTCTGTCTTACTTTGCGGGCACTTTGGGTGGGCAAGCCAGGACGGCCAGCTTCAAGCGCTGTCAGGGTTTCTTGTTGAAGTCCAGCCTCAGGCCCAACTGAGCCACATAGTTCATTGAATTTCTTCTTAAATAGTTGTGCAGAATGCAGCATGCAAGGATTATATGGTTAGGTTTATATTCCGCCATGTTGATTAGCGTAAGGAATAGGCGGAACCGGCTGGCCATTATCCCAAAAGCATTCTCCACCACTCTTCTGGCTCCAGCCAGACGGTAGTTATAAACCCTCTGGTCCAGGGTGAGGGTCCTCATGGCTTCAAAATGGTCGGCTGATCATAACGAACTAACAGAAAGCACTGAAAAACAAAGGCCGGAGCTGAAAATCAGATACGAGCGGACAAGAACGCACTGAAAATCAAATACGTAATAGAAATACAAACCCACAAACCCACAAGCACAAACTGAAGAGCATTAACGATCGCAAAAGCAGGAGGCTGAAAAGCGTAAATCGTCTGTCACCAAACTTCTACTAACACGAGATTAGCGGAAAGGAGCCCAAAGGGTGGCGCACTTAGTATTAAACTTCCTCTTTCTAGTGCCATCGTACGTGTTGTATGTCACCGCGTTCTTGACGTTCGCAAATTCCAACCAAGTTTGTGTGACCGTGTGTATGCAAGACAAGTTTGAGCCAACATCGTCAGAAAAAAAAACATCGATTTTGTTGTCAGAATGTGCGATCGTGTGTACGCAGCAATAGGCTTCAAAGTAGGGTGGACTCGGAGCACAGAGCATTGGGTGTACATACAACCTAGGTGTATTAGAAAAGCAAATGAATATTCGCTTTTCTAACACTAAACTGCCCCTCCACCAATCAGGAAGCGCGGGTCTGTTACCCATCACCTGATTGATGGAAAGTCCAGGTGATCCTATTGGGAGCCTAGCAGGAAGGAAGAAAAGACTCACGGCGGAAGCATGGCAGGCACCGGAGTCGCCGCCTGTCTCACAGCTCGCCGCGGTCACCTGCTGCCTGACACCACCAAGATGGGGTAAGTGCCGGTCAGACAACGAGCTGGTAAGCGGACGGGCTGGTTAAATGTCACCGGGGGGGTCACAGTGGCTGCAATAGATGGGCACAGTGGCTGCTATTGATGGGCACAGTGGCTGCTATGGATGTGCACAGTGGCTGCAATGGATGTGCACAGTGGCTGCAATGGATGTGCACAGTGGCTGCTATTGATGGGCACAGTGGATGCAATGGATGGACACAGTGGCTGCTATTGATGGGCACAGTGGCTGCTATTGATGGGCACAGTGGTTGCAATTTATGGACACAGTGAGGTTGCAATTGATGGGCACAGTGATTGCAATTGACGGGCACAGTGGTTGCAATTGATGGACACAGTGAGGTTGCAATTGAAGGGTACAGTGGTTGCAATTTATGGGCACAGTGGTTGCAATTGATGGACACAGTGAGGTTGCAATTGATGGGCACAGTTGCTGCAATTGATGGGCACAGTTGCTGCAATTGATGGCCACAGTTGCTGCAATTGATGGGCACAGTGGCTGCAATTGATGGCACAGTGGCTGCAATTGAATGGCACAGTGAGGCTGCAATTGATGTTTTCTTTTCATAATTTTTATGACCATGCCTGCACACTGTTATCTGAAAATAAATATGTAAAGTTAGTCAAAAGTTGGCATGACTTTGTCTTGCACTGAGACATCAGGTTGTGTAGGAAATGCGTTGTCAAACTTTTCACACAAGGGAGTCAAAGCAAAGATATTTGGTCCATACTTGTTATTCCCACTAACCATCGCCCATACAGATGCCTAAATACCCCAAATCTGACATGCTGGCTGTACCCAAGTCAATCAATGGATTGACTTGGGTACAATTAGCCTGCCCATAGATGGCTCGAATCTCGTCCGGTACCTGCTAAACTTGAAGGGATTCAACCTCTCTTTGGCTGGCTTTTTTTTTTTACTTACCTTGTAATCGATGACTTCCTGTCTTCTGTCTCTTCGGGGGTGGGCGGGGTCTGTGCGGGGATCCTCGTCACGCCACACTGTCTCCTGGGATCTGGTGTCATTGATCCCAGGAGTCAGTGCGGGCATCTTCCGAAATCTCGCAAGATTTCGGCCACATCTTCCGAAATCTCGCGAGATTTCGGACACATCTTCCGAAATCTCACGAGATTTCGGACACATTTACCGAAATCTCGCGAGATGTCGGCAGATGTGCCGACATCTCGCGAGATTTCGGAGAACGTGAGCTGCACTTTGCCGTTACTGCGCACGCGCAAGCTCGGCGCAGTAACGGCGGTGCATGCTGGGCCATCTAAAGTGCCTGTGGGGTTTTCACATGCCCACAGGCAAGATGGCCCCCAGCAGACAAGAAGAAGATAAAGAATTTTATCGGAGGAAAACCGGCGGCGATCGAGATGGAAGATGGAACAGGTAAGTCCCCCAATTGAGCTATATGGCCTTGGCATATAGCCCAAAAAAAAAAAAAAAAAAAAAAACCAGTGCAGAACCGCTTTAAGAGAGTTCTAATCCGTGGTGGGGACATATCTAATTCCATAAGCTGAGGAATTTCAGGGAAAACTCCCAGTTTTGGCCACAAAGAATTACCGTAAGTAATTGCTATTTACCAAGGTCTTGTCACATTTACCTGTTTTCCACATGCCTTCCATACGTCTATTGACAGGTCTTCTATGGAACGAAAGGCGTGTAAAGTTAGCATGTGTGGGTGTGTCTGTATTTTGTACTTGTTTGAAGGAATCTGCATAGTCTTACTGTAGACAGAAGTTCAGGAAATTAATATATAGTACCCAACAGCATGGATCATGTTGGGAGGCCCATCTCTTAAAAATAATATCTAAAGCCAATCTGGTTTTGGATAGAATGTGAAAAGCTTAGAAGCCCTGTCAGGTCTTTATTACTGTCTGTATTCCTGCTTGGGAGATTTACCTTCTTTATTTGTCATAGTGACCAGGGCCGTTTTTAAGGCAGGGCAATAGGGGCAGCTGCCCTGGGCCCTGTCATTGTTGTGGGGCCCAAAGCAGCTGCCTCATACTTGCCATCTATCCTGGTTTAAATTCCCTTGTCCCTTGAGGTTTTAGTACAGTGCTGTGTCCCAATATCTCAGTGTGAAGTGCTGCTACTAATGCTGCCCAGCTCTGCCCTATTGTTGTGTATAGATGACTCACCTGCAGACCCTGTGTTTACATGTAAATTACCGGCATTCATATGTAAATAGCGGTGGCATTCATATGTAAATAGAAGTGTCCGGCTGCATTGATATGTATAGCATGCCCCCCTAAGGTCATATCCACAGTAATCTCTAGCAACCAATCAACAAGCAGAAATCATGTGCTGTAACCTCTAGCAACTAATCAGTGAGCCGTAATGTGCACTGTAACCTCTAGCCACCAGTCAGTGAGCGGTAATGATACTCTGTAACCTCTGGCAACCAATCGCAATAGCTGCCTGATCTGACGGCCCTGATAGTGACCATTGCCAATAGGAGAGAAAGTGATGGGAAATCCCACCAGGAAGCTGTCACCTGTACTGGGCCAATCATTTATGGTTAGCAATAACACACACAGTCCGAGTGCAATGCAAAGAAGTATTTTTTTATACTTTTATTGAAGTAGAGCAAAGACAGTTCACAACAAACCCAGTGGGATGACAGCCCAATCTGGGAACACTCACAAATTACAACAGCGTGTAGAGAAGCTAGTTTCAGCTGACCTGACAGCACCTGTTAGCAGGGGCAGACTCCTCCCTGACCGTCTCGTGCCCAAGTGAGAAGAAGTCCAAAGAATTTGAGAAGCCTACCCTTTCCCTCCTCACCTGGAACCTTTCCCTGGCGCTAGTACTGTCCCTGATAGATGGGGTACCTGTCCCTACACTATCCACTCACAATAGCATGCCCAAACCTGGGCAGCAGCAGGGTTCCCCACTGACAGCTGAATGTAAAAAAAATTGCTGACGATAGAAAACAGTTGTCAAAAAAACGTCATGGGGGTCCCTCCCAATCCATACATGGCCCTTTAGGTTCTGGTACAGATAATGAGGGGAACTCCCACACCAAATTTTTTTTTTTAAATGGTGTGGGGTATCCCGAAAATCCATATAAGACCCTTATCCTCGCATGCAGCCTGGCAAGCGAGCGCCCCACCCAAAGCACCTTGTCCCCATGTTGATGGGGATAAGGGCCTCTTCCCCACAACCCCGGGCGGTGGCTGTGAGGGTCTGCGGGCAGGGGGCTTTTTGGAATCTGGAAGCCCCCTTTAACAAGGGGACCTCAGATCCCGCCCCCCCACCCTATATGAATAGGAGTATGGGGTACTGTACTCTGTACCTCTACTCATTCATCAAATAGTGCCAAAAAGAAGTAAAAACACACACACAGTTTTTGACAATTCCTTTACTAAAATAAAAAAATGTCCCCCGGTGTAGTTTCCATCGTTAATCATAACACACGCTACACCGCCGAACCTGAAAAAATAAAAATAAAAAAATCCTGCTCTGCCTGCTCCGCCGTGTGACATTTCTTAAATAGGTAAGGGGCGTGGCCACCGTCACCTGGTAGGACCACCCCTGTGGCATTGGTGGCCCAGCTTGCATCAGTCGATGACGTCACGGGGAGGCAGCGCCACCAAGTGACATCGCCAGGTGGCCCCGCCCCTTAGCCATTTAAGAACTGTCACATGGCAGAGCAGGCAGGTGGCGGGAGCATTTGGCACTAACAAGGCTTTTGTTTCTTTCTCTCTTTTTTCAGGGCCGGATGTGCAGTGGGCAACATTGTTTTTTTTTTTTTTTTTTTTAATAAAGGAATTGTCAAAAACCCTTGTACTGTCTTTATTCACTTTAACACTTTTTTGGTAAATGGGTAGGGGGCCCCCTTGTTAAAGAAGAGCCTCCCTGCTTCAAAGAACCTCCCCCATGTTGAGAGCATCTGGTCTGATATGGTTCCGGGGCGGGAGGGGGGGGGCACTCGCTTGGAGTTCTTCTCACTTGGGCACGAGACGGTCAGGGAGCAGTCTGCCCCTTCTAACAGGTGCTGTCAGGTTGGCTGAAACTAGCTTCTCTATACACTGTTGTAATTTGTGAGTGTTCCCAGATTGGCCTGTCGTCCCACTGGGTTTGTTGTGAACTGTCTTTGCTCTACATCAATAAAAGTATAAAAAAAATACTTCTTTGCATTGCACTCGGACTGTGTGTGTTATTGATGGCCGTAGATGATCGGCCCAGTACAGGTGACAGCTTCCTGGTGGTATTTCCCATCACTTTCTGTCCTATTGGCAATGGTCACTATGACAAAAAAGAAGGTAAATCTCCCAAGCGGGAATACAGACCTGACAGGGCTTCTAAGCTTTCCACATTCTATCCAAAACCAGATTGGCTTTAGATTTTTTTTAAAAGAGATGGGCCTCCCAACATGATCCATGCTGTTGGGTACTATGGAGAGATCGGATGAAAACGGACAGTGTGTCCGTTTTCACCCAATCTCACCCGATCTCACCCGATCCGACGGATCTGGACGTGTGGTCCATACGTCTGGATTTGGCGGATCGGACCGGATCGGATGTCAGCGGACATGTCTCCGCTGACATCCGACGCTCCATAGAGTAACATGGAGCGCCCGTTCAGATCCGCCGTCAAAACTGACAGGCGGATCTGAACGGGCCTTCCGTGTGAAAGGGGCCTAACACAAATACTTTGTAAATGTATTACAGTACGACTATGCAGATTCCTTCAAACAAGTACAAAATACAGACACACCCACCCACGCATTCTAACTTTACACGCCTTTTGTTCCATAGAAGACCTGTCAATAGACGCATGGAAGGCATGTGGAAAACGTGACAAGACTTCCCGCCTTGGTAAAAAGCAATTACTTACTTCTTTGTGACCAAAACTGGGAGTTTTCCCTGAAATTCCTCAGCTCATGGAATTACGGCAGATATGTCTCCACCATGGATTAGAACTCTCTTAAGCCAACCAAAGAGAGATTGAATCCCTTCAAGTTTAGCAGGTATTGGCCGAGATCGAGCCATCTATGGGCAGGCTAATTGTACCCAAGTCGATCCATCGATCGTCTTGGGTACAGCCAGCATGTCAGATTTTTTTTGGTATTTAGGCATGTGTATGGGCAGTGGTTAGTTGGAATAACAAGCATGGGCCAAATAGCTTTGCATTTCCTACACAACCTGATGTCTCAGTGCAAGGCAAAGTCATGCCAAATTTTGCCTAACTTTACATATTTATTTTCAGAAAACAGTGTGCAGGCATGGTCATAACAATTCTGAAAAAAAAAAACATCAATTGCAGCCTCACTGTGCCAATCAATTGCAGCCACTGTGCCCATCAATTGCAGCAACTGTGCCCATCAATTGCAACCTCACTGTGCCCATCAATTGCAACCACTGTGCCCATCAATTGCAACCACTGTGCCCATCAATTGCAACCTCACTGTGTCCATCAATTGCAACCACTGTGCCCATCAATTCAACCTCACTGTGTCCATCAATTGCAACCACTGTGCCCATCAATAGCAGCCACTGTGCCCATCAATAGCAGCCACTGTGCCCATACATTGCAGCCACTGTGCCCATCAATAGCAGCCACTGTGCCCATCCATTGCAGCTACTGTGCCCATCAATAGCAGCCACTGTGCCCATCAATAGCAGCCAATGTGCCCATCCATTGCAGCCACTGTGACCCCCCCAGTGACATCTAACCAGCCCGCCCGCCTGCCAGCTCGTTGTCTGACTGGCACTTACCCCATCTTGGTGGTGGATCAGGCAGCGGGTGACCGTGGCAAGCTGTGGGACGGGTGGCGGGTCAGGCAGGGGCGAGCTGTGGAAGGGGCGGCGGCTCCTGTGTCCTCCATGCTTCCTCCGTGTGTCTTTTCTTCCTTCCTGCTAGGCATCCAATAGGATCGCCTGTACTTTCCGTCAATCAGGTGACGGGTAACAGACCCGTGCTTCCTGATTGGCGGAGGGGCGGTTCATTGTTAGAAAAGCGAATATTCATTTGCTTTTCTAATACACCTGGGTGGGCTCCTCCTAAAAGGGGACGGGCGCCTGAATAGGGGGTGGCCACGGGCCCGTCCATTAAGGGCGCATGGGCATTGCCCTCTCTATCACACCACCCCCTATATGTATCATGGATAGATTCATGCATGGCATGAATCTATCCATGGCCACCGCGTGCCGCCACTGTATATAAATGGGATTGGTAAAAACATATGGCAGAGTGGCTGTAGCCTGAAGCCAGAGCTCAGTTAATGGAGTCTGTCTAGATCTAAACCTGGTAGACAGAGATGAGCTTGGGCTTTTTTTGTCTACACAGGCGAAGGTGTATTTTGTCACCGTCCCTGATCCAGCCTCTTTGTTTATGTGAGCTGCGGGACAGGAAAGACCTGGCCCACAGCTCAATGGAGTTAAAAAGAGTACAAGTTCGGAGTTAGGCCCCTTTATCATGAGGCGGATCCGCTCAGCGGAGTCCACCAGCTCAGCAGGAGATCTCTCCGTTGATCTCCTCTGAGCCGGCAGATGACAGGTCCGTTTCTGCTCACTAAGCGGGGAGGGGCCTGTCAGAGCACCGCTACTTCCTATGGAGGGATCGGACGAAAACGGACAGCATGTCCGTTTTCATCAGATCTCATCCGATCCGATCTGCTAGGATGGATGCGAACGTATCGCTATACGTCTGATTTTAGGGGATCGGATATCAGCGGACATGGTCACCGCTGACATCCGTCGCTCCATAGACCTGCATGAAGCGTCCGTTTAGGTCTGCCTAAAAAACTGACAGGTGGAACTGAACGATCCGTCCATGTGAAAGTGGTCTTATGCTAGAGATGAATTCAGAGGATGCCCAAGCTCATCTCTACTTGTATATCTCTGCAATACTTTTTGCATCACTGATGTGGAATAAGTATGTCAATCAGAATTTGATTTACATTCTTGGCACCCAAATAATCAAACTGCTGTTCATATATGTGGGAGTTGCGTCACTCCCAGGCAGTCAATCCAGGTGATTGAAGAGCCAACACCTAGAAGATAAGATATTTACACTGGTGGGGGACCTTCCTGATGTTGCAGCCTTGGAGCAAAGGTAAGTATTTGCAGAGTTTAGTTTCGCTTTATATTTTTGAAGTTGCTAATGGGGGGCTTCTTTTTTTTACAATCCTTAAAAACATCAAAATATACCAATTTTTTTTTATTCATAGCTGTTTTTAATCCCTTTTGGTTTTATGACGAAAAATCATGATGTAAGCTAGTCTATACCCCATCACTGAAAACACTGCAGGAAAATTGCCCATGTCATAGCTCAGAGCTGATCTGTTCCAGTTGTTTTTATTCCATGCATATTGTCTAAAAACAAAGTCAATATGGGAAATCTTTATTAAAGTTGGCCATACATTATACAAATTTCTTGTAGAATTTCTATACAATTTCCTTTCAACTATGTAGTGCAAAGGCCTGCCTGATCGGATTCTTTTTGGTAAATCTAAAGGAAAATTGTACAAGAGAATTGTGTAATGTATGGCCATCCTAAAGCTGGATACACTACAACTTATGTTGTTCAATTTCCTTTAGATTTACCTTCAACTATATAGTGTAAGGGCTTGCCTGATTGCATACAAATTCAAAGTGTTTAGGTTTGACCTCATATTACCGTATTTATCGGTGTATAACACACACTTTTTTCCCCTTAAAATCATGGGAAAATCGTGGGTCCGTGTTATACGCCGATCCCCGTCGATCTCCCGCTGATTTTTTTTTAGGGGAGCGAGCGGAGCCGATATACCGAAAGCCGCGTGTATTTTCAGCTAGTCTCGGCTCCTCTCGCAGTCCCGCCCACCTCCACTGATTGCGAGAGGAGCCGAGCACCGACAACATAAAGAAATCCGAGTTTGGCTATTTTCGGCTCCTCTCGCAGTCCCGCCCCTGACTGCGAGCAGAGCCGAGACTAGCCGAACTCGGATTTTTGTATGTTGTCGGTACTCGGCTCCTCTCGCAATCAGTGGAGGTGGGCGGGACTGCGAGAGGAGCCGGCCCGAGACTAGCCGAAAATACACGCGGCTTTCGGTATATTGTCACGCGGCACTTGTCCTCTCCACTCGGCGCCAATTTTAAATCAAGGCTGCACTGGGCAAGGCTGCACTGGGCAAGGCTGCAAAGGCACTGGGCAAGGCTGCACTGGGCAAGGCTGAAAAGGCACTGGGCAAGGCTGCACTGGGCAAGGCTGCAAAGGCACTGGGCAAGGCTGCAAAGGCACTGGGCAAGGCTGCACTGGGCAAGGCTGCAATGATGGACAAGGCTGCAGATGGACACTGGACAAGGCTGCAATGATGGGCATTTAAATGTAAGTTTTTTTCCTTAAACTTCCCTCCTAAAAGTTTTTTCCTTAATATTCCCTCCTAAACTTGGGGTGCGTGTTATACGTCGGCACGTGTTATATACGCCGATAAATACGGTATATGGATTTGGTAAATCTAAAGGGAAAATATCTAAAGAGAAGAGTGGTTAGAGTTTAAAAAAGTCCTGTACATTTAAAAATCTACAATATATAGCCTGGCTACTTTGTAGAACACACACAGTCGTTCTATGGATATCTCAGATTAGCGCTCTCTGCTTGATCGAATGAGATATAGCTTTTCTTTGATTTGTTTTCCCTGTCTGGAAGATTGGGTTAGGAAATTACAGTCTGTAATAAACAAAATTTTATTTAATTTCTTTCTGTTTAGGAAGTCTTTTTTGTTTCGTTCCAATCCTTTGGTCATCCTGTCTTATTTAATTAAAATGATTTGTTTTTATGTCCTCTCACACATAAACCTAATTAGGTCAGTAAAGTTGATCATAGGAGCATATGTCTCACTGTGATAAATGGGGCGATGAAAGATCTGCTTGTTCTGTCCTGCATTACTGGATCATCTTTCCAGTTGAGCCAATGAGTATATGTGATACATACAGTATATGGTGTGCCC
Source organism: Lithobates sylvaticus (assembly GCA_028564925.1). Taxonomy (NCBI): domain Eukaryota; kingdom Metazoa; phylum Chordata; class Amphibia; order Anura; family Ranidae; genus Lithobates; species Lithobates sylvaticus. Next base: position 559,195,316 of record CM053027.1, on the reverse strand, counting down.
TTTTTTCCATTTGTCACTTTAGAAAAGAGAGCAGCTTGAGGAGCTGGAACATCTGTGCATGCAATGCATTTTTCAATGGCCAAAGTTCTCATCACTAAATACTATAGTCCTCTTCGAAGCACCAAAAGCAATATTCATGATCACTCAACAGTTGCTTTTTGCACAGTCTAGTCCTCCTTGGAGCACCAACAATAATGCTCAGCTATAAATGATAATAGAAAGAGCACACCACTGCAAGTGAGCACACCTCCTGGATCCTCTCCTCTTAAACCAGTCCACAGAATGCTATACACTGTTGTTCTATCAGAACAACTTTTTCATTCCAGTTCTCTTGGGGAAACTCCATCCAGCTCCTTCATCCAACTCCTCCACTGACACGTTTCGCCCTCTACTGGGGCTTAGTCATGGCTCCAGTAGGGTGTGAAATACATCAAAAGAGATGCTGGCTTTAAGCACTCTCGACTGCCCAGATTAGAGGTAAAAATATATATTTTGCTATACAGAGAGGTACAAGACAGGGCTGTCAACTGAGCCTCTGGCAGAAGTTATTTAGAAAATCCCCACTGATCGCAGAAGTTCAAGAGGGTACACTGGAAAAAAAGTTTCTTTGTACCCCAAAGATAACAAAACTCTGCACTCAAGGTTTTTACTATCTACTGCAACTCCAACTTTCTCAGGGTGGGCTGGCACTCCAGATCTGCAGAGATCTTACTATGCCACGCAATTAGCATATGCACATTGGTGGTTATTTCCACAGTTAAATATTGCTTCCACGGCAGTGGTCTCCTCCTAGGAAAGGTTATCTAAGCTTATACATAAAAAATCCCTCAAAAAGCTCTGAGGGTACCATTATTTCGGCTACGTCTTTAAAAATGTTGAAATGTCCCACCAACAGCCTGAGTCAAATCCCCAAACAACCCTATTTGGGGCAATCTAAAGCCTACTTATTTTTGATTGTACCTTTGGGCTAATGTGGGCTTGAGATATGTGCATCAATTATATTCACAGGGCTCATTTGAGGTAGTTTTAAACAAGTGGCGGCTGGTGGGTTTTTCTTTTGGGTGGGGGCGACAAACCAATCCCCCCCCCCCCCCCGGCAGCCATCCTCTGGCTCTAATCAGGTTTTTAAAAAAAAAAACACCCACTCCGCATTGAAATCCATAGTCCAGCACCCTGATATGTAGATCAGGGGGCCGGACGCATGGATAGAGGGAGGCGGTGCCCGTGCGCCCTCTATGGACAGGCCGCCACCCTTACTTAAGGTCTGAAAACTGGCTAGGCCACTCCAGGACCTTAATGTGCTTCTTCTTGAGCCACTCCTTTGTTGACTTAACTGTGTGTTTTGAGTCATTGTCATGCTGGAATACCCATCCATGACCCATTTTCAATGCCCTAGCTGAGGGAAGGAGGTTCTCACCCAAGATTTAACTATACATGGTCACCTCCATCGTCCCTTTGATGCAGTGAAGTTTTCCTGTCCCCTTAGCAGAAAAACACCCCCAAAATAAATGTTGCTACCTCCATGTTTAATGGTGGGGATGGTGTTCTTGGGGTCATAGGCAGCATTCCTCCTCCTCCAAACACGGCGAGATGAGTTGATGCCAAATTGCTAGATTTTGATCTCATCTGACCACATCAACCAGTTCTCCTCTGAATCATTCAGATATTCATTAGCAAACTTCAGCCTGTACATGTGCTTTCTTGACCAGGGGGACCTTGCGGGTGCTGCAGGATTTCAGTCCCTCACGGAGTAGTATGTTACCAATTGTTTTCTTGGTGACTATGGTCCCAGCTGCCTTGAGATCATTGACAAGATTCTCCTTTGTAGTTCTGGGCTCATTCCTCACCATTGATCATTGAAACTCCATGAGGTGAGATCTTGCATGGAGCCCCAGATCGAGGGAGATTTACAGTTCTTTTGTGTTTCTTCCATTTGCGAAAAAATCGCACCAACTGTTGTCACCCTCTCAGCAATGCTGATTGGCGATGGTCTTGTAGCCCATTCCAGCCTTGTGTAGGTCTACAGACTTGTCCCTGACATCCTTGGATAGCTCTTTGGTTTTGGCCATGATGGAGAGATTGGAATCTGATTGATTGCTTCTGTGGACATGTGTCTTCTATACAGGTAACATGCTGAAATTAGGAACACTCCCTTTAAGAGAGTGCTCCTAATCTCAGCTCGTTACCTGTATAGAAGACACCTGGGAGCCAAAAATCTTGCTGATTGATAGAGGATCAAATACTTTTTTTACTCATTAAAATGCAAATCCATTTATAACTTTTTTGAAATGCAGTTTTCTGGATATTTTTGTTGTTATTCTGTCTCTCACTGTTAAATTAAAAGTAGTATTAAAATTATAGACTGATCATTTCTGTACCTGTTTATCTGCAGCCACCTCTTGTCTACATCCATTCAAAGTCTAGAATTTGTAAAGCTTGTCTGAGCTGTCAGTAAAAGGGGTGGAGAGCTGAAGTCACACTCTGCAGAGCTCAGTAAGGAGAGCTCTAAAGGCGGATTGGAGGAAAGGGACACACTCCTCTTCACACATCGCACAGGAACAGAGCCGAGGCTGTCAATCAGCTGGAGGTTCCTCCCCTGTCACCTTTTTTCTCTTGGTGTCGGGAAAATTTGTCAGAAGTGATTCATGCTGATAGCAGAGGAATGAAGCAACAGACAGGAATGACACTTGGTGCTCTTAATTGAGAGAAGTACACACTATAAAAGGGTATGCTTTGTTCATATTTCATGTCTGAGCTTTACAACCTCTTTAAGTCTTTTTCTACATTGTAATGAGATTTGGTTGTGCTTAATATTTGGCCCTTTAATTATCACCAGCTCCGACATTCTGCTGAATTTGGAATTGAGAGATGTACTCTTTCAACCCTCTCAATTTGGTATTAATATACCAGTATGGAGGCTACGCTGGCAGTCATTTCCAGTGCAGCCCCAATGCATAGACAAGGCAAAATGTCTTGCTTCTTACGGTGACAGTTAACACCGTAGCGCTGCATGCAGTACTTTTTTTTTTACCTTTATACTCTTTTGAAATGTTACTCGTGACATTTCAATTAAGTTCTGTGAAATGAAAAAAACAAACATTGGGATTCTCGCATCAGCACAGTGTCTCATGGCGCAAACCAGTGTGAACGCGCCCTCAAAATTAATCTCTAGATTTTACAGTTTACTACGTATATTAAGTAGATTACCTTTATACTTTTTCACCAGCTTCATGGCCCTGATACACAAACAACACTCACAAAGAAATAGGAACAATAAAAAATGTTATTGTCATTTTATTATGTAAAAATGTATAAAAATGTTATTGTCATTTTTAGAGTCATATACAGCTTTAGTCATATACAGCTTTAGTTATCACGCAAGATTAACCACTCCGGAAGGATTTACCCACTTCCTGACCAGGTCATTTATTGCGATAGGGCACTGCGTTGCTTTAACCACTTCAGCCCCGGACCAATTGGCAGCCAAAGGACCAGGCCCCTTTTTGCGATTCGGCACTGCGTCAATTTAACTGACAATTGCACGGTCGTGCGACGTGGCTCCAAAACAAACTTGGCGTCCTTTTTTTCCCAAAAATAGAGCTTTCTTTTGGTGGTATTTGATCGCCCCTGCGGTTTTTATTTTTTGCACTATAAACAAAAATAGAGAGACAATTTTGAAAAAAATGCAATATTTTTTGCTTTTTGCTATAATAAATATCCCCAAAAAATATATAAAAAAAACATTTTTTTTCCTCAGTTTAGGCCGATACGTAGTCTTCTACATATTTTTGGTAAAAAAAATCGCAATTAGCGATTATTGATTGGTTTGCGCAAAAGTTATAGCGTTTACAAAATAGGGGATAGTTTTATAGCATTTTTATTAATATTTTTTTTTTTACTAGTAATGGCGGCGATCAGCGATTTTTATTGTGACTGCGACATTATGGCGGACACATCGGACATTTTTGACACATTTTTGGGACCATTGTCATTTATACAGCAATCAATGCTATTTAAATGCATTGATTCCTGTATAAATGACAGTTGTAGTGAAAGAGTTAACCACTAGGGGGAGGGGAGGGGTTATGGGCTCTGACGTGTGTGTGTGTTTTTTTACATTAGGGGGCGGGGCTGACGTCTGACGATGACTGGGAACAGCCAATCAATGACAGGCAGAGTAGGAAGCGTGGGGAGAGGTTTGTTTACACATACCTCTCCCCGTTCTTCAGCTCCATGACCCGATCGCGGGACACCAGCGGCGATCGGGTCCGCTGGTCCCGCGGCCGGGGTCACGGAGCTCCCGACCGGGTCGCGAGCGCGCCGCTGGCGGCGCGCGCGCGACCCACGGGCAGGCATTTAAAGGGTCAGCCATTCTGCTGACGTATATATGCAGTGGGCGGTCGGGAAGCGGTTAACTGAAAATTGCGTGGTCGTGCAACGTTTTACCCAAACAAAAAACGTTTTTTTCTCACAAATAGAGCTTTCTTTTGGTGCTATTCAGGGCCGGATTAACATAGGGGCTATTGGAGCTGCAGCTCCAGGCCCCTTTCTCAAGATAGGCCCATTTTCCCCCCCAAAAAAATCAGAAAAAAAAAAATCGACTTTGAGGGTTGTAGCTCAGCGATCAGGAGTCACAGAGACCCCACAGGGGGTAGGTAGCGTAATACATACTCCAGCACTGGTTAAATTATGGGGCTGCTTTCATCTATAGTTCCGGAGATACGGGGCTGCTTGCGCAGTCGGTCAGAAGCTACATACAGAGCGGCCAGTTTAAATAGAAGCTGGAACACTGCAGCAGACTGAGAGGATGAACTCACAGTGCTTATAATAATTATTTGTATATTACTTATGATAATTAACCCCTCGCCACCCAGGCCAATTCTGACACTTCTCTCCTACATGTAAAAATAATTTTTTTTTTATAGGAAATAACGCAGAAGCCTCAAGCATTATATAGGTTGTTTTAGCAGGCACCCTATGGAATAAAATGGTGGTCTTTGCAACTTTTTATGTTACACGACATTTGCGTAGCAATTTTTCAAACGTTTTTTTTGGAAAGAAACTGTTTCATTCATTAAAAAAACACTAAAGTTAGCACGATTTTTTTTGTGTACTAAGCGATGCTTTTAAATTTTTTTACAGGTTACATGTTTAGAGTTACAGAGGAGGTCTAAGGCTAGAATTATTGTTCTCACGCTAACGATCGTGGCATATGTAACCTGTGTGTATCTGGCTCTGATACTAACCAGTGCCTCACCAGCCACTGACTAGTATCTCTCCGCAGCCTGTCCCCACACACCCTCTCACCTGCTGACCTGTGGATGGGGGAATCACTCCTGCAGTGTTATTGTGTTCTGCCAGTGAATACAATGATCAGTGTTGCTAACTATAGCTGGCAGCACTGATTGTTTTGGGGAAAACCTGACAGGCTGGTTGTACTCAAGTCGGTTAATAGGTTGACTTGCGTAAAACCAGGTAGCCCATACATAGATCGACTATGGCTGGTCTCTGCTTAATTGGTGTAATTTCAATCCATGTATGTCCCGCTTAACCACTACGCAGTCCCTAAACATCCTTCCACAAACCTTTACATTTTTCCTTCCCAGATTACTTCATCCACCTCTCCTATACATAGTGCCCACTGTCATACCCTCCACACTTCTCTCCTATACATAGCACCCGCTGTCATATCCTACACACTCCTCTCGTGTACATAGTGCCCACTGTCATACACTTCTCTCCTGTACATAGTGCCCACTTTCGTACCCTCCACACTCCTCTCCTGTATATACTGCTCACTGTCATACCCTCCACACTCCTCTGCTGTGCATATACTGCCCACTGTCATACTCTTCACGCTCCTCTCCTGTACATAGTGCCTTCTGTCATACCCTCAGCACTCCTCTCATGTACATAGTGCCCACTGTTAGACCCTCCACATTCCTCTCCCTCACCTGCACATACTTCCCACTTTTATACCATCCATACTCCTCCCCTATGCCTCCTACCCACAAAAACAGTTCTTTAAAATTATACTGAATATCCTCAAGGTTACCAGCTCTAGAATCGGCACACTTTTGTTAGTTCAACTAAAGGAAATCTCAGTCCTCATATTTGTTCTGCCCCATTATTAGTACTTATTTAATTTTGTAATTACTATTGTGATGTATAGATGAACATAGGCGATGTCAGCTACTCTAAATATAGCACTTGTAAAAAAGTGTCCCTGAAAATATTTTTGAAATGTTGGCAACTATGCGGGTCAGTAGGGGGCCCCATGAGAGGCTCCTGGGTTCCAATGATATTAAAGCGGTAGTAAACTTTTCTAACATTACTATTTTTTAGAGGCCCTTAGGTAGGTTATGCCATAATGTACAAGTATGCACAGCATATTAGCACATTAGGGTACATTTAAATTGTCAGACTGAGCCCTCCAGTGCTGTGTAGTGATCAATCCGGCGGGGCCCGGGCGCTTCCATCTTCACCCGGTCTTCCTTCTGGGTTCTGTGCCTTCGGTCACTTGCCTTGGCTGGGCTGTGTTGATGTTATTCCCATGCATGCTCATGTGCATCCTCTTTCTCTCACCCCCCCCTTTCTCTCTCATCCTCTTTCCCTTACCCCTAACACCTCTTTCACCCCCTTTCTCTCTCTCTCTCTCTCTCTCTCTCTCTCGCTCATCCGCCCTCTCTCTCTCTTTAATTTAATTAGCATTTTTATTTATTTATTGTTTATAAAAGGCCCCACCAAAATCCTCAGCACCAGGCCCATGATGTTCTTAATCTGGCCCTGGTGCTATTTGATCACCTCTGCGGTATTTATTTTTTGCACTATAAATAAATAAATACCGACAATTTTGAATAAAAAAAACAATATTTTTTACTTTCTGCTATAAAACATTCCCAATAAAAAAAATGTAAAAATGGAAGCGTGTCCTCTTATTACTGCCCAGTGTTTCTGTAGTATCCCACCTCTCCCCACGCTCTATCTCAGTTATTCAGCAGTAAATTTAGGCCCCTTTCACAACGGGGCGGTGGGTGCGTCGGCAATAAAGCGCCGCTATTTTTAGCGGCGTTTTACCGTCAATTTCACTGCGCTAGTGACTTTTTTTAGCGTCCTGCCAGCCCACCGCTCCAGTGTGAAAGCCCTTGGGCTTTCACATTGGAGAGACAGGAGAGGCTCTTTCAGGGCGCTTTGCAGGCGCGAAAGGGGTCTTAAAAGAAAAGCAACCCCTAGATCCCTGTTTATTGAGACACAGGGAGTGAGAGATTATTGCTGTGTGTCTGGCTGCTGCTACTCAGGAAAAGAACCTGGGAAAAAACAGTGGGCCCTATCGGGGGGTGATTGCTACATAAGTAAAAATACATGCACAGAAGAAAATAATTCGTTTTGGCCAATCTAATAATAAAAAAATGTTTTGTGCTTTTTTTATTTAAGATTTGCTTCTCTTAGTATTTTCAGTAATTTGCAGTGTGACCCAGAAATGCTTCTTATTTTAGAATGTCAAAAGGAAGTTGTGGCTGAACTTTTACTGTACAAAAAAAAAAATCTGCGGTACAGAAGGGTCATTTCACTTTTTAGACATCAGCTGCTTTGATTAAAGTAATATTGAAGTCACATTTTTATTTAAATAAAAAAAGATGTTATACTTACCTACTCTGAGCAATGGTATTGCGCAGAGCTGTCCCTCGCCTCTTCTTTGGTGGTATCCCCCCCCCCCCCCCCGGCCCTGTCTGCAGGTTCTTCTTCTGAGTGCCATCATAGCTAGCACTGTGCTATAGAGGCACTTGTGCGGGTGCGCTCCCCAGCCAGTCTGTATGCGTCTATAGATACACGCAGTGCAGCTCAGCCCCGCCCCCTCTGATCCCTCCTCACAGAATATGATTGAAGGCAGTGGAAGCCATAGGCGGTCTGTGAATGCAGGGAGAGGGGAGATTGGGCTGCCAGTGGGGAGAGCGTTGGATCGTGAGCGTGATCAGGCAATGTTTAGGGGCAGGGGTGACAGAAAAAAATGGATGTGATGTATTTTATATTAAAAGAGAAGAATGTTTATTTATTTTTTTTGCAGATTAATTTACGTCTGATGCTGCATCTGCCCCCAACGCCTCTAACACTGAGAACCGAGCGCTCGAACACAGCCGATCGCTCCGTTCTGACAGCTCCGTGAGCAGCTGTCAGTCAGCAGCTCTCCACTCTGCCCCCCCCCCCTCGCTCACTGGAGCGCTGGGCTGTGGAGGGGGCGGGAGCCTCTCAGCGGCTCGATGAGAGGCTGAGCCGGGTGTCAGTCCAGGGATATGGGCGGATCCCGACTCCGGGGTCGTGATGATGCCGAGCCTGGACCGACTTCTGTGATGTCAGCAGAGAGCGGACTTCAGCCCTCAAGTAACAGGAGTCACAGAAGTGCAAAATGAACTGCACTCCTGTGATCCACAGAAGAAGTACAGCCAAATGAGCTTTGGCTGTACTTCTCCTTTAATGCAAAATGTTCTATTTTTTGCAAATGCTCGTACGCTGTATTTCTGTTTATTACAGCACCACCATATATACAAGTCACGGCACACAGCCATTCATTTGAAAACGAATTGTTGTCTTTGAAACTTTACACGTTAAAATCAATCTGTGGTCAGGTATTTCACTCGAATTTTATTATTGTAGGAATGTGCATCCGCTCAACACATTTATACAGTCTTAAAGCTCATGAGATGCTTTCTAAAAATTCCAGCCTGCGCCATTATCTGTGCAGTCAAAGGGACATTTATCTGGAGCTTCTACTTATCGGGACTGATTGAGCATCTTGAGGTATAGTGATCTTAAAGTATAACTAAAGACAAAACTTTTTTTTTAATTTTGGGGAGATTTACCCCCCATATTTCTCCTGTTTACCATTATCATTAAAACTGGAAGTAAAAGAAAATACCACATTTTGGGTTGTCCGCAGAAAAGTAATGGAGGGGCAATCCTCCAATGGGGACACTAGTTCTGGTGACCTGGGAATCCCCAAGGAATTCCCTTAATTTGCAGGGATTTTCTCTCACTTCCCGTTTGGCAAGTACAGGTAGAGAAGGGAAATCTCCGAAATGGGACACAGATGGCAAGAAAAAATCTGGCAGGGGTTATAACCCTGCTTACACTATGCAAAATGAAAAAAAAAATGTTTTGCTATAGTTCCTCTTTAACCGCTTGCCGACCGGCTGACGCCGATATAATTCGTCATATTAACGTACCTGTACGTTGCCCTTTAAGACGCGGCTTGTGGGCACACGTGCACTGCCGCCGCACGCGCTCTCACTGCAAGTTCCGTGAGTGTGATCGTAGGTCCTGCGGACTCGATGTCCACGGGGATACCCACAATCATCAAAACGGAGAGGAAGAACGGGGAGATTCTGATTTAAACAAGCATTTCCACGGTCTGCCTAGTGACACTGTCACTGATCACAGCTCTCTGTAATCTGGAGCGGTGATCAGTGTTGTGATACACACAGCCCATCCCCCCCACAGTTAGAACCATTTCCTAGGATACACGTAACCCCTACACCGCCACATAGTGGTTAACCCCTTCACTGGCAGTCACATTTACACAGTAATCAGTGCATTTTTAATCGCACTGATCGCTGTATAAATTACAAAGTAATCAGTGCATTATTTATTCCCCTGCAAAGTAAAAACCCTGCATAGTAGCCCATTATGTAACACTTACCTGCAAACGAAGCCTGTGATGTCCGCGATGTCTGCGATCTCCCAGCTGGTGGAAGCATCCATCTTCACCCCTCTTCCTGCCGGGGCCACAGACTCCGGCTCTGTGACTGGCCAGAGACGCGTGACGTCAGTCCCGTGCATGCGCACTGGAGCCAATGGTCACAGCACGGGCCCTATATAAATGGCACGATCGAGCCCTTTCTAAAGTGTGCATGCGCTGATGACGTTGATGAAAATGTGTATGGTAAATATCTCCTGAACCGTGCAGGTTTAGGAGATATTTACAGTATCTACAGGTAAGCCTTATTATAGGCTTATCTGTAGGGTAAAGTGGTCTGTAAGGCCCCTTTCACACATGCGGACTGTTCAGTTTTTTAGGCAGACCTGAACGGACGCTTGATACAGTTCTATAAAGCGTCGGTTGTCAGTGGTGACATGTCCGCTGACATCCAACAGATCCATTTTCATCCGATCCCCCATAGCAGAGAGCGGAGATCTGACAGGTCCGTCTCTACACAGTGAGCAAGGACAGACCTGTCATCCGCCGATTTTCTGTCATATAGTGTCCGCCTATCAAATTTTGTCCACCCCGTACTGCGCAGGCGCATCGCTTGCGCAGTACGGAGCACAAGGAGATTCGAAAGATCTCCGAAGAAGAACGGTGCCTGCGCCGTGAGTCCAGATACAAGCCCAACCATCCAAGTGGACATAGGGCTGCAAATAGTTAGAGGGCCCCTCGCGGGCTCGCTTCGCTCGCCACACTTTGGGCACGGCCTCGCTGTGCTCGGCTCTTTTGGATTCTAACTCTATGTCCACTTGGATGGTGGAGCTTGAACCTGGACTTACGGCGCAGGCGCCGTTCATCTTCGGCTATTTTCGGAATCTGCTTGTGCTGTGTACTGCAGCGGACACTATCCGATGGGGGGCAGTATCTGACAGGACACCGGCTCAGCAGGGATCAACGGAGCGATCTCTGCTGACCAAACGGAGTCTGTCAAAAACTGACATTATGTGCGAAAGAGCCCTCAGGGTTTACAACCACTTTAAGCCTTTTCCATCTGCTTTTCCCTATTGAGCTCTGCACCGCACATTGGCCCTAATCAAGAAATTGTAAGAGAATGCTGGACATTCAGGTTATGCCTGATCAACAGGTTAGTCTGTCTGCTCATGCCCTGGACTTAGGTCTATCAGATGTCTGTCATTGTCCTTTTATTGCTGCTAATGTCAGTTATTGTTCTATTTCCCTTTTTGCAATCAGTTTGTTTGAGTTAAATGGGAAGGCACTTCAACCACTAGCCCAGTGATGGCAAACCTTGGCACCCCAGATGTTTTGGAACTATTCCCATTGATGCTCAACTACACTACAGAGTCCAGGAGCATCATGGGAAATGTAGTTCCAAAACATCTGGGGTGCCAAGGTTCGCCATCACTGCACTAGCCAAATGCTCTGTTCACAGTTTCTGTGCGACTTTTGGCTACAAAATCCTCCTTGGGACTGGAGAAAAAAAAACGCCTGCTAACTGGTGCTATACTACCCTCTGGAAAGCGATACACCAGGGATTGCTTTTCAAAAGCGGTAGGCACTGCTGCCAATGTGAAAGAAACCTTAGTCGACTGTCACTACTGATAACACAATGGCAAATAGGCTGTTTACTTTGCATGGGAATTTTCACTTAGCTTAGTAAATGTGGTGAAAATTCACTTAGCAAAGAATACCCAACCAATATTCTTGTTTGAACATGATTAGAGAATTGAAGTCAGCAGAGCTTCTCCTCATTCACTAAGCTAAGGAAAAAAAAACTTTCAAATTGAACATTCTGACATGACAGAGACAGAATGTCAACCAAAAATCCAGAAAAAAACACATGATACAAATGTTATAAAATGAGTTGCAGTTCAGTGAGTAAAATAAATATTTGATCCTAAAGTAAAAGATGACTTAGTACTTGGAGTAGAAACCCTTGTTGACAAGCACAGAGGTCAGACGTTTCTTGTAGTTGGTTACCAGGTTTGCACACATCTCATGACCAGTGTAGCCTAGATAATACCCCCCAGGCTGTTACCACCATATATTACCCCTTACTTAACCTTTAAATAAGAGACCACACCATCTTGTGGAGTAAATGGCCGCAACGGCCTTTTATTAAACGTAAACTCCAATTAAACTCAGATATAAATACCGATACCTATAACACATATAAACACATAAACCATCAGTTACACCCTGTTTGTTGGTCAGTGACGGAGCTAAGTACAAAACGTACATATAATTCTCGATATATATATATATGTAACCACCAGGGGGCACTGCGGGATTTACCGTAACCAACTGGCCTCCACCTGTACCGCCCGGAGACAAACACCTTTCCCGCAGTGCACAAGGAGTAATCATCAAATAAATTTGATGTACTACACCGGAGGGGCCATCTAATGATGAGCCCCCCACACACCGGAGGGCCATCTAATGATGAGCCCCCCACACACCGGAGGGGCCATCTAATGATGAGCCCCCCACACACCGGAGGGGCCATCTAATGATGAGCCCCCCACACACTTACCACCTCCATAACTGCTACCGTCACTGACCAAACAAACAAACACCGCCAACTCCTTGCTGTCCTGACGCCAACGCCGTTCCTGCACCTGAAATGACAACAAAACATTAACACCTCCAAAAATCTCGCCTTACATTAGGGAGGGTGGGTGGGAAAACTGCCTCCTCTTGTGCTGCCACCTTCCCGACTGAATCTTTTTGTCCCGCCCCCTCTACATATACAGCCACTCCCCCCGCTGCTTGCAGGGCCAGCCCTGCCTGGCCACACCCCTTTCCATCCTCCCTGTGTGTCACTAGACACACTGTCATGTCCGGCCCTCTACTACCATTGCCCTGCGGTCCATTCTCGTTCCGGCCCTCTCTTGACCAGTGTAGCCTAGATAATACCCCCCAGGCTGTTACCACCATATATTACTCCTTACTTAACCTTTAAATAAGAGACCACACCATCTTGTGGAGTAAATGGCCGCAACGGCCTTTTATTAAACGTAAACTCCAATTAAGCTCAGATATAAATACTGATACCTATAACACATATAAACACATAAACCATCAGTTACACCCTGTTTGTTGGTCAGTGACGGAGCTAAGTACAAAACGTACATATAATTCTCGATATATATATGTAACCACCAGGGGGCACTGCGGGATTTACCGTAACCAACTGGCCTCCACCTGTACCGCCCGGAGACAAACACCTTTCTCGCAGTGCACAAGGAGTAATCATCAAATAAATTTGATGTACTACACCGGAGGGGCCATCTAATGATGAGCCCCCCACACACCGGAGGGGCCATCTAATGATGAGCCCCCCACACACCGGGGGGGCCATCTAATGATGAGCCCCCCACACACCGGAGGGGCCATCTAATGATGAGCCCCCCACACACTTACCACCTCCATAACTGCTACCGTCACTGACCAAACAAACAAACACCGCCATAGCCTGAAAGGTTGACACCTCATCCTTGAAGGCACCTCCACCCCCGCAGGGCCGACTGAATTCCCTCCTACAAACCCAAAGACCAAAGGACAATGCCCACGTCTGTTAAATGGACCCTTTCTCCCATCCAATGCCCACGTTCATCCTCAGCTCCCTGTGACGCAAATCACAACCCCCTTTTGCCCAGACTGACCATACTATCAACGTGTCCGGGAATATCCCCCACAGGTCGGTCATAACAGCTTCTATGCCCGCAATCAGGACCCTGATTGTCCGAACTCCCATTTCGCCACCACCACCTTAGATGCCACTTACCTCAAGTGGCCTAACCACCCTGCAACTCGCTCAACCTCTGGGACCACCCTGCCCACATCATTCCTGGTCTACCCAACCACCGTATGGTCTTCTCCCTACCAGACTTACCCAACTGCCTCCCACCTGGTACCGCGTCCCCCCTCTGTGCCTCCCAACACACACATGAGTGTCTGAACTTCCAGACGAGGCGTAGTAGCCCTCCTTCTGAAATGACAACATAGTGTAATTGACATGTACCATTTCTAACTCCTCTTAACAGGTACCAGGTACTAAAACTGGCAGATATTCGTAACAAAAATGCACTCCCACCTATATACACACATATATACAGTGGTGTGAAAAAGTGTTTGCCCCCTTCCTCATTTCCTGTTCCTTTGCATGTTTGTCACACTTAAGTGTTTCGGAACATCAAACCAATTTAAACAATAGTCAAGGACAACACAAGTAAACACAAAATGCAATTTGTAAATGAAGGTGTTTATTATTAAAGGTGAAAAAAAATCAAAACCATCATGGCCCTGTGTGAAAAAGTGATTGCCCCCTAAACCTAATAACTGGTTGGGCCACCCTTAGCAGCAACAACTGCAACCAAGCGTTTGCGATAACGTGCAATGAGGCTTTTACAGCGTACTGGAGGAATTTTGGCCCACTCATCTTTGCAGAATTGTCCTAATTCAGTTACATTAGAGGGTTTTCGAGCATGAACGGCCTTTTTAAGGTCATACCACAACATCTCAATAGGATTCAGGTCAGGACTTTGGCTAGGCCACTCCAAAGTCTTCATTTTTGTTTTTCTTCAGCCATTCGGTGGTGGACTTGCTGGTGTGTTTAGGATCATTGTCCTGCTGCAGAACCCAAGTTCGTTTCAGCTTGAGTACACGAACAGATGGTCGGACATTCTCCTTCAGGATCTCTTGGTAGACAGCGGAATTCATAGTTCCTTTTATCACGGCAAGTCTTCCAGGTCCCGAAGCAGCAAAACAGCCCCAGACCATCACACTACCACCACCATATTTTACTGTTGGTATAATGTTCTTTTTCTGAAATGCAGTGTTCCTTCTACGCCAGATATACTTGGACACACACCTTCCAAAGAGTTCCACTTTTGTCTAATCGGTCCACAGAATGTTGTCCCAAAAGTCTTGGGGATCATCAAGATGTGTTGTGGAGAAATTGAGACGAGCTTTGATGTTCTTTTTGCTCAGCAGTGGTTTTCTCCTTGGAACTCTGCCATGCAGGCCATTTTTGCCCAGTCTTTTCCTGATGGTGGAGGCATGAACGCTGACCTTAACTGAGGCAAGTGAGGCCTGCAGTTCCTTGGACGTTGTTGTGGGGTCTTTTGTGACCTCTTGGATGAGTCGTCGCTGCGCTCTTGGGGTAATTTTGGGCGGCCGGCCACTCCTGGGAAGGTTCACCACTGTTCCATGTCTTCGCTATTTGTGGATAATGGCTCTCACTGTGGTTCGCTGGATTCCCAAAGCTTTGGAAATGGCTTTATAACCCTTTCCAGACTGATAGATCTCAATTACTTTCTTTCTCAATTGTTCCTGAATTTCTTTGGGTCTCGGCATGATGTGTAGCTTTTAAGGATCTTCTGGTGGACCTTACTGTGTCAAGCAGCTCCTATTTAAGTGATGCCTTGATTGTGAACAGGTGTGGCAATAATCAGGCCTGGGTGTGGCTAGAGAAATTGAACTCAGGTGTGGACAACCACAGTTATAGTATGTTTTAACAAGGGGGGCAATCACTTTTTCACACAGGGCCATGATGGTTTGGATTTTTTTCACCTTTAATAATAAACACCTTCATTTACAAATTGCATTTTGTGTTTACTTGTGTTGTCCTTGACTATTGTTTAAATTGGTTTGATGTTCCGAAACACTTAAGTGTGACAAACATGCAAAGGAACAGGAAATGAGGAAGGGGGCAAACACTTTTTCACACCACTGTATATACATATATATACCTATATGATTTATCCTTTTTTTTTTTTTTTTTTTATATACAGACCCACTGAAGCCACCTCTAGGCTTGGAATCGCTTAGATTCCCCTCTCCCCCTCCGTCGCACATCCACCTCATCCAGCCCGAACCTGGTGGCCTCAGTAGGCCGCCCCAATCCGGAAGGAGTGTGAGGCGTAGGCGGATTCTCCATCCCCCCAAACATTTCCGAAAAACCGTGTCCTTTTTAGCCATCATCAACACACCAACACCTTGCTGTCGTATACGACAACCCCTTCCAACCCCCCGTTTTTTTTGTTTTTTTTTTGCACGGCTACACCACTCCCCAAAGCGAAGTGCCCCACACTGCCAATGAAAAAAGCCGTTCCTACGACCATCTTTCCAACCGGTCGGTACAACCGCACCCAACTGTCCCCACTAAAGCTACTCAATTCTCCAACGTCATTGTCCGCCTCAGGTCCCTCGTCCTAGGATCCTTACAGTATCCTTTAATGGCCTGTTTTCCCAAAACACCAAAACACCTTCGACCCAAAACCCCCCATACCCTTTTTTTTTTATTGAAACAACAAAGGCAACCCCGCCAATTCGGTATTGTGGACAATGCCGACTGCCTGCCTTCCTTGTTCCTGTATACAAAACACAACCAGGAGCCGACTGAAGGCTCACCCCCACCAACCTCCGCCCCTTTCAAGAACACCAGTGAATTCTCTACCCCCGAAATCTGCACCGCATAGAAAAACCCCTTTTTACTCACCATCCGCTCAACCCCCAACCGTCGCATCAACCAAATGCCCGGTTGTGCAAACACCGACCCGCTATTGCTGACCTGCATCACCCCCTAGTAACACAGTTACATCTAAGTTTTAAAATTGTGGAAGTGCTACCCTCAATTACCATACCAGTACCATTGGAAAAAATTTCCCGGCGCACCATGCTTCCGAGGAACACATCATCACCCCCGTCCGTGGCCACAGCTCACATTCCCTAATCCCTGGAAGTACACCCCGTATCCAGTAGCTCCTGCGACGTCTGTCACCAACTCCACTTTGAAGTTGCTCACCCGGCCCAACCTCCAAACCAACCTACCGTAAAACTCAGCCAAAATTGTACACCATACCTGGTGTCATACCTGCGTTCCCCTTACAAACGGATGAAAAATTCGTGGGACCCTTCACCCCTGCCGTGGCCGGCGACATCCGCCAACCAAAATTCTCCCCCATAGGAATGCTCTTGCCCGCGAATCACGATTTTCCTAAGAAAGATGTACCACGCAGAAGTTCAAACCCTGAATGGATGACGGCTTCCTGCCTACCATACCCTAACCACCCGTTCTAAAATGAACTATCTGCTTCAATCAGACAACAGTGGTAGAACCGCCCCTGTGCATCACCGATCAACCCCAAATTGCTCTTGCCACCAACACCCCCGCCCTAACACTGTCCTGAATTAGCTTCAAATAGGCTCCAACCCTGATTTAACCCTCAGAGCCCCTTGACCTCATGGCCGCCCCTACCTAACCGCGGCTTTAACAGACGTGTAGTATATCGTCCCAGCCTCAGGACCAATGAAGCGTTTCTCTACCCCTTTTGGGGAAAGATAAATGGCGTAGCCAACCGAACTTATTTGAATCCTTTTGTGCAACCCCCGCCCCTGTCGGGGACCCCACTAAAGCAACCAATGGTAAGCCCTTACGTGGCCCTGCCGTCCGCCCAGCGCCACCCCGATGGCCCCTTTTCCCATACACCACCTCCGGGTGCTGTCACGCCGATCACAAGTTGCTAGCCAAAGGGGAAACCACTGTCAGCGTTTAAGGAATTCCACAAAGCCCTTTGAGACCTGCCTTAAACCGTACCGCCGCAACCCTGTCCGCGTACCCATGCAGGAAAGCTGCACGCCGTCTCCCGGCCCCCTGAGTCGTCCCTCTGGTTACCGGACTCCCCGTCCCGTTTTCCTCGTATGACTCACCTAGCAATTGTACGCGTTCCTCCACACCGTGCGCCTTTGCGCTAACTTACCGGTCCCACCAGAATTTGTAGGCTCCAACGTTGGACTGCCAGCACACTCCCCCTTTTCTGCCGGCCCGTGACACCTATGATCCCCCCTAAAATGGCCGTGCCGGCGTGTTATCTAGCGCCATCAGCCTACACCCAAGACTAACGTCCTTGTGCTCCCGCCGCAGAGCGGGACGAACTGCCCTGCGTCAGCCCCTGTATCCACTAGGTTTTCCCAACGGCGTCCATGTAACAGAACCATCCTGCACATTGCTCGGGGTTCTCTTCTCCAATTACCCTTGCTACCGTGACGAACACTTACCCTCCATTCACAAAAATCCTCGGAATCCAGCGGAACCTCCTCTTCCCCTCGTCGTCTTAATTAGGATACCCCGGCTTCCTCTTTCCAGATTAACTTCTCTAAGGGCCATACGGAGAAAAATCTCCACACATTTCCCCTTTTCGCTTTTCTCCCTCCTTACCGTTCCCAGTGAGAGCCTCGCGGTCCCCGAACCAGACATACCTCGCCTTCCGTTGCACCCACCAACCGCCCGGCGACAGCTCTAACCGACGGATCCCCAGACCCCTTTTCGGTGGTACTCACCTTCTCTCCCACTTCATCCTTGAGGGCGTTTGACCGTGCTGGAGACGGACCACTAATGCCCGCAGGCCCCTTAACTCCTGTAACAGACCCCCCTTGCTCCCGCTCCTTGCCTAAAGCATTCCTAGTCAGAAAATGGCTTGTACCGTCAAGGTGGGGTTCTGACCCAGCGATCTTCATTATTTCTATCCCAGAGCGCTAACCACTACACCACCGTGCTTACCCACACGTTTGGCCAGTAACCGCCTTCAGCGGCGCTGGAGGCGCAGCCCTGCCCTCCCCACCAGATACAACCCCCCCCAATAAGCTTTGTAAAAAGGCAACATTGAACGCATTACTATGATTAGACTTACCGGCCTGTCCAGGAGTCCCCCCCCACAGCCGTTGCAACACTCTTCAACAATGCGAGCTGGCGACTGTGCTCCTCCTCCTCCTCCGACAGTTCAACTTCTGACCTGCTCACTTCCTCCTGCTGAGACAAAAACGGCAGCCCCCTGTGGAGGGACCCCGGATGTCATGCGCCTCCGTCCCCCGCAGGCATTGCCGCTGCCGTCAGGCCGTCCCCCCAGCCCACCCAGACCCCAACAGTTGGGCCGGTCCCGGCACCACTCCTGCCCCGTGACCCATCTGTTACCGCCTGGTGGCGTCTGCCCACCCGCTGCGGTGCTTGCTATGCTGCCGGTCGGTCCCCCCCCCTCGCTCGTGCAGAGCTGCTGGGGGACCTGTCGCTGAAAAAACCTCCTGGGTGTAGTACCCCCCCTTCCCGCTGAACCTCCTGTTGCTGGCGACTTTCCACCCCTCGTACCGAGCTCCTGGGGGGGGGGCACCCCTGCGGAAGGGCCCGTTGCTCACTACAACCCCCCCCCGCCTGGTGCCCCCCTCCGTGTCTGTGCCTCTGTCCGGTGCACCTCCGCTCGTTCAGAGCTGCAGGGCTTCCATGTCCTGGGAGTCCCCTCTACTATGCCCAGGGGATGCGGCGCCGTGTAGGCCCGTGGCCCTGCCTCCCGCATGGAGCCCACGGCGTGTGTCCCGCCTGGGCCCCCCGGAAGGCTCTGTCTGGGCTCCTTGCTGGGGGGGGGCGAGTGTACCCCCCTTTTTGGGCTCCCGGTTCCCCTGAAAAGACCCTGCAGCATACCTGCACGCCGGCCTGGCGATCCTGCCGCGTGTGTCCATCCCGATCCTCCTGCCGTCCGCCTGCATCCCGGTCCAGTCCTAGGCCCGCACGGCTGCGGCCCGGTGCTGTTGTCAGTCCGCCTCTGCTGTTGTGGACGCCGCCGTCAGTATCCCTCCACGAGGTCCCGGCCGCCATCTTGGACCGGAAAAACGAGGTCCCACACAATCTTCCTGTTCTTCCGCTTGCCTCCCGGCCCCAGTTGTAGGCCCGCACGGCGGCGGCCCGGTGCTGCAATCCGTCAGCCTCTTCTAGGGTGGACGTCGCCTTCAGTAGCCCTCCACGAGGTCCCGGCCGCCATCTTGACAAGAAAAATCAGAGGAGCAGTGTAGAAAACTGCCTCCTCTTGTGCTGCCACCTTCCCGACTGAATCTTTTTGTCCCGCCCCCTCTACATATACAGCCACTCCCCCCGCTGCTTGCAGGGCCAGCCCTGTCTGGCCACACCCCTTTCCATCCTCCCTGTGTGTCACTAGACACACTGTCATGTCCGGCCCTCTACTACCATTGCCCTGCGGTCCATTCTCGTTCCGGCCCTCTCTGGATGGATTTTGGTCCACTCTTTTTTACAGATCTTCTCTAAATCCTTACGGTTTATGGGCTGTCGTTTGGCAACTTGAAGTTTAAATTTCCTCCATAAATTTTCTATAGGATTAGGGTCTGGAGACTGGCTAGGCCACTGCATGACCTTCTTCTTGAGTCATTCCTTTGTTGCCTTTGCTGTATGTTTTGGGTCATTGTCATGCTGAAAGACCTATCCATGACTCATCTTCAGTGTTCTGGCTGAGGGAAGAAGGTTCTCATCCCAGATTTTACAATACATGGCCCCATCCATTGGCCCCTCAATGCGGCAAAGTTGGTCTGTACCTTTAGCAGAGAAACAGCACCAAAGCATAATTTTTCCACCTTCATGCTTGACTGTAGGGATGGCGTTCTTAGGGTCATAGTGAGCATTTTTCTTCCTCTAAGCCCCCGTACACACGGTTGGAAATTCCGACCACAAAATCCGTCAGATTTTTTCAGACGGATTTTGTTCGACACTGGTGTTGCATACACACGGACAAAGCTGTCGGAAAATCTGATCATTCTGAACGTGTTGACGTTCGTTGCGTACGACGGAACTACATAGAAGCTAATAGCCAATAGCTTTGTTCTCACAATTTGATCTGAGCATGCGCGGCACTTTGTCCGTCGGAATTCTCTACACACGATCGGAAAAAGTCAGATCGGATTTTGTTGTCGGAAAAAATATGAGAGCAAGATCTCAAATTTTTTCCGTCGGAAATTCCAACGGAAAAAGTCAGATGGAGCCCACACACGGGCAAATTTTCCGACAACATAGTCCGATCGGACATTTTCCATCGGAATTTCCAACCGTGTGTACATAAGATCTGTAAAAAAGAGTGGACCAAAGTTCCTCATGAGATGTGTGAAAACCAATTACAAGAAACGTCTTACCTCTGTGCTTGCCAACAAGGGTTTCTCCACCAAGTACTTAGTCATGTTTTGCTTGGGGATCAAATACTTATTTTACTCATTGAACAGCAACTTAAAGTGACACTAAAGGTTAATTTTTTTTTTTTTTTAAATAACAAACATGTGATACTTAACTCCACTGTGCAGCTTGTTTTGCACAGAGTGGCCCCGGTCCTGGTCTTCTGGGGTCCCTTGGTGGCGTCTCTCTCGGCTCCTCCCGAATCAGATAACCCCCTAGAAGAAGCAATCTCCCGGGGGGGGGGGGGTTACCTTGCGGGCATGCTCCTGAGTCCAGCAGGACTCGGCCCCGCCTCCCGGCGGCCACGTCATCGGATTTGAGGATAGCATCAGGAGCCAATGGCTGCGCTGCTATCAATCTATCCCATCAACAGCCGAGAACCCCCTAGCAAAGAGACAACGCATCCCCGTAGGACAAGTGCAAAGGAATCAGGTAGGTAAAACGGGGGGGCTAGGGTCCGGTCACTGACAGGTGCTTAATGCATAGGATGCATTAAGGTGAAAAAAACACGAACCTTTACAACCTCTTTAATTATTAGCATTTGTTTTATATGTCTTTTATGGATTTTTGGTTGATATCCTGTCTCTATCATTTAAAATACACCTATGATAAAAATTATAGACAGATCATTTCTTTGTAAGTGGGCAAACGTACAAAATCTGCAGGGGATCAAATAATTATTTTCCCCACTGTATATGTAGCACTACCCCTGTAAGGGCTGCTGGATTTTTGGCCCATACATGTTCATTAGTCATGAATATACCTGATCTTTATTATACAGTGCTAGAAGCTTTGAATAAAAGCTGCTTCTAGATATCCAACCCTAGATAAAAAGAGCAGAGAAATTAATAAAAAAGTGGCAGTTAGAAAATATTAGGCGCTTGTAAGAAAGCATGGAATAGAAGCTTCCTTTGGTCAATGACAACTCTAAAAGGTTAAAATTTTACATGGCGTGTAATTTTTAGGCACATTTGCATACCTAGCTTATGGGACGTATGATGACTTGGGTTGTAGCAATAACATTTGGGCAACATATTTCCTTATGGCTTTCTAGGAACTGTCAAGCCAACCTTCCTACCTGCCAATTGGTGCTGCCAATCTGATTGTAACAGAACTAAATGCAATACTTTTTCATTTTGTATGAATATGGGAGCGGTATAACCCCCGTAATTTTTTTCCCCATCCATGTCCCATTGGGAAGATTTCCATTGTCAGAACAGGAAGTGAGAGGAAACCCCTCCAAAATTAGGTAATCTACACACTATTCCTGTTCAGGTGATAACCCAAAATATGTGATTTTTGTTTCACTTAGCGGTATAAAGGGCAAATACTGACTGGGGTTCTAACCAGTGGCGGCTGCTGCTCCATTTATTATGGGGGCTGCAAAAAAACCTCCTCCACCCCGGCTAGGTCCGCACTTACCCCATCCAGGTCGCAGGCGGCTTCCCCGGCTTCTCCTCCCAGGCCAATCCAGTCTTAAGAGCCACCTCCTGTCCTGATTGGCTGGGAGAGGAGAAGCAGGAAGACAATATTGAATGTTGATTCGCTAACGGGTGGGTGTTCTTGGGGCACGGGGCGCAGTGCCCCGAGCCCAACCTTTTACAAAGCCAATTAGAGCCCCAGGCTCTAATCATGTGCTTCAAAAAAAAAAAAAAGCTTGTAGAAATCTATGTGTCTTGTGCCCCGCATGGAGATTAGGGACTGGCGCATGGAGATTGAGGGGAGGGGTGGAACCCGTGTGCCCCACTTCACTTTGTCAAAAACGAAAATAAGGTGTTTTGCCTATACTTAAACCACTTGCCGACAAGTACTGTGGACTGGTGGCCGCTGTAGGCAAAGCAATGTACTAATACGTTGCTGCTTGCTTCCGGATTTAGGGCATGCACATGTGCACTCCCCCCGGCCGGCTCCCACTGTGATTGTACACAGCGGGGGCTTGTCAGCAAATTGCAGCCAATGATTCATGACTGGGACGTGCTAATCTGCTGTGTACATTCACATCCAAGAGCTCTGTTTTGAAATTCAACACAGAGCTCTGTACACAGGGAGCGACCTGTCAATTTCTCATCCCTGCTTTGCAATTGAGAGATCATTAGTGAAATCAGCACACTGTACACACATTACACATTGTTAGGCACATATTTATCCCCTTGATTGCCCTAGATGTTAACCCCTTCCCTGTCAGTATCATTAGTACAACGACAGTGTATATTTTTAGCACTGATCACTGTATTAATGGCACTTGTGATGTCAGTGGCAGTTAGTCAGTTCCCTCCGCGTCAGATTGTACAATATCGCAGTCCCATTATAAGTGTAGCGCCAACACTTTACTAAAGTGTGCGCTATATATGTAAATTTAGTGTTCCAGAACTATAACAGAGTTCTGGGTGTTAATTGTACAGGTTTTTTACTTTGGCATCAGTTTGGCTGGGCTGTACTGGAGTTCTGCCTGGTCATAGGTGCAGTGAGGTACCTGTGACAGGCTGAGAACCAAGCCTGGTTGGACATGTTAGGTACCCATCTTTCTCGGAGCCAATCAGTGGGCGTGTCTGACCCCGCTGTAGTCTGGGAAGGGGTATTTAAGAGGCTGAAGTCACGTGCTCGGGGTTCGGCTGCTGTGGTGATTCCTGGCTCCGGTCCGGACCAACCCCGTGAGGGGTCCCGGACCCAGGAGTGTCTACCGTCCCCGTAAGCATGGTCACCCTGACCAGCCCCAGAGGCCCTCATGGTCTGGGGTGGGGATCTGTCCATTCCCGAGCCTCAGAACTGGCTAGTTCGAGGCCCAGTAACTGAAGGAGGATTCGGAGGTGTCCCGGTGTGCTCTCGGTATTGGAGGGACACGAGAACTCGTACAAGCGGCCAGGGGAGGACTCTTCGTAGGAGGGCCAAGAAGCTGGCTGCTCGGTAAGAGCCTGGGAGCTGAGTTGTATGGACACTAGAGAATCCACACTTCTCACAGTATCGCCAAGAAGGCTGAAAGATCCAGGTACTGTGGGAAAGGTTCCTACTTGTCTTCAGTTACAATCTAGTCTGTGGCAGAGACTTTGCAAATTTTCCGGATCACATGTTGGCTGCTAAATCTATGGTTAGAGGTTTATCCAACAGTGAAGCACCCAGTTGCAAGTGGCTACTCTCTGGGTTATCTGAGAGACATTCAATTGATGTCAGCAGTTCAAAGTGCCTGACTTATATCACCCGTGCCCTCTATTCCTAATTGAGACTGTGTTAAAGTTGGATGTTACCCCGGAAGAATAAAAATCCTCAAAAGGACTTTTGTGTGTCAGTATCTGAAGTTACTGGGTACTAACCCTGGGAACCCCTGGAAAACGAACGACAAGCTACGAGGAGGTAATTGGTAAGCCCAGAAAATTGAAGGTCGCCCCTAGGGGTTATGACCACTACATAAGCAAGAAAGAAGAGAAGGCCATCTAAGCTCAAACTAGAGTCCCCAGTATTCAGAAAAAAACTGATGGAAATATGCCCATGACACTTTTATGAGTGGTGCTAAATAAAATGGTACAACAAAATATTAAAAAAGTACAACATTTATTTCAAAATACATAAAAAAACAAGCACAGTTCAATTTTTAGTTGCATCATCATAATCAACAAATTGTATATACAGTGGTGTGAAAAAGTGTTTGCCCCCTTCCTCATTTCCTGTTCCTTTGCATGTTTGTCACACTTAAGTGTTTCGGAACATCAAACCAATTTTTTTTTTTTTTTCAAATAACTTTTTATTAAATCAAAATTGACATACAACAGTCGAACAAAGTCTGTACATTGTGTCATATCAGAAGCAATAGGACCATAGTATGGCCAGTATACAGACAAGGGTAACAGATAACATTCTTTGTAGTAGAAACTCATGGTCTGATTCCTATGTACATCAAACCAATTTAAACAATAGTCAAGGACAACACAAGTAAACACAAAATGCAATTTGTAAATGAAGGTGTTTATTATTAAAGGTGAAAAAAAATCCAAACCATCATGGCCCTGTGTGAAAAAGTGATTGCCCCCTAAACCTAATAACTGGTTAGGCCACCCTTAGCAGCAACAACTGCAACCAAGCGTTTGCGATAACGTGCAATGAGGCTTTTACAGCGTACTGGAGGAATTTTGGCCCACTCATCTTTGCAGAATTGTCCTAATTCAGTTACATTAGAGGGTTTTCGAGCATGAACGGCCTTTTTAAGGTCATACCACAACATCTCAATAGGATTCAGGTCAGGACTTTGGCTAGGCCACTCCAAAGTCTTCATTTTGTTTTTTCTTCAGCCATTCGGTGGTGGACTTGCTGGTGTGTTTAGGATCATTGTCCTGCTGCAGAACCCAAGTTCGTTTCAGCTTGAGTACACGAACAGATGGTCGGACATTCTCCTTCAGGATCTCTTGGTAGACAGCAGAATTCATAGTTCCTTTTATCACGGCAAGTCTTCCAGGTCCTGAA
Source organism: Lithobates sylvaticus (assembly GCA_028564925.1). Lineage (NCBI taxonomy): Eukaryota > Metazoa > Chordata > Amphibia > Anura > Ranidae > Lithobates > Lithobates sylvaticus. The sequence goes on along the minus strand of CM053027.1, from coordinate 559,170,141 downwards.
GTAGCAAAACAGCCCCAGACCATCACACTACCACCACCATATTTTACTGTTGGTATAATGTTCTTTTTCTGAAATGCAGTGTTCCTTCTACGCCAGATATACTTGGACACACACCTTCCAAAGAGTTCCACTTTTGTCTCATCGTTCCACAGAATGTTGTCCCAAAAGTCTTGGGGATCATCAAGATGTGTTGTGGAGAAATTGAGACGAGCTTTGATGTCCTTTTTGCTCAGCAGTGGTTTTCTCCTTGGAACTCTGCCATGCAGGCCATTTTTGCCCAGTCTTTTCCTGATGGTGGAGGCATGAACGCTGACCTTAACTGAGGCAAGTGAGGCCTGCAGTTCCTTGGACGTTGTTGTGGGGTCTTTCGTGACCTCTTGGATGAGTCGTCGCTGCGCTCTTGGGGTAATTTTGGGCGGCCGGCCACTCCTGGGAAGGTTCACCACTGTTCCATGTCTTCGCCATTTGTGGATAATGGCTCTCACTGTGGTTCGCTGGATTCCCAAAGCTTTGGAAATGGCTTTATAACCCTTTCCAGACTGATAGATCTCAATTACTTTCTTTCTCAATTGTTCCTGAATTTCTTTGGGTCTCGGCATGATGTGTAGCTTTTAAGGATCTTCTGGTGGACCTTACTGTGTCAAGCAGCTCCTATTTAAGTGATGCCTTGATTGTGAACAGGTGTGGCAATAATCAGGCCTGGGTGTGGCTAGAGAAATTGAACTCAGGTGTGGACAACCACAGTTATAGTATGTTTTAACAAGGGGGGCAATCACTTTTTCACACAGGGCCATGATGGTTTGGATTTTTTTTCACCTTTAATAATAAACACCTTCATTTACAAATTGCATTTTGTGTTTACTTGTGTTGTCCTTGACTATTGTTTAAATTGGTTTGATGTTCCGAAACACTTAAGTGTGACAAACATGCAAAGGAACAGGAAATGAGGAAGGGGGCAAACACTTTTTCACACCACTGTACCTGTACAAGGTACCAAACATAGTTGCTGGAACATATAATCCCTGATTCATAAAGGGCTGTAATCTCTACGCGTTTCGTGAGGCAGAGCCCACTTCAGGAGACAGCCAAAGTTGGATTTTGAGTGTATACAAATGTTGATAGAATCAAAGATAGGCTAAATAATGCAAGCCACAGAGTAAATCTATAAACACCTGGATCCCAATGCTTTGCAACTGAGTCCACGGGTGAGGTTCTGACCGGGAGCTAGAGTTGCCACCTCATCCCTTTAAAACCAAACACATATTAATTACACAGGTTCTGTGGCTGATTAAGGTGGTAACTAAACTTACTTGGTGCCTTATCTGCATTCAATTAGCCTTAGAACTTATGTAATTCATATGTGTTCGGGTTTAAAGGGATGAGGTGGCAACCCTACCGAGAGCTGATGCTGGTGAGTGGGCCCAGGGCCGGGCATACAGGAGGGGCAAAAATAGCAGTACCCCTGGGAAAGAGATCACTTGAAAATCACAGAAGAAAGAGCAGCAGGGTGGATGCTCCAAGACACCCAACCGTGAGCCAGTCCCATTATAAGTCATTAATTTCTACCATTAGTAGTATAAAAAAAAAAAAAAAAAAAAATTCCAGTATATAGACCATAGTTCGTAGACAGTATATCTTTAACGAATACCAATCAATATACACTTATCTGTTTTTTTTTTTTTTTTATCAAAACATGTAGCAGAATACATTTTGGCTAAAATTTATGAAGAAATTAGATTTTTTTTTTTTTAATTATTGGAAATGTTTTCTAGCAGAAAGTAAAAAATATATTTATTTTTTTCAAAATATTCAGTCTTTTTTTTTGTTTATAGCTCAAAAAACAAAAAAAACTGTGATGATCAAATACCACCAAAAGAAAGCTCTATTTGTGTGAATTTTTTTTATACATTTTGTTTCGGTACAGCATTGCATGACCACACAAACTAGTTAACCACTTAAGCCGCGGACCATTTTGCTGGCCAAAGATCAAAGCACATTTTGCGATTCGGCACTGTGGTGCTTTAACTGACAATTGTGACGTGGCTCCCAAACAAAATTGACGTCCTTTTTTTCTTACAAATAGAGCTTTCTTTTGGCGGTATTTGATCACCTATGCGGCTTTTATTTTTTGCGCTATAAACAAAAAAATAGTGCCAATTTTGAAAAAAACACATTATTTTTAACTTTTTCTATAATAAATATTCCCCCAAAAATATATAAAAAATTATTTTTTTACTCATTTTAGGCCGATACGTATTCTTCTACATATTTTTGGTAAAAAAAAATCGCAATGAGAGTTTATTGATTGGTTTGGGCAAAAGTTATAGCGTTTACAAAATAGGGGATAGTTTTATTGCATTTTTATTGATAATTTTTTTTTTTAGTAGTAATGGCGGCGATCAGTGATTTTTATCATGACTGCGACATTATGGCGGACACATCGGACACTTTTGACACATTTTTGGGACCATTGGCATTAATACAGCGATCAATGCTAAACAATTGCATTGATTACTGTAAAAATGTCACTGGCAGTGAAGGGGTTAACCACTAGGTGGTGTTTTAGGGGTTAAGTGTGTCCTAGGGAGTGATTCTAACTATGGGGGAGAGGGGCTGTGTGTCACACATCACTGATCACTGCTACCGATTACAGGGAGCTGTGATCAGTGAAGTGTCATTAGGCAGAACGGGGAGATGCTTGTTTACATCAGCATCTCCCTGTTCTTCCTCATCGCCACACGATCGCGGGTACCCCTGCGGACATTGGGTCTGCGGGACCCGCGATCACGGTCACGCCCGCAAGCTGCCTCTTAAAGGGCAGCGTATAGGTACGTTAATCTGCCTGTACGTGCCCTTCTGCCGCAGTATATTTGCGTGAGGCGGTCGGGAAGCCGCTAAAGTAGCGCAGTGTCAAATTGCAAGAAATGGCCTGGTCATGAAAGGAGTAAAATCTTCCAGTGGTTAATTATTACAGCTCTGTGAGTAATGTCATACAGAATTGAACGTTTCATTGAGTGTCAGCACTCAGCCCTGACATTGACTGATGCTGTAATTTGTCATCTAGGGTTAAATAATATTGGTTCAGCTATCAACACTTACTAAGTATGCCACAGCAATGTAGAAACCTGTTCCCATGATGTAATTATCCTCCAGGGAATTCAGGTGAAACAAGATTGTGCAAAGCAACGGAAGTGTAAACATTCCCAGGAAATTAGTATGCACGTAAGTTGTTGGTATTTCCTTATTTGATGTGACAGAGTATGTCTCCTAAAAATCAGGTATCCACAGCTCAGTCTGCTGAGAGCGAGCGATAGATGTATCAGTTACATGGATTGAGGACATAGGACAATAAATGATTTTATTTTCACTGCATTGTATTTCTTAGAAATTATCTTCTCACGGTCTACATAAAAACATTATGCCGCGTACATGCGATCGCACATTCCGACAACAAAATCCCATGTTTTTTTTTCCAACGGATGTTGGTTCAAACTTGTCTTGCATACACGCGGTCGCACAACGTTGGTCGGAAATTCGGAACATCAAGAACGCGGTGACGTACAACACGTACGACAAGCCGAGAAAAATTAAGTTCAGTAGCCAGTGCTGTTCTTCTGCTTGATTTCGAGCATGCGTGGCACTTTGTGCGTCGGAATTGTCTACACGCGATCGGAATTTACGCAAACAAATTTTGTTGTCGGAAAATTTGAGAACCAGATCTCAAATTCCGATGGAAACTGTCCGATGGAGCCTACACATTTTGCTGTCGGAACATTCCGACCGCGTTCCGACGAGGCATTAAAGTGATATCAGACAAAAATGTTATATATTGCAGCTTACCCATTCTTGGCTGCATTTGTTTTCTTCACGCTTTTTCCTTTATTTTCACCAGGTAATACAGCCTGTAACACACTTTCTGTCTAATGCCCCATACACGGTCGGATTTTCAGACGGAAAATGTCCTATCGGACAATGTTGTTGGAAATTCCGACCGTGTGTAGGCTCCATCGGACTTTTTCCGTCGGATTTTCCGACGGACAAAGTCTTATCTCCTGCTCTCAAATTTTCCGACAACAAAGTCCTATCGGACTTTTTCCGATCGTGTGTAGCGAATTCCGACGGACAAAGTGCCACGCATGCTCAGATCACCTTACAAGACCCAAGCTATTGGCTACTAGCCTCTACGTAGTCCCGTCGTACGCAACAAACGTCACCACAATCAGAATGATCGGATTTTCCGACAACTTTGTCCGACCGTGTGTATGCAACACCAGTGTCGGACAAAATCCGTCGGAAAAAATCCGATGGATTTTGTGGTCGGATTTTCTGACCGTGTGTACAGGGCATTAGACTACTTTCACACTGGGGTGTTGGGGACGTCGGTGGTAAAGCAGCGCTATTTTTAGCGGCGATTTACCGTCCTTTTTGCAGCACTTTTCGTCCGCTAGTGGGGCCCTTTTAACCCCCGCTAACGGACGAAAAAGGGTTAAATGCGCCCGCAAAGCGCCCCTGCTCTTCAGCCTGCGGTGGGCATTAGGCAGCGGCTCCTGTGTCTTCTTCTCCTCGCTTCTGCCGTGCGCCTCCTCCCCTCCTCCTAGGCGTCCAATAGGATTGCCTGTCCTTTCAGCCAATCGGGTGACGGGTATCAGACCCGCTTCCCGATTGGACAGGAGGAGGATCAGTGTTGCAACAGCGAATATTCATTCACTGTTGCAACACAACTGGGTCAGCTCCAGACGCAACGCTCTGCACCTGAGCCCACCCCCGCCAAAGGAATTCATGCATGTATAGGTATGGCGGCGGCGATGGATAGAGGAGGCGGCGCCCGTGCGCTCACAATGGACGGGCCGCCCCTGGAAACCAGAGTTGGTGGTAATCAGCAATACTTTCCTCACGCGCTGTCACAGGTTGAGGAGAGGAGAGTCGGTAACCATCAATCCTGACAGGAGACATGCACACAGATAATCAGGGCACTGATTATCAGTGCAGCCCCATCAGTGCTGTCTATTAGTGCCCATCAGTGCTGTCTATTAGTGCCCATCAGTGCTGCCTATCAGTGCAGCCTCATCAGTGCCCATCAGTGCTGTCTATTAGTGCCCATCAGTGCAGCCTCATCAGTGCCCATCAGTGCAGCCTCATCGGTGCCCATCAGTGCAGCCTCATCGGTGCCCATTAGTGCCACCTATCAGTGCCCATTAGTGCCACCTATCAGTCCCTTTTAGTGCCGCCTATCAGTGCTGCATATCAGTGCTGCCTATGTAAAAAAAAATATATAATTTTTTTACATTTTGTTTGTTTAGCAAAAAGAAAAAAAAAATCCAGTGATGATTAAATAGCACCAAAAGAAAGCTCTATCTGTCAAAAAATGTCATATGAGTACAATGTTACATGACCGCGCAACTGTCATTCAAAGTGCGATGGAAATTGGCCTGGGCAGGAAGTGGGTATAAGTGCCTAGTAAGCAAGTGGTTAAGGCATTACAGCAACACATTTTTTTTTTCCTTTTGGGATAAAGATTTTTACAAAAATGAATAAAAAGTTGACCATTTTAAGCACCCTTGTCAGTGCTAAATAGTTTGTCTCCACCCTCTAATTGCCACTTTTACTGGACAGTTTGGCTGTTAGAAAGTTGAAAAATACAAAGAAAAAAAACAAAGAAAGTTTAAAAATAACAAACGTACTGGCAGGTTCACCAAGTGAAAATAAAGGGGGAAAAACCTAAAAAATTTAAGAAATGCAGCTACTATATAAAAAAATTGGTAAGCTGCAATATAGTATTTTTTTTATTTTTGGGTTCAATGCAATTTTAATGACACTGTTCAATGTATATACTTAGTACATGTATATAGTTGCTTAAAGTGGTTGTAAATCCACATGAAAAAAATAAATAAAATAAAAAAAAAGACCTGCAAGACAAAGGCATAATGGGCTAGTATGCATAGCATACTAGCTCATTATGTAATACTCACCTGAGATCGAAGCCCCCACTGCGGTGCCGTACACAGCAGTTACTTCCGGTGTTCTATCACGAAGTGTCCGGCTGTCACTAGGTGTCCGAAGTGTACTGCGCATGCGCAGCGCATGCGCAGTACATAGCATGAAGATTTTCGGAAATTGGCGGAAGATGAACGGCGCATGCGCCGTGAGTCGAGGTGAAGCCCCCACCATCCAAGTGGACATAGGGTTAGTCAAACTTAGAGGGCCCCTCGCGGGCTCGCTTCGCTCGCCACGCTTCGGGCGCGGCCTCGCTGCGCTCGGCTCTTTTATATTCTAACTCTATGTCCACTTGGATGGTGGGGCTTGAAAGTGGACTCACGGCGCAGGCGCCGTTCATCCTCTGCAATTTTCGGAATCAGGGTGTCCTGTGTACTGCGCATGCGCAGTACACAGCGGACACTTCGTGATGGGGGACGGCTAATGATACAACACCGGCCATTGCGGCTCCGGCGATGTGATTGGCCGGAGCCGTGATGATGTCACTCCTGCGCGTTCGTGCAGGAGCCGCCGGTAACGGCACACTCACTGAAGCAAACAGCGCGTAGATGCCATTGCTTCAGTGCACTTGTGACGTCGGCACATGCAGATACAGGGGATATCTCCTAATCTGTTCAGGTTTAGGAGATATCCGGGGTAGCTACGGGTAAGCCTTATTATAGGCTTACCTGTAGCAAAAAGTGGATTCTAAGGGTTTACAATCACTTTAATGAGTGTAGCTAACAACCTAAGTATATACAATACATGCACAAAGATGCCTATCCTTTGATATATCCTTTTACAAGCTCAAATGACAACTGGGTAGAGTACAGCAGATAAACTTGAGACAGCTACATTGTATAAATGAAAGGGATAAGATGGGTTGACATTTTTGTAACCATTTCTCATTTGTTCTGCACTGTCAACTACCGTATATAGAACTCTTTATGGTCTAAAGTTCACAGCCGTGTTTGAGACATCGGCTAACGAATGATGACAGTTGCTCAAGTACCCGTGCCTAGTCAGTTTTTCATAATCTGATTCCCATTGACCTATTGCATCATTTCATTGTGCACAGATTTGAGAGGATCAGATGAATGCCAACAGTTGGTGTGTTTTTTTCTTTTTCCTCAAAACGGGTACGTTTTTGGTGGAACAGGTAACCACTCCCACAATTCTCGCCTAAAGAATTATGTCAACTTGCCCTCCCTTGGAATCTCTGGCCTTAACTATCGTAAATCCTTCCTCATTGGCCTACCTCTCCATAGGCTATCCCACTCCAGCCTGTCTGTGTCTTTCACCCCAATCTGCCAAACTGCACTCGCTTCAGCTTGCCCAGCAAATAAAATGACCAACAATATCCAAACCATTCACAATTCTGCTCCACGCTACATCACTAAGTTTGTCTCAAAATATCACCAAAACTATCCTCTCTGCTCCTCCCAAGACCTCCTTCTCTCTAGCTCCTTGTCTTCTCCTCCCATGTTTCCATCCAGGACATCTCCAGAGGCTCTCCCATGCTCTCGAACTCCCTACACCAAGTAGCCATGAGCCATGACTTGGATGACTGAAGACCAGATACAATGATCAGTCATAACATTATGACCACTGACAGGTAAAGTTATCTCCTACACCACATGTGTCAAACAGAAGGCCCGTGAACCGAACCTGGCCCGCCAAGTCATTTCATGTGGCCCTTGCACCCGGGGCTTTTTCCAGTCGGCACGTGGTGGAACTCCATTCTGCCACCTCCGGCTCTCACCCTGCGCTCCTTGCTCACCACTGTCACTTGTAAACACAGAAGCCTTCTGTATTTACAAGGACAGCTTTCCTCTTGGTGTCTCTCACAGATCCCTGTCTGCTCTGCCCTCATGGCAGGGACAAGGGAGATGCGGATGCAGGTGCACTGTGGGATGGGACATCAAGCGGTTAGCTGTACTGTGATCCCCATCTGTACCCGGGTGCAAAGATGCCGATCAAGGATCTCCTTGCAAGTGAGACAGAGAAGCCGAGCCGGCATGCTGCTGGAGGTACTAGAGCCGAGCTGGGTAGGTGAGATGCGAGGAAGCTTTTGGGGTGGAGATGAGGGTAGTGGAGGGAGATGTGTGCAGAGTTGGGGGATGTTGGAGAGTGGTGCAGAGGTCAGAGCTGAGGAGGGTTGAAAGTGAGATGTGGACAGCCTGTGAAAGAGAGCTGAACCATCCACACTGTGCATAGCACACCCCTAAACCCTGCACTATGTATGTAACGCACTACTCAACCCTGCACTCTCTACATAGTGTACCCCTGAACTCTGCACTCTGTATGTAGTGCATGCCTGAATGCTACACTCTGTGCATAGCACACTTCTGTACCTTGCATTCTGTACATATCACACCCCTAAACTCTGCACTTTGTACACCATGTACTACTGAACTCGGCCACGACCAGAAATGATATCATCTGACTCCTCACGACGTGTTGCATCACTGATCACGTGACTTCAAGGGCTGAAGTCACGTGATCATTGACGCACGTGTCAGGAGGAGCCCGGTGTTGTAATTTCCCGTCACGGCCAAGACTGGAAGTACTGCTATATGTAAAGCCGTTTGTCGTGATTTTAACTGTAAGTTTACTGCTTTTTTAATAAACAAATATATTGGATTACTACACCATGGAGATTCCTTTATGTTGCATGTGAACGGTATATGGAAGGAAGTGAGGACCTGTCTAAGATATCACTGGTATCCGTGGAAATCTTTTACCTGTCTGATTGGAGGTCCCAGGAGTAGGAATTCATTGCTTGGACCGTGGAGTCACATATTACATACAAGCCCAACTAGAACTGTAGGGGCCTTTATCTGAGGTGAGAGGCCTTTATCTGAGGTGAGAGGCTGGAGCAAACCACTGGCGCACTACAGAGGGTGGAAGTTGTATATGATCTGGATTTATTGGATTCCACCTTTCTTCACACAAGCACCTTCATTTATGAACTTTTTCTGATTGAGCACTTTATTTATATATTGCATTGTCACTTTAAATACTGTGGCACCTTTATGGTGCTTGAAGATTACATTATTGGATGTTTATTTACTGCACTGTCACTTTTCTATTTTGCACTTCATGATTAATTGAAGATTCATTTGATGTTATTGTTCATTGAGTGAGCGCCACATATACCTATATATAATTATCACTGTGTGGGAACATCTTTTCATGTTGGCAGCTACTCAGCTTTATTGATAGTTATTTGGTTTGCGCATTAATAATTTAACACGGTTCTAAAAAGATGCAACCTTTACTTGGCCCATCATGGAGGCATGAGTGAATGCACTACCAGCCACCTCCAGTTCTAGCTTATCAAGGCCTTACCATCTGTCGGCAATATCTGCTGTTGCTCATAGGCGCGAGATTGTCATCCATTCCAGTTTGGAACAACGAGATCTTGTGATTGTCATCTCATGTTTATTGGTACCTTTAATACGACTACATGAGCCATGACTTGGATGACTGAAGACCAGATACAATGATCATAACATTATGACCACTGACAGGTAAAGTGAATACCATTGATTGTCTTGTAACAATGGCACCTAAAGGGTGGGATATAGTAGGAGGGAAGTGAACATGTTGTCCCTCAAGTTAATGTGTCGAAAGCAGAAAAAATGGGCAAGTGCAAGGATTTGGGTGACTTTGACAAGGGCCAAATTGTAACACCTAGACTGGGTCAGAGCAACTCCAAAACTGCAGCTCTTCTGGGTTGTTCCTGGTCTGTAATGGTCAGGACCTAACAAGGAAGAAAAACTGGCGGCACAGTCATGGGCGGCCAAGGCCCATTGATACATGTGACGAGAGAAGGCTGGCCTATGTAGCCCGATCCAATAGGAGAGCTACTGTAGCTCACATTGCGGAAACTGTTAATTTTGGTTTTGATAGAAAGGTGTCAGAACACACAGTGCATGGCAGTTTCTTGTGTATTGTGCTGCGTACCCTCTCAGGGTGCCCATGCTGACCTGTATCTACAGCCAAAAGCACCTAAAATGGGCAGGTGAGCATCAGAACTGGACCACAGAGCAATGGAAGAAGATGGCTTGGTTTGATGAATCACATTTTCTTTTACATCATGTGGATGGCTGTGTGCGTCACTTACCTGGGGAAGAGATGGGACCGGGATGCAATATGGGAAGAAGGCAAGCCAGTGGAGGCAGTGTGATGCTTTTGGGAAATGTTCTGCTGGGAAACTTGGGTTCTGCTATTCATGTGGATGTTACTTTGCCTCAACGGGTCAGGGCTGTTTTGGTGGCCAATGGGGGATCTTCTCAAAATTAGGTGGGCGATCATAATGTTATACTGAGTGGACATAATGGTACAGCTAATCAGTGTATATCCCTGCAGATGACCTGCACGTGTACAGCATGCATAATTCTCCACAGTCCTGTTACCATAGGCAAACATATGTATCTGTTGCACACAATAAACTCAGTGATGACATTTACTCAAGTGAGATAACCGTTTTGTTTCTGTAGGTATATCCTGAGTGTATACAATGAGCACTAGACACCGTATTGTATGAAAGCTAAGCTTACCAGCATGCCCATTGTGTATAGTAATAATGGGCACTTCACACCGGAGTCGAAAACAGTTACAGCAGCTGATCAAAACAGACATAGGAAGAGAAAAATTGAGCAACACAATGTTGAGCTCATTAAATTTTAAACAAACCCTGCAACCTATTTAGGTGTGCATTGTTATGGAGCAAGATGAATTATTAATGTCTAGGGATTGGACCCATTTAACCCCTTTTACATAGGCTACAGATAGACATGAGGAGACAATCAGTCCATTCAACAATTTTCTTACATATCTATGGACAGCATAAGCTTCAAGCAAGATCTCAGGCAATTAAATAGATGAAACACAACGGAAAACCTTGTCTGACTCCACTGGGTAGTTATAAGGCCGGTGTTCTGTTCTATCTGTCTAGACCAGGGGTGTCAAACTCAATTTCATCGAGGGCCGCATCAGCATTATGATTGTCCTCAAAAGGGCTGGTTGTATCTGTAAGATTAGATGTCCAGCGCATCCCCTCCCCTTACATTAGATGTCAAGAGCCACCCCACCATCAGAAGTTGAGTCCCCTACTCTCCCTAACATCACAGAGCACCCCCTTTCTTTATGCTGCTGCTTGGAAGAGGCTGGATGCATTGCTTGAAAGCAGAAAGTAGGGGTCTGAAGGAGGACCAGAGGGGGGCTGGAGCTCTCCTGCAGCTGCAGGAGAGGTGTGAGGGCCACATGAAATGGCCTGGAGGGCCGGATTCGGCCAGTGGGCCTTGTGTTCGACACCTGTGGTCTAGACCAACCATTCCCAACAAGGGTTCCTCCAGAGCAGGGGGCTCCAAACTTCCTAACCAAAGGGCCAGTTTACTGCCCTTCAAATGGTATGGAAGGAGACTGTGGGCAGTGTCCTTCAAATGTTAGGGAAGGAGACTGTGGCCAGTGGCAGGAGAAAATGCCCCAGCATCACTGGAAGTAGACAAGTTCTCAGACTTGGTGGTCAGTTGGAGTTAATAAGTTATATAACACTCGTGGTCAATAGGAGAAGGGACAGTGCTCCATCACTGGTATTGGTAAGAGAAATAGTGTCCCATCAGTAGTGTCTGTAGGAAGAATAGTGATCAATTGTTTATATCCATGGGAAGAATTCTGCCCCATCTTTGATGTCAGTAGAAGGAATAGTGGTCTACTGTTGGTGCCAGCAAAAAGAAATATTCTTTCATAATTAGTGTCAGTGGGAGGAACAGTGCCCCACTCTTGGTGCCCTTTTAAGAAATGGTGTCTCATTGTTGGTGTCAGTAGGAAGAATAGTACACCAAGGGCCAGATAAAGGCAAGCAAAGAGCTAAATGCAGCCCGCAGGCCACAGTTTGGAGACCACTGCTCCAGATTTTGCTTGGGGTTCCTTGAGCAAGGAACGATTCCTGACTCTCAGGTTGCACCTGACACCAATGATCCTTTTAGCTATTTGTAAGATTCTTTCTATTAACCACACATGAAAGGAGCATTCTTCCCACTGACCACCACACTATTGTACAATGGGCTGTAGACATTGGGGTTGGTTTACCAAAACTGGAGAGTGCAAAATCTGGTGCAGTTCAGCATAGAAACCAATCAGTTTCCAGGTTTTATTGTCAAAGCTTAAAGAGGAACTCTGGCCGACCTCCCCATTTTTGTTTTTGTCCCACTTACCTGATGGGGGTATCTGGACATTTCAGATACTCACCCATCTAGTGGATCCAGTGTTGACCCGCTGAGATCATCTCATGCCTGGTCACAGATCCATCCTATGCCGCCATATTTTCCCTAACGTCATTGAGAGGCCTGCAAGCTTTTCCAGGTTCAGAGGTCGGGCCTCTCGATGACAGACCAATAGGCCCGTCATATCCTCCTGTTCTTGAATAGAAGACTATGCCTCCTGGTACACGTGGCGTACATATCCTGGGAGGCACAGTTGGCAGCTTGCATGTTATTCGTCTAATGGATGGGGAGACGGGGCAAAAAATGATGCCCTATTCCAGCAGAGGAAAGGAGGAGGGGTGGAGAGGTGGGATCGTCTTCGGGAGGGTGAAGGTCTGCTTTAATTGAACAAGCTGAGTTAGAAGCTGATTGGCTACCATGCACTGTTGCACCAGATTTGGCCCTCTCCAGATTTAGTAATTCAACTCCACAGTATTCATGAGCCGGGGTTCCCGGAGACCAGAATATTATTTCAAGGGCTTCTCTGAGTTAAAAAGGTTGAGAAAGGCTGGCCTAAATGAAGGATTGCTATACGCATGGTGCCAATAAAACTGTTATTCTGAATTCTATTACACACTAAGGGATATTATAAAGTTCTTGAAGTGTATCTAGAGACATTTTTTTCAATTTTGGATAATTAAAAGGATTAGAACCTCTGTCAGGTTTGTATCACTGTCTGTGTCTCCATTGGGGAGATTCACCCTCTCTATGGGTCCAGATGAACACTGTTACCAGGACTGAAATGTAACCACTTAAGGACCGCCTCCTGCACATTTACGTCGGCAGAATGGGAATATCAACGTACAGGTACGTTGCTCTTTAAGAGCCCAGCCTTGGCGCGCTGGCGACCCGGTCCTGAGCTCCGTGACAGTGGCACCCACGGACCCGATCGCCTCTGGTGTCCCGCGATCGGGTCACAGAGCTGAAGAACGGGGAGAGGTAAGTGTAAACAAACCTCTCCCCATGCTTCCTAGTGTGACTGACACTGATTGGCTGTTCCCTGTCATCGGGAAAGACGATCAGTGATGTCGAATGTCAAGCCACGCCCCCCTACAGTAAAAAAAAAACCACACACGTCACACTTAACCCCTCCCCGCCCCGTGGTTAACTCCTTCACTGCCAGTGTCATTTACACAGGAATCAGTGCATTTAAATAGCACTGATTGCTGTATAAATGACAATGGTCCCAAAAATGTGTCAAAAATGTCCGATGTGTCCGCCATAATGTCGCAGTCACAATAAAAATCGCTGATCGCCGCCATTACTAGTAAAAAAAAAAAATATTAATAAAAATGCTATAAAACTATCCCCTATTTTGTAAAAGCTATAACTTGCGCAAACCAATCAATAATCGCTAATTGGGATTTTTTTAACCCAAAATATGTAGAAGAATACGTATCGGCCTAAACTGAGGAAAAAAAAATGTTGTTTATATATTTTTGGGGGATATTTATTATAGCAAAAAGTAAAATTTTTTTTTTCAAAATTGTCACTCTATTTTTGTTTATAGCGCAAAAAATGAAAACCGCAGAGGTGATCAAATACCACCAAAAGAAAGCTCTATTTGTGGGAAAAAAAGGACGCCAATTTTGTTTGGGAGCCACGTCGCACGACCGCGCAATTGTCAGTTAAAGCGACGCAGTGCCGAATCGCAAAAAAGGGGCCTGGTCCTTTGGCTGCAAATTGGTCCAGGGCTGAAGTGGTTAAGGAAGATTTGAGTTGTGCAAAACAGGAATAGAGGGGATTTTTCTCACTTTGGAGAGATTCTCTCTGTTGTGTGTCAGGGGCAGGAAATAAAGGAAATCTCCCCAATGGGACACAAGTATAAACACTGACAGGGATTGTAAAATGTGTTCAAATCTATTTTCCTCCAATATTTTTTTTATAACAGGCTGCATTCATCATGCTCTGATTGTTTATGGCATTCTCTGTTATGCTAAATCCCCCCCCCCCCCAAACCAACATGGATCCACCCCCATCCCAAAAGTGACTGGACCCTAGTTCAAAAACAGAAAAAGTCTCCTAAGATTTCCTGTTGGAGGGTGGCTATGATCGTTCTCCGTGGTCCCGCAGTGTTCACATTGTAGCCACCCTATGGTGCTTCATTCCTGAGATGGACCAGGGATGATGGGCTATGCTATGTGTAGTGTGCATAGAGTAGGGCACATGATCGCAAGTAAAATGAACTGCTCAATTCCAAACAAACGGAAGTGAGAGAGAAAAGGAGAGGTTCCAGACATGGGCGTCCGCAGGTAGGGGTAAGGGGGGGCATGTGCCCCCCCCCTGGAATCAGGGATCGGATCAGGAGTGATGACCCCCATCACCCCTCTCTGTCACCCCCCTCTCTCTCTCTCTCTCTCTCTCACCCCTCTGTCTTTCACCTCCCCCTCTCTCTGTCCTCCCCTCTGTCTCTCTCTGTCACACTCCTCTCTGTCACCCCCTGTCTCTTTCTGTCACCCCCCCCCCCCCCCCCACATGTATGCAGTTTCTGACAGTCTCTTGGGCCATGTATGCAGTCTCTGGTCATCTCTTGTGCCATGTCCGCAGTCTTACAGTCTCTTGAGACATGTATGCAGTCACTGACAGTCTCTTGGGCCATGTCCGCAGTCTCTGACAGTCTCTTGGGCCATGTCCGCAGTCTCTTGGACCATGTCCGCAGTCTCTGACAGTCTTTTGTGCAATGTCTGCAGTCTCTGACCATCACCTGTACTATGTCTGCAGTCTCTGACCGTGATAATGTGCTAATGACATTGTCGAAAAGGGTCAGAGCATGGGTGACCTTAAAATGTTGCCCCCCCCCCCCCCCTGAAAAAAGTTCTGCGGACGCCCATGGTTCCAGAGCTCATGGAGGACGTTATAAGGACACAGATAAACACAGTAAGAAACAATTTAATGAAAAATAGATTACAGCGCCAAGTAGTGAATGTGCACTATATTGTCAAAAGTATTGGGACACCTGTCTTCACACGCACAGGAACTTTAACTGTTTGCCGCCCGCCCACCGTCAAATGATGGTGGGCAGCTCTCGTTCTGGGACAAGGGGGGGGTGCAGCATGGCGATCGCGGCAGCGCCGTGTCCTAGCAACCGATCTCTGTAAAGAGCCACATCCGAAGCTCTTTAACCATGTGATTGGATGTGTCCAATCACAGCCGGTCACATGTAAACACGAAGATGCCGGTAATCGGCGCCCCTCGCCTCACACTGACAGAGTGTGTGGTGAGGAGAGCCGGTCAGTGGCATCTCCTCACTGGGAACATCTAGAGATGTAATCAGGGCACTGATCATCAATTCCCTGATTACAATATAGCGCCAACTGTGTCACCAATAAGTGCCCACCACTGCCCACAAGTGCCACCAATCAGTGCCCATTAGCGATGCCAGTCAGTGCTGGCTATGAGTGCCGCCTATCAGTGCTGCCCATCACTGCTGTCTATCAATGCCCATTAGTGTTGCCCATCAGTACCGCCTATCCATGCTGCCTATCAGTGCCCACCAGTGCGGCCTATTAGTGCCCATCAGTGCCCATCAGTGCCACCTAACAGTGCACATCAGTGCTGCCTATTAGTGCCACCTATCAGTGCCCATAAGTGCGGTGTGCCTCCTCATCAGTGCCCATAAATGCCACCTCATCAATGCCCACTAGTTCAGCCTATCAGTGCCCATCAGTGCCGCCTCATCAGGGCACATCAGTGAAGGTGAAAAATTACTTAGTTACAAAATTTACTGACAGAAACTAAGTAAAGAAAATGTTTTTTTTTTTCAAAATTTTCGGTCTTTTTTTTTGGTAAAAAATAAAAAAAACCATCAGTGATTAAATACCACCAAAAGAAATCTCTATTTGTGTGAAGAAAATGCTAAAAAAAATTTTTGGTACAGTGTTGCACGACAGCGCAATTGTCATTCAAAGTGCGACAGCGCTGAAAGGGGGTATAAGTGCCCGGTAGGCAAGTGGTTAATGGCCTCCCAGTCTTAGCCTGTAGGGTTCAATATTGAGTTGGCCCACCCTTTGCAGCTATAACAGCTTCAACTCTTCTGGGAAGGCTGTCCACAAGGTTTAGGAGTGTGTCTATGGGAATGTTTGACCATTCTTCCAGAAGCACATTTGTGAGGTCAGGCACTGATGTTGGAAGAGAAGGCCTGGCTCGCAGTCTCCGCTCTAATTCATCCCAAAGGTGTTCTATCGGGTTGAGGTCAGGACTCTGTTCAGGCCAGTCAAGTTCCTCCACCCCAAACTCGCTCATCCATGTCTTTATGTGGGGGAGGGAGCACGCATTATGTCAGAACTATGCCCTGATTCATTCAGCGGGATTGTAAGTCCCATCATGGCTTGCCCCAGTGTGCATACATCCCTCATGCCTTCTTTTATGTAGTAATCTTGGGCTGCTCAGGCAACATCAGCACGCTCCCCTGTTTTCCAACCTTCTAGCACTCAGGAAAGGGTGGCTCCAGAGGACCATGTAAATGAAAGGAGTCACCCAGACGTTGAAAGGCAGGTTAGTGCTCGGGGGACCTGCCTAATCAAGGGAAAAGAAAACCTTTCAAAGGTGAAGAAGTAGTATGCACTGTAAGGCCTTGTTCAGATCTCACGTAGCTTATGATTTGTAATGCAATGTCTTAACAAGGCAGGATGGGATGATGCCATGTCTGGGAGTTTTTCAGCCAGGCTTCAGGAGGTACGTCAATGGCCTTCACCTAAATCAAGGGCATTATCCAACTTTGGTCAGAGCTGCACATTTCGTTTATATGCACAGTAGCCCTGTACCTGCACAGGCAGTTTTTTTCTTTACCAATGTAGGTGGGTCTTCCAGGTCTAAACATGGTAAACGCCAGTGGTGAATTCATCATCGGCGAATGTTTGGTGAAAGTCACATTCATCTCCATAAATCTGCCCCTAATGTGTTCATTATTATTGTAGGAATATCTTCCTGTAAATCCAATCCCTTCCACTGATAAACGATCTGAGTACTGTGTGTGTTCTTCAGAGGTTGGACATATCCTGTATATGTCTGTCCATCATCCTCAGTCACATGTCTGCCTGTCTATGGCCACCAGTATATATAATGTGCAATTCAGTCCAGACCATGAAGAGTTAAGCCCCATACACACGGTCGGATTATCCGATGGATTCTGTCCTATCGGACAATGTTGTCGTAAATTCCGACCATGTGTAGGCACCATCGGACAGTGTACGTCGGATTGTCCGACGGACAAAGTCCTATCTCCTGCTGGATAGATTTTTCGACAACAAAGTCCGATCACACCAAATCCGATCGTGTGTAGCGTAGTCCGACGGACAAAGTGCTACGCATGCTCAGATCACATTACAAGACCAAATCTATTGGCTACTAGCCTCTACGTAGTCCCGTCATAGGCAACAAACGTCACCACGTTCAGAATGATCGGATTTTCCGACAACTTTGTCCGACCGTGTGTACGCAAAACCAACATCGGACAAAGTACGACGGACCTGGTCCTCGGATAATCCGAGCGTGTGTAGGGGGCATAAGGATGTTCATTACCAAACACATGTATCCATCATCCAATAACACAAGTGATACTTTATTATACATCATCTATGGAGGATACAACATATCTCTCACAGTGTCACCAGTAACAGGCTATACATTCTTCTCATTTAAAGGGAACCTGTGATGATGAAGAAATATGGAAGGTGATATTGCTTTACTCATCATCCTCTATAAGGCCCCTTTCACACCAGGGCGTTTTTCATGCGGTACAGCGCTAAAAATAGCGCCTGTTCACCGCATGAAAAAATCCTGCCCCTTTAACTCCAGTGTGAAAGCCGGCGGGCTTTCACACTGGAGCGGTGCGCTAGCAGGATGACAAAAAAAGTCCTGCTAGCAGCATCTTTGGAGCGGGATAGGAGCGGTGTATTCACCGCTCCTATACCGCTCCTTCCCATTGATTAGAATGGGACACTGCGGTGAAACCGCGGTAATACCGCCGCAAAGCGCCGCTATGGCGGCGCTCTGCGGGGGGTCTTTAACCCTTTTTCGGCCGCTCGCGGGGGTAAAACCGCACAGCGAGCGACCGAAAACTGCGGTTAAAACTACGGTAAAGCAGCGCTAAATATAGCGCTGCTTTACCGTCACCGCGGCTCCCCGAAAGAAAGGGGCCTAAGTGTAGAGCATGAGGCTGTCATCCTGATCCTGTCATCCTGATCATTAGGCTGTCATCCTGATCCTGTCATCCTGATTGTTAGGCTGTCATCCAGATCCTGTCACCCTGATCCCGCAATGACTATTCTTATCCCAATCCTGATGTTGAGGCTTCCATTTTCAACTACCATTCTTATTCTGAGGCTGTCATCCTAATCCTTAGGTTACCATCCTGAACCGTTCATCCTAATCCTTAGGCTGCCATCAGGAATCTGTAATCCTGTCACCTTGATCCTCAGGCTGTCATCCTGATCCTGTCATCTTAATCCTTAGGCTTTCATCCTGATCCTTAGGCTGTTTTCCTGATTATGTCATCCTGATCGTTAGGCTACCATCCTGGCTCTTAGGCTGTCATCCTGATCATTAGGCCGTTATCCTGATCCTGTCATCCTGATCATTAGGCCGTTATCCTGATCCTGTCATCCTGATCATTAGGCTGTCATCCTGATCCTGTCATCCTGATTGTTAGGCTGTCATCCTGATCCTGTCATCCTGATCCTTAGGCTACCATCCTGAATCTGTCAACCTGATCGTTAGGCTGTTATCCTGATCCTGTCATCCTGATCCTTAGGCTATCATCCTGATCCTTAGGCTGTTATCCTGAAGCTACAATCCTGATCCTGTCATCCTGGCCCTTGGGCTGTCATCCTGATCCTTAGGCTGTTATCCTGAAGCTACAATCCTGAATCTGTCATCCTGATCTCTAGGCTGTCATCTTGATCCTGCAGCTGACATTCTTATTGTTAGGTTGATATCCCCATCCAGCAGCTGTCATCCTGATCCTGTTGCCCTGATCCTTAGACTGTCATCCTGATCCTGCAGGTCTCTCCTCCTCCTGCAGGGTGTGATCTTCTCATTCTGCTCCCAGGTCGGTGACATAAGGAGAAGGATGACACCCCAAGAGAGATCTCCATCCCGCCATCCCCGCACACCAGCTGCTATTTCAGATGAGGCTGATAGAGGCAGCTCTTGCAGTGACCTCTGTGTGTCTCAGTAATCCTCCTCCCCCCCATCGCACAGTCCTGTCCCCGGACACGTCTCCTCTCCTCCCCCTGTGATGACGAGTCCGGCCCTTCAGCACTCTCCTCCTGTAGGTGGCGCTCCTCCTCCCCCCCCACACCTTTATATAAGGCGCTCCCCGAGGCTGGTGACGTGTGCAGTGTGGGCGGGGCAGTACAGGTGCTGAGTTGTGCGGCAGGTGCGGGGAGATCAGAGCTCGGAGAAGAATCCAGCGGGAGGAGTGAGACTACGGTGAGTGCGGGGGGCCCGCGGCCTGTGCGGGGCGGTGGGGCTTGTAGTGCTGCACGGACTAGGATTACATTGCATGGGACATGGATTACAGATGGAGCTTCTCCTCTTCACAGCACATTCCTCCCCCACACCTGTCTGGTGATCCGATCCATCTGTCAGTGTAGGGGGGAGAATTGCACACATCTGATCGGCAGAGCTGCCCATACACTGCCAGATTGCTTCTCATAGTGACCCCCCCAATTCTCCATGGGATCTCAGGATGGGTCACAGAATGCCAAACCCCCCACCTTCTGATCTTCTATTGATCAGTCATCTTCCAGCTCTCCATGCTTTGGCATGCTGGTCACCTTTCTCTTAAATATCTTTTTATTTAAAAAAAAAAAAAAAAAAAAAAAATTAAAAAAATATATATATATATTATAGAATATATATATATATAAATTTATTTTTTTTTTTAATCTTGCTATTTACTT
Source organism: Lithobates sylvaticus (assembly GCA_028564925.1). Lineage (NCBI taxonomy): Eukaryota > Metazoa > Chordata > Amphibia > Anura > Ranidae > Lithobates > Lithobates sylvaticus. Next base: position 559,149,992 of record CM053027.1, on the reverse strand, counting down.
TATAGAATAAATAAAAATTAAATACATTTTCTTAAATATCCATCTCCTTTTTATTGAAGCCGTTTCTCAGTGAACTGACCCTTTGCATAAAGTATATCTTGTCTCATTGATTTTAGTACTGGAATCCTAATTCATAGACTAATAAAATGATCCGGTATCTCCTCTCCCCATCTTAGTCCTCCAGGTTACTAATGCCCCCCTACCCCCCCTGTATCATTGTCCCCCGTACCCCCCCCCCCCCCCCACTTATATAACAGGAACAAAGTATCCCGGGATCAAAGTACACCCAGATAAATACACTTTATGATCCGGTCTTCCTCCGTGGCCTTGGTAATAGGTGTGCAGCAATGGCAATCCTCCTCCTCCTCCATCCAGTTCTAGCCAGCCCCGTCTTTTCTTTAGGACAGGTAACCTGATCGTGTACTCCTCTCCTGCACCTGTTATCGCAATAATCTGCAGTGTAGCGGGGATCTGTCAGTCTGTTGTGCAGGATAAGGTGTAATGGCGTCTGTACCACGAGGGAGATGACGGCATTTTATTGCTGCCGATTTCACAATTTTGTTTTCTATTCTAGTAGGAATAACGAGTGGCCAATAATGCGATCTGTTGATATTACATACATGGGGAATCTGATTTCCATTAATAGTTGGCAGATACAAACCTAGGTCTAGTCGTGTATCGGTTTCCGCCATCCAATCAAAATGCTGTCACATGTATGGCCAAATTTTCAGTGCTGATTCATTCACGATCATTTTTCCGTCCTGGACAGTTGACTGTTGCTTGAATTTGATCTAAACTGATCAGGAGGAAAGTTATGGACATGCAATCGGTGTCAGATTGATAACACTGCATATTGATTGGATAATAGTTGAAGCGTGTGTATGGCCCACATATGGAATAATATAATGGCTCCTGCTCATAAGTGTGGTGGGCGAGGGTCAATTTGCACATGCCTCCTTTAAAAAAAGAGGGAATGAGCCAGGCCTTGCTGCCCTCTGACTAGGGTAGGCTGGTGCAAAAGAACAGAGGGCGCCCCAGCCTAGTGCATTATCCCAGGGGTACTTTATTATATGAAGGTTAAAAACATACTCAGTGACGGTACACAGCATGTCCAGCCATCGTCTCGTGGCACAGTGGATAAAGTGACCCATAGTAGTCCAATGCCAAGAAGACCCCCCCCCCCCCCCCCCCCAGTTTCCAGAACCGGCTTGCTTGTTTCAAGGGTAAACCCTCTTCATCAGAGCCACCAGCACATCACCTCTGATTAAGAGGGTTTACCCTTGAAATCCGTAAGATGGTTCTGAATCCTGGACTACGTCGTCTTGGGGTTGGGTCTACTCTGGATCCCACACCACTGTGCCATGACCCGGCTTGGCATGCTGTGTACCTTCACTGTTTGAGCGTTTTTTAACCTTCATTAAATGTACCCCAGGGATAATGAACTAGGCTGGTGTGTCCTCTGTTCTATGGCTACCATATGCCTGGTCTCTCCAATGGTGTTGTGGTGGCCACCCACTGTTGCTTGGGGAAAAGTAAACAACCCATTCGATCAATATGCCAAACATGGGAAAGCGATTTCAATTGAAAGTGAAGAGAAAATCGCACTTGCTACTTGATTGGGTCTCTTTCCCTCATGTAAGCTTATAATCGCCTTACTTGAAATCTGATCATATTCATGAACAAAGTATCTTGGTGTCACCAGTTTATTTTCTGATCGATCTTCGAAAAGAATATCTTGGTCGACAACCCAGTTCAACAAGGTCACACACAGGGGAGTGCGATTCACGATGGTTAATTCTGATCATCTCTTATCAATCACATTTGTTTCCACCATTCAATCTCCTAATCTGGTTGTAGTACAATTGTATTCGTGAACAAAGTATCTCAGTGCTAATCAATGGCAAACAATGATTCCTCCGGGCCACTTCAACTCAGATTGATGTTATCTGGTCTAAATTGATCAGAAGGGGGAATTGGGGTTATTCGATTGTTTTGCTTGAATCGTAAAGTCAAAGCATGTGTGGTTACCATTAGTATGGAGAATGTGGTACCGAGCCTAGTATTTCAAGAGTGTTTTTTCCCATAAATATCGTGTATGGATGGATTGAGGTCTTATTTTCTGCTGTCTAATAATTATTTTCTCACATTTGGCACGATTGTACTGAGCTGTCCAAGTCTGTCCCCACGTCCCTTGCTGGTCTGTGCTCACGTTTTTACCGTATGACCTCTGGCAACCAGATCACTGTAAACCTTGTATGCATCGCATACTAGCACATTATGAAATACTTACCTTAGATCGCAGCTGTTGCAGGCGTCCCCGTACACCGCTGTGACTGGCGACATGTCTCCCGGGGTTATTTCCAGATTTTCGGGCTTCAGGCGATGTGATTGGTTGGAGCCGCAATAATGTCACTCCCACACATGCATGCGGGAGCTACTGGGCACGGCTGCTGAAGAAACGGCAGGGGCTAGCCGTTTTTCAGTATGCACGTGCTGATGTCAGTGCAAGCGTATATGGGAAATATCTCCGAAACCAAGCAGGTTTAGGAGATCTTTCCAGTACCTACAGGTGTACCGTCAGGTAAGCCTATAATAAGGTATAAGTGGTGTAACAGGGTTTACAACTACTTTTTAAAGTGGTTAAGGCTGAAGGTGGTTTACCGTCATGCATTCTGTGCATGAAGGTTAAAAACCTTTCAATGTGCAGCTCCCCCCCCAAGCCCAATATTCATCCAGTTATGTGCATGAGAGCCAAGGCTCTCCTGGGTCTCTTGCTCCTCATTGGCTCCTGCTGCTGTCAATCACAGGCGGGAGCGGCAGATGGGGCTGAGCTGGTGTTCTATTGAGAAATGCCTCCGATGGGCATGTGCAGTAACAAACGTCACTCCAGCTGATATGTTGATCCGCTGGAGTGATGTCAACGCAGTGCCTGCGCAGATCGTTCGAGGCCGCATTTGACAATCTAAGTACCAGAGGTGTAATTGTCAGATTCTGCCTCGCTATTGCGGGACGGGTTGTGGGTGTGTTTTAACCTGCCTTTACACACAGCCAAAACACGCAGTTTATCACAATGAACCCACTGTCCAATACAGGCAAAACCCGCCCCGTAAACGGCGAGGCAGAATATGACAAGTACGTTCTGCCTCCACTGTTTGCAAAGCGTTGGTTAATGCCTCCGATGTGCGCATGCGCTGCGTTGACGTCACGTCAGCTGGAGTGACGTTTCTGTTACTGCGCATGCGCTGACCCATCGGAAGCATTTTTCGTCGAGGGGGGCATCTCTCTTTAGAACATTGGCTCCATCTTATAGACACCGAGCTGGTTCAGGAGTGAGCAAGCGGCTTGCTATGGGTGGCCCTTGATGAGGGGGAGGGGCACCGAGCACTGGCAGAGGACCCAAGAAGAGGAGGCTCTGGGCTGCTTTGTGCAAAATCATTACACAGAACAGGCAAGTATAACACGCTCGTAACATATATATTTTTTTAACGCTCTAAAAGTATGGGACTTTGTATATTTGCCCCAATCATACTTGCCTAGGTGAATGTGGCATTGGTCTAATGCTGCATTTGTCCACCCGCTGGCTGGAACACTGAGAACCGAGCGATCCGACGCCGCTCATCGCTCCCTGCTAACAGCAATTCAGATCCACAGCAGAAGTACAGCCAAATGAGCTTTGGTTGTACTTTAACATGGAGGGCTGTTTAGAGGCAGAAAAAGTCAAGCCCCGTCAAATGCGGCATTTTTGACACCCCAGTGTACATGAGGCCTAAGTCCTAATCTGCATACTTGTTCCAGGTCAATGACTTAATGTACTGGGTCCTCTGTATAGTCAGGCATGGATAGGATGACGTATTTTTAAGAGGGGGGGGGAGGACAGCAAGGGGACACTTATAAGAAGGAGCAAATGATGCCAGCGAGGGACCCCAGAAAAAAAGTGACCGCTCTGTGCCATAGAAACAGGTAAGTATATAAATTATTATTTTTTATTTTTAGTTTTATAAGCTCCTAGAAGCTGTTAGCATTTTTTTTCTGCTCCTATAGGCTTATCCTATATCTTTTTATTATTTTTTTTTTTTGTATTTTTTTTTTGAGCTTCAACATCTAGGAGCAGTAAAAAATCGTTTTTGTAGTTTCTTGGAACGTTATTCCAAAAGAAATGCTGCTAATAGCATTTCTTGGGCTTTTTTTTTTTTTTTTTTACTGCAAAAATGCTAATCGAACGCTCCTAAAATGCTACTACAAAGAGCGATTTACCAGCAATTTTTATCCAGCATATTTTTTAGCGCTAGTGTGCATGGAGCCTTGAAAAGAACAAAACAAATCCTTGGCAAGTAATTTTTTTTTTTTGTATCCAATATAAAAAAAAAAATATCATTTACAATCACTAAGGTCTGTCTGGCCTAGGTTTTTGTATGTGACTATTCTGTACATATAAATGTTACGTTGTTTATTTGTAGTGGTGTGATCACTTTATAGTCTTTTTTTTTTTTTTTTTTTTTTTTTTTTTTTCTTTTACTGATCCGTATCTATTGGGTAAGCTGATACTTGCTTACTTTTATTTGTTTCGCTTCTGTTGGGTTTTGTTCCCTTTTTCTAATTCCCTCTACAGAGTGGCCTTTCTCTGGCTGAACATGTCTTCCTGGCTGCTGAATCGGCCTTTGTAATGTGTCCTTTACACTCGGGTTCTCCATTCTCACAGCCGGGCTGAAAAGGAGGAATAAACAAATCAAATGGTTATTTGTTTTATAGACTTAATCTTACGGAATTTGCTGGTTCAACTATTTATTACTTTTTAAGGCCTCGTGCACACTGGACCTATTAAAACTGCTGTAGCTGTAGAATGAGTTTTGTAGCGTATAAAATTTTTTAAAATTTTTTTTTGTAGGTTTAGCAACTATACTCCCACAAAAGATTTTGACTCAAACGCTGATGAACACCAAATAGCTGCATTTTTCAGGCTGAAAACGCCTCTTAAGGCCCCTTTCACACTTGTGCGACTACAAAATCGCATGACAAGTCATACTCCATGACTTCCTATGGGTACCGTTCATATCTGTGCGACTTTAACCACTTGCCGACCAGCCGCCGTCGTTTTATGGCAACAGGTCGGCTCCCCTGCGCAAATCGCTGTAGCTGTATGGCGGCTTGTGCACGCTGCAGGAGCCTGCGCGCGGTTTGGGTGGACTCCATGTCCGCCGGCGGCCCGCGATCGCCTAGTACAGAGGCAGAATGGGGATCTGCCTTTGTAAAACAAGGCGGATCCCCATTCTGAAAGGGGACATGTCAGCTCTACTGTTCCCAGTGATCTGTCATGTCCCAGTGAGCCCAGCCGCCCTACAGTTAAAACACGCTGAGAGAACGGTTAACCCCTTCCCTGCCAGTGTCACTTTTACTTTGATCAGTGCATTTTTAGAGCACTGATTAATGTAGTAATGTCACTGGTCTCCAAAAAGTCATTTGGGGTCAGATTTCTCTGACGCAATGTCGCAGTCCTGCAAAAAATCGCAGACCGCCGCCATTACTAGTAAAATAATAAAAAGGCCCTAAATCTATCCCATAGTTTGTAAACGTGATGACTTTCAATATACACCTATTGCTATTTTTATTTTTTACCAGAAACGTGTATAATGCATATCGGCCTAAACGTATATAATATATTTTTGATATGTATTATAGCAAAAATACATTTTTATTTCAAAATTGCTGGTCTTTTTTTTGTTTATAGCGCAAAAAATAAACTGCAGAGGTGATCAAATGCCACCAAAAGAAGGCTTTATTTGTGGGGGAAAAAGGACATAAATTTTGTTTGGGTACGACGTCGCACGACCACGCAATTGTCAGTTAAAGAGGGAGTAAAGCCTCTTAAAAAAAGAAAGACACCCTGCAAGGCAGGCATAATGAGCTAGTATGCATAGCATACTAGCTCATTATGAAAAACTTACCTGAAAACGAAGCCATCCTGATCCTCAATCTTCTTCGCCGCCATCCAGGGCCGGAGTGACTTCCGGGTCTCGCCGCTCCAGCGCTATCATTCGCTGGAGCGGCGATGACGTCACTCCCGCGCATGCGCACGAGGTCGGCATATCGCCATGATCTCGGCATCCTCAGTGCACCTGCACCGCCGTAGACAGCGATGCCTTTTCATCGCTAAATATCTCCTAAACCATGTAGGTTTAGGAGATATTTATTGGACCTACAGGTACACCTTAATCTAGGCTTACCTGTAGGCCAAAGTCGTATGGAAGGGTTTACTTCCACTTTAAAGCAACGCAGTGCCGCATCGCAAAAATGGCCTGGTCATTAAGGGAGGAAATTCTTCCAGCCCTAAAGTAGTCCCTGCACTACTTTGGTGCGATTTTATTTATTTTTATTTTATTTTTTGATGCCATTGAGGTCCATAGACCTAAAGGTTACACAGGCTTTGCTTCAAGTCGTGTCACTTTCAGGTTACACAGGTGTGAAAGGGGCATAAAACCCACTAGTTCTGTTTTTATTTTTTTTTATTTATCTGCCAAAAAATGCCTGAAGCCAAAAACGGCAGCTGTAAAAAATTTTGGTATATGAGGCCTAAATATCGGCGTTGTTTTTCAGCTTCTTGGCCCATTCTGGTGTGACTGTTGTGATCTCCCCTGGGGCAGTACAGCATAGAGTTAATGTGTACATGTGTAGAGATGACAAATGCTGTTGGAATGAGGGCAGCAATCATGAGAAGAGCATTTTGTGGTCACTGGGGTGTGACAGGTTTGTCTGGCTTACAGGTTGCAGTTTGTTCTGCTTTTGTTTTCTGCTCGTTGGCCCCTATGTAGTTTTTTTTTTTTTTTTTCCCCATTAAGGCTGGCTTCACACTGGGGCGGTGCGGGGCGGCGACGGTAAAGCAGCGCTATATTTAGCGCTGCTTTACCATCGTTTTTTCCCGCGGTATGCGGCCGCTAGCGGGGTGGTTTTAACCCCCGCTAGCGGCCGCAAAAGGGTTAAAAACCTCCGCAAAGCGCCGCTGCAGCGGCGGTTTGCGGGCGGTATCCCCGCGGTTTCCCATTGATTTCAATGGGAAGGAGCGGTATAGGAGCGGTAAATACACCGCTCCTTCACCGCTCCAAAGATGCTGCTAGCAGGACTTTTGTTGCGGTCCTGCTAGCGCACCGCTCCAGTGTGAAAGCCCGCCGGCTTTCACACTGGAGTGAATGGGGCCGGTTTTTTTCAGGCGGTACACAGGCGCTATTTTTAGCGCCGTACCGCCTGAAAACCGCCCCAGTGTGAAAGGGGCCTTATTGATCGGGACCCTTTTACCTAATTGGCGTATAACCATTTTCCTGTCATGTCACGGATCTCTGTACGATAGCGCTGTGTTAAGTGGTTGAAGCCTTTTACTTCTACTGCCCTGATTTTCTTGTAATTGCCGGAGGATGTCACTTTGCTCTATGGGAGTTTCTTCGGGTGTGTCTAGGCTTGGCATTGATTGATTTGTTAATCAAATCATGACCAATATGTCGGCATGTGAAAACAAGTGATACAAGTTTTGTAGGGTGTTTCTGTCAATATTTGAGAGCTATTACAATGATAAAGCAAGGTGCAAGGTCTGGAGCTTTCCTGTGAAGCGGTGTCATGGAGAAGGAATAGGAAAGGTCCTTTTAGGCCGCATCTTCATGGCTTGCATTTTAAGATTTGTGGTGGCCCTGTTGGCAAAGTTGCCATAAAAAAAAAAAAAATGGAGTCAGGTGGAAAATTGCCACATCCTGTCAGGTGCAGTTGGGCTTTTCAGGAAGCATGTTTTGGCTGCCTGAATACAATAGTTGGCAGTAGATACTCCAATCACCTTAAAGAGGTTGTAAACTTCCGCCCCCCCCAAAAAAAAAACCCTGCAAGACGAAGGCATAATGAGCTAGTATGCATTGTATACTAGCTCTTATGAAATGCTTGCCTCAGAACGATGGCCTGAAACGGCGTCGGCACTGAGTAAACTATTCTTCGGCACTCAGAGTATGGCCAACCTATTCTAATGGAGTTACTTCCTGGTTTGCGGCTCCGGCGCTGTGATTGGTGGGAGCCACCGGTCACGCCACAGATCCTGAAGAAACTGCACCATCAGGCCATCTCTTCAGTGCGCATGTGTCGATGACGTCGGCAGCGCATATACTGAGTATCTCAAACTGCAAGTTTAGGAGACATTCACACTACCTACAGTACGCAGGCTTCCCTGTAGGTATAAGTGGTGTAACAGGGTTTACTGCTTTAATCTATGCGTGTATGGCTAGCTTTATTTTGTAGTCGCTTGTCTTCTGTATATTTTGTCTCGTAATCTTCAGGTCTTGTTATCAACTTGTTTGACAAAGTTATACAATAATGCCTCTGGTTACAAGAATGTAAAATGTGTCAGAACTGCATCATGAGGATGTTGGGCCATGGTCAGCCTTTACCTTCAGGGTGTTGATGATTCCTTCATGTATTTTCATACCTGTGTTGGGCGGATCTCTAAGGCCCCATTCACATCTGAGTGTTTTGTAGCTTGCAGCCTGAAGCTACGAAGCACTGGAGGGGAAAAAAATCAATTCTCTATGGTTCACATCTCCACTGCAACGCCTGAAACTCAAACAAGTTCTGGAACTTTTTTTTTTAGGCAGATTTGGGCTTTTTTCTGCTTTTTACATTAGTGACCTTTTTTATCTGTGCAAAATCACATGACTTTCTGCCTGGAAACTCTACGCTCAGGTGTGAATGGGGCCTTAAGGCCGGGTTCAGACTGCTGCGATGTCCGAGATCGGAAATGATTCGCACTGCAGTGCAAATCATATGCGATCTCTGTGCGATGCGATTTCAGCCATACAGATAGTATGGCTGAATTCGCATCGCATTCGGCCCAAACTCGCACAGGACCCTTTTTTTGGTCCACAGCCGAATCGGATCGCATGGGTGTTCTCACCATGCGATCCGATTCCTGTCCGAGTTTGCAGATCGCACTGCGATATGCGAACTGATATGCGGGTGTCATTAACATTTCACTGACACTCCCAGCAGCTCGCATAGGGCAGTGTGAACTGCCGGCGGGAGACATGCGATGCGGGAACCCGCAGTAGATTTGTAGCGTTCCCGCACCGCAGCAGTCTGAACCCAGCCTAAATGTCAATATATTGCATCTTACCAGTACCTTGGACATGATGCATTTATGGTTTGGTTTCTTATTGTTTTTAATTTTTTTTTTTTTTTTTTTTTTTTTTAAAACTGCTGCAAGTTCAGAAAATGCTTGTCTTTTTTAAAGTGGCACTTTACCCCAGGGCTTGACAAATTCGCTTGGAATCTAGGAGCCAGCTAAAAATAGGAACCAGGTTTTATTTATATTTTTTTAACGGCCGACAAAATCCCCCCCATGTGCTTCGCTGCCCTTCACCGCTTACTGTGGCCGTCGGTAATGGCGGAGGCGATCCTGGCCTGACATGGAGACGATGGGGGGGCCCTCCGCCCATCTCCAAGTCATTGCAGGGCGGAAGCGACTTCAAATCGTCACTTCCGCCCATAGCTCTTAAAAGGGACATTTTAGTTTTATTCTTTTCAAATGAGAATTTTTTTTTTTTTTTAAATGCATTTTAGTTTAAATATGAGCTCTAAGGTCTTTTTGACCCCAGATCCCATCTTTAAAGCGGAGTTCCACTTAAAAATGGAACTTCAGCTTTAACCACTCCTCGCCCCCTTACATGCCACATTTGGCATGTAATTTTTTTTGGGGGGGGGGGAGTGGGGGCTTCATTAGGAGGGGGACTTCCTGTCCCACTTCCTCCTTCCGCCCAGGAACCGCCTAGGCGACTCCTCCCTCTAGGCGATCTCCTGGGACACGTGACAGGTCCCAGGAGATCGCCTATCCACTCCGGGAGCGCGGCTCGCGCATGCGCCGTGCGTGCCCGGCCGTGAAGAGGAAAGCTGTCACGGCCGGGTGCCCTTAGTGGAAATGGCGGCGCCGGCGAAGAGGGGGAGAGGAGCGACACCCCGTTCGGCCGCATCGCTGGACCGTGGAACAGGTAAGTGTAATTTTTTTTTAAAAGTCAGCAACTACACTTTTTGTAGCTGCTGACTTTTAAAAAGCCTGGAACTCCCCTTTAAGAGGACCTGTCGTGTTTTTTCTATTACAAGGGATTTTTACATTCCTTGTAATAGGAATAAAAGTGACCAAATTATTATTTTTTTTTTTTTTAAACGAACAGTGAAAAAAATAAAAAATTAAGTTAAAATAAATAAGAACATTTTGTTTTTTTAAATGCGCCCCGCCAAGCTCACGCGCAGAAGCGAATGTATACGTGAGTAGTGCCCACATATGAAAGCGGTGTTCAAACCACACGTGAGGTATCGTCGCAATTGCTAGAGCAAGAGAAATAATTCTAGCCCTAGACCTCCTCTGTAACTCAAAACATGCAACCTGGAGAAGTTTTATTTAAAGAGGAAGTAAAGCCTCTTAAAAAAAGACGCCCTGCAAGGCAAAGGCATAATGAGCTAGTATGCATGGCATACTAGCTCATTATGAAAAACCTACCTGAAAACGAAGCCCCCGAAGCAGTCGTTATCCACGATCTTCTTCGCCGCCATCCAGGTTGACTTCCGGGTCATCATTCGCTGGAGCGGCGATGACGTCGCGCATGCGCACGAGATCGGCATATCGCTGTGATCTCTGCATACTCAGTGCGCCTGTGCGCCGCTGTCTATGGCGCATGCGCTGTAGCCAGCGATGCCTATTCATCGCTAAATATCTCCTAAACCATGTAGGTTTAGGAGATATTTATTGGACCTACAGGTAAGCCTTAATCTAGGCTTACCTGTAGGCCAAAGTAATTTGGAAGGGTTTACTTCCACTTCAAACGTTGCCTATGGAGATTTTAAAGGGTAAAAGTTTGTTGCCATTCCACAAGCGGACGCAATTTTGAAGCGTGACATGTTGGGTATCAATTCACTCGGTGTAACATTATCTTTCAATATACAAAAAAAATTGGCTAACTTTACTGTTTTATTTTTAATTAAAGTGTTGTTTTTCCCAGAAGTGCGCTTGTAAGACCACTGCGCAAATACGGTGTAACAAAGTATTGTAACGCCATTTTATTCTCTAGGGTGTTAGTAAAAAAAAGATGGGAAGGAAAACAGGCAGGGGAAGCTCCATTAGCATTGGTGGTTGTCTTGTCATACCAACGGCCACCTCAAGAGGGTGCCATAGGACTGCAGAAGGCCGCAAAGCCCCAGCCTCAATTTCCCTGGCGTGGCCTAACGCGCCGGGGGGGGGGGGGGGGCGCTTTCGCACAGAGACTGGATACCCCAGCTGTGCCGCCCCAGGCACCAGGTCGCTAATTCTAGTCACAAATGCAACCTGGCACCGGGGTTTGTCGAACCCTGCTTTACCCATAACTTGATGGGTCTTTAGCAAGGAACATGCATTCTACATTAACTATGCCACCAAAATTATTGTGGGCTGTAAATTGCCTCCAGCATTGCTCCTGTTCTTGCTGGAGGCTGCCATTTTGCTGAAGCCCCAGCTGTAAATCATAAAGCAGAATTAAACCGATTTGATTTTATCAGTTTCAAAAAGTTTGACTTGATTATGTCCTCAACCAAACTGTCAAAAAATCAATTGGCTGGTTTTACGAACTGATCACATGTGCAGCACCATGGCAGTTGCAGATCAAACAGAAGCAGCTTCTGTGGTTGTTAAGATAAGAGGGTTTAATTCCACTTTAAGGCTGTCAGCAGATCGGCCTCTACAACTTTGGCAGTGCCTAAAAATTTGCATGAGCAGGGTGATGTTATACATGGCTATACTTGCAAAAGGGGCCAGCCTGAAGTGATCTAGCAGGACTTTAAAAGAAGTGCGTTTTTTTTTTTTTTTTGTAGATTTATACCTTGGTGGATGCTGCATCAGACTGATGCGGCATCTGTCCCCCGCCGCCTCTTCACTGAGAACCGAGCCACGAACACCGCCAATGGCTCAGTTCTCACCTCCCCGAGTGGAGAGCTGCTGACTGTCAATCAGCAGCTCTCCTTTCTGTTCATCCACGCTCATTGGAGCGCTGAGCTGTGGAGGGGCAGGGAGTGAACTGCTCAGTCTCCCAGCGGCTCAGAGGCTGAAACACCTATCAGTCCAGGCACCTGGCGGATCCAGACTTCCTAAGTCGAGATGACGCGGTGCCCGGACTGATTCCAGTGACGTCAGAGACCAGACTTCAGACTGCTCTCTGCTGAAAACGGGTCACAGGAGTGCAAAACAAATTGCACCCATAGAAGCTCAGGCTGGACTTCTCTAATTAGTTCCACTTTAACTTCATGTGCACTTAACTAAAATCTCAAACAATGTTTTCGGTTTACCCAATTATCTTTTATGCAGTACAAAACACCTTGTTTAGTGTGGAAGGAGGGGCGTTCTTTTGGTCCAAATACTTGGGTGGCAGTGCTGTTTCAGCCAGATTATCAGGTAAAAAGGTGTGTGGTGTTTTTTTTAATTTATTTTTTGATAAATTTAAAAAACTTTAAAATAGACTATTAAAATCCAAGGCAATCACCGTGCCACATACAGAACTCAAAGAAATCAAACTAAATTGGACATTAGGCTCCGTTCAGACAACTGCGGTGCGGGAACGCTGCGAATCTACTGCGGGTTCCCGTATCGCACGTCTCCCGCCGGCAGTTCACACTGCCCTATGCGAGCTGCTGGGAGTGAAATGTTAATGACACCCCCATATCAGCTCGCATATCGCAGTGCGATCTGCTAACTCGGACAGGAATCAGATCGCATGGTGAGAACACCCATGCGATCCGATTCTGCTGCGGACCAAAAAAAGGGTCCTGTGCGAGTTTGGGCCAAATGCAATGCAAATTCAGCCATACTATCTGTATGGCTGAATTCGCATCGCACAGAGATCGCATTTGATTTGAACTGCAGAATCATATCCGATCTCACACATCGCAGCAGTCTGAACCGGGCCTTATAGGAGGCATAAAAGTTAAAAGGTCAGCTTATCTAGGAATATTAAAATATCATTGCTATATTAAAGCAAATCCCAAACAGGTTGTTTTCCTGCTCCTGGAGTGGATTAGGGCTTAACCGAAGTTAATACTAATGATGCACATAGTACATGACTGGAAAATGGGTGCCCAATTGTAGCTCCAGATCCAGGTTGTCAATGTGTTCTTGCTATAGCTTCCTCAGGACTAGTTGGGTTGTAAATTGCAATGTCTGCAAATATTGGTCTGGGGGGGGGGGGGGGGGGGGGGGGGGGGGGGGGGGGGGGGCACGGACATAGGAACACAGGAGACGTTGACATGTTTTAAAAGGCCATTGTACCAATCACATGGGGCAGAGATTTGTATAACCCTGGGGGTAAATGCTAGTGGTAGTAGTACTAATAGGATTGGTGTATAACCAACAGCCACACTTCAAGTAGGACACTATGCCTCAAACGCGTATATATACACATTTACAAGAGGCCATAAATGATGGAAAGGTCGTTCTAGGTTTATGTAATTGGTTAAGGCCATCATATTGTAGGTAAAAATGGTCTTCCATGATCAGATTGCCCTGCAGAACGTTACCCCTAGATTCAGTATTCATGCAGATATCAGATACTGAATCCCCCGCCAGCCACCTCTGCACTGAGCAATCAGATTGTCAGATTTTACATGCGATTTTCGTGGCTATTCTAGCCAAAATCACAGAATGTTGATGGGGGAATTGAGTGATTTATGGATTTATTTCCTGCAGTCTATGGTTGCAGGGGAAAAAAATTGCTCAAGCTATGGCTGGCATTAAAGTGGATGTAAACCCAATGTCATCCTTTCTAAACTACTGCCATAGGGCTTATCTAAGGATATACATGCCTCCTGCATGTATCTTTACCTGTCAAATGTTTCCCCTCGGTCTGTTATGAGACCCGAAAAACTGCAGATTCTGTGGGTGGAGTCGTGATGTCAGTAGACTCCCCGCCCACCTCTACACTCCCCTTGTCAATATGCATTTTTCTCCTGTGTATTTCTTACACTGAACTTCTGCTATGATCACTAACATCCAGTGAAAAGACAGGAAAGTAACCACATGACTTCAGCTTGCCCAATTATGCTGAGGTGTGGAACATCCAATCCTGGCAGAGCAGCAGAAGAAAGGAGTGGGAGAGAATTAAAAAATAATGCATGTCTCTTAGGCTAGTGCACAAGATATGTAAATCACCTGTCACTCACAGCAAGGGGGAGGATTTGACAGTTTTTCTGTTTGTCAGGATTTATCTCACTGAACAATAGAAGAGGATTGCTCAGAGCTGGGTTAACTCTTTGTGGCAAGCCTGGGCTCAAATGATAGGAAATCTTATACTCTACATTATGACATAAAAAAAATTAAATGGGAATTGTATTAAAAAAAATAAATATCAAAAAATAAAATTTTGGGTTTACATCCACTTTAAGTCTCCACTCCACCTTCCCTTAGAGGTGCATAAATAGTCCCCATCATTGTTGGATTTTAGTCTGCCGTGACATGCAGGTGTGAGGGTGTCGGTGCTGGGCAGACCTGACTTGTATTGGAATCTGAAGTGGAATAGTAAGTGATTGTTGGCCTCACCCTTATGCTGGCAGTGTATTATGCAAGACTGTGCTGGGCCTGTTTTTTTTTTTTTTTTTTTTTTTTTTTACCTCACTGCAAATAACTTGCCGGCACAGCAGTCAGCAGAGGGTTTTGCCTTTTGTATCGTGTTGGCTTGTGCTGCCTGAGATTAATATTTACCTTTTTTTCCTCCGCAGGTTGCAGAAGATGGACTCACGCTTTAAAAGGGGCCAGTGGGCCTCCCAGTCTGTCAGAGTGACAGCGAAGGAGCTATCCCTTGTGAAGCCAAAGAATTCTGCGATCATGGAACGCTTTTCCAGGTAAGGCTCTTCTGTATGGAATATCTGATGCTTAATGATGATCACACTAGAGCTGCAGCATAATTACCGTATGTGTTTTTTTTAAATTAGGGCTGCAACTAACTATTTTCATAATTGATTAGTTGGCCGATTATTTCAATTTAATCGGATAACCTTTACATATTAACTAAATTATACACCACACTTAAAGAGGAAGTAAAGCCTATAAAAAAAAAATAAAAAAAAAATATATATATATATATATATATATATATATATATATATATAAATATCTATATATATAATAATAAAAAAAATATATATATATATATATATATACATACACACATACATACACACCCTGCAAGACAAAGGCATAATGAGCTAGTATGCATAGCATACTGGCTCATTATGAATTACCTGAAATCGAAGCTGTCCTCATTCCTCTACTTCAACCCCGCCATGATACCTGGAGTTACTTCTGGGTATCACGGCTCTGGCGCTGTGACTGGCTGGAGCCGCGATGATGTTGGGCATATGCGCTTGTGCCGCCACTAATGGCATGATCGCTGTTAGAAACGGCACACTCGGTGTGCCTGCGCCCGATGGCTTACCTGTAGGTTAAAGTGGTTGTAATGGAGTTTACAACCACTTTAAGTTTAAAATAAAAGGCAATTCTTAAATGTCTCTATATGCAGTGGTAAATATAAATCCAACTATATTAGGGAGCAAAATCTCTAATCCGCTCTGAGAATAACACAGGAGAGAGATGCTGTATATACTATTAGAGGAGATGTATACTCTATATACTATTAGGGAGTATCTGGTAAATATCGTCAGACTCCGATCCAATTTTTTAATTAAAGGAAAAAAAATGTAAGACCTTTTTGCAGATTTTCAGCCAGAACTGTAATATATTATGTATGACAGACTCCCTTGTCATAGGCAGGTGGCTTGATAAAAGCTCCCTGCACCTGCTGTCATTTATGCTGGCCATACAAAAACAATGTCTTCCTTCCAAAGAATTCATTTTAGTATTCGTTTTTTTTTTTTTTCTAATCGTTGGGGTCAAATCGTAATTGGTTTTCAACCATCGTGATGTGAAAATCCAAAGGAGCAAAATAAAAAAACTTCTTGGTCAAACTAATTTTCAGTGTAGGTGAACAACTCACTTTTGTTCAGAAATTACATTTATTTTTAAACTGAATATTAAAAGCAAGAGAAATTTTCAAACTATTTTTCATTCAGCGAATGATTATAGTCTGAAAATCGATACATGTATGGCCAGCATAAGACTCTGTTCACACCTATGCAGTTTGCTGTTTTTTTTCTGTTTCTGCGGTGCTTTTTGCTGTGTTTTTTGCACATGTGACTTTGCTCCGATTTACGTTTTTTTTTTTTTTTTTTTTTTTTATTTTAATTTTTTTCTTTTGCCCAATTTTATTGGGCAGATTAAAAAACGCAAATCAAGGGAACAACTCACTACGTGCTTTTCTGCAGCTTTTGCATTGAAGTATATTGAACCAAAAAAGCAATAACTGTTTTATGTTGGAAAAAAAGTCCTTGACCTTTCCAAATATGCAGCGGCTGAAAAAAGCATAGATGTGAACGTGTCCCATAGGAAACAATGTAAATGAACTGTAGTGCGTTTCTGTAAAAAGCACCAAAAATCTCATAGGTGTGAACCACGCCTAAAGACATTTAGTAGCAGCAGCATGGTGGTTTTTTTTTTTATTTGTATTTTTTTTTCTCGCCTGTTATAATGGGGTTAAAAATGAAAATGAGCCCTTTATAGTACTAAAAGAGCAGATAATCGCTACTATAAGATTTGTACAGAGCAGCCCCGATTCTCCTCTTCTGGGGCCCCGCGCCGACGCTTCTGGCTCCTCCTTCCTTCAGAGAGCCCCAAAAGCAAGCTGCAAAGTATATTTTATAAAGTGCCCCTATAGCAAAGTAAAAAAAAAAAAAAAACTTCTGCCTTTTTACAACCATTCACGTCCTACCCAGGACTACATGTCCCATGATGCATTGCGCCTCACATTCACAAGTTCTCCGGCACTTGCTGACATGTATGGATGGTGTACTAAGCTGTATGTGTGCTGCACTGTAACTCCTGATATGTAATCAAAAGAGGCATTATGTATGCAGGCCAACTAATTGGCTGGCCGATTAATCGATTATGAAAATAGTTGAGTTTTGGCCCTAGTGTTTTTTGTAGCGCACTTTCTCATCCTTTTTTAGTAGGAAACTAACTGTTAAACACAATCCTGCTAAAAATGCATGTGCACGTTTTTTTTTTTTCCTGCATTGTTCATGTTCTCCCATTGAAGTCTATGGTGTTAAGCACTAGGCTGCACTAAAAGAAGCCTCTGCACCAGGGCTTGCTGCTGCCAGAATACATTAAGACCCCTTTCACACTGGGGCCACAGCCACATTGACGCTAAAGTGATGCTCGTTTTAGCGGCACTTTTCAGACACTAGCGGTGAGCTTTTAAACCCAAAGGAGGGGTTAAAAGCCCCCGTGTTGCGGCACTTCCAAAGTGCTGCCCATTCATTTCAATGGGCAGGGCGTTTTGGGAGCGCTAAATACAGCGCCCCCAAACCACTCCAAAGATGCTGCTTGTTAGGACTTTTCTTAACGTCCCTCAATAGGAGGCAGTATTCAAGCGCTTTACAGGCGCCATTTCTAGCACTAAAATGCCTGAAAACTTCCTCAGTGTGAAAGTTCTCATCTGCAGCTGCTCCAAATTTGGAAATTCTCAAATAGTGGGGATAGCCAAAACATATTGATTAAAATTCTGTTGGTTCCGGCTGAACTGATCGAATTTTGATCAGTGTATGGGCTCTTTCACACGGGGCGGATCAGTGCAGATCCACCCCGTGGATAGCCGCTTGCTCAGCGGGGATCGCCGGAGCGATCTCCGCTGAGCAGAAGACAGGCCCGTCTCTGCACACGGCGCAGGGACGGACCTGTCTGAGCGCCGCTCTCCCCTATGGGAGATCGGGTGACGACGGACTGTAGAGTCCGTCGTCACCCGATGCGCTCTGCAGACGGATGAAAAAATAGGGTTTTCCTCCGACTGCAGAAACGGAGCAGAGCGGGCACGGACGAGAGTGGATGCTCATCCGCTGACACCCGCTATCCCATAGGGATACATGTATGTCCGTTTTTCATCCAAAAACGGAAGGATGAAAAACGGACCGTCCGTGTGAAAGAGCCCTATGGCTGATTTTGCTGCACCTGGTAATTACTAGCTTGTACAGAGCTGCATAGTACTTATTGGATCTAAAGTAGAAAATCTTATTTTTTTTTTATTTTTTCTGTAGGTTTTTGTACTTGTCAGTCTTATCAGTTTTCAGGTGTGGTTTTCTAGTTTGACTGCTGTGCGTTTTTGATTATGTGGCCGATAAGCAGCGTTCCCTTGTTCCAGTACAGGCAGACATGCAGCATCCTGTCCTGACCACTCCTGGGATGATTAGTCACAATCCGACTATGAAATCTGTTAACTCTTTTCTGTTTACTGAAGGAGACACGCCTGTTTGTAGTGTGTGAGAGGGTTATCTGCGTCTAGGATGGTGAATGTAATCTGGCAGTCGCCTTTTTTTCCTTCCATGGCTGATCAGTAGCTTTGGGAATGAATTGCATGTTTTTCTTTCTTGGGGCTCATTCATATAGAGGCCTGTACAGCATGCAAGAGCCTCTGTGTCTGGAGCTGTGTGCAGGCAGCCTATGTTGGTCAGTAGACAGTGGCGGTATGGACTTGCCACACGCTTGACTTTGCCAGGCATGCATGGACGGGTGTTCTGGCCTGAATGCAGACAGTGTGTTTTGGCCATATCTTTCACTACATGCCTGTCGGATGTGCATGAAAGTCTGTAAGGCTGCTGCATCTTCATTAACTTACCATTGGCTGCCTCCACACTACAGCAGATGTCTAAACGATCTGCTCTTGCACGCTGTACAAGCCCTTAAATCAGGAAAAACTGGCGTCCCCCCAGCTGTTGCGAAACTACAACTCCCACAATGTTTCGCAACAGCTGGAGGGCCGCCAGTTTGAGACCCCTACCTTAAGCCCTCATTCACATTGAATGTGACTTTGAAATTGTGTTGGTGCAACTTGGAAGACTACTAGGGCCAATTTAGACAGAAGCCAATTAATCTGCCAGCATGCCTGGAGAACCCATGCAGGCATAGGGTGAACATTCAAACTCCATGCAGGCAGCACTGTGATTGGGATTCAAACAACCCTAATGCTGCCAGGCAGAAGTGCTAACCACTTGGGTACTGTGCTGCCTACCTTTTTCTAGTCTCTAGACCCAGGGTTAACTACAACTCCCCAACCCCCTTAAAGGATGAGTTCACCTTTTTGTAATGCATATCTTTGCAATTAAAAAGCGTGTGTGTTTTAATCGCCTGCAAAGCATTGCACCTGTGATCAGCAGATCGCAGGCGCAATCTCTGGCTCTTGCAGACTGTCAGTGTATCTTTCTATGGGCAGGCAGATACACTGATAATAAAGTATAAAGCAGGTGTTAGGCCAATTTTAGCTTCAATTTAAAGGGTTGGTTGTAAAGGCTAACATTGTTAACCTTACTGCATTCTCTGAATTGAGCTAAAATCTTTCATTTTCAACCACCCCCTCAGCCCCTCCTAAATACTTACCTGAGCCCGATCTCAATCCAGCACTGTACCCGAGAGCAGCAGAGCTGCTTGCTGTCTATCCCCTTACAGCAGGGGTCTTCAAACTACGGCCCTCCAGTTGTTCAGGAACTACAATTCCCATCATTCCCATCATGCCTAGTCATGTCTGTGAATGTCAGAGTTTTACAAGGCCTCATGGGATGTTTAGATCCGCAACAGCTGGAGGGCCGTAGTTTGAAGATTCCTGCCTTACAGGCTCAGACAGCAGCAGGAGCCAGTGCCTCCTGCTGCTGCCACTAATCGTATACTAAAAGGTGAGGCCAAATCACACTGGTTGTCAATAGATGCACAAATCCCAGCTCAGAAGTGCAGCCACATATCTGCTCTGGCAAGCACTTGCTATGGGCCACTCGGAAGGGAGGAGCCGAGAGCACCAGTAGGGGACACCAGAACAGGAGCGTCAAGGCTGCTCTATGCAAAACCATTGCACAGAGCAGGCAAGTATAACATGCCTTTTTTACATATTTTTTTTATTTATTTTTTTTTATTTTTTACTTTACGATTGCTTTAAGATTCCCATTGGGTCATTCCATCCAGCAATTTTTGGCTTGACTATTTTAGGTCTGTAGGCAGCTGCAGGTGCTGTTGGCAGGAACTCCTGTTGGAGAACCTTACTAACTCCATTCCCCATGATAAGCTGGTGCTGAAAGTGACATGCACCTAATTTTGCCCTGTGAGTGGGCATCTAGGGCCCCTCTTTAGAGCAGTTGCTGATGCCTACAAGTCTAACTGTCCTCTATAGTCTGCTTTTATTTAGCCAATAAGTGGGCTGGCTGTATAGGTAATTTTTAATAAAAAATAAATTGTGCTAGATCCCTGGTGCCCAAATTGTGGCCTGTGGGCTTCTTGTAGCTTTTTTGGTATTTGTGGCCCTGTGCAGACCCTGGGAATGGGAGCATCGATTTAGAGTGGCTGCATGTATGGTGGTCTTCCAACAGTCTTGTATAACCTTTCCTCAGTCTGAGGGTTTCTTGCAGTGGGTTTTCAGTCTAAAACTTGTAGGTCCGCAGTATGACCACCTGTGTCCAGAGTTTGATCTGACTTCCTGTGTTCTCCATGGTCCCACTATGACTCGTTTCTCAGATATACTTATGAGGGTATGTAGTGTACATGACCACAACTAATGTGCACTGCTGACTCCAAACAAGACATGAGGGAAGGGGAGCAGTTTGATAGCTGCATAGAGGTCATTTATCACAAAATGAGCCATCTGGGGGGGGGATATTAAACCACAAGCATTCGACATAGACAGATGTCCATGGCAACCAATTAGGTTTCTTCTTTCCAGAGAAGCAAGGTGGTTATATTTGCTACGGCCTACTGCTCCTCCTTTGTTTTCAGCTTCTGTAAATCATAATGTGTTGTGCTGGAAAATATCTTGCGAACAGTCTGTTCCTTTTCCACTTGGTTTGTAAAGAGATCTTTGAACGGTTGGCTTATTTCCAAAGGTCCACCCATCATGTAATGGTGTATAGCAGCCTTTCTCAACCTTTTTACCCCAAAGGAACCCTTGCAATCATTTTCAGGTCCCAGGGAACCCCTGCTAAAAGTAGTCCATTGGTGGTCTTTGGGAAATTGTCCCCTCCGTTGGTGGATCGTGGGAAGAATGTTCCCTTTACAGACATGGCTCTGGCTATGCCAAGTGGTGTTGGACCTAGAACTATGCAGGCACATGATAGGTAATTTAGTCACAGCTCAAGGAACCCTTAGCCACCTCTGGAGGAACCCTGGTTGAGAATGGCTGATGTATAGGCACCCATGAACTTGGGTGGAGAAACTCGACTATTAAGCCAGTTTCAACGATTACCTCTGCCCTGTGTACCCTGCAGACCTTCTGGCTGGTACTTTTTGTGCTGCTATATAGATCATGGTGCAGACTGCCTGCATCTCTCTAAAGCTTGTAGGAGTTTTCATTCTCCTCTGACTGTACTATTAGACTGCGGGACCCCTGACCCTGTCTAGACAGTGCTGATTGGCCCTGTGCTGATCACATAAACCCTCTTACGATACACACCAAACTGAGCATGTGCAGCATGACTCCATAGACTGTGTTATCAGGAAATGATCAGGGGACAATGGGAGGATCAGAGAAGACAGGATCAAACAGCCTTTTTACACAATGCAGAAGATTAACACCTTAGCTTCCACAGTGAGTAGAACGAGCATGCTTTACTGCATATACAGACTGATTTTACTGTTGTGGGTTTAGTAACAATTTAAAGGTAAAAAGCTTCAACACTCTGGGCCCCCACCCCTTCCTAAGCACTTGCCAAGCACCACTCTCAATCCAGCTCTTTTGGGGGGTGGTCGGCTGAGCTCTGCTCTTTCTGGATTTACGGGCTTGGTTGGGAGCAGCAGAATCCATTGACGGCGAGGAAGAAGCATGGGGCAAGGCCAAGCTGCACTGTGTTTAGATGCACACAGCCTGGCTCAAGATCAAGCCTGCACAAGTGCCCCGTACCTAGCGGCTTGCTAGAGGTGGGGCTCTAGAGTCTTGGCAGGGGACACCAGAAGGTTTGGGGGCTACATGTGTGCAATACTTATGCACAGAACGGGTATGTAGAATGTCTTAAAAAAAAAAAAAAAAAAAAAAAGCTTTACAATCCCTTTTAAATAAGGCGCACTGGATATAGGATTGCATTGGGGGGGACTCTTGAAAAATCTTGATTAAGGTGAACTTGTAAGCTTTATGTGCAAGTCTGAATAGGCCCCAATGCCTTTCTCCTCTGGTCTCTGGATGTATTGGAAACTTAAATTTTTTTTAACAAAATCTGAAGTGATGAGAGCAGCAGAGGTTTGAGAGCCTGCAGAGGAAACTAATTAAAACTAATTAAAAATGAGAGCTGTTGCGTAGTGAATGTGTATGGATAATTTTTGGCGTATAGATCATTTGCCCCCCCCATTCACACCAAATTCGACTTTGTGATTTTGCTTGAAATTGTTTTATTTCTATTTCAAAGCTGTGTGCCAGTGCGACTTCATGCACAGATGGCTATGCAAGTCGCACCTGAAATTGCCAAAAATACTTGTATTAGTGCGGTCCCGGAAAGTCTGCGTCGCACTGATTTGAACAGTTCTATTGACAATAGGATGTGACTTTTCGTGCGAGTTGGACCTTTCAAAACATGTGACGCGTCACACCAGGGGTGAACGGGGGCTTAGTGTTTTAAGATTTGCCTGTGGATCTTGTCTTTCATTGGTGTAAGTTTAATGCAAACTGTACACTTTAATAACATTTATTTCTTGGTAGACAAGGCAACTATGAAGTTATCTAACCACATAGTAGATGAGATCATGCATGCTGCGGTGCCACAGCTGTACTTTGCTCACAGCTATGTGATTTTTAAATGTAGCAATATTTAAACTTTTTTTTTTTTTTTTTTTTTTTTTTTTATGCAGTGGTTGGAGTCGGCATATTTATTTTACCCCCTAGTACTGAGTGACGTAAATAAATGACAAGCTCCTTTTTTATTTTGGCTCCTTCAGCACATTACAGCTCATTATTTAGTTACTTTTTTACTTGTTATAGGTTAAAGTTTACCTGTTGCTAGCCTTGCAAATATTTCCATTCGAGGTAACTGAGCTTCTAATTCCAAGGAACACGTACGCCTTCCATCCGATCGTGCAGATTATGACCTGTATACTGGACCTGATAGGAGATGACTACAGAGTAGTGAGGATTCCAAACTCCTGATAACCTCTTCAGGATGCTGGAAAATCCCTGTTACTGTTTTTTTCTGCAAAATTAGGTTTGCAGCATGCATATGTGTTCACATGCTGGCTAAGGTATAATAAATCCTCAGACTTTTTTTTGGAGAAACTGCTGTGGGCATGCTAGTGACTGACTGCCCAGAGTTACTTTAACCACCTCAATACTTAGATTTCAGTCCCTCTCTCTACAGCCTCCGCTGCACAGAAGAATAAATGGGATGCGCTCTGGTTTTTCCGTTTATTTATAAACTGAAGCATATTAAACAGTTTACTTATGATTCAGTAGTGAATGGACAGTTAATGATAACTATCGCTCACTATGTTCATTCAAGGGCTAGTAAATGACATCTCCCCCCCCCCCCCCATGTGCCTGCAGCTGGTGGGGGGGAAGGGGCACACAGTGGCCCAGATAGCAGATGGAAGGGGTGCTAAAAGCAATCCCCTTGCAGTACAGCTGGAGGGAGAGAAGCTGGCAGTGGGAGACAGAGGTTTAGTGCCTGCAATAAGACAGTACAGCGGATCTTCCTGCTTAACAGGTGCCTGGCCCCCCTTTTGAACTGATGAGGCCTGGGCCCAGCACAGGAGGGCTGGTTGTACTGCCTTATCAGCGGCCCTGCGTACGGCATCAATGTGTGTGTTGGCCACAGGTGATTTTTATTTTATTTTTTTACGATGTTGCTTTAAAAAAAATCTTTGCTCACTGCTATTGCTGTAAAATGGAATGTTTTTATATTCCTTTTGACAGCAATAACACAGGTACTCTTTATAGAGATGGGGGGGGTTTCTATTAGACCCCCCATATTTTTGGGCTTCATTGCAGCCGATTAGACAGATGGGTCTGATTAGCTGCTCTACTGGCTTCTATGTGGCCAGTAAACAAAGCCAGTATTCTGTCGATTTGTGCATGCGCAGAACAGAAGGCCACTCCGGCTGATTTCCTGATCAACTGGCGTGACGTCACCATAGCGCATGCGCACATCGTAGGAGGCTGTTTTTCGACGGAAGTTACCATTTCACAGCCACAATTGAATGCTATGCAAACGATGGCGGGGACACTATTTGTCAGTGCCTCGCTGTTACAGGATGGGTTTTACAGTGTGCTCGAGGTCTGTTTTTGCCTATGTCTAAGGGCAGGTTGCAACACAGCCACAACCTGCCCTGCAACAGCGAGGCATTATCTGACAAATACGGTGTCCCTCCGCTGTTTGCATAGCATTCAATTGTAGCTGTGAAATGGTATCTCCTGTCAAAAAAAGCTTCCTATGATGTGTGCGCATGCGCCATGGTGACGTCACGGCATCTGATTGGGAAATCAGCTGGTGTGCCCTTCCGTTCTGTGCATGCGCGGGCACTTTTCGACAGGCGGCACTATTTGATAGAACACAGAAACCAGAAATGATAATGAAATGGTCATCACTTCCAGGTTCTGATGTCACACAGTGGGACAGCTTCTGTTCCTCTCACTGAGACCGGACCTGGATGCTGCCGGTTGCATTGTTACTGGGCTTCCTGATTGTTCCGGGAGAGTCCAGTAATGGCTGCCGGAGGGGGCTGGGACCCTCTTCCATCACCTTAAAAGTATTCCAGTGGCAGCCCAGCCGCTCGGAGCACTTTTACCTGAAAAAATTGCCAGCCCTAAAAATGTATACCAGGATCATGGCTGTAGTCTCAACCATGGTCCCATTAACTGCTTTCCTAACGTGACTTATGTAGCCGGTAGGGAAGCGGTTAAGGCCCCATGTACACCTGGGCATTTCATGAACTCATTAAAAATTAAGCATTTTTACACAGGTGTAAAAACGCATGTTGCGGCGCATTTCTTAGTGGCACGAGCGCGGCGGATGTGCTTTTTTTTTTTTTTTTTTTTTTTTTTTTCCAAGGGGAAGAAAAAAAAAAATTCAACACAACAAAGCTACTTGGGCGCATTGTTGCATGAAGAGCAGCCCGTTGAAATTAATGCATACAGACATGCGTTCAGGGACGCGGCAACCATTTTTTGCGTTTCCCAAAATGCCTAGCTGTGAATGTAGCCATATGGGGTCTCTGAGAAACTTTCGTATTGGCCCCCATGTGGTCTGGCCACTACCAGGATGTCTCCAGTTTTGCAGGTTTAGCTAACACACTGGATGGCCTAATATGCTGGTGATTTGGACTGCTTGCAGGAGAGAACTTTGCAGCAGTTTTGTTTTTGTTTTTTTGCCATTGATTTGCATTAAAGCCAAAGTGCTCTGTGTGGCTATAAGGCTCAAGTTTTGTATTGATTTTTATATTTGACTATTTTGTTTATTAGACGTTATGTTTTTTTTATCTTTTATAACAAAGTTCAGGCTAGACAGGTATCATAAAACAGGTGGTGGCCATTTGCCAATCTTTGTAATAATTTAACCTAGTTAATCAATTAACCTAGCAGATGGGTAATGGGTGGTTGTGGTGAAAGGCCTCCACCGCCTTAATGTTACACGGGGAAGCACTAAACAGTCTGATTATCACTTTTAGTCGCAAGCAATGCTCAAAATGTAGTGCATTTGCACAGGTTGGGCATGTATGGTTACCCTAATCCAGGGATCTACAAACTACGGCCCTTCAGCTGTTGCGGAACTACACATCCCATGAGGCATTGTAAAACTCTGACATTCACAGACATGACTAGGCATGATGGGAATTGTAGTTCCTGAACTGGAGGGCCATAGTTTGGAGACCCCTGCGCCTAATCCATTAAAAAAAAAAAAAAAAATAAAAAAAAAATCAATACCACAAATGACCACCAAGTGGCAGTATTTGAATTCAATGTTTTGGACAGCATAACTTTTACACACTGAATGTTTGTTTAAAGCAGGGCTAGGCAACCTTAGAGAGGTGGAGATCTACGGGAGAGTTCAAAGATCACTGGTCAGTGTCGCCTCCTCACACCTGATTTAAACCTCCTAATTGCAGGACTACCGTGTCGCAAATGTGTGCATTGCACGGCAATCATGGGTTTAAATCAGGTGGTGAGAAGGCAACATATAGCCTCCTCCATCACCTATCAACACGCACTCAGATCACTTTTTTTAGAGAAGCAGCACTTGTGCTTATTCACATTAAGTTAGGGGGTGGTAAAACAGCAGGATATAATGGTCTATGGCTAAGCGTAGAAAAACTGCAGGTGCACTACACCCAGTGCATATAAACCACAGCATATCTGTGTGAAAGCAGCCCTATAATGCCCAGTATATTGCTTCACACTGGCCTGAAGATCTCTTCTTTCCTGCTGCTGGCACCACTCTGGAGACCGCTGGAGTGCATTGGAATCACTCTGCAGGGGACATGAACCAGCACTACAGAGGAGGAATCGTCTTATGCAGCCCTTGCTCCCTACTATAGCTCCAACTTTACAAGTAGTCCCTCTGCCTTGCACTCTGTTTGCTCTAGAATGGTTGGTCAGTAGACTGAAATCTACCAGCCACCTTTCTGCGATCTAACAGTAGATCGTGATCTACAGGTTGCTGACCCCCAGTTTAAAGAGTACTCCACCTTTCAGAGCCCGTGTCATAGTAAACCTATATTCAGGGTGTAACCTGAAACATGGGTGCATTACCCAACCACCCCTCCATTTACACACTACCACATGCAACCTTGACTGCAAGATTTGAGCTCTGTCGTGCGCCTCTTTATCTAGTTTATAACCCATAATCAAGCTGTGACCATCGTAATGAATCCGCCGGTATAACAAAATCATGTAGGGCCTAAGAGGTGATCATGAAGAACAATTGGCAAACGTCTACAGCACACCATGAAGCACTATGAAAGCCTTGCTCAGCATGAGATTAGGGTATAGACAATATAACACTCGACAAGCATTTTGTTCACCTAAAGTGTCTTTACGTTTTTTTTTTTTTTTGCAAACCTAATGCTGTGGTGTGAACTGACCACATAGCCAGCAGTGGTAATTGCTTTGTCCTTGTGGTGAGTTTTCTTTGACTTGCATTAATGCAGATCAATGCAGATCAATGCAGCTTAATGCAAATAGCAGTGAACAAACCCCAAGAGTTGAACGTTGACTGTCTAAATTGCAGTTGAGGCCAGTGTATATGGCTGTCTGGACACAAGCTCACATTGGCTTGTATAGAGAGATGGTAGTTCAGACTTGAAAATTGGAAGAACGTGCTTTTGGGCTACTCACATTTGTGGACAGACTGGGAAACTCCACTAAAGTTTATACAGCAGACCTGTGCATGTGAAGTACATTGCCCAGCTGGCATTGAAGATGGGTAAATAATATCGAGTGCTGCAGGCCTGCCAACTGCTGGAATCAAATGTCTTTTAATTACTGTGTGGTGGTGAAGGCCAGATGGTTTGGAAGAATCCTTAGATTAGAATTTTAGATCTGCTTTACTCTAAACACTGAACTTACTAAAGTACACCTTTGCTAACCTTTTAACAATGCTGGTTACTAAAAGTGAGATTGGAAAGTAACCGTAGTATACCTAATAGATGGAACATGTGAGTGGTTTCATGATTGGTCTATATTTAGACCGATCATTGCATTATTGTGGCACAATTGACACTGGTAAGGGCATATTTAAGTTGAGAGCATTCTTACTTTTGTAATGTGGTTCTTTGCCAGGGGATCATCAACCCAGATGTTCAGGGAAATGGCTGTTTAAGGATTGAATCCCTTAGATGAGGGGTCTCCAAACTTTCTAAACAAAGGGCCAGATTTATGGCGGCAGATTGTGGCCATTGTAAGTAGTAAAAGTCTCAACATCACTGGGAAAACTCCCCATTTTTGGTGTCAGTGGGAGAAATTGTGCCCCATCATTGATGTTGTTGGGGACATGGTCTTATCATTGGCGTCATTGGGCTCTATGGTTGGTGTAGTCGGGAGGAATTGTGTCCCACTGTTATCAGTGGATTTATTGGTGCCCCAAGGGCTGGATAAAAGCAAGCAAAGGGCTGCAGTTTGGAGACCACTGCATTGGATCCTATTCATGTTAAACTGTCTGGAGTCCACTTTTTGAATAGGAGCAGAACCAGGCTTCTCTGGAGCAGTGAAAACTAAGAACCTTTGCTGATGGGTGGCATTTGTGGGCCTTTGACTGCTGAGCTGACAGTGGTTAAGTGTATTTTTTTTTTTCTTAAATGCCCCTTGAAAGACATCACTCTGGTTTCTGGTCTAGTTTTTCGTTCCTTGTAGGCTACCTGGTACAGGCCTACAGAGGCCATTTACTGTTCCCAATGGTTTTGTTTATGGGGGTATTTTTAGATGTAGAGATCTATATCCATCTCTGAGGTGAAAACTCATCCAGATAAAATTTAAGAGCAGTGTTCTGACAAGCTTCACTTTAAAAAATTTGCAGGAATAAAAAAGGCAAATGTCTCTACCTGCAGTATATGGCTGAAGCATCCATCTGATGCCCCCACATGAGAAATGTGACCAAACAAGCCTGAAGTGACATTTCACCCTCATTCTTGGTGGGACCTGAAGCCATACCTCCCAACTTTTTTGAGATGGAAGCGAGGGACACCTAGTAGCAAATGTATTTAGGCATAGGACACCCCCCTTCCTCACCTCCTGCCACGCCCCCCTTAAAGGAGAATTGTACACAAAAATGTATTAGTTAAAGCTGCGTTCCACCCAAAAATGGAACTTCCGCTTTAAGGGAAGGTGACCCCTGACATGCCACATCTGGCATGTCATTTTTTGGGACGAGTGGATACCCTCCTTTTTAGAGGTATCCAGTTCCCACTACCTCCTGGCGCACCCGTGGCGCCGGAAGGGAGGTCACCCCTTCTCTCTGCAATCATCTGGGTCACGTCACAGGTCCCAGATGATTACCCAGCCAGTGACAGTGCGGCTCGTGCAGTGCGTGCCCGGCTGTGAAGCCATAGCCGGGTGCCCAGTGATGATGCCGGTGCTGCAGAGGAGTGGGGCTTCGTTACCCCCCCCCCCCCCCCCCATTGCTGGACCATGGGACAGGTAAGTGTCCGATTATTAAAAGTCAGCAGCTGCAGTATTTGTAGCTGACTTTTTTTTGTTTCACATTTTTTTATTTTACTTTTCTTTTTGCGTAACTGCGCTTTAAACTCACAAGTGCTTTATTTTTACCACTTTTCCTTTTTTATTGGCTTTTTAAGTTTACAAATGCAGCAGTTTAGTAATTGGATGAAAGGTTTTAGCACCAGGAAACACTTTTTGAAAAATAGTGCATTTTATATACAACCATATAGATCAGACCAAAATGAGAAACCAATGAGGACAGATGGACATTGTTCCAAACCAGGGACCGTTGGGAGGCATGTCCAAAGCTATCAGAATATTTTTCCAGATGGTGACAACAGTGGACCATGCTTATGTAATGTTACAACCCCTTGTCTCTATTGGAAGACATATGAGAAGGTGACAACATAGGAGCAGAATTGGGAACCTTACACAGTGAGCAGGGAAACTGCTTTCCCTGTTAATGTACAGGTGGGGTCAGATTAAGGACATCATGGGATTTTGGTGGGCCTTCAGTGCTGTGCGTCTGCGCTGAGGTTTCATAGTTAGTAAGATTGAATCCAGTTCAACCTGAGCAAGTGTCTACAACTGTCCCTATCCCTGTACATTGCACACTCACATCGGTCCCTACCCTCAAGGAGCCCACAATCCAAGATCCCCATTCATATACTAAAGCCAATTTTTGGACAGAAGCCGATTAACCTACCTGCATGTCTTTGGATTGTGGGAGGAAACCAGAGTACCCAGAGGAAACCCACGCAGGCACAGGGAGAACATGCAAATTCTAGGCAGGTAGTGTCATGGCTGGGATACGAACCAGCGACCATTCTTGCTGCTAGGTGAGAGTGCTAACCACTACACCACTGTGCCACCCTAAGGTGAAGGGGTAGCCAGCCATGCAAGCCTAACGCTATGGAAGCCCCAGGCTTCCGTATGAGCCTTGCACCGGTGTGTGCGGTGAACCTTGAGGTTAAGTGGAAGGGCGCAGCCTCGCAGGCCTAACACCACTATGGAAGCCGAATACCAGGCTTCCATTAGGACTGGCTGGCGCCTGATAATCCCATAAACCAGCCCATGCGGTATGTGCAGAATGCTTGGCCGAGGAGGGATGCAGTTAGAAATCTTGGTGCCATGTACAACATACCTAAAGCCCCCCCATGACATCCTTCAATTGCTTTCTCTGTAGCTTCAGCCACACTAGATGAATGAATAGGAGACAGAGGTGAAGGGGGTAGTTGATAGGGATGTAGTAGGGTGTAGAATGCTGCACGCTGCTCCAAAACTTGACATTCTATCCTGCAATAAAATATGGGGCTGACGTTGATGTAGAAGAAAATTCCTGGACATTGGTGCGAGTAAAAATTGCCCATGCCTCGGTGTCACCTAAAGGAAAATATGCCCCTGTGGTGTCACATAAATTATCCCTAGGTCAGTTGTATCACTAGAAGGGGAAAAAACTGTGCCTGCGTCCATGGTGTTACTGGAAAGAAAAAAAATGCCTCTGTGTTGGTGTCAATCTGAGAACGTTTGATTCGGTGGTGGTGTGAAGGAAGGAGGGTAGCTGAAAGGGTTGGGGGGTGGGGGCTCTGTGGGGTGCGTAATAACTAAAAAACTCTAACACTGAGGGAGGCAAGGCAGTTATGTTGTGGAGAGGAAAGTTCTTATTAAATATTAAGTAATGGCTTTCAGAGGGGTGACCAGGGTGGATAAAAATGGATGGCTGAGCTGCAGTTTTGCTGCCCATCTTAACTTTAACATGGCAGTGCTGTACATATGCCATGACCGCATTGTGGCTGCAGCATTTTAAACTCAGGGTGCAGAGTTTGAGTGGCATTGCCACCTGTCAAACTCTCCTATTGTGTATAATTGGGCCACGACCACAAGCTTAATGCTTGGCTCACAGTTGTGGTCCTACAGCAGGAATCCTCAAACTACGGCCCTCCAGCTTTTGCAGAAAAACACATCCCATGAGGCATTGTAAAACTCTGACATTCAGACTTGACTAGGCATCATGGGAATTGTAGTTCCTGAACAACTGGAGGGCCGTAGTTTGAAGACCACTGTCCTACAGTGTAAAATTGGGATTCAGCAATTAAAAAAAAAAAAAAAAACACCGGTATTCAGGAGGTGGCAGTACCACCTCTTGAATGCCTGTAAGCTGCTGCTCTACTGCCCTCTGAAAAGCAATCCACCGCAGATCACTTTTCAGTGAGCATAAGGGTGGTGGCCTGCTTCAGGAACGATACCCTGTGTCTCTCCCTGTAGCTGCTGAAAGCTAGCAGGAGGGAGAGGGACAACCCAGCTTTGAGCTGCTACAGGGCATTGTTCCTGTAATCGCTGCAGTAGCCCCTATGTTAATCCGGCCCTGAGGAATGGTGTTTGTCTCTTGGACATGCAGGTAGTGATTTTGTAGATACTCAGACCCCAAAGTATTGAATGATGTAACAAGTGGTGGTCCAAGATTTGAAATTGGCTCAAAAATGATCTATCGGTCTGAATTTTGAACAATCTGCTTCTGACCAATCCAAGGAATGTCAGTCAATTGACTAAACTTTGACCGATCAAATTCCTAGATGATCATCTGTGGCAAACGCACTAAATTGATTAGTGTTTTTGGTTTGCAATTTTTTTTTAGCTTGAATGATTCTTCCGATTATATGAATAGTCACCATTGGACACAAGTAGGTCAAGATTTTAGTAACAAAGATATTTCGTGTTCATGAACATTTCTTGTAGCATAATGTGGTCCTCCTGATAATGGTCATGGTCTCATATGTCATTGCTCTCCTGAGACTAAAACATTTTGTTTCCTTTCAGATATCAGAAAGCTGCAGAGGAATCCAGCGTAGAAAAGAAGAAAATTGTAAGTTTTTTTTTTTTTTTTTTTTTTTTTTTTTTTTCCACCTCCTAGAAATACTTTCTTTTCATATCATGTCGTCTTCTATGCATTGACTTTAGTAAGCCATCTTGTATTTAACTTGGTCACATATCATCCCCATGACCTGTATAGTACCAGAAAAGCTACCATCCATTCTGTGTCTTGCCCCATTCTTCTGACCCCCCATGTACATATGCCCTTCTCTGAACTTCGGCTAGGCACACACCTCAAAAAAGCTTAGGCTTGCCATCGATGCAATTTATTTTTTTGCTTACAGGAAACAAATTGCTCGATTCCCCCTCAACACAATCTCTCCTGCAGACCCTATTGTTTTCTCCCGGCTGGGGCGTGCGGGGAGCTGTCCCTGCCAGGAGAAAACTGATTACTGCTAGCGGCTATAGCCACTGGAAATCGCATGTACAACTGAAATGCTGGTTGTACCCAAATCAGTAGATCGACTTGGGCACAATCGGCCTGCCCATAGATCATTCCAATCTTGGCCGGTTCAGCAGGAACCCGCTGAGATTTGAACCATCTATGGCCAGTTAAGCTCCCATGATACAATAGGAACTTCTCCATGTACACTATACTGTCATGCACGTTGGGGCTGTACATTATACAATTCAATTTCCTTTAGTTTTACTTTCAATTATGTAGTGCAAGGGCCTGCCTGATTGCATATGAATTGAAAGTGTTTAGGTTTGACCTCAAATTATTTGGTTTTGGTAAATCTGTCTGCAGTCTCTGATCATCTCTTGTAGCGTTTGAGCATCTTTATACAACTGATCATTTTTGAAATTGCGCTTGAACTTTTTTTTTTTCTGCTCATGCTTGGATGAAGTCAATGGGTATCTTGCTTTTAAAATGATTAGATAATTGGGGTATGGAATATTAAGTTTGTGTAAAGATTCTCAACTAAGTAAATCAACCAATGTGGCCCTTTTGGTGAAGTCTGGGGTTGCTCTTGGGACCCCCTATATTAAAGTTGACCATCAATCCTTCAATCCTTCCTAGACTATCAAGCTTAAAGCTGAACTACACTGTATCTGAGCACCAAAAACATTATTTTGTTTGTTATTCAAAGCAAACTCTGCCATGCTTTATTTTTTCATTACTCGTGTAGCAGTTACTTCCTAGGATCCATCTTCCCTTAGCTGAGTGGTACATGCAGGAGGCTGTGATTGGCTCAGCAATACCCCCCCCCCCCCCCAAGTCTCGTGGGATGTATATCATTTGCCTATGCATGGAAACGGGAGGGAATTGAAGCAATGTAAAACCCGTAAATGGCAAGGAAGGTACATCGTATCAGCCCCTGCTCTGAAGGAGCTTGGGTTTTACATGGAATTCTACATTAAGACTAACTAGTATTAAAAATGGTATATACTTGGCTATTTTTAGCCCCTCACTCTGGTCCAGTCACATGATCTGGCTCTCCTGTTTCAGGCAGCTGCAAAGGCGACGGGACTGCTGACAGCTGCACCATGGGGGCCTATGGGTGATGCACAAAGGCACGTGACTGGACCAGAATATGCTCTGTGTGTATTAGAGAGATGGCCATCTCTCTATCTAATCTTTATCCAGCTCAAGACTTTCCCTTATCCACATGTAGTGCCTACCCCGATTTTTATGGGAGACTGATGGTCACTACCAGAGGTAGGGAGGGCTGACATAATTCTTAAGGGTACTGGCATGGTGGGTGATCAAGAAAAAAGATGGGTGCCAGTCACTTTTGTGCTTAAACAAGAGAAGTTTATTTCTCCAACAGAAAAAATGTGGGAGAGGGGATAGGGCACAGGACACCCTTAACGATCTGCAACAGGCAGATTGGCAGACTCCTTAGACAAAAATAGGTGAGAAGATAAATGGCAGTACAGGAAAAAGCCTTTACGCTGAACCGGCACATCTGTACTTTGTAGGATAGGCTGTCTCCTCTAGTAACTGAACATTACTCAGTGTTATACACAGGTTCCCTTGGATGAGTTATCTCAAGTCTCCATAGCCTCCAGCTCATGAAGGGTCCCCTCTGGTGCCTGCCCTAGAACTCCCTCCCTCTCAGAATTGTTTCTGGATCTTTGGCAGGCTTTTCTCAACAAAAACTTTAACACCTGGATAGGCTTCAGGCCTAGCAACCAGGAGCTTTTCCACACATCCACCCAGGCCACAACCCTGGGCGGGGAAAACCTCAATCACTCCTTCTGAATAAATACCTTTTCCCAGCACGCATAACAGCAAATATGATTGGCTGAGAAAGATGTTTATCCATAACCTGAACTCGCTGTAGCTCATCACACTGTCGAAGGCAACAGCACCACCCACTGATAAAGAAAAAACACAGCTAAACAGCTTCAGGACAGAAGTCATTTGACCATTAACCAGGTCAGCTCGTTCCCACGAATCGCTGTACTGTACTTTAAAAGCCATAACGGGCAAGTGCCCGCAGCGTTGAGGAGTGTGACCGTGATGTCCGTCGCGATGTGAACACACATCCCGGTTCCGGTTTTGAATGGAGGTGACGGATCTGCTGCTCCTAGTAATTGGGAGCAGTGATCTGTCTCCTCCAGTCACAACCCCCCCCCCCCCCCCACAGTTAAACACACTTAACTCCTAGTGTTAACCCCTTCCCTGCCAGTGACATTTACACAGTAATTTGTGCCTTTTTATAGCACTGATTGCTGTATAAATGTCATTGGTCCCAAAAAGTGTCAGTGTCCAATCTGTCTGCCATGTCGCAGTCCTGCTAAAAATCGCAGATCGCTGTCATTACTAGTGAAAAATACAATTTATAAAAAGGCCATAAATCTATCCCCCATTTTGTAAACGTTATATCTTTTGCGCAAACCAATCGATATACGCTTATTGTAATATTATTTTTTTTTGGGAAAAATAATTGTAGAATACACATTGGCCTAACCTGATGAAGAATTTTTATTTTTTTTTTAATATGGATATCTATTATAGCAAAGTAAAATACATTTTTTTTCGAAACTGTTGCTTTTGTTTATAGCGCAAACAAAAAATGTAGAGGTGCTCAAATGCCACCAAAAAGCTTTGGGGGGGGGGGGGCATTTTATTTGGCTACAGTGTCGTACGACCCCACAATTGGTTAAAGCGACAGTGCTGTGTCGCTAAATAATGGCCTGGTCATTAAGGGGGGAAAATCTTCTCGGGCTGAAGTGGTTAAACACTACAAATTAGCCAGGCTGACTACCACCCAGCATAACTAAATTTATAATTTTACCTGTAGCCCTTTTCTAGGACGAGGGACACACACTTCATCACAATACAATGATCAGTGTTGCCGGCTATAGCTGCTGGCACTGATCATTAGGTTGGGGGGGGGGGGGGCGACGCGTCAAGCTGGTTGTACTGAAGTCGATTTGTGGATCCCGCTTGCCCATACATAGATCAGAATTCAGCTGGTCTCTGCTGAACTGGCTCAATTTCAATTCATGTATGGCTGCTGCCCTTAGTATAGGTGTTAGAAAGGGGGTAGAAGGATTTTATGACTAGGCATTAGCTGGAATTCAAATTTTAAGGTCCCTATCTCGCATGCTAATTTTGGATAGGAGCCGGTTATCCTTCCATCTTATCGTGTGGGAGGAGGAAACTCTTGTAAGCACAAGGGGAGCATGCAAACTCAATGTAGGAATTTCTATGGTTGGCATTCATACCAAGCATTCCAGTGCTGCAAGGCAGTACCTTCACTTCAATGACTAGTAATGCATTTCAGCTATAACTTAACTTTAATACAAATTGTCACAAAACTCAAACCATTACTGTTTTATTAAAAAAACTAAAAATAAAACCTAAGTCTTGGTTCGTATGCGTCATTCTTTGTACTTTCCCTTAACCATGATGGTCTTGTTTCATGAACTTGTGTAATCATTTTTGTTTATAGAACAAGTTCCTCAGTAACATTATTTCTTCAGCTTGACGCTGCATAATTGGATCATTAGACAGAAGTGTGAACTTCAAGTCCTGGGTATTTTCCAGCCTGTAGGTTGGGGATTTCCATTATGTGTCTCCATATGGTAGTTTCTGTTTTGGAATGAGACGGGCCAAAACTTGCAATGAAAGCTGGAGGGGAGGCTATTGTGTATTCGCTCATCAGGACTGCTGTCTGAGCGATGATAGGATCACTCAGGCTGTCTAGCACTCATGCAGACCGGGCAGGGACATGCATAACTCGATGGCCAGTGGGGGGTATGAGTAAGAGGACAGTGATCTGTAATCCTGTAGAGACTGATTGCCTTCCAAGTGAGATTCTTATCTGATAAGACAGGACTTCGAAAGACATAACGAGATTTGCTTGAGGCAAGAATGCCAACCTTCTAGGATTAAATGAAAAGCAAAAAAGTGGTTGTTACAAAAGCAATTTGAAGCTGGGTGTACACTAATAAAATGGGTTTAATTGACCATTTTCAACCAAAGTAACTAGTTAATTTTGAAGGAACAGGATGGGAACATTGTGTGCTTCTTTTTTTTAAGCAGTTGATCTTGACCCACTTTTAAATGTACTGAGAATTTTCTTTTTTGTATTCAGAATTTTAATTCACAACTTTACTAGTATATACTAAACCCTAAGGGTCAGTTTGCAGTGTTTTGATTATGGTGCCCTTTCTTTTAATGAGAAGTGTCCATTTGGAGTAGTCTTGCAGTAGTTTTAGCGCTATATACAGTGTAATCGGCTTCAGTGACAGCGATTGAACATGGTTTGGATATGCCTTTCTTTATATGAACTACATATAAAGCCCTCACATGCCTTTTTGGAGTAGCCAAGGAGAGGCAAATGTCTTGTTTAATGATGTAATGTGAGAAATGCCATTTAACTCAAAACTCCAACCAAAAATGGCAAGATCAAATACATATTCAATTTTTGGATGTTTTAAAAATCTGATTTTGCTGTATTAATCTTCAATCTAGAGCATTTCCCTGTAGTATTGGACTGCTAGTTGTCTGTCTGGCCCACCCCAGCTTGTGAATGGACAGTGAAAGGAGAAGCTGTTCAGGGGTGAGCTGATCTGTTGCTCTGCTCTTATCCGATCGGTGTGCTTCTTGTCGGCACTCAAATCACTGACTCCTTGTACTGCTTCCTCACACTTGCTAGAGGTCAGAGGCAGGTACTTTGTTTTTAACATTTAAAAACCAACACATTTAATGTTGTATAATGAATATAGTGCTGCTCTAATTTTCTTATGTGCATTGCATCAAGTTTTAATATCCCTATACCAAAAACTAGTACTGAGTTTCAATACTTTAATTTCTTTCTTTTGTAGAGATCACTTGATTTCATAAATGGTTATAACCAGCATGTTGGGGTCCCCATCTGGTATCTTAACATTGGCTTAGTCGCAAGGTTTGCAAATGGCCCACTGGTGGATGCTCACTGAACCAATTTGACTTGTATCTATGTTTTGATGGGGATTTGCCAGTAACTGCTTTGTGCATGAAGAAATGCCATATAATACCAGTACCAGCTGTGGTATTATATGGGTTTTCGAAAAGGTGTAGGCATCTACCGTACAACTCCTTTACCAGCATGAGCCAAACTGAGTTTTTGGGTTAAATGTTGAGACCTTTATGTTTAGGAGTGTTTTCTTTTTCCATCCAGTGGATGAGGTATAAAACTCTAATCTTGACGCATATATGGTAGGTGCACTGTGAAGAACATGCCCACTTGGCTGCTTAAAGCAGAACTAAATCCTCCTATCCTTTATCTCCAAGGAAGCTTCCATCTGGTTTCCATCTTGCTTCCTTTGATCTACACTTGTCATGGTGCTGAGCATGTGGTCGGTTATGACACCCATCATTTGAGGGCTTGACAGTCCGGTTGACAAAACAATCACCTGTGACAGTTCACATTAGCTGCATGCTTTGAATGTAATGGGGAAACTGTTAAATTTGATGGGGTTAGTTCCACTTTAAATTTGAAGTTATGCTTGACATCAGCTTGCTAGATTCTGTAATCATCCAACATGTGCACATGCATCCCAAAATCTTAGGTTGATCTAGAGTTCCTGCCCTTAAACCACTGGTGTGTGTATCCCCTCTGTGAAATGCAGTTAGAGTGCGCCACTCCCCCCCACACATGCGTTAACATTTTGTTCATATAAAAACCATTAGTAATCAAGTACCCTGAAACGTAATGCATTAAAAGTGGACCTATTACAAACTTGTCATTTAGTGTAATAAACAAGTCCTTTGAAAGGTGTCTTTTCCAAAAGCATTGTTTAGTGACCAAATCAAGTTCTTCTTCCTCGAACTTTCAATTCCCCATCATAGTGCTTTATGAACTTCAATACACTCGCGCTGCATTCACCAGGATCCATTGACCCTCTTAGCCTAATAAGTAGGTCCACAATCACTCAGGTTTTAGGCTATCCTCCTGTTGAACCGTTCAATTGGTGGGTTTAGTTCCACTTTAGATTTTTGTTTGGGCTTGACATCGGATCCCAAGATTCTGTGATACAAAATGTGCACACGCATTCAAAGTTCTTATTTGGAGAACGGCATGTTCAATTTAGATCAGTCACTGAAACTGGATGACTAGATGTATGGAAAAACTGATCCTGTAGGGCAGGGGTCTCCAAACTATAGCCTTCCAGTTCAGCCACTACAATTCCCATCATGTCTGAATGTCAGTTTTGCAATGCCTCATGGGACGTGTATTTCCAAAACAGCTGGAAGGCTGAAGTTTGGAGATGCATGCTGTAGGGCAGTGGTTATCAACCCTGTCCTCAGGGCCCACTAACAAGCCAGGTTTTATGTATTCGCTTGGGGAGAATCAGACTAGAATACTGCAATTACTCAAACAGCCGCTGCTGTGTCTCCAGTGTGAAAGCCCGAGGGCTTTCACACTGGAGCGGTGCGCTTGCAGGACGCTGAAAAATGTCCTGCAAGCCACATCTTTGGTGCGCTGTAGGAGCGGTGTATTTACCGCTCCTAAAGTGCCCCTTCCCATTGAAAACAATGGGGCAGCCCTCCGAACCTGCCCGCAAATCGCCACTGCAGTAGCGCTTTGCGCCCGGTATTAACCCCTTTTCAGCCGCTCGCGGGGGGGGGGGTTAAAACCGCCCCGATAGCGGCCGAAAACGCTGCTAAAACGACGCTAGATATAGCGCCACTTTACCGCCAGCGCCTCGGTGTGCAAGTAGCCTTAGTGGGCCCTGAGGACAGGGTTGATGACTGCTGTAGGGGATTCCTCATTTGGAGGCTATTCTATGTTGTAGGTAGGCAACATACAATTTCATACTGCTGCACGCAGTGAGAATATTGGCTTCATTACTAGAGTACAAATTTTAGCTTTTGAGGTTTCACTTTTTTAAAGTATAGCTAAAGGCAAAACTTATTTTCGGTTTTGAATAGTGGTGAGGAATTGGAACTTTTTTTTTTTAAATATTGCTTTGCTATCAAGGAGATTCATCCTCTTTCTCCTAGTTACCATTATCGAATGTGAAAGTAAAAAATCCCTACATTCTGGGTTGTCCCCAGAAAAGTAATGGAGGGGAAATCTTCCAATGGAGACACTAGTTCTGGTGACCTGGGGGGCTCCAAGGAATTACCTTAATTTGCAGGGATTTCCTCACTTCTTAGGCTATGGGACAGGAAGTGAAGGGAAATCTCTGCAATGGGACACACGGCAAAATTCTTTATCTGAACTGGGTTATAAAAAAAACCTCTTGCGCTATGCTAAAGGAAAAGTTTTTTGCCTTTAGTTCTACTTTAAGCATTGACTCCAGGAGTCTCAGCCTTTTTAACCGTTAACCATACACTGAGAGGATTAACCACACTTGAGGGGATCATGGAGGGGAGCGATTGAGCACTTTTGGGAGTGTTTAATTACCTGGCTTTCATGTTTGCCTTCAATGCAGTCTTGGAGTCGCTGACTAATGTCTGACCGCTTAAAAAAAAAAAAGCCTTGTACACATGGGCCAAAAATCGCCTGGTTTGGAGGAAAAGGCCAGCTTTGTGTGTGTGTGTGCAGATCTGTCCAACAGAATCCAGTCTCACAACTGGCATCTATTGAATGGGCATGCTGGGAAAGGCATCTGACTGCATCCGATCACCACTGGTAACCAATGGCTGCCAGCGCTCATCAGTGTGTTCTGGCAGGGGGATGCAGTGTCCCTGTCAGAACACAAAAACACAATGGTAGATTGGCGCACTTGTTTTTTTTTTTTGTTTTTTTGGCTGCTGGGTTGAACAAAAATACTTCTAATGTGTATCAGGCTTAAATGTTTTTTGTAGCCTTCCAAATAGCAGGGATTGATTTTTCTGTGTCACACGGCTCTCTGATAACCTGGGCAAGCATCGTTCCTCACAATTGTTTATATACCTTTTTACCATGAAGTGTTTATACATGAAAGGTTGGTGTAAAATAAGACTGTTCTATCACTGGGTGTGTTAGTATAGTGATGTCTGCAGGGAAAAAAGTTGTTGGGCGTACCTGACTAACTTAGTGTTGCCAACCTTCCCTCTTTAACTTGCACCTTACATTGCATAACCCAGCAACACCATCCCTGCTTATCTGCATCCATGACTAGGTCATTATAGGAACTGGCCAGCCCTGTGGTTATGTGGACACCAGTCTCCCGATGTGGTCATTTGATACACCGTGCGATTTGGGTCTTCCTTTTACATGGCTGCCTTTTTTATAACGCTTAAATTGTAGAATCTGTTTTGCCATGTCACAGTATGTAGCTACTTGAGTCCCTTTTTGAGCTCTCGGCTATCTCATGGTTATCAGTCCAGTGGGTTAACAAAGATGGCGCAGTTTTCTTCAGCATGTGATGAGGTGAGCGACTTAGGATCCCGATATAGCTGCTAATCACTTCTAATTCTATAAAGCCTGTCACAGCAGCTGCAGTCATACTGTTGGTTCTTCCAGGCACAGGGACCGCAGCAATGCAGAGACGGCAGGTACTATATGGCGCTTCTCTTCGTTTTCTTGTCCATCTTTCATATTGCACATAATCTGTCACTACCATCCATTCCATAAATGGTACATCATTTCTAGCTTCATTTGCATATTTTTGTAAATTGAAGTGGATTTAATTTTTCCCTTGTCTTCTGTACTTTCTTTTTTTTTTTTTTTTTTTTAAATTTTTATTGCTGTACATTCTTTTTAATAAACTTTCAGTATCTATTTTATTGCCTTGCCTCATAGGCTTACATGATTTCATTTTTTTTAATCCAAACTTTATTTAAAATTTTAATGACTATTATATTTTTTCCAGAAAGGACATTGTTTCTTGGCGTGTCTCTTTAATATGCATGATAGTAATTGGAAGCGTCTGGGTTTCTTAATCTGGGAGCCATTTTAATTTTGCTCATTTTAAATTTTTTTTTAAAATAACATTTTCAGATTTTTATTTTTCTTTAGTCCTTCCAAGGCAATTTTAGTTTTTGTGCTGACTAAGATTTTTGCTTTTACAGTAGGTTGCATATATTTTTGCTCACTGTGGGGACGTGTTCCAGACGTGTCGGCAGGAATGAACAAGAGTTGACTTTTTTTTTTTTTTTTTTCTTTGTGCTCCTCTTAGCTTCTTCCTAGTTAAATGAGTCACTTTCTCATAATTTTTCCTTGTTCTTCCCATCTGTTTGCCCATATATGGATATCCTCTTTTTTTTTTTTTTTTTTTTCCTTTTAAACTTCCTGCCCAGCCTTTCCTCCGCCTCTTAACCCCTCTGGGCTAAATGCTTTTTACATGTGGCAAAGACCATCATTTCCTTAGGAGCTGCCTGGATGTGGATCTGCCTTTTTTTGTTCTGCAGGTTTATTTTTCTTTCCCATACAGGCGCTTCCTAACTCACGTGCATTCATTTTCTATTCCTTTTAGAACATAGAGGCACTTCCTCCCAGCTTTAACCGGGGCTCCCTGAGCGTGTTGAAGAAAAAGTGGGAGACTCCGGTTCCTGCTGCTCAGACAGAAGTAAAGCGCAGTGGCAGTTTTGTGCTGAGGCAAAGGGTCAGCAGTTCTAAGGCGGAAACTGCCCCTGCTGGCCGTCCTGAAGGCAGCCCCACCAAGGTCCGCTCGCCTCTGAAGGAACAAAGTCGCTTCCAATACCCCAGTGCCACAGAATTCCATTCTCAGCCCACCGGGGTGGAAAGCATGGAGCAAGAACTGGAGACTGCCAAGCTGGACACCCTGGAGCCTTCTCCAAAGATTGAAAAGTTCCATGTTCCCATGAACAATCTGAAGCTGATGTTTGAGAAAGGTGAAACTGCCAATAATAAGGTAAGAGTTGAGGGTGGGAGGAAAGTCAACTTGTTCGTCTAATTTTAGGCAAATTTTGGTAAAAATTGTTTAACACGAAGTACATAAGATACAATTTTGAAACTGTAGCTGGATGTTTTGTAAAGCTTGCCGGGTGCCTAAGCTTACCGTTCACGTTGACTATCTTTTTAGAAAATGTAAAATGAGGACCTGCCTAAGCTATAAATGTAATTTGTACTCAGGCCCTGGCACTACATGGTTGCTGGCACAGGCAGGTTTACTGGGTGGCAAGCGTTTCTTTCTTACAATTGTCTTCTACAATGCAATTTGTAAAGTGGCGTTTAGCTTGCAATTGGATCGTATGGTATGGGGGCAGTTTAAATGGCATTTGCTCTGTTCTACCCTCCTGTCCTTTTGCTAGTAGTCAGTCTGGCGCAGCAGGCAGTTCAGGGTCAGGTTCAGCGACAAAGCACTGGTGAGATGATCACTCAGCAATTGTATAAGACACACTGCTGGAGTCCATCAGGAGTTAACACAGCTGTTTGCAGAAGTGTCTGACACTGAGGGGGGGGGGGGGGGGGGTGGAGAGTATTACAAGCTTTTGCAGAGGTTCCTCCATGCTAGTCCTTGTACCTCTCATACTTGATGCATCTCAAGTTGAGATGTGCTATTGGCCAGTGAACTACAAGCTGAGTTGAATCATTAGAGCAGAAGATGGCGTGCCAGCTGTCCTGCCTAGTGCGTTGGTGGTCACTGTGCCAAGTAGGATTACACCACCTCCGTGACATCTCGCTTCCACCTGGTTAGAAAACAGACATGTCAGCAGTTTGGGAATGAATCAACATGAGTCTGAGCCTCTTGTGGGCAGGAAGCAGCTTGCCTCTGAGCTCACTTTCTCTTCCTATTGTATGTTTGGCACCTTCTGTAATGGAGCTCCTGAGTGGAAAAGGTCAGGTGAAACTCTACCCTTAAACTGTAAATGGGGGGGTAGCGAATTCATATTCACACCATATTTGCAGAAAGTTTGGAGAGGACCGTCAGCTTTTTTTTTTTTAAAGGGGTGTTATGTAATTTTGCTTGTATTCAAGCCCCCCAAAATATTGGGTAGGTTTCAAACCATAAAATACCTGTCTGTAGGACAGTAGGCAGCCATTATGGAGCTAAAATATACAAGGGGTCAATTAATACTGGATGACTGTTTCTTTCTGGTTGAGTTGGGTGATTTAGATCTATGGCACTTTCAGACACTGCTGTCCCTGGCTCATTGGGGAAATTGTGATGGAATGGGTTGGAAAACCTTGTCTTCCCCCCCCCCTCAGTGCCAGCGCTAGAGATTGCCACTAAAGGATTGCCCAGTGCATGCTGGTGCAGTAAATGGTGTCCCATCGAGATATCTTTAGTTATAGCTAAAAGGTGTTGCTGGCACAGCATGTGGTTTTTTTGTGTATTCTTAATCAGACGTGTGCTCAGCATTACCCAAGATAACAACTGGCTACGCTGACTCCCCCCTAACATGTTGCCAGGATTAAAATTGCTTTAAGACAGGACAAATGTCTGACAGCTGCCAGCTCTTACTACTTCTCTTTAGTGCAAGTACCAAGTTATTTGTGCAGCATTAGATTGATTTACTAAAGCTAGAAAAATCTGGTGCAGATCTGTCTAACCAATCGGCTTCCAGGTTTTTTTTGTCAAAGCTTAATTGAAGTTGGAAGCGGATTGGCTACCATGCACAGCTGCACCAGATTTGGCACACTCCAGTTTTAGTAATTCCACCCCATTGTTTACTACAATCAAGGTAGAAAAGATGTCTGGCCTTCTGTGGGCCTGCAGTTTAGTCCTGGGAAGTGCGGCCTTGTCTCAATAGCTGAACCAGATGTGACTCTACGCCAGGGGTCTCAAACTGGCGGCCCTCCAGCTGTTGAAAAACTACAAATCCCATCATGCCTCTGCCTGTGAGTCATGCTTGTAACTCTCAGCCTTGCAATGCCTCATGGGACTTGTAGTTTCGCAAGGGCTGGAGGGCCGCCAGTTTGAGACCCCTGCTCTACGCAGGCCTTCAAGTGAAACTATGGGCAGAATTTAAAGCCAAAATGTAATGCAGCTTGTCAATCAGATCTGGTGGCTGCATTTGTTTTCAAGGCTTTTCTCCCTGGTTTTCATCTGGCCAGTAACATGCCCTACTGTATTAGTGTGCCCCTCTTGGGCTACTTTTTAGACAGCCGCATTATTCATCTGGGAGTGTTGGATGTACTAGCAGATTAAAATACACTATTTCCAAAAGTATTGGGATGCCTGCCTTTACATGTACATAAACTTTAATTGCAATCTAGTGTTAGGCTCAATATTGAGTTGGCCCGCCCTTTGCAGCTAGAACGGCTTCAGCTCTTCTGGGGAAGGCTGTCCACAAGGTTTAGGAGTGTCT
This sequence comes from Lithobates sylvaticus, assembly GCA_028564925.1. Classification (NCBI taxonomy): domain Eukaryota; kingdom Metazoa; phylum Chordata; class Amphibia; order Anura; family Ranidae; genus Lithobates; species Lithobates sylvaticus. Next base: position 559,105,229 of record CM053027.1, on the reverse strand, counting down.
ATGGAAGTGCTTGACCATTCTTCCAGAAGTGCATTTGTGAGGTCAGGTACCAATGTTCTTTTGGGTTGAGGTCAGGACTCTGTGCAGGCCAGTCAAGTTCCTCGACCCCAAACTCACGTATCCATGCCTTTTTTATGGACCTTTGTGCACTGGTGCGCAGTCATGTTGGAACAGAAAGGGGCTATCGCTAAACTGTTCACATCAAGTTGGGAGCATGAAATTGTCCAAAATGTCTTTGTATACTGACGCCTTAAAAGCCCAAGCCCTGAAAAACACCCCCGCACCATAATCCCCCCTCCGACAAATTATTTGGACCAGTGCACAAAGCAAGGGCCACAAAGACATGGATGAGGGAGTTTGGGGTGGAGGAACCTAAATGGCCTTACCTCAACCTGATGGAACATCAGTGCCTGACCTCACAAATGCACTTCTGGAAGAATGGTCAAACATTCCCATAGACACACTCCTAAACCTTGTGAAAGAAGAGTTGAAGTGGTTTTAGCTGCAAAGGGTGGGCCAACGCAATATTGAATCCTACATGCCGGCCATACGCAGTTCGAAACTCTGGTTCAGCAGAAACAAGCCAAGATTTGAAGGCAGGCTGAATGCGGTTTCTTGCACTTGTCCTTAGCTGTTGCTATAGCCGCTAGCCATAATCATTCTCCCGGTGGGATAAAATGTATGCTGCCATCAGTGACTAGCCTTAACACAGCAGTTTTGTGGAGTCCCTGCTAACGTATTGCTAGTTTTGATCCTGCCAATAGATCCACTTCTTTTTTAATAGGGTGACCCTGTTCATTCTGCATTGATATTGCACAGCAGCCTTGTCTCCCTGCAAACAGGGTGATTTGACTTTTGTTGGTCAGAGATGAAGCTTTAAGGGAAATGCTTTTAGGGCTAGTCTGCACATTCGGCAAGGACTGCTGTCCCTCTGAAGAGGGTGTTTGTTTTTCATAAGCATTTGACAGGCGGAGAGGAGGTGGTATGTTTCCTTATTGCTGCTTTAACACTGTAAATGCCTCACTAATTCAACTGCTGGCATTCCATGCGGCTATGGGGAGGGTATCTAGTATTGCCATGTACCCAGTTCTCACTTCTGCTCAGACTGCCTAGGCAATTCGAGCAGACATTCTCTTCTCCAATCTCCTCGGACACGTCACAGGAGATTGGCCTGCCATTGAGATGGCGCAGTACCCAATCGGCTGTGAAGCCGCAAGCTGTTCCTGCCGGGTGCCCACACTTGTGATGCCAGAGAAAACTGAGGAAGAGAACAGAGTTCGTGTGGCTGGATCATGGGACAGGTGAGTGTTTTTAAAGTCTGCAGCTACACTTTTTGTAGCTGCTGACTTTTAATAAACATAAAACTGAGTGGAACTCTTGCAATAAAAGCAAAGAGGCATGCTGGCTCTCGGGCAATAAAATTCCCCTACCTGCCTGCTCAGTCTTCTCCGGTGATGTAAACTGAGCTGCACATGCGTAGATCAGCTTACAGTGGCTGGCCTCTGAGTTCTGGGGTGATGTCATCCCCTGCTGGCCAATGAAGAGGCCCAAAGACTGGCACTCAAAAGATGCTGGTGCCAAGCCGGTAAGTGTTCAAGCTTTTAGTCGTGCTTTAAATGGCTCTCTAAAAGGCCAAGCTGTCCAGCAAATGTGTCGGTTACAAAGAAAGATGTCTGCACCTAAATTCAAATGTTTGACCATTCTTTCAGAAGCGCATTTTTGAGGTCGGGCACTGATGTGAATGATAAGGCCTGGCTCAGTCTCTGCTCTAATTCATCCCAAAAGTATTCTATCGGGTTGAGGTCAGGGCTCTGTGCAGGCCAGTCAAGTTCCTCCACCCCAAGCTTGCTCATCCATCTCTTTATGAACCTTGCTTTGTGCACTGGTCCAAATCATTTGGTGGAGGGGAATTATGATGTGGGTTTTTTCAGGGGTTGGGCTTGGCCCCTTCCTTCCAGTGAAGGAACTCTTAAGTTGTCTACATACCAAGACCTTTTGGACACTTTCGTGCTCCCAACTTTGTGGGGAACAGTTCGGGGATGGCCCATTCCTGTTCCAGCATGACTGCGCACCAGTGCAAAAAGCAAGGTCCATAAAGACATGTAGGAGCGAGCTTGGGGGTGGACAGTTCTGACCTCAACCTGATGGAACACCTTTTATCTTAAATAGAGAGGAGATTGACCTCAAATGTGCTTCTGAAAGAATGGTCAAACATTTCTATATACTGTGTGTACTCTACATATGTGAGGGATTCTGACTTTTGACTTTCCTGATAAATGTATTTTGGATTAGATGGAGTACCAAGAATCTGCATTGCAGCTAGGCTAGTGTTGTCAAAAAGCAGTTGCCAATGACAGCCCCTAAATTTTGACTTGCCATATATACTCGCCTATAAGCCGACCCGAATATAAGCCGAGGCTTCTAATTTTACCACAAAAAAATGGGAAAACGTATTGACTCGAGTAGAAGCCTAGGGTGAGAAATGCGCAGCTACTGGAAGTGTAAAAGAGGGTCAACAATGCCCATTTGCAGCCTCACTGTGCCGGTTTGCATGCCTCTCTGTGCCCATTTGCAGCCATAGGTCCCCCGAACTTCAATTCAACTTAAAAACTTGGTCTCTGGACCCAAAGGGTCCCCAAATGACATTGCTGCAGATGAACACAGTTGACCGACTTTGGGGCCCCATATCTTGGGGTTGCTTGGTGCTAGGAACCCCAAATTTGGTATGCAAACCCAGTGGAACTAGCACTACAACATACCCGGATGGGGTTCCTAGCACCAAGTGACCCCCAAGATAAGGAAAATGTCAAGCACTTTTCTGCAGGAGAGAAGGACATATTTTCTGACCTGACTTTGGGACCCCGTATCTTGGGGCCACTTGGTGCTAGGAACCCCAGTTACACTGGGTTTGCACACCAAATTTGAGATACGGGGCCTTAAAGTCGGGTCGGAAAATGTCATTCTCTGCTGCAGAAAAGTGCTTGACTCCAGTATAAGCCGAGGGGCATTTTCAGCACAAAAAATTGTGCTGAAAAACTTGGCTTATACTCGAGTATATACGGTAAGTGCCGATGGTACTGTTCTTGTTATAAAAGCCTTGTTTAAAGAATGGGTGACATTTTCTCTCTTTTCTGAGATATATAATTTCTAAGTAGACAAATTCATGCCTCTCTACTGTGGAAAGGTTATAGGTGAAGCAGTCGTAACCCATTCCCAGTATGCAGTCTACTGATAAGCCAGCTTTTTTCCCTTCTGATAATGAGTCTGGGTGTGTCTGCCTTCCGCCTGACAGGAAATCTAATACAGTGACTTGTTGTGTGCGCAGCCCTTTGTCCAAGGCCCGTCTATTCACTACTTGTGGTTTAGGACTTCCTATGGCTGTGTTCTCTATCCCAGCTCTGGTTTCAGGGCCTAGAGCAGCTATATATTATGAGGTCATAGACTGTAAATCTTCCCAGCCCCCTCCCCATGCATTTCGTGGCAGCCATCTGAGCATTGCTAGAGATGATTAACACATTGTGACCTGGGATACTGGGTCATTGTTCCTCCATCGCTCATTCCACAGCCATTCTGGGTGGAAAAATGTAAAGCTTTGTTTGCGCTTTGAGCTGTTTAAATGAGCCTGGAGCATAGCTGCTGCTTTCTAGTGAAAACGTAAATTTACTTTGTTTTATGCATTTATATGGCACCAACATATTCTGCAGTGCTGTTGTAGACATGAAACCTTTTACAGCCAACCTCAGCTGGACTTTGTCCTACAGGTAATCATGCACATTTGGGGCCAATTTCAGCAGAAACCATAAACTTCTAGCATGTTTTATGGATGAAATTGCAAACAAAAGGCGGTTAAAAACTGCCATATTCCTGGTAAAAAAAAAATCTGGTACACCAGAGCTGTGAGAATTCCTCGCTAACCACTCACACTGGATATGCCTGCCAATGCAGGGCAAAGCTTCAGGTTCACGTTACCTTCACCCTCCCAGAAGAATATACTCGAATATAAGCCGAGGCACCTAATTTTACCACAAACTGGGAAAACGTATTGACAAGAGTATAAGCCTAGGGTGAGAAATGCGCAGCTACTGCAAGTGGAAAAGGCGGTCAATGGCAATTTGCAGCCATAGGTCCCACGAACCTCAAACTCAGTAGTTGAAGCGGGATTCCACCCTTAAATGGAACTTCTGCTTTTCGGAACCCTCCTCCTCCCTGAAAGGTGCCAAATGTGACACCGGAGGGCAGATACCTGTCTAGTTTGGTACTGTTTAAGTTTTGGTACTGTCTAGGACAGGTATTTGCACCTACTTCCGGGCATAGACTCCCACGGGAGTCTATGCCTCTTCCTGTCCCACCCCGCTGTCTGCTGGGACACAGACGGCGGGGACGATTCTCATTGCACTGCGCGACTAGCGCATGCGCAGTAGGGAACCGGGAAGTGAAGCCGAAACGCTTCACTTCCTGATTCCCTGACCGAGAATGGCGCCGGCAGTAGCAGAGAGCCGAGCGATTGATCGGCCTCTGCTGCCGACATCGCTAGACCCTGGAAGAGGTCAGTGTCCATTTATTAAGTCAGCAGCTGCAGTATTTGTAGCTGCTGGCTTTTAAAAAAAAATTCAAGTGCAATCCCTCTATAAGGCCCCTTTCACACCGGGGCGTTTTTCATGCGGTACAGCGCTAAAAATAGCGCCTGTTCACCGCATGAAAAAATCCGGCCCCTTTAACTCCAGTGTGAACGCCGGCGGGCTTTCACACTGGAGCGGTGCGCTAGCAGGATGACAAAAAAAGTCCTGCTAGCAGCATCTTTGGAGCGGGATAGGAGCAGTGTGTTCACCGCTCCTATACCGCTCCTTCCCATTGATTAGAATGGGACACCGCGGTGAAACCGCGGCAATACTGCCGCTACGGCGGCGCTCTGCGGGGGGTCTTTAACCCTTTTTTCGGCCACTCGCGGGGGGTAAAAACCGCACCGCGAGCGGCCAAAAACCGCGGTTAAAACGACGGTAAAGCAGCGCTAAATATAGCTCCCCGCCCCAGTGTGAAAGGGGCCTAAAGGTTCCTAGAGGCCCCCTAGCTGCAGCCAAAATGTGGGGTCTCTGAACCCAAAGGGTCCCGAAATGACATTGCTGCAGATGGACACAGTTGACCGACTTTGGGGCCCTGTATCTCGGAGCCACTTGGTGCTAGGAACCCCAAATTTGGTGTGCAAACACAGTGGAACTAGCACTGAAACATATCTAAAAGATGGGGTTCCTAGCACCAAAGTCAGTTTGGAAAATGTCATTCTCTGCTGCAGAAAAATGCTTGACTCGAGTATAAGTCTGAGGGGGGGTGTTTTCAGCACAAAGTGCTGAAAAACTCAGCTTATACTGGAGTATATACAGTAGTTGCCTTCCTTATGCTCCTCCGAAGGTCGGTTCAACCTTCAAGAGCAAAGGTATACTCCTGTGTAAGTTGAGTACGTAGTCATGGTGGACACAAGACTATGGATTCTCCATGTGTCACCTGCTCTCCCATACCCTCAAAGTACAAGGCATTTCCTTCTGCTCCTGGAATGTAGTGGTGGATGTGTGTTTTGGAATTAGTTGGGGATAAAAACAAACCGGTTATCCTGAATGGACAAAGCATGGGTTTGCTTTTATTTTTTTAAATCCTAACCTTCAGAGCACTTAGTGTGTAAACTAATATTAAGGGTGCTGGTTGTAGCTTTGGGGTCCATTACACTTCCACATTGCATTTCAACATATGTCACTTGTGATGTTCATTTTAAATGGCACCCTGATGCAGTAAGGCAATGCACCTATGTTGTTAACCTTACCTGCCACAGCACATGGTAGTAAATCACCACTGCAAGGGAGGCCTTTTTAAATTTCTGTTGGGTTTCAAGAATACTGCTTAATGCAATGTACAGAAATGTACTTTTTAGACTTGGGCCTCATGTACACTGTATGTGTGGGGGATTATTTTTTATTTATTTTTTTTGCACCATAGAGCTGACCATAGATCGAACCTTGGTTGATTCAGCATGGACAGGCTGAGATTTCAATCCATCTATGGAACGGTTGTACCCAAGTCAATCTTTTTTTTTTTTTTTTTTTTTTAAATGCGTTTACTGCTGGTGACTATAGCCGATGGCAGGAATCTTGTTTTGCCTGCCGGGGAGGCTGCCCGCCAGCAGAACACAATAGCACTGCAGGAGGCAACAGTGTTAATGGGGGAATTTATCTTTCCTTCCACCCATGGTGGAAGGAAAGAATTTTATAATTGTATTGGCTGCTTAAGGCTGAAGTCAGATTAGCAACTCTAGTGATCCTGCTGAAATCTCAGTGGCAAGATTGCCCAGGGGAATTGATCCCATTAGGCAAGCCCTAGGTGGCAGTGTTGATGGGGGGGGGGGGGGGGATCTCTCCTGCAGTGCTATTGTGTTCTGCTGGTGGGGAGCTTTCCCTACCAGCAGAACACACTACAGCTGTAACCCCATGCCCAAAATCTGACAGGCTCGTCCGGTCCCTGCAGAACAGGCCAAGATTTGATCCTTCTTTGGGCTGGCTTTAGTGAGATTCAGCATCGTTTGAGTCAGCTATCAAGTGGCATCACTGGGTCTGCCAACATGGTGACAGGCAGGGAGCCTCTTTGACAGTCCTGCTGATGGTTGGTTTTTGGTGACCGAAATGCCAATCTGACACTGGCCTTATTTCAAGTGTATAAAGGTTTTTTTATTTTACTTTTTTTTTTTTTTTTTTTTTTTTTTTTATGTTGCTCTAGTACCTAGACATGGATTGTACATCACTGTGTAGTCATTGGATAGAAGCCTTTATAATAAATCCTGATTGTGGAGGGGAACGTACTCTACAGGAGACTGTAAAGCAGAATGGTTTTACCAGCTTTACTTTTGGAAAGGCAGAGCAGTGGATTAATAGCCATTTTTTTCCCCCCAAAAATGTTCACGTTCTGTTGCCTGTCTAGGCGTTTGAAGGGTCTATGGTCAGGGGTAGAATTGTTCATAATGCAGCAAGGCGTTACCCAGTGAAGGGCCCCCAGCTTTGTGTATGACAATCTACTTGTGTATTGTATATGAATGGCCCTGTAATTGCCAATCTGTAACAAGTAAAACTTCCTGTGTATGTCATTCCTACTTGACGTTGGGGAGAAAACAATTGCAGCCTTTACAAAAACTGCGCCATCTACGTTTGAATAAAGAATGTACAATTAGGCTACAGTTGGGTTTTATGTGTAAATGTCACATTATTGGTGGTATACTGTGTAGTTTTATTTGTCATGACTTGTGTACATAGGAAGCATACCCTTAGGGTTAACATTTGAGTCATTGTACCATGAAAGGAATTCCACATGTTTAACACTTAGGCTACATAACCCCCCCCCCCCCCCCCCCATTAAAAACCTTGAGCTGTAGCATTTTATTATACTGTACATCCATCTATGCTGACTACTTTGTTGACACCCCCCCCCCCTGCAGTCCTATAAATGCCTGTTGATCATGCCAGTGAAGTCCACCTAATGCAGCTTCCTGTGATGTGGCAACAATTCTGCACTGCTCCAGAGTTCATAGCAGGGTTGCTGCTCATGTTGGCTGTGCCTGCTTGCATTAGTTGGATGAAAAATATTTGCAGGGTGTGGCTATTGGCATTGACACTGCTGACTTGCAATCCTGTAGCTGGTCAGCCAGCCTCTTGGTGCACCTATGCCATTGCCTCCGTTTCTGAAATCCTGTGAGCTGTAGTGTCTGGGAGGTTTAGGCCCCTTTCACACTGGGGCGGGAGCTGCGGCGACGGTAAAGCAGTGCTATATTTAGCGCTGCTTTATTGTCGTTTTAACCCGTGGTATTTGGCCGCTCGTGGGGTGGGTTTACCCCCTGCGAGCGGCCAAAAAAGGGTTAAAATCCCCTGCAAAGCGGCGCTTTGCGGCGTTATTACCGCGGTGTCCCATTGAAATCGATGGGTAGGAGCGGTGAATACACCGCTCCAAAGATGCTGCTTCCAGGACTTTTTTTTTACCGTCCTGCTAGCGCACCGCTCCAGTGTGAAAGCCCACCGGCTTTCACACTGGTGTGAATGCGGCCGTTTTTTTCAGGCGGTGTACAGGCGCTATTTTTAGCGCTGTACCGACTGAAAACTGCCCCAGTGTGAAAGGGGCCGTAGAGACGCATGGAGAATTTTGGCTTGGTCGAGTAAAGTCCTTTTTTGTGGGTTACTTGTTATACTGTCATACAGCAGCTTTTAGTTGTGATTTTCAAAGGCAATGAAAGTACCTAAATCTGATTCTTGCAGAGCCTGTACAGCAGAGCTTAGAGCGGGAGATAAATGCATCACAAAAAGCCAGTTTATTCTTATGCTTTAATAAAGAACATGTCCATAGTTCTCCACCTTTCACCTTCTCTTCTCCGGTCATAGGCAGGTTAGACCACCATCTCTTCTCCAGTCATAGGCGGGCTAGGAGACCACCTTCTCTTCTCCGGTCATAGGCGGGCTAGCAGACCACCTTCTCTTCTCCGGTCATAGGCGGGCTAGACGACCACCTTCTCTTCTCCGGTCATAGGCGGGCTAGCCGACCACCTTCTCTTCTCCGGTCATAGGCGGGCTAGCCGACCACCTTCTCTTCTCCGGTCATAGGCGGGCTAGCCGACCACCTTCTCTTCTCCGGTCATAGGCGGGCTAGACGACCACCTTCTCTTCTCCAGTCATAGGCGGGCTAGACGACCACCTTCTCTTCTCCAGTCATAGGCGGGCTAGACGACCACCTTCTCTTCTCCAGTCACAGGCGGGCTAGACGACCACCTTCTCTTCTCCAGTCATAGGCGGGCTAGACGACCACCTTCTCTTCTCCAGTCATAGGCGGGCTAGACGACCACCTTCTCTTCTCCAGTCATAGGCGGGCTAGACGACCACCTTCTCTTCTCCAGTCATAGGCGGGCTAGACGACCACCTTCTCTTCTCCAGTCATAGGCGGGCTAGACGACCACCTTCTCTTCTCCAGTCATAGGCGGGCTAGACGACCACCTTCTCTTCTCCAGTCATAGGCGGGCTAGACGACCACCTTCTCTTCTCCAGTCATAGGCGGGCTAGACGACCACCTTCTCTTCTCCAGTCATAGGCGGGCTAGACGACCACCTTCTCTTCTCCAGTCATAGGCGGGCTAGACGACCACCTTCTCTTCTCCAGTCATAGGCGGGCTAGACGACCACCTTCTCTTCTCCAGTCATAGGCGGGCTAGACGACCACCTTCTCTTCTCCAGTCATAGGCGGGCTAGACGACCACCTTCTCTTCTCCAGTCATAGGCGGGCTAGACGACCACCTTCTCTTCTCCAGTCATAGGCGGGCTAGACGACCACCTTCTCTTCTCCAGTCATAGGCGGGCTAGACGACCACCTTCTCTTCTCCAGTCATAGGCGGGCTAGACGACCACCTTCTCTTCTCCAGTCATAGGCGGGCTAGACGACCACCTTCTCTTCTCCAGTCATAGGCGGGCTAGACGACCACCTTCTCTTCTCCAGTCATAGGCGGGCTAGACGACCAACTTCTCTTCTCCAGTCATAGGCGGGCTAGACGACCACCTTCTCTTCTCCAGTCATAGGCGGGCTAGACGACCACCTTCTCTTCTCCAGTCATAGGCGGGCTAGACGACCACCTTCTCTTCTCCAGTCATAGGCGGGCTAGACGACCACCTTCTCTTCTCCAGTCATAGGCGGGCTAGACGACCACCTTCTCTTCTCCAGTCATAGGCGGGCTAGACGACCACCTTCTCTTCTCCAGTCATAGGCGGGCTAGACGACCACCTTCTCTTCTCCAGTCATAGGCGGGCTAGACGACCACCTTCTCTTCTCCAGTCATAGGCGGGCTAGACGACCACCTTCTCTTCTCCAGTCATAGGCGGGCTAGACGACCACCTTCTCTTCTCCAGTCATAGGCGGGCTAGACGACCACCTTCTCTTCTCCAGTCATAGGCGGGCTAGACGACCACCTTCTCTTCTCCAGTCATAGGCGGGCTAGACGACCACCTTCTCTTCTCCAGTCATAGGCGGGCTAGACTTTCACCTTCTCTTCTCCAGTCATAGGCGGGCTAGACTTTCACCTTCTCTTCTCCAGTCATAGGCGGGCTAGACTTTCACCTTCTCTTCTCCAGTCATAGGCGGGCTAGACTTTCACCTTCTCTTCTCCAGTCATAGGCGGGCTAGACTTTCACCTTCTCTTCTCCAGTCATAGGCGGGCTAGACTTTCACCTTCTCTTCTCCAGTCATAGGCGGGCTAGACTTTCACCTTCTCTTCTCCAGTCATAGGCGGGCTAGACTTTCACCTTCTCTTCTCCAGTCATAGGCGGGCTAGACTTTCACCTTCTCTTCTCCAGTCATAGGCGGGCTAGACTTTCACCTTCTCTTCTCCAGTCATAGGCGGGCTAGACTTTCACCTTCTCTTCTCCAGTCATAGGCGGGCTAGACTTTCACCTTCTCTTCTCCAGTCATAGGCGGGCTAGACTTTCACCTTCTCTTCTCCAGTCATAGGCGGGCTAGACTTTCACCTTCTCTTCTCCAGTCATAGGCGGGCTAGACTTTCACGAACAGCAATAGGTCTACTGCCCTACCAGACAGGGTTGTGTATCAGGGCTATATAAATCTTAGAAGTGGATAGACACCATTTTAAATCTTCAAGGTTAATGGTCCCCCATGACTTGGCCATAAAGGCCCTGTTCACACCTGTGTGTGTGAATGCATGATAAAAGAATTAGATTGCTTTTTTTATGGTTTGTACAGCTGATGTGCTTACACAAATGCCTGCCCATTTTTGATATGGCACATGCTGGGTGGCAGTGGGGAAGGCAGGGCTTGCTACACCCCCCCCCCCCCATGTAATTCAGTGAAGGTTTTTTTGGGCATTTATCTCTGTACACAGGCTCATAACTTGCCTATCTTACTCCTGTCAATGGCTGTCTGCCACTAGGGCCAGGATGGGTCTATTAAACATCTCACTATAAACTTAAATATCCTATGAAAATTGTCACGTGTGATTGTTCCCAGTGGGCTAGCTTGTGGGGCCCGGGAGAACATCTGACATGGAAAAGAGATGAAGGGCCAAAGCCACATGCATGGAATGAATTTGTTTTGGGCTTTTGTAAGCCACAAGTCTTCCAATCAGATTTAGATACACATTTTGAGCTGAACTCCCGTTAACACTTTTTATGCAGTTACAGCAAGTGTGTGTTTTGTGATAAACGTGGACCATTGCAAGTGCCCCTGTCAGTGGTAAATGGTTTGTTCCAACCCTGTCAACTGCTACATCTGTGACAGGTTGTTCTGCTGAAAAATACTTGCTGGCAGGATCGCCAGGTGAAAAGTAAAGCCTAAAAAAAAAAAAAAAATGCAGTAATAACCTCTAAGAATTAGTAAGCTGTATTTCCTTTTGGGTTTAATACTACTTTAAAACCAGCGCTATCAAGGCTGGTTTGAGGTTTAGTTACCGCTCAATTGAGGGTGTTTTTATTTTTTTTATTTAATTTTTTTTGTGCAATTTACCTTTTTTGTAAAGGTTTAAGTTAAAGATGAGCGGTCTTGTATCTGACATCATACGTAAGGCTTATGGAGGGCAGTGTTTACCTGCACAGGTGTTCCATGCCGGCAGTACCATTGCTATGACTAGCAGCAGCTGCATGGACCCCAATGTGACACCCGTGCAGGTGCATGTGCTCAAATGCACCCGTACGGCTGTCAGATTGGGAGCACCACCTGTGTCAAAGCAGCGGCTGTGTCAATGGGACTGCCTAAATGCAACAGCTGTGCATCCATGTGAAGAAATTACTCCAGCCCTCAAAAGGACAGTCTCCAGACAGATGCGGTATGGAGTCTATACTGCCTCTGGTAAAATGCTTCAATGATGCTGCCCTCCTCAGATGGGGGAATCCAAAACGAAACTGTAAAAAACACACGAGGGGAGCAAAACCCCTAGTGCAGTGATGGCAAACCTTGGCATCCCAGAGGTTTTGGAACTACATTACCCTTGATGCTCAACTACACTGCAGAGTGCATGAGCATCATGGGAAATGTAGTTCCAAAACATCTGAGGTGCCAAGGTTCACCATCACTGACCTAGTGCATTACCCATGATTTATTGATCAAAGAAACCAAAAGGTCAAATGGAATACTCAGACAGAAGTGACAGGCATGACAACAAACCCGCAGGTCAACTGGTGTGGCAACGAGTGACCAAACTGACAATATCGGCTAGCTAGGCTTTTTGGTTTCTTTAATAAATCTTGGGTAATGCACTAGGTGTTTGCACCCCTCTGGTTTTTCATTTTTTTTTTTTTTTAATTTTTTTTAATGCAATCCCTTTGCAGGTAACCACGGCCCTCCATGGGCATATGGTTATGTGAACGAGGCCTAACTCTGCATGGAAACTATTCCCATCACTGCAAATGACCGGTTCTAATTCAGTCAATGAGACTGTACATAAGAGCAGCCATAACTTGCTGCTACATGCAAACATCTGTGCAGAAGTAAATGAAGCGTTATGGAAATACACAAGCACATATGGAAATGATTTCTTTTAATGCCGCATTCATAATATGTGTTTTGTGATGACTCTTCATTTTATTGCTGCAATACGTAAATTGTGCTCTAAACTTTCTTTCTCGGTATGTTGTAAATTACTTCTGAATTCCAGTCTGCACACCCCATGGGACAGTTTTTATAGGGTCCCTAATCTTAATTTTTTTTTTTCCTGTTTAATGCAGAAGTAAAAGCTAATTTTTACTGCAGCAAAAGGGGGAAACAAGTGGGTAACTGGTGAGATACCTCGCCTTCTAGTAATCAATAGATAATGCTACTAAACATATAGGCAGATGCAGATTTTCCTCTGTCCAGTAGGGGGCACTGTGCAGAGGAGTTTATTAGGGGAAAATTGTTTTAGAGGGAGCTGCTGTGTGGACGCTGCACCGTTGGTTGCCATCTTGGGTGAGGCAAGCTTTTTTTTTTTTTATTTTTTTTTTTTTAGAACTAAACCCATTGATTTTAGAGTTCCCGCCTGTAAAGTCAGCAGCTACAAATACTGTAGCTGCTGACTTTTAGCATGGCCAAAAAAATGCTGGATGTTTTGTATGCTGTGTGAACAGTGCCTAATGCCCTGTACACATGAGCGGTTTTGCCGTCGGAATAAACTCTTGAAGGTTTCTCAGACGGAATTTTGCTCAAGTTGTCTTGCATACACATGGTCACCCCAAAGTCCGACCGTCAAGAATGCGGTGACGTACAACGGGACTAGAAAACGGAAGTTCAATAGCTTCAGTCTCTCGTACTTCATCGCATGCGTCGTTTTTGGTGCGTCGAACAGCATAGACGAGCGTTTTTTCCGATGGTAATTTTTTTCCATCGGAAAAATATAAAACGTTCTCAAAGTCCGTCTGAATTTTCAACGAAAATTCGTAAATTCTGCTCGTGTGTTTGCGGCATTAGACATGAGATGGTAGTTGGGTGATCTAGCCACAATACTTTATAAAAAAAAATATTGCATGCATGATCTCGGGTCAGGCTGAATGTTAGCAGTTCCCATCACTCCATTAATGTGTTGTGGTTCCTCCCCCAAGGTTGGCTGGCTTGGGGATTTGTGGTATTATGTTCCAGACACACAGTAGTTTTCTAATCTGATTGTAAATGTAATTAGCTGGGTTGGGAAATGATCTTCTATGCGTGGGTAGCCTTGCTTGATAATCTTTGGAGGGTTTTTATCATTTTTTTTCTAATTGCATTTCCTTCCTCTTCAAAGCATCCACACCGAGAACCCGGGAAACTTAATGTTGGAAAACTTGGTTCTGAAAACTACATTTTAGCTGAGGATTCGGAGTACTCCATCACTGAGGGTAAGTGCTTCTGCAAAATGACTAGAGTGTGCATGTTTTAAAGTGCTACTAAAGTCAGTTTTTTTTCTCATTTAAAAAATAACAAACATGTCGTCATACTTGCCTGCTCTGTGCAGTGGTTTTGCACAGGACAGCCCACATCCTCCTTTTCTCTGGTCCCTCGCCGGTGCTCCTGTCAAGTGCCCCCACAGCAAGCAGTTTATTATGGTGTCACCCTAGCTGAGCTGCCGCACTGTCCATACACTGAGCTGTGGTTTTGCCCTGCTCACTCTCCTCATTGGCTCACTGACTTTGACAGCAAAGGGAGCCAATGGTACCATGCTGCCCTCTCAGCCAATGAGGGAGAGTCCCAGGCAGCTGAGTCTCGTGTGCAACTTCACTGGATCGTGATGGGCTCAGGTAAGCATTAGGTGGGCTGCTGCACACATGTTGTTTTATCTTAATGCACAGAATGAATTAAGATTTAAAAAATAACCTGACTTTACAACCACTTTTTTTTTGGCAAGCCTCTGGCCTGCATGTCCAACTTCCCTCAGTAATCATTGAATTGTAGAGGCTTCCAGATTCCATCTGGTAGAATCTGCCAATTTGTAGAGTGCATGTTAAACAAGTGAAGCTGTTAAAATATACAGATCAGCCATACATTTATGACCACTGACAGGTAAAGGGAATAACATTGATTGTTACAATGGCATCTGAAAGGCGGTGGAACCTGTTCTCCCTGAAGGTGATGTGTTGAAAGCAGGTACGAATGTGCATCACTGTTTGTATGGGGCTGGGCTACTAAAACTGGGCATGAATATATTGAAAATCTGCCAGTTCAGCAGTGCCAATCCTGACTATTATAATTGTAAGAGGCTGGTTGTACCAAGTTGCTCAATCGATCAACTTGGTACATTTAGCCTGCCCATTAACCGTTCAGATCTCGGCTGGTCACTGCTGAACCTGCCGTGATTCGAACAGTGTATGGCCAGACCCCCCTCCCCCGACTCACAATGCTGCTGTCCAAAGGGGGCTCTGTTGCTCATTCATCCAGTGTGTAGGCAATCTAACACAGGCGTCACTGGCAAAATCGGCAGATGAAGGGGGGGGGGGGGGTTAATCCTAAAATAAAACTAATACAACTTGCTAATTGCTAGATGTGGTGGCTGCAGTAGAGTATAATCAGAAGCACACAATGATAGAGCAACCAATCAGATGTGATTGGCTTCACCTCATCTCCTCCCAAAACCACGCCTCTTTAATGTTTCACCTGGCTTAATCAAAGCTGAGCCTGAAAGGCTAAGGCCCCTTTCACACTTGTGTGACTTCAAAGTCGCGCGATTTCAAGGAATGCCTGTGTAAGTGGCATCAAAATCGGCCCAAAGTAGTGCAGGGACTACTTTGAAGTCGGACGACTTGAAGTCGTACTAATATGAATGGCTGTCATTGAAAATCATGGGGAACGACTTGCCGTGCTACTTCGCAGTCCCAAATCGTGGGACAAGTCGTATAAGTGTGAAAGGGGCCTTAAGCAGAGTGTGGACTTGAAAACAAATGTCTTAAGAGATCTGTAGCCAATCTGTCGTATCTGACCAAGTGGTCTGCCAGTGTGTGTTTATTTTTTTCAAAGCTTGTATTGTCAGGCTTGATGAATAGTTAATTTGTGTACATGGGGCAACTATTTGCTCCATTGTTTACTTTGTGCTGATAACCATTCTGCCTTGTAGATTGGTAGGTGTAAACCAGGGGTGCCCAACCAGTGGCCCGGGAGCCACATGTGGCCCACGGAGCCCTCTCATGTGGCCTGTGACTTCATGCTCTGGGATGGCTGGTTGGCCAAGATCGTGGATTCCCAACCTGCCATTTCAGAGCAATCAGTGTTGTGAATGAAGCCGGTGGCTGTGGAGCAGAGGCTCCTATGATGCTTCCTGTATAGCGCCGCCTCCTGTCACAGGCGGAGTAATACCAAGTGCACTCTTCCATTCATGTTGTCCTAGGCAGACTGTTATTAAAAGTAAGTTTTTAATACTAAAATCAGTGTATGTGTGTATATATGTGTGTGTGTATATATATATATGGGCATATCTGTTCTGCAGTAGTTACTGGGCTGCCTTCAAACTGATCCACAGGTGCAGTGCACCTACAGGTTACCTGCACTGGGCCATAGACTTCTGTCTTTACCTGCAGATTTGGTGCACTTTCAGAAAGTGCACTACACCTATAGGATGTAATCGAAGTCTATGACAAAGTGCAGCTAACCCACAGGAAAGCCACAGCTGCACTCCTCTACATCCGCAGTGTGGGTGAACCAGTGCATCAGTATGACGGCCTTGTGTCCGTTTACACCCGCCTGCCTCAATACGATCCACCAAAAATATGAACAAAAGGATCTGTCCCCTTCCATCTGATCAGATTGGGGGGAATAGAGTAGAGTGGGCTGTGTCGGCTCTGCATATGCGGAGTGGACACGGGCCTGTCATCCACCTACTCCGCTCCTTGTGGTCCACGACCAGTTACCAAGTCGCCTAAGTGGCCCTTGCTCTTCAAAAAATTGCTCTGATCTATGCTGCCTAGGATCAGATCTGGTGGAGCCTTTGGTTCATGGCAAGAAATGCCCAGGTCAAAATATTGAAGCTGACCTGTCATGCATGTATGAGTATGGGGCTCAAAACAGTGTTTTTGGAATGCAAGATGCTCCAAAGGGTGACATTTTTCTTCAATTCGCCCCGGGCAAGAACATTGATTATACCTAAAGGAGTTCCTAATGTCATAAAAAGGAGACAGTCTTTTTTTTTTTTTTTCCTCTCCCCTAGGTTACTTGCCATTTTTCTTCAGGTCACCACAGGTTAGAAAAAACAAATGCTTTTAGGCGTTTCCCTTTAATTGCTGAGTAAATATTAAGCCTGATTATTTGTAGCAGTTTTGGTTGCTGGGTAACTGCAAATTTATTAGACCTTTTTAATAACACTGTATGATCTTTGCAT
Organism: Lithobates sylvaticus; assembly: GCA_028564925.1. Classification (NCBI taxonomy): domain Eukaryota; kingdom Metazoa; phylum Chordata; class Amphibia; order Anura; family Ranidae; genus Lithobates; species Lithobates sylvaticus. The sequence continues at coordinate 559,088,405 of CM053027.1, read as the reverse complement.
AGGGCCATTACTTCTAAGGTGCCATTAAGGCAGCTGCCTGAGGCAGCACTGATGGCCAGGGTGGCCACACGTGATCTCTGGTCTCTGGCACTGTTTTTAAGGCTCCCTGCCTAGCTGCTGTACATATTCGTCAGGCGGTGACTGTGGTTCCTCAATGACTTGGCCTGTGAAATTTCAGCCTCGGCATCAGTTACTGGAGCGGACAGCTCACTCACAGGTAGCAATGACTTGAGGTGACCACTTTGGCAAAAACTGCATTTCTCAAATATCTGCTTGCTCCGGTCTTTGCAGCATCATTGGTCAAGGATCGGTACTGGATAAGGTTGTCGGATAATTCCAAGAATATTGTGTACTTGGGTTCTAGTTTGTAGATGTACAGCTTGCTAATCTTCTTTTTCCAGCAGTAATCTGTGCTATTTCTATTTTAGGTGGTTCTCCTGAAAGCAGCCCCAGTAAACTCTCCTCTCAGAAAAGCTTAGAAATTTCTCATGTCCTGGAGAGCACTTCTTCTTTAAAAGAGAGGATGGCCAAGTATCAAGCTGCTCTGACCAAGCAAACCAAGCCTGTCTCACCCACGGTATGTCTGATTTTTTTTTTTTTTTAAATAGAACTAGGTTCTCTTAAAAAGGTGATTGTTATGCGGCGTGTAAATTGGGCTCCTTTTACACGGGGAAGACTGTTTTGATCAGCAGGGCGGTTTCAACAGGGAGCATCGATGAATTCAAAAAAACATTAGCTAGGCACCTGAACAACCGCAACATGCAGGTATATACAATGTAATACTGACATAATCACAAAGGTTGGACTCGTGTCTTTTTTGTTTCAACCTCACCTACTATGTAACTTCAATATTAAACCCTACCCGTAGGTATTATTTTGCTTTAGATGGCTTTTGGTTTAATATCTAGCTAGGGGCATAGCTGACCAGGCACATAAAATATTAAAATGTCCTCCTTCAGGTCTTGTATAATTGGATCAGTGAATTGCTGGTCAAAACCCCAACCCAGACAAATTCCTCCTTTATACCAGAATAAGGTCCGGCCAAATGGCTTGCAATTTCATCAGGTGTTTATTACATACTTTCATCAGAGACAGATGTGTTGCTGCAAACTGACCTTTTTAGTCCAGTCATTTGACAGTGGTGAGAAATATTTTACATGGAATGACATTGTTATCTAAAAACGCTGGTTGGGTAGTTTTTTACTTTATTGACCGGTATGCAGCCAACGGTCTGAACTCCTGATCTGCGTGTTCCAGGCTAGTGATCTCTTCAATCTAGAGCATGGGTCTTCAAACTATGGCCCTCCAGTTGTTGAGGAACTACAATTCCCATCATGCCTAGTCATGTCTGTGAATTTCAGAGTTTTACAATGCCTCAGGCGGGCGTTGGTAGTGTTGGCTGATGTAAGTTTCCTTTTGAATTGCCAGGTGGGGTTGGATTATCTAATCCCGAGATTCTTTTTACAAAAAAATGGTTAAATTGTGCCAGTCGGGGACACTCCCAGATATACATAGCTATGTATAAATTCTTTAGTTGTGTGAGAACCTCTGAGCTAGAAACCTGACACTACCTGATAAAGGATGGAATGGCTGAAACTATTTGTGGAATGAGAGCCAGACTTATTCCCCCATGTGCTGGCTGTTTGTTTAGACTTGACTTTATAGACTGAGCTGTCCAGGGGAACATCGAGCTAAAGATTTTATCTGAAGGACGCTGTACAAAAGGCTCCGTAGGCTTTATGTAAAAATCCAGATTTCCATTGTATTGAAAACTTTAACCTGTTGCTTACTTGACTCAAGTACAATGCAAGCTGCAGGTCATGTTGAACATTTAAACAAGATTTTTGAGTTTGACATCAAAATCCCTCATCCAATTGAGCCATTTTTGATAGCTTCCACAACGCAACAGCAGTTATTTCCCCCCCAAGACAATTAAACCTTATTGTATAGTTCTTCATGATTTCACAATCAAGTTGCATAGTTGGTCTGGATGAAGACACAAGTTCATCTTTAACCAATGGAAGGAAAAAAATATATACTGTATTGGCATATAACACGCACCCCAAGTTTAGGAGGGAATTTAAAAAACTTTTAGGAGGGAAGTTTAAAGAAAAGAAAACTTACATTTAAATGCCCATTAATGCAGCCTTGTCAGTCTCATTTGCAGCCTTGCATTGCAGCCTTGTCAGTCTCATTTGCAGCCCTGCCAGTGTCTTCATTTAAAAATGGCGCCGCCGTCATAGGGCGGATGTCCTGTATATGTCGGCGGCGCTTGGCCGCTCTTGTCGGCTTTCGTGTATTTTCGGCCATTCTCGGTTATCTTCGGCTGTTCTCGGCGGCTTTCGGCTTTCCGAAAGCCGCCGAGAACGGCCGAAGATAGCCAGGAGTGGCCGAAAATACCCGAAAGCCGTTGAATGGCAGAGGTCAGAAACGGCGGGGGATCAGCGTAGAACACGCACCCCCAATTTCCCCCTGATTTTTAAGGGGGAAAAGGTGCGTGTTATACGCTGATTTAAATACGGTATGTATATACAATCCTTTTACCCAGTTGGCAGTAAGAGTAAGGCAAAAAACCCCAACAAAGCATGATTCAATTTGCTTCAACTGGGGAAAAAAATGTCTTCCTAATCCAACAAGAGGCAATCTGATTATTCCCTGGATCACTTTACCTATAAATATTCAGTTATATTGTGTACCTAGGAAAGAATCCAGACCTTAAAGCAATCGGAGCTGGCCAGAACCGACGCTTGAGTCTATTCCACTTTTTCACAGCCGTTCCTGTGAAGTAACCTTTCCGTATGAAGATTAAATCTTTTCCTTCAGACGTAAAGAGTACCCCCTTGTCGTCTGACATTAAAGTAAATAACTGGTGCTGTAGATGAGATCTAGACATCAAATTGCCAGAAACCTGGAGCTTTGGGGAATTTTTTATTTCATAATTGTCATAGCTGAACTCTACGCAAGGAATACGAATACCTATATAGAAGCTGTCTTGCCTGCCAAATGCATCGTATTTCAGCCTATTCATTCCTAATATTTCTATAGCCAGGTGGATGACCTCACTTAAATGTGGTGTTTTATCTCCTTTGGATAGTTGGGAAGGAGTAGCACTCTTGCATTTCTACTTCTCTTCATGGCTCCATTAGGCTGGCTTCACACTGGGGCGGTGCGGGGCGGCGACGGTAAAGCAGCGCTATATTTAGCGCTGCTTTACCATCGTTTTACCCGCGGTATGCGGCCGCTAGCGGGGTGGTTTTAACCCCCGCTAGCGGCCGCAAAAGGGTTAAAAACCTCTGCAAAGCGCAGCGGCGGTTTGCCGGCGGTATCCCTGCGGTTTCCCATTGATTTCAATGGGAAGGAGCGGTATAGGAGCGGTGAACACACCGCTCCAAAGATGCTGCTAGCAGGACTTTTGTTGCGGTCCTGCTAGCGCACCGCTCCAGTGTGAAAGCCCGCCGGCTTTCACACTGGAGTGAATGGGGCCGGTTTTTTCAGGCGGTATACAGGCGCTATTTTTAGCGCCGTACCGCCTGAAAACCGCCCCAGTGTGAAAGGGGCCTTAGAGCTTTCCCTCACTTCCTGTCCCGGTAATGGTGATTTACCATTCACCAGAGGGAAAACTGTGCAAACATGGACACAAAGCGGAAAAATCATGGGAGTTTTCATCCTTCCCATACTTGGAAAAACTTCTCAAAAAAAATAAATAATAATAAATTACCCTCATTGTCTGTCACCCGGAAAGAATGTTGGGGGAATTCTCTAACTAGCCCTGGATAGAGAAGCTAAAAACTAAGACTACTTTCCTTTCTATTTCTATCCAAAAATTAAACTAATCTTTTTTTGGGCATGTATATTAACCCTTTAATGCAGAATACTTTAACCATATTTGAAGTTGAATGGCGTCTCCTTGAAAAGAGAACTTTGTGCTTTTCCTCCAGAGGTCATTGGGTTATTGTAATGTCCTCTTCTTTGCTCGGCTGAGTGGAGGACACTCATTGATGACTCACTCTGTCTGCATCTATTCTCTGGTTTAATTTCAGGAAATCTGAAAAGGAAATCATTCTGCTAAATCCGTTTAGTTTCAGAAAGATGTTGTCATCAGCTTTAAGCACTTTTAAATTGTTCTGATTTAATTTTGCGTTGGCCTTTTCCGCTAGCACCAGGTTTAAAAGATTTATTGTAAATTGGACTAAGTCTATAGTGGCAGCAAAACCTGTACCTTACTTTGTAATCTAAACTGTCCTTTTTAGATAAAAATGACTCCCGAAGCTTTGTGTTGAGACATGGCCTCATGCACACTGGATGTTTTTTACAGCTGCTTTTTTTTTTTTTTTTTTTTTTTAACCATCGTTTCCTATGTCCAGGCTATCGGCGTTTGAGCCATAAGCTTTTGTGGGAGTGTAGTTTTTGTAAAACAAAAAACAAACGCTACTGCAGAAAAGCTGCAAAACTCATTCTACAGCTAACACTACTGGCATTTTTATAATGCCCAGTGTGCATGAGACCTCACTAGTCAGTTTTTGGATGGGATAATGATTTTAAGGACTTCCCGTTTTCTGTCTCTCTGGTTTTATAAGTTTCCCAGCATTGAGCCATTAAAAGAATAATTCCAGACATTGACAGGCATGCAGTTTGTTCTACACTCCTGTGAACCGGGGGTGGCTGAGGCTCTAATTGGCTTAAGAGTGGGCTCGGGGTGCAGAGCACTGAGCCCACTCAGTTGCTATTGCCTTCCTCATTCTCCCAGCCGATTGGCCAGGGAGTCTTAAAACCCACTTCCTGTTCAGCCTGGAGCTAAGGCTGCCGCCTTCCCGTCAATCTCCCGCATGAGGGAGGGAATGGGTGGCGGTGGTGCGAGTGAGGGGGCGAGGTTTTTGTCATGCCCCACCCCCCAAAAAATATCCATTCTCTCATTTGCGAGGTTTTCTCCCACTGTCCAGTACATCCTATAGTTACCAGACCAGTGTGAACTTCAAGACTTGAGCAGCACCAGACTCTTGACAATCTGCCTCTGAAGCAGACGGCATATACTGTAAATTTACCTGTCTGACAGAACCCAACAACTGATACTCGCCCTAGCACCTACCTAGGAGGGAGCTACATCAGCCTTAAAGCAAACGGAGGGACAGATGCAGCATCAGACCGCTGCTGCATCTACCTAGGCAAGTAGGATTTTGAGAAGAAAACCTGAACCTATAAATGTCTAGTACATGCGATCAGAAAATCTGACAGCTTTTGACACGATTGTACAATATGATCGTTCAAGCAACATTAAAGGATAAACCTGGACATTTTTCCCATAAAATACCAGAACACACGATTTTTGTTTTAATTGGTATGGTATTGGTCCAAAAAAATCGGATGACCACGCATGCTTTTTGAAATGGAAAAATACAACACGATGCATCACTTTCGAAGTTTTGAGTATTTGCGTCACTTTAGTAACCTTCTTTTTGGTATGAGACTAGCATTTATCCAATATTCTCATGTACCAGGCTTTTGTTACATTTGTTCAGCCTGGACCGATTTAATTTAATGTATGTGACATGCCTGGCTGATGCCACTGAAAGCTGGAGATCATTGAAGTAGATTCCACCACTAAAGTAGATACCACTACTTCAGTGATCACCACTTGCTTTGGGTTCTGCACCAGGTAGCTGCCACCTCATCCAAGCAGAGGAGGCTTTGCATTCATTCAGAAGATGCAAAGCATTCTTTGAACAGCCTCATGTTTACAATGTTTCAGGCCAGGTGCTTGGCAGGGGACCCAGAAGCAAGTGGAGATCACTATAGAAGCAGTGTCTACTTCAGTGATTTCCAGCTTTCAGCAGCATCGGCCAAGTATGTCATATCAATAGTTACATTGGTTCCATTCTTTAGGCAAACAAGTTGTCCTACTTATACCAGCTGTCTCCTTTCCTAATCGGACAGAATCATAGCAGCTTGCACAGTGCTGGTGAAGGTTCTGGGTGGCTTCACAAACCTTATGCTGGCTAGTAAACAAACGTACAAGTGCCGCTTGGTAGTTTCACCCTGAGCACGCTTATGTGTGGAATGAAGAGAATGCAAACCACTGTAATGCTAATGACATAGAACATAGGTGACTACACAGCAAATGCCTTTGGTCTTTCGATGTCCTCTTAACACAAGGGACTTGTCTCTGACAACTTGGAAGGCAGAATTACGAAACAATTTTCAAGACTGTTGGCTTATTCTTGATTTAGCAAGGAGTATTGGATCCCAGCTCTACAACTGGACATGCATTTGATTGGTTAACAAATTACCCAATTCATTACCCTCTTCTGTTTTTTTTTTTTATTTTTTTTTTTTTTTTATTACACTATGGCTGATAAGCAGATATTTGAAGGTGTGCAGGGACATTGGCATTCACACACTACTGCCATCAAACTAAGCTGTGAAACAGGCTTAATATAATGGCAAACCTACTTTACCACAGCACCAAGTTGGTAGCTCTCTAATTTTTCTCTTGCACTAGAGAACCTAGGACTGGCATATGACTATTATGTGACATACTTCTATTTCCATCCAGTTTATAAAGCAGGCTTGGTGTCACTCTACAATGGAAAAGCTAAGTAGGGATTCATGCAGGATTTGTCTCCATGCTGGCAGATGATCCCAAATATCATGATTGCAGTTAATTTATACCAGAAAACTCCCATCTCTGAGCCACCAGGAATTATTGGAGCATGACATACTTGTCTTTTTTCCCCTGTGGCCTACTTCTGTTTTCCAGCAGGTCTCCAGAACACAACACTATTATAGCTAGAGGTTAAATGATGCCATCTCTCTTCGGCTGATGTGGACAAGAAATGATTGTTGCCCTCAATAGATTCTCAAATGTATTTAGAAAGAATAACTAGAATCTAAGTAACAGATGCCTTGCTTTACAGCTGTGTGGAAAAAAGGGTCTTGCTGGTAGTCTTCAAAAAGTGGCCCACCTCTGTCCGCACAGAAGTGATAGAATTGTGAATTGCAGACTTCAGGGAAAAGGGGACAGTGATCAATGTTAATGTATGTTAGTGGGAAAATGCTGCATTAGTTTCTCTTTTCTTTTACAGAATGATATGAAAGGGATTTGGAATGATGTGGTAAACCAGACGTCGGAGCAAAAGGAGAATGTCCCACCAAGTCCTGTCCTCTCCAACTCCTCTCTTGATGCTGAAAAGGTATTACTAGTCCTATTGCTTCTTTTTTTTCTTTCTTGTCTTTATAAATGTCTTTATAAATATTAACCCCCATACTATTTCTTCAGAGACCTCAGGCTGAGAGCACTCCTATTACCCCTCCAAGAAGAGTGTCCGAGAGCAACGGTACTTTAATTTTTATTTTTTTCTTTCCTGTACTTACTCTGCACTACATGGCACTAGCATTTGTAGTGACTTTTAGTAGGGCTCATGACATGACTGTGAACCCCATTGTGTTGTGATCAAGGTTTTGAGGTTGTCTTATCCTTTGGAAGAGTCTGAGCCAAAGCCAGCTATGAAGCGCCTACTGCTGTGCATTTCCTTAGCTAAGCAACAGTTCTTGCGTGCTGGCTAGTTTTGGGAGAAAGGGCATTTTAAGTTTGGGGGGGGGGGGGTCAGGCATGAAGGTTCCACTATGTTGGTTGAAAGGTTCACTTTAAAGTGGTTGTAAACCCTTACAAACCACTTAAACCTACAGCTAAGCCTAGATTAAGGCTTACCTGTAGGTCAAAGAAATATCTCCCAAACCTACACGGTTTAGGAGATATTTGCCAAAATATAGGCACCGATGTCTACAGCGCACTGAGAAGGCCGCTCAACGGCGATATGCCGCGAGTGGCGGCTCCCGTGCGCATGTGCGGGAGTGACGGCCGCGAGACCCACCAAGAAGATGAAGGTGCCGTACACAAGGGGACAGCGGTGACTTCGCTGGCTCCTGTGTCAGGTAAGTGACACATAATGGACTACTATGTGATGCATAGTAGTCATTATGCTTTACCTTTGCAGGGAAACAAAGAGGAAGTAAACCCATTAAGGTTTACTTCCTCTTTAAGACCATTCCTTAGACATAGATCTTTTGTGGCCTACACAAGGGCAAAAGAAAGTCAGTAGGCTAAATCTGATTACTTGCAGTATACTGGTGTTAAATTGACAAGTGTACAAAAGGAATGGGTTGCAACTAGGAACACTGTTCGAGGTTTGAAGTTTAACAAATCTTTCCTTTGTCATAGGTAAACTGGAGGAAGAACTGCAGAGACCCAGCACCTCTCCTGGTTACAGCCCACAGACGAGAGCATTAAACCAGCTGGAGGCCACCCCTTCTAAAGTTACAAAGGTGAATAAAGCCATGTGGTGGCTGAAAATGGTCATTTAGTTGCGTTCAAAGGCTTTTTCTTTATGCAATGGGTGGCATAAACAAATGTATCTAGTTAATGAGGCACTGAACCAGGAATCTGTTAAACTGGGGTTGATATACCAATGTATGGCAGAGCCACAGTATATCATATTGGATGCATTTATGGTTTATAGTGGTTTGCCTGGAGTTCCACTTTAGGAATAGCCTGGCTAAAACTTTTTTTTTTTTTTTTAAATCAAGATATTATCTTGGCTTTACAAAGCCTGGACAGAGCAGAACTTTGGGTTGATCCTTGTAAGTTCTACAGCCTTCAGAATGATGGAGGGCAGATAAAAGACCAGTCCAAAGAGCAGAACTGTCTGGTCTTTAGTGCAGGAGTTTCACAATGATTACTGCACATATCTGAAAGACCTACACGGGTCACAAAGATTTAGAGTACAACTGGTTCATAAATATTGACTTTAGACAGCATTTAAGTCTGGATTTGAACTTTTAATCAGACTAAGTAGCTAATGGCTGGATGTTATGGGTTCTATGGCTATGTATGAAGTTCAGTAAAAGAACAGATTGTTCCATCCCTTCTTCCTCTGCACATACTCCCAAATAACTGAATCTGTTTAATCTTAGTTGTGTAAGTAGAACTTGTTTCATGAAATCATACTTTTTGACTGCTATCTTTCTCTCTTCCAGCTTCTGCCTTCTGATTCCTTCTATTCGCTCCTGTCCTCCTCTCCCCTTGTAGTCTGACCTCTGCAGCCTCCACCCTCAGGACTTCTGTACCTTTTTTGATCTGCAGCTTGTACAGCCCTCTCTCTGTACGTGATTACTCTACATGCGGCATTATTGCAATTGCCCGTACAATCCAATTAGGTCTAGTCTATAATTAAGATGTCATGAGAATGCTTTGTTCACTGCATGCTGCTTTCCCGGGAGGTGCATTAAGATTATGGCTTGTGTTGTAGGGGCCACATTAGTGGGTAGAATGCCAGACGTGGAATATGTGAACATCTTGGTATGAGTGTTAACAGTAAGATACTTCTACAAGGTGTGGAATGTGGTTGCCGCATCTGGTATTGGGTCTTTCATTAACACCCTAGCCTGGCATTATACTCCGCAATAAATGTCCTATTTAGACCACACATTCAGTATTCAACCCGCTGTGCTTTGTTTGCTCCTTTCACAAATGGGTATAAGTTGTAACTTATTTTTTTTTTTTTAATCTGGTTTGACTAAGCTATCCCTGCTATCCCTTTCATTTTCTTTAGTAGCCTTTTCTACTCCATTTGTTATGTATACATTTTTGCATGCTCATAATGCTGCACATCTGAATAAAGTTTGTCTTAAAGGTTTCATTGTGTTTTAACAGAAGTTTCAGCTGCCGGCACGGGAGATCTGTTTTGGGTGTCAGAAGACAGTTTACCCCATGGAGCGTCTCTTTGCCAACCAACAAGTGTATCATAACGGCTGCTTTCGCTGTCATCACTGTTCCACAAAGCTCAGGTACTCACAACTGTGATGGCAGTCACTGCTGATTTGTTTTAAGCTGATCATACAATGTTAAAAATATATTCTACAATCCACAGATGATAGTAGGATAGAGCTCCCGTTAGCAGGTACTGTATTTTGACAGCTGGCCTTGAATGCTGTCAAAATGCCTGTACAGTGGCTGCATCCAATTGGATGCAGCCACTTTTAAGCTAACCATTTTCTGCTGGGGTCCTTCAATTTATCAATTGAGGGATGTTGGGCTTGAGGAAGCTGATTGAGCCACCCACTGAGCAAACTTCATACAGTGTCTGGAAAGCTTCACACAGTCAAATAATGGGTGTGCTACAATTTTTTTATTAGGTTTATTATGTACATTAGTAAGTCTCCAATCATATCTTGCTTTGGAAACAACAATGCATAATGAATATGGATGGATTTTTGTGTAGTGTCTGGACACACTGATTCTTATCAAAGTTGTACCTTGATCCCATAGGATTAAGATTGTGGGCTTGTCAGTGTACTGGCTTGTTGGCTTCTATCTGGTGTGTTCAGTGAATGAAGACTCCCTTTTTTAGAAGTAATGCCCATGGGGGTACGGAGAAATTGTAATGTGACCTCTGGGCTCTGCTTGTGATGCTGGACTCTGTCCAGGTCAGTTGGCTATAGAGCACTCTGCATTTTTCAGAGCAGTGGTATAACCCAGTCTCTGTTACTACCAAGTGTAAATGTACCTTGGATAAGTTGTTTGCGAATTACACTCTGCATTTGGGGCCTTCTAGGCCTGTGTGTACAATGTAAATTGGCCGCAGAGCGCTTGTCAGTCAAAGCAGTGGTAGTCAAAATCAATCGTCTGTTACACACCAATGCAAAGCAATAATGAACAGTGCTCAAAATCAATCCTATGTTAAAAACAGCATACATGTATGCCTATAAAGTAATAAGCAAAAAAAGCTTAAATACTAAATTGCATATATGAAATGTGCTGCAAAATTACAGTAAATGGACCAATAAACTACAAACATTCATAATAAACATGGAATATGTGTGTGAATATAACAGACATAACAATAAAAGCCTAGTTAAGGCTCTACCCCTTGATTTCATTTTTTTTTTTTTTTTTTTTAAATACAGGGTGTAGATGAAAGGGATCACTCAAGGATCCTGGGGGACAAGTCGGCACCTATTTATCCATATAAATCTCCTCAAACCAAAAAATATACCAAAAGTATTGATATTGGCCAATTTCCTTTCTCATGAAGGAAAGAGGAGCTTTTTATGTATGGATTGTTCCAATTATTCGAATCCTCCCGGTGATGTAAATGTATGTATTATGATCCTTTTTGGTGTTAAGATTGCATAAACGTTCTAGGAATAAATGTCCCAATATCAGATCACCTAAGGCCACATGTCAAAATCTTTTAAATAAGAGATCCTCTGTCATCAAAGCACTTTAGGACTTGGTCTTTGCTGCAATACTCCAGAGAAGGGTTGGGTTGTGCTATTCCAAGTTTGCATATGTCCACTGGACAACACACAATTGCACCACCACATAAAGCTTAACTCGGTATTGGGCCATCCAACCACTTATAAAGCAACACCTCTATTCTCACACGTTTACCACAGTGACATTTTTCATACATGCGTAGTGTTGCTATATATATCCCAGCTGACACCAGCCACCTAGAACGCCCTCATGGGGCTTCCTCTAGAAAGCAGAAAAGACCTGACCGGTTTGGCCAGTCACTTTTCCAGGAGGTGTCAGATTTCTTTAAAGGCTAAGACATCCCTAGTTGGAGCCCTGTTGGTTTAGGGCTCCACTTGAGGATTCATTACTAGAGTCCCATCATTGTTGGACTATTATACCGTTCTGGCAACTATGGATATGCATTGGAAAATTCTGTTTTTTTTTGTTTTTTTTTAATCTTTCATAGCCCTGAAATTATAAAGCATTTTCCTGGTCTATTTGCACTATTGACCGACCTTGCTGTTGGTCCTGGTTTCTATCAGCTTCCGGTTGGTGGATTAGTGCTCCTACTTGCAGTTAAGATTCATGCCCTTTTTGCATAGCAAATTTTTCCTTCAATCCCACATCTGTTGGATGTCTCAGTGGCTGTTGCCCACCTATTAGCTGGGTTGCTTTTTTGATATCCCTTATGTTTGATTACTTCATCCCTGTGTTCCTCAATGAATTACATCTTGAAACCCATTGAGGTACGGTAGAGATATGTATGTGTATTGCTTGTAGGTGAAGTTTTCATTCTCCTCTAACTGTCCTATGAGGCTGTATGACCCCTGATCCTCTGTACAGTGCTGATCACATGCACCCTCCCCCCAACAAATTAACATTTTAAAGACTCTAGCAATACACACCAAACTGAGCATGTGCAGAGTGCCTCAAATGCTCTATACCATCAGGAAATGGACTGGGGACTGTGGAAGAAAGGTAGGATTAGAGAAGACAAAATCAAACAGCCTTTTTACACAATGTGGATGATCAACCCCTTAAGATCCACAGTGAATATAACAAGCACGCGTTACTGCATATACACACCGATTTACTGTTGTGGGTTTAGTAACACTTCAAATATGTTTAGTTAGGCCATCACTTATACAGTTCCTAAAATGGGAGCTTGGACAATTATTGGATAATGGCATTTGTTAAATGCTAATGGATCACTAGCAATGATTGCCTAAAAATACTTTGAATTTTTTTTTTCTATAAAATTGTTTGAAAAAAATGCACTGTTTAGAATTGTTATGATTCCCTCTGCAGCTGTTTTAATGAGTGATGGAGTTTCCGTTCCATCACAAATGATGGTGCAAAGCCTGCATATTAGATGGTGGCCAGAGGATGCTGGTAAAGGACCAAGAGCTTCAACCACAAGCACAGCATGCGTGTTTCATTTGGCATTTGCACTATAGTCACTTGCAATGTTTGTATTTTTACACGTCACCAGCAGGTATAAGGCTTTTATTAGGAAATGGTCAGTGTATCACCTGCTCTAAATCTTGTACTATCCTAGTTGCTCCAAACAGAGCAGCCATATAAAGACTAGAAGCAAAGCATGCTGGGTAGCAACTTGTGTGCAATGGATTGGCTCTGGGAGTGCATGTTGTGTTAAAGCAGACCTAAAGTATCTTCCTTCGATCTCAAAGGAAGTTCTGTTGAACAGTTTTGTTTCAATCCCCATCTAATATCCCCTCTCCTGCTTTTATTGGCCAATTTACTTAAAGCCCAACAAAATTGCAGTTGAGTCCCCCCACAAGGCAAGGGGTATATGCTTATAGGAGGGGTAGGGCCAAAGCTTTTTTTGGCCCTACTTCTGGGGAACACAGGGGGGCACTTCATCCTGCACCTCGGTAACCCATATGCTAAAGTACACTGTCACGCTGCTGGTCCAGGCTTTGGATCTCCACATTAGTTGTGATCTCTCCCCCCAGATGCCTGGGTCGGCAGCTGGCTTAGCCACCCAGTGCACCACTGAGAGCCTGAGCCAGCAGCTCCTGCCCCCTTTACAGCCCGGCTCTCCAGTGAACATTGGATGGGCAGAGCAGAGAGCTGGTGACTGACTGTCACCGACCTTCTGCTCTGTGGACTGAGAATTGAGCAATCAACTGCCTTTGCTCTCTCGGCTCTTAATCTTGGAGGTGGTGGAGGACAAATGCTGCATCCACTGAGGTGAGTATGAGTGTTTGCACCTTCTCTTGTCTAGGGGGTGGCTGAAGAAGCGGGGAGCTGTACCTGCCTGGAGAACAGTGATTTATTGCTAGCAGCCATAGCTGCTGGAAATCGCATGAAAAATTGACATGCTGGTTGTACCGAAGTTACTTGAGCAGCAACATTGGTACAATCAGCCTGCCTATACATGATTTGAATCTCTTCTGGTCCCTGCTGAACTAGCTGAGCTTCGAGCTGTCTATGGCCAGCTTAAAACTCCCTGTTTGGATGCATACTGGGGGAATTCAGTAAAGCTGCTGTGCCATTTGGCATTAATCACTTTAATGTATTGTGCTAAATTCATGAAGCGTTTGTGAAGCGTTTGTAACTCTTGGTTTTGACAGTGACTCGTGCTCCAAATTCAGGTAGGTCTAAAATGTGCCACTTTTTTACATTTGGAGCATTCAACGCTCCAAATCTAAAAGTGGCACTAATTAAGTACCCAGTGACACGGTGCGATTTGATTTTCAAATCGCAGGACAAGTCGCACCCAGTTGTCCACAATATAAGCTATCAAATCAGTGCGACTCCGTTGGAGCATCACAGATTTTGAATGTAGTTATTGCACTAATTTTTGCAAATTCAGGTGACTTGCATAGACATCTGTTCATGAAGTCGCACAGATGTCGTCCTAGCTGCACCTGAAGTTGCACTGACATACTGTTTAGAAATAATGCAAATTCTTGTGAAGTTGCAGGATTTCAAAGCTGCATTGGGTGTGACTGAGGCCCTTGTTCACACTGTGTGTGGCTGCGGGCACAAAAGGGGGTCTGGTGCATCAGTGTTCACTATTTCAGGTCTGAATTTTTGGCTGTATTCAGACCTGAGATGCTGCCAAAGAGGCACATAACTTTTTCTGGTTTGCGCTCCACGGCTGCCCCAGAGACGTGTTAACCGGCTCCATTTAGAGACAGTGTATCCTATAGTGGGAATTGGATGGGGGGGAAACCCCCATCCAATTTGCAATAGTGTGAACCAAGCCTGAAGTACAAGATGACTCTTCCCTCGTACAGAGGTAAAAACTGGCTCAGATTCTGCAGAAGTCCCTTGTGCATTCGAAACATGGCGGAACAGGAGCCAAATTCAAGCACAAATTCTATCTAGACCGATGCATTAATTTGCTTTTAGAATGTATGGGACACTTTTTTTTTTAATTTATTTTTTTATTTTTTTTATTTTTTTTCCCAAAATCTGCCTGCATCATACTTTACGAATTTCAGGGACAGTGTATGCAACTATAGGAATTATTGAAGCCATACACAGATTTTTGCATTTAACACATGCAGCTCTATATGCATAAAGCCATTTGAAGAATTGTACATGTTTAAACGGGAGTACTTTTGCATACTTTGCCAGGAAGAACCCGTGTACCCTGCCAACAATGCATGCCCATGCTAACGATGCTTATATGCATATTTGTATGCATTCTACTCCTCTCCTGACTTCTAAAAAAGATTATGTAGGGAGGCCAGAGGAATAGTGGAGAACCTTGGCTAGCACAGTAATTGAACACTCCAGAAGAGGTGAGGGCTATGATGAGCACAAAGGGAGGGGGGGATCTGCTAGAGTTGCCTAATACAATTTATGTAAGGTTCAAAAGCACCTTTTGAGCAAATCCAAATTTGTCTTTAAAGGACAAAGGTCTTGAAGAATACTAGGGTCGGCTGCTAGCAGTTGAGAAATATTGGGAAAAGACAATACTTTTTTGCAAGCATGCTTGCACAGTCGCCATTTTGTTTTTGCACTTTTACGGTTGCATGCTTTGGTCTTATTTTATTGCTGTATACTGCATTGTGTGGCTAATGTAAACCACTGAGTTTTTTTTTTTTTTTTTTTAATATATTTTTCTTTCTTTTTTTTTTTTCCCTAAACAGTCTTGGGAATTACGCCTCTTTACATGGAAATGCCTATTGCAAGCCTCACTTCAACCAGCTGTTCAAATCTAAGGGAAACTATGATGAAGGTTTTGGGCACAAACCCCATAAAGAGCTATGGGAGGTCAAGAAAGAGGCCACAGAAAATCAAGACGACCTAATCCAAACTGCAGTTGCCAATGAAGAACCCAGCAGTCCTCTTGTTGAAGATGCTCCTATAGCAAAAGTTGGCATCCTAGCGGCATCCATGGAAGCCAAAACCACTAATGCTTCAGTTGAACGGGAAAAACTGGTAGAGACAAAGAAGCTGAGAATTGCTTGGCCACCACCTGCTGAATCTACTACTTCAGCAGCTGCCCTTGAGGAGAACCTTAAAGTGTTCAAACCTAAATGGCCTCCAAGTGGGGAAATGCTGAAAACTGAAAGTGAGGAAGATTCAGATTTGAAGAAACTAAGAAGAAGTTCTTCTCTGAAAGAACGGTGCCGTCCATTCACACTAAGTGTGGCAAAGCCAGTTGTCGCAAAACAGCCTCAATCTCCTGTACTTAAAAAGCGAAACTCCTTAAATTTAAGGGATGATTTTGAAGACGAGACTGAAGAAAGGAAAACTACAGCTATATCAACTAAGCCCCCACAAGATCAGCTTGAGACCAGTGAAGAAAAGTTTTCACAAGAAACTGAAGACAAGAGAGCATCTCTTACCAGATCAAATGAGCAGAGCTTCTTAGAAAATGGGGACATTTCTGAGGCAGGGGTTTTCAAACAGCAACTCTCCCCTGAGGAATCCACCCATTCTAAACATTCAAGCACAGAAGATCTGGTAATGACCAAGGATAGCTCCCCAACACACATTCGCAAGTCTCAAGACATTGGCTACTGGGAAGGAGAAGATGTAGAAGAACTAAGTGTAGAAGAACAGATCAAGAGAAATCGCTATTATGATGATGATGATGATGAGGAGGAAGATGATTAATTCTTTCACAAGGTTTCAATGCTGTATGCAGCCTTAAATTGTTTGATACCCCAGTTAAGTGACCCCTTGTATGTAGTGTAAAGTTGCTCCTTTTTAAAACCCTCCTGATAAAGTCCACTGTACATAATATGTATGTTAAAAACTTGGCAGGAAGAAAAAAAATATTGTATAGCGGTGCACCATAAAAGAAGTTCTTTAAAACAAGTTTATACTGTTGAACTTCCCAAGTGTCATAGACCAAAAAAGCTAGGTCTTGTGTGCTTGCTGTACAGGTTTGTGAGCTATGAGATCATGTAGCACTTTCTAACAGCTATTAATGTCTTTTTGGGAACCCTGCATTTGTGCTGAATGTTTACCTGCTGCCATTTACGTATACACTGTCAAATTGGTTAAGTTAAACCATGTTCTAATTGCTATTCCATCTAGCGGTATTTGTTCAGAAGTTGCTGTAAGCTCTTAACTGCTCTTATGTTCGCAGCTCAAGCAACGCTCCCATATTGCAACTTTAAAAATTCAATCTGGAAATCAGACTTGCATTTAAATCATCCCTTTATTCCAGTTGCTGGTAACCATTTTATTTTTATATTGCATGACCGAGCCATTGGGAGAAAGGTAAATGGAGGTGAAAGTAGGTAAAGTCAATGGGTACCTCTGTGGAATAGTCAGATGCCAATTCTCATTACGTAGGTAAAAATGGCCATCTTTTAGAAAATATTTAAAACTTCCATAACTTGCATCACACTTAACATTTCAGAAGGCAAAGGCCCTTTTTAAAGCTGACACTTGTGCATTGGTTTAGTAAATTTAAACTTATAAGCTATGCAATATCATACTGAATCATTTTGCACTCCCAAGGATAAAAATTCCTTATTACAATCTTCAGAGAGAACAGCAGTCACATGACCAAACAGGTTTTTCAGTTTGACTCAAGTGGCTGAACCCTCAATACCTTTATTCTGGCCATCTTTGCATCCTGATGTCCTGTGGTACACTAGAAGTATGTACTCATGCAAAGTATGAATTGTCGTTTTCAGGTTTATAAACTCTCAATTACCATAGGGTACACAGTAAATTTGTGCATTTCAAGGACAGTTTATTGCTGAATGGGAGATTTAGAGTTGGGTGAAATAGCAAGGAGTGGCACAAGTCCCTTTTTTAATATTTGGCCACAGTTTAATTTGCCATCATAAATCTGTTTTGAAATAAATAAATAAAAAAGCTCCCCATAGCTGTGCCACCTGGCGCTGGAGTTGGTGAATTCCCTAGTTGTGGGATCTCTGGATCATACACAATTGTAAGGTTTAGAACTTGGTGTACAATTACTACACAGTAGATGTTAAAGTGGACAGATCTGCATTCTGTAACTTGATGCTTATGGTGTAGGGTGCTCCGGGTGCCTATAATGCAAAGAAGGTGCAATCATGGCAACTGCAATGCTTTAGTTCATTAGTAGATTTTAAAGTGTAGATGGAACAAAAATTTGCATCATCCTTGTTGCCCTACTTTGGTGTCCCTTTCCTGATGCAGATTTGTTTCTGTACCCTGACACATTTCTTAGACTATGGCAGTTTTAAATCGTTAATGTGCAGCAGTTAAATATATTTCAGCACTTCGATTTGCACATTAAGGGGATAATGAAAATCCAGATTATGAGTATTATAATATAAAACAATTTTAGAATCATTCCATGTATGATCAGAAAGTTGAGTGCATTTACTCATCTTTTCTATTGTACAATTTTTGCACAAATTTCTTTTTAGGATACATTTTTTTGACTGGGAATTCTTTTTGTAGTATGTAATTTTTTTCGTTTTTACATGGAAGCAGACCATTCTAGGGGGTCCAGGTGCATTGTAGCTTATAGAAACCTGTACATTGTTTAGAAACCAAAAGTATAACTAAAGCACTGCTACTTTTGGCTTTAGCTGTGGAATTGTAGCCTTCAACCCTCTGAGGCCATAAAGTGCAATGTGGCTTTACTATGAACTGCTGGGAAATGATTTTATAAGCTAGTCGTCTAATCACAGCCAAGGCAATACATTTGAGAACTGAGTCATGTGGACAGTGCTACCAATCAGCCTAAGTGAACGAGCAACATTATGGCACAAGAGAATGGAAGTTCTTATGACTTGGAGTAGTGTCATGAAAACAAAACCTAGAAGCTACCATTGCCGAGCACTCCTAAGATGTTTGCTTGAGCTGTGTTGCTTTGGATACTAATGGCTTTATGCTCCTTTTTTCTGATCTTCAGACTCAAAGCACTGTTGCTAGTGTCAGGAGAGCAGCCAGCTAACTGTCATATCCAGCCATTTCAACCCATGTGTTTGTCAGTTGTAGGTTCTCATTTGAAATAGCCCTGATTTGGGCAAAACACACTTTGCAGAGTGGTGTAAAATTCAGGGCCGTAAGTTCCTCTAGTAATGCTGCTTATTTCACTGTATGTTTCCATACTGAAGACAGCATAGCAAACACCTATTCATAACAGGCAATGGCGGCTGTGCATTCTGCTGTTCATTGGAAATATTGAGTGACTGTTTATATTTGACTGTAGTTGCTAGTCTGTTCATTGGATGCATACTTCTGCTATGCATTTATGCAGCATAAATTTAGAACGAAAAAGTTATAAATTGGTGCAAATATAATTTTTTTCAGTTAAATGCTATGAGCAGTTTACTTGTAAATCATGCCTACAGTGTAAATTTTAGGCCATGCTCACTATATACTTTTATGAAAAACCATTCCTCTAACGATAGCTATTTTTGGAAAGTGATATTGAAATTTTTTTATTTGCATTGCATGGATTGATGGATAACATTTTGGAAGCCTAAGTTCCTATTACAACTAAGTTGGCACTCGTGCAGTAGCATAGTAGATGCAAACATTCAACATTTTAGACTGAATATGAACTCAGGGATACCAGAATAAAAAAATGTTCTCAATCCCAAACATCTGTCTGGAACATGGGACAAGCCAAGGTTTCACAGCTTGACTCTATGGTGTGCACACTCATTGCCTTTATTCTGGTCATCTTTGCACCCATCCATGGCTGCTTTCTGCCTCTGCAGGGCTTCCTTCAAATGTTAGCCGTGGCTGCTTAAAGTTCTTATCTTGCAGGATGTACATAACAGGCTCCCCAAAGCTGCCTTGTTTGGTCCTGTGTTCCTTAATGCTGTTCTCAGGATTGATGGGATTTCATTCTGATATCCTCGTGAGTGCATATTTGTTCCATTTCATCCACTGTCACTACACTTAATAGACTTAGTGCATCTGGCCTCCTTTTACTGTGGTAGTACCTACAGCCACAAAGTATTTACTCATGCAAAATATGAAATGGAAGTTCAAAAACTCTAAATTGCCATAGGTGTACAATACATTTGAGGGTTTTAAGGGTGTTTTACCTAATTTTTCCTTTTCTTCTTTTTTTTTTTTTTTTTTTTCATGGTTCAGTTTTTGCTGTAGAAGACTAGGTGTGGTTGGGTGGAATAGCAAGAGAAGTGGCATGAGTCTTTTTAAACAATTTGTTTAGTTTTAAATTGCGGTTATAAGTGGATTCATCAATTGGAATAATGTATGCTTCCCATAGTCTTTTTCTACATGGGGCTGGAGTCTGACTTTCCTAGTTGTGAAATCGGTTTCCCAAGTGACTTCATACTGAGGAGTCTTAACGTTCACAATATTGTATCAGCTTGGTGCGGACAGCTAGATATTCTGTAGCTTTATTCTTTTGGGCAGGGTGCTACATTTGCCTCTATTGCAAAGCACAAAAGGTGAGCTAATGCCTAGTGTATCTACACTTTAATATCCACTACTAGTGAACAAACATTTGCATCATTCTTGCTTCACTAGTTTTGTGAGAAGCTTCCCTGGAACAACAATGTGCACTTTAGATGTCCCTGTGCTGATATTCCCATTTTTTGTTTCTGTATCCTTGCATGGTTCTTTCAAGTCTGCGATTTTATATGCAACAGTTATTCTTCAATTTGCACATTAAGGTAATAACAGATAGCCAGGTTAAGTTATGTGAGTATTAGAAAATAGAACCTTAAAACATTTTAGAATTATTCAATGTATGATCAGAAAGTTGGGTGCATTTACTCGCCTTTTTGTGACATGGCCCTACAGGTTTGAGTCTGAGGTAGTCCTACTGACTGTGGACCATTGATTTTGCACATTTTCTTTAGGATAACATTTCTTGACTATGGATTTTTTTTTCTTTTTTCAATATCATGTAATATTTGAACGGGAAGTTGTAAATTCTAAATGGTGTGTGTTCATCCCTCCCATTTCCTAAACTTCCCTCACGCTAGTGTTTTTAGGGGCATTTTATTGTGTTGGGTTTCTGGAACAAGTGCAAATTGTTTAGAAACTATGACAATGCACTGCTTATTTTTGAAGCCTTTTGCTCTAGTTGGGAAATTCTAGCCTTCAGCCCTCCATTACCTTAAAAAGGGAAATGTGCTTTCCCTATACCTTTTACTAAACTGTTGGGAATTTTTTTTTTTTTTTAAAGTGTGCTGGTAGCCCATAAACAACTGAGGTAATCCTTTTTGAGAACTGAGGCATGATTTCATGTTTCAATGGTGCTGGTCAGTAACCTGGAGCAAATATACAGCGAATGACTAATGTTACTCATTTCCCCGATTTTCATGCTTATTCTGGGTCTGACTGTGAAAGTACTGATGCCAGTGGGGTCAGCCTAGTAGCGAGGCTGTTTTTTGTCTAGTATCCTAAAGATGCCATGATTTTCGTACTTCAAATGAGGATTCCTTAGGTGTTGAGGCAATAAACATTTTTGCAAAACTGGTTTTAAGATTCATGGCAACGGAGTTCCCTGGTGAGCTCATCAATGGCTCCCTATTTGGGTGTAAGACGTTTCCAGACTGAATTCGGTATAGCCAACACTTTTTTCATGACCAGCAGGGCAGGTAGCTGTGCATATCACTCTCCACTAATGCATTCTTTGGCTGTATAATGTTGGTTCAGATCACAAAATGGTTATCGTTGTTGGTTTTGTGCAGCAAGTACATTTTAATATGGAATGGTTGCTTTTGAAAAGCTTTTTAAATTTTTAGTGGCTATTTTCAGCCACCTGCTACAAGCAGCTGGCTTGAGTCACACCTACAGTGTACATTTTAAGTCCTGTCTACTATATTCCCATAAATTAAATAGTACCTCCTGATTGCAATGCAAGTTATATAAATATTACTTAAAATAGCTATGTTATTTACATCAGACTAAACTGGCACTTGTGCAATAGCATGGTGGGTGCAAATATACATGCTGTGCAATATGCTATGTCAGACTAAGTATGCGCTTGCATGGATACAAGAATGAATAGCCAGTCAATCACTGGCTCAAACTGGCTTCAACAGCTTGACTTGAGCTGCTGTCTTCCATGCCTTTCCTCTGACCATCTTTGTTTCCATCAATGGCTCCCAGTGGTCTCCCCTGAGAAGACTGCCTTGTTTTGGCCACGGTGTTCCTGATCACTTTTCATTGTCCAGATTGTGATAAAACATTTAATTCTGGTATCCTTGTAAGCGCATGTTTTTTCTTTTGTCCACTGTTCCACACCTAATGCACTAATAGTTTGCCCCATTTCTTATCTGTTTCCAATTTATGGCTATTAAGATCAGTTGACATTGGGGCTGCCTATTTAGGACTTTAAGTGGAACTTGCCATAGGAGTCACCAAACACCAATCTTCTGTTTTCTGCCTATGACCTCCCCTGCTGTTGTGTGATTTATATATATTTTTCTTTTTTTTTTTGAGTACCTACCACAGCAAATTATGTATCCATGCAAAGTATGACATGATATAGTAGTTTGTCATAAACACTAAATTATGATGGGCTACAGTACATTTGAGGGTTTCTTTATCTGTCTATTTTACATGTTAATTGAGAGGTTTTTATACAAGGTGCAGTGTTTTCTTGCTGTATGAGAGATGTGAAGTTGGTACTGTATTTTATAAAGTTGTAATATATTTGCTTCCCAACCAATCTGAAATAAAGAGATTTTTTATTCAGTGTGAAGTCTTTTTCTCATGTAAGGTTGACAATCTTCTAGCTCCCTCTGCATATATAATACTGTCAAATCTTTGGGACTTTGGTCAAAACATCCATTTTTGAAAGCATCATTTTATTTAATAACCTACAAAGTGCATAAACTGTCCAGTCCATTCACACAGGGGCAACTTTGGATCCGACTTGAAGTTGCCCCAAGTTGCGCGACATGATACAATCAATGTAAGTGAATGAGAGCCGTCTTAATGTACACTACTGAAGTCGTTCCGACTTCAGAAAAGGTTCCTGTACTACTTGCCTCCAAGTCGGATCCCCTGTCTTTAAGTGAAGCAACTTTCCAGGAAGTAAAAATAGTTTTCTAGGCAAACCCCTCCCTCAGAGCTGATTATTATGTGATTGACCACTGGCAAAGGCTCCTGTCCTGGAGGCAAATTCAAGTTGCCTTGTAAGTTGCCTCAAGTCACGCTGTGATTCATACTCAAGTCGTGTCCAAGTTGCTTCCCAAAGTCACGCTGGAAGTCGTGTTGCCCCTGTGTGAATGGACTCTTAACCTAAATCAATATTGACTAATAACTTTTTTTCCTTTTAAAACATAATAGGCCCGGTACACTTGTGCACAGTTGGGGGTTTTGCAGGCATTATATTCCCTTGCATGATTAAACCCATGTCAAGTCTTGGAAAAGATGGTGTGGCATTTTTGTCCAACTCGTAACATTTGCTGAAGCAACCCCTTCCAATATTCCCTGTGAGACACTTTGCCTTGGGTGCTTTGAGAAGAATGGGGCCATTTAAAGAAGTGGTCATCTCCTTGCTGTGTTGGATGGCTGAGATGCCCTATCTAACTTCTCAGTGAACCTTAAAGTGGAGGGCCACCCTTAAAAAAAAAATGGCATTAATCTTTAAGAAATAAAAAAATAAACATTTGAAATTTTTTTTTTTTACCTGATCCAAAATCCCTGTTGCTAGGCAGTCTTCCTAATCTGCCTCTTCCTACTCCGCGGTGAACTTTGGTCTTCTGTCCTCCTCCGCGGTGAACTTTGGTCTTCTGTCCTCCTCCGTTGTCTTCTGGGTAATAGGGAACACACAGTTCCCAGAACACAGCACACCCTAACACAGCGTGTCTCATTCACAAAGTGCCGCAGGAAACTGGCAGTGAAGCCGTAAGGCTCCACTACCAGTTTCCCTTAGTGAGGATGGCGGCGCTGGGACCGGAGCGCCAAGGGACATGTCTGCCTCAGCAGCCGACATCGCGGGCGCCCTAGGAGGCTAAGTGTACTTATTAAAAGTCAGCAGCTACTTTATTTTTTTTTTTGTGTTAGCTGCTGACTTTTAAAAAAATAAATAAAAATTCAGCTGAAACACCTTTAAGCCAGCCATAGACTGTTTAAAGTTCAGCATGAACCGGCTGAGATTCAACCATGCATGGGCAGGCCCATTGTACCAAAGTCTGGGGGGGGTAAACCAGCATAGCATGTCAGTAAAAATGTGATTTATTGCCAGTGGCTGTAGCCGCTAGCAATAAGTGCTGTTGTCCTGGCCAGGACAACTCCCTGTGCTACACCCCACCCTGGCTGTAAGACCCCAATAGCTCTGGGAGGTATTCCACCAACACTTACTGTTAGAAGAGATTCTTTTAAAAAAAAAAAAAAAAAAAAATTCCCTTTCGTGGTTAGCTTTAGGCAGCACATAAAAAGTTGGGATAAATTACTATGTGCTTTGTCCCTTGAACAGAACACCATAATAATTGAAGTGAATTCTTGGAGGCAAATGCAGTTGGTGCCTCTTTACACAAGTACGCTCTAGAAAACATGATTACATGTAGTTTGAAATGCTGTTAAATACAATTTTTTTTAGGGTCATGCGGTCTTCTGCATTGGTGATGTGGAGCTGGGAAACTTGCGGCATGGTTTGTCATTTTGGTCATTCGGATTACATTTCCCTGCACTCTGTTAGTACATCTTCAGATCAGAAGGCAGCACAAATCTATTGCCAAAGTCATTGCATTTGTGGTGTCTGGTCTGGATTTGTGTTGCATGACTAAGACCAATGAACAAATCTCTGCAATACCAACAGGGCTGCAATTCCCATAATGTCTCTTGTTGGCTGGTAAATAAAGCTGGCGGGTTCAAGAAGGCAGCACCATGGCTCGATTTAGAAATGTGTGATACTTTCTTTTCACTCATTAGGCCAGCTTGGCATATGTGACTAAATGCAATAAAACTACGTTTGTCAACGGAATTAGGTTCAGGATCCATAAATCCCTCCCGCCTGTGTCTGTGTGGTTAGGAAGCTCTGCACATAATATAGACTCCATAAAACTGCATGTGGTCTCCTACAGTGGGTTCCATCATGCATGGTTACATGGGATGGCATCTAATGAAAACAATTTCAATTTTACAAGTACCTAGGGCTGCATATCTAAATGGCACCAAGCTGACAGTACTTTGGTCAGAACGGTCAACTTGACCTGCACAGGTTGGAACATCTCCATGTGATGAGTAAATCTGACTGCTGGAGGCCCCACGTTGCCCACAGAAGGTCAAAGGTACAAAAATACCTGAAATTGTGAGCATTAGAACAAAGCTGCCAAACCTGCAAATGTAAAACATAGAAAGTGAGAAATATTCAGTGCAATTAATCTGATTAACTTACTTGTTGTTGAGATTCTAACACCTGTGCTGTTATGTCCTGTAAATGTGTTTGCTCCACCAAGAACCAAGATATTGCTATTGTACTACAGAACACCTCCTGTTCCACATGTGCTCCCAGACTGTTCCCCCACCAAGTGATGCACTCACCAGATCAAATGACCCCTTAAGTTGATAAGAGCCTTTTTCTAATGCTGTACAAAATTAATTCTGCTCTTACTCTTCTTTTGCGTCATATCGGTTTTAAGTACCTATTCCCCTCTGGCTTTTGTTTATTCCCCGACTGCTGGAAAAAAATATCAGAGTGTGCAGTTCCTTTTTATTAGAAAAATGTTAAAACCATATACAGGTGCACATTTATAGTAACCACTTTACCGGCAGGAGATTTTACCCCTTCGTGACCAGGCCATTTTTTCGGCACTGCACTACTTTACCTGGCAATTGCATAGTCATGCAATACGCAAATTAAATTTCAATTTATTATTTTTTTTTTACACAAATAGAGCTTTCTTTTGGTGGCATTTGATCACAATTTTTTTTTATTTTTTTTGAAATCTAAACGAATAAAGACCCAAAAGTTAAACAATATTTTTGACTTTGCTATAAAAGATGCAGTAAAAATTTTTTTCATGAATTTTGCTCCAATATGTTCTAATACATGTCTTTTTTGGTAATAAAAATTGAATTCCCATGAGTGCATCTTGGTTTGCGTGAGTTTTTTTATAGCGTCTACAAATGATGGCATGTATAATAGAATTATTATTATTATTATTTTTTTTTTTAAATGCTAGTAGTGGCTGTGCTCAGCGACGTATAGTGGGACTACAATCGTCTGTTCACCCACCAGCGGCAGTTGGTGGCAGATTGCTTGCAGCACTAACTGACATTGACCTCTCCACTGACACTAATAGTGATCAGTGCTAAAAATATGCATGGTCACTGTACTAATGACACTGGCAGGAAGTTTAACATCTAGGGTGATCAAGGGGTTAAATGTCTGCCTAACAATGTTTAATGTGTTTTACTGTGGTGTTTTATAAAGCAATGTTCCGGTTCTTATTCCCTGATTTGCAGGGAGAAAAAAAACAGCGCATCACTGCTGTATGAAGAGAGCCCTGTGTTTACCAAGCAGTGCTCTCTTCTGCTGAGCCAATCATCAGGTCCCAGACATAAATCAGTAGGCAGGACCTGCTGATCGGCTTGTGCTGCAGTGAATGGCAGCAGTGTCTTCCGGGTCTGTGCTCGCAAAGTCGTGATGTACAGTAGGATCGACCAGATGGATTCAGATTAGTATCTGAACATGCCTGAGCTCTTCCCTATTCAAGACGCATGGATGCATGCTTCCAGACTTGCTTCAGCCTAATCCAGACCTTTTGATATTTATAATAAAATATTTTATTTTATATAATTTTCCTTTTTTTTTTTTTTTTTTTTTAAACCCCCAATTTTTTCTGGATAAAAAAAAATAAATAAATAAACCCTATTTCAAGTAGAAGGCTATAGGCAAAACATTTTCTTCATTTTGGGTAGAGAAAGGGAGGGTTATAACTTTTTATTTTATTTTTTTGTCCCATAGCTGAACAGCAAGTGAGGGGCAATCCCTGCAAGTTAAGGGAATTCCTTGGGGAACCCCAGGTCACCATAAATAAAGTCCCCCATTGGAAGATTTCCCCTATTACTTTTCTGGGAACAACCCAAAGGCTAGGTTCACACTGCTGCGGTGCGAATTTAACGCGATTTTGATCCGATTGCGTTGCGAATTTGCATTGCACATTCTTTATGTGTTCTTGCGATTCTACTGCAAATTTAGCAGTCTATGAAGCTGAATTCGCATTGCACACGGATCAAACTCGGACAGGACCCTTTTTTTACGCAGCTTAGATTCGCAACGCATTGATGTGAACAGCACTCAAGGAAAACTATGTTATTAAAATGACTTGCGAATTTGAGCGATCGCAACGGCTCAAATTCGCAATAGAATTCGCAGCAGTGTGAACATAGCCAAAGTTTGGGATTTTCTGTATCATTGAAAGTAAATCTAAAACGGGCTAGCTAGAGGGTGAATATCCTTAACTGAGGAACAGACAGTAATAACTGACAGGTATTCTAATCCCTCTCCACTCTGTCCAAAATGTAAAAAGTTTTTGCATTTATATTTTAACCGCTTCAGACCTAGAAGATTTTACCCCCTTCCTGACCAGGAAGGGACGGATGGACGGACGACTGGTTGCAAGGGATATTGTTACTTTGTGTGTCCTTTCTTTTTATACTGCCTCATTTGTTTTTATATCCTGCCAAAGCCTTTAGTTTAGGATTTTTTTGGGGGGATTGAGAAGGGAAGGGTTAGAACTCTTGTCCATATGTTTACTGCTGTTAAAGCAATCCATAGATTTGATTTTCAATCCTTCCACCATGGGTGGAAAAAAAAAAATCACTAGATTTTCCTATCAACATTGCCTGTAAACGTCTCTTGCAGTGCTACTGTGCACGGAAGGTGGCTACCAGCAATAATCGCAAGTAAAAACATTGGACAGGATCGTGGTACCGAAATCAATTGGTGGAGTGACTTTGGTAGAACCACTTTGCCCATAGATGGATCAAATTTTGGCTGGTCTCTGCTGAACCAGCCAAGTTCTGAGCCATGTATGACTGGCTTTAGTGTACACACTGCTGACTCGCATCACTTCTGGTCATCACATAAGAAAGGAGGGTGATCTCTCCTAAAGGCATGTAGACAGCAATTAAAGCCTGACCTTTAACGCTTTACTGTAGCCACAGCCTAGAGAGGGGGGGGGATAATTATTTTATTTCCCAAATCATTAGAAAGTATTGATCTTTGTGCAGCTTCAAAAAGGTAGTGCCAAATCATAAGTGCCTCTGGCCAAGAGGGAAGAATGCTAATCGCCTCGACTGCTCTGATCCTTTTTAGTGTTAGTCTATGAAAGACCTAATTCTGGGTCCTGGAAGTCTCCTGTGCTCAGCACATCGCTCTGGATACACCACACGTGCTACAAAAATGTTAAAGAAGAAGCTTTCCTTGTGAACAAGGACTGGCCTGGCTCCAACAGCCAGTGGCCTCCACTCTTTCATTGCATCGCCTTCATTAGTCAGATAAACATAAGCAGCTGATCGGTTTGTTTTCTGTCCAGAGCAGAATATTTTGCTGCTTTATTTGATTTCTCTCATTATTTCATTCAGGAACAACAAAGCATTTTGCCTGTTTGAAGACCTTCATTCTGTTATGTTTGTAACTAGTTTAAATCTCCCCAATGACCTGATGAACCTGCCTCTGAAAAAGCTCTAGTTCATGCTGGGTGAAGTGTTATTGCTGGAAATTATTGAACCGCCTCACTTTGTAGAACTTTATACTGTGAAAAGAGGATTTTTTTTTTTGGGGGGGGGGGGGGGGGGGGGGGGGGGTTATACTTGCCTGTAAAATCCTTTTCTTGGAGTACATCATGGGACACAGAGCAACCATAATAGTCACTATATGGGGGTTATATGCCATCTACTAGTGAATGGACACTGGCAGATAGTCAAACAGGAAGTCCTCCCCTATATAATCCCTCCTACACAGGAAGGACCTCAGTTTTGTAGCAAAGCAATGAATAGCTCACAAAAAAAAAAAAAAAAAAGATATGAGTGACCTCTGGGTCGAGTGATGTACTCCAAGAAAATGATTTTTACAGGAAAGTATGACGAAACCGAGCAACCATAATAATAACTGGGATGTCTTAAAGCAATGCACTTGAAGGGAGGGAGACACAATCACAGAAACTGCCACCCAAAACATACTGTGGCCAAAGCAGTATCCTCCATAGCTTTGATATCCATCTGGTAAAATTATGTGAATGTATGAACAAAAGACCATGTAATGGCTTTAAAATCCTGAGCCACTGACACCTGATGGCAGATGGCCCAAGATGCCCACACACACACCTGGTAGCGAGCGCCTTTACCGCCATAGGCTTGAATAATTAACTGGTGAATCCAATGAAAATAGTTAACTGAATTTGCCTTTAGTAAATAACCCCCATTGTCTTGATTCCACTGAAAACTAGATACCACTCTAGGCAAAAAATGGATGAGGACGCAAAATCACCTTAGGATATGAGACCAAGAACATCTCCTTGCATGAAAGAGCCACCAACTCTTACACTCCACTTAGTTAAGTGCTAGCGACCAAAGAAGCCACCTTTCTGCATGGACAGTCAAGAGCAAATTCCAGTCCCAAGGACACAAGCGTTGCCTGACATGCGGTACTGTCTACGTTATATGCTGCATGAATCAAGCAGTGAGAACAATGGCCTCTGGAAAAAAAAAAAAAAAAATGGATAGGGATGAACTCTAACCCTTAATGGTACTTAAGGGCAATCTCTTTTCCCCTACTGATTGGGGAAAGAAAAGAAAATTTCCCACTCACGTTTTTCTTGGCTTCCCCCAGGCAAAATAATATATTTCCAAGCCCTGTAATTGAAGTTCCCTGAAGCTGGCTTCCAGGGCTCAACAGTGCTGAGATACAGGACTCAAGACCATTAGGATCCCTGCTGGACTGGGAGTGACCAACCCCCTGCAAAACTTGCTATGTCAGTGTACCAAGCCGTCCTGGGCTAATTCAGCTAACACTATTATTAGTGTTGGCACCTCCTGGATTCTTCACAAAAGATGTGGGAGAAGTCTAAACAGAGGGAAAGCATCAAAAAGGGAGAGCTGGTCCCTAGGGTGTTGCCAGTGCATCTGCCCCCTATTGCCAGTGGGACTTTCATCCCAGACACAACCTGTTCCCACTTGTAGAACTTGGAATGTAGTATATCCACCTGCAGAGTTCCCCCTGCCATTCTATACCTGGACTATGTACTAGTGCTAGAGTCGGCACTTGTTGTACTGTCTCAGAATGTCTAGTGATAGAAAGTGCAGCCCTGGTGGTAGATAAAATATGCCCCTGCAGAGGCATTTCTGGATCAAACCTACAACTGGTTTGTCCCCACATCCAGAGCAAGGCGCACTGGCCCAAAGTTCCAAAATATTGATGGGCAGTATTTTCTCCTGTGGAAGTCCACTGAACTATAGCCACCTTCAAACCAACTGGAGAAGCTGGCATCAGTGGTTATTGTGGAAAATCTGGAACAAACTGCTTCCTGAAAAAAGATTAAGGTATACTGAGATTGGCACCCCCTGCATTTTCAGCAAGCCCAGCACTGGGAGCTTTTTTTTTTTTGAACCCTCGGAGCTGTGGCCAGCCCAAACAGGAGAGTCACAATGAATAAAAAATAAAAAAAAGACGACTTTGCTGCAATTGCAAAAACCCTTGAGCCTGGAAATAAGCAGCACATGAAGATATGAGTCCATTGATGACTATAGACCCCGAAATCTACCTCTTGCAGAGAGGTCAACACAAAATGGACAGAGCCTGAAACAGGAAGATGTCCAGTGGCTTAAGATCTAAGCTAGACCCCATGTCCCCATTTGGTTTTGGGACCGCTAGCGTTTGTTTAAAAAAAAAAAAAAAAAAAAGCCCATACCTTCTGCTTCAAGAGTCAAATTCAAGGCAAAAAGACTGACGACTCTGTGGCAGACCCCTAAGGCCCAAAGGGGTGTGCCTAACCTACCAAGCTTCTGCTGGCTAAAGATGGGGCAAACCACCTCAGAGACTGCCCTAAGATCTTCTGGCCTGAGATACTCTCAAAACACAGATGCCTCCTTCACGCAGGTGGGAAAAAGCTTACAGCTTTAGGTATTCCCGGGCAGTCTCCCATCCATATAGGCTTGATCCTGCTTAGGCTTCCATCAACAGATCAGGCATGATCAAGGTGATTCGGCTGCAGTCTATCTGACAGAAAATTAATGCATCAGGAAACACTGCAATGCCAAACACCACAGTGGCTCAGATGCACCCGATACGACTGTCCATCGGGAGATGTGGATACCGCCAGATCACTGAACCTGAGAGCGGTGCACCTGCCTTCCCAGGCTGCGTCTCTTTTCTGGAAATATTTAACAGGTAAATAACGTAGCAACTATATTAGCCAACCTAATACACAGTCCTTCAAGGATGCAGGCCTCAAACAATGTTGGTTTACCACTATGCAACCCCTTAGGTATGTAAGTCTTGCCATTCATGCATTTATATATGCAGCTCAAGGCAATAAGCACAGTTGTGCTCATAAGTTTACATAGAATTTATGATTTATTGGCCGTTTATCAGAGAATATGAATGATAACACAACAACTTTTCTTTCACTCTTGGTTAGTGTTTGGCTGTGTTTTCTCTTTTAATGGCAAAATAAACTAACCAAATGACCCTGATCAAAAGTTTACATACCCTGGTGATTTTTTGCCTGATAACATGCACACCAAGTTGACACAAAGGGGATTGAATGGCTATTAAAAAGATAACCATCCTCACCTGTGATCTGTTTGACCTTTTTATACACACAATCTAATTACAAGCAATGAGTTTCTGGACTCCTGACAGACCCTTGCATCTTTCATCCAGTGCAGCACTGATGTTTCTGGATTCTGAGTCATGGGGAAAGCAAAAGAATTGTTAAAAGATCTGTGAAAAAGGTAGTTGAACTGTATAAAACAGGAAAGGGATATAAAGGAATTGAGAATGCCAATCAGCAGTGTTCAAACTCTAATCAAGAAGTGGAAAATGAAGGGTTCTCTTGAAAACAAACCACGGTCAGGTAGACCAACTAAAATTTCAGCCACAACTGCCAGGAAAATGGTCCAGGATGCAAAGAAAAAACCCACAAATAACTTCAGGTGAAATACAGAACTCTCTGAAAACATGTGGTGTGGCTCTTTTCCAGATGTACAATAAGGAGGCACTTGAAGAAAGATGGGCTACATGGTCAAGTTGCCAGAAGAAAGCCATTACTATGCAAATGCCACAAACTGGTTTTTGGAATTTACAAATGCAGAAAGGTTTAGCACCGGGAAATACTTTTTGATACAGTACCTTGAAAAAGTATTCATACCCCTTGAAATTTTCCACATTTTGTCATGTTACAACCAAAAACTTATATGTATTTTATTGGAATTTTATGTGATAGACCAACACAAAAGTGGCACATAATTGTGAAGTGGAAGGAAAATGATAAATGGTTTTCAAAGGTTTTTACAAATAAATATGTGAAAAGTGGGGCGTGCATTTGTATTCAGCCCCCCTGCGTCAATACTTTTGTAGAACCACCTTTCACTGCAATTACAGCTGCAAGTCTTTTTGGGGATGTCTCTACCAGCTTTGCACATCTAGAAAGTGAAATTTTTTTGCCCATTCTTCTTTGCAAAATAGCTCAAGCTCTGTCAGATTGGATGGAGAGCGTCTGCGAACAGCAATTTTCAAGTCTTGCCACAGATTCTCAATTTAATTTAGGTCTGGACTTTGAGTGGGCCATTCTAACACAAGAATATGCTTTGATCTAAACCATTTCAGGTTTTCTTCTAATGCCGCGTACACGAATGGACTTTCAGGCAGAAAAGGTCAGACGGAACGATTCTGTCGGACATTCCGTTCGTGTGTGGGCTTCATCTGACTTTTTTTTTTTTAAATACTTCACCCGAACAAGTTCCTATCGAAAAAAAAAAAAAAAAGTTTGTCTGTATGCTGGTCCGACGGACCAAATACGACGCAAGGGCAGCTATTGACTATCTAACTTCCTTTTCTTGTCCCATCGTACGTGATGACTTTCGAACAGACTTTGGTCCGTTCGTTCGGAACTCCTTTGGTTTTCAGTCCGACGAGAAGTCCGCTTGTGTGTACGTGGCATTAGATTGCCCTGGATTTGGCTCAATCCATCTTCCCATGAACCAGCTTCCCTGTCCCTGCTGAAGAAAAGCATCCCCACAACATGATGCTGCCACCACCATGT
The DNA here is from genome assembly GCA_028564925.1 of Lithobates sylvaticus. Classification (NCBI taxonomy): domain Eukaryota; kingdom Metazoa; phylum Chordata; class Amphibia; order Anura; family Ranidae; genus Lithobates; species Lithobates sylvaticus. Next base: position 559,055,462 of record CM053027.1, on the reverse strand, counting down.
TTCACGGTGGGGATAGTGTGTTCAGGGTGATGTGAAGTGTTAGTTTTCCGACACACATAGCGTTTTGCTTTTAGGCCAAAAAGTTCTGTTTTAGTCTCATCTGACCAGAGCACCTTCTTCCATATGTTTGCTGTGTCCCCAACATGGCTTCTCGCAAACTGCAAGCGGGACTTCTTATGCCTTTCTTTCAACAATGTCTTTCTTCTTGCCACTCTTCCATAAACGCCAGATTTGTGGAGTGCACGACTAATAGTTGTCCTGTGGACAGATTCTCCCACCTGAGCTGTGGATCTCTGCAGCTCCTCCAGAGTTATCATGGGCCTCTTGGCTGCTTCTCTGATTAATGCTCTCCTTGCCCGGCCTGTCAGTTTAGGTGGATGGCCGTGTCTTGGTAGATTTGTAGTTGTGCCATTTTCCGATGATAGATTGAACAGTGCTCTTGGAAATGTTCAAAGCTTGGGATTTTTTTTTAACTTAACTCTGCTTTAAACTTCTCCACAACCTTTATCCCTGATCTATCTGGTGTGTTCCTTGGCCTTCATGGTGCTGTTTGTTCACTAAGGTTCAAACTAATTATGAGCCACTTTGTGTTGGTCTATCACATAAAATACATTTATGTTTTTGGCTGTAACATGAAAAAAAAATTGGAAAATTTCAAGAGGTATGAATACCTTTTTCAAGGCATTGTAGATAAGTACTGCATTTTATATACAACTCTATAGATCAGACCAAAATGAGGGAAATTGTTCCAAATCAGGGACAGGGGAGCAATGTACACATTGTTAGGTACACAGTAAATCCCTTGATTTCCCCTGATGTTAACCCCTTTCCAGGCAGTGTCATTAGTACAATGACAGTATATAGTATTAGCACTGATCACTGTATTAGTGTCATTATTGATATCAGTGTCAGTCAGTTCGTGTACCCCCAGCCAGCATCACCTAGTGTCAGATTGCCTCTTACACTATTACAGTCCCACTATAAGTTGCTGATCACCACCATTACTAGCGTAACAAAAAAAAAAAATATAGTATATACACCATATTGTCTAAAGTATTGGGACACCTGCCTTAACACGCACATGAACTTTAATGGCATCCCAGTCTTAATCTGTAGGTTTCAATATTGCGTTTCCCCACCCTTTGCCGTTATAACAGGTTTAGGAGTGTGTCTATGGGAATGTTTGACCATTCTTCCAGAAGTGCATTTGTGAGGTCAGGCACTGATGTGGACGAGAAGGCCTGGCTCACAGTCTCCACTATAATTTATCCCAAAGGTATTCTATTGGGTTGAGGTCCGGACTCTGTTCAGGCCAGTAAAGTTTCTCCCAAACTTACTTATCAATGTCTTTATGGACCTTGCTTTGTGCACTTATGCGCAGTCATGTTGGAACAGGAAGGGACCATCCCCAAACTGTTCCCACAAAGTTGGGAGCATGAAATTGTCCAAAATGTCTTGGTATGCTGACGCCTTAAGAGTTTTCTTCCCTTCACTGGAACTAAGGGGCCAAGCCAAATCCCTCCTCTACCAATGGTTTTGACCAGTGTACAAAGCACAGTCCATAAAGACTTGGATAAGCAAATTTTGGGTGGAGGAATGTGACTGGCCTGCAGAGTCCTGACCTCAACTCGATATAACACCTCTGGAGGAGCTGCAGAGATCCACAGCTCAGGTGGGAGAATCTGTCCACAGGACAAATTAGTCGTGCACTCCACAAATCTGGCCTTTATGGAAGGGTGGCAAGAAGAAAGACATTGTTGAAAGCCATAAGAAGCCTTGTGGGGGGCACAGCAAACATGTGGAAGAAGGTGCTCTGGTCAGATGAGACTAAGATTTAACTTTTTGGTCTAAAAGCAAAACTCTAAGGCTGCTTTCACACTGGGGCGGTGCGGGGCGGCGCGGGGCGGCGACGGTAAAGCAGGGCTATATTTAGCGCTGCTTTACCATCGTTTTTACCCGCGGTATGCGGCCGCTAGCGGGGTGGTTTTAACCCCCGCTATCGGCCGAAAAAGGGTCTCCCATTGATTTCAATGGGATGGAGCGGTATAGGAGCGGTGAACACACCGCTCCTTCACCGCTCCAAAGATGCGGCTTGCAGGACATTTTTGAGCGTCCTGCAAGCGCACCGCTTCAGTGTGAAAGCCCTCGCGCTTTCACACTGAAGGAACAGCAACAGCTGTTTCGGGTCGGTTTGCAGGCGCTATTCTTAGCGCAATAACGCCTGCAAACCGCCCCAGTGTGAAAGCAGCCTAAGTGTAGCAGAAAACACTGCACATCACCCTGAACACACCATCCCCACCGTGAAACATGGTGGTGGCAGCATCAAGTTGTGGGGATGCTTTTCTTCAGCAGGGACAGGGAAGCTGGTCAGAGTTCATGGAAAGATGGATGGAACCAAATACAGGGCAATCTTAGAAGAAAACTTGTTATAGTCTGCAAAAGACTTGAGACTGGGGTGGAGGTTCACCTTCCAGCAGGACAACAACCCTAAACATACAGCCAGAGCTACAATGGAATGGTTTAGATCAAAGCATATTAATGTGTTAGAATGGCCCAGTCAAAGAATCTGTGACAAGACTTGAAAATTGCTGTCCACAGACACTCTGCATTCAATCTGACAGAGTTTGAGCTATTTTGCAAAGAAGAATGGGAAAAAATGTCACTCTCTAGATGTGCAAAGCTGGTAGAGACATCCCCAAAAAGACTTGCAGCTGTAATTGCAGTGAAAGGTGGTTCTACAAAGTATTGACTCAGGGGGGCGCTATACAAATGCGCGCCACACTTTTCACATACTTATTTGTAAAAAAAAAAAAAAAAAATGTGAAAACCATTTATAATTTTTCTTCAACTTCACAATCACATTCTATCACATTAAATCCCAATAAAATACATTTATGTTTTTGGTTGTAACATGACAAAATGTGGAAAATTTCAAGGGGTATGAATACTTTTTCAAGGCACTGTATATCCTTATAGTCAGATACTTGCACTTAAATATTAGATATTTGTATCTCACTACAAGACTAAGGATTTTCTTTTTAATCAATGCGAATTGAACCAAACATTTTATTTTATCTGTATACTTTGTTAGTAAATTAGAGTCACAGTGGCACCCACTGGTGAAAATATAGAACTGCTCGACTATACATCAAATAATGACACGTTTATGCAGTGCAGCTCCAGTTTTGGGAAGCCATCAGTGCCGATCCTGACTTCCCTGGGGCCCTAAGCAAAATTCTGCTAAGGGGCCCTCTACTTGACCCGTGATGCCGTGAGCTATGTAAACCATTTGCCATTGCCACACAGTCACACCTGACACTTCAGTGCTCCCGAAACAATCCTCCCTCCTTTAACCGCTTCAATACCGCCCGCCGTCATATGACGCCCACAAGGTGGATCTACCATCCTGGGTGGGCGTCATATGACGTCCTCGGATTCCCGGCCGCCTGGGGGGCGCGCGCGCGCCCGCGGCATCGCTCGGGACCCGGTGCGAGTGCCCGGCGGCCGCGATGTCCGCCGGGCACCCGCGATGTCCGCCGGGCACCCGCGATTGCCCGTTAAAACAACGGGACCGGGCGGGAACGTGGAGCTGTGTGTGTAAACACACAGCTCCACGTCCTGTCAGTGCAGAGGAGACCGATCATGTGATCCCAGTACGGAGGAACACATGATCGGTCTCCTCCCCTTAAGTCCCCTCCCCCTACAGTTAGAATCACGTCTATTAGGGAACACATTAACCCCTCCAGCGCCCTCTAGTGTTAACCCCTTCCCTGCCAGTCACATTTACACAGTAATCACTGCAATTTTATAGCAACGATCGCTGTGTAAATGTGAATGGTTCCAAAAATGTGTCAAAAGTGTCCGCCGCAATGTCGCAGTCACGAAAAAAAAAATCGCAGATCCCCGCCATTACTAGTAAAAAAAAAAAAAAAAAAAAAATTCAATAAATCTATCCCCTATTTTGTAGACGCTATAACTTTTGCGCAAACCGATCAATATACGCTTATTGCGATTTTTTTTTACCAAAAATATGTAGAAGAATACGTATCGGCCTAAACTGAGGAAAAAAATCGTTTTTTTTAAAAAAAATGGGATATTTATTATAGCAAAAAGTAAAAAATATTGTGTTTTTTTTCAAAATTGTCGCTCTTCTTTTGTTCATAGCGCAAAAAATAAAAACCGCAGGGGCGATCAAATACCACCAAAAGAAAGCTCTATTTTGTGGAAAAAAAAGGACGTCAATTTTGTTTGGGTGTAACGTCGCACGACCGCGCAATTGTTAGTTAAAGCGACGCAGTGCCGAATCGCAAAAAGTGCTCTGGTAAGGAAGGGTGTTTAACCACTTGCCGACCGCCCCCTGTATATATACGTCGGCAGAATGGCACGTACAGGCAGAACCACGTACCTGTACGTGCCATTCTTCCGGCGGGTGGGGGGTCCGATCGGACCCCCCCCGGCCGGCGGGGACGGTCGGGATCGCTTCAGGAGCGATCCGGGATGAGGGGACGGCCAGTGGTTTCTGGCCACCCCCTCGCGATCGCTCCTGGCGAATCAGATGCTTCCTCTGTCTGTGTCAATCAAAACACAGGCAGAGGAAGTGATGTCACGCTCGGTGCGCCGGTCTATGTGACCGGAACGCCGAGCTGTGAACATCTAAAGGTTAGTGCACCAACAGTACACTGACACCAGTACACATAGGCACACAAAACACCCCCCTGTCACCCCCAGATCACCCCCCAGATCACCCCCTCCCCCCCCAGTCACAGTGTCACTAATTGCAGTGATCATTTTTTTACTGATCACTGCATTTAGTGTCAGTGTGACTGTAATAACTGTCAGTGCAGTTAGTTTTAGGTCCAAGGTAGCCCCCCACCCCCCCCTAATAAAGGTTTAACCCCTTGATTGCCCCCCAGGTAACCCTTTCACCCCCTTTTGCCAGTGTCACTAAGCGATCGTTTTTCTGATCGCTGTATTAGTGTCACTGCTGTCGCTAGGTAACCATTTTTTTTTTTTAGGTAACCGCCATGTTTATATAGGTTCATAAATAGGTTTATAGGTCAGGTACCCCCATATTACAACCTAAATAAAGGTTTTAACCCCTTGATTGCCCCTAGAGTTAACCCTTTCACCAGTGATCACTGTATAACTGTCACTGGTGACGCTGGTTAGCCAGTTAGTTATTTCGTTATTTAGGTTCCCCGTCAGGTTTTTTATATAGCGTCAGGTACCCCCATATATTACCTAATAAAGGTTTTAACCCCCTGATTGCCCCTAGTTAACCCTTTCACCCCCTTTTGCCAGTGTCACTAAGCGATCGTTTTTCTGATCGCTGCATTAGTGTCGCTAGGTAACCATTTTTTTTTTTTTTAGGTAACCGCCATGTTTATATAGGTTCATAAATAGGTTTATAGGTCAGGTACCCCCATATTACAACCTAAATAAAGGTTTTAACCCCCTGATTGCCCCTAGAGTTAACCCTTTCACCAGTGATCACTGTATAACTGTCACTGGTGACGCTGGTTAGCCAGTTAGTTATTTCGTTATTTAGGTTCCCCGTCAGGTTTTTATATAGCGTCAGGTACCCCCATATATTACCTAATAAAGGTTTTAACCCCCTGATTGCCCCTAGTTAACCCTTTCACCCCCTTTTGCCAGTGTCACTAAGCGATCGTTTTTCTGATCGCTGCATTAGTGTCGCTAGGTAACCAGTTTTTTTTTTTTGTATTACTGTTACGGGTGACGCTGGTTAGTTAGCTTGTTTTTTATACTGTCAGGGCACCCGCCATTTATTACCCAATAACGGTTTAACCCCCTGATCGCCCGGCGGGTGATATCAATTAGGTTTTAGGGTCAAATAAGGTCTGCGTCGCCCCAGGTTAGTGCCAGTACCGCAAACACCCACGCGCAAAGCATACACCTCCCTTAGTGGCACAGTATCTGAACAGATCAATATCTGATCTGATCAGATCTATACTAGCGTCCCAGCAGTTTAGGGTTCCAAAAAAAAAACGCATTGTTAGCGGGATCAGCCCAGATACCTGCTAGCACCTGCGTTTTCCCCCTCCGCCCAGCCCAGCCCAGCCCACCCAAGTGCAGTATCGATCGATCACTGTCACTTACAAAACACTAAGCACACATAACTGCAGCGTTCGCAGAGTCAGGCCTGATCCCTGCGATCGCTAACATTTTTTTTGTGGTAGCGTTTTGATTCAGTCGCTTCAGTCAGGAGCTTTTTTACCTGTGAATCTCAAAAAAATAAAAAAAAATAAAATAGTTGTCGTTTTATTGTTCTCTCTCTCACTCTATTCTCTCTCTATTGTTGCTCTTTTTTTACTCCATTCTATTCTGCAATGTTTTATTATGTTTTATTATGTTTTATTATGTTTTATCATGCTTGCTTTTCAGGTATGTAATTTTGTTTACTGTGTGTTTTAGTGTTGAGCATTTTTTTGTTTTCAGGTGCGCCATTCAGTTGCAACGCGGATTTATTTATCTTGACAGCAACAGCGTTTGCTCCCACGATACATAAAGCCGCGACTCCAACGCTGTAGGAGGTGATTTCACCACCACAGTTAAAAAAAAGAGCATATATGCCGAAACATGGGGGCAGCAGGGGGGGGGAGGAGCGATTGGCTCCTAATGCCACGTACATACGGTCGAAATTCCGACCGTGTGTACACGGCATAACTTTTGCGGGAGGATGCCCCCATGCATCGGCATATATAAATGGTGCATGTATGCCCATCATTAGAAGTGGGTGGATGAAGGGAGGTATTCTAATGGTGGGCATACCCACCAATCAATCTCTTTTTTTCGTTCAGCCAAGAGGCTGCATGAAAAAAAAAAAGATTACAATATATGTCCAGTATGTTGCTGGACTTTGAATGGTTATACCAGAATGATGCCTGCAGGTTTAGGTATCATCTTGGTATCATTCTTTTCAGCCAGTGATCGGCTTTCATGTAAAAGCAATTCTAGCGGGTAATTAGCCTCTAGACTGCTTTTACAAGCAGTGGGAGGGAATGTCCCCCCTCCCGGATATAAACCGCGCCATTGGGAAATTGGGAAAGCATTTTATCACACCAATCTTGGTGTGGTCAGATGCTTTGAGGGCAGAGGAAAGATCTAGGGTCTAATAGACCCCAATTTTTTCAAAAAAAGAGTACCTGTCACTGCCTATTGCTATCATAGGGGATATTTACATTCCCTGAGATAACAATAAAAATCATAACAAAGAAAAAAAATGGAAGGAACAGTTTAAAAATAAAATAAAAAAGCTAAATAAATAAAAAAAAAAACAAAAAAAAAAAAAAAGCACCCCTGCCCCCCCCTTCTCTTGCGCAAAGGCGTACACAAGCGTTGGTCTGGCGTCATATGTAAACAGCAATTGCACCATGCATGTGAGGTATCACCGCGAAGGTCAGATCGAGGGCAGTAATTTTAGCAGTAGACCTCCTCCGTGAATCTAATGTGGTATCATGTAAAGGCTTTTAAAGGCTTTTAAAAATGTATGTAGTTTGTCGCCACTGCGTGTTTGTGCGCAATTTTAAAGCATGTCGTGTTTGGTATCCATGTACTCGGCCTAAGATCATATTTTTTATTTCATCAAAAATTTGAGCAATATAGTGTGTTTTAGTGCATTAAAATAAAAAAAAAGTGTATTTTTTCCACAAAAAATGCGTTTGAAAAATCGCTGCGCAAATACTGTGTGGAAAAAAAAAATGCAACACCCACCATTTTAATCTGTAGGGCCTTTGCTTTAACAATATATATAGTGTTTGGGGGTTCAACGTAATTTTCTTGCAAAAAAAAAAAATATGTTTTCATGTAAACAAAAAGTGTCAGAAAGGGCTTTGTCTACAAGTGGTTAGAAGAGTGGGTGACGTGTGACATAGGCTTCTAAATGTTGTGCATAAAATGCCAGGACAGTTCAAACCCCCCCCAAATGACCCCATTTTGGAAAGTAGACACCCCAAGCTATTTGATGAGAGCAATGTTGAGCCCATTAAATATTTTTTTTTTTTGTCCCAAGAGATTGAATAATGAAAAAAAAAAAAATATATATTTTTTTTTTACAAAAAGTTGTCACTAAATGATATATTGCTCAAACATGTCATGGGCATATGTGGAAATACACCCCAAAATACATTCTGTTGCTTCTCCTGAGTACGGGGATACCACATGTGTGGGACTTTTTGGGAGCCTAGCTGCGTACGGAACCCCAAAAACCAATCACCGCCTTCAGGCTTTCTAAGGGTGTAATTTTTTTATTTCACTTCTCACTGCCAATCACAGTTTCGGAGGCCATGGAATGCCCAGATGGCATAAAACCCCCCAAAATGACCCCATTTTGGAAAGTAGACACCCCAAGCTATTTGCTGAGAGGTATTGTGAGTATTTTGCAGATCTCGCTTTTTGTCACAAAGTTTTGAAAATTGAAAAAAGAAAAAATTTTTTTTTTTTTTCTTTACTTTCTTCATTTTCAAAAACAAATGAGAGCTGTAAAATACTCACCATGCCTCTCAACAAATAGCTTGGGGTGTCTACTTTCCAAAATGGGGTCATTTGGGGGGGTTTTGTGCTATTTTGGCATTTTATGGCCTTCGAAACGGTGATAGGTAGTGAGGAGTGAAATCAAAAATTTGCACCCTTAGAAATCCTGAAGGCGGTGCTTGGGTTTCGGGGCCCCGTACGCGGCTAGGCTCCCAAAAAGTCCCACACATGTGGTATCCCCATACTCAGGAGAAGCAGCAAAATGTATTTTGGGGTGCAATTCCACATATAAACTATGGCATGTGTGAGCAATATATCATTTAGTGACAACTTTTTGAAAAAAAAAAAAAAATCTTTTTTTATTTTTGTCTTTATTCAATCACTTGGGACTAAAAAAAAAAATATTCAATGGGCTCAACATGCCTCTCAGCAAATAGCTTGGGGTGTCTACTTTCCAAAATGGGGTCATTTGGGGGGGTTTTGTACTTCTCTGCCATTTTAGCACCTCAAGAAATGAAATAGGCAGTCATAAATTAAAAGCGGTGTAAATTCCAGAAAATGTACTCTAGTTTGTAGACGCTATAAACTTTTGCGCAAACCAATAAATATACGCTTATTGGCATTTTTTTTACTAAAGACATGTGGCTGAATACATTTTGGCCCAAATGTTTGACTAAAATTGAGTTTATTAGATTTTTTTTTATAACAAAAAGTAGAAAATCTCTTTTTTTTTTTTTTCAAAATTTTCGCTCTTTTTCCGTTTATATCGCAAAAAATAAAAATCACAGAGGCAATCAAATACCATCAAAAGAAAGCTCTATTTGTGGGAAGAAAAGGACGCAAATTTCGTTTGGTTACAAAATTGCATGACCGCGCAATTACCAGTTAAAGTAGTGCAGTGCGAAATTGAAAAAAAGACCTCTGGTCCTTTGGCTGCCAAATGGTCCGGGGCTGAAGTGGTTAAAAGCCCTGTATTGAAGCGGTTAAACAAAACAGTCAAAGAATAAGTACAACAATATAGAACAGACATTATATATTTATCTTTATCTGAGTGTGGATCCCCCACTTACATCAGGGTCCCCAGAGAGCCCCCCCTTACATCAGGGTCCCCAGAGAGACACCCCTTACATTAGGGTCCCCAGAGAGCACCCCCCTTACATCAGGGTCCCCAGAGAGCATCCCTATAAAGCCCCTCCTTACATCGGGGTCCCCAGAGAGCACCCCCCTTACATCAGGGTCCCCAGATAGCACCCCCCTTACATTAGGGTCCCCAGAGAGCACCCCCCTTACATCAGGGTCCCCAGAGAGCATCCCTATAAAGCCCCTCCTTACATCGGGTCCCCAGAGAGCCCCCCATACATCAGTGTCCTCAGAGAGCCTCCCTACTTACATCAGGGTCTGCAGCATTGCCCTTTACATCAGAGTTCCCCCTTGCACTGTAAGGTGGAATCCTGCATACTATGATGTAAAGGGGAACTCTGGGAATGTGGGGAGGACTGTGGTGACCAAAGAAAGAAAACACTAAGATAAGGGGGTTTACTGATATAAGGGGGAAACCTTTATATCAGTGCCCCCTTACAATATTGTATTGACCCCCCCTAGACTGGCCTGGCGGTGCTGTCACTTACCTCCTCTCAGGTGCACCGTGCAGGGCTCAGTCAGGCGGCTCCAGCTTGGTGGCTCTGGTTTTATCCCATAGTTTCCTTTCCACAGTCCATACATGTCTGACTTCTCCCATGATCCCCATCCTGGCTGCGCTCCCTCTCTTGACTCAGGGGAGGTCAGAGGCTGCGGATGGGACAACAGTAGAGTTCAGAGGCTGCGGATGGGACAACAGGAGAGGTCAGAGGCTGCGGGGGGGAGACAGGAGTTCCGAGGCTGCGAAGGGGGGGGCAGGAGGTCAGAGCCTGCAAGGGGGGGACAGGAGGTCAGAGGCTGCAAGGGGTGGGGGGGCAGGAGGTCAGAGGCTGCAAGGGGGGGACAGGAGGTCAGAGGCTGCAAGGGGGGGACAGGAGGTCAGAGGCTGCAAGGGGGGGGCAGGAGGTCCGAGGCTGCAAGGGGGGAGACGGGAGGTCCGAGGCTGCGAGGGGGGCGGCAGGAGGTCCGAGCCTGCGAAGGGGGGGGGGGACAGGAGGTCCGAGCCTGCGAGGGGGAGGGGGCCCAGGAGCTCAGAGGCCGTGGGCAGAGGCGCCTGAAAAAAAGATGGCCGCGGGGCTGACATGCAACTGCGCATGCGCCAGCGCTGTTGCCGCTGCTCGGCAATTTTCGGAAATGCGGGCGCATGCGCAGTTGCATGTCGGTCCCGCGGCCATCTTTTTTTCAGAGCCGATCCGCCCTTGGGGCCCCGCGCAGCGGCGGGGCCCTACGCAGCTTGCGTAGTTCGCGTATAGGGCGGATCGGCTCTGGAAGCCATTTACACCAAATGACCTTCATTGTCAAAGTGCTTGAAATAAGAACTGTCTGTTAGCACATACCATCTAATCCCATTTACACTTTTCTAATTGGTGGCCTGCATATAGTTTAATAATAGGTGTCCAGTGAGTTCCGAACGTCAGAGATATGCTGAGCCATAAAATGTTCCTTTAAAGCTGCACATCTACATCCCACGGCCATAATATTTACTGTCTAAAGAGGTGCAGAAGTACCACCATTATCATGGACAATACAATAGCAAGATGCATAGCAAAAAGACAAAGCACAGTGTTACACACTTTGTCATTAAAGTGTCACTAAACAATATCCTTGTTCTCCAAAAAATAATCCACCCACATTAACAGAATATCTGATCACAGCAGCAAAAAAAAAGTGAGGGAACTTCACTCTTACACGGTCATGGGTGAAGTCCTCATCATTACACGGTCATAGATAAGGACTTCCTGGAGCAAGCCAGGGAGTCTGTGAGGGAACTTCATCCATACACAGTCATGGATGAAGTCCTCATCATTACACGGCCATTGATGAGGTGTCCTGGAGCAGAGGAGAGACTGTGGGGAATAGTGTCAAATCAATGCGGCCCAATGGCGCAGGATTTGCTAGCTGGGAACAGTAGTCCACCGTTCAGCACATGCTATTAAACTACTAGGCCTCCGGGGAGAGGTACTGCAGGCCTCTGGCCTAGTAGCAGCAACCAGGTTCAGCATTAGAGACTATTCAGAGTGGGATCTTTTGTATTATAGAAGAGGATGTGACAAGAAAATGTAATGTGCTACAGAATAAGTGTGCAAGAGGGAAGGATTCCTGGGAGCAATAGTCTGCAGGAGTTACTCAGAGGAGGAGCAATAATCTGCATGGAGATGCAGGGAAGAGACTGTAGATGTTATACATGTGCATCATTTCTTCAAGGCTCAAACAAAGTTCTAATTGATAAATATGATAACAAAGTAATTTGATCTATGAGCATGCCATATACCCTTTCCCCAACCAAGTTATATCCCCTCAATAAACAAAAACAAAACAAAGCAAATGACTGTTCATTGTCTCTGAGGTGATATATGGAGGTCTGGCAGCGGGGTGATATGGTGGATGTTAGTAACTAGTGGCAACATACCGCAGCCACTCCCCCATCCCCTAGAAAAGAATATTCCCAGTACACTTGATGAAGAGATATATATATATTTGTATTATGTATAATAAATATGTTTTGTAAATGTAATGTTCCTAAAACCACAGTTGGGTTTTAGGGTTAATTCTTCTAAATTTTGGTCTCATTATCAGTTTGGCTGGATTGCACTGTGTTCTGCTTGGCCATAGGTGTCACCTCTGGCAAGCACAAGAACGCGTTCCGGTTGGACGCATTGGGTGCCAATCTCTCTCGGAACCAACCAATGTGTGTGTCGTCTCGCTGTGAATTCTGGGAGAGGGTACTTAAGGTATGGAGATCATGTGCTTCTGGGTTCCGGTACAGAGATCTGTGCTTCCTGTTTGGACCTGGTCCTCCTGACCAGCCCCCAGGGGCCCTCATGGCCTGGGGTGTGGATCCATCCATTTCCGAGTCTCTGTGCTGGCTAGCCCGAGGGACAGTAACTGAAAGGAGGATTCTAAGGTGGTCCGGTGCCGTCTCGTCTTTGGAAAGGCCCAGCAACTAAGAATTCAACCAGGGGAGGACTCGTCAGAAGAGGGCCATGCAAAAGGCTGGCTGCTCGGCCAGAGCCTGGAAGCTAAGTTGAAAGACATCAGGTGAATCCACACTCGTATGGTATCGCTGGAGCGGCTGAAAGATACTGGTACTGTACGAGGGTTCTCTAACTTCATCTATCCTTCAGTTACAACTAAGTCTGTGGCAGAGACTTTTTCACTTACAAGTTCTACAACCAAGTCTATGGCAGAGACTATGCTCTATTTGAGTCAGTTATCGGCTGCTAAATCTACTGAGAGGAGATTTATCCGATAGCTGTAATATTCAGTTGTAAATGGCTATTCTCTGTATTTCATAGTGAGAGACATTCAGTTTCAAGCAGTTACAAGAGTGCTTGAACTTCCTACCTATACCCTCTATCCTTTATTAAGACTGTGTTTGGTCTACCATTTTGCAAATAAAAATCCCAACGTGGATCCAGTGTCAGTTTCTACAGTTCTTTGGGCCATCTACCTCGAGAAACCCCTAGATGCATACGAGGTCAAGAAGGTAACGGTAAGCTCAAATTAAACCAGAAGGTCCTTCGAGGGTTAGTGCTACAATACAATATATATATATATATATATATATATATATATATATATATATATATATATACACATATATATATATATATATATATATATACACATACATACATACACATACATACACACAAACTGTATATAATGTACATATATAAAAGTATTTACATGCACACATTTATCTTCTGGACGCAAGTTTGGAGGTTTTTTTATTTATGTAAACTCCTCTACCTCTTAACTCCTGAAAACGCCTATAGCAGGGGTGCCCAACGTAATGAAGAGCGAGGGCCACTTATTGTGGCCTGCAACCAGTTACCAAGTCACTGAGTGGAGCAAGCAGATGACAGGTCCGTGTCCACTCACACTATGCAGAGTGGACACGGACACAGCACACGCTACTCTATGTGGCCTCCGATCCGCCCAGATGGAAAAAGACGGATCCCCCTTCTGTTTTTTTTAAGTGGATCGGATTGAAGATAGGCAGGTGTAAACAGTCCGTTTACACCTGCCGCTCTATAGAGGTGAATGGAGGGTGCGCCTGAAAAGCAGACAGGTGGACCGGATCAGACCGGCTGTGGCCTTGCTTCCTCTAGTGCTGGTTCCGTTCTTCACACTGATGCTCAGGGATGGCGGGTTGGGAACCCACAATCTAGGCTTGCCGGCCTGTCATCCCAGAGCAGGAGGTTGCGGACCAGATCAGAGGGAGCTGCTGGCCACCAGCGGTTGGGCACCCCTGGCCTATAGTATGCATGTACAGATTGCATAACATGGATGGGCGTTAACAGACAGAGGGGGGGACTCAAAGAAGTAGCTCCTTTGCTGTGCGCATGAGGCCTTATAAATAAGCCACTCTGTGTTGATATTAAAAAGTGCAAATAAGTGCAGTGGATCATTCCGGAAGTATCACTCCCTGTCTAGTGGTATTTAAAGATTATGTCAAAATAAGGTTGTGGGAAAAGGCATTGAAATCTTCACTGTCCATAAATCATGCTGAGAGATAAGGATTATAGTTCAGAAGTAGAGCATTCACCAGCTAAAAACCTTGAAATAGCAGATGGTGCCACTGTGAAATAAATCTGTGCCCAACAACATTTACTCAGTTCTGTACATTACAAGAGAAAAGAAAATAATACATATGATAGAAAAGTTTCCTGTTTCTTAATACTTGAAATTCCTGTAGACCAGGGGTCTCAAACTGGCGGCCCTCCAGCTGTTGCGAAACTACAAGTCCCAGCATGCCTCTGCCTGTGGGAGTCATGCTTGTAATGTCTCATGGGCTGTCAGCCTTGCAATGCCTCATGGGACTTGTAGTTTTGCAACAGCTGGAGGGCCACCAGTTTGAGACCCCTGCTGTAGACAGATATCTGCTAGTTGCTGCCTGCAGGGAGAGGAGGTTTACATACTGCATATACCCACAAAAATAATGCTGCAATATTAAACAACAAATAATTAACCACTTACCGCCGAATCTTGTACATGTAGTGGCTACTCAGCTGCCCCCCCCCCGCCTCTATGGGTTCCACCATGCCACCCGCGAGTCTGGAATGAAAACTGCCGGCTTACCAGAGAGCTGGTCAAGGACCATAAGTTCCCTGAGGACCGCTATGGTATAGGAGACTGGCAGTGACAAGCAAAAAACAGCACCGGTTTTTAAATTTGGAAAGTATCTGATCACAGCGATCTTGGTGTGATTAGATGCTTGTAATGGCAGATGAGACATCTGGGGTCTAATAGACCCCAGGTCTCACCATAAAGAGTACTTGTTACTGGCTATTGCTGTCACAAGGGATATTTATATTTCTTGTGACAGCAATAAACATGATTACATTTAAAAAAAAAAAGAAAAAAAGAAGAAGAAACAGTGTAAAAATAAAATAAAAATTAAAAAAAAACTAGCATCAGATGGAGCCGCCACATCCAATTTGTTGATAACATCTGCTAGAACCTTGGCCAGTGATGCCCATGTAGTAGCTACATCTCTAGCTGAGCACACTGTAAAACCAACCCCTTTTGATCTTTAATGCTCCCACATACCATTTACAAACCATCAAGGGATTGTCCTGGCAGAAGTTGGTTCTCTTTTCCTGTACCTCCAGTGGTAGAATGAGTTGTCTGTCCCTCCTTCTTACTGTAGTTCTCCTCTGCAGCTAAACAGAGACCAAATGGACCAACATATGCTAGCTCTTTTCCACCTCTGATGTTGGATTGGGGGGGGGGCTGGCAAAGTCCACTCCATATTTATTTGAAAACCACTTTCGGGAGAAACCCAGGACATGGCCTAAACACAACTCGTTGCCAAGGTAACAGCAACTAGTAATGTCATTTTCAAAGTCAGGAAGCAAAAAGGAAAGTCAAGGCATCCAAAACTAACAAGAGATTCAATCTTGGGCAGGTAGTGGTCTTATTCTTAGAAGTGCTTTGACAAACTGGATAACAAAATAATTAGAAGCCCACTTGACCTTTATCATTGCCAAAATAACCGAGATGTGTACTTTTATTGTACTGTAGGCCAAACCCTTCTCCCAACTGGAAAAAATGCAAAACATCAGTTATACTCGGAGGAGGATTTATACACCTGGTAGAGGCAAATGCTTCAAAAGCATTCCAAACTCTGGAGTAAGTCATATGTGTAGAAGCTTTTCTAGCCCTGAGCATTGCCCCAGTAACTGAATCTGAAAAATCTTCCCTAGCTAGCCTCAACCTTTTAATCTTCAAGCCGCTAACTTCAAAATTTTTACTTGCGGGTGATGGAGCTGATCTTGCAGCAACAAATCCTCCCTCTGTGAAAAAATCCAAGGACTCACCACCATAAAGACTGCAAGAGGAAACAAAATTCTACCTTTACAAAGATGGCTTGCACAACACAGAGACACAGTGTACAACAAGATATAGTAAGTCCATTATTGGGAAAGTTCAGCTGCAGAGAGATCACAGGCAATATCATATTTGGTTCCTAATTTATGTATATGTCCAGGGAAAAATTTTTTTTCTTAGTTTTGGATAAAGTGTTAAATATTATTATCTCTCAGGGCCTTTACTGTTATCTAGGGCTCTGTTAAAGAGAGTTACTTTGCTTCCTGGTCTGCTGACATTTTACTAAACAAAGTGAGGGGAAATGCCAAACACACATGTAGGTAGGTTGCTTAAAGAATGTTAGTTTATGCAGTTGGCTGACCCAGGTTGGGGAAAGGATTAATTTTCTGCATCTCTGTTCTCAGGCTTTTTGGGCCCGGCCTATCTGCCCTATGATATTGTTCCGAAGCTTCAGCACAGGGCTCAAGTCCTGCGGGAACTACGTTCCTGCACCTTTTCCACAGCAGGGACGTTCCCGTTAGCAGCCGCGACCTGATACCACCTAAATAAGCCGCTGTCTTGTCCTGGTGGACCCCTGGGCCGGCCAAGAACTGTTTTATGTGAATCCACTACCCGCTAGCTCACTGCCCTAACTAGTTGCTAGGCCCCCTGCATGGCTTCTAGCAACCAGTGACGTCCCCAAAGAGCGAGGCCCCAGCACTCTTCCCCGGGAGACATCGTTGCGATATGGTCGCTCTCTGAAGGAGCTCCGCACAGCCACCGGGGATTTCCCCCAAGCTGCAGGCGCCTTCACACTTTGCCATGAAGGTGCTGGGACCAGCTGCGGCCGCGCAAGCTGGCCGACTTTTTCTCCGGGCCCTCCACTGGTCTTCACCAAAATTGCCACGACCCCCAAGAGAGGAGCAGGAAAGCTCCCGAAGCACATTGCGGGTATGCAGCCCATACAGAGAGGGTTCCAAGTCCCTCCACACACCAGCCCACCGCTATCGGGAGCCTCTGCACCTTCCACCTGCTAAATCCAGACCACGCAGGGACTCCCAGGACAAAGCACTATATATGGAGACAGGCTCACAGTAGCTTACAGCTCCTGCATCCCAGCCTGCTGAGTATCCCTTTGCTGCATTCTCCACCTCCGACCTCCCAATCTCTGGAAACATTCTCAAGACTCCTTCCACACTGAGGCAGTTTTCAAGCGCTTTAGCACTATAAATTGCGCCTGTAAACTGCCTCTCATGCCACCCCAGTGTGAAAGGCTGAGTAGTTTCACACTGGGGCGGTGCGCTTGCGGGATGGGGGAAAAAAAAAAAAAAAAAAGTCCTCCAAGCAGTGCCTTTGGGTCGGGTTGGGATCGCTGTATACAGCACTTCCAAACCACCCCTACCCATTGGAATGCATGGGCAGCAGCAGATTCGCTGCAAAACAGGCATTTTAATACCCCTTCTTGGGGTTAAAAAAAAATGCCCCGCTAGCGTCTGAAAAGCATCACCAAAACGAGCAGTGATTCACCGCTAACGCCCTCACCGCCCCAGTGTGCAAGTACCCTTAAAGTATGCTTACAGCCCTAAGATCATCTTTACAATTCAACATGAAATCCTGCCTCCACCAGTTGCAGGAGGATGTCCAGGATCTAGGGGACAGAGTAGACCATATAGAGCAGGGATATGCAATTAGCAGACCTCCAGCTGTTGCAAAACTACAAGCCTCTGGGTGTCATGCTTGTGGCTGTCAGAGTCTTGCTATGCCTCATGGGACTTGTAGTTCTGCAACAGCTGGAGGTCCGCTAATTGCATATCCCTGATATAGAGGATAAACTTGCTCCTCCTCCTGGAGGAGACTATAGGATAAAACCAGAGCCACCAAGCTGGAGCCGATTGAGCCCTGCATGGTGCACCTGAGAGAAGGTCAGTGACAGTGCTGCCAGGCCAGTCTGGGGGGGGGGGGGGGGGGGTCACTGATGTAAGAGGGTTTTGAATACAATAATGTAAGGGGGCACTGATATAAAAGGTCCCCCCCTTTATCAGGACCTAACCTTCGTGTAAATGGAGAAATAGGTTTGACTTTTTTGTTTAACTTAAACACATTGCTAATAAAACTATAAAGACATGTAGCTAGTGCCAAGTTCTGATATTTGCACAGTTTAGCACAGAATAGACATTTTAGGTACTTTTGTGCAGGGTCAGTGGGGGAATCTTGAGTGAGTTTCCACACTCCCCCCCCCCCCCCCCAGGACTTGACCCCTGGTGCTATTGTTTCAAATCCATGAACGCTGCCCTCTAATTGATTCAAGGGATGGATGATGTTTAAAAAAATAAAAATATAATTCCAGTATATATCCCATAGTTTGCAGACGCTATAACTTTTGTGCAAATCAATATACAAGTTTGCGATTTTTTTTTTTTACCAAAAATATGTAGCAGAATACATATTGGCCGTACTAATATGTACCTTTTTTATTTTATTGAATGTTTTATAGCAGAAAGTAAAAAAAAAAAAAAAAAAAATTTTTCAAAATTGTTTTTTTTTTCTGTTTATAGTGCAAAAAAAAAAAAAAAAAAAATGCAGTGGCTATCACATACCACCAAAAGCTATATTCGTGGGAAATAAAATGACAAATTTTATTTGGGTACAGCGGTACATGACTGTGCAATTGTCAGTTAAAGTAGCGCAGTGCTTTGTCAAAAATGGCCTGGTCATGAAGGGGGGTAAATCCTCAACGTTAAGTGGTTAATCAAACAAGTATGTGAAGCAGACGCTATCCTTGTTTTTCTTCTGGTTGGCGGTTTTAGGCTGGGTTCACACCTCTGTGAGGAGTGGCTCACAGCAGGGGTACAGCAAGATCCTGTTCACCATTTCAGGTCAGAATTTTGGGCTGAATTCGGACCAGAAGACACACAGGACTCCTGTGCAATTCGCCACCACAGCTGGAGCTGTGTGAACCGACTCTATTGAGAGCAGGTCACAGGCTCCTGAAATTTGGGGGAAATCCACATCCAATTCGCAATAGTGTGAACCCAGCCTTAAAGTGGAAGTAAACCCTTCCATATGACTTTGGCCTACAGGTAAGCCTAGATTAAGGCTTACCTGTAGGTCCAATAAATATCTCCTAAACCTACATGGTTTAGGAGATATTTAGCGATGAAAAGGCATCGCTGTCTACGGCGCATGCGCCGTAGACAGCGGCACGCAGGCGCACTGAGGATGCCAAGATCACGGCGATATGCCGATCTCGTGCGCATGCGCGGGAGTGACGTCATCGCCGCTCCAGCGAATGATAGCGCTGGAGCAGCGAGACCCGGCCCTGGATGGCGGCGAAGAAGATCGAGGATAAGGACGGCTTTGGTGGCTTCGTTTTCAGGTAAGATTTTCATAATGAGCTAGTATGCTATGCATACTAGCTCATTATGCCTTTGCCTTGCAGGGTGTCTTTTTTTTTTTTTTCCCAAGAGGCTTTACTTCCTCTTTAATGCAGTTGCAGATCCACAGAATGTGAACTAAGAACAACAGCATTGCTTGTGAGATTATTAAAATGAAAAATTCAAAATATTCTGTATTTAGAGAATATCTATCTATCTATCTATCTATCTATCTATCTACACACACACACACACATATATATACATACACACATATATACATACATACACACACACACACACACACACACACACATACATACATACATACAGGAAGTGGGTACACTATATTTGGAGGAGTTTTCGATGGAAGTAAAAAGTCGAGAATTCCACCTCATAAATTAATAAAGAAGGATCGGGAAATTCACAGTTTTATTGTATTAAGAAGGAAGCCACTGAGAGAATTAGACATCAGGTAAATCCCCCCCCCCTCCCCTTTTTTTTCCAAGGAACTAAGCACTTTTAGCAGGGACTCAAAACAGGGGTAAAGAGTGGAGATCCTCTCCTCCTTATTAATTAGTAAAGAAATAGGACATGTCACGTTTTAATTATGTAAGGAATGGCACTAAGTACTTAATAATATAGGAAGGGGACTAGAGCACTTATAAGGATAACACCTTTGAGTGGAACAGGTGGGGGTGGGCGGATTGGTGGAATATATTGAACATGATGGAGCTGTTATGAGATAGATCCATGTCTGTCAATTGTGTTTTATGTATGTATATGCCTATGTTTTTATATGGTCTTCAAATGTAACGTTTTTGTTTATAAAAATAATTGAAAGAAAATTTTGAAAAAATAAAAGTTAAGGCTGTAATTGCGAAATCGTTTTATTTCAGGTTTCATAGGCCAAATTCATAAATCAAGATTTATCCTCAAGTAACAGTGAAAATATACATCCTTATATAAAGAACATATAAACAATAAAACAAAATGGCTTATTTAACATTACTGTATTACACTTTTTTGTAAATGTACTCTCCAATGCTCTTGCACTCCTGCTCCTGTATAGACTAGTCAAACAAAATTGATCACTTGCATGCAGAAAGCTGAATAAGGGGGATGACCATTATACTGGTAGGTTTCCAGAGTAGCACTGGGATTGTTGGAGGCCAGAAAGATATTGCTTGCCTGTGTGGGGGACCAGAGAATAAACTACAGCTTATAACCAGTTCTGGTCAGGGATGGATTTACCTTACTAGCGTTTGTAGGCACATAAATTTTGTCACCCAAATACACGTCTTACACAGAACATTGCTACTGGACCTTTTGTGGTTTAGAATGGTGTACCTGAATAAGCTTGTATGAGATGACTATTTCTACATATGATAGGAAAAGCCGCCTCTGTCTCCGCTTCCTACAGGCAGTCTAGACTACTGAAATCCAGCCTTGGTTCTGGCAAAAAATATTTGGTAAATTGGTGTGAGGAGAGAGGGGGAAGGAATGCAGACATCTATAAAGGGTTTAAAACACTAACTAAAATACATAGAACCATAGAAAAGTGACAGCAGAACAAGACAGTAGAGTCCATCAATCTGCCCATTTCTTTTTTTTGTTTTGTTACCGTATATACCCGAATATAAGCCAAGGCACCTAATTTTAACACAAAAAACTGGGAAAACTTATTGACGCGAGTATTTCGTGCCCGTATCTCTGGGCCACTTGGTGCTAGGAACCCCATCTCTGGATAGGTTGTAGTGCTGCTACTGGGTTTGCACACCGAATTTGGGGTTCCTAGCACCAAGTGGCCCCGAGATACGGGGAAAATGTCATTCTCTGCTGCAGAAAAGTGCTCGACTCAAGTATAAGCCGAGGGGAGCACTTTCAGCACACAAAAAAAAAAGTGCTGAAAAACTCGGCTTATACAGTAATTTTATTGTTAACTTTAGAGTACAGAATTGTTTATCCCAAGCAGGTTTGAAGCCATTTACTGTTGACTGTCTCACTACCTCTTCTGGAAGTCTATTCCAAGCATCATCTACCCTTCCAGTAAAATAATACTTTAAGGATTAGTTTTAAACTTTCCTCTAGTAGTTTGAAGTCATGTCCCCCATGTTCTTGATTTTGGTTTCCTCTTGGGAACAACTGCGCTCCTGAACCTTATTCACCCCCTTGATGTATTTAAAGGTTTCAATAATGTCTGCTTTCCCTTCTTTCCTCCAGACAGTACATATTAAGTTCCTGAATCTGATCTCAGTATGTTTTCTCCCAAACCTTTCACCATTTTTGTTACCCATCTCTGGACTCGTTCTATTTCATCAATAGTCAAAATGTAATGAGACTTTAGTTATACCTTAGACCAGTTCAACCCTGTCCTCGAGTACCACCAACAGGCCATGTTTGCAGGTTTTCCTTTATCTTGCACAGGTGCTTTAAATCAGAGTCAATGGCTTGGTATTTTGGACAGCTATTTTTTTTTTTTAAGAGAAATTTCCAAAACATGGCCTGTTGGGGGTACTTGAGGACAGGATTAAGAACCACTGCCTTAGGCGACCAAATATCAAAAATCTAGAAAGTATAAAACATAAATTTTATTAAAGATCAGTTAAAAGACCTAAAAACTTGTGATGCAGTAGCTCATTACACTATTGATATATGTAGATGGAAATGGATAAACCGCGCTTGGTGAGAATGGAGAGGACAAGAAGGAGGGAAGGGAGGGGGGAGGGGGGGGAAGGGAAATAAATTAGGAAGGACCCTAACCCAGAAAATTGATATATGTATTGATTGATATATTGATATATGTGCCTGAGAACACGTTTCACAGTCAAACCGCTTCCTCAGGACCCGTAAGGATCAATACAATCAAGGTACTCCACCAGAACTTATTATTCTATTTTATCAACGTCTTTGTGCGAGGTCTCCAGAACTGGACATAGTATTCCAAATGAGGTCTCACTAAGGATCCATATAGAAGAATCAGGACCTTCCTCTTGCTGATGATCCCTCTAGTGATATATCCTAGAATTCTATTTGCTTTTCCCACTGCTTGCTCATTTTGCAAATAAGTACCCCCAAATCTTTTCCTTCTGACCAACACTGTACCCCCAATGTTGTACTCAGGGGATTCTTTCAGAGCTTACCCAATGGAGCAACAACATAGTAATGTTTGCACAAAAGTATCTCACCAATTGCTAAATGCTTTATAGTACCTTAAAAATTATTTATGTTCTTAAAAGCAGCGTTCCACAATTTTTCTAAGTCACTGATGAAAAAAAAAATGTGTTCATAACAAACTGTGTAACATGAAGACAGCGTACAACTTTCTCTACAACTTCAGTAATGTATACATTAGAAATCAACAAAGTTTGTAACTGAAAAACTAAGATTCTATATTCTACTGTATATAAAAATGTATAAAACACTTTTTTAAAAACACAAAAACATACCTAAAACCATTATAGTTTCTCTTCAGCAACTGTACAAGACAAAAGAATTAGAACACTTCTTGATGCCTTTTGGTGGAAATGCATAGGATTACATACATTTTGACGCCATTAATGAAAAAAAAAAAAAAATGCCTTTGCGGGATTAGGAAATATTCTGGTTTTGAAAGGTAATATGCTTGTAAAAAATTTACCTTACTGTAAAAGAAAATCATTTGTTAGCCAGGCAGATAGCAAAGAATAAAAACAACTTTCTTTAGTTATTTATTATCTTTAAAATTTTTACCAATTACCTCATATGTCCTTGGGAAAACTTTCCTGGAGACATCTGCCCATCTACAGCTCTACCTGCACTACATTTCAAGCTGTTGCAGATTATATCGTTCCCTATTCCAGTATATAGTAACAAAACATGTCAAGACCTAAATGTAGCATTAGGCCTCATGAAAAATTCTGCTTATACAGGCATTTTATTTCTTTCATCCTGTAGAAGCATCACTATGTTAGCCCATGTGTGTGCACATTTGGGCCTTTACAGGCATATTTGTAGAGGAGCATTTACAACCAAAAAAAAAAAAACCACAAGAGCATTTATGAGGAGCTTTCAAGCAGAAAAAAACTGCACAGCATTTAGGCGCATCAACGGTTTTTTATTTTATTTTATTTTAAGGGATTTGAGGAAAAAGCTTATAAAACATGTGTGCAGTACACTCCATAGATGCATTTTGCCGCTTTTTTTCTGCCATTTTCGACCACCCAATCAGTGGATAAAACACTCTAAAAAACTAAACTCAAGAACAAAAATGCAATATATTGCAGCTCACCAGTCCTTAGCTGTGATGGCTGCCATCGTTTTTATTTTTCAGGCCAAGAAAATCTCCAAGTACAGAAAAATTCTTGGGAGATGAACAGAAAGCACATGGTTGTCTTCCTCCTGCAAACTAATCCCCTTACCTTCATGCAACTGAAATGCAACGAAGGTTGAGATGTTTGAAGCCCAGTATGAGTGACAACAATGTGACAACCACAAATATAGTTTAAAGATAAAGAGTAGACATGAAAGGACAGGGAGTGTGCTATTCACAGGATTACCAGATAAAAGTCACATTCTGTGCCAAGAAAAACAATTATGAATACTGATTTAGGTAAATCAGTTTGCACATCTGTCTTCAGTTCACATCCATTTTAAAAAAAATGGATGTTTATGTCACATATGTCAAACACAAGGCCTGCGGGCAAAATCTGACCTGCCAGGCCTTGTCATGTGGTCCTTGCACCCAGTTTTGCAGCCGGAACCTGGCGGAACTCTATTCTGCCACCTCCGGCTCTCACCCTGCACTCCCTGCTCAGTTGTTTACAATGCTCAGCAGCTCCTTGATCTAACAGATCCCTCCATGCGCTCACGGTGGGGCCAGATCTCCAGAGAGAACGATCTTCCTGCAAGGTGCACAGCATACACAGGGAGGTCCTAGAGCTGGGCCAGATAGAGAGATGCGAGGAAACGTTTGGGGGTAGTTGGGGTTGCACAACCTTCATTCTGTATGGAGCACACCCATAAACCCTGCATTCTGTACATAGCGTACCCCTGAATTCTGCACTTTGTACGTAGTGCACCCCTAAACCCTGCACTCTGTACATAGTAGTGCACCCATAAACTGTGCATTCTGTATGCAACACTCCTGAACTCTGTACACAGTGCACCCCTGAACTGTGCACTTTGCACACCGTTAAACTTGCATTCTGTACCTAGCACAAACCTGCACTCTAAATAATGCACTCCTGGACACTGAACATAGCATAATCCTAAAATCTGCACGCTGTACATAATACAATCCTGAACCCTGCACTGTACGTAGCACATGCCAGATACAAACCAGCCCTTTGGAACTATACTGCTGATGCACCCCTCAATGAAAATTGAATTTTACACCCCTGGTTTATGTTAAAAACAAAAAAAAAAAACTTTTCTGCGAATATAAACGGAATCTGGTGTAAACATCTGTCCGCTGTACATCCACCTTCTCAAAAACACACACCGATTTAGTCTGGATCGATCTGAAAAACTGACAGACTGATCTAGAATGAACATGTGTGAAAGGGCCCTTAAAAAAATAAATAAAAAGAAACCTTCTGGGTTAATAAAGTAATAGCCGCCACCTCATCTAAGGACTTGTAGATTTCAATATATTGCATTTTTGTTTTTGCTATGGATATGTCCTAACAGACTATCGGAAGTGATGCTCACAATAGAATCATAACTTACAAAAAATTTAAATTTTTAAAATCAGCCTAAACTGGAAATGTAAATTTCTTCAAGGAATAAAACAAATGGTAAAATTAATTATACGGTACATTTAAAAAATGGATCGTGAAATTAGGACCATAGGTATCTAGCGGCGCTTTCTTTTGCCAGACAATGAAGAGCGAGTTTTTCTGGATGTCCCTTTTTTCTCTGGAGTGTTTTCTGATGAAATCGTATCGATATTAGGGTCAGCATCATGGACACTGCCGTTAGTTTTTCTGGTTTGCTCATCTGCATCATCAGTGGGAGTGATTTCCCATGAAAGTGTGTCAATATTAGGGTCAGCATCGTCGGCACTGTCATTAGTTTTTCTGGATTGCTCTTTTGCATCACTGGGAGTGTTTTCTGATGAAAGGGTGTCGATATTGGGGTCAGCATCATGGACACTGCCATTAGTTTTTCTGGATTGCTCTTTTGCATCATCAGTGGGAGTGATTTCCCATGAAAGGGTGTCAATATTAGGGTCAGCATTGTTGGCACTGTCATTTTTTCTGGATTGCTCTTTTGCATCATTGGTGGGAGTGTTTTCTGGTGAAAGCAGGTCGATATTAGTGTCAGCGTCGTTGGCACTGTCATTAGTAGAGTTATGTGAATTAGCGTGTGATAGTGATAATAGATCTGGTGTAGCAACTTGTCTGTGGTGAACTTCTGCTGTTGTATTCTGTCCATGTGCATTTGTAAGATTGCTACAAATACCATGGTTCAAAGACTGACAGATGTCCAAGAACTGCTTAAACATGGTTTGAAACTGCTGCGCAAAATTACGAAATTCACTGACTCCACTTTCAATTGAATTAGCTATTTTACATTGGCTCTCATATAATTTGGTAAAATGTAATTCATTTATATCAATGCGTGCCTGGGAAGTACTTGGAATACAAGTGTCATTTAACGCATGTTGGCTCAGTGGTGTGGTTCTTTCCTTGTGGGACTCTACCTCTGCAGCAATCTCTTTGTCTGCATTTTTAGCCCGTGCATCCACCTTTTCTCTCTCTACCCCACTAGCCTGTACATCCACCTCTATCTCTTCCCCACTAGTCTGAGCATTCATCTCTTCTGTCTCCGCATCTTCATCACTTTGCTGTATGTCTTCAGAGTCTACAGAAGCAACGGTTTTGCGTTTCTTCTGTTTACTTGCTGCTTCCTGTCTTTTCTTTTTAGCTGAAATACAAAAGCATATATTATACTTACTAGTGCAAGCAAAGTCGTGGCTCTCTCCACACACACACACACACACACTAAATTTACAGTATGGTTGGGTAAGCAGAAGCCAGTGGAGGGGTGGCAGACACTGAACGGTTAGTAAGATGGAAGAATCTGGCAGCAGAATTCATGATAGTCTGAAGGGGAGATAGCCTGTGTAAAGTTTGGTTTGCAAGGAGGGAACTGCAATCCACAAGGCAAGAGATAACAAGGGAGTAAATAGGTAGCTTTGTGGTGTTGTTTATTAAGAAGGGGGCATATTTTGGAGATGTTATAGGGCAGGGGTGCCCAATCTTTTGAAGAGCGAGGGCCACTTAAGCGACTTGGTAACCGGTCGCAGGCCACAATGAGCGGAGCGGGTGGATGGCATGTCCGTGTCTTTTTTTTTTTTTAGCAGATCGGATTGGGGGTAGGACGCAAGTCCTTTTATGTCTGCCACTACTTAGAGGTGAATGGAGGGTCCAATTGGTCGGATTGTCAGACTGACCGTGTGAAAGGGGCCCAAGGCTGCTTTCACACTGATGCGCTGCGGTTTACCCGCACCGCGGGTGAAACGTAGTGTACCTATGGCTTTCCTGCACTTTGCAATAGACCATTATATTCTGCACTTTCCAAAAGCTCACCAAACTCTCAGGTAATAACAGAAGTCTATGGCTCAGTGCAGGTAACCCCCAGGTAAACTGCTCTGCACCTGCGGATCAGTTTGAAAGCAGCCCAGTAACAACTGCAGAACAGATATGCCCATAAATACACTGCAATTTTAGTAATAAACTGACCTTTAATAACAGTATTCTATACTATTCCATCCCAGAGCAGGAGGTCGCAGGCCACATCAGAGGATTTTGCAGGCCACTGGTTGGGCACCCCTGTTATAGGGGTTAAGGCAGAAAGATTTGGACAGCGATTAAATGGGGGTCTAAAAGGAGAAGTCAGAGTCCAGGATTACACCTAGAACTCTGGCATGAAGAGAGAGACTGACAGTTGTGCCATTAAATGGGCATACAACCGCTTTAACTGAGGGAAAGGTGTGTGCCTTTCCAAAAGGATGTCCAACTGAATTTACCACAGGTGGACTCCAGTGAAGTTGTAGACATCTGATCATGATCAGTGGAAACATGATGCACCTTAGCTCAATTTTGAGTGCCATGGCAAAAGCTGTGAACACTTATGTACATGTGTTTTTTTTAAATTTTTAATACATTTGCATAGATTTCAAACAAACTACTTTACACTGTCATTGTGGGGTATTGTTTGTAGAATTTTGAGGAAAATAATTAATTTAATCCGTTTTGAAATAAGGCTGTAACATAACAAAATGTGGAAAAAGTGAAGCACTATGAATCCTTTTATGGTTATACTGTAGATCTGGGTGTTACCTGCTTAGAGAGGTTATTGGAAGCTGTGGGAGGCTGACCAATGAAGGAGGTATAGATAGAGAATATAAAAAAAAGGTCCAAAGATTGGAGCCTTGGTGTACTCTCACAAAAAAAAGAGGAGGTGGTACAGTGGTAGATGACACTGGAGGTGCAGTGAGGTAGATGAGAAAAGAACCAGCAAAGAGCAGGGTCCCAGAGGGCAAGGGAGTTTATGGTTTTATTCAAAAGGAGAATTAAGTGGTCAACTGTACCAAAGGCAGCAGAAAGGTCTAAAAGACAGACAGGACTGGCTGCTTATTTTAGCAGATAGTAAGTCATTAATAAGTTTTAGGTGTGGCGGGTGAAAAATAAAATGAGGATGACCGCAGAAGTCATGAGGGAATGGAGTCCAGGGGCCAGGTGGTTAGTTGGGTGTTAGCAGAAAGCCTAGTGACCTCCTCCGTGGTAACAGAGTATAACAGAAAAGTACTGAATGTGGCGGCAGACAAGATATGTTAGATAGGTAAGATATCTGGCCAGTAGTTGTAGTCTTGCTTTTGAAGTGACTAGCAACGTCCTGGCCAGTGAATGAGTTAGTGAATTGAGGCAGTGAGTGACGTAGTAGAGAGTTATACATAGAAAGGACTGGATGAGAGGATATTAATGAGAGTGATGAAATATACATGTTTTGGCAGCATGGATTCAGTACAAGGCAAAGTCTTGCCAGGATTAAGTTTTATTCCACAGTTACTCAAGTGTATGGCTAAATCCTTTGAGATTTCTGGTGTCTGTTTGAGAAGGTTGTAGTGGGGGCAGATTCTGTTTGTAGTAAGTAAGTGTGTGCAGGGAGGATGAGAGTGAACTTTTATAGACAAAGGTAGCTTGGTTGGGGCAGGATAGGGGTGAGATATCCGTGTAGAGGTAGTCAATTGCAGAATTGAGAAGAAAAGGGATAAGTGGCAAAGGTTCTACAGGTAAATGTTTCCCAGTTGGAAGGATAGTGGGTTGAAGAGAGGGAGAATATGAAACGTATAGGGTGGTTGTCAGAGGGGGAAAAAGGAGTGTTGAGATGAATACAAGGACAAAAGGTGTTGTCAGAGTGAGTAAAAGTGTGTGTGTCTATTGTGTTGGGTCAAAAAAAAAAAAAAAAGGGATGCTGTTGGGATGTTAACATTGACAGAGATGATGAAGTCGCCAAAAATGATAGTGGATATTTCAGATGATAGAAAGTAGGGTAGCCAGCCTGAGAAGTCATCAAGGAAATGTGAGGAGGCCGATAGATCAGAGCAAGCCTCAAAGCAACGTCAAAAGAGGAGAGATACAGAGACAGGAGGTAGGAACCTGAAAAGTGCTTTGTGGGGACAGGAGGATTCTAAATCAATCCATATTTCATTCACTGGGTCTGGGCAGCAGGAGAGGCCTATTCCTGAAGCCAGGTTTCAGTAACAAGTAGGTTAAAGGAATTTGAGGTGAAAAGGTCATAAAAATATGAAGGTAAAATGTATATCTAAAGCCCCAAACTTTTTTTTCATTATGGATTAAGTAGGTGAGGGTTAAAACCACTTTCAGTTGTTTTGCCAACTGTGCCTCATAAGGGAGATTTCTCTTTACTTCCTTTTCTGTAGACTCAATAGAATGTGACTGGATATTCCTCACGTTAGAAATACCCTATCTAAGGCTCCATACAAACAGGTAGCCAGGGACAGAGAGTTTGCTGTGTTGAGAGCTGGCTAAGCACTTGCACTGGACATGGCTAATCTCTGTGCTATGGCCACATACAAACTGACCAATTAGCTGCAGCCAGTTTGTGTGCAGCCACAATATATATTATATATATATATATCGATATATATATATATATATATATATATATATATATATATATATATATAATCTCTCTATTGCCTGTATTTCAAATTGGGAGTATACTTACAAGGTGGTCTGCCACGCCGAGCTCCTGGCTTCCCTGGTGATGCCGACCTAGTAGTCTTAAGGTTAGTTTCATTTGATGCATCATTTGTATCAGTTTGTTGATCCTGAAAATAAATAAATGGAAATTAAAATTTGCATATTTTTAGCTTTATATTTGTATCATACAGGTGTTCAGTGGATATACCTTGTGTGATTTTAGGTTGATGGGCTTTGTCTAAACACTGAGGCTGCATTCACACCTGAGTGTTTCAAAGTCACGCATTTTTACCGCGATTTTGCCGGTTTTTTGTTCAGGTCACCAATGCAAAAAATAAATAAAAAAGGCAGAAACGCCTGTAATTTGCCCCAAAGAAGCTCATGTTTTTTTGAGCTTAGGGCGTTTTTCAGGTGTTTTACTTCAGGTAACAAACACTCAGATGTGAACAGGTGCCATTGAAATGAATAAGATTTTGCTTGTTGGGCCTTTTTCAGGCATTTTTTCTGGCTTATTGTATTAAGCTTGTTAGTGGGCATTGCGAAGGAAGTGGGCTGCTATTGCCCACTGTATATGCTGACATGTGTGGCTCTTATCACATCTGAGCAGCTCATGTGACTAAACTGCTCGGCATAGAAACTCCCTGAAAACTGAGCATGTGCAGAGCTGCCAACACTGCTCTGCAAAATCTCTAGCTGCATTGGGGACTTAGACAGAAGGGGGAGACAGAGTAGCAGGATCAACCAGGTTTTTTGCAGAATACAGAAAACGAAAACGCATTGCAACTAGTATGAACAGCATGTAAGACACCATTTGATAGTTTTTATGATGTGGGTTTAGTGACGCTTGAAGTTGGGTACCCTCACTAGCAGGCTGAACAAAAAACCTGTTGGATCGACATCCTAACACAAGCCATCGGCTGCTGGTTTTCTAGCATGCCTGGTCGACAGAAGCTGGTTGTGAGACGGCTTCTGTCAGACAGGCAGGTGTAAACACACTGAATTTTCAGCAGGAACCGGGCAATATTTGGATCGCGTGTACCCAGCTTTACTGTTAGTGTACTTGAGTCTCCATTTCCCAGTAGACTAAAGTTGTGTGGAAACGCGTCAGTTCGGAAAAGTACTTGCAACGCTATTCTATCTAGTTGGCAGACTGACACCGCCACTAGAAATATCATTCATGATGGAATTTTTTTTAACCTTTATGCAAGTTCAGCTATATATTTTTAAAATAAAATTGGCCGTTTTACACTATGAGGCTTCTCCCTTTTCATATATGATCTTTGAACACATGGAGCCCATCCCTGCAAGTGTATCAAGACACGCTGAAATATCCACACCCATGATCATCCTGGTAGAAGGCTTCTTTTATCTCTGTAATAGGGATCCATCAGATCTAGTAAGTGGCCACTCTTTTGTGGATGGAACACTTTGCTGTTTTTGTTTAACACTGGTAGCCGCGGGTTGAATACCATTTTCACTTGCCACACCCTTTAAGTGTATGGATTTTTTTATGGACTTGAACTTTTTTAAATTTAACCAAATAAATATTTTTTTTTACACACTGGAATTTTTTTGCACATTGACATTTTGATTAATGCATTGGTTACGTCATCTGTTATTTTGTTGCTATCATATTGTTCACATACATTTTAGTTTTTCATCACATCAGTTTACCATTTAACCACTTAAGGACTGGAAGAATTTTCCCCTTAACAACTTGCCGACCGGCTCACGCCGATCTATGTCGGCAGAAGGGCACGCACAGGCATATTAACGTACCTGTACGTTGCCCTTTAAGAAGCGGTTTGCGGGCACGTGCTGCCGCGACCTCCGTGAGTGCGATCGTGGGTCCCACGGACTGTGTCCGCAAGGGTACCCGCGATCATCTCACAGAGTGGAAGAACGGTGAAATGCTGATGTAAACAAGCATTTCCCCACTCTGCCTAGTGACAGGAAACTAATCACAGCTCCCTGTAATCGGGAGCGGTGATCAGTGTCGTGTCACACATAGCCTGCCCACCCCACACAGTTATAATCCCTCCCTAGGACACACTTAACCCCTACAGCATCCCCTAGAGGTTAACCCCTTCACTGCCAGTCACATTTACACAGTAATCAATGCATTTTTAATCGAACTGATCGCTATATAAAATGTGAAAGGTTCCAAAATCGCGCCAAAAGTGTCCGATCTGTCCGCCATGTCGCAGTCACGATTAAAAAAGTGCTGATCGCTGCCATTACTAGTAAAAAAAAAAAGGTTTTTATAAAATGCCATGAAACTATCCCCCCCCCCATCCCCCCATTTTGTAGATGCTATAAAACTTTATTGTGATTTTCTTTTTAACAAAAATATGTAGAAAAATACATATCGGCCTAAACTTTTTTTTTTTATATTTTTGGGGATATTATAGCAAAAAGTAAAAAAAAAAAAAAAAAAAGTTTTTTTTTTTTCAAAATTGTCGCTTTTTTTTTTTTTTTTGTTTATAAAAACGCAAAAAATAAAACCGCAGAGGTGATCAAAAACCACCAAAAAGCTCTATTTGTGGAGATTGTTTTTTTTTTTTTATAGCGCGAGTATTGAGGTGATCAAATACCACCAAAAGAAAGCTCTCAAAAACACCCTGCACATTGAAATGAATGGGCAGTGCTGCCGAAGCGCCTGCAAGGCGCTTCAGCAGCGCTGCAACACGGGTGCTATTAACCCTTTCTTTGACCCCCGCTAGATGAATAGCACCGCTATAACGCCCACACCCTCCCAGTGTGAAAGGGGTCTTAAAGTATAATTATAGTAACCACCTAAGGAGGAAGTGGGATAAGGCTACAAAGAATGCAGTATGCATATGCTCATACCTCTAAATTATCTTTTGTCCTTCTTGTGCGCTTCGTGTCTTGTTTGAAAATCTGCCTGCTTGTAAAAAAATAAAAATAAAAAATAAAAATATGTAAAGAAAATAATTTTGGTCATCTACTTTTCACAAGATAGATCATTACAGTCCAACTCTG
The DNA here is from genome assembly GCA_028564925.1 of Lithobates sylvaticus. Lineage (NCBI taxonomy): Eukaryota > Metazoa > Chordata > Amphibia > Anura > Ranidae > Lithobates > Lithobates sylvaticus. The sequence goes on along the minus strand of CM053027.1, from coordinate 559,022,926 downwards.
ACTAAAACATATTTAGTTTAGAAAAGAATGAAGAACAGATAGAGCCTTTATCAAAATGTTACCAGTCTATGTTCCCAATAGAAAGATTTGCTTTCACTTTCTGCGCCATGGGGTATACCTCTCCAGTTGGGAAACACAAATACAGTAGTACCTTGGATTACCAGCATAATCCGTTCCAAAAGCATGCTTGTAATCCAAAGCACTCAGATCAAAGAGTTTCCCCATAGGAATCAATGGAAACTCAGATAATTCATTCCAGTGTCACTGCTAGCGTATGCAGTACTGCTGTGGCCATCTGTGGCCAGAGATGCAGGGGCACTGGTAATGCTCAGAAACACTCCGTTCCTGAGTGTATCCGGCGCCCCCACCTCTGGCTGCATGCAGTACTGCATACACTAGCAGTGACACTGCACACACCAGAGGCTTGAATCCTGCTAGTCTTGTGAGAAAACGCTCGCAAATAGAGTCAGGATAAAAAAATAAAAACGGCTCGGATTGCAAAAATGATCGTAAACCGCGTTACTCGCAAACCGAGGCTTTACTGTAGAACAGGGGAATGCAATTAGCGGACCTCCAGCTGTTGCAAAACTACAAGTCCCGTCATGCCTCTGGGGTGTCATGCTTATGGCTGTCAGAGTCTTGCTATGCCTCATTGGACTTGTAGTTCTGGAACAGCTGGAGGTCCGCTAATTGCATATCCCTGCTGTAGAAGGTTAGTTAAAAGGATAAGTTCACCTTTGGGAACATGTTACACTCGATTTTAAAAAGGTGCAACATGTTCCCAGTGCTGCATCCGCCACCCGGTGCCCCCTCTCCCTGTGGTAGCAGTACGGGGAGAAGTTCCCCATACCAGCTCCCACACATTCTCATCATTCAGACACACAGCGCCGTGTATCTGAATGAACTACAAGCCCCGACATCCTTAGAGGCTGTTGGCTTGTAGTTCTCAATGAACTACCATGGCACGTTGGAGCGCCGTGGTAGTATAGAGTGTTCCGGTCAGGGACTATCGGCTTACGGGTGACCCGATACACTGACAGTGTGCAGGAGACCTGCATGGCATCAGTAATCTGCCGATCGCTGGTGCAATGCTTTACAGGCTCCTCTAACAATATCTAATAAATGCACTTTTTTTTACTTGCAAAAAAAAAAAAAATGTGCATTTATTAAGTGAACTTATCCTTTAAAAGATGAACTTCTTGTAAAAAAAAAAATAAAAAAAGTCAGCAGCTACAAATATTGAAACTGCTGACTTTCAATATACAGACCAGCCCAGTGATCCAGCGCTGTCACCACTCTGGCTGGTTCTTAGCTAGTCTTTGAGTCCCCAGCACCGCCATGTACTCGTGAGACATGTTGTACTTTCTCAATCCCACAGTCTTCTGGAGGTTGCAGGCGGGGAGGAGGGTGGCCAAAACATCTTTTCTGCTCGACTAGGTGAGCAGAGCGGAAGTGGGAGCAGGTACTTGTCAGAAATAGATACACTCTCAAAAAACACACACACACACACACACACACACACCTATATTAAGGCTTACCTGTAGGTACTGGAAATATCTCCTAGATCTCCACGGTTTAGGAGAGATTTACAATAAAGCCGTGCGCTGATGTCTACAGCGCATGCACACTTTAGAAAGGGCAGATCGTGCAGTTTCTAAAAGGGGTCATGCTGTGACTGGCTGCTCCCTCATGCATGCGATTCCGACCAGTCACAGGGCCGGAGTTTGCGGCCCTGGAAGAAAGAGGGGTGAAGATGGACGCTCGCTGCTACTGGGGACAGCGGTGACATCGCAGGCTTGGGTTTCAGGTAAGTGACACCATTATGCTTTACCTTTCGCAGAGAAATAAAGAGGAAGTAAAACCCAACTTCCCGACCGCCTAACGCAGATATACTGCGGCAAAATGGCACGGGCAGGCAAAATCACTTACCTGTACGTGATCCTATAAATGCCTGCCCGTGCCATTTTGCCGCAGTATATCTGCTTTAGGCGGTCGGGAAGCGGTTAATGCTGTTTCCTTTTAAAGAGGAAGTACACCCTTGGGTCGGGAGCTCCGTGACCCCGCCCGCGGGAAAAGTGGACCCGATCGCCGCTGGTGTCCCGTGATCGGGTTACGGAGCTGAAGAACGGGGAGAGGTATGTGTAAACAAACCTCTCCCCGCGCTTCCTACTCTGCCTGTCATTGATTGGCTTTCCCGATGACCGGGAACAGCCAATCGATGACGTCAGCCCCGCCCCCTAATGTAAAAAAAAAAAAAAAAAAAAAAACACACACACGTCACAGCCCATAACCCTCCCCTCCCCCTAGTGGTTAACCCCTTCACTACAACTGAGTCAATGCATTTAAATAGTATTGATTGCTGCATAAATGACAATGGTCCCAAAAATGTGTCAAAAATGTCACAATAAAAAAAAAAAAAAAAAAAAAAAAAAAAAATCGCTGATCGCCACCATTACTAGTAAAAAAAAAAAATATTAATAAAAATGCTATAAAACTATCCCCTATTTTGTAAACGCTATAACTTTTGCGCAAACCGATCAATAATCGCTTTGATTTTTTTTACCAAAAATATGTAGAAGAATACGTATCGGCCGAAACTGAGGAAAAAAAATTTTTATATATTTTTTGGGGATATTTATTATAGCAAAAAATATTGCATTTTTTTTTCAAAATTGTCGCTCTATTTTTGTTTATAGCGCAAAAAATAAAAACCGCAGGGGCGATCAAATATTACCAAAAGAAAGCTCTATTTGTGGGGGAAAAAAAGACGCCAATTTAGTTTTTGCACGACCGCGCAATTGTCAGTTAAAAGCAACGCAGTGCCAAATCGCAAAAAGGGGCCTGGTCCTTTGGCAGCCAATTGGTCCGGGGCTGAAGTGGTTAACATGTAAAGAATTGATTGACATTACAATTATAGCCCTGACAAAGTACATTATCTGGGTTTTGGGTTTGTTAACGTATGAAGGTTTGGGTAGATTTACCAGGGATGGGCTAAACAAATGCTGGTTTTCCAGGAAGAAATGTTCAAAAGAAGCCGGTCTGTTGAACAGACAGCAGTATACCGGTACATGTACCAAAAGTCGTCCAGTTCCTCCTGAAGCGGCCGACTTTAGGTACGTGAGAGAGAAGGCTAGAGGGGATTCAACCATTAAAAAAAACAGCCAAGCAACATGTAGGTGAGGAAATAAGAGGCGGGAAAGGGAAGGGGAATCAGCAGACTCAGTAGATCATATTTTGTGTTAAATGTATATGGGGGGGGGGGGGGTGCACAAATTACGTAAACATTGTGTTAGGAATAAATAGCAAAAATTAAAAAAAAAAAAAAAAAAAATTTTTGTTTTTTTTTTTAGAAAAAAATTACAGGAAAATGCAAACATGAATCCAACGCTATCAAATAAAAAATAAATAAATTTAAAAAAAAAAAAAACAACACACAACACACACACACACACACACACAAACACACACACACACACACACACAAAAACACACACACACACCACCATATGCAGTCCAGTGTGTTTTTTTTTTTTCTGCATCAAAAACACATTCATAGTAGGTTATAGGTTTTCCAGTGGCATAGTTCACACCAATGTGGTCAATTCTAGTGTGTTCTGGTTCCAGAAAATAAAGTAGAACATGTTGCATTTTTCTGTACTGGGACATGGTGAAACACATAGGCGGTAAAAGAAAAAAAGAAAGATGCACGTCCTTATTTAACCGCTTAAGGACCACCCCACGTACATATACTGCAGCAGGGCGGCCATTAAGTGCAAAATCGCGTACCTGTACGCGATTCTCTTCTTCGGCTCTGGGGTGCGTGCGCACTGCTGGAAACCTGTTCCCGCTGTGACCAGGACACAGTAGGAGCCAATCAGCGGCTGCTGATCACCCCGATGTTAACCCCTTCCCTGCCAGTGTCATTTATACAGTGACGTGTGTATTTTTAGCACTGATCCCAAAAAAGTGTCTCTTGGTGTCAGATATATCTGCCGCAGGCCAACTAAAAAAAAAAAATACAAAAAAAAAAAAGGCCCTAAATCTAAACCTATAGTTTGAAGGCACTAACTTTTGCACAAACCAATCAATATATGTTTATTGGAAAAACATGTTACCAAAAATATGTAGCAGAATACATATTGGCCTAAATTTATAAAGAGATTTAATTTTTTCCATTTTTTTTTTTTTTTTTAGCAGAAAGTAAAACAAATATATATTTTTTTCTGAAATGGTCAGTCTTTTTTGTTCATAGCGCAAAAAATAAGAAAATGCAGAGGTGATCAAATACCACCGAAAGAAAGACATTAATTGTATTTGCGTACAGCGTAAAGTAACTCAGTTACCGTATCGCAAAAAATGGCCTGGTCAGGAAGAGGGTAAAACCTTCAGGAGCTGAAGTGGTTAAGATGAGGAAAAAAAGAGGGGGGGGGGGGGGTGCACCGCAATGCATCAAAAACCTGCATGCAGAAACGCATCCATACTGCGTTTCTGGCGAGAACCAGCCCTATAAGATATAATGTGCTTAACCTCATAGGTGGAAAGTACTGGCATAATAATTCATCATTACAGTTTAAAGCCACTCTGTCATAACAGTTAAAAAAAAAAAAAAAAAACACACATCACGAATAACCAAAATCTTACCTTGGGGTAGAGGTTCGCTTCATCTTCTGCTCCAAACACATAAATCAAAAAAATAAATAAAAAAGTTTCAGTTATTACATTTTATCAAAAGCATACAATAAGCATTTATATTAAAGGAAAAGTTCACCTTTGGAACGTGTTACATGTTCCACCTGTATATAGGGTGAACACATAAAATGTTCCTGTCCAGCTGCATCTACTCCCAGTCCCCCTTCTCTCTTGACAATGGGAATGGGTTTTTCTCCCCGCACTCACTGCCACTTTTTGTAAACTGCTCGACTGTGCAGGGCTATGCCCACACAACCACGTCATTCATTCAAAGTTTCATTCACCACGGCAGACGGACTTGTAGTGTCAATGGGCTGTGGGGACACTGGTGAGCACTCTCATGGTCCACTGATATATCCTCCATCTTTCAAACAGAAAACCTGTACAGAGGTACCGGCTAATAGGGGGAGGACAGGTGCCCACATTGCACCCATGATCGACAGATCACGGGTGCAATGCGTTCCAGCCTCCTGTAAGGGAAAAAATAATAAATACACCTTTTTTTTCCTGCAAAAATATGTACATTTATTATCTTTTCTATAAAGACGAACTTAACCTTTAAGACATTTTTTAATATGAATTCCTTTTAAAACTTGAACTGCTTTGGAAACGCGTTGACAGGTTAGCTGCAGGCACAGTGGATAAGGCTGCTTTGAGACCTGAAAGACTGATGGGGCGCCTCCTGCAGGGAAGTAGGATCCACTACATTATATTTCTGTGTATGCAGAGAATTCCGAGGTCCTCTGCATATAGCATCTGTCATCCGATACCTAGGAAAGCTTCTAACGTATTGAAATGGTTATTCTATTCCAAACCAGTGTTTTAGTATTGGGTGATGCTGAATATTTATGTATCTCAGCTTTCTTTTATTTCCAGTAACAAATCTCCAGAGCTTGGGAGGGATCAGGAAATCAGGTACAGCTGACAGCTATGTGCAGTGTTTCTTCCCGCCAATCTCTATGTTATTACAGGTCGCAGCAGTGAAACGGTACGGTGGGGAGGAACCAATGAGTGCTATAAAAGGGGAATAAAGGTTAAAGCCAAGTTTACACTGGCATTAAAAGCAGGCGTTTGAGAAGCGTTAAAAAACGCCCCTCAAAACGCCTATTCAAATGATACAATGGCCAGCACAGTGATGTTCACACGTTCAAAACATGAAGCATTAGCATTGCTTCAAAATTGAAGCCTCATGTTGAGTAAGAGGCGTTTGAAGCCTTTCAACGCTTCCCATTCAAGTCTAGAGTAACGCTTTGCAAACTCTCCGACAGGCGTTTGCGGCGCATTAACATTAGTTTATTTCCTGTAATGGAATAGGCGTGTGTGGAAAAGTTTAAAAAAAAAAAAAAAAAAAAAAAAAATCGATCAAATGCTTCAAAACTGCCCATGGGCATTTTGGAAGAGTTTTTAACTGGTCGTTATTGCATGTAAAATGCCAGTCTAAACGCCCATACTAACACTATAGGAGCGTTTGTTAAGCGTTAGAGATTTGTGTGAACAAGCCCCAACACCCCTAGAAGTGTCAGTGTTTGAAGGAAGTTTAGCTGAGGATTTCTCCCCCATTGGTGGTGTTTGGTAGCAACAGTATATTATTTCTTTACAGGGAATGTTTGGCTTTAACCACTTGCCTCCCCAAGCCTATTCTGACACTTCTCTCCTACAAGTAAACATTATCTTTTTTTCCCCTAGAAAACTACACCTCCAAGTTTTATATAATTTTTATTTATTTTTTTAAAGCAAAAAGGACCTAGACAATAAAATGGTGGATGTTTCATATTTTAATGTCACGTGATATTTGCGCAGTGGTTTTTCAAACACTTGAGAAAAAAAATTTAATGAGTTTTAAAGCCACCATGTACCTCATTTCAGAGCGCCCATCGGCGCTCATGTGATCGGCCGCCTCTCACGACCTGACAGCAAAGTGGGTGGGGCCGAGATTTCCCCACTGACGTCAACATGGAGGAGGAGAGATACGACCGGTCACGTGAGCACCGATAGGTGCATGGAAATAAGGTACAGTGGCTTTTAAAAAAAATAAAATGCAGTGGGAACCCTATTTAACATAGCAGAGGGGATTGTTGCAAGGTTATTGTATTAGGATAGCAGCAGAAAGGGAGGATCATGGAGTGGACAGAGCTAACGGGCAGGGAAGGGAGGGAGGGAGGAGAGGACAGAGGAGAGCTGCGGATGATGGAGGCACGTAAACTGACCATGGTGTTAGGACTCAGCAGCCATGATGAACCGTGGTCAGTTTACAGAGGGGAGAGCAGAACCAGGAAGGATCAACCAGGTACTTTAGGAGTTATAGGGGCCAAATTACACAGCACAAGCACCGTGCTGAATAACATGCTTTAAAAGGCAGGGGCAGGCAACCTGGGCACTCTAGCTGTGGTGAAACTACAAATCCCATCATGCCTCTGCCTCTAGGAGTCATGTCTGATCGTCAGGGTCTTGCAATGTCTCATGGGACTTGTAGTTTCAAAACATCCGGAGGGCTGAGGTTGGCTACCCCTGCTTTAATGGAACAGGGTCCGATTAGTTCTTTTTTGTTTTTAGGGACACACACACACACACAAACACACACACACACACACACACACACAAACACACACACACACTTTAAAAGCCTTTACACTGTTTAAAGTGACAAAGGAATAAACATATGCGTGCGTGAACTGTACATGCTTTCACCTTCGCGTGTGACAACACTGGGGAACCCCCCCCCCCCCCCAAAGCACCTTGTCCCCAAGTTGATGAGGCCAAGGGCCTCTTCCTGTCAACCCTCGCCCGGTAGTTGTCGGGGTCTGCGGGTGGGGACTTATTGGAATCTGGAAGCCCCTTTAACAATGGGGCCCCCAGATCCCATCCCCCCCCCCCCAAGGTGAATGATTAATTACGGGTACATGGTACCCCTACACATTCATCAAAAAATTTAAAGTCAAAAATAAACACGCTACACAGGTTTTTAAAATATGTTATTAATGCAGCTTCGGCTCTTCTGGCGACATAGTCTCCCTCTGCCGGTCCTTCTCTCAGCGCTGTTCTCTCTCTCCGCTATCTTCTTGCTCTGTTCTTTTGATGTTGACTCAACGTGATCGCCCGTGTAATGCTGGATCCGCCGTGTGCAATGACATATTGGCATGGGGCGGGGCCACCTGATGAAGCAAGTTGGAGGCCATGCCCCTTGTGACGTCATCACCGGGGGCATGATGGGGCGGTGAAGTCCCATGCCAATATAAGTCATTGCAAATGGTGGACCCAGCATTACACCAGGAAATTGCGTTCAGTCAACATTGAAAGAACAGAGCAAGAAGACCCGGCTAAAGAGCAAGCGGATAGAGGACAGCGCAGAGGGGAGAAGAACCGGCAGAGGGCGAAGACATCGCCAGAAGAGGGAGGAGAGCCGGAGCTGCCTTAATAAAATTACTTTAACAACCTGTGTAGTGTTTTATTTTTGGACACTTTTTTTTTACCCCATTACTCATTCACCTAGATTGGGGGGGGGGGGCCCCCTTGTTAAAGAACGCTTCCAGATTCAGATAAGTCCCCGCGCAGGCCCCGACAACCACCAGGGTTGTCAGGAAGAGGCCCTTGTCCTCATTAACATGGGACAAGGTGCTTTGGGGGGGGGGCATGGGGGTGGGGGCGCTCGTCGTCCCTACTTTCCTGACCTGTGTGCTCGGATAAGGGTCTGATATGGAGCGTTAAGCCTTGTTGTTAAATCGTGTTTAATACCTTTTATCAGCGTTTTTACAGCTCTAGCACTGGAGCCTCAAAACGCGCTGGTCCTTGTTTTTTTTGGAGCTTAAAAATGCATATGCCACTTACAGCTCCTAAACGCCTTGGTGGGCATGATACCATAGGCCAACATGGGAGGTATTTTTAAGCTGTGAAAAATGCTCCTAAAAGCATCTGTAAAAACATTTGTGGGCATGAGGCCTTAAAAAAAAAAAAAAAATCTCCATCGGAGTGAGTGTACAGCTTGTATAACAGTGTAAATTTGCTGTCCCCTCAAATTAACACAGCCATTAGGGTCTAAACCACTGGCAACAAAAGTGAGTACATACCTAAATGAAAATGTCCAAATTGGGCTCAATTAGCCATTTTCCCTCCCCGGTGTCATGCGACTCGTTAGTACAACAAGGTCTCGGGTGTGAATGGGGAGCAGGTGTGTTAAAATTGGTGTTCTGTCTCGCTCTCTCATACTGGTCACTGAAGTTCAACATGGCACCTCAAGAAAAAAAACTCAGAGGATCTGAAAAAAAAAAATTGTTGCTCTACATAAAGATGGCCTAGGGCTAGGCGATAAGAAGATGCCAAGACCCTGAAACTGAGCTGCAGCACGGTGGCAAAGACCATACAGTGGTTTAACAGGACAGGTTCCACTCAGAACAGGCCTCGCCATTTTAGACCAAAGAAGTTGAGTGCATGTGCTCATCGTCATATCCAGAGGTTGTCTTTGGGAAATAGACATGAGTGCTGCCAGCAGTGCTGCAGAGGTTGAAGGTGTGTGTGTGTGTGTGTGGTGTGTGGTGTGTGGTGTGTGGTGTGTGGTGTGTGGTGTGTGGTGTGTGGTGTGTGTGTGGTGGGGGGGGGGGGGTCAGCCTGTCAGTGCTCACACCATATGTCGCACACTGCATCAAATTCATCTGCATGGCTGTCGTCCCAGAAGGAAGCCTCTTCTAAAGATGATGCACAAGAAAGCCTGCAAAGTTTGCTGAAGACAAGCAGACCAAGGACATGGATTACTGGAACCATGTCCTGTGGTCTGACGAGACTAAGATAAATGTATTTGGTCCAGATGCGTCAAGCGTGTGTGGCGGCAACCAGGTGAGGAGTACAAAGACAAGTGTGTCTTGCCTACATCCAAGCATGGTGGTGGGAGTGTCATGATCTGGGGCTTTATGAGTGCTGCTGGCACTGGGGAGCTACAGTTCATTGAGGGAACCATGAATGCCAACATGTACTGTGATATACTGAAGCAGAGCATGATCCCCTCCCTTCGAAGACTGGGCAGCAGGGCAGTATTCCAACATGATAACGACCAATGCCTTTCTGAATAAGCTGAGGATAAAGGTGATGGACTGGCCAAGCACATCTCCAGACAAACCCTATTGAGCATCTGTGGTGCATCCTCAAATAGAAGGTGGAGGAGCGCAAGGTCTCCAACATCCACCAGCTCCACAATGTCGTCGTGGAGTGGAAGAGGACTCCAGTGGCAACCTTTGTAGCTCTGGTGAACTCCATGCCCAAGAGTAAGGCTGCATTCACACCTGGGCGTTTTGTAGCTTGAAGCCTGAAGCTACAAAAGCTAGAGGGGAAAAAATACATTATTCTCTATGGAGATGGTTCACATCTCCACTCCAAAACGCCTGAAGCCCTACGCCTGAAGCTCAAACAAGTTCCGGACCCTTTTTTGTCGCGCGAATCGGGCAGATTTGGGCGGTTTTATTCTTTTTACATTGGTGACCTTTTGCTCTGCACAAAATTCGCGGCAAAACACGCCGCGAATCGCGATAAAAACCGCCGCAAAAAACGCCGCAAATCGCGGTAAAAAACGCCGCGAAAAAACGCCACAATTCGCGCGATTTTCTGCCTGAAAAGCTACGCTCAGGTGTGAATGCAGCCTTAAGGCAGTGCTGGAAAATAATGGTGGCCACACAAAATATTGACACTTTGGACATTTTCACTTAGGGTGTACTCACTTTTGTTGCCAGCGGTTTAGACATTAATGGCTGTGTGTTGTCATTTTGGAGGGGACAGAAAATTTGCACTGTTATACAAGCTGTACATTCACTACTTTACATTGTAGCAAAGTGTTATTTCTTCAGTGTTGAAAAGATATAATAAAATATTTACAAAAATGTGAGATGAGAGATCTATCTATCTATCTATCTAGAGATCTATCTATCTATCTATCTATCTACACACACACATACATACACACTTTTTTACATTTATGTACTTTATATGCAACTAGTATTGATAACTAGTATTGATATAATTATCTGAATCTGACTTGAGTTCATCTTTATGTATATCAGCCCTCAGACTGGTAAAGGGAGGGATGTTCTGTATGTACATATTAAAAAAAAAAAAAAAAAAAAAAAAAAAAAACTTGCTGACAGAAAAGAGCAGAGACATGGCCTCATCATTCTGTTGCTCCTCGACTGTCAAATTATAATCCAATACACTTCAGCTTTTATATAACTGTATAAACAAACACATGAAATTATATTTCTGAATATAAAACTACATTAAAATGTTTTTTTTTTTTTTTTAAATAAATAGTGCGCTGCATAATGCTTGTAAGCGATTATAGAATCTGTTTAAAGCGTACCATCTAAATTCCTAAAAATAGGTTTTGAGAATGTTCAATTTCCACGTCCTCTTTATTGATATGCCTGATTGCAGCTAGGTCCTCCCAAGCTCAACCCAACAATCTATTTACCCTATCTGCCAAATGATTAACTTATGCAGCTTGGCGATAACACTGTTCAACAACGATTTGGCAACTTAACACATTTGTGTATCAATACAGCATTCAGCAGGTACATCTAAAAAGACATGTCAAAAGATACCCGCTTTCTTAAAACATTTTAGCTGAAGGCTGTTGGTTTTCTGTTCATACTTCAGCAATTGCAGTTTCCAAAGTTTAGAAATGGTATTAGGGCCCTCAGACTGCTTGTATTTTCACCCTTTTCACACCGGAGGAGGTGTTTTTCAGATCAGGTGCTTTAGCGTTAAAAGTAGCACCTGTATAGTGCCTGAAAAAAGCCTCATCTGCAATCCCAGTGTGAAATCCCAAGTGCTTTCACACTGGGACGTTGCGCTGGCAGGGCGTCACAAAAAGTCCTGCAAGCAGCTTCTTTGCAGCGCTGTAGGAGCGATGAATACACCACTCTTAAAGCGCCCCTGCCCATTGAAATCAATGGGCAGTGCTGCCGAACTGCAGCTGCTTTTTTCGGGCGGCTTTAACCCTAGTTTGGCCGCTAGCGGCCAAATAGCGCCTCTAAGATGACAGTAAAGCGCCGCAAAAAAAAAGCACTTTACTGAATCACTCAAGCACCACCTGGCTTGACAAAAAACTATTTTAAAATCAACTGTTGGTGGAAAATTGGCTGAACAATGACTGCATCTGGGTATGGACGCCTTTAGGCCTGCAAGCCTCTGACATTGAATCAAGCAAGTGTGAAGAATGCAAAAGCTTAATTACTTACCCTTACTGGTGTTACTTCTGATGCAGATGAACTGCTTGATCTAGACCTTTCAACTTCTGCAAGAATAAATAAGTTTTGTTAGAAGTACAGTTCATTAATATGGCATATTTAAAAAGTTAGTAAATGCTAAAAAAATATAATATCAGGGTAACATCGTTGCATAGAACTTTAACCACCTCAGCCCTAGAAGGTTTTACCCCCCTCTTGACCAGGCCACTTCTGATATTTAGCACTGCGCTCCTTTAATCACTTACCGACCAGGCCATAGCCGAATGACGGCTACAGTGCGGTCAGACAATTCTGGGCGGGCGTACAATAACATCCTCCCAGAATCACACGCATATGAGTGTCCATGCGCGCCGTATTCTCGGGGACCCGGCGCCTCACAGATCTGGGTACAGGCCAATCCCAGCGACCCTTTACCATGTGATCGGTCCCATCCAATGATGGAGCGATCACTGTCTACAAACCGGTGTCTTGTTCGGTTCTCTCCGCTGCTCAAACCAATCGTTTGAGCAGAGGAGGGAGAAGCTGCCGTGTGAGGCTGCGTGAATTTTTAATTTTTCTTGTAATCTATTCCAAGTGCCCAGCATTGCCACTAAAGTTCCCATCAGTGCCACCCTATTAGTGGATCCTCATCAGTGCCGTAAAAATGCGTTTTCATTTTTTTTTTTTCACATTTTCCAAAAACTTGTGGGGGGAAATAATGACCTGTTTAAAAGACTCATTATGCCTCATAGAATATACATTGGTGCGTTTCCATTATCCTGGTGCTCCAGGGCCTTCAAAAGTGTGATAGGTCGTCAGGAAATTATATGTGTAATTTATGTTCCCTAGAACACCTGACGGTGATCTCTGCATGTTGGGCCTCTGTATGTGGCCGGGCTGTGAAAAAGTCTCACACATGTGGTATTCCCATACTCCGGGAGGAGTAGCAGACTGTATTTTGGGGTGTTGTAAGTATGCATATGCCATGTGAGAGAAATAACCCGTTAATATGACAATTTTGTGAATAAAATAAATCATTTTGCAAAGAATTGTGGGGAAAAATTAAAACATGGAGAGAAAAAAAAAAAAAAAAAAAAACATCACCATGCCTCTTACTAAATACATTGGCATGTCTACTTTCCAAAAAAGGGGTCATTTGTACTTTCCTGGATTGTTAGAGTCAAGAAATGATTGGCACCATAGCTTGTAGACTAACTTTCACAAGGACCAAATATACACCGATTTGGATTATTTTTACCAAAAGATGTAGCAGTATACATTTTGGCCAAAATTAAAAATTACTAAATTTGCAAAATGTTATAACAAAGAAAAAACTTTTTTTTTTGACAAAATTTTTTTTTTATTTATAGCGCAAAAATAAAAAAACCCAGTGGCTATTAAATACCACCAAAAGAAAGCTCCGTTTGTATGAAAAAGCAGACAACAAATTCATATTGGTACAGTGTTGCATGACTGAGTAATTGTCATTCAACCTGTGAGCACTGAACGCTGAAAATTGGCCTGGTTAGGAATGTGATTTAAGTGCCCAGTTGGCAAGTGGTCAACTGACAATTGCATCATGCAACACTGTACCCAAATTCAATTTATACAATTTTTTTCCACAAATGGAGATTCTTTGGTGGTATTTGATCACCACTGGATTTTATACATATCCAATAAAATAAAACTTCTTCATAAATTTAGGCCAAAATGTATTCTGCTATGTCTTTGGTATAAAAACTCAAAAAAAGTGTACATTAATTGGCTTGCGTTAAAAGTTATAGCGTCTACAAAACTATGAGAGATAGAGAGTGTATGTATGCATGTATATTTAATTATTTTTTTTTAAATTGATCAATCCTGATGTGCTAACGGCATATCTAATTTCTTGAGGTCTGAAAGTGCCAGGACAATACAAATTGCCCCTAAATGACACCTTTTTTGCAAAGTAGACAGTCGAAGGCTTTTAGTAAGAGGCATGGCGAGTTATTTGAAGTTTAATTATTTTATTTTTTTTTTTTTTATATACATACTGTCACCAGTGCAGTACAGCATCATATGACTGGTGTGGCGCTCATCAGGGACACCGACTAGTGACAGTATTTTTTTTTTTTAAACAATGTATATATTGCAGCTTACAATTAGCTGTACCCAACATGCTGTTTTTATTTTGAAGCTAGCCTTGGCATGGCAATGTAGAACATGTAAACCTGCTCTCGGTTTGTACCAGAGTAACACTACTACTCTGGGGGTGGGGTGATCAGGGATATTTTTTGTTTTTACACACCAATTGCTGTTACTATGATGATCATTGCAACAGCAATGTTTTCAACTGTCATGAATGGGTTACATTCATGACAGCTGTGATAACTAGTGATCTGTGATTAGCTGTAGCCAATCACATGGTACAGGGTGCTGTGATTGGTCCACATCTATCACATGGTACTTGGACCAATCACTGCAGCACCATGCAGGAAACACAGCTGTTATGAATGAAATGCATGCATACCAAGCTTTGTTGACATTGTGTTCATGTGATTACATAAGCAGGATCCACGATCCACTGTGCCTGGAAAAGGCAGGATGACTTGCATGGACATGATCCAGCCTGCCCCTACTGGCTACCTGCAGTAAATGTACTGTGGGCAGTCGGCAAGAGGTTAAATGGGAATTTAAGTTTTACTACTAGCACAGTGTTTTTCAACCACCAATTTATGGACCACTGGCCATGCTTAGAACATTGATGAATATGAAGTCACCCAGCCAGACATTAAAACCTGTCTATGAAAACAGAGGATCATTTATTTTCAAATAAATGTAAGCGAGGGGCATATAGGATCATTGTTAGTAGTTCATATATTCTGTATAATAAAACACAAAATAAATATAACAAAACTATACAAGTCTAAACAGTTTGCATAAAATGAGTTTGTATTTGTGAGCTTGTTCACAACACAAAGAGCTACAATAGGGGTGTTGCCATTCATTGTTAATTTCACCTAAAAAAATATATGGGGTTGATTGACAGTCCATTCACACAGGGGCAACACGAATTCCAGCGTGACTTTGGGAGGCAACTTGGACACTACTTGAGTATGAATCACAGCGCGACTTGGGGCAACTTACAACGCAACTTGAAGTTGCCTCCAGGACAGGGGACTTTGCCAGTGGCCAATAATCAGCTCAGTGGGAGGGAGGGGTTTGCCTAGAAAACAATTTTTACTTCTTGGAAAGTTGCTTCACTTAAGACAGGGGATCCGAATTGGATGGGTACAATTCACCTAGAAGTAGTACAGGAACCTTTTCTGAAGTCGGAGCGACTTCAGTAGTGTGCATTAAGACAGCTTTCATTCACTTACATTGATTTTTATCATGTCGCGCGACTTGAGGCAACTTCAAGTTGGATCCAAAGTCGCCCCGGTGTGAATGGACTCTTACTAAAACTGCGTGCAAAATTTGGTCCAGCTGTGTATGGTAGCCAATCAGCTTCTAACTTCAGCTTGTTCAATTAAGCTTTGACAAAAAAAAAACCTAGAAGCCGATTGGTTTATATGCAGAGCTGCACCAGATTTTGCACTCTCCAGTTTGTGTGCTGCAGAGCACTTGCACTATAGTGCACCAGAATGCACAAAATAAAATGCTGTGTGTTAGGGTGTGCTGCGTTTAAAAAAAAGAAAAAGTGTGTTTCTAGCCCATTTAAAATGTGTTGTGAATGCTAGCGGATTCTCCAGAAAGTTTTTTTTTTTTTTTTTTTTTTAAAGAGACACTTACCTTGTGCAGTGCTTCTCTTTTTATTTGCAAGTCGAGGGGAATAGTCACTAAAAAAAAAAAAAAAAAAAAAAAAGAAGGGGGAACAAAAAACATTAAAGCAGATCTGTCAAAAAAAATAAAAAATTTAAATAAAGTATATAGTTAACACCTCCGCCTAGCAGCACTAGGGTTGGGACCACAATACTACCTGCATGTTCTCCCTGTGCTTGCGTGGATCCTCTCTAAACTGGCCCTAGTATGTGTGTGTGTGTATGTATGAATGAGTTAGGGACATTGGATTGTAAGCTCCTTGAGGGCAGGGACTGGTGTGTGTGTGTGTGAAGTGTGTGAAGTGTGTGTATTTTTATTACACACACACACACACACACACACACACACACACACACACACAAATGGGGAAAACTATTTGATCCCCTGCTGATTTTGTAAGTTTACCGACTTTTTTTTCCCCCCCCATCCTGCAAGGGCACCGCCTCATTGTGATTATGAGAAAAGTGTGGGAATAGTCCCAAACTACAAAGGAGGAGCTTGTGAATGATCAAGGCAGTTGGGACCACAATCATCAAAAAACAATTGGTAACACAATACGCTGCCATGGATTGAAATCCTGCAGCGCTCGCAAGGTCCCCCTACCCAAGAAGGCACAGGTACAGGCTCGTCTGAAGTTTGCCAATGAACATCTAAAACAATTCAGAGAAGGATTGTGAGAAAATGCTGTGGTCAGATGAGACCAAAACGGAGCTCTTTGGCCTTAACTCGACTCGTCGTAGAGGAAGAAAAATGCTGACTGTGACCCCAAGAACACCATCCCAACAGTAAAGCACAGGAGGTGGAAACATTATTATTTTGGGGCGGTTTCTCTGCTAAATCTTCCCTCAGTCAGAACACTGAAGATGGGTCGTGGATGGATCTTCCAACAAGACAATGACCCAAAACATACCACCAAGCAACAAAGGAGTGGCTCAAGAAGAAGCACATTAAGGTCATGGAGTCGCCTAGTCAGTCTCCAGACCTTACTCCTATAGTCATGTTTTGCTTGGGATCAAATACTTATTTTACCCACTGAATGGCAACTCAATTTAGAACATTTGCATCGTGTGTTTTTTCCTGGATTTTTAATGATATTCGGTCTCTATCATCTAAAATACACCTATGATAAAAATGATAGAACCTAACAAAATCTGCAGGGGATCAAATTTTTTTCCCCACTGTATGGGTGGGTGTGTGTGTGTGTGTGTGTGTGTGTGTGTGTGTGTGTGTGTGTGTGTGTGTGTGTGTGTGTGTGTGTGTGTGTGTGTGTAACGCTGTGTAAATTTATGGTGCTATACAAGTTCCTGTAATAAATAATATCTGTCCCATACCCGAGGACTCAAATAGTTAGGGAACACGCTTTGCACAGGTACGTTGATGCAGCAAGTTTGGCTTTACATGCGTTTCTAAATGCATGCAACAAAAAAAACTATTTTAATCCGAGTAGTTAACAGTTTAGTCATTTTTTTTTGTGCTGGCTAGCTTGAAAGGGTGCCAGGAACGGTTTAGACCTCTTATATTTTTTTGTATGTTGCCCTGTCCATGTGTACCTTTCCTGTTTTTGCTAGTTGGAGAGTGATCAGAGCAGCAGCCATGGTTTCATTTTTGTATTGAGGGAAAACTCCAGACTGTGTTGCAGTAACTTTAAAGAGGAGGTCCACCTGAAATACATTTTTTTTTTTTTTTAAAAGTCAGCAGCTACAAATACTGCAGCTGCTGACTTTTAATAGACAGACACTTACCTGTTCCAGGTTCCAGCGATGGTCGGCAGAAGATGACGAGCAATCGCTCGTCTCTCGGCTGCCCCCGCCGCCATTCTCTGTCAGGGAATCAAGAAGTGAAGCTTGCGGATTCACTGCCCGGTTCCCTGCTGCGCATGCGCGTCTTTATTGGTCCCCGTTGTGTCCTGGGAACTGTGTGTTTCCCAAGACACAACGGGCATCCTCGAATAGGGGCGGGGCAGCTAGTCCCAGAAGTGGGTGCAGATACCTGTATTATACAGGTATCTGCACCCCCCTCCTTCCTGAAAGGTGCCAATTGTGGCACCGGAGGGGGGGGGGGGGGGATCTGATAAGCGGAAGTTCCACTTTAGGGTGGAGCTCCTTTTGCATTTTCTGCACACTTGTTCAAAAATAAATTTTAGGCTTCAAGATTTAAAACCCCCAAAACAGTATATTATACACACAATGCATCTGGAAAGTATTGACAGCGCTTCACTTTTTCCATTTTTAATAAATTTGCAAAGATTTTAAACAAACTTCTTTCACATTATGGGGTATTGTTTTTAGAATCTCGAGGAAAATGTAATTTTATATATACGACCCTTTAGAAATCATTAAAGCGATTGTAAAGCTTCATTTAAAAAAAAATAAATCTGTTCAATGAGGACCCAAGATAGTGGCTGGAGCTGCTGGGCTCGTCCATCGCTGGATCGATCAGGCAAGAAAAAGGGGGGTTCTGGGGGGGCTGCTGCAGCACAGAAGGTTTTTCACCAGAGAATGCATTAAAGGAGTTGTAAACCCTCAATGTTTTTCACCTTAATACATGCTATGCATCAAGGTGAAAAACCTCCTGTGATGCAGCAGCCCCCCCCCCCCCTTCTACTTTCATGGACCCGGTCTTTCCAGCGACAGGGACAAGCACACCAGCTCCAGCCAGTGTCTCGGGTCCTGACTGTATAGATTGATAGCAGCGCAACCATTGGCTCCCACTGCCAATCAAATCCAATTACGTGGGCCCAAGTCCTGCTGTCTGTGTCAATGGACGCAGCAGCAGGACATGGGAGCGCACTCGCACGAGTGCCCTGAGGGAAAGCAGCTCTCCAACAGGGCACTCGAGAAGAGGAGGAGGAGCCAGGAGCGCTGCTGAGGGACCCCAGAAGAGGAGGATCGGGGCCAACGGCACAAAGGAGGCAAGTATGACTTTGTTTTTCTTTTTTTTTTTAAAGCAAACATTTACATATCCTTTAATGTGAAGAACCATGAGACTTTAAAACTCCTTTAACCTTGGGTCAACCACAAATAGCGATAGAATTATTGCTTTCCCTCCGGCGTGCACAGCGATATGCAATGTGTGTAGCACAATCAACGTTCACACGTGTGCGCCCCCGGCAGAGGAAAGTGACCGCAGAATCCAGAAGTAATGAAATCCTCATCGCTTCCAGGATCTTAGTAGCTAGGGGAGTCCCAGCGACACCTGCCATGTGGATCCCGGGTCTGCAGGTTGGATAGAAGATACTTTGAAGCATTGCAAGAGGGTGGGGGCATCCAGTGGCCCGATTTACACACATTTTCTACCGCAGCCTTGAGTTTGTGTAAAATTTCCTGCTGCTGCCAATGGATGACACATAAGTGGCAGGGAAAGGGTTAAGGAGGAAAGGACTGCCTCCAGGTGAGTCTGCTCTCAGTTTTTGCATTGCTATATCGTTCCTAAAGTTGGGAAATCGGATAGTTTAGAGTTAGGGGGCCACACTTTTCAGATGCGTCTTGATGCTTTACTTGCGTTTCCAAATGTATGCAACAAAAATGTTATTTTTAACCTGAGGCGCCGACAGTATCGTTATCCATTTTGCTGGCCAGCTGGAAAGTTTTTTGGGTACTTTTGTATTTTTTATAATGCCCTGCCCAGGTGCACCTCTTTTTTGCTAGATTCAGACCCTTGCTATATACTGTATGTCCCATAGATGAGAACACTCATAGATCACGCTACAACGTGAGATTCCTGACATGGGTTCAAACACTGCAGCCCCCCAAAAGGAATTCTCAGTGCTTGAAACATGTTGGTAAGTTAACACTTAACAAAAAAAAATGGCTAAAAAAATAAAAAATAGTGCCAACTTATTGCTAATTATAAACATTACTCAAGTGCATCTTTCTTAGGGTTTTCATTTTAAAGCTACCCTGTATTGCCAAGAAAAGGCATGCTTTGCAGAATCCATATCTTACCTTTGATCAGAGTTACGATTTCTTGTCTGCTTGAAAAAAGATGAATTAAGAGAAAAAAAAAAAAAAAGAAGTTTAGTTGTCATTGAGTCAAGACATGGAATAATAAGCATTATTATTTATCATACTTTTTAATGGGAAGTCCTTTTAGAACTGTAGCTTAGAGTAGTGGTCTCTAAACTGCGGCCCTCTGCTTGCTTTTAATTCACAGACAAACGATGGGGCACAGTTCCTCTCAATTTAGTGACCACCTGTATCATGGGTGAAGACCTCATGTTCTCCCATATAGAGGAGTATATCTCCCTTGGTTCAGAGAAGCAGGATCTCCCGATCTATGGATAGTGTAGGACCCACTAATCATGGGGTACTTTGTCGCAGTAAGTGGGTTTAAGCACCATATAGCAATATGGTGTGACCAAATCCCCATATTTTTTGATAATGTTTTTTGAAAATGTCTGTCTAGGTGCTTTTAAATAGCCTTGCTGGAGGAAAATGTCAGTTTTGCATGTGTGCGCTGTAATATGTTTGTTCTTTTGACAGTTCCTCTCAATGACACAAATCCTACCGATGACACCAAAGATGGGGCATTGTTTATTCCAACTGATGCAGGGACATTTTCTACTTCCAATGGCCACAGTCTGGCCCTTCTAAAGTTTGAAGGACAGCAAACTGGCTATTTGTTTATAAAAAGGTTTGGAGAACCCTAGTTTAGAGCATAAAATAGATTACAAATCATGGGGCCCCCATAGCAAAATTTTGATGGGGCCTCACTGTGACCTCTTTCTGTGACACCTGGCAATGACACGTGACAATGCTGTCAATGATCTTAACAAAAGTATGCCTAAAGGACAAGCGTCAGCAGATCTGTCATCATAGTCAGTACACTTCTAGGGACCCAGTGTGTGTGTGTGTGTACAGAAATGATCAGGTAAGAGGGGGGGTAACAGCACAGGGAATTAATGACTCTGTTCACATTAGCCCACCAGTCTTCAACATTTCTAATTTCAGGCCCTCAGTGGAAATGCTAAACCCCACCAGTTATCAAGTGCTGAAATAGGCAGTCTGGTAGTCCGTAAAGAACAAAAGTATTTAAAAGCGGCGTTTCACTCAAAAGTGGATTTGTGCACGGTCTAATACTAAATCCTTCCCCTCCTGGCCCTATAGGCAAATAAAACACTTTCTGGACATCTCAGCGAAGGTAGTCAAATACACAACAAACCCCACGGTGTTCGAATCCATGTTCAAGCTCATGACCCCAGACCCATGCAATTTCGGCTCTATATGCCTCCATGTTCGGGGAGCCGTACTCTTCTCTGAGTATGGATCATGCAGTCTGGGAATCGGCCCTGGACAGGGAGATAGGAGATGCCAATTGGGATCGTATCCACTTACTCGTACACAAAGGCTCTCTCAATGTAAAACACACAAGAGAATGGGTATAAAAACTCAAAACTAGATGGTACAAGACCCCACAGGATCTTTCTGACAGTACCAGACCATTGCTGGCATTGTGAACAAGAAGTGGGCACCTTTCTCCACATCTGGTGGACATGCCCTTTAATCCAGCCATACTGGCGTAAAGGTACATGAAGTGACAACGGCTATCTCCTCGCTGCCACTGGAGTTTACGCCAGCACATTATCTCCTGCACCTCTCCAAAATTCCCCCAAAAAAATATTTTAAGTCAAAAGCGATGCACTTGATAAACGCTGCTAGGGTGTGCATTCCGGTACATTGGATGTCCACACGGTCACCCTCCATGAAAAAGAGTGGGTGGCACGTACTGATCGCGTAGCGACAATGGAGGGGTTGATATTCGCCTCACAAGATAAGATCTCAAGTTTTTTTAGCAACATGGGAGACGTGGATCACTTTCAAAAATCCCAATCATACCAGTATTTGCTAAAACATCATGTAATTCTGTGTCTAGACATAAGATCTCAGACGGTTCACCCGGGTTCCCGGAGGACCTTGTTGAAGTAGACAGCAAACAGTAAATGGAGGGGGTAGCAGGTGGGACCCCCCCCCCCTCTGTCAGTCCCCACTCTCTTCCATTTACCCCTCCCTCTTTCTATTCTTTTTTATTCTGGAGGTTGGAGCTGACTGTTTGGGCCGGTCCTGACCTCCAGGTTGCTATTCCAAGAAGCCAAAATTGGGTAATAAAGGGATGCTAAGGCAGCCCCCCCCCCCCCCAGGTGTTTTGGATGGTCTCCAAGAGAGTGTTTGTAGGCCAATTTAAGACACATGATTAACGAGAAAAGCCATGACATACTCGGCCCTTGCACAGGGTCTGAAGTTAGTGTTCTTTATAGCTCTAAGCTCATCTTCTAGACAATTTTGATGCCAGCAACCTGTTAGCCTTATTATGTATAGAACCGGTATCCCAGTTTGACGTATTTAGCTGTATATTTCATGGAAAACTCGAATAAAATATTTTTGGAAAAGAAAAAGTGGATTTGTAGCTGCCGACTTTAAAATTTTTTGGTGGGGAGCTGGAGCTCCTCTTTAAGAAAAATACTTTTGAATAACATACGGTGAGAAACAGTGACCAATATTACAATGCTTTCTTTACCGATGGTCCAGTTCCAAATGATGTGGATGGACGTTCTGATGATCCGGAGCTATCCGTGTCTGCAAGAACGTACATGTTTGTTTACTGTACAAAGATATATAATGCCATATCCTAACAGCTGGTTACTAACAAAAACCTGTTTGGCATGACCAATACAACTATGTAAAAAAACAGCATATATAGAATTTAAAAAGTATCAATACAAATGTTAAATCCGTAAGGTATCCCCCCAGGAAGCTGTCAAATTATTTTGCGCAACAACCATAGCACAGATCACAACAGGATCAAGTGCCAATGTACTAGGTCTCCTGATGGGTTCCATAAGGATTCAAAATTTGTAGTGATACTTAATCTTTAAAAGATGCATTTTATTATAAGATTTTGACCACTAATACGAACTTGTTACCAAACCACCAAATTGTGGACCACTGGTAATTCCTAGAACACTTATGTGAAATATGCAGTCACCCAGCAATACCCCCTTTTAAAAAAATAAATAAAAAAATCTGATGATAATCTGGAATACAGTAGGTTTTAACTGCTTAGCGACAACCCCGCGCAGATATACTGCGGCAGGGCAGCCGCTCTGTGCCAGATCACATACATAGTGCGTGATCAGACATTTCCACGTCTGGGGGCGCATGCCGCCGGCGATTGGACACATCGGAAACCAATCAGCGGGTCTGCCGGGACCCGCCGATCGTTCAGGAGAAAGGCAGAACGACGGTCTGCCTATATAAATAAGGAAGACTGTCGTTCTGTGGGAGGGAAATGTGCCGATCCTGTGTTTCTGCTAAGCAGGAGCACAGATATTGACATTCCCCCAGTCAATAATCACTCACTAGGGAACACATTTAACCATTTGATCGCCCCGTTAACCCCTTCCCTGCCAGTGTCATAGTACAGTGAATATTTTTTTAGTACTGCTCACTGTATTATTGGTCCCCAAAAAGTGTCAATTATCCGATTTGTCCGCCGCAATATTGCAGTGCCGATATAAGTCGCTGATCGCCATTACTAGATAGAGGGTAGAGAGAATAGTGTGTGTGTGTATATATGTGTATATATGTGTATATGTATATGTATATATATATATATGTGTATATGTATGTGTATATGTATATATATATATATATATACACATACACACACACACACACACATACACATACACACACACACACACACACACACACACACACACACGACCTGGTCATGAAGGGGGGGGGGGGGGGGGCCTTCCAGCTGAAGTGGTTACAAATATTTTTTCCAAATTTTTGATGGATTAATAAAACTATTACTGCTACTACTTTTGATCCCTAAATTAAATTTTATTCTCACACATGAAGTCAAAACATTGTTTGATGTAAAATCGAAAGAACTATGTAACAAATCTGTAGCAGAGCAGGAAACACGTACCTTGTTCAGCGTTCTTTTTTTTCCCCCGTGGAGAGGAATAGCCACTATAAAAAAAGACGCAATATTAAATTAAAAATAGACCATTAAAACAAGACAAGGCAAACCTGGAGCAAAAAGAATACATGATGCCAAATGTGAATGCCCAGCAATAAAGAACTTTGGTTTGTTGAAATCTATAGGGAATGTATAGTGGTTTTGTACATTCCCTGTTTATTACAGTTAAAAAAAAAATTTAATAATGCATATTATTCTGCAGTCTTCTTTACTGCCAGGAGGTGTAGCTATAGTCTTTTATTAACATTAGCATGTTTTAACTGTGCTGAAAAAATTCCCATGTTTTTAGAATCAAGTAGAGGTGGTTTATAAAGAGCAGATACAGCAGGGTTTACTCCACACTTGACTCTGCATGAAATACAGGATGTGGTATGGAGCATTGCAGACAACATCCTGTGACTGGAGAAGAGGGTTCCGTTTTTGTTTTTCAACTTTACCATTAATTTAAATGCAAGCTTTGAAGTCCTAAAGCAAGTAAAGGGCTCAGCACAGTTGTAAGGCATGCGGTGTTTACCGTTTAATTACATTTTTTTTAAAGAACAAATCTCAAAGTACTTAACACTGCACTTGTTCCAGTTAAGGTTTGTAAGGTGGTTTAAAAATAAAATGTGGTCACCACTCCAAATCTGATCTCTTCCTCAATAACCTTATGCTCCGAGGAGCAGCCCATACACTACTTATGAATGGAGGCTGGTGTAGCTAGTGGGACCATAAGTCACACTTAGAAGATGAGCCTATGTAAATCTGTCCCCCCGCCCTGACATAAGCGGATGATTACTGGCTAACAAACTTGGAAACTGCATATGCTGTGCTTCACCCCCCTTACCCAGTCATTTCTGATACCCTCCACCATGTGACAAGGTAACAGATAGAATTTAAATCCGGGCAGTGTCCGAAGAGTGATGACACTGCGTGGTGACACATGTGTTTCTTTCAAAAACAAAATAAAAATGTTCCAATTACCCGAGTTGTTCATACTTGTACTTTTAGGCATTTTGCACTTTGGAGAGGGCGACCCTGTTCTCTCACCCCTTTGTCCCCTATTCAACACTACCCCATGTCTCCCTCCCTGTACCCCCCCCCCCCCCCCCCCCACCAACATGCCGATTTTATGATACCTTTGACACATTGCTGTTATTTTGTTCTTTTATCTTGCAAATAATAAAAATATATTCAACCCTAAAAATAAAATGTGATTTCTGTCAATACTAACTGTAGCTCCACCCCAAGCAGAAGCCCAAATTATGGGCTTTCCTATTGGAGGATGTACAGGCAGCAGTGGAGCCATGCCCTACTCTCTGCCCTGAAGTTCCCCTTGTGTTTAGCTGCCTCAGTCCCTCTTGCAACAATAAAAGACTGAGCCCACAACCTCCAGCTAATCTAGAGATAATTACTACAATAGCATCTGTATTGTAAGAGTGATGGCAGCTGGAGCGGAGCACTGCCATTAACAAAAACACAAGCTGGCACCTACTACAAATTGTCTAAAAGAGACTAGTGTTGTAACGGTTGTTGGCTTGTGTTCTTGTGAAAGACAGTGCCGCTTTCTGACTTCGGTCATTTACAACCCAAGTCACCAGTTACTACTGCAGTCATCTCCTCTGAACTAGCTGAAAGCTGCAGGAGGTTAAGGGCTTAGGCTTTTATCACTACAAAGGGAGCAGAGGAGGCACAGGCTGCATAGCAAGCAGAAATGCAGATGTACACAGGAGGCGGGGGCTGTGCAAGCACTGTGTTCACCCTCTACCTCTGTACCCTACCAATCAGAAGTCCATCTTCCGGCTAAAGTGTGGCTGGATAGAGACAGGTGGAGGGGTGGGTGAGCTATCCAACCACGCAGCTCACCAGCCTCTGCACAGATTTTAATGGAGACAAGTACTATGACTATCAAGCTTTATAAATTTCTGATGAGACTTCTTTAAAACAGCGGTATGGCTGAGGTAAGGTCATACCACTGCTTTATAATCCAACCCAAATCAGTGATTAGAGCGGTGATCCATCCCTTATAAAAATGGCCAGGAGCAAGCTGGGAACCCTTTGCAGAGTATTACATTTGTAGAATGAAGACCGTATACAAGTAGTGAAAAAAACAGAACAGAACACAATAATTCAAACACTTAAAGTAAAGGAAATCTACTAAAACAAACCCAAATATCCACGTCATGGATATTTGGGTTTATTTTTGTCTTAGTAGATTTCCTTTATGTTTTTATATATTTTTTTTAAAATCAAAAAAAGGTTTTTATTGCTCACGAAACACAAAGCGAATGCAAACAGATATCACATTGCAATTCATTTTGCCAGTGAAGAATCAGCTACATAACTATTAGTCATATCCTGCAGTATACATATAACTGAGTAGACATTGCATATTCATTATTGAATTCCTTTTGGTGATACATTGCAAATCCTTGCCAATGTACTGGCAACCCTAACCCCAACTCAGCTTTTTCCCTACCATGTTGTCTGTTACCCATGCGGGGGTATCTTTTGTAGCTATGAGCATCTAAGCAGTCTCATCTGTACCAGTTCTCTGGGGGCTTACACCTGGTGTATCGAGCAAAGCTGCCCATAATCTGTCAAATTTCCCAGGATTCCCCCTGATACATGTATTTTTCCATGATACGAGTATTACCCATGTGTTGAATCCAGGATATAACCGCTGACGACGTGGCAGATTTACAGCTTGTTTTCCTAGCTTGAAACAATGCTCTGGCGAAAGCCATCCTGGTCATCTCCTCTGGAATTGCCCCCTCCAGTACACCTAGTAGGCAACCTAGTGGATCGAGAGGGACATTTGTTTGAAATACCTGGTTGAGTGTGGCCAGGACCCCCCGTCCAATATCTATGGAGTTTGGTGCAACGCCAGAGGAGATGTATCAGGTCACCAGCACTATTTTACACTTGCCACACAACGCGTTAAGTAATTTGCCCATTTTATGGAGTTTTACTGGGGTATAGTGTGCTCTCAGTATATATAATTGGAATACTTTTTGTGATACATTCAGCGAACAGGTGTTAACAGCCTGAAGAGCCTCTTCCCAATGCTCCCCTGTAATAGGGCCCCATGTCTGTCTCCCAACTGGGTCGCTGCTTTCATGGGGTATCCCTCCAATATTGCAGATAGGAGCATAAGATAGCATTGGGATATTATATCCTTTGTGTCCGTTGCGTTTTGCAGCATGTGGGGACAGGGGTGGGGGGGGATTGTACCCATTCTACTGCGAAACCCTGCACTTTGACAGCATGCTATAGTTGTAGGTAGTAGAATAGCTTGTTGGAAGGTAGTTGGAAGGTAGTGCGTATTTAGATTGCAGGTCTGTGAAAGAGCAGTCTCCCGTTGTGAAAGACATGCCTGAGGTGAGTTATTCCCACGGCGCTTTCCTGGTCACGCTATCCACACACATCTACTTCCGGTTTCTGGTGGTTGTTAGCGGTGCCTAGCTGGAACGCACGCAGTTTCTCCACACACACAGGACGGGTGATCCATTTCTGGTACACAAGTACCATCCAAATTTGCCAACGGGTGGGCACTGTAATCCGTGAGTAGGCAATTGGCTATGCTTTTAATATGCCATTTTAAATAAATGAAACAATATCACGCTATGTAGTTGTTTCTCTGCCTTTTCATATGCATTCCATCTGAGCTCCTGAGAGGAAGATACCTACTTCTGTCTCCTGTTAAACCACATGTGTACAGTCACTAACCTGTAAAGGCCCTTATTGACTTTCTTTTTGGTTAAAGAAGTCAATAACATCTGGTAAGCAGCCAGCTGTTTTTTTCTGCACAATTGGGTGACCAACAAGAAGATAAGAAATTTGGTGAAGGGTCCTTCATAGATTTAGAGTTAAAGATTGGTGGTCTGCGGCTGATTTCTCTGACTACCCCACACAGCACTGAAGTTTTGTTTCTTCATTTGGTGTCATTATCCATTCAGGACTTTATTCACATAAAGGACTTTACACATGCTATATATACCTTTTAGCACGTTGTTGAAATACAGAGGATTAATACGGTTATATACCCAAGATATAGTTATAATCCATGAGCATATGTATTATTGCCATTGTGTTTTTTGCTTTCACAGCGGGTCATTTATATAGCCTGTATCCATGCACTGGGTATCTATATGTATGATATAATATTGTTTAATATAGTATATGTAAATTAATTATATCTACTATTTTATAGGTGTTTATTAGCACACTTAATTAGTGCCCCTGTTACACCACTCTATCACTATTCCCATGGGACGCCACCTGGGCTTGGCCAGTTAATCATATTATTTGTTCCCCCTAAGTGGGATGTAAGCTGTATACCCAGTTATGTGCTGCAATTGTTTGACCTTGTTCCACACCTTTTGAAGGAGTGTATAAGTGGGCATTTGCTGCGCTTCTAGGCCCTCTGGTACCAACTCCGCCCCCGTGCCATCTAGCAGTTTAGCTGATGAGCCTGCAGGACCAGAAGCCATAGCTCCTAACAGGTGCTGCAGCTGTGCAGCCAAATAGTATATCCAAGGGTTGGGCAACGAGAGACCAACCCCCTCTTTTGAAAATTGCAGCTGCTCCAGTCTAATTCCGGGGGGGGGGGGGGGGGGGGGGGGGGGGGGGGGGGCGTGGTTATGCGATAATCCGAATAGGGAGTTGACCACTCAAAATATTTTTCAGTGGAAAAACTACTGGCGTGTCGTGGAGCAGGTAGAGAAACTAGGACATTAGAATCATCTTAAGGTTTGTCTTCCCTGCTTTGAGTCTGTTCCATGTGTTTATTTTGTCTCTGAAACAAGTAAGTAGGGGGTATATATTTAGCCTACAGTAATCAGTCAGTTCGGAGGTATATGTAAATGCCTAAGTATTCAAAAAGGAGGTCACTCTAGGGACAGGGCAAGGAAGCGCTGCACTCAACCCAGGTGCCTCATCCAGGAAAATCAGTGCGGATTTAGACCAGTTAATGGTAAGGCCCGAGTACAGGCCAAAATCTGCAAGGGACATTGCATGAGACAATGAGTTATCCACGTCCTCCAGGAAGAGGAGCATATCGTTAGCGTTAGAGCTGCACGATTCTGGCTAAAATGAGAATCACAATTTTTTTGCTTAGACGATGGATCACGATTCTCGCAGCGTAACAACATCTTTCACATTAAAACAAAAAAAGAAGTAAGGTTAGTTACAATGTTTCAAGTTCTAAAAGTTGCTTCACTTAAGACAGGAGATCCGACTTGGAGGCAACTTCCATCAAAATCAATGGGTACTAGGTCGCCTAGAAGTCGAATTGAAGTAGTACAGGAACCTTTTTTGAAGTCGGAGCGACTTCAGTAGTGTGCATTAAGACGGGGATGGCTCTCATTCACTTACATCGATTCATTTTGTTGCGCGACTTCAAGTCGGATCCAAAGTTGCCCCTGTGTGAATGGACTCTAAGCAGATAATCTCTATACTTGTTTATATGAAAGAATCCTGTCATCCTGTCTGACATGCGTATGGTGGCCTGTGGAGAACTATACAGTAACATACCCATGCAATGAAGCGAGGACCAAACCCAAATTTGGACAGTAGAGCCCAGAGATATCGCCAGCTGACACTGTTACATCCCTTATTGGCATCAATAGACAACAGTGCCCTATGGCCTGCTGCATCTGCATGTTCAAACAAAGTCTAAGGTTAGTCGCAATGGATTTTCGTGGCATGAAGCCTGCCTGGTCTGGGTGAATGATAGACGGAATAACCATGTTAACCCTTAAAGCCAGAACTTTGGCTAGTATTTTTACGTCACTTTGCAGCAATGATATGGGCCTGTAAGAGCTCGGATCCACTGGGTCCTTTCCTGGTTTAAATAACAGTATAAGGTTTGCCCTGATCATAGGTTTTAGGCAGCTGTCCCGACTTTGAGGAATTAAAGACTTCTAGTAGTTTGGGTAAAATTACTTCCCCCTACTGGGTATAGACTTCCATGGGGATCCAGTCATCCCCCGATGCTTTACAGGTAGGGAAGGCAGCAGCCACCTCTTTCAGCTCGTCTAGTGTGAACGGAGCTTCCAGTTCCAGGCACGCCTGACGGGTCATTACGGTAGGGATATAGTTTCTAGATTACTCTGATGAGGCACTACAAGGTTATCACCACAAGGCTTGTACAAATCTGCATAGAAGGAAGCTAGTTCTGCGATTATTAGCTCAGGGTCATTCACTAGCCACCCAGTGGAACAGCGAATGGCTCCTACGGCTGGGGAAGATTGTTGGGACCTGGCAATTCTAGCTAACAAGTGGCCTTTTTCTCCCCTCCACATAGAAAGCCTGTTCACTATAGAAATGTTTCCGCTCTGCGGTGGAGGATCTCAAACTAGTCCTGGCCTGATATCCATGCCTCCCTTGCAGAGTCCGATGGGTCTGTGACATAGGAGAGCTCCAGCCGTCACACCTGATCGCCAACCCACTCCAGGAGGGCAGACAAATTATGTTTTATGGCCTCAATCTCTGCTATGAAAGTGCCTCTAAGGCGTGCCTTAAAAGGCATCCCATTTCATTGTAACATCAAGGTACGATCAGTTATTATAAAAATATTGTTCTATTGGTTTCACCATCCGCTAAAGGCGTTTAATTTCCAAGGGGCTCTTGGCAAGAAAACAGCTGGACGGGTAATTAAATGATCCACCATTGGGGAGTGGTCTGATATCCCCCTGGGAAAGTACTCTACCTTAGTGACTATGTTAAGAATATGTGTGGACCCAACACAGAGGTCAATGTGAGAAAGAAAGCCATGCGTTTTAGAAAAAAAAAAAAAACAGGAGAATGGTTTGTCGCAGGGTATTTTGCTCGCCATACATCTGTGAAGCCCACCTCCTGAAGCAGACGGCTTAAAATAGTGCCCCTTCAGCCTGGGAGGCTGGACTGGAGGATGCCTGTCCAACATGGGGTCCCATGATCATAGTGGGGACTTCAGGTTTGTCAACCAGGTACGACAGAAGGAGCTGTAGTATCTCTAGAAAATGGAGAGGGGATATGCACAAAAGCAATAATCACATTCCGTGTAAACAGTCTGCAGTACAAAAAACACATATCGTGGGGTCTATTACGGAGTCTAATTCCTGGTAAGTCAAGGACTTATGGACCAACCCACTCACTCCGCAAGAGTGGGCAGATTGTGTGGAGGGGTATGCCTTGCCCACCAAGGAATATTGCAGGAATCCCACCGTGTCCTTTGTGAGAAGAGTCTCCAGCAGGCCTATTATGGCCAGGTGAAACTTCTTTAAACAGGAGCTTATCATGACCCGTTAAAACGCACTATGTACACCTCGGATGTTCCAAGACACTATTAGAGTGGCAGCCATAAGTAAACAGATTAGGTTTGCACAACTTTGGTGTGGAGGTTTCCAAACAATGTATCCGAGTGTGAAAATGTCATGAGCTGCTTGGTAGGCACGCAGTATTCTCCAGGTGACAGATGGTCAAATACTGAAAAAGTGTCAGGTTCAGCTAAAAGATAGTGAAGTGTTTGTTTCAGAGCAAAGCGCAACATAGGCAAGTGTAGAAATCAGTACATAACTGGTCTGCTTAGCAGCCTTTGCCAACTTACATGGGGTGGGAGCGATCCGCCTCCTTTTCCCCGAAGGCCAGTAACTGGTAGAAAAACAGGTGCCAACCGGGCACCAACAAACGTGACCCTGCAACTGGGACACGGCGATACTTAGTTGAGCATGTGAGCACAACTCACACACCGACTTAGAACTGACCTTGGTGCTTAGCGCAGTGTCAGAAGCCATTTAAAGGCCTGGGCTAGGTAAATTGTAAAGTGTCCCGCTGTGCAAGCATTAGACTTGAAAATGTCAGCGAAGATCATACCGACCGTGTCAGAGTGACTCTTCAGATGTCAGTCTCCCCTGTCGGCGTCACGTCTCCACTTTATGTTTTTAAGTGTTTGAATTATTGTGTTATTTCTGTTTGATTGATTGGTAAGTTTAGCAGTGCTAGACAACAAATACAGGTATCTCCAGGTGCTTACAGTAAAGCTGGTTATACACTATGACAATGAGAGGAACGGTCACTGAGAATATAGGAAAATGTGATACAGGATTTGCATTAAGGGTTAATGTGATGTTCCAGACTAGTGTTTCTGAGCAGAGAAAGCTGCGTTTTTGGCTTTCCCTGGATTCTGTAGTTTTGGATCGGAAGTTTTAATCTTGTGTCTGGGATTTACAGGGTCGCCTGCAACCCGTCTGAATACGCAGGTGTGCAGGGTCGTTATATACTCCGGTCTGAGGACAGCTTCCAGTTTTGAGTCCGCTCCCAGTGTGCGAAATGAAAGGTCTCACCCAGAGGGCCCCAGCCAGAAGCCACAAGACAGAGGGGGGTCTCTTCCAGTGGTCAGAGGATCCCCATCCAGAAGCCAAGAGACAGAGGGTCTCGCCGAGGGGACAGAGGAGCCCCAGCTTGCAGCCAGGAGATGGGAGGTCACATTCCACAAGTCAGGTCGGCTCCTATTGGGGTGTCAGGAGATACTCAATCCATAGGCCAGAATTGGGGCGTGCAGCAGGGCGCTGCGACTGAAGGCTAAGAGTGAGCCAGGAGAGCTGGACACACAGTCAGAAGAGCAGCGATGCCAATGACAAGACACATCATTTTGGTTTGTGCATAATGATGTGGAAAAACCCCTGCGTAGTATACATTTTTATTTAATTTAAGTGTGCCACACATTAAAGTGTGCTGACATGCCCTTAAATGCAGTTTTGACTGGCACAACTCATTGAAAAAGCACCTACCCTCTAAAATTCTCCCCAACACCACAACTACTAGAATTTTTTGCTTTTATAATCATTAGTGGGTCAACATGGACAATCATTTTCAACCTCAGTGACAAGAAAATTTGAAGGAGCAGGATGGAATGTTATTCTTGAAGAAACAAATTTCTAATAGTGTATATACACTCACCGGCTACTTTAATAATAGGTACACCTTGCTGGTAACGGGTTGGACCCCTTTTCCCCATTAGAACTGCCTTAATTCTTTGTGCCAAAGATTCAACAAGCGGTTGGAAACATTCCTGAGATTTTGCTCCATTTGGACATGATAGCATGACGCAGTTGCTGCAGATTTGTCGGTTGCACATCCATGATGCAAATCTCCCATTCCACCACATCCCAAAGGTGCTCTATTGGATTGAGATCTAGTGACTGCGGAGGCCATTGGAGTACAGTGACCTCATTGTCATGTTCAAGAAACCAGTTTGAGATGATTTGAGCTTTGTGACATGGTGCATTATCCTGCTGGAAGTAGCCATAAAGGGATGGACATGGTCAGCAGCAATACTCAGGTAGGCCGTGGTGTTTAAACGATGCTCAATTGGTACTAAGGGGCCCAAAGTGTGCCAAGAAAATATCCTCCACGCGATTACACAACCAGGCTGAACCGTTGATACAAAGCAGGATGGATCCATGCTTTCATGTTTACACCAAATTCTGACCCCACTATCTGAATTTTTCAGCTCAAGTCGAGACTCAGACCAGGCTACATTTTTCCTCTCTTCTATTGTCCAATTTTGGTGAGTCTGTTTTGGTAGCCTCAATTTCCTGTTCTTAGCTGACAGGAGTGGGACTCAGTGTGGTCTTCTGCTGCTGTAACCCATCTGCTTCAAGCTTCGATGTGTTGTGCATGCAGAGATGGTATTCTGCCTACTTTGGTTGTAACGAGTGGTTATTCAAGTTACTGTTGCCTTTTCATCATCTCAAACCAGTCTGTCCATTCTCCTTTGACATCAACAAGGCATTTTCCTCCACACAACTGCCGCTCACTGGATATTTTCTCTTTTGCGGACCATTCTCTGTAAACCCTAGAGATGGTTGTGCATGAAAATCCCAGTAGATCAGCAGTTTTCAAATACTCAGAAAAGCCTGCCTGGCACTAACAACTATTCCATGTTCAACGTCACTTAAATCCCCTTTCACCCCCATTCTGATGCTCAGAAAGTACTTCAGCAGTCGTCTTTACCACGTCTAGATACCTAAATGCATGGAGTTGCTGCCATATGATTGGCTGATTAGCAGTTTGTGTTACCAAGCAACTAAACAAGTGTACCTAAGTGGCCGTTGAGTGTAGTTCTTATTTGGTAAAGTTCATTCATTCCAAAATAGAATGATAAAAGCCAGCAAAATTTTGAAGTGCTACCAAAGACATTCGTCAAGCCGTCCCAAGTACTAAGAACTTTTGTACAAACTTTCGTTTGAAAATCTACTAGTTCATGGTTAGCTTTAGCCCCTTGCCCAATAGTACTCATGAATCAGCTGGTTGTATTTTTTTTTTTTTTTTTTTTACACCAATCACTATTGTTACAGAAAGATAAAAAAAGCTGGTGGAAGGGTTATCAGCCCAACGTGTAGACAAGTGTACTTGAATGATGGTATACACATTTACACACTCATCTGTATCAATAAAAGATGTGGTCTTCATTGGCTATTTTGCATGGGTAAGCCTTTACTGACATATGTGGAAAGTTTGGGAATTAATAATTTACAGATGAATACCTGCTTGAGGCTGAGAGAGAATATATATATATATATCTGCAACTGTTTAATGCCCCAAGTGATTTCTACATGACTAGGCAAAAGATTAAATCATTCAGGGAAACCTTTTTTTTCACATTTGTTGAGGGTTACAAACACATTATGTTACCGAACCACTATGTCACCAGGACAAAAAGTGAAGGATATTACCACTACGAAGACACCAAAATACATAAAGTAAAATCTTACCGTGGAGTAGATGTATGTGACCTCTTTACCTTAAAGATAGTAGAAAGATTAAAAAGAAAAGATTAAAAATAATCAAGTGTCATTACGCTACAATAAGCATTCCTATGCAACAGCAATTAATAAGTAATCCTATTAAACATTTTTTTCCAAAAAGGAGAAGTTCACCTTTTGTTACACCCATGTTCAGGTTGTAACATGCTACAAATGTACCAGCCCCAACCCCCCCCCCCCCCCCCATCTTCTCCCCCAGCGTGCAGCCACAATCTAAAAGAAAATGCGCCCGTGTGGGGCACCGCCTGTCCAGCCACGTCAGTCAGACACAGTGTTCTGTGAATGGACTACAACTACTAACAGCCTTTACGGCTGTTGACTTTTAGTTCTCAAACTACCATAGCATTGATGAGCGCTGCGGTAGCTCATTGATTCTTCCCATCGGTGTAAAACTGTCTGCCCGTACAATGTAAAAAAACTGCACTGATTACTGTATAAATGACACTGCCAGGGAACGGGTTAACACTAGGGGGTGATCAATGGGTTAAGTGTGTCCTGGGGAGGTGTTTAACTGTGGGGGGAGTTGACTGACTGGGTGTAGAGAGATCGCTGTTACTAATCACTAGGAACAGGCAATCACACTGTACTCCCCTGACAGAACGGGGGTCTGCTTTGTTTACACAGGCAGATCCCCGTTCTGGCTCTCTGTGGAGCGATCGCGGGTGGCCTGAGGCGGGTGGCCTGAGGCGCGGGAGCGCGCCGCTCCCGATGGCACGGACAGGCATTAAGGAGGGACTTATATATACGCCCTCCTGCCTGTACGTGCCATTCTGCCGACGTATATCGTCGTGCGCTGGTCGGCAAGTGGTTAAGCTTAAATGGTAGTTCCTAAAAACTCGCTAAAATCAGTTATGAAGATCTATCATTTTACCTAATCTTCCTCTGGTCAATATGTACCAAGACAGTTGGGGTCCTCCACTCCACACCATCTATCCAATCTGACCCAACCAGCTGGAATACAACACTTTCAGATTCATAGGATTAACAAAACATTACCCCGTTTATACAGAAAAATTGTGCTTTTCAAGTTGCAAGCTGGAGTATATGAATCAACCAAGCACTAGGGGCAAAAGTGCTCCAAATTTTTATCAAGGCAACCTTCTGCTTTAAGAATAGTTCTTTTGGATAAACTACAGTGAGAAACAGTAACCGATAATGATGTTTTTTCTTTACCGTTGGTCTGGTTGAATATGATGTGGATGGACGTTCTGATCCGGACCAGTCCGAGTCTACAAGAATATACAACAGGTTTATTTATGGTACTAACATATATAATGCCATATCCTAATAGATGTTTACTAACCAGACCTGTTTGGCATGACCAATGCAACTTAGAAAAAACAGCATGCATAGAAATTAAAGCGGAGTTCCGCCTAAAAAAAAAAAAAAAAAAAAAAAGTCAGCAGCTACAAAAAGTGCAGTTGCTGACTTAATAATCGGACACTCACCTGTCCCCCGGCCCAGCCATGTGGGCGATTGAAGCGCCGCTCCTTTCCATGGCGCCGGCATCACTACTGTGGGCGCCCAGCTGACTTCACAGCTGGGCACGCATTGCGCATGCGCGAGCCGTGCTGCGATTGGCCGGACAATCTTCCGGGACCTGTGACGTGTCCTAGAAGATTGCAGGGAGGGGGGTTGGCTGCCTCTAAAAAGGGTATCCGCGCCCGCCCCCCCCAAAAAAATTACATTCCGGGGGGGGGGGGGGGGCATTTAAAAATAAGTGTGATTTTCCCAACAAAATTATTACAAATATCTATTTTATACAAAGTACAACAAAGCTTCTGTGATATGAAATTAAAATGTAAATGTTAGCATATTCCACAAAATGCAGAATTTCCCAATCACAGCTTATGATTGATCATGCAAACTGAAAGCAAACATACCTTCTGGAGTATCGCTGTGCTTTTCTGCATGTTTAAAACAATAGGCACTATAAAAAAATAAAAAATAAAAATTTAACAATGATCATTTATGTAAAATGCCACCTTATAACAGGACAAACCTAGAGAAGGAATTACATATTCTGCTGAAAATTGAATTTTTACATCTGCAATTTTAAGTTATGCCTAAGTTAAGTGTGCCTCTTATAAAGTTTTTTTTTTTTTTAACCTAAGTAAAAGACATACCGCATATACTCGAGTACAAGCCGAGATTTTCAGCACATTTTGTGTGCTGAAAGTGCCCCCCTCGGCTTATACTCGAGTCAAGCACTTCTGCAGAAAAAAATAAATAAAAATTTCCAACCCGACTTTGCGGCCCCATATCTTGGTGCTAGGAACCCCAAATTGGTGTGCAAACCCAGTGGAATCAACATTACAACACATCCAAATTTGGAGTTCCTAGCATTAATGGGCCCGAGATACGGGCCCCAATTCGGTCAACTGTGTCCATCCGCAGCAATGTCATTTACGGACCCTTTGGGTCCAGAGACCCCAAATTTTGGCTGCAGCTAGGGGGCATCTAGGAACCCTTAACTACTAAGTTTGAAGTTCAGGGGACCTATAGCTGCAAATGGGCACAGTGAGGCATGCAAATGGGCATTGGTGACCCTCTTTTCCACTTCCAGTAGCTGCGCATTTCTCACCCTAGGCTTATACTCGAGTCAATACGTTTTCCCAGTTTTTTGTGGTAAAATTAGGTGCCTCGGCTTATATTCGGGTTGGCTTATACGCAAGTATATACGGTAAGTCTAGCTCAACCATTAGAAAAAAAAATAAATAAATAAAACCCTTGACTCCAGCCCTTCTTATCGCACAGGAATCATTATGTACCCTTTGCAAGTTAGCAGCCTCAGTGACCAATAGGGATATTTAATCAGGAAAAGGTAGCAGACTTACAAAAAAAGAAAAATCAAGATTTGCATACACCAAGTAACATCAAGGTCCCCATAAAAGATAGTCTGGGGGGTTGTCCCTAGTCAATATACATGAAAAAAAAAAAAAATCAAGAATTGGGTCACTAGTTGTGGACTCTACCAGATGCGGAAAGGGTCCCCTAATCCAGAGGTCCCCAACCCCCAGGCCATGGACTGGTGCTGGTCTGGGGCCTGTTGGGGTCTAGGCGGTGAGCGAGGCTCAATCTTCAATGGTGGCCATTTACATGGCCGCCTGGGCTCCACCTCGTCGGAAGCGGAGGCCTGCTGTGGGCTGTGCATGCGAGGGATTGGAATACTTGAGTGAGTCTAGTGCACTGGCACTCTCCCACCACCAGATCGTGCCCACTGCCCTTCTCTGCCAACAATACCACTCCCTTCCCCCTTCTGTGGTCAAAACACACATATATATATATATGTGTGTGTGTGTGTGTGTGTGTGTGTGTGTGTGTGTGTGTGTGTGTGTGTGTGTGTGTGTGTGTGTGTGTGTGTGTGTGTGTGTGTGTGTGTGTGTGTGTACTCAATAGGATTTAGGTCTGGAGACATGCTTGGCCAGTCCATCACCTTTACTCTCAGCTTCTTTAGCAAGGCAGTGGTCGTCTTTGAGGTGTGTGTTTGGGGTCAGTATCATGTTTTGATACATTGCCCTGCAGCCCAGTCAGACCACAGGACATGGTTCCAGTAATCCATGTACTTAGTCTGCTTGTCTTCAGCAAACTGTTTGCAGGCTTTCTTGTGCATCATCTTTAGAAGAGGCTTCCTTCTGAGACGACAGCCATGCAGACCAATTTGATGCAGTGTGCGGCGTATGGTCTGAGCACTGACAGGCTGACCCCATCACCCCTTCAACCTCTGCAGCAATGCTGGCAGCACTCATACATCTATTTCCCAAAGACAACCTCTGGATACGACGCTGAGCACATGCACCCAACTTCTTTGGTCGACCATGGCAAGCCCTGTCCTGAGTGGAACCTGTCCTGTTAAATCGCTGTATGGTCTTGGCCACAGTGCTGCAGCTCAGTTTCAGGGTCTTGGGCAATCTTCTTATTGCCTAGGCCATCTTTTATGTAGAGAAACAATTATTTTTCAGATCTTTGCCATGAGGTGCCATGTTGAACTTCCAGTGACCAGTATGAGGGAGCAAGAGCGATAACACCAAATTTAACACACCTGCTCCCCATTCACACCTGATACCTTGTAACACTAATGAGTCACATAACACTGGGGAGATAAAACTGCAAATTTGGCCCAATTTGGACATTTTCACTTAGGGGTGTATTCACTTTTGTGGCCAGCAGTTTAGACATGAATGGCTGTGTGTTGAGTCATTTTGAGGGAACAGCAAATTTACACTGTTATACAAGCTGTACACTCACTACTTTACATTGTAGCAAAGTATAATTTCTTCAGTGTTGTCACATGAAAAGATAGAATAAAATAGTTACAAAAATGTTAAGGGTGTACTTACTTTTGTGAGATACTGTAAATTGTCTGAGCAAAATGGTGGCTGTTTTAAATGGTATTTTAACGCCTGTGTGTTGTGTACAATAAAGTGGATTGATTTAATGCTTTGGTTAATATATAGATTAGGGGATCCTTTCCGCATCTGGTTGAGTCCTTAATTAGTGACAATTCATGGTTTTTCATATTTTAGTTGCCTTTATCTCTTGATCTACCAATTATTTTTTCACTACAGCTTTCACAGAAGCCAACCTCTGGCAAATATTGTTTACATCATAATGATCAGGATAAATTGGTTGAATATGTGATGAGTTTACTGTAAACAATAAATCCAGTAAAAAAAAAAAAAAAAAAAAAAAAAAAAAAAAGCCACTGGCACAGGTTAACAGATACCAATCTAATCAATACATATTTAAACAAAGTGCAGAGCTTATCAAGTGAAAAATACACCAAATGGTGATAAAAATAGTCATTAAAACAACCCAAACAAATAATATATAGTGTTAATAAAAATGGCTGATAAAGTCCACAAATGTGCAGAAGGGGCATATATGTATGAACCCATAGTGTAATATGTAATGAGAGTTTTGTTCAGAAATGTGAGTGCAATGCGTTTTTGTTTCTAAAGACAAAAACACACATTACTGTAATGTAAATGCTGCAGATTGTCCCAAAAACGCAGTACTTCCGACCGGCGGCCGCTGTACAGGGTGACGTCACATTTTTATCTTCAGAAATGCAAGTGCAATGTGTTGTTTCTAAATAAACTCATCATTACAAATTACTACTGAATACCATGAGTTTTTATGTCATATATGCCCCCCTTACATGGAGAGTGGAGTTGAAGAGCCGAGGGAGTCAGTGTGCTTCATTATGCCGCGTACACACGGTAGGAATTCTTGTCGGAAAAAGCTCTGATGGTTTTCCCGTCGGAATTTTGCTCAAACTGTCTTGCCTACACACGGTCACACCAAATTCCGACGGTCAAGAACACCACGACATGCAACACATTCGACTGCACTATAAAAAAGGGGAGTTTAATGCTTCCGAGCATGCGTCAAATCGTTTCCGAGCATGTGTCGGAATTTTGCATGTCGGAATTGCATACACACGATCGAAAAATCTGATAGAAAGGTTGTCCGTCGGAAAAATTAAGAACAGGTTCTCAATTCAAAGTCCGTCAGAAAAAGACCAATGGGCATACACACGATCGGAAAATCCAATGAAAAGCTCCCATCGGACTGTGAAATTCCAACCGTGTGTACGCGGCATTACAGTGGATTCATTTGTGGTTTATCCCCTAAAGCGTTTTCTGGCTTTTCATTCATTTGAAAGCCAATAACTTTTAGTAAGCAACCATTTTTACCTTTACTTCAACTGGATGTCTGGGGAGCTTCTGTCTGCCTGTCCTTTCCTTGGAGATATTCCGGGAGGCATCACCTTCTTCTGCACATCTGTGGACTTTCTTATCCATTTTTATTAAACACATTATCACTTATGTATGGGTTGTTTTAAAGGACTATTTTTATCACCATTTCTAAATCACTTAAATTATGATAAGCGCTGCACTTAAAATATTATGTTTACTGTAACCTCTATACAGTACTTCTATAAACAGCTCTATCTAGCTGAGCTTTCTGAACATTATAGAACACACTATCACAATATAAATGTAACTTACACATGTTTGTCATCTCCAACAACGTCTAAAGTGCCTTCGTCTTCTTCCACACACGATATATGGTACATTTTACGACAAGTTTCTATGACACAACCAATAGTAGCTCCCTTTTTTTTACAGTATGAACATTTCTGCAAAATGGAGGTAAAAAAAATAAAATTATTGCTAGGAAACAAAAACAAAAAAAATAAAATAAAAATATACCATGAAAACTGCATCATAAAAAGGGTGCTTAACGAACAAGAGATTAAAGTAGTGATTCTCAAACTGTGTGCCGTGTGAGATTTGCGTGTCATGGGAGTTTTGAAAAATGTTAAATTGCCAGCGTTTTATAACCTTGAACATATAGAAAAGTTAAATAGTAAATCAATGTCGCAAAAGTTAAAAAAGTAACAAATAAAAACGCAATCTTGGTCAGTCTGTCATTCATTGGTTCCTTTTGTAACGCAAGACTTGTGCGAGATCTCGGGAGAACGCGATCGCTCTAAATATAATAGGAGCAATAGAGATCGTTCCATTTGTTTGTTCCATTGGAGCCTGGCTTCGAATCGGATTTGCTCTCGAAAACAGGCACATCCTTCACATACATTATATATATATATATATATATATATATATGAAGTTCTTCACCACAAAAATAGTTAAATCTTTTCAGGTGTGCATTGAAAAATTTAGATTTTTGGTGTGCCGCAAGCCTAAAAAGTTTGAGAAACACTGGATTAGAGCAACACCACCACAGCACTAACAAGTGCAACATGGTGAAAAGCGATTCTATTACTAAAAACTAGACTGCAGCAAGGAACAGGAACCATAATCCTATTAGAACTGCAATGACTGGTGGGAGTCTGGGCAGCTTGGGCCCTCCCACAATAGCAAGTGGTGATGTAAATTGGGTCGCTTGTAGCAAAAGTACAGAGGGGCATTTGCATGTCAGGTGGCTGCGGGGGAAGGAGAAGTAGCAACCACCAGTCTAATGAACACAAAAAGGCGAGTCAGCCCCGGAAATGATAAGACGAGACGGGAATTATTCAACGACTGCTGTTATGCAGTGTATCTGCCCGGAGTTCAGCTTTAAAGAAGAACTACATGACGCCTGAGCACTACAAACCAAAAACACGATTTAATTAATTTTTGATATTCAAAGCAAACTCATCCATCCATCTCTCAGTGTTTTATTTTGCTGAGAAATCACTTTGAAAAACTTCCCCTAGCATTTCTGTCTCTGGCCATCTTAAGTAAGGGCAGATTCATAATGCATTTACTTCTGCTACATCTGCCCTTAGTCCAGGAATGCAGGAAGGAGAGTGTGCTTAAATGAGAAAATCCCTCCCCCTCCTAAAGATTCCTGGGATGTGTGACCTCATGAAAACCAGGAAGTAACTGAACTGAAGAAATGATACAAAAAAAAAAAAAAAAAGGTTTAACACATGTAAATATGATGTACTTTCCTACCTATTTACTAATGATAGCAGCACAAGGATTAAAAATAGTCAACGCTGATTGAGAGCGAGAAGTTCCGGTTTAAGGTGAAATCTTTTCAACATTTTAGCTCATGGGGGTCTCCCTCTCATTGTGAACAAGGTGGCATTTCACCAAGTGAAGAGTTAAAGGATAAGTTCACCTTTGGGAACATGTTACACCCTGTTTTTAGTAGGGGTGCAACGGATCGTCGCCGATCCGTGATCGGAACGGGTCACCCCGTTCGGATCGGCACACCCCGCGATCCGCGGCCTCGGCCTTAGGAAAGGCCGCGGCTTCGGAGCGGCGGCGGCCATCTTGGGACACCCGGCGGCCTTAGGAAAGGCCGCGGCTTCGGCCTAGCTCCGGCCATCTTGGTACACCCAGCCACTGTTTACAATGTGATCGCTCCGTCAAATGATGGAGCGATCACTTATAAACATACTCTGCATATACCCAGCCAATACTCTGCATATACCCAGCCAATATTACAGTGGGGGGAGATGACGTGGCTATTACAGTGGGGGGGGGAGATGACGTGGCTATTACAGTGGGGGGAGATGACGTGGCTATTACAGTGGGGGGAGATGACGTGGCTATTACAGTGGGGGGGAGATGACGTGGCTATTACAGTGGGGGGAGATGACGTGGCTATTACAGTGGGGGGAGATGACGTGGCTATTACAGTGGGGGGAGATGACGTGGCTATTACAGTGGGGGGAGATGACGTGGCTATTACAGTGGGGGGAGATGACGTGGCTATTACAGTGGGGGGAGATGACGTGGCTATTACAGTGGGGGGGAGATGACGTGGCTATTACAGTGGGGGGAGATGACGTGGCTATTACAGTGGGGGGAGATGACGTGGCTATTACAGTGGGGGGGGAGATGACGTGGCTATTACAGTGGGGGGGGAGATGACGTGGCTATTACAGTGGGGGGAGATGACGTGGCTATTACAGTGGGGGACTATATGGTGGTGGAATTTTCACAGGTTTTTGCAAATTCAATTATTATTTGCTGATCCGAAACATGATCCGATCCGTGAGTTTTTTGATCCGTTGCACCCCTAGTTTTTAGGGTGGAACATGCAACATGTTAACAATGCTGCAGTTGCTGCTTGATTATTCTTCTTCTACCCCCCCAGCTGTCAGTTTTTGAAATCAGCACAGCCGCGCAGGGCTCCGGCCACATCATTCATTTACAGGGTTCTGTGAATGAATGAACTACAAGTACCAACATCATGTTGGCTTGTACTTCTCAATGAACTACCACGGCACTGTGGTTGCCATGCACAGCTGCTCCAGATTCTGCCTGCTCCAGTTGTGAAACTCTCCTCTCAGTTTTGCAAGTGTGCATGCACAACTTTTAACGTGCAATTTTATAATGTTTGCATTATTAAAAAGAAAACAAAAACCTTAGTTTTGCTTTAAAAAGGTTTCTTTAAAGAAGATACAGTGAAAAACAGTGGCCAATGATTTTTACCTGCATTTCCTTTGATGTAGATGGACGACCTGATGTTTTGGATCTTTTAGTTTCTGAAAGAGTGTAAAACATTTATGTTTAAAGTACAAAGCTTTTAGCATGACATATAGTGTATAATGCACAGACTGCTGCACTTCAAAACCCTGAATAGGTTATAAAAAAAAAAAAAAAAAAAAGGAGCGGAGAGCTGACCCCATACTTCTCTTTTAAGGAGCCGATTTCCTGAATTACTCACTTTAAAATATTTAAATGGTTATTTATGAATGTGTCATGTGCACATTGGGATCGTATACATTTTATTTAATAGTGTACTATTGCATTCTTTGTTTATTTGCATTGTGTGATGAAGCACATGAGCTGTATGAATTTTTGTTTTTATAATTGCTTCTTTGTACAAGTTTTTTTTTTTGCACTTTGATCTGGAGGTTGAGTCAGCTTTATAGGGTATCATATTATATTTTTGGTTAATTAGCCGTTATTGTTTGTGGTGGATAAACGCATATCCTGAGGGCAAGAAAACATTTAAAAAGGGACAGTGCACTTTTGTTTTTTTTTAATAGCATGGGAGTGCAGAATTCACCAATTCCCTTCCAGGCTTCTAAAGAGGGAGCTTTGGGTTTCTTCAAACGCAAGATAAATTGCTTTACAAGCATAGTAAAATAAGATACTTAGCATGGTGCTATGGGCTATCGTATTCGCTATTCCTTCAATCAAACCCAAAAAAGGCAGACCAACAGTGTCAATTGCAAATTGATAAAGTTGTACCCTGTGTGATAAATTGGGTGACTTCTGTCCAGTAATGACCACGCTTCTCTTTTAAAACAATACCATGTTTATCATGACTGATACAACAAAAAGTAATGCCATTGGCCCAGTGTTTTCCAGTCACCATTGGCAATCCATATAATAAGGATCACCAACATGTGGTCTCCCAGCTAAATACCAATTCAACTTATTTATAAATATGAATGATAATCTG
This sequence comes from Lithobates sylvaticus, assembly GCA_028564925.1. Classification (NCBI taxonomy): domain Eukaryota; kingdom Metazoa; phylum Chordata; class Amphibia; order Anura; family Ranidae; genus Lithobates; species Lithobates sylvaticus. The sequence continues at coordinate 558,978,519 of CM053027.1, read as the reverse complement.
GAGATGCAAATCAGAAAGTGATGGATATGCCAAAACTTAAAGCAGGGGTCTCAAACTGGTGGCCCTCCAGCTGTTGCAAAACTACAAGTCCCATGAGGTATTGCAAGGCTGACAGTTACAAGTATGACTCGCAGAGGCATGATGAAACTTGTAGTTTCGCAACAGCTGGAGGGCCGCCAGTTTGAAACCTCTGAATTAAAGCACTATGACTTTAAAAAGTTAATTTGGGCCAGCTGACCCAAACAAACAATATAAAGTCATAGTATTTCTGGAGTTAGGCATTACCATTTGTCATCAGGAAAGAGTTGTTGGTAAATTTTCCTGTTCCAGTGACTATTATCGAGGAGAGGATTTCCATTCACTTTGTAGTGGGGAGAAATCTCCCTAAGGTGATTATATTATACACACCCACACACATCATATGACACAGGTTTAACTCTTCCCTACTCTATCCAAAACTAGAGTAACAGCTTTGGCATTTAGGGCCTATTCATGGCATTGCACTTTGGACAAGTTGCAGCCCATTGTTTGCAATGACATCAATTCAAATTGGTGTGGCTTAAAGCGGAGTTCCAACCAAAAATGGAGCTTCTGCTTTTCAGATCCCCCCCCCCTCTGGTGTCAAATTTGGCACCTTTCAGGGGGTGGAGTGGGAGTAGATAGATATCGGTCCAATACAGGCATTTGCTCCCACTTCCGGCGATCTACACCATGTCCAGCCCCTCCTCCGATCCCCAACCCCCCCCCCCCCGCTGTCTTCTGAGAGACACACAGGTCCCAGAAGACAGAAGGGACCAAGCAGTAGAGAACCAGGCTATGAAGCCGCAAGGCTTCACTTCCCGCTTCCCTTACTGAAGATGCCGGCGCCTCCACCCGGGACAGGTTGGCTTTGGACATCACGGGCGCCCTGGATAGGTAAGTGTCCTTATTTTAAAAAAAGTCAGCAGCTGCAGTATTTGTAGCTGCTGACATTTACAGCTATTTATTTTTGGCAAAACTCTGCTTTAAAGTCACAGCGATTTTGAAATGGTGCCTTCACTATTTTGGTGCAACTTGGGTCAAGAAAGTGTAAAGTCGAAACAAAGTATGGAATGTTAATGTGAATTGAGCCTTTGAACGGGTCGAAAGCATTAAGGTTTTTCACTTTAAGCACAAAGGTAAAAAACCTCCCCCCCCCATAGTCTTACCTGAGCCTGATCTGATCCAGCAATGTGCCAAAGAGCAGCGGCTCTTGCCGCTGTCTAATAGCAGCGGGTGCCAATGTCAAACAAATGCTGTGCCAAGCGAGCAGGGGCTGGGCCAAGCTGTCCACTCTGTCAATGGACGCAGACAGGGCTGCTCGGGAGCAAACTCGCATTGGGTGCCCCAATGAAAAGCGGCTTTCCATGGGAGTACTTGCCGAAGAGGAGAAGCCCGGAGTCCCGGCAGGGGACCCCAGAAAAAGAGGATTGGGCCGCTCTGAAAAACCATTGTGCAGAGCAGGCAAGTTTGATATTTTAACCCTTTCGTGCCGACCGTATGCAAATATGCGACCCCACTAGACTGGGATTTTTCCCGTGGGGCCGCATATTTGTGTTTCTCCGTGAGCGCGCTGAGCTCCCAGCACAGAGAACAGGGTCTTACCGAGAGCCCCAGGCCCTGTTCTAATGATCAGGAACCTATGATTTTAGGACACCTGATCGTTGCGATAGCCTCTGATTGGCTGATCAGTCACTGAAGTCCGCCCCCGCCTTTTTTGTGTCTCTGAACAGACGAGAGAGATAAAATAGTTTCACTCTGTCCTTGCAGAGATAGAAAAAAAAAAAAAAAAAGAGGGACGTGCAGAATTTTTAAATAATCATAATTAAAAAAAGAAAAAATAATACCTAGATCACAGTTTGATCTAGGTCAGTGCCAGGGTTAGGTGTCTGGGTCAAGGTCAAAAGGCCAGGGTCAGTAAATTGGCAAAAATGCGCACTATTGTTTCTGGGCTGTGCTGCGGGTACAAACATGTGGTATTGCCAGGAGCAGGAGAATTTATTTTGGATTGTTATTTGGTGATAGGTTATGGTAGTAGCAAGAAATACACAGTATATTTCATTACACATACATACACAGCTCTGTGATACAGCAGAAGATTGCCACTCTGATCCAGGCACCGGGTGAGGCTGCATTTTATAAAAACTAGAACTAGCAACACAACATATCCAAAGCTGGGGTTCCTAGCACCAAATGCTGCAGAAAAGTGCTTGACATTTTCCGAACCGACTTTGGGACCCCGTATCTCAGGGCCCCTTGGTACTAGGAACCCCAGCTCTGGATATGTTGTAGTGCTAGTTCCACTGGGTTTGCACACCAAATTTGGGGTTTGGGATACGGGGGCCCCAAAGTCGGTCAACTGTGTCCATCTGCAGCAATGTCATTTCGGGACCCTTTGGGTCCAGAAACCCCACATTTTGGCTGCAGCTAGGGGGTATATATTGTAGTGCTAGTTCCACTGGGTTTGCACAACAAATTTGCGATTCCTAGCACTAAGTGGCCCTGAGATACGGGGTTCCAAAGTCGGTTCGGAAAATGTCATTTTCTGCAGCAGAAAAATGCTTGACTCGAGTATAAGCCGAGGGGGGCATTTTAAGCACAAAAAAAAAAAAAAAATGTGCTGAAAAACTCAGCCTATACGGTATTTCCAATTCACAGGTCCATACAAAACTGAAAATAAAGAAACATACCTTGTGGAGCATCGCTGTCCTTGTTTGCTTCTTGAACATGTTTAGAACAATAGACACTATAAATGAAAAAAAAAAGCATTAAACAGATCATTGGGTAAATTCCACCTTAGAACAAGACAAAATTAATAGAATATTAGCGAGGACATTACACTCACTATCATAAACAGGAGGAGGATTGGACCTTTTGGGCTTGTGAACAGCGCCTTTTTGACTCCTATAATTTGGTTTCTTAGGTATTTGGTAAGGAGGCGATTTATACAATTTATGGTGGAGGTGCACCGGGGTGATTGGTGTATTTATTCACTCATACCAGATACATATCACAAGAGTTTCAGATATTGGATTATCGTTTTGGCACTATGGAGAACAGCATGAATTGTTTCACTAAATAACAGACCTTTTTTTCAATTATATTTAATTTTGAATGCTCAGCACAGCAACTTTTAGTTTTTAGAACAGGATAAACCTAGGAGAAGGAAGAATACATTATACTAAAAATGGGTGTCCATTCATATGAAGGAACATTGTATGTCTGCAAAAGCTTAAAATTAGATTTGAGAGCATTTCTCATCAATAAGCAATTGTAAGTTATATGAGCAATAAAAAAGGAAATTCCTACAGGCACTGACCACCTGTGAAAACTGCATTCCCCAACTACTGATTATGGTTACCCTGAGTGTAAAGCTTGTGGTTGGGTTTTCAGTCCAATGTATAGGCAAACATATTTGGACAATGGAGGACATGGATTGCCACACTTAAACAATAATGATTTTTGCTTTACTAAAGACAACTAGGCTGTTCACTTTAAAGGACAATTGCACTTACCAAAAGGTATTTTCCCTATGCTTCGTGAATATGGGGGAGCTCTGCTGACTTCCATTATCCAATCATGTGCAAGCAAAAAAATACAGCTTATTTATTTTCCTTGCATGCGATTGGATATTCTTTGCAAAGTGAAACTTCACCACATTCACTAAGCCAACCTTTTACAACCGGGGGGCCTTGAGGTTTCTTCAGGGGTGCCTTGGAAATAGGCCTAAAAATGTATCAAAAATGATATACAAGCCAGCAGATGAATCAAGCCTGCCTTTTAGTTACAAAAAGGCACACGTTTTAAATTATGCACCATTATGACTTTCTAGACACTGGCATCCTAACAACCAATGACTTCACTCTCACTGGGGTGATATTAGATGCCTGATGGAGAGAAATTGAGGGAGAAGAGAAACATTGGAATACTAGTCAGTACCAGTGTGCAAAAAAAAGAGTACTTGCTTTGGAAAAATAAATCACCTCCAACTAGGGCTGGAAAAATATAAATAAAAAAACATGCAGATTTTTTGGGGGAGAAAAATCACCCAGCTCTACTTCCAACGTTGGACATCCTACGTGTTGATGTTGCTGCATTGTGTAAATCTATTAGAATCGTTTTTTACATTTTAAAATGTGGTGCATCGGGACTGTGTATAGTTTTAAAGGGTGCCTTGACTAAAAAAAAAAAAAAAAAGTTGAGACCAGGGTGAATTTGATTAAAATCACTAGTAAAAAAAAAAAAAAAAAAAAAAAAAAAATTTAAAAAATCGTAGTTTTTAAAGAGCAACTGTCATCTGTCCTGCAGCGGCTCCTTCTCTGATCTGCTGTTGACTCACTGACAGTCCCATTCACTTTAATGGGACGGCTGGTGATGCAGCATCGTAAATCTTCTGGAGGTAAAGTGGTTAATGGCAGGATTATTGGTAAAAAAAAAAAAATAAAATTCAGCCAACCACATCCAACAACCAGTAAGCTACAATATTTTTTAATTGGGTTTAAATACACTTTAAATATAAATAAACAAACATTTCCTGGAAAAGGTATAGATTGGCCCTGGCCCTTTTTAATCACATGGGAGTTGCCATTGAACCTTTTAACCAATAGGGATTTTCGGCAGAAAAGGGCTCATTTCACACGGAGCAGAGTCTGCGCCTATCAGCAGAGGATCTGTGAGCAGGACAGATGTCACATCTATGCCCATTCAGTTTCTGCCAGAGGACACCCGTTAGCCCTTTGGGCAGCCAGGTGTAAATGGACTTCGCTGTCCATTTATATCAGGATACCTCCGATCAAGTCAGCAAAAATGAAAAAGGACACAATCCTTTTTTGGACCTGGATGTAGGAGTTTACTAGGGCTGAAACAACTAATCGATTATGAAATTAATCGATTACTATTTTCATAATCGATTATTCAGCCAGTAACAATGGGGTTAAAAAAAAAAAAAAAAAAACTAAAATGAGCCCTTTATAGTACAAAAGAGCAAATAATTGCTTTCACAGTTCTACAGTAAAAAAAAAAAAAATGAACCCATTACAGTAGTGATTATCTGCTTTTTTTTTGTACTATAAAGGGCTAATTTTCATTTTTTTAACCCCCATTATGTTACTAAACGTCTCAGGCCTGGTTCACTCCTATCTGTTTTTTGCAGAAACGCACTACAGTTCATTTACATGGTTTCCTATGGGACACGTTCACATCTATGCTTTTTTTCAACCGCTGAATATTTGGAAAGGGTCAGGGACTTTTTTTTTTTAAACGCAAAACTATGCTTTTTTTGGTTCAATATACTTCAATGGAGAAGCTGCAGAAAAGCATGTAATGTGTTTTTGCAGCAATTTGGGTTTAACCAACAACTAATTGGCCAAAAAAATAAAAAATAAAATAAAAAAGTATCTCTTCTGTCTGTTAGTCTCAGAGTGGATTCAATATTTTTCTCCCTAACCATATAGTTGGTTATTAATATTTACCACTGCATATAGATGGTTAAGAATAAATTGCCTTTTTTTTAAACTTTACATATTAACCACTTCCCGACCGCCCCATGTACATATACGTCGGCAGAATGGCACGTACAGGCAGAACCACGTACCTGTACGTGCCATTCTTCAGGCGGGGACGGTCGGGATCGCTTCAGGAGCGATCCGGGATGAGGGGACAGCCAGTGGTTTCTGGCCACCCCCTCGCGATCGCTCCTGGCGAATCAGATGCTTCCTCTGTCTGTGTCAATCAAAACACAGGCAGAGGAAGTGATGTCACGCTCGGTGCGCCGGTCTATGTGACCGGAACGCCGAGCTGTGAACATCTAAAGGTTAGTGCACCAACAGTACACTGACACCAGTACACATAGGCACACAAAACACCCCCCTGTCACCCCCAGATCACCCCCCAGATCACCCCCTCCCCCCCCAGTCACAGTGTCACTAATTGCAGTGATCATTTTTTTACTGATCACTGCATTTAGTGTCAGTGTGACTGTAATAACTGTCAGTGCAGTTAGTTTTAGGTCCAAGGTAGCCCCCTACCCCCCCCTAATAAAGGTTTAACCCCTTGATTGCCCCCCAGGTAACCCTTTCACCCCCTTTTGCCAGTGTCACTAAGCGATCGTTTTTCTGATCGCTGTATTAGTGTCACTGCTGTCGCTAGGTAACCATTTTTTTTTTTTAGGTAACCGCCATGTTTATATAGGTTCATAAATAGGTTTATAGGTCAGGTACCCCCATATTACAACCTAAATAAAGGTTTTAACCCCCTGATTGCCCCTAGAGTTAACCCTTTCACCAGTGATCACTGTATAACTGTCACTGGTGACGCTGGTTAGCCAGTTAGTTATTTCGTTATTTAGGTTCCCCGTCAGGTTTTTATATAGCGTCAGGTACCCCCATATATTACCTAATAAAGGTTTTAACCCCCTGATTGCCCCTAGTTAACCCTTTCACCCCCTTTTGCCAGTGTCACTAAGCGATCGTTTTTCTGATCGCTGCATTAGTGTCGCTAGGTAACCAGTTTTTTTTTTTGTATTACTGTTACGGGTGACGCTGGTTAGTTAGCTTTATTTTTTATACTGTCAGGGCACCCGCCATTTATTACCCAATAACGGTTTAACCCCCTGATCGCCCGGCGGGTGATATCAATTAGGTTTTAGGGTCAAATAAGGTCTGCGTCGCCCCAGGTTAGTGCCAGTACCGCAAACACCCACGCGCAAAGCATACACCTCCCTTAGTGGTACAGTATCTGAACAGATCAATATCTGATCTGATCAGATCTATACTAGCGTCCCAGCAGTTTAGGGTTCCAAAAAAAAACGCATTGTTAGCGGGATCAGCCCAGATACCTGCTAGCACCTGCGTTTTCCCCCTCCGCCCCCCCCCGCCCACCCAAGTGCAGTATCGATCGATCACTGTCACTTACAAAACACTAAGCACACATAACTGCAGCGTTCGCAGAGTCAGGCCTGATCCCTGCGATCGCTAACATTTTTTTTGTGGTAGCGTTTTGATTCAGTCGCTTCAGTCAGGAGCTTTTTACCTGTGAATCTCAAAAAAAAAAATAGTTGTCGTTTTATTGTTCTCTCTCTCACTCTATTCTCTCTCTATTGTTGCTCTTTTTTTACTCCATTCTATTCTGCAATGTTTTATTATGTTTTATCATGTTTTATCATGCTTGCTTTTCAGGTATGTAATTTTGTTTACTGTGTTTTAGTGTTAAGCATTTTTTTGTTTTCAGGTGCGCCATTCAGTTGCAACGCGGATTTATTTATCTTGACAGCAACAGCGTTTGCTCCCACGATACATAAAGCCGCGACTCCAACGCTGTAGGAGGTGATTTCACCACCACAGTTTAAAAAAAGAGCATATATGCCGAAGCATGGGGGCAGCAGGGGGGGGGGGGGGGGGGGGGGGGAGGAGCGATTGGCTCCTAATGCCACGTACATACGGTCGAAATTCCGACCGTGTGTACACGGCATAACTTTTGCGGGAGGATGCCCCCATGCATCGGCATATATAAATGGTGCATGTATGCCCATCATTAGAAGTGGGTGGATGAAGGGAGGTATTCTAATGGTGGGCATACCCACCAATCAATCTTTTTTTCGTTCAGCCAAGAGGCTGCATGAAAAAAAAAAAAAAAGATTACAATATATGTCCAGTATGTTGCTGGACTTTGAATGGTTATACCAGAATGATGCCTGCAGGTTTAGGTATCATCTTGGTATCATTCTTTTCAGCCAGTGATCGGCTTTCATGTAAAAGCAATTCTAGCGGGTAATTAGCCTCTAGACTGCTTTTACAAGCAGTGGGAGGGAATGTCCCCCCTCCCGGATATAAACCGCGCCATTGGGAAATTGGGAAAGCATTTTATCACACCAATCTTGGTGTGGTCAGATGCTTTGAGGGCAGAGGAAAGATCTAGGGTCTAATAGACCCAATTTTTTCAAAAAAAAGAGTACCTGTCACTGCCTATTGCTATCATAGGGGATATTTACATTCCCTGAGATAACAATAAAAATCATAACAAACAAAAAAAATGGAAGGAACAGTTTAAAAATAAAATAAAAAAGCTAAATAAATAAAAAAAAAAACCAAAAAAAAAAAAAAAAAAAAAAAAAAAGCACCCCTGCCCCCCCTTCTCTTGCGCAAAGGCGTACACAAGCGTTGGTCTGGCGTCATATGTAAACAGCAATTGCACCATGCATGTGAGGTATCACCGCGAAGGTCAGATCGAGGGCAGTAATTTTAGCAGTAGACCTCCTCCGTGAATCTAATGTGGTATCATGTAAAGGCTTTTAAAGGCTTTTAAAAATGTATGTAGTTTGTCGCCACTGCGTGTTTGTGCGCAATTTTAAAGCATGTCGTGTTTGGTATCCATGTACTCGGCCTAAGATCATATTTTTTATTTCATCAAAAATTTGAGCAATATAGTGTGTTTTAGTGCATTAAAATAAAAAAAAGTGTATTTTTTCCACAAAAAATGCGTTTGAAAAATCGCTGCGCAAATACTGTGTGGAAAAAAAAAATGCAACACCCACCATTTTAATCTGTAGGGCCTTTGCTTTAACATTATATATAGTGTTTGGGGGTTCAACGTAATTTTCTTGCAAAAAAAAAATATGTTTTCATGTAAACAAAAAGTGTCAGAAAGGGCTTTGTCTACAAGTGGTTAGAAGAGTGGGTGACGTGTGACATAGGCTTCTAAATGTTGTGCATAAAATGCCAGGACAGTTCAAACCCCCCCCAAATGACCCCATTTTGGAAAGTAGACACCCCAAGCTATTTGATGAGAGCAATGTTGAGCCCATTAAATATTTTTTTTTTTGTCCCAAGAGATTGAATAATGAAAAAAAAAAAATATATATATTTTTTTTACAAAAAGTTGTCACTAAATGATATATTGCTCAAACATGTCATGGGCATATGTGGAAATACACCCCAAAATACATTCTGTTGCTTCTCCTGAGTACGGGGATACCACATGTGTGGGACTTTTTGGGAGCCTAGCTGCGTACGGAACCCCAAAAACCAATCACCGCCTTCAGGCTTTCTAAGGGTGTAATTTTTTTATTTCACTTCTCACTGCCAATCACAGTTTCGGAGGCCATGGAATGCCCAGATGGCATAAAACCCCCCAAAATGACCCCATTTTGGAAAGTAGACACCCCAAGCTATTTGCTGAGAGGTATGGTGAGTATTTTGCAGATCTCGCTTTTTGTCACAAAGTTTTGAAAATTGAAAAAAAGAAAAAAAAAATTTTTTTTCTTTACTTTCTTCATTTTCAAAAACAAATGAGAGCTGTAAAATACTCACCATGCCTCTCAACAAATAGCTTGGGGTGTCTACTTTCCAAAATGGGTCATTTGGGGGGGTTTTGTGCTATTTTGGCATTTTATGGCCTTCGAAACGGTGATAGGTAGTGAGGAGTGAAATCAAAAATTTGCACCCTTAGAAATCCTGAAGGCGGTGCTTGGGTTTCGGGGCCCCGTACGCGGCTAGGCTCCCAAAAAGTCCCACACATGTGGTATCCCCATACTCAGGAGAAGCAGCAAAATGTATTTTGGGGTGCAATTCCACATATAACTATGGCATGTGTGAGCAATATATCATTTAGTGACAACTTTTTGAAAAAAAAAAAAAATCTTTTTTATTTTTGTCTTTATTCAATCACTTGGGACTAAAAAAAAAAAAAAATATTCAATGGGCTCAACATGCCTCTCAGCAAATAGCTTGGGGTGTCTACTTTCCAAAATGGGGTCATTTGGGGGGGGTTTTGTACTTCTCTGCCATTTTAGCACCTCAAGAAATTAAATAGGCAGTCATAAATTAAAAGCGGTGTAAATTCCAGAAAATGTACTCTAGTTTGTAGACGCTATAACTTTTGCGCAAACCAATAAATATACGCTTATTGGCATTTTTTTTACTAAAGACATGTGGCTGAATACATTTTGGCCCAAATGTTTGACTAAAATTGAGTTTATTAGATTTTTTTTATAACAAAAAGTAGAAAATCTTTTTTTTTCAAATTTTCGCTCTTTTTCCGTTTATATCGCAAAAAATAAAAATCACAGAGGCAATCAAATACCATCAAAAGAAAGCTCTATTTGTGGGAAGAAAAGGACGCAAATTTCGTTTGGTTACAAAATTGCATGACCGCGCAATTACCAGTTAAAGTAGTGCAGTGCGAAATTGAAAAAAGACCTCTGGTCCTTTGGCTGCCAAATGGTCGGGGGCTGAAGTGGTTAACTAAATTATACACCACACTTTAAGGTTATTAACCGATTATTCAAAACAATAATCGGCCAACTAATCGATAATGAAAATAATCGTTAGTTGCAGCCCTGTCGTTTATACATGGACACAAGTCTGTTTACATCTGCCTTGTCCATCTGAAAAACTGATACGTGGACCTGACTGGAGTGCCTGTGTCAAAGCCAGCCAAACATGGGTCGAATGCCAAAAATATAATTTTCTTCCAGAAATTGTAACTAAGAATTTTCGTTCAAATTTCGCACCATTAGTGGGCCGCAGCAACGGCCAACTTCATGTGCGGCCATCGAATTTGAGTGATCAGGCATGTTGGAGATTTTTTTGAAAAAAATGTATGAATTTCTAATCCATGATGGGAGAATCATGCGAGAAATCAAAATTGAGAAAGAAATGCGCATGAGCTGTGACTTGGAAAGAAAAGAAGATTTCCGGCCATGAAAATTCGTTTCTGTAGCAACACAAGGTTAAATTGAAGGCTTGGTTGGCTGACTTTGGAAATCAATGGTGGCACCATAGAAATCACAAAACGGACAACATTTCTGATTTTGCATAAGACTAAACAGGTGAAGTCAAGATTAGCATATTATTTCAGTTGCCTTTATCCCTGGATCTACCAATCATTTTCAATACAGCTTTTGTCTAAAGCCAACCTCTGCCAATGTTTTTTATCATATGATCAGGACAAATTGGTCAGCTTTGCGATGAGTTTACTTTAACCCCAACATTTCCATAAGGCCCCTTTCACACTGGGGTGGTGCAGGCGCCGGTGGTAAAACGACGCTATTTTGAGCGCCGTTTTACTGTAGTTTTAGCGGCGGTATACAGCCGATTGCGGGACGGCTTTACACCCCTGCTAGCAGCCGAGAAAGGGTTAAAACCACCGCAAAGCACTGCTGCAGCGGCGCTTTGCCGGCGGTACAGCCGTGCTGCCACATTCATGTCAATGGGCAGGAGCGGTACACACACACACACACACACACACACCACCCCAAAGATACTGCTAGCAGGACTTTTTTTACCGTCCTGCCAGCGCACCACTCCAGCGTGAAAGCCCTTGGACTTTGAGTGGCGGCTCTTTCAGGGCGCTTTGCAGACGCCATTTTTAGCACTGTAGCGCCTGCCAAGCGCCCCAGTGTGAAAGGGATCTAACATATAAACAGCTCTGCCTAGCTGAGGTTTACAAACAGTAAAGAATACACAATATAAATGTAACTTACTGATACTGTTCGTCCTCTCTTGTGCCTTTGTCTTTTTCCACACATTCATAATGGTACGTTTTCTGACATCTTTTTACATTACAACCAATTGTAGCTCCGTATTGTTTACAGTATGAACATTTCTGCAGGTAAAAAAAAAAAAAAAAAAAAATTATTGCTATTAAATCTCCCATTGAAAAAAAAAAAAAAAGAAGGATAGAAGTTTGAGCAAATCACCATGATGAAGTCTCACAGGGGAGGAAATTAAATTGCGCCATCACAGTGCTAACAGGTGCAACATGGTGGAAAGATACTATATCATGTTACTAAAACTAGCAGCAGGGAATGGGAACCAGAATAATATTAGAACTGGAGTATTTAGTGAGAGTCTGGGCAGCTTGGGCCCTCCCAATACAGAGAGTTGTAACATAATTTGGGCCACTTGTGAAAAAAAAAAAAAAAAAACTAGGAGGAAAATTATTACTACTGGTGTCTGCGGGGAAAGAAGGAGGCTCAGCAAACACAGCAAATGGGCAAAAAAAAAAAAAATGGATGGGTGAGCCCAGGAAAGGAGACGATAAGAGAAGTACCGTATTTAAATCGGTGTTATACGCCGATCCTGAGCGGAGCGAGCGCTGCCGATATACACATAGCCGAGTGTACTCGGCTAGGCTTCTCTCAGTCACGCCCAGAGAGCGAGAGAGACACTAAACTAACAAACAATCTCAAGTTACAGGTTTACATACCCTGCCAGAATTTATAATTTCTTGGCCATTTTTCAGAGAATATGAATGATAAAACAAAAAAATTTTCACTCATGGTTAGTGTTTGGCTGAAGCCATTTATCATCAATCAACAGTGTTTACTCTTTTTAAAATCATAATGACAACAGAAACTACCCAAATGACCCTGATCAAAAGTTTACATTCCCTAGTTCTTAATACCGTGTATTGCCCCCTTTAACATCAAAAGGCAGCTTGAAGTCTTTTGTGGTATTTGTGGATGAGGCTCTTTATCTTCTCAGATGGTAAAGCTGCCCATTCCTCTTGGTAAAAAGACTCCAGTTTCTGGAATTTCTTGGGCTGTTTTGCATGAACTGCACGTTTCTCCCCAGAGTGGCTCAATGATATTGAGGTCAGGAGACTGAGATGGCAACTCCAGAACCTTCACTTTATTCTGCTGTAGCCAATGACAGGTCGACTTGGCCTTGTGTTTTGGATCATTGTCATGTGGAAATGCCCAAGTAAGTCCCATGCGCAGCTTCCTGGCTGATAAATGCAAATGTTCCTCCGGTATTTGAGAACATACTGCATTCATCTTGCCATCAATATTAACCGCTTCCCGACCGCCTCCTGTAGATATACGTCAACAGAATGGCACGGGCAGGCAAAAGGACGTACCTGTACGTCCCCTTTAATTTGCCTGCCCGGTCGGGAGCTCCGTGACCACGGCCGCGGGACCAGCGGACCCGATCGCCGCTGGTATCCCGCGATCGGGTTACGGAGCGGAAGAACGGGGAGAGGTCTATGTAAACAAACCTCTCCCCGCGCTTCCTACACTGACTGTCAGTGATCGGCGGTTCCCTGTCATCGGGAACGCCGATCAATGACGTCAGACGTACAGCCACGCCCCCCTACAGTAACCACAACACGTCACACTGACTCCTCCCCACCCCCTTGTGGTTAACCCCCTAACTACAACTGTCATTTACATAGGAATCAGTGCTATTTAAATAGCACTGATTTCTGTATAAATGACAAATGTCCCAAAAATGTGTCAAAAATGTCCGATGTGTCCGCCAAAATGTCGCAGTCACAATAAAAATCGCTGATCGCCGCCATTACTAATAAAAAAAAAAAAATATTAATAAAAATGCTATAAAACTATCCCCTATTTTGTAAACGCTATAACTTTTGCGCAAACTAATCAATAATCGCTAATTGCGATTTTTTTTACCAAAAATATGTAGAAGAATACGTATCGGCCTAAACTGAGGAAAAAAAATTTTTTTTTATATATTTTTTGGGGATATTTATTATAGCAAAAAGTAAAAAATATTGCATTTTTTTCAAAATTGTCGCTCTATTTTTGTTTATAGCGCAAAAAATAAAAACCGCAGGGGCGATCAAATACCACCAAAAGAAAGCTCTATTTGTGGGAAAAAAAGGACGCCAATTTTGTTTTGGAGCCACGTCGCATGACCGCGCAATTGTTAGTTAAAGCGACGCAGTGCCGAATTGCAAAAAGGGGCCTGGTCCTTTGGCTGCCAATTGGTCGGGGCTGAAGTGGTTAACCAAATTTCCTGTGCCTTTGTAGCTCACACATCCCCAAAACATCAGGAATCCACCTCCGTACCTTTCATCATAGACCTTGTTGACTCCTCTCCAAATGTAGTGTTTATGGTTGTGGCCAAAAAAATAAATTTTGGTCTCATCACTCCAAATTACTTTGTGTCAGAAGGTTTGAGGCGTGTCTCTGTGCTGTTTGGCATATTGTAAGCGGGATACTTTGTGGCATTTGTGTAGTAATGGCTTTCTTCTGGCGACTCGACCATGCAGCCCATCTTTCTTAATAAGTGCCTCCTTATTGTCCATCTTGAAACGGCCACACCACATGTTTCCAGAGAGTCCTGTATTTCACCTGAAGTTATTTGTGGGTTTTTCTTTGCATCTCAAACTATTTTCCTGGCAGTTGTGGCTGAAATTTTAGTTGGTCTACCTGACCGTGGTTTGGTTTCAACAGAACCCCCCATTGTCCACTTCTTGATTAGAGTTTGAACACTGCTGATTGACATTCTCAATTCCTTGGATATCGGTTTATACGCCTTTCCTGTTTTATACAGTTCAACTACCTTTTCCCGCAGATCCTTTGACAATTCTTTTGCTTTCCCCATGACTCAAACATCAGTGCAGCAATGATGCAAGGGTCTGTCAGGAGTCCAGAAAGCATTGACCTTTTGTACACATTCACTAAATTACAAGCAAGCAGATCACAGGCGAGGATGGTTACCTTTAACCACTTCACCCCCTGGAAGATTTGGCTGCTCAATGACCAGTCCTTTTTTTGCGATATGTCACTGTGTCGCTTTAACTAACAAATTGCGCGGTTGTGCGATGCTGCACCCAAACAAAATTGGCATCCTCCCCGAAATAGAGCTTTTTGGTGGTATTTGATCACCTCTGCTATAAACAAAAGACAACGTCAATTTTGATGGGTGTGTGAATATATATATATATATATATTCTCACACACACACAAATATATATATATATTAGGGGATGGATTTATAGCATTTTAGTAGTAACAGCGGTGATCAGTGATTTTTATGTGATATTGCGACGGACACTTGACACATTTTTGGGACCAGTGACAATTATACAGCGATCAATGCTATAAAAATGCACCGATTACTGTATAAATGTCACTGGTAGGGAAGGGGTTAACACTAGGGGGCGATCAAGGGGTTAATTGTGTTCCCTAGTGTGTGTTCTAACTGTGGGGGGGGGATGGGACTGATTGGAGACAGATCAGTGTTCATACATAGTATGAACACACGATCGGTCTCCTCTCCCCTGAGAGAATCTGCTCCAGCGGCGAGCCACTGGCGCGCTTCCCCCAGTGTCCAAAGACGCAGCAACATAAGGCAACGTCATTTTGCCCAGGGGAGCAAACCTGCTGCAGTACAACTGCGGTGGCTGGTCAGGAAGGGGTTAATAGCCATTCAAACCCCTTTGTGTCAACTGTAAACGTTTGATCAGGGCCATTTGGGTAGTTTCTGTTGTGATTATGATTTAAAAAGAGTAAACACAGTTGATTGATAATAAATGGCTTCAGCCAAACACTAACCTTGAGTGAAAGAAAAGTTCGTGTCATTCACATTCTCTGAAAAATGGCCAAGAAATCATAAATTCTGCCAGGGTATGTAAACTTATGAGCACAACTTGATATGCGCTTTGTTAACCATTAAAGTAGAACTATAGGGAGAACTATTGCGCCCCCCCATTTTGGATAGAGCAAGGGAGGGTCACACAAAGCCTCTTTTTTGGCACTCGACTCCCTCCCCAACAGCAGAGCAGGGAAGTGTCAGTGAGACACTAATGCATTTCAATTTCAGAGTTCCCCATGCTGCAACTGCACTGAGGGGGGGAGGCACTGCACCCCCACACATTGTAAAAGATGGGAAACCTTGTTTGGTTCTCTAACTTGGCTGTAGCTGCGATCGTCAGCTTTTGTGATGGGGAAGAGATTGGGTGCAGTTCTGCTGGGGGGGGCGCTGCTAAAGCCAATCACAGTCCTGCTAGCCCCGCCCACTATCTGGAGGAAGATGACTCACTTGGTTTCCACTACCAATCTCAGAAAGAAGGGATTTCACTGCGATTGAGAAAGCCACAATCAGGTGACAGTTTGTGGAATTACTGTTGAGCTTCCGGGAACTGTTGAAATTATTCCTGAACATTTGCGTCACTACTAAACACCTACACTCTGTCCCTTTAAGCCACAGCCAGTATTCAGCGCAATGAAAATTACACCTAACTTTCCTTAGCTGCGGGGGCCCAACTTATGACCCTGCACACAGGTCCACTGCTTTCAGAAAATGCCCCTGACCTGAGGACATCATTGCGCATCCATTCTATATGCTTGTATTTGCCACCACAGCGTTGGGGCCAGATGAGCAGGGGGGGGGGGGGGGGGGGGGGGGTTCAGTGTTTGGACAGAAGAGTTTGGGGGGAGGCAGGGGGAACAGAGGTGAGACAGAAGAGTATGGGGGGTACGGCAGGGGGAACAGAGGTGAGTAAGGGGGGGTACGGCAGGGGGAACAGAGGTGAGACAGAAGAGTATGGGGGGTACGGCAGGGGGAACAGAGGTGAGACAGAAGAGTATGGGGGGTACGGCGGTAAGGCAGAGGAGCAAGGGGGGGGTACGGCGGTAAGGCAGAGGAGCAAGGGGGGGGTACGGCGGTAAGGCAGAGGAGCAAGGGGGGGTACGGCGGTAAGGCAGAGGAGCAAGGGGGGGTACGGCGGTAAGGCAGAGGAGCAAGGGGGGGGTACGGCGGTAAGGCAGAGGAGCAAGGGGGGGGTACGGCGGTAAGGCAGAGGAGCAAGGGGGGGTACGGCGGTAAGGCAGAGGAGCAAGGGGGGGTACGGCGGTAAGGCAGAGGAGCAAGGGGGGGTACGGCGGTAAGGCAGAGGAGCAAGGGGGGGTACGGCGGTAAGGCAGAGGAGCAATGGGGGGGGGGTACAGCGGTAAGGCAGAGGAGCAAGGGGGGGTACGGCGGTAAGGCAGAGGAGCAAGGGGGGGTACAGTGATCTGAGGTGTGAAGGTGCATGAATTGGGGCTGATCTGAGGTGTGGAGTTGCAGGAATTGGGATTGATCTGAAGCGTGAGAGTGTAGGATGTTAATTTCTCACTACTTAAGTAGTTTAGAGCATTTAATTTATAGAAAATCTGCACGCTCAATTTCTTTGAAAACATTTTTCAGCACACTGTATACAAAAGGTTGCCTACCCCTGCTATAGCCAAAACAGGAAGTGAGGAAATCCCTGCAAAATAAGGGAATTCCTTGGGGACCCCTTGGTCACCAGAACTAGTGTCCCCATTAAAGATTTACCCTCCATTACTTTTCTGGGACAAATCTGGGATTTTTTTTTTACTTTCAAAGATAATGGTAAACAGGACAAAATAGAGAGGTTGAAGATCCCTAATGGGGGCACAGACATCAATACAAACTGACAGGGGGGGGTTCTAATGCTTCTCCACTCTAAAACAAAAAGGTTTTGCCTTTAGTTATACTTTGTACTACATTTGCGTGTGTATATATAGATATAAAATGTCATACCAGTGATTTTCCTCTTTTAATCTCTGCTAGCACAGACGAAATAACAAATTTCGGATCATCCTCGGAGTCCGTTGTAAACACAAGTGGTGAGAAAATCTGAAACGAATACACAAACACACTGAATGAATTTTCTTTTAATAACATGAACAAAGCAATCCAAAATATTTGGAACTGGAATTTTTTGCTTTAACCACTTAAAGTGGTTGTAATGCCATATTCCTATTACAAGGGATGTTTACATTCCTTGTAATAGGAATAAAAGTGATCAAAAAAATTTTTGGGGGGAAAAAAAGGGTCAAACTAAAATAAAGTAAAATGAACAATAAAATATATATATATTTTTTTAAAGCGCCCCTGTCCCCGTGTGCTCGCATGCAGAAGCGAACGCATACGTAAGTCCCGCCCACATATGAAAACGGTGTTCAAACCACACATGTGAGGTAGCGCTGCGAACGTTAGAGCGAGAACAATAATTTTGGTCCTAGACCTCCTCTGTAACTCAAAACATGTAACCAGTAAACAAAATTAAAGCCTACGGGGATTTTTAAGTAGCGAAGTTTGGCGCCATTTCACTTCATCTTTCATATTATGCAAAAACATTGGGCTAAACTTACAGTTTTGTTTTTTGTAAAGCACAAAACTTTTTTTCCAAATAAAACACGTTCGAAAAATTGCTGCGCAAGTACCGTGCTAGATAAAAAGTTGCAACGACCGCCATTGTATTCTCTAGGGTCTTTGCTAAAAAAACATATATAATATTTTGGGGTTCTATGTAATTTTCTAGCAAATAAATGATGATTTTTACATGTAGGAGAGAAATGTCAGAATTGTCCTGGGTGCTCCAGAACACCTGATGGTGCTCCCTGCATGTTGGGCCTCTGTATGTGGCTACGCTGTGTAAAAGTCTCACGCATGTGGTATCGCCGTACTCAGGAGTAATAGCAGAATGTGTTTTGGGGTGTAATTTGTGGTATGCATATGCTGTGTGTGAGAAATAACCTGCTAATATGACAATTTTGTGAGAAAAAAAAAAAAAAAAAGAAAAAAAATCTTGATATTGCAAAGAATTGTGGGAAAAAATGACAACTTCAAAAAACTCACCATGCCTCTTTCTAAATACCTTGGAATGTCTTCTTTCCAAAAAGGGGTCATTTGGGGGGTATTTGTACTTTTATGGCATGTTAGGGTCTCAAGAAATGAGATAGGCCGTCAGTACTTCAGGTGTGATCAATTCTCAGATATTGGCACCATAGCTTGTGGACTCTATAAAGCTGGCCATACACGGGTCGAATTTCGAAAGATCTTTCTTTCGAAAATCTTATCCAAGAATTTTCGTATGAATTTCGCACCATTAGTGGGCTGCAGCAACGGCCGATTTTCGTGCGGCCATCGAATTTAAAAAATCCAACATGTTGGAAATTTTTTTTTAAAAACGAACGATTTTCGAACCAATGATGGGAGAATCGTGCGAGAAATGTAATCGAAAAAGAAATGCGCATGTGCAAGAAAAGAAGATTCCCGGAAAGAAAAGAAGATTCCCAGACAAGAAAATTCTTTTCTGTAGGAACATGAGGTGAAATTGAAGGTTTGGTTAGTCGAATTTCGAAATCAATGGTGGCACCATCGAATCACAAAATGCACGAATTTTCAGTGTTGTATGAATGAGTAATTGTCATTCAAAGTGTGAGAGCACCGAAAGCTGAAAATTGGTCTGGTTATTAAGGGTGTTTAAGTGCCCAATGGTCAAGTGGTTAAAGTGGTTGTAAACCCTTACAGACCACTTTTACCTACAGGTAAGGCTAGATTAAGGCTTACCTGTAGGTGCAAGAAATATCTCCTAAACCTACACGGTTTAGGAGATATTTGCAAAAGACAGGCACCGATGTCTACTGAGCATGCCATTTCTAACGGCGTTATTGACGGCTCCCGTGCGCATGCGCGACGGCCAATCACAGCGCCAGAGCCGCGATACCCGGAAGGAAGATGGACGCTTTGTGGAAGAGGGGGACCAGGCCTATTTTTTTTAAACTTGTTGTTTACGAGTTAAAATTAGATTTTTCTTTGCTAGAAAATTACTTAGAACTCCCAAAGTATATATTTTTTCCCCAGACACCCACGCTGCAATACTTTATGTCACATTGTGAAAGATTATGTTACGCCGAGTAAATTGATACCAAATTACTCGCTTCAAAATCGCGCCTGCTCGTGGAACAGCGACAAACTGTGACCCTTAAAAATCTCTAGGGTTGCACTGATACCAAGTACTGCTCCAAAACCTCCTCCTCGTCCCCAAGTCCCGGTACAAATCAAGGGGAGAACGAAGATTTGCAGTCCAAGGACCACGGCTATGAACGCTCTACCTACGAACATCCGCTTAGAAAAAGACCATCGGGCCTTCAGGCAAAAAACTCAAGACCCACCTCTTCTCAGAAGGAATTAACGCAGGTCGGATCAAGCGCCTCGAGGCGATTCAGTTCGCAGTTGCAGCGCTATACAAATCATTCATTGGTACTTTTTTTTTTTTTTTTTTTTTTTTATGTCATGCGACAGTGGCAGCAATATGCAGCACTGATTACGTGGACTGTATCAGTAATTTTTTTTACAATTTTTATTTTGGGGGGCTTTGGCGGGATATCAGGGGTCTTAACAGACCTCTGATCAACATGGGGTCAAGGTGCTTTGGGGGGGGGGGGGGGTCCTTTCCTGACCTGCATGCTCAGATAAGTGACTGGTATGGATCTTAGGGGGGGACCCTTACACTTTTTTTTGTTGGCGTGGTTCCCCTTAAAATCCATACCAGACCAAAGGGTCTGGTATTGTCTTGGTGAGGGAGGTGGGGAACCCCACGCCAGTTTTTTTTTTCCCCCATTTTGGCGAGGGTTCCGTTTCAAGATCCTCAGCCCACAAGCCGCACCCCAAGTCGGATCATCAGACTTCTGGTGCGCCTTCAAATCAATGGGCTCCCATAGGGAACCACTGATTTTTAATAGGGGCAGAGAAACGCTGCTAAAAGCGCATTAACACCAATGCAAAAAGCTACTAAAGGAAAGTTTTTACAGCCGCTTTTTCATGGCATTTGTAGTGGCTTTGCAGCTCGTTTTTTTCTAAAGCCCTGCGTGCATGAGGAGGACTGCTGCACACAGGTTTTTTTTAATCTTAATGCATTAAAAGGGTATTGTAAAGTCAGGTTTTTTTTTATCTTAATGCATTAAAGCAGAGGGCCACCCTAAAATAAATTAAATAAAAATTACATTAAAAAAATGTCCCTAAAAAATAAAATTTGAAAAAAAATTAAAATATGATTTTTTTTTTTTTTTTTTTAAATCACCAGAAATGGCTGTTGCTAGGCAGATCGTCCTAATCTGCCACTTCCTACACTGCAGTGTTAGTCTTCTCCTTGCATTGTCTTCTGGGGAATGGGGCGAACAGAACACAGCCGGCCATTCACAAAGCGCTGCGCGACTCACGCATGTGCAGTAGGAAGCAGACAGTGAAGCCGCAAGGCTCCACTGCCCATTTCCCTTAGGGCAAATGGTGGCGCCGGGACCCGAGTCGGCCTCGTGCGGCCGACATCGCAGGCGCCCTGGACAGGCAAGCGTGCTCATTAAAAGTCAGCAGCTACAGTGTTTGTAGCTGCTGACTTTTAAAAAAAAAAAAAAAAAAAAAAAATTTCAGCTGGCCCACCACTTTAAGATAAAGCCTTCTGTGTGCAGCAGCCCCCCCTAATACTTACCTGAGGTCCCTCTCGGTCCACGAGTGTTTCAGCCGTCCGAGATTCTCCTCCTGATTGGCTGAAACACAGCAGCGGACGCCATTGGCACACGCTGCTGTCAACAGAATGCCAATAACACAATTTTCGGACGGAATTGTGGTGCATGTCTATAGGAAACCTATTGGAACACATAGCGGCCGTGCCGGAACACATTGCACATGCGCAGCAAGCACATTTTCTTGGTAACATCACTTGTTACCAAAAATATAATGGGTCCCTTAATCTGAAGTAACACCGGTACCAAGTGGTTAAGGCTGGGATCACATAGATGCGAGTTTCCACACAGAAGAGCATGACCGGCTCTTAAAGCGGTTCTGCACACATTTCATTTAGTAAATCTCTTTGCCTTCCAAATCAGGCAAAGAGAACTAAATGAAATGCGTGTTTTTTTTTTTTTTCCACTTACCTTGATAATCGCTGACTTCCTGTCCTCTGTCTCTGCGGCGGTGGGCGGGGTCTGTGCGGGGATCCTCGTCACGCCGCACTGTCTCCTGGGATCTGGTGTCATTGATCCCAGGAGTCTGTGCGGGCATCTTCCGAAATCTCGCGAGATTTTGGACACATCTTCCGAAATCTCGCGAGATTTCGGCAGATGTGCCGACATCTCGCGAGATTTCGGAGACCGTGAGCTGCGCTTTGCCGTTACTGCGCACCTGCGAGCTCGGCGCAGTAACGGCGGTGCATGCTGGGCCATCTAAAGTGCCTGTGGGGTTTCACATGCCCACAGGCAAGATGGCCCCCCAGCAGAAAAGCATGATATAAATAATTTTATTGCAGGAAAACCGGCTGCGATCGACATGGAAGATGGAACACGTGAGTCCCCCAATTTACCTCATAATCCTTGGCATATTCCCCAAAAAAAAAAAAAAACACAGTGCAGAACCGCTTTAATGGAGTACGCACAGCTCCGGGGCAGCAGTGGTCTGCATTTAAAGGGCCCTGTGCATCTTCTGGTCAGATTCAGGTTCAAATTCAGGCACAAACTCAGACAGGATTCACATCTGAATCTGTGAACAGGGATGCACCAGACTCCATGCTGTGAGCTGCGGCTGCATGTCTGAACAGAGCCTGACTCCTGGAAAGCGATGCAGCAGCTTTATTGAATTCCCTCCAAAAAGGCATTTTCCCGGATTGCAATGATCCACATACAAAAGCAATCATTAGTGTAAGTCTGAATACTAAACATTACTGGTGTATATAAATAGGAAGCGGTGTGTGTTACACAGTGTGACTACAGGGGCAGCTATAACATGCATACGACAGAAGTGAGGGCAGTGCAGAGACGGGAACAATGGCAGACATGGTGGATATCAGGAGCATGAAGAAGTTACTTACCAGACAATTATAGTGAGCGAGGATAGTCTTGTCAGTGGTGTTCTGCAGACCTCCCAGCTCTCCTCCACCTATCTGCCCACAGAAAGCACACACCTTGTGTGGAGATTTCACCATGATGAAGAGAACACAGCAACAATAATACCGAGCACAGCACTGAGCACGGCTTCTTCTGGCGCCAACCGGAAGTTCCCGCCCCCTTTACTTTCAGTTTCGTTCCAGATTTAAAATATGTGATAACGACTCCACTGTGTCCCCTCAGGCTGTGAGGAGGCTTGTATAATAATGTGCCTGTCCAGGTGTGATCAGTGTGTTCAGATGCAGCAGAAACACTCAATTTTCTGGGGTCATTTTTGCAGGCAGACCTGATCAGAAGCTGCATAAAAGTGGGCAGGCAGAAGTAAACAAACGTGTCCATACCAGCACCCATAAATGCTGCGCCAGCGCCTCTGACATAGGATCACCAGTGTCCAGGTGCCCTAGGCAGCTGCCTAGTTTGCCTAGTGGTAATGCCGGTGTTCTGTCGAGAAGTACCCTCTATCGAAAAATGCTGGGACGGAACTGCACGTGCGCAGAACGGATCCGGAATTTTTATCGCTGAACAAACAAATCTGGTAAAGAAACCTTTATGTAATATAGAAAAATCTGCCCCTTCAATTGACTAAACACGCCCCGCAGCGTTCAAAATGAATCGCAGATAAAGATTTATTTCCTAGTGTCCTGTTCCATTTTTCCTAATGTAAACACAATAGATGTGAGGTAGCCTGATTTAATCGGATTGCCCGTCAGGGACGTACTAGGCTATGTTGCCAAGCTACCAGATTGAAATTTACTGACATGACACCCACAATTTACTGGAACAGACAAGTTTTTACTGGCATTTCCAAAAGTTACAAAATGACAGTTTTAGGTGCAATTTTAACCACTTGCTTACGGGGCACTTAACCACTTCAGCCCCGGACCAATTTGCAGCCAAAGGACCAGGCCCCTTTTTGCAATTCGGCACTGCGTCGCTTTAACTGACAATTGCGCAGTCGTGCGACGTGGCTCCCAAACAAAATTGGCGTCCTTTTTTCCCCACAAATAGAGCTTTCTTTTGGTGGTATTTGATCGCCACTGCGGTTTTTATTTTTTGTACTATAAACAAAAATAGAGCGACAATTTTGAAAAAAAAGCTATATTTTTTACTTTTTGCTATAATAAATATCCCCAAAAATATATAAAAAAATTTTTTTTTTCTCAGTTTAGGCCGATACGTATTCTTTTACATATTTTTGGTAAAAAAAAAATCGCAATTAGCGATTATTGATTGGTTTGCACAAAAGTTATAGCGTTTACAAAATAGGGGATAGTTTTATAGCATTTTTATTAATATATTTTTTTTACTAGTAATGGCGGCGATCAGCGATTTTTTATTGTGACTGCGACATTATGGCGGACACATCGGACATTTTTGACACATTTTTGGGATCATTGTCATTTATACAGCAATCAATGCTATTTAAATGCATTGATTCCTGTATAAATGACACTGGCAGTGAAAGAGTTAACCACTAGGGGGCGGGGAGGGGTTATGGTGTGTGACGTGTGTTTTTTTTTTACATTAGGGGGCGGGGGCTGACGTCTGACATCATTGATCAGCTTTCCCGATGACAGGGAACAGCCGATCAATGACAGGCAGTGTAGGAAGCGCGGGGAGAGGTTTGTTTACACTGACCTCTCCCCGTTCTTCAGCTCTGTGACCCGATCGCAGGACACCATCGGCAACCTGGTGCTGGTCCCGCGGACGTGGTCACGGAGCTCCCGACCGGGTTGCGAGCGCGCCGCCGGTGGCGCGCGCGACCCACGGCTGGGCTCTTAAAGGACCACGTACCTATACGTGGTTTTGCCTAGCCATGCCATTCTGCCGACGTATATCGGCGTGAGACGGTCGGGAAGCGGTTAAACACCCTTCCTGCCCAGACCAATTTCTAGCTTTCGGTGCTCTCACACTTTAGGCCCGTACACACGATCGGACTTTTTGACAACCAACATGCAAATTAGCTGTTTTGGACCAACATCCGACCGTGTGTACGATCCATCGGACTTTTGTTGGCTGTGCGAACGGACCAACTTTCTGCCAACAAAAGTCCGATGGACCAAAGTCCGACCATGTGTACACAAAACCAACGGACTTTTGTACAAACCAATGCAGAACCAATGCAAAAGATCAGACAACAATACAGAAGTTGACCAAAGGTGGCGGTAAAGAGCAGAAAAACCAAGGGATTTGGTGAAAGTTGGCTGAAAAAGTCCTGCCGTGTGTATGCAATACCAACTTGGGGCCAACGCCCTTTGGACAAAAATCCACGGGAAAGTTGGTCCACGGTCCGATCGTGTGTATGAGGCTTTAGAATGACAATTACTCAGTCATGCAACACTGTACACAAATACATTTTTTGTAATTTTTTTCCCACAAATAGAGCTTTCTTTTGGTGGTATTTGATTACCTCTGGGTTTTTTATTTTTTGCGCTATAAATGAAAAAAGACAGAAAATTTAAAAAAAAGAATTTTTCTTTGTTTCTGTGATAAAATTTTGCAAATTATTAATGTTTCTTCATAAATTTTGGCCACAATTTATACTGCTACATATCTTTGGTAAAAATAACCCAAATTAGTGGATATTATTTGGTCTTTGTGAAAGTTAGAGTCTACAAACTGTGGTGCGAATCATACAAAATTTATCACATCTGATGTACTGGTGATCTATCTCATTTCTTGTGAGACAGAGAAGCCAAGGACACTCATAACATATGCCGATTGGTTCATAGTAAAGCTTTACTTGCTTTGCTGTCTGATAAGCATTTAGTGATCTAGGGTGTCGGGCACTTTGTGTCACCATTATACATGCAAGTCACCGAGGTGCACTATCTGAATCACGTCTGGATGTGTGGAGTACCATCTTCATCTCCTTTGCTGCTAGAGGACTTCTAATTTTGTCTTTTGAGCAAATGCTTTCATTTTAAGAACTTGATTACATGACCTTTTTTGAATACTTTTATTATATTCATGTGTTGCATGTCTAATAGGATTTATACCCTTAAACATTGTGGACATTAAGGTACTGGAAGTGTGTTCAGTCTTTCCATTCGTTTTAATTGGCGCAGCTCTTTATTATTTATGTACTACTAGTGTGTGTATCCCACCTTGAGCAGCAGCCTTTAGATTTATCAGAAATCTGTAATTGGTTTAGTGCGGTTTTATTATTTTTTGTCTGTTGCAGAGTATTGGCAGCATGTTGCAGAGTATTGGCAGCGTATTGCAGAGTATTGGCAGCGTATTGCAGAGTATTGGCAGCGTATTGCAGAGTATTGGCAGGGTGTTGCAGAGTATTGGCAGGGTGTTGCAGAGTATTGGCAGGGTGTTGCAGAGTATTGGCAGGGTGTTGCAGAGTATTGGCAGGGTGTTGCAGAGTATTGCAGAGTATTGCAGTGCTGCCATCCGATCTCTCCCCTCCACTGTACAGATCTGTACACTGAAGGGAGAGAGGAACCGTTGTCATCTTGACGCCGGTTTGTTTACAAGTGATCGCTCCGTCATTTGACGGAGCAATCACATTGTAAACGGCCGACGGGTGCACCAAGATGGCCGCTGCTCCAGAGCTAGGCCGAAGCCGCGGCTGACGGGTGCACCAAGATGGCCGGAGCTAGGCCGAAGCCGCGGCCTTTCCTAAGGCCGAGGCCGCGGATCCCGGCGGGTAATTGCGGTAACGCCGCCCAAGTAATGGGAACGGCGTTACCGCGAGGGGTAGAGCAATAAGTTAGATTACTCGTTACCCTCTAAAGTAACACCGTTTACTTTAATTCCGTTAGTTACATCACTGCATACTACAGGAGACAGTCAGAGACTGCAGACATGATACAGGAAATGGTCAGAGACTGCAGAAATGGTACAGGAGATGGTCAGAGACTGCAGACATACTACAGGAGATGGTCAGAGACTGGAGAAATGGTATAGGAGATGGTCAGTGACTGCAGACATAGTACAGGAGATGGTCAGAGACTGGAGAAATGGTACAGGAGATGGTCAGTGACTGCAGACATACTACAGGAGATGGTCAGAGACTGCAGACATACTACAGGAGACAGTCAGACTGCAGACATGGTACAGGAGATGGTCAGAGACTGCAGACACACTACAGGAGATGGTCAGAGACTGGAGAAATGGTACAGGAGATGGTCAGAGACTTAAGACATACTACAGGAGATGGTCAGAGACTGCAGACATGATACAGGAGAGGGTCAGAGACTGCAGAAATAGTACAGGAGGTGGTCAGAGACTGCAGACATACTATAGAAGATGGTCAGAGATGAGAGAGAGACTCGTTTTCTGCTTCCCTACCCAGAGAACAATAACCGCTGGGCCCAAGAGCTGACAATGCAGGGAGACAGGGGCTGCAGCTGAGCCGGCACAGAAGAAAGGGTCACCACTACAAAGTAAGACCATGCTTGAGGTCCAATCAGTGGCTTTGCCTAGGCGGAGATGATGTCAGTCTCCTCCCCCTCAGGGATC
Source organism: Lithobates sylvaticus (assembly GCA_028564925.1). Taxonomy (NCBI): domain Eukaryota; kingdom Metazoa; phylum Chordata; class Amphibia; order Anura; family Ranidae; genus Lithobates; species Lithobates sylvaticus. The sequence goes on along the minus strand of CM053027.1, from coordinate 558,951,551 downwards.
AGATTGCATCATTGTAACAAATCATAACATCAGAGGCTGCAGCAGGGGGCTGATCTGTGTCAGACATTTGTGAATACAAACAAGACCAGTACAGGCACCAGAGAGGAGGAGACTCCATTACACTAACCCCTCCCCCTCCCTGGTGAGACACCTGCCCTCCCTCCAGTCATGAATGGCCAGGGGGAGGGTTGTGTTTAGGGTGGGCGGGGACAGGGAGGGGTGATGTGAATACACTATTGTCTGTGGGCAGTGTTTAGGGATGGGCGGGCCATAGTGCCCGCCCCCTCCCCTCACGCTGACCGGTTCCCATGGCCGAGGATTGGAAGGAGTGGGCGGAGCCTGATGGTGGTAAACAGAGGCTAGTTCCCAAACAGGTCCACTCCGTATGGTCACATGACTCCCTTTCCCACATCTTACACAGACTGAGAATAACGGTCAATCATTTAAAAAAAAAAAATCCCTGATCCGACATCGCGGGTGCCCTGGGAGGGTAAGTGTACTTATTAAAAGTCAGCAGCAATATATTTTTTCGGCTTAAACATCCCTTTAAGCATTATTAAAATCACTGCTCCCGAAAAAAAAATCTTTTGCATTGATACATGTCCCCTGGGGCAGGACCCGGGTCCCCATACACTTTTTATGACAATAACTTGCATATTAGCCTTTAAAATTAGCACTTTTGATTTTTCACGTTCGAGTCTCATAGACTTTAACGGTGTTCGCAAGTTGGCAAAAATTTTTTGTCTGTTCGCATGTTCTGCCACGAACCGAGCCGGGGGGTGTTCGGCTCATCCCTACTCAGCAGCTGTTTACACATCTGGACGCAGGCAAAAAAAAAAAAAAAAAATAGCAACTAAGTGTGGACGGTCTCTGCATGTTCTTATATAGGCAGACGAGACGTGGTCAACGGTGAGAGAGTCACCACCCCGTGACCCCGCCCCATTATGACGTCCAGCATGCCCCGAACGGGGGGGGTTGGGGGGGCCAAACCATAAGGGCAGGAGAGTCCCTGGGCGACATACCCCCGTGCCACGAAGTCGCTGCGCCGAGCCAGAAGTGAGATGTACATACCCTGTCCGCTTTCGAGACCCAGCGCGATGGACGACTGGAAACACATTCTCGAGGGCAGGGTACTGTCATTTCTTTATTCTGTAAAGTCTGCTTGAATATAGATTGGAGATCGACTTGGAGCGATTCCATCTGATTTTCTATGGGTACAAGTCGCTTCTAGAATCGGAATGAATAGTATAAGGAACCTTTTTTTGAAGTCGGAGCGACTGCAGTAGTGTAACATTAAAACGGATCCATTCACTTACATAGATTTTTTTCATTTAGCGCGACTTGAGCGACTTGGGGGCGACTTGAAGTCCCGGATCCAAAGTTGCCCCTGTGTGACTCTCAACCTACAGATCTTGTCTATAAATGTTCCCTTTCCTGAGAATTGAGGATAACATTGATAGCATAATCTGTCCTAGCACTTATTCCAGGGGGAGAATAGTGATAGTACATTGACCCGGGCCCCTAAGTCCACAGGGGCCTTTCTTGCATGTTAGGATCTTGCCACAAATGTGTAGGTTCGTCACCCCCTTGAATTATTTACCCCCTCCTGTATTTGGACTTGCGGATCCTTTACTTTCTGAAATTACTTTCTGATTACAAACTCTTGTAAACAGCTTTTGAACCAATCGAATATTTAATGCAGAACTTCCAAGCAAAGCCAGTTCATGGATTTAGGATGGAATAGTGTAGTCGGCTCATCCCTACTCAGCAGTGTTTACACATCTGGACGCAAGAAGAGAAGGCACTAGTGGTTCCCCCAGAAGATAAAATAAAAGGGCAATCTGAATCTGGACGCAGGAGCACTAGTGTGGACACCATAACAACCTTTTTAGGGTGTCCCACACAGGTGCTCCAGTGGATACTAGGGGTCTCTCCATGCGTGTAACTTTACCAAAAAAGGTAATGCCGCAAACACACGATCGGAATTCTCATCGGAAAAAACTCTGACGGTTTTTCCACTGGAATTACGCTCAAGCTGTGTTGCCTACACACGATCACAACAAATTCCGACGGTCAATAACACAGCGGCATAAAACACGTTCGACAGCACTATAAAAGGGAAGTTTAATGCTTCCGAGCATGCGTCGAATTGTTTCCGAGCATGCGTCGGAATTTTGCCTGTCGGAATTGCATACACACGATCGGAAAATCCGATAGAAAGGTTTTCCGTCGGAAAAACTGAGAACAGGTTCTCAATTCAAAGTCCGTCAGAAATTCCGACAGAAAAAGACCGTTGGGCATACACACGGTCGGAAAATCCGATGAAAAGCTCCCATCGGACTGTTTCCATTGGAAATTCCGACCGTTTGTACGCCGCATAAGTATTCCAGCTTTAAGGGAAAAAATCATGTCTTCAGCTTGGAACTCTGCCAAAACAGACAATTGTACGACACTTCCAAGCAATGTTTCATATTCCTATTTCTTGCCTCAAATATCTGTGTGTTAAGTATACTTTTGGATTCACATAGGAGAGCAAAGAATCGGAACATATGAAGACACCAGGAACCCCACACCTCCTAAAGAAGGGGAAATCCCCACACACCATGAAGAAGATGTGGATTCGGAGGTTCAGGAAGTGGTGGGTGATGTGGGCGAAATGGTGACCACAACAGGTCAGTGTCTGAGACCACAGCTTCAGGTAATAGATGTATGCCTGCATATTTATAATACATGGTGTGTTTTTTAATTTTAGGTGATGTGGATGTTGTGGAAGAAGAAACTAATTGCACCAGTGCAAGTGCACAAGTCCTCATCGGGGAGATAATGGTGTGCAATCGGGAATTAGAGAAGGTCAAGGAAAACATCAATGATGTACAACAAAAAATTAAGAACATCATTGATGTTTTAGGCAGAATCTAAAACACACAAAAACTGTACAGTTTTGTCGTTGAATTTGTTATTTTAAATCAAGTTTTAAAGTAATTTGAAAGCCAAATTTTGAAGATACACACAGTGTGTCAACCAGTGGCGGCCCGTCCATAGGGGGCGCTCGGGCGCGGCCCCCCCTTCCCCCGAGCTGTTAAAAAAAAAAAGTCACCTTAATTGTGACCAGGGCCGGACATGCGGCAGTCTATGGGAAGCTTCCCAGCCTGCAATCGGCTGATTGCAGGCTGGGAAGCTGATTTGCCTGTGTTTAGGGCATGCACAGGGCACAAGCTGTGCGCCAGTACACACTCCCTCTCTACTGGGATTCCTCAGTCTGTCTATAGTAGTGGCTAGGATTGGCGCGGAGGGGACCGGAGGAGAGGACAGTCACACACAGCTGTAATATAAGCTTCCTCGGCACTCGTTCTCCTGCTCTTTCCTTCCCCCCTCTCCATCCTGTCTGCTGCCGCGGAGTATCTAGATGGAGAGCGGGGGAAGGAAAGAGCAGGAGAACGAGTGCCGAGGAAGCTTATGTTACAGCTGTGTGTGGCTGTCCTCCTTCTGGATCGTATGATGAGCTTCTCAGTGCTGCCGACTCCTGAGCGTCATGTCATTATTGAGTCCCACTGTATAACTAGACAGGGACAGGAGTTCAGCGCTGGAGGGGGGGGGAGGAGAATGGGGGGACCAGAGCAGCATGGGGGGAGCATAATGGGGGACCAGAGCAGCATGGGGGGAAAGATGTGCATAATGGGGGACCAGAGCAGCAAGGGGGAGAGATGAGCATAATGGGGGACCAGAGCAGCATGGGGGGAGAAGAGCATAGGGGGACCAGAGCAGCATGGGGGGGGAGAATCATGGGGGGACCAGAGCAGCATGGGGGGAGAGGAGCATGGGGGGGACCAGAGCAGCATGGGGGGGGGGGGGGGGAGAGATGAGAATATGGGGGACCAGAGCAGCATGGGGGAGAGATGAGCATAATGGGGGACCAGAGCAGCATGGGAGGGGAGAGGAGCATGGGGGAAGGTACGTTTAGGAGATTAAGTTCAGGGGATTTCTAATACCCGGAACGGTAAAGCAGCTATCCGATGTGTCAGAGTGGGTGATCGTGGGACTCCAGGTTAGCGGGACTGGGTGCGATGGGAAGGGGTCCAGTGTAAGTTCACCTTACAGATTTTTCTATAAAGGTGAACTTACCCTTTAATTGAACAAAGTGAAGTTAGAAGCTGATTAGTTTATATGCAGAGCTGCAGCAGATTTTTCACTCGCCAGTTTTAGTAAATGAACCCCTATGCATGTCTCTATGTAATGAAGCAGCTCGACCCTGGTCCCAAACAACAACAGAGGCACTGGCTATCTTAGGGGTTAAGGATGAGGCTATAGGGGGAAGAGAGAACCAGCATGTGACACAGACCAGCCAATGAAATACTGTTTTTATGGCGCCAGAAAATCCATCTGTTGGTGGTCTTCCCTGGGTGGTGTCATAAAAACAGTACTTGGGGAAAGATGTCTGTCAGCCAAGGGATGGTCCACAGGGAGAGATTTTTGTCAGCCAAGGAGGGGGGGCTGGGGAAGGGGCATGGAACATGTTGGTTGAAATAAACTATCTGTGTATGGCCAGCTGTTGAGTCACTATCCCAGAACAAATATGCATATCTGGACAAAACTCTCACAACCACATTAAGCACATGAATCATACATTTTAATCAGCTTTGTTGCAGACAGATTGAAGCAAACTGCCCATTTACGCTCCTCGGACGTGACACATTTCACTCTATGCCGGGGCTCAATTAAAAAGTCAAGGTTGGGAAGGCGGGGGGGGGGGGGGGGGGGGTTTATACATAGACTTCAATAACAGCAATAAACTTCTTAAAGCTACAGAATGCATTTAATTAATATTTCTATTAATTGAAAGAAAGACCCGATGCACAGAAAATAAAAAACAGCATTTTAGCTTGCATATGATTGGATAAAAAAATCAGCAGAGCTTCCCCTCATTTCAGATCTACCACTCAGATTTTCAAGTGCACTTTCAGTGCAATTTCAAGTGCACTTTGCACTTGTAGTGCAAAGTGGATTTGCCTTTCGTAAATAACCCCCTATGTTCCCAATCATTTTTATTTATAATGAACAACTTTCAAAATCAGCCAAAATATTTTATTTATTTTGCTTCAGTATACACCATCTAACAGTTCAACCTTAATAAAACCAAAATATATACAGCCCTTACAAATATAACACATTTTAAAATATAATTGCACAATGCAGTATAGCTATATTATGAAATAGTTTGATTAATTTTTTCCTAGGGCCTTTGACAAAAATAAAGTTACCTGTGCAAAATCTTTTTTTGTCCTATGACACCAATCCAGTCAAAATTTGTAATGCTCATTGTCCTCTGCAGAGATCTATGTTCCTGCTGCACTTGGCATTTTCTAATCATAGTGCATTTCCATACAGCTCTGCCGCATGTAAAAACTCCCACTGTACTCAGAAATTCAGATACAATATAGTTTATGCAGGCTTTTTCAGAATAGGAAAACTTCCCATACTATCAAACAGAGGATAGTATGTCCCCCCCCCCAAAAAAAAGGCTCATGCCAGACAGAAAGGGAATATTCTCTATTCTCCTTTATAACGTGTTGCAATTAATACATGTAAGCCAAGTCAGCAAGGTGTTCATACCGTGCTACTAAGCAACCAAAAACCTTTGGTGCAACTAAGCTCCTAAAAACAGTGCAAACAGCAGCTTTACCTATAGTAACCCTTAGGCCCCTTTCACACTGGGGCGGTTTTCAGGCGGTACAGCGCTAAAAATAGCGCCTGTTCACCGCCTGAAAAAACGGCCCCATTCACTCCAGTGTGTGAAAGCCGGCGGGCTTTCACACTGGAGCGGTGCGCTAGCAGGACGGTGAAAAAAGTCCTGCTAGCAGCATCTTTGGAGCGGTATAGGAGCGGTGTATTCACCGCTCCTACCCATTGATTTCAATGGGACACCGTGGTAACACCGCGGCAATACCGCGGCAATACCGCCCCTCGAGCGGCCGAATACCGTGGCTTAAACGACGGTAAAGCAGCGCTAAATATAGCGCTGCTTTACTGTCGTCGCGGCTCCCGCCCCAGTGTGAAAGGGGCCTTAGCAGCAAACCAATTTCGGTTAGCTCAAATTAGTTAGAGGAGATTGAGCAATAGAGAAGTTAATGTAATTGTCTCTTTCCTTTGTTTAATGGACCCAATATAGTACCATTATATGAAAAGGACTTAATGCAAACTTTCATTCAATGCATTCTCATTGAGTTTTCTTGGTCCTTGTGAAAATTCGTTTTTTTTTTTTTGTATAGAAACATCTATTTAGCCTTAAAATATAACTAAAGGCAAGACTTTTTTCTTAGTTTTGGATAGAGTACAGAAGGATTAGAACACCTGTCAGATTGGATTGCTGTCTGTGTCCCAGTTAGGGAGATTCACCCTCTCTATTTGTCCTGTTTATCATTATCATTAACCGCTTCCCGACCGCCTCATGTAGATATACGTCTACAGAATGGCACGGGCAGGCAAAAGCACGTACGGGTACGTCCCCTTTAATTTGCCTGCCCGGGGGGCGCGCGCGCGCCGCCAGCGGCGCGCTCGCGACCCGGTCGGGAGCTCCGTGACCACGGCCGCGGGACCAGCGGACCCGATCGCCGCTGGTATCCCGCGATCGGGTTACGGAGCTGAAGAACGGGGAGATGTCTATGTAAACAAACCTCTCCCCGCGCTTCCTACACTGACTCTCAGTGATCGGCGGTTCCCTGTCATCGGGAACGCCGATCAATGACGTCAGACGTACAGCCACGCCCCCCTACTGTAAAAAAAAACACAACACGTCACACTGACTCCTCCCCGCCCCCTAGTGGTTAACCCCTTCACTACAACTGTCATTTACATAGGAATCAGTGCTATTTAAATAGCATTGATTTCTGTATAAATGACAAATGTCCCAAAAATGTGTCAAAAATGTCCGATGTGTCCGCCATAATGTCGCAGTCACAATACAAATCGCTGATCGCCGCCATTACTAATAAAAAAAAAATATTAATAAAAATGCTATAAAACTATCCCCTATTTTGTAAACGCTATAACTTTTGCGCAAACTAATCAATAATCGCTAATTGCGATTTTTTTACCAAAAATATGTAGAAGAATACGTATCGGCCTAAACTGAGGAAAAAAAATGTTTTTTTTATATATTTTTTGGGGATATTTATTATAGCAAAAAGTAAAAAATATTGCATTTTTTTCAAAATTGTCGCTCTATTTTTGTTTATAGCGCAAAAAATAAAAACCGCAGGGGCGATCAAATACCACCAAAAGAAAGCTCTATTTGTGGGAAAAAAAAGGACGCCAATTTTGTTTGGGAGCCACGTCGCACGACCGCGCAATTGTCAGTTAAAGCGACGCAGTGCCGAATCGCAAAAAGGGGCCTGGTCCTTTGGCTGCCAATTGGTCCGGGGCTGAAGTGGTTAAAAAGTAAAAAGTAAAAAAAAAAATCCGAAATTTTGAGTTGTCCCCAGAAAAGTAATAGAGGGGAATACTTTCAATGGGGACCCTAGTTCTGGTCACCTGGGGGTCCCCAATGAATCCCCTAATTTGCAGGGATTTCCTCTCCCTTCCTGTTTGGCTAAGGCACAGAAAGTGAAGGTAAATCTCTGCAATGGGACACAGATGGTGAAATAAAAAAACAGACAGACAGGGATTTTAAGCCTCTCTTATGTCACGTACACACGGTTGAAATTTTCGATGGAAACAGTCCGATGGGAGCTTTTCATCGGATTTTCCGACCATGTGTATGCCCATCAGTCTTTTTCTGTCAAAATTTCCGACGGACTTTGTATTGAGAACATTCCGACGGAAAACCTTTCTATCGGATTTTCCGATTGTGTGTATGCAATTCCGACACGCAAAATTCCGACGCATGCTCAGAAACAATTTGACGCATGCTCTGAAGCATTAAACTTCCCTTTTATAGTGCCATCGAACGTGTTGTATGCCGCAGTGTTATTGACCGTCGGAATTTGGTGTGACCGTGTGTAGGCAAGACAGTTTGAGCAAAATTCCGTCGGAATTCCGACGGGAAAACCATCAGAGCTTTTTCCGACGAGAATTCCGACCGTGTGTGCGCGGCATTACTCTATGCAAAATGAAAAAAAGTTTTGCCTATAGTTCTACTTTAAGACTGGATTTTTCTTTATATGGTCAGGAATACAGAGCAGACAACAAAAACATACCTAAATACTATATGCATAGAAACACAAAATATATATTTTGACGACAACAATCTGTTCATATACAATATTACTGTTATCATCTTTAAGGCAGATATGTCAAAGTATATAATGTTCTGTATCTGTGGCAGCCAATTATCAGTATATGTCTCATACATTTGTGGCCTATGGCTTAGGAGGAAGAGTTTGTCCACCAAGTCTGTGGGAAGATGGATTTGTATATTGTTGTCATACACAGTCAGGGTTTCATATAGACATTGGATGCTGATCCAAAACCGATGATAAGACATTTAGAATAGACATTTGCGTGGACAACTTTTTATCTTCAGGAACTCTCCTCAGAAACTGAATTAGGTTTGTGGCAAAACCTGCATCTCCATCTTCGGGTTGCTGCTGCATTTGGAACTGTAACTTTTGCAGTTGAACCTTCAGAACCCGCAAATTTGTTTTCATAGTCTTTAACTGAATTTCTTCTAAAACCCTGTGTCTCCGAGAGGCATTCTCAGACAAAACCAGATCACTTTTGCTGCTTGCTGAAGGTGAAAATGGAGATGCTGCAGGAGATTCCATTTCCATTCTGTCTAGGTCGTCATCTTCAGTGCTTTGCTTTTTTCTGCTTCTCTCCGAAGATGATTCACACAATTCACTTTGTATATCATCATAGCCCTCACCTCTACAGCTTTCCGCTTTCCTGCTGCTCTGTGAACATGATTCACACAATTCACTTTGTATAATATCATGGTCCTCGCATCTAGAGCTTTCCTCTTTCCTGTTACTCTCTGATAATGATTCAGACAACTCACTTTGTTTACCATCATGGTCCTCACCTCTACATGGCTCCTCTTTCCTGCTGCTCTCTGAACAAGATTCACACAATTCACTTGGTAGATCATCATGGCCCTCACCTCTACAGCTTTCCTCTTTCCTGTTGCTTTCTAAAGATGATTGACACAATTCACTTTGCATACCATTGTGGTCTTCATCTCTAGAGCTTTCCTTTACATTGTTGTTTAAAGACAATAAAGATGTTTTGGACCATTCAGTTTCCACTTTATTATGGTCTTCATCTCTTGTATATTGCCCTACTTTGTTGCTCATTTGGGGTGATTCACGTGATTCAACTTCCATCCCATCAGGGTCCTCATCTCTGGTGATTTCTCCTTGGCCTTTCACTTCTGTACAAGAACCAGCACTATCTGAATCACTTTCATTGTATGTGTCCCTGCTAGTAGTCATGGAATTGTTCTTTGCCTGGACATCTGTGAAATAAATACACTTGACATTAATAGTTGTTTTTGTTAGATTTTGGATGCAAAGTAAAACCACCAAAACCTTTGTAACCGCTGTAATTCTGCCCCTTTCAGTCCAGAGAAGGGTATGCATGTAACACTTACTACACCACGTATACAGTGTATGTTTCTTATTCTACTGCTAGTCTTGCCTTCTGTCCCCAAGGATCACAGAACACCTACTCAGCTATCCCTTTCCTCCTGAGAAAGCTAGCACCTATACAAGGTTCTGCTGCAAAGAGATTGGTCATTGAAGAGCACGGAAGTAATGCCGTTACATATTGGTGCTTTCTCATAAGAGTATATTAATTTATATGTATGCATGTAAGTTTTTGTATATGTGTTGCTGGAAATATTTTTTCCTAAAAGTGGTTGTAAACCTTTGTTTTATTTTTTATTTTTATTAAAATAAACAGGCTTATACTTACCTGAGAGGAGCCCCGAATTCTCCTCTTCTTGGGTCCCCCACTGGTGCTCTAGGCTCCTCATCTCCCCCATGTGCCAGCATAGGAATCCGCTCCTAAGCCCTGCTCTGTGTGTCTATTAATATGCACAGCATGGTTCATGTCCCCCTCTGTCTGCTCATTTGATTTGATGGACAGCAGCACTGCACACAGGCACAGCACTGGATCAAGTGAGGATTTTTGTTACAGTAATGCAGGGAACCACTTTAAATGTTTTAATTACTGTATATACTTGAGTAAAAGCCGACCTGAATAAAAGGCCGAGGCACCTAATTTTAGTAAAAAAAATGGGAAAACTCATTGACTCGAGTATAAGCCTAGGGTGAGAAATGCACAGCTACTGTAAGTGTAAAACAGGGTCAACAATGCCCATTTGCAGCCTCACTGTGCCCATTTGCATGCCTCACTGTGCCCATTAGCAGCCATAGGTCCCCCGAACTTCAAACTTAGTAGTTAAGGGTTCCTAGATGTCCCCTAGCTGCAGCAAAAAAAAGGGGGGGGGCTGGGCCTAAAGGGTCCCAGAATGACATTGCTGCAGATGGACACAGTTGACCGACTTTGGGGCCCTGTCTAGCACTTGGTGCTAGAAACCCCATCTTTGGATATGTTGTAGTGATAGTTACACTTGGTTTGCACACCGAAGGTCATTCTCTCCTGCAGAAAAGTGCTTGACTCGAGTATAAGCCGAGGGGGGCACTTTCAGCACAAAAAAATGTGCTTATACTCGAGTATATACGGTATTTTACTCATTAATATCTTTTACACAAGATAAATGGTTTACCAAATCCAGAGTTATGAGGGCCAGAAGCTTAGGTTATGTGACTCTGTTTCTGTCCAGCTTAAGCCCCATACACACGCGCGGATTATCCGAGGACCAGGTCCGTCGGACCATGTCCGTCACACTTTGTCTGATGTTGGTTTTGCGTACACACGGTCAGACAAAGTTGTCGGAAAATCCGATCATTCTGAACGTGGTGACGTTTGTTGCCTACGACGGGACTACGTAGAGGCTAGTAGCCAATAGCTTTGGTCTTGTAATGTGATCTGAGCATGCGTAGCACTTTGTCCGGTCGGACAACCGTACACACGATCGGATTTGGTGTGATCGGACCGTGTTGTCGGCAAATCTTTCCAGCAGGAGATAAGACTTTGTCCGTCGGACAATCCGACGTACACTGTCCGATGGTGCATACACACGGTCTGATTTTTCAACAACATTGTCCGATCGGACAGAATCCATGAAAAAGTCCGACCGTGTGTATGGGGCTTAAGAATGTTGAGTGTTTCTGCATACATTTGTCTAACTCAGCTGTTGGATTCTTCATAAGCTAAAATAAAGGATCCCACAGGGAGAATGAGACCCCTCATAATGGCCACAGCAGGTGTGCAGATCCAGGAACTAAACACATAATTCTGAACAATTCAACAAGAAATATACAAAGCCAATACATGGTCTAAAGCTTCAGCATCTACCAAACCTGAAATATCCATCTTGGTTGTAGAACACCACTGACTGCAGAACTCATCAACCTGTCCTCTTCTTGGGATTGACTATATCTGTCGTCTGGCCAGATTTTGCAGCTTTTGAACTCCAGGGGTCTCATGTTTGTAATAAAAAGTATAGAAGATCTAAAACATTCATCTGAAAATCTGATGCAGTAATACAGCTAAAGCCCGGGTTCACACCTGTGCGCTTTTACGTGTGTTTTGCAGTGCATAAAAGTGCATGTGTCATGAAAATACATTGTTTCCAATGAGGCCATTCACATACACGGTATTACCAAAAGTATTGGGACACCTGCCTTTACATGAACTTTAATGGCATCCCAGTCTTAGTCTGTAGGGTTCAATATTGAGTTGGCCCACCCTTTGCAGCTATAACAGCTTCAACTCTTCTGGGAAGGCTGGCCACAAGGTTTGGGAGTGTGTCTATAAGAAGGTTTGCAGCAAACACACAACAAATTCTCCTGCACTCTGGTGTCTGGTCTCTAGATTCGTGATGTAAACAATTCCTCAAGGTAATGCCTAGTGTCTTGCAGCCCTCCTCAGAACAATGGGTGTTCATGAACACTATAAAAAAAATAAAAACAGAAGGGCGCATCGACCTTTGTGCATTACCACTAAAGAGGCTTTAATAAAAAGAATAAAACAGCAGATTTTCTACTCACAAACGAGTATAAGTTGAAGGCAAATGCATAGATACAAGTGTCCACTGCTAGGAACTTCCGACCTCAAATCTTAGATACCGAGGGAATCTGATGCTTCCTCTATCGAATGGCTGACGCGTTTCTGGGGAGAACCCCTTTCCTCAGAGCCTACAAGCGGGCAATGATCTCATCATCAGATCATTGCCCGCTTGTAGGCTCTGAGGAAAGGGGTTCTCCCCAGAAACGCGTTAGCCATTCGCTAGAGGAAGCATCAGATTCCCTCGGTAGCTAAGATTTGAGGTCGGAAGTTCCTAGCAGTGGACGCTTGTATCTATGCATTTGCCTTTAACTTATACTCGTTTGTGAGTAGAAAATCTGCTGTTTTATTCTTTTTATTAAAGCCTCTTTAGTGGTAATGCACAAAGGTTGGTGCGCCCTTCTGTTTTTCTTTTTTTTATAAGAAGATTTGACCATTCTTCCAGAAGCAAAATTGTTAGGTCAGGCACTGATGTTGGACAAGAAGTCCTGGCTCACAGTCCCCACTCTAATTAATCCCAAAGGTGTTCTATCGGGTTAAGGTCAGGGCTCTGTACAGGCCAGTCAAGTTCCTTCACCCCAAACTTGCTCATCCATGTCTTTATGGACCTTGCTTTGTGCACTGGTCCAAATCATGTGGTGGAGGGGTGTTTATGGTTTAGGGTTGTTCTTCAGGGGTTGGGCTTGGCCCCTTAGTTCCAGTGAAGGGAACTCTTAAGGCATCAGCATACCAAGACATCTTGAATAATTTCATGCTCCCAACTTTGTGGGAACAGTTTGGGGATGTCCCCTTCCTGTTTACCAAAACTTTTTTTAATGTCATGTGACCGTTTTTAAAGCGCAATTTTGTAAATAATTAATTTTTATCTTTCACTTAAATGTGCGCTGATGAGGTTGCACTGATGGGTACTGATGAGGTGGCACTGAAGGGCACTGATGGGGTGGCACGGATAAGGAGGCATTAATATGCAGCACTGATGGGCACTGATAGGTGGAAATGATATGCAGCACTGATGAGCACTGATAGGTGGCACTGATGGGCACTGTGAGGCGACACTGAAGGACACTGATGGGGTGGAACTAATATCCGGCACTGATATGCAGCACTGATTGGTGGCACTTATGGGCAGCACTGATGGGCCTTGAAAGGCAGCACTGATTTGGCTGTGTTTAACATAACTTGGCTGTGTGTAACAACTAGCAAGTCTTACTGCGGGTGAGTACTTGGTGTATGGGGTGTACCAAGATGGGCGTCGCAGTGTTCTGATGCCTCCCATGAGAATGAGCGCATGACGCCTCCAGCACAACTCCAACTCCTTCACGCAACGTCTCTTCATGCAGCACTGCCGGAGCCTGGAGGTATCAGATTAGGCATCGCAGCATTTGCATGAGTACAAGTACACGTGCAAATGCTCGGTATCTGTGCAACCCTATTGTAGTATTTGCGTTATGTGCTTGCTAGGCCCTGGGATATGCACATCTATCTACCCTTGGAAATCTGTGACAGTCATTACCGAAAATTTGAATAGTTCTCCCAAATCACTAATAAACACACTGTCCCTACTTCATTGTGAAGAAAACATACTCTGTTAGTGGAACCTATTCAGTTAAATCCAATAACACCTTTCACGATGGTTCCTTTGTTATATACACAGAACACATTTCTACAGAATATATAAAAAATATCCGCTATATACATTTTTACCTTCTGTTCCATTTGTAAAATCAGCAAAACATCCACTTGCTTGGAGAAAGGCAAATGCTTGCTCAAAGTCTGAAGATAAAAGTAATTAGAAGGTCAAGAGGAGTTATCCAGACCCAGAAAAGTTTAACTGGTAAATTTGTTAATGCCCAACTCTGGGCACAGAAAAAAAATACCCTTGTAGTGGGCTCCACTGAGCTGCAAGGGTTGAAAGCTTGTTAAATCAAGAAGAGGCAGTATTACTTGCCAGTTTTCCTGATCTGTACTTTCCTTTTCTTTTCAAAGCTCATGAATGTAGGCAGTCACTCTGCATCATCATGAACAATGCAGGCCTATTAACCCCCCCCCCCCATCTACTGTACATGGTGGGGCAGGCATGCCATCAGGGCCAACAGCTTAGAGAGGAGGCTGCAGGGAGACCAGTGACACTGCTGGAGGAACCCCGAGGAAAAAGGTTAGCAATTCCACCTCTCCCACAATGAGTATTTAACTCTTGCAAAGTGGGAGAGTCCACGAGGGTATTTGTTTTTGTTGTGGTTGGAGTTGGGCTTTATATTTTTTTGCAGTCATATAGCTGGGAGGTATGGAATATCTCCTTGTGGTTTCATAAAGGCTCAAAGTATACTGCATGTTCCCCATTATGAAACCTATCAGAAATGTGCCATATATTAAATATATACACATACAGCGGGTAAAATAAGTATTGAAGACATCACCATTTTTCTAGGTAAATAAATTTCTAAAGGTGCCATTGACATGACATTGTCACCACATGTCGGTAACAACCCATGCAACCCATACATACAAAGGCACCAAAACAAATAAGTTCAGAAATTAAGCTATGTGTAATAAAATGGAATGACACAGGGAAAAAGTATTGAAAACATGAAGAAATGGAGGTGCAAAAAGGCATGGAAAGCCAAGACACCAGCTGAAATCTATCAGTAATTAAAAAGCAATTCTGCCTCTTGTCAGTGCAAATTAATATCACCTGGTTTAGTCTCAACTGATGGCCTATAGAAAGGTGTCTCATTACCAAGGTGTGTCACAAGAAACATCTCATGATGGGTAAAAGCAAAGAGCTCTCTCTCAAGACCTTCACAACCTTATTGTTGCAATACATACTGATGGCATTAGTTACAGAAGGATTTCTAAACTTCTGAATGTTCCAATGAGCACTGTTGGGGCCATAATCTGGAAGTGGAAAGAACATAATTTCACCATAAACTGGCCTTGCCCAGGTTCTCCTTGCAAGATTTCTGACAGTGAAAAGGATTATCAGAAGAGTTGTCCAAGAGCCAAGGACCACTTGTGGAGCGCTTCAGAAAGACCTGGATTAGCAGATACAATTGTTTCAAAGAAAACTAGTAATGCAAGTAATGCACTCAACCGCCATGGCCGACCGTGCAAGACTCCATTGCTGAAGAAAAAGCATGTTGAAGGTCATTTAAAGTTTGCGGCACAACATTTAGACATAAAATACTGGGATAATATAGACTCGTCAGATGAGACCAAAATGTAATGCTTTGGATAACGTAATACACACCATGTTTGGAGGTCAAATGGCACTGCACATCACCCCAAAAAACACCCCCATACCAACAGTGAAGTTTGGAGGTGGGAACATCATGGTGTGGGGCAGTTTTTCAGCATACGGTACTGGCAAACTTCATGTCATTGAAGGAAGGATGAATGGAAAAATACCAAGACATTCTTGATAAAAATCTGCTGCCATCTACCAGGATGATGAAGATGCAACAAGGGTGGACATTTCAGCAAGACAATGATCCCAAACACAAAGCCAAGGAAACTCTCAATTGGTTTCAAAGAAAGAAAATAAAGCTGCTAGAATGGCGCAGCTAATCACCTGACTTGAATCCAATAGAAAATCTATGGAAAAAAAACTAAAGATCAGATTTCATAGAAGAGGCCCATGGAACCTTCAAGATTTGGAGATTTGTGCTTGGAAGAATGGGCCAAAATCACACCTGAGCAATGCATGTGACCAGTTTCTCCATACAGGAGGTGTCTTGAAGCTGTCATTGCCAACAAAGGATTTTGTACCAAGTATTAAATACATTTCGGTTAGTGTGTGCAATACTTTTTCCCTGTGTCGTTCCATTTTATTACACATAACTTAATTTCTAGACATGGGAGCCGTCAAAAATTTTGTTTCGTATAAAAAAAAATCGTAATTCGTGTACGAAATTTAATTTGGATTCGTACGAAATACTAATTTCAGACGAATCGTTACGAACTGTTAATTTGTATAACGAATAACGACACTCTACGAATAATAACGAATTATCCGAAAACGTATTAACGTTACATAACACAAGTCTATTGTTCACCAATCACTCAGAGGAAGTACGAAATTTCGTTTATGAATACGTACGAATCGTTACGAATCGTTAATTTGGATAGCGAATAACGACACTCTACGAATAATAACGAATTATGCGAAAACATATTAACGTTACATAACGCAAGTCTATTGTTCACCTATCACTCAGAGGAAGTACGAAATACGAAATTTCGTACTTCCTCTGAGTGATTGCTGAACAATAGACTTATGTAACGTTAATACATTTTCGGATAATTCGTTATTATTCGTAGAGTGTCGTAGAGTGTCGATATTCGTTATACTGAATCTCAAATTCATTCGAATCATTCGTTATATCCGCTATAATTTCTTATATATTAGTTGAAATTAGTTATTTGGTAGTTTGGATTCGGATAATTTGGATCCGAAATTCGTAAACAAAATTTCGTATTTCGTACATAATTCGGATTCGTACGAATGTAAGAATTTTGAAAGATTCGTATGAAACTAATCGCACATGTCTATTAATTTCTGAACTTATTTGTTTTGATTTCTTTGTATGTATGGATTGCATGGGTTGTTACCGACATGTGGTGAACATTTCATGTCAATAGCACGTTTAGAAATATATTTACCTAGAAAAATTGTGGCGTGTTCAATCCTTATTTTACCCACTGTATGGATTTAGTAGAAAACAAAAGCAAAACAACAAAACTGAATACACACATTTGGCTTCCTTGTAACCAGGACAAACAAGAAAAAGGGGGAAATATCATTTTATATGGGGAATTGGGGGAAACTGTTTAATTTTTACAGTATATTTTAAAGTCGAACTCTAAGCAGATATAAAAGATACAAATGAATGCAGCTCTGTATGCATTACTATAGCATCAAAAGTATTTTTTTTTTACAAACTGTGTAAGTACCTACATCTTTATTGGTGGCCTGCAGTGTTCATGTGCTTAAAAAGATAAATGCTGATAGGAGAAAAGAACAGTGACAGAAAGATAAGCTCATCAGTTGGTGCTTCTTTTTCTGTACTGTCACAGGATGAGGGTGGGGAGGAGACCTGTAAGGGAAACTGCAGCAGACAAAGTTCAGGTCCCCTTTCAAACAGGACAGTGCTGTGTGGCAGAGCTGTGTAAATCTCAAAACTGGATGCACAGAAATACAACTGCTTTGACAGATTTAACAGTTTATATATAGATATATATACATACACACATACATATTTCACGTGCGTATTTAGCTATTTGCCCTGAGTTCAGCTTTAACATATGTTATTAAAAGAAAGACAGAGCTAACAATGTCAATTTGGTGTATATAGATTCAGCAGTTAAAGTAGAACAAATAGAAAAACATTTTTCATTTTGGATAGGGTAAGGGAGGATTATAATCCATGTCAGGTTTTTTTTTTTTGGCCATCTGTGTCTCATTTGGGAGATTTCACTTCACTTCCTGCTCCATAGCCAAACAGGAAGTGAGAGGAAATCCCTCCAATGTAAGGGAATCCCCTGTTGTCACCAGAACTAGTGTCACCTTTGGAAAATTTCCTTCTACTAGTTTTTCAAGGACAACTCAAAAATTGGAATTTATTTTTCACTTTTACTTTGGATTACAACAGTAAACAGGACAAATATAGAGGGTTAATCTCCCTAACAGGGGCATAGGAAGCAGTAAAAAAAATTGACAGGTGTTCGAATAACTCTTCATTCTATCCAAAACGAAAATTTTCCTTCAGTTTTACTTTATAATTAATGTTGAATAGTTGAATCAAATTTCTTGGTAATTAATAGCAGCAACAATATGGATACCTCTGTCCTTGGGCTCTTCGTGTACAATCTTGCGAAAGACCGATTTCATGTAGCATATTGCCAGGGTTAGCAAGAATTCTTGGCATCTGTTCTCTCGGCACAAATCCCAGAAAGCTTGAGCTGCTATAAACATATTCATAATTATTAGAATTTTGTAATGGGAAAACGATAAATGAGAAGGCAATGTTCAATATGCAAAGTTCAGGAACCCTACTCCATCAATGAGAAAGCATCTTGCAAAGCAATATAACTTGCCCAGTTCTGAGGAAAGCCAAATATCCAATATCTAAAGAATAAAATATTTCTCTCTGGTGTAAATTGTGTTTGCAATTTACAATTAAAATCGGTTTATAGGTTTACCATGTAAAGTTCCATCAAACGGTCTTTGACATAATGTTTTTAATTTTTAATGATTTTCAAGATAAGCGCAGAATAGTAAGTGTGAAGTATACAAGCCAATCATAGATTGCAGCAAAGGAAGCAGATCATAGTTCAAGTAAGAACATGCATTTCATTCTTACAGGTAGGCCTCTTGTACGCTGCTGCCATGTTTTTAAGCTTTTATGCATATTTTTTACTGATGAAAAATATGATTTTTATTACAGCTTACCTATAAAATCCTTTTCTTGGAGTACATCATGGGCACAGAGCCTTTAGTAATTACTTAATGGGTAATAGGCCACCTTCAGGTGATGGACACTGGCAGGGCGTTGCTAGGGGGTGGCTATTGGGGCTATAGCCCCGAATCTAGGGCCCATAGCCCCGAGTCTCTTGCCGCAGGGTCCCTGCCTAACCAGTGGGTCACAGCCGTGGCTGCTGTGGCGGGCGGGCTGGCTGCATGAGACAGGCAGAGGAGAGATGTGAGCGGGCAGACAAGCAGAGATGACATCTCTCTCCGCCCGCTCCACATCAGCGCTCTTCACAGCCGAGCCTCTTCAATGTGGGAGCAAGGTGCAGTGGGAGCAGAGAAATTACATCATCTCTCACTGCCCGCCACACATCAGCCCTCTTCTGCCCTCACAGCGCGGTGGAGTGGAGGTCACATGCTTCCTGTCATCGGTGGAGCCCCACTTTGCAGCCAGACCCCCTTACTTTAATGTCAGAGGTGTGGCAGGGAGCAGCGAGATGACATCATCTCTCACTGCCTCCCCCACATCACCGCTCTCCTGCCCTCACTAAATGGACCAGTGCTGCCAGCCTGTCACCAATGCAGCGTCAATGCACATTTGGTGGCACTGGCTGGCATGGAAAGTGACAATCCACATCAGTTGGAAAGTGACAACCCACATCTGGTGGCCGGTGACATGGCAAGTGATAATCTGCAAATGGTGGCAGGAGATGTTGCAAGTGACAATCTGCAAAAAATGGTAGCAGGTAACGTGGTAAGTGACAATCCACATCTGCTGCCAGGTGACGATGGTATGTAACACGCTGCATCTGGTGACAGGCAACGGATGCAAGTGACAAACTGCATCTGGTGGCAGGAGATAGGGAAAGTGACACGCCCAGGGCTCCCACTGATTCTGCATTATGGTGAGTTGAACCACTTCATTATATATAAGAATGCAATAATAGAAACAATGCGCTTCAATCACCCTGACACCATATCAACCATGGTGCCATGATGATTGAAGCGCCAACACCATTGCCCGCAAAATATTGCTTACTGCCGGCATGCAAAAAGGTTGGTGACCGCTGCTATGGGCTCTAGCCCTGGATCTTTTGCAGACCTAGCAACGCTCCTGGACACTGGTATACCCAATCCAAGAAGTTCACTCCCTATATAACTCCTCCTCCTTCCAGAAGCACATCCGATTTTGTAGCAAAACAATATACTTAAATCCCAAAAAATAGGGGAGGGACCTCTGTGTCCCATGATGTACTCCAAGAAAAGGATTTTACAGGTAAGCTATAATAAAAATCCTATTTTCTTTATCGTACATCATGGGACACAGAGCCTTAAGTAATTACTTAATGGGATGTCCCATAGCAATGCTACTTGAGGGGAGGGAGACACAACCCGGAGGGTACACCCAGACTTGGGGACCTATGCTGCTGCCTGTATTATGCCAAAGGTAATATGGATTATGCCGAAGGTAATATCGTCATGCCTCCTTACATCCAGCTGATAACATTTTGTGAATGTATGCACTGAAGACCAAGTTGCTGCCCTACAGGTCTGAGTCATGGAGGCCTGATGACACACTGCCCCAGAAGCACTAACCGTCCTGGTAGAGAGCGCTTTAACTTGAAAAGGGGGAATCTTATCCCTTAAATCATACGTTTTGAATTATCACTTGCCGAATCCACTTAGCCACAGTGGATTTCAACGCTGCCTGTCCTTTCTTAGGACCCTCCGGCAGAATAAATAAAACATCAGTCTTTTCGAATCTGAGCAGTTGACTTAAAATAGATTTTCACTGCTCTCATCACATTAAGACAATGTAGTGACCTTTCTTCCCTGGAACATGGTTTTGGAAAAAAAATGATGGCAGGACAATATCTTGGTTCAGGTGAAATATGAGGATATAGCAACCAAAAATACCAACTTCCTTGTCAGAAGGACTAGGGGAATATGTTGTTTTGGTTCAAATGGCTGTTTTTGTAACACAGACAAAACTAAGTTCAAGTCCCAAGGATTCAAGGGAGGTTTGATGGGCGGAATAAGCCACATCACCCCTTGTATTAAACCCCGGACTAAAGAATGAGTAGCAAGTGGTCTTTAAAATAAGACCGATAAAGCTGAGACTTGGCCCTTAATAGTACTCAAGGCCAATTTAATTTCTACCCCTATTTGTAGAAAGGCAAGAATTCTGCCTATGATATATCTCCGAGGGTGCCAACCCTTGGATTCACACCAGGAAACATAAGCCCTCCAGACTCTATAATATATAGTTCTGGAAGCTGGCTTCCTTGCAGTAATCAGGGTATAGATAACTGACCCGGAAAGCCCATGTTTCCTCAGAATGTGGGTTTCAATAGCCAAGCCGTTAAATTTAGAGACTGTAAGTCCCTGTGAGAGCAGATCTGGCCGTAGTGGGAGGGACCATAGGCCCCTTTACAATTTCTGCATACCATGACCTTCTGGGCCATGCTGGTGCCACCAGAATTACCGGCTTTCTTTACAGCTTGATCCTGCAAAGAATTTTTGGCAGCAACTGAATAGGGGGGAATGCATAGATCAGTGTGAACTGATCCCATGGGGTTACTAACGCATCCGTTCTGCATGCGAATGGATCCCTTGTTCTGGCCACAAAGTTGACTAACTTCATGCTGAACCTGGATGCTAGAAGATCTATATCCAGAGTCCCCCATCTTTGGCAAACAGCCCAAAATATGTTGGGGTGAAGAGACTGTTCCCCTGGGAATAACTGCTGGTGACTTAAGTAGTCCGCCTGCCAATTCTCTACTCCTGGAATGAAGACTGCCCGATAGGCACAGAACATTCCTTCCTGTCCAAGTTAGAATATATTTCACCTCTCTCTGCGCTGAGAGACTTTTGGTGCCCCCTTGGTGATTGATATAGGCCACAGCTGTGGCATTGTCGGATTGAATCCTGACAGGACAATCCCAAAACCTGAAAGTCCAGGCCTTTAGAGCCAGACGTACTGCCCAAATCTCTAGGATATTGATGGACAGGGTTCTTTTAGGTTCTTGACCACTGTCCCTGGACAGTTGTCTTTTCTAGTACTGCTCCCCAGCCTGAAAGGATGGCATCCGTCGTTACCACTTTCCAGATGACTGGTCTGAAGTATTTTCCTTTCAACAGATTCTGGGTTAGAAACCACCAAGTGAGGCTTTGGGACACTCTTGGGGACAGCTGCATTGGCAAGCCTAAAGCTTGAATTGTTTTGTTCCAAGCAGACAGGATACTGTTTTGCATCTTTGCATCTAGTCTTGAATGAAACTGGGCATAGGGAACTGCTTTGAATGAAGCCACCATGGTTCCTAGCAACCTCATGCAAAGGCGAATTGAGGGATCGCCATTTGACTTGACCATCCACACCAACTCTCTTATGGAGTTGGTCTTTGCCTGAGGCAAGAAGACCTTTTCCTGGGCTGTGTCTATGATCAGACCCAAGTACTCCAGCCTTTTTAGTGGTATTAAGCAAGATTTCTCTAGATTGAGAGTCCAACCCAACTTTTCAGATAGTTGGTTGTAGTGGGTACGCTTTTCTCCAAATGAGCCACAGACTGATCTATTAGTAATAGATCGTCTAGGTACGCTATGACTATTATGCCCTGTGTTAACCTGGCTAGAGGTGGGGCTAGCACCTTTGTGAACACCCGGGGTGCTGTGGCTAGCCCGAAGAGCAGGGCTACAAACTGAAAATGCTGCTGTTCTAATTCGAACCGCAGAAACCTTTTGGTGAGGGGGAATATATAGGGACATGCAGATATGCATCCCTGATATTGATTGATTCCAGAAGTTCACCTCCTAGAAGGATAGAAACTACTGACCTCATCGTCTCCATGCGAAAGGAGCAGATCTTCAGGAACTGAATAAGATTTTTTAGATCTAGAATGGGTCTGACATCTCCATTTGGTTTCTGTACCATAAAAAAGTTTGAATAAAACCCCAAACCTTGCTCTTTTGTGGGGATCTGTATGATCACCCCTTGAGATATTAATCGGTCTAGTGCCTGAAACAGAGAATGTCTTTTCTCTGGATCTTTGGGAACGCTTGACCTCAGGAAGCGAGACGGTGGAAAGTCCCGAAATTCCAGCTTGTACCCCAGCGTTACCGTGGAGATGACCCATCTGTCCTGAATTTCTTCTTTCCAGACTTCTGAAAACTGCAGAAATCTTCCCCCCACCTTGGTGAGGGGGGTTGGCACTTCATGATGAGGCTTTAGAATTCTGGCTTGCAGGTTTCTGACCCCAGGACTTCTTTTGAGCCTGGCTCTGACTCTTGAGATTTTCCTCTAGAGTCTGACGGCGGAGCCTAGAGGCAGAAGCACTTGGCATAGGGGAAAGAGCCCGTTTAAATGAAGGGCGTTTATACTTTCTTTTTACTGGCAAAAGAGTACATTTCCCGCTAGAAATTGGATACAATTGTCCAAGTCTTCTCCAAATAGTCGCTACCCATGAAAAGGGAGCCCAGTTAGGAGACTTTACATGGTGCTTCAGCTGACCAAAATATTTTAACCACAGAATTCTACGCATATGCACAAGCATAAGCATAAGGCGGGACGAAGTAGAACCTCATAAAGTAGACCTGTAAAAAGCACCCCATGAGGAAGCTATAGGTAATGTAGCAAGACCTAACCCCTGGGTTTCTGGGGTCCAGCCCTACAAAGAGAGGCGTTACAGGCAAAACCTCATGCTTCATATACGAGGCCCCAGGTACCATCCTTTTAGGCCTTAGTGGCACTTTGGATGGATCTGGTCTTTATGGAGGCTATTTAAATCCAGCATGGATCCCTCTAGTGGAGCTCCTCAGAGCACATCTTCACTCGTGACCAACACCTTTAGACACTGGCGAAAAAAACTGATGTGCTCCTGGAAGGAGGAGGGGTTATATAGGAAGTGAACTTCTTGGATTGGGTATACCAGTGTCCATCACCTGAAGGTGGCCTATAACCCATTAAGTAATTACTTAAGGCTCTGTGTCCCATGATGTACGATAAAGAAATGTAGACTAAGGATGGGCTCAGGAGTGTTCGCAACTCCACGTGTACGAGCCCGCCAGGAAGCTTACACTCCGCAGCGCTAATCACAGGCAGTGAGACATTTCCCGTTCTGTGCAGCTGCGGATTGGGAAACGTCTCAGTGCCTATGATTATAGCTGCAGAGTGTCAGCTTCCTGGCAGATTCTTTTTTTTCCTTGCACCTTGCACCTTGCACCGAAATTTTGGCGGCCGAAAATGGTGTTATCAGCATTTTGCCCATAGAGAAAAAGATGCCGAAAACGCATGCTGTGATTTTACTGTGCTTATCTTGTGATTTTCATAGGTCATGTGACTCAAAAACCACATCAAAAATGTAGCATGGGTGCGGTATTGATGCGTTCTTGCTGCGTTTTCAATGGGGAGGTGTGTTTTTTTTTAACTGACCAAAAATGCAGCAAGCAAGATTTTTAACACCACAACGGAAGTTCAAAACATACATAGAATTTAAAGGGGTGCATTTTTCTTGTGCTAAACGTCCCGATAATGGCTGACAATAAATTCATGTTCATTTAAATTCATGACAATTAACCACTTGTCTCCTGCCATATAGCAAAATGACGGCGGCAAAGCGGTTGTGTTATCCTGACTGGACGTCATATGACGTGATGAGGATAACAAGCTGCTGTGCACCACCGGAGGCGCACATTGCAGTGATCGTTGTTGCGGCGCGTTACTCTGACACACCGCAACTCTGATCTAGGTAAAGAGTTTCTGACGGAGACTCTTTACCACGTGATCAGCTGTGTCCAATCACGGCTGATCACGATGTAAACAGGAAGAGCCGTTAATCAGCTTTTCCTCACTCGCGTCTCACAGACGCGAGTAGAGGACAGCCAATCACCTGTCCTCCTGACAGGGTGGGTCTGTGCTTATTGTTTATCAGCACAGCCCCCCCCCCCCCCGGATGCCCACCCAGGACCACCAGGGATAGAACCAGGACCACCAGGGATGGCCACCACTGATGACCACCAGGTATGGCATCCCTGGTGGCCATGTGTGCCCACACATGATGCCAATGTGTGCCCACACATTATGCCAATCAGTGCCCACCAGCAATACCTGCCAGTGCCTCCTAATCAGTGATGCCCATCAGTGTCAATCAGTGCCACTCATCAGTGTCCATCAGTGTTACCTATCAGTGCCCATCCATGCCCATCAGTGCCACCCATAAGTACCCATCAGTGCAGCCTTTCAATGCCCATCAGTGTCGCCTATCAGTGCCCATCAGTGCCACCTATGAGTACCCATCTGTGCCGCCTATGAGTGCCCATCAGTGCTGCATATCAGTGCCACCTATCAGTGCCACCTATCAGTGCCTATCATTGTCGCATATCAGTGCCCTTCATCAGTGCCACCTCATTGGTGCCACATCATCCGTGCTCGTCAGTGCCACCTTATCAGTGCCCGTCAGTGAAGCCTCATCAGTGCCCATCAGTGAAGGAGAAAACTTACTTATTTACAAAATGTTATAACAGAAACGAAGAAAAATTTTCGGTCTTTTTTTATTTAACAAAAAATAAAAACCACAGAGGTGATCAAATACAACCAAAAGAAAGCTCTATTTGTGGGAACAAAATTGTAAAAATTGTGTTTGGGTACAGTGTAGCATGACTGCACAATTGTAGTTTAAACAGCGACAGCGCTGAAAGCTGAAAACTAGCTTGGGCAGGAAGGGGGGAAAGTGACCAGTATTGAAGAATATATATATATTTTTTTTTTTAAAACTGACATTTTCTGTTTCGGTCAAGAGCCTCCTGAATTTTCAGTTTCGGCACCAAAATTTGTATTCGGCGCACCTCTACATATAATTGAGTATTCTTTACAAAGTGAAGCTTCACCCTTCTCACTAAGCTAATACCCTATTGGTCTTTTCTATATACTGGTCTTTAATTAGGGGAAAAGGTTGTATGAAAACTAAGGTCAACTACCAGAGGTGAGGGCACAATCGAACAAGTGTGTAGTCATGTGGTGGAGCACTAGTGTTGATTTGCAGTGGCACACTGAGAAGAACATATATGTGAAGAATATATTTTGTCACTTTATTAATTTCCCAGCAAGATGGACAATATTTGGGATTATGGGTTTTGGTGTATAAAATTGGAGATCTTTTGGTGTGCATAATATTTAAGTTATAGTGCACTTCTAGATTGTAAGTTCTAATGAGCAGGGCCCTGATTCCTCCTGTATTGAATTGTATTGTAATTGTACTGTCTGTCCTTATGTTGTAAAGCGCTGTGCAAACTGTTGGCGCTATATAAATCCTGTATAATAATAATAATAATAATGTTTATGTCAGTGCACACTATTTTATGGTAAATGTAGAATAAGTGTATTGATTGAATATATAATTTATACAAAGATATGGTGGTATTTGGATATATAGAACATAGACAGATTGTTAGATAGGAGGTATCTAGTGGGAAGAAATGATAATACTGATGTGCTGCTTAGAGAGAGGTACAGTATACTTCATTAGAAGGTAGCATGTGAGAATATAGTAAAATTAATGATTTATCAATGCAGTGAAGACCCAGTTCTGTAATACCGGAAACTCACACACAGCGCTTTCCAACTAATAATTGAAATATCAGTATTAAAAAGTAGCAATATTAGACAGAGCACGGCAGAGAGGAAGGCTGCTATGTCCTTAAGGGACATAGCAATTCCATATTATCTTGGTCGTTGTTGTTTTTAATGTGTCAGGCAGAGGCGGCTCTCTAATTAGGCAAATTAGGCGGTCGCCTAAGGCCTCACACTCACAGGGGCCTCGCGGTCTCCTAATTTGCCTGTGCTCAATCACTGATTCTCTCTCACCCTCTTTTCTGAGTGCTTGTATTTTTTTTCCTATTACGGGCGTGAGTGGGGCCTCATTTGTAAGTTTCGCCTAAGGCCTCACAAAGCCTAGAGCCGCCTCTGGTGTCAGGTACAACAAGAGCTTACAAGCAGGCATCATGATTAAATGCCAAAATCCCTACAAATGACTTGATAGACCAAGTTTTGATGCCTATATATTTCATATAGCCTATAGGGTAATTATTTTATCATCTATGCGGAGCTGAATAACCAGATGTGGTCAGGAAGTATTGTTTTACAATGTCTATTGACCTATACCACATTTGGAGTTATATTTTAACCACTTCAGCTCCGGAACGATTTACCCCCTTAATGACCAGGCCATTTTTTGCGATACGGTACTGCGTTACTTTAACTGACAATTGCGTGGTCGTGCGAAGTTGTACCCAAATAAAATGAATGTCCTTTTGTTCCCACAAATAGAGCTTTCTTGGTATTTGATCACCGCTGCGGTTTTTATTTTTTGCACTATAAACAAAAGAAGACCGACAATTTAAAAAAAATAAAAATATTTTTTACTTTCTGCTTCAATACATATCCCAAAAAAATATGAAAAAAATATGTAAAAAACAAAACGTCTTCATCAATTTAGGCCAATATGTATTCTGCTACATATTTTTGGTAAAAAAAAATCCCAATAAGCGTATATTAATTGGTTTGCGCAAAAGTTATAGCGTCTACAACTACGGGATAGATTTACGGACTTTTAATTTTTTTAATAGTCTTTACTGGTAATGGCGGCGATCAGCGATTTTTAGTGGGACTGCAACATTGCAGTGGACAAATCTGACACCAAGTGACACTTTTTGGGGACCGGTGACACCAATACAGGGTATCAGTGTTAAAAAAAATGCACTGATCACTGTATAAATTACACTAGCAGGGAAGGGGTTAACTGTGTTCCCTCAGTGTGTTTCTGAATGTGTGGGGGAGGTACTGACAGGAACAACACAGAGATCGCTGTTCCTGATTACTAGGAACAGACGATCTCCATGTGTTCCCCTGTCAGAATGGGGATCTGCCTTGTTTACATAGGCAGATCCCCGTTCTCCCTCTGTGAGGCGATCGCGGGTGACCAGCAGACATCATGTCTGCAGGACAGGCGCATCAGCTCCACCTCCATGCCGACTGCACGTGCATGAAACAATGTACAGGTACGTCTTTTCGTGCAATACAGCCACCCTGGCGCAGTATATATGCGGTGGACGGTCTTTAATTGGTTAAACCAACCTTTTGTCGTGTCTCCAGTTCTTGACATCTGTTTTTCAGCCTCCTTATAACTCTCAATCAGTTTATTCTAGAAGCAATCATTAGAGATGTTTTATTGTCAGGATACATTTAGCTTATAATGAAATAGAATATATAGTGGTTTAAAAGTGTCTTATATACAGTACATGTGAATATAACTAGCTTAAAGGAAATAAAACAATTGTAGTTATTTATGTGATTGTGAACATTCATCATGTACAATATACAGTGGATATACAAAAGTCTACACACCCCTGTTAAAATGTGAGGTTTCTGTGATGTAAAAAAATGAGACAAAGATAAATCATTTCAGAACTTTTTCCACCTTTTAATATGACCTTTAAACTGTACAACTCAATTGAAAACCAAACTGAAATCTTTAAGGCCCCTTTCACACCGGGGCGTTTTTCATGCGGTGCAGCGCTAACAATAACGCCTGTTCACCGCATGAAAAAATCCGGCCCCTTTAACTCCAGTGTGAAAGCCGGCGGCCTTTCACACTGGAG
This sequence comes from Lithobates sylvaticus, assembly GCA_028564925.1. Taxonomy (NCBI): domain Eukaryota; kingdom Metazoa; phylum Chordata; class Amphibia; order Anura; family Ranidae; genus Lithobates; species Lithobates sylvaticus. Next base: position 558,923,308 of record CM053027.1, on the reverse strand, counting down.
CGGTGCGCTAGCAGGATGACAAAAAATGTCCTGCTAGCAGCATCTTTGGAGCGGTATAGGAGCGGTGTGTTCACCGCTCCTATACCGCTCCTTCCCATTGATTAGAATGGGACACCGCGGTAAAACCGCGGCAATACCGCCGCAAAGCGCCGCTACGCCGGCGCTCTGCGGGGGTGTTTAACCCTTTTTCGGCCGCTCGCGGGGGATAAAACCGCACCGCGAGCGGCCGAAAACCGCGGTTAAATATATATAAATATAAATATTTAAATATTTAAATATAGCGCTGCTTTACCGTCACCACGGCTCCCCGCCCCAGTGTGAAAGGGGCCTTAGGGAGCGGAAGTAAAAATAAAAAAAAATGTAATATTGTGGTTGCATAAGTGTACACACCCTCTTATAATGGTGGATTTAGCTGTGTTCAGAATTAAGCAATCACATTCAAACTCATGTTAAATTGCCTCTGATAAACCCCAAATAAAGTTCAGCTGTTCTAATAGGTCTTTCCTGCCCTTTTCTTAGTTGTATCCTACATCAAAAGCCATGGTCCACAGAGAGCTTCTAAAGTGTCAAAGGAATCTCATTGTTTAAAAGTATCAGTCAGGAGAAGGGTACAAAATAATTTCCAAGGCGTTAGATATACCATGGAACACAGTGAAGACAGTCATCATGAAGTGGAGAAAATATGGCACAACAAAAATTTATGAAAAGACGAGAAGAAAAATGGTCAGGGAGACTGCCAAGAGGCCTACAGCAACATTAAAGGAGCTACAGGAATATCTGGCAAGTACTGGCTGTGTGGTACATGTGACAACAATCTCCCGTATCCTTCATATGTCTGGGCTATGGGGTAGAGTGGCAAGACAGAAGACTTTTCTTATGAAGAAAAACATCCAAGCTCAGCTAAATTTTGCAAAAACACATCTGAAGTCTCCCAAAAGCATGTGGGAAAATGTGTTATGGTCTGATGAAACCAAGGTTGAACTTTTTGGCCATAATTCCAAAAGATTGGTTTGGCGCAAAAACAACACTGCACATTACCAAAAGAACACCATACCCACATGAAGCACGGTGGTGACAGCATCATGCTTTGGGGCTGTTTTTCTTCAGCTGGAACAGGGGCCCCATACACACGATCAGAAATTCTGCCAGCAAAAGTCCGATGTGAGCTTTTGGTCAGAAATTCGGACCATGTGTATGCTCCATCAGACTTTTGCTGGCAGAATTCCAGCCAGCAAAAGATTGAGAGCATGTTCTCTATTTTTCGGTTGGAAAAAGTTCCGATCGGAAATTCCTATCGTCTGTACAAATTCCGACGCGCAAAATTCCTACGCATGCTCGGAAACAATTTGACGCATGCTCGGAAGCATTGAACTTAATTTTCTCGGCTCGTCGTAGTGTTGTACGTCACTGCGTTCTTGAGGGCTGAAAGTTCAGAGAACTTTTGTGTGACCGTGTGTATGCAAAACCATCCAAGATTTTTTAGACAGAAAATCCGCTTGTGTGTACGGGGCCTTAGTCAAGGTAAAGAGAATTATGAACAGTTCCAAATACCAGTAAATATTGGCACAAAACCTTTAGGCTTCTGCTAGAAAGCTGAACATGAAGAGGAACTTCACCTTTCAGCATGACAACAACCCAAAGCATACATCCAAATCAACAAAGGAATGGCTTCACTAGAAGAAGATTAAAGTGTTGGAATTGCCCAGCCAGAGCCCAGACCTGAATCCAATTGAAAATCTGTGGGGTGATCTGAAGAGGGTTGTGCACAGGAGATGCCCCCGCAATCTGACAGATTTGGAGTATTTTTGCAAAGAAGAGTGGGCAAATATTGCCAAGTCATTATGTGCCATGCTGATAGACTCATACCCAAAAAGAGTGCTGAAATAAAATCAAAAGGTCCTTCAACAAAGTATTAGTGTAAGGATGTGCACACCATATTATTTTAGTTTTTTAGTTTTACTTCTCTCCTCCTAAAAGTTTTCAGTTTTTTGTTCAACTGAGTTGTACAGTTTACAGGTCACATTAAAGGTTGACAACATTTCTGAAATGATTTATCTTGGTCTCATTTTTTTACATCACAGAAACCTGACATTTTAACAGGGGTGTGTAGACTTTTTATATCCAGTGTACATACTATGCTTACTAGTTAGTAGTGCTAAACAGTGACTGTGCTTTATTGCTTTCCTGTAAATATAGAACAAATCAGCTGAGGCTCACTAAATGTGGCAAATAATTCAATCTCAGCAGTTGCTTAGTAAGGGTGCTAACTGCCAAGGCTGACATACAGTATCTCACAAAAGTGAGTACATCCCTCACATTTTTTGTAAATATGTTATTATATCTTTTCATGTGACAATACTGAAGAAATGACAATTTGCTACAATGTAAAGTAGTGAGTGTACAGCTTGTATAACAGTGTAAATTGTCTGGCTCCTCAAAATAACTCACACAGCCATTAATGTCTAAACTGCTGGCAACAAAAGTGAGTACACCCTAAGTAAAAATGTCCAAATTGGGCCCAAAGTGTCAATATTTTGTGTGGCCACCATTATTTTCCAGCACTGCCTTAACCATCTTGGGCATGGAGTTCACCAGAGCTTCACAGGTTGCCACTGGAGTCCTCTTCCACTCCTCAATGATGACATCACAGAGCTGGTGGATGTTAGAGACCTTGCGCTCCTCCACCTTCCGTTTGAGGATGCCCCACAGATGCTCAATAGGGTTTAGGTCTGGAGACATGCTTGGCCAGTCCATCAGCTTCTTTAGCAAGGCAGTGGTCGCCTTGTAGGTGTGTTTGGGGTCGTTATCATGTTAGAATACTGCCCTGCGACCCAGTCTCCGAAGGGAAGGGATCATGCTCTTTTTCAGTATGTCACGGTACATGATGGCAATTATGGTTCTCTCAATAAACTGTAGCTCCCCAGTGCCGACAGAACTCATGCAGCCCTTGTGCAGCCCCAGACCATGACACTCCCACCACCATGCTTGACTGTAGGCAAGACACACTTGTCTTTGTACTCTTCACCTGGTTGCCACCACACACGCTTGAAACAATCTGAGCCAAATATGGTCTCATCAGACCACAGGACATGGTTTCCAGTAATCCATGCCCTTAGTCTGCTTGTCTTCAGAAAACTGTTTGCAGGCTTTCTTGTGCATCATCTTTAGAAGAAGATTCTTTCTTGGACGCCAGCCATGCAGACCAATTTGATGCAGTGTTCGGCGTATGGTCTGAGCACTGACAAGCTGACCTCCCACCCTTTCAACCTCTGCAGCAATGATGGCAGCACTCATACGTCTATTTCCCAAAGATAACCTCTGGATATGACGCTGAGCACGTGCACTCTACTTCTTTGGTCAACCATGGCGAGGCCTGTTCTGAGTGGAACCTGTCCTGTTAAACCACTCTATGGTCTTGGCCACTGTGCTGCAGGGTCTTGGCAATCTTCTTATAGCCTAGGCCATCTTTATGTAGAGCAAAAATTATTTTTTTCAGATCCTCAGAGAGTTCTTTGCCATGAGGTGCCATGTTGAACTTCCAGTTACCAGTATGAGAGAGTGAGAGCAATAACACCAACTTTAACACACCTGCTTCCCCATTCACACCTGAGACCTTGTAACACTAACGAGTCACAAGATATCGGGGAGGGAAAATGGCTAATTGGGCCCAATTTGGACATTTTCACTTAGGGGTGTACTCACTTTTGTTGCCAGCGGTTTAGACATTAATGGCTGTGTGTTATTTTGAGGGGACAGCAAATGTACACTGTTAGGCCGGGTTCACACTGGTGCGACACGACACTCGTCCGACTTTGCCCTGCAACTTGAAGTCAGAGACGCATCCGACTTCAATGAACGGGGATCCAACTTGGATCCCCGCTAATACAGGCACTGTGTTTGGTAAGAATCTTAAGGGGGAACTCCACGCCAAATTTTAAATAAAAAATAGGAGGATACCAGGTCTTTCGGTCTGGTATGGATTTTAATGGGAACTCCCTACGCCCAAAAAACGACAAAATCCATACCAGACCCTTACCCGAGCACGCAGCACGGCCGGTCAGAAAAGGGGTGGGGACGAGCGAGCGCCCCCCTCCTGAACCGTACCAAGCCGCATGCCCTCAACATGGGGGGTGGGTGCTTTGGGGCAGGGGGGCGCACTGCCCCAAACCCATTTACCTGGGCGTAAAAAAGTGTCAATAAAAAAAACACACTAGACCGTTTTTTAAAAGTAATTTATTAGGCAGCTCCGGGGGTTTCTTCCGACTTGGGGATCTCTTCCGACTTCTCCGCTCTCTTCTCCTGCTTTCCGGCCTCTTCTCACAGTCTCCGGTTCTTCTCCCGCTCTCCGGTGACATCACCCCGTTAGCACGCCCCATGCCTATATAAGTCGTTGCGCACTGCGCACACGGCATTACAGCGGGTGAGAACGTTGTGTCAACATCGGAAGAAGACCGGAGGGAAGAAGACCGGGCCAACGCTAGCAAAAGAGTAGAAGGGGGCTCATGGATTCAGATAAACCACCTCTCCCGCAGACCCCGACAACCAATGGCCCGGGTTGTCGGGAAGAGGCCCTTGTCCTCATCAACATGGGGACAAGGTGATTCGGGTTGGCCCCTGCCCCAAAGCACCCACCCCCCATGTTGAGGGCATGCAGCCTGGTACGGTTCAGGAGGGGGGCACTCGCTCGTCCCCACCCCCTTTCCTGACCGTCCGGGCTGCATGCGCAGATAAGGGTCTGGTATGGATTTGGGGGGCCCCCAACGCCGTTTTTTCGGCGTAGGTGGTTCCCCTTAAAATCCATATCAGACCGAAGGGCCTGGTATGCTCTTAGAGGGGGAACCCATGCTGTTTTTTTATTTAAAATTTGGCGTGGAGTTCCCCCTCAAGATCATCAGAGCACAAGTCGCATGCCTAAGTCAGATCAGGCAAGACGGCGATCCGACTTTGATCCGACTTCAATGGGCTGAAGTAGGATCAAAGTCGGACCAAAGTAGTGCAGGGAGCATTTTCAAAGTCGGACCAACTTGTGTCGGACCAGTTAAGACGGCTCCCATATGGAAACATTGATTTTCACACGTCATGCGACATGAGCTACCAATGTCGGAGCGTTTGTCGCACCAGTGTGAACCCGGCCTTATGCAAGCTGTACACTCACTACTTTAAATTGTATTTCTTCAGTGTTGTCTCATGAAAAGATAGTAAAAAAATATTTACAAAAATGTGAGGAGTGTACTCACTTTTGTGAGTTACTGTACAAACAGCAATGTACATGTGTTTTAGTCCCAGTAAAATGTTATCATAGGAAAGACAAGGAACAGAGCAACTGTTATAGTATATCCATTATCTACATGTCAAGGACACCTGTCTTACTCCCACAAAACAGATTGTAAAAAGTGAATGTATGTACCAAAGTGAAGGACCTTAGGTAGATGCAGAATTTGACCCTCTCTCAAATAGACCAAATAAAATTAAACAAGCGAGAAGGAAGGAAAAATTAAATTAAACAGCAGGACCTGGTATTACTGGATTTTATTCAGCTATTCTGATGAGGCAATGCTCATTCTAGCAGAGTCTGTCTAATGCCGCGTACAAACGACTGGACTTTCCGTCAAACTAGGTCTGACGGGATTAGTCTGTCGGACAATCCGACGTGTGTGGGCTAATCCGTTTGTTTTTCGGGAAAAAATTCGACGAATCAAATATGACACAAGAGCAGCTATTGGCTACTGGCTATTTATTTATTTTTTCTCAGGGGATAGCGCGAACGCAGTCCCCCACTACCACAAATTATGCAGTCGAGTTTCCTGCATTTGAGGAAATCGCAGGGGTCAGCACAGCCGGAGTGCAATGGCCGAGCCTCGCCCTGGGAGAACCACCTTCGTGATCATGGTGTCTCCCCTGCCAGGTAAGTATTACTGGCTATTTTTTTGTCCCATTTATGGCACCACGTTCGAACGAACTTAGTGGACTTAGGGACTTAGGGACTTAGTCCGCCCGTATGTGGCCAAGTTCGTTCATTCGGAAAGTCCGTCGGAACTAGTTTGCCGGAAAGTCCGGTTATGTGTACGCGGCATAAGGCTACCCTCTAGCTTAATTTTTCTTCCCTTTCTTCCCCTTCCTTAATGTTTTCTATTAACCGCCCCCCCAGTTGTTTATCTTTTTTCCTAATCTCTACCCTGATCCTTGGTACACCTCCCATCCATACCCTCAGTGGTTCTCTATCTCCTTTTATTTTTCCTCCTCTGCACTCCCATTTGTACGTTGAGAGTGCCAAATCTTATTTTGTATTGTTGATAATATATTATAGCAGAACAAGGGACTCTCTTTGGAGCAAAGCACCAATGATATAATCACATGCAAGACACATTTACTACATTGATTTATACATATACCAGTTTTTACTGGGCATTAAAAAGGTAGTTCAGGAAATTCTTACTTTTTGGTCAATGCTTAAATTCATCGGCTTGTCAACATTTGTAGGAAATCCTGTAAAGAATTCAATAAAACCACATCAGGGGATTAAACTTTTTAATTTGCACACATCCTGTTCTATAGGCACCAAAAGCAGCTACTTGTATTCCCTGCATATCATACCTTATTTTTATTATTTTTAAATTTCATGGAAGAATTTTCAGCAATCCTAGATACTGGTGTACTATTGCCGGAGACACCAGGTTTTGGTGCAGGCTGGGAAATCCCGGACACAAAATTATCACCATGACATGGTCTTGGTATGGCATTTCAAACCCATTTTCTTGATCTCTGGGTGAAAATATCACTAAGGCTAGTTTCACACTGGGGCGTTGGGGGCGCTGACGGTAAAGCGCTATATTTAGCGCCGCTTTACCGTCGTTTTAGCGGCGCATTGCAGCCGCTCGCGGGGCGGTTTTACCCCCCGCGAGCGGCCGAAAAGGGTTAATACCGCCTGCAAACCGCCCCAGTGTGAAAGGGGCCTTAATCCAAACCTCAGGGTGGGTCCAAATGAAAATATTTGTTAACAAACCATATGGGCCCTTTAACACTGAAACGCAGTTGGTCCCCATCTGCATAGACAGCCCAAAATCAAGGTAATCTTATGGACATTGTACACATCATTGCAGTGCATTTCAGCGCAGTTAAAAAAAAAAAATAGAATGCTGCATTTTTCTGCACTGCAAATGCAAAGAACAAGCTACAAATGTGCTTCAAATGCACCGCACTGTGCCCCTTTAAGTCAAGAAAGCCAATAACAAAAACGTATAGAAAAATGCACTGCTAACGCAGTGCTAAGTGCAGTACATAGCACATGCAAAGCGCATTCAAGCACGCATCAAACGCACATCAAGTGCGCACCAAACGTGCTTCAAATGCATGCAAACATGCAGTTATGTGCAGTTTCTGGTGTGAATGGGCCCTAAAAATGCATGCAAAAATATTTATACTAACATAAAGGGAAAAAGTGCCAGGTATTTACCAAGGACTTCAATGGAGCAACAGTGGGAGAGTGCAGCGAATGTATTAGTATATGGGAAGGCTTCTTACAAGGTAACCTGTCATGTTGCCCTGCATGGGCAAAGTTACAGATTCCCTTTAAATATAAATTTTCCCAGAACCCTGAATATCACTAAAATCCTGGTATACCTAGTCATGGTTGCCCTGCATGGGCAAAGTTACAGAAAATATAGCCCTGTGTGTTAAATATAAATGGTTTTCCCAGAACCCTGATAGCTCTGTGTGTGTGAGGGGACTAACACACTTAAAATCCTGCCGAGTCCACACTTCAAGGTCCTTAGGTGCTTCTGGGAAGAAAATAGAGCCTGGGTAAGGGACTAACTCACTTCTAGTCCTATAGGGGCTGGGAACAAAATATAGCTCTGTGGCGTAATGGGACTAACACACTTCCTTATAGGTGCTTCTGGGATGAAAATAAGCTCGTGTGTGTAAGGACTAACACACTTTTTCCCAAAAAAAGTCTATAGGTGTTCTGTAATGGGACTAACACACTTCAAGTCCTATTGGTGTTCTGGGAACAAAATAGCTCTGTGTGTGTGGTGATGGGACTTAAACACTTCAAGTCTATAGGTGCTTTGGGAAAAAATATATAGCTCTGTGTGGGTGATGGGACTACACACTTTCCTATAGCTTCTGGGAACAAAATATGGGAGATGGGACTAAACCACTTGTCTATAGGTGCTTTGGGAGGGAATGGGACTAACACACTTCAAGTCTATAGCTTTGGGAAGAAAATATAGCTTGTGTGTGTAATGGCGGACAACACGCAAGTCCTATAGGTGCTTTGGGGACTCTGTGTGTGTAATGGGACTAACACTCTTAAAGTCCTATAGGGTGGTTTGGGAAAGAAATATCGCTTGTGTGTGTAAGACTACCACACTTCAGTCCAATAGGCTCTGGGAACAAAATATAGCTATGTGTGTGTGGTCTATAGAGTGCTTTTTGGAGAACATTCTAAGCTCTGTGTGTGTAATGGGGGTCTCAATGCTTCTGGAACAAAATATAGCTTGTGTGGTGATGGATAACACTTCAAGTTCTAGGTGGCTTTTTGGGAACAAAAATAAGCTCTGTTTGTGTGTGGGGACTCTACACACTTCAAGACTATTAAGGTGCTTTGGGAAGAAAATATAGCTCTGGTGTTGTGATGGGATAACACACTTCAGTCTATAGGTGTTCTGGATGAATATATGGGTAATGGGACTAACACACTTCAAGTCCTTTAGGTGCTTCTGAGGAAGAAAATATAGCTTGTGTGTGTGATGGGACTATAGGTGCTTCTGGGAAGAAAATATCACTAAAATCCTGCCGAGTGGCTGTTCACTTGGAGCCTGTGACCATGGGCTTTTGTTTGCATTAGATTGGTTTTGCATTCAGATATAAGTCTATGAGAAAGCAAAACCCTCTTGAAGTAGGTGAAATGCAGGTCAGAAGGATATCAAGTGCAGGTCAAATTCACCTAGCCTATGTGGGTGGTGCTGCTGGATAGTAATGGCATGAAAACATGACAGTGACTTCCAATTTGATTTGTAGGGTGTGTCTGCTGAAGTCATCACACTAGGAGATGGAACTGTGTGAGTGCTGTGATGCTGGAGTTTGCAGTTGCAGCCTGATGGATTTTATGCACTCATGCAGTGCCGGGACAAGGTCATTCGGTGCCCAGGGCTAAGATGAAAAACTGCGCCCCCCCCCCCCATGTGAAAAGTTACAGTGCCTACAGACGATGGGATCTATACTAATGCATCAGTGACGGTGCATTAACCCCCTTCCTGCTGCATATTACCAATACCATTGCTAATTAAGCAAACTCCCCTCAGAGACTGCAGACATAAGACAAGAGATGGTTAGAGACTGAGGACATCATACTAAAGATGGTCAGAGACTGCAGACATGATAAAAGAGATCAATGCAGTCTCACCAGTGCCCATCAAATGCAGCCTATTCTGTGCCCATCAATGCCGCCTCACTGTGCCCATAATCACAGCCTCACTGTGTCCATCAACGCGCCTCACTGTGTCCATCAATGCCACCTCACTGTGCCCATTAATGCCAGCCTCACTGTGCCCATAATCACAGCCTCACTGTGCCCATCACTCCTGCCTCTCTGTGCCCATAATTGCTGCCTCATTGTGCCCATCAATGCCACCTCACTGTGCCCATCAATGCTGCCTCACTGTGCTCATCAATGACACCTCACTGTGCCCATAATCGCAGCCTCTCTGTGGCCATAATTGCAACCTCTTTGTGCCCATAATCGCAGCCTCTCTGTGCCCATAATCGCAGCCTCACTTTGCTCATAATTGCCGCCTCACTGTGACCATCAATGCCGCCTCAGTGTGCCCAACAATGCTGCCTCACTGTGCCCATAATCACAGCCTCTCTGTACCCAGAATCACAGCCTCTCTGTGCCCAGAATCGCAGCCTCTCTGTACCCATAACTGCAGTCTCTCTGTGCCCATAATTGCAGTCTCTCTATGCCCATAACTGCAGTCTCTCTGTGCCCAGAATTGCAGCCTCTCTGTGCCCAGAATCGCAGCCTCTCTGTGCCCAAAATCGCAGTCTCTCCGTGCCCATAACTGCAGTCTCTCCGTGCCCATAACTGCAGTCTCTCTGTACCCAGAATCACAGCCTCTTTGCGCCCAGAATCACAGCCTCTCTGTGCCCATAACTGCAGTCTCTCTGTGCACATAATTGCAGTCTCTCGGTGCCCATAATTGCAGTCTCTCAGTGCCCATAATCGCACCTCACTTTGCCTATAAATGCAGACTCACCATAGCCTGCCCTGGATCCCACAGCAGACATCTCCCGCAGCGCTGTGTGTCACATAGCTGGATCTGTGTGTGTGCTCAGTGGCGCCGTAACAAGGTCCCACCCCCTTAGACGGGCTTGTGTGATAGGCAGAACACTGATTCAATCTGCTATCACACAAGCCGGTCTAGGGGGCGGGACCTTGTTACGGCGCCGTCAAACACACACACAGACCCAGCTCCCTGACACAAAGCGCCCCTTGTACCGGCCCTGCACTGATGATATGCTGATCTTCACATATGTGAGTTAAATCTTTTACTATTTAATAAAGCTGTTTTATGGTACTTCACTATTGCGAGTTTATGTTACAGTATATTATTGGGGACTCTATTGTGGGGGAAACATCTGTGGTCCAAATGGATTAAGATTGGTGCTGTGCAGTGGAGTATCAAGCGATGTCAAATCTTCCACGCATAGGTGGTCAATTATAATAGTAAGCGGCTTTCTGATGGGGTGTCTTGTTATCTGTTTAGTGACACAGCACGATTTCAAACCCGCATTTCATTGTAAGTTCGGGGGCGATTTAAAAGACATCTGTGTGGGTACATGCCAAAAGCAGCGCAGCAGCTACTTTTGGGAATTGGCGCATCACCGCACCATTCCAGACGGGGGCGTTGCCGGCAAAAGGCTCAGATTTGGCATGCGATTTGACACGTCAAGTCGCATGTCAAATTGTCTGGATGTGAATGGGGGCTAATTCCACTTAAAGTCTATGGCCAGCCTAAGCCACATTTAGACAGATGTGGCTCGTGCCTGGCAGGAAGTCCTGGTACTGGCTTATCAAGTTGGAAAACATAAGTCCAATTGCTCAGTTACTTGAAATCTGTTGACAAGAATGCCTAAAATGGTTTGCAGACAAGAGATTAAGGTTGTTGATGATCATGTCATGTTTATGGAAACCTTTGCTGCATATACCAAAGTACTGTATCTTCAAAACTACTACCAAATGTTAGGTTTGAAGGATTTTTTGATAAAAAAAAAAAAAAATTATCAGTCCACCAAGGTTTTATAAAAGAACAGTGGGGTAAATTCAAGTTTCAGTTAGGCTGATCTTTCCAAGTAGTCTCCATGGTTCCCCCACCATTCATAATTCTGTACATTGTGCATTACATAATCCATACCACTTACCTCTACACTATGCTGTACATTCTGCACTGCATAATACTCTGTGTACACTATGTTGTACTTTTTGTAGTTTTCTCTTTCTCTCTGTACACCAAGATGTGCACTACACACCATTTTTATCTCTATAATATACTCTAAATTCTGTACCCCACAATGCTCCACTGAGTAAACTGCACTACCACCGTCTGTTGTTCCCCTCCAACCCACTAAACCCTGAACAATGTCCAACCCCATAGCCCTTCCTGTGCCCAAATGGGCACCATTTTCTTGTTTACCGGGAGGGAATTTATTTTAAATGCATACCAAAGCTGGTTTCTGTTTGTGAAGACTTTGCGGTCAGTACAGCAACATTTGTTGTATCTGGAGGTACAAAAAAAATCTGTATTGTAGGGTGACATGCTTCGTAAAACATTAAAACTATACGAGGGCCATACCGAAAGTGAGAGGAAATCCCTGCAAATTAAGGGAATTCTTTGGGGACCCCCAGGTCACCAAAACTAGTGTCCCCATTGGAAGATTTCGCCTGTATTACTTTTCTGGGCACAACCCAAAATTTTGGATTTTATTTTACTTCCACTTTCAATGATAATGGTAAACGGGACAAATAGAGAGGATGAATCTCCTTAGCGGGGGCACAGACAGCAATAAAAACTGACAAGCATTCTAATCCACAACTAAAAAGAAACGTTTTGCCTTTTGTTATGCTTTATCTTACATAGGTCATTCAAATTTCACATGTGGGCAGAGTATCTCTTCCTCTATAGTAACTCTTCCTCTTCTTTTTTTATTGCAGGTGTAGCACTGGCATTTTTGCCATGTAATGTTAAATGGTAGACAATGCTATAAATTGGTATTTGGCTCCCTCCAGTGGTATACTTGTGAATAGACTTGTTTGACTTGTTGAGTGACTGAACTGCATGCTGGGTAGGTAATAAAAGGCCCGGCGCAGCCATCTTCTTTCTCTTCTGGACGCGTGGCCTGCCTACAAAGATCTGTGAGGAGGTGTTCCAGAGAGTGCGGCCTGCATCTTGCGGAGCGGAGCAAGTCACAGACTCTGCCTTACCGCAGTGTGCTGGAGAAACAGTGTGATCAGATCGGGAAGGATCCAGAGATACCTCACTGAGCCATTTGAGTGTCCCAGTCATCTTGCGGAGCAGCATGACGGAGCTGGCCGGCAGCAGGACTCAGAGAAGCGGAGCGGAGACTTCCAACTTTCCAGGCCTGGTGTGGTGAGAGGGCGGACGCCCAGAAGTTCTTTAATGCACTTAACACACTAAAGCCCCATACACACAGTCGGACTTTTTCATGGATTCTGTCCGATCGGACAATGTTGTTGAAAAATCAGACCGTGTGTATGCACCATCGGACAGTGTACGTCGGATTGTCCGACGGACAAAGTCTTATCTCCTGCTGGAAAGATTTGCCGACAACACGGTCCGATCACACCAAATCCGATCGTGTGTACGGTTGTCCGACCGGACAAAGTGCTACGCATGCTCAGATCACATTACAAGACCAAAGCTATTGGCTACTAGCCTCTACGTAGTCCCGTCGTAGGCAACAAACGTCACCACGTTCAGAATGATCGGATTTTCCGACAACTTTGTCCGACCGTGTGTACGCAAAACCAACATCAGACAAAGTATGACGGACATGGTCTGACGGACCTGGTCCTCGGATAATCCGCGCGTGTGTATGGGGCTTTAGACTCATACCACAGTGTTGCTGAGACCTGCAGTTCCACAGAGGGGTCTCATTCAAATAGACTGAGTTCAAGCAGGCCTCACGCCTATACTTCACTAAGAGCTGACACTGTGGCGGTTCAGAGATAACTATACCGGAGGCAGTTATAAGTGCGTGCACAGCAGGAATTGTTCTCAACCATCAGCTTATGGTACTTCTTTGCTTGTTAAACCCTTGGATTACAAACACTGCAGTATGATAGCTAGCAGAAGATAGAAGACCAGAGACTACACCTTTCACTGAGAGGCCTTGTGTTCAGTTACAGTAACAAAGGACCACATCATACCTCAGGGGGAGCTCTTGAGCAAACTGTACTGTGTTGTGTTTGATAACCTTGTATTAGTGTGCTTAGTGCAGCGTGCTGGAAGCAGGAAGGTGCCCCGTGCTAAGGCATCGTCTGAGCACTAGTCCTACGTGCAGGGGTCATCCAAGAAATCTTTACATATTAATAATTTGTGAATACTTATCGCATTGTCATATTATGTTTGTGTGGCAGTGCAGTTATTGTGACTACTGTTTATACCAGTCTCAGTGAAATTACATTCTGGCTAATCACAATTGGTGTGAAGTGTTGTTCATTCTCCTACAGGTGGAACAACGGATACCCAGGTAATGGTAAAGGTACATTATTGGTATATTGTTATTGTTTGATTGTCCTTTGTTGTTTAGCTTCACACCAACAATGTTCCACAGCTGTGTCAAGCAGGTTGAGACAATTTATTGGGGGTGGAATAGCAGAGTACAGGCCCAATCAAATATCAGCAGCTCCTTCGGGGGTCAGTGCTACACAGGTAAATAATGAATTGCAAGCAGAAGCAATGTGCATCAATGTGTTCTTGACAAAGGAGGGGTGCAGGCTGTCTGACATCCACAAAGGTTTACGGAGATGACACCATTTAACCTTCTATATCCATCTGTGCACATTTGTCATTAGTGTCATCTCTGTAAACATTCTGTAGCCTTTTGTGGATGTTGCAAAGCCTGCATCCCTCCTTCATCAACAGCAATGATGGCATTTTGCTTCTACTTGGAACCCAATATTTACTTGCAATGAAAAAGAAAAAGAGGAGTTACTAGAGAGGAAGAGTTACTATACCAACCAGTGTTATTTTCGTCAATGAAATGAATACTATTTTAGTGGACTAAAATTAAAACAATGCAGATGACTAAAATACAACTAAAACTAAAACAGCATTTTAGCCAAAAGACTATGACTAAAACTAAATCAAATTTGACATCAAAATGAACACTGGTACCAACATGTAAAACTTAAACACCTATATAAGTTAGTAAAAAAAAAACACTTTTGCATTATTTTTGGTATAACCCTAGTATTTCTTATGATTCAAGTGTCCAGAACACATACCCCACAGGTATTAATACTGCTGGCTTCCCTTAGTTTTCTAAGATGTTTTCCATCAAATAAAATCACAATTCTCCAACGTGGATTATGTTTGCCAGCTTGTTCTCTGCCCATCCCAGCATTATTTTATTTCTACCTACAGAGATACTTAAAGGGCATAGTTTTAGTAAAAGATTTGTGTATCCAAAAATACAGTGCAAAACCCCACAGGAGCACAAATGACACAAGCAACAATGCATAGAATTTAGAAAACAAATTTCTAGGGTGCAGGTGCATGTATAAATGGGAAGTGTAGATTTGTTATACAAAATTGTTCACATTAGCTTTTTAGTACCTGTCTAGTGTGATATAGCATATGTGCAGGTAAGAGTAGGGTTGATTTACTAAAGGTAAATAGGCTTTGCGAGGAAAGTTGCGCTTTGCAAGGGAATTTGCCCCAGAGCTTAGTGAATGCGGTGAAGTTTAATTTTGCAAAGAATATCCAATCACATGCAAGGAAAAAAAATAAAACATAATTTCTGCTTGCACATGATTACATGCGATTGCATTGATTGTATTTGATCAATTGAGCTCTGCGGCAAATTACCCTGCAAACATTTTAGTAAATTAGCCCCAGTGTATTTTCGCAAAAGGAAGATTCAACAATTCTAATTTTCCTTTCCAAAACTTTTGATAGGTTTCACAGAATTATCTTTTAGGGTTTAAATCGCAATTGTCAAACACATGGTCCGCAGGCCGAATCTGGTCCTCCAGGCCATTTCATGTGGGCCTCGCACCTCTCTTACATCTGTGGCACATTCCTAGCCTCTGTCTCCACCTTGTCTCAGTAGTCAGCAGCAGAGAGGATGACCGAACTCCTCCACCAAATACTGCGCTTCTCTGTGCAGTCACAGAGAGGCTCGTCTCTGCCCCCCGTCTCAGCAGTCAGAAGCAGACAGGAGGACAGAACTCCTCCTTCAAATTTTATGGCTCTCTTTGTAGCCGCAGCACCACCTCGTCTCCACCTCCTCGATCTCGGCATTCAGCAGACTTCAGCAACTGACTCCTGCCTTCCTCCGGTCCTCCTCCAGACCTTGCACTTTCTGCTTCCTAGTTCCACCGCCAGCTTCTTGTCGGTAGCAGCGCATGGTAAGGGGTGTGGCACTGTGATGTAGGGGAGGGTAGGGGACTTGCTCTTGACATCTAGTCTTACAGATACAAGCGGCCCTTTAAGGCCAACTAGAACGCTGATGCGGCCCACGATTAAATTGAGCGTGACACCCCTGGTCTAAACCGGCAACTTTTTAATATGCTAGCCTAAATTACCTAAGAATTATATTTCACAAATCTTTTAGCATTTATATTGAATTATACATAGAAAAATCCTTATTTCTATATTACTTTTAGAAGAGATATTTTTTTCAAACCTCTGTATGCTCATGTGGTATAAAACAATACTGTAAACATTAGAGTCAATTATTATAAAATGTAAAAAAAAACATTCTCGACTTTGAGCCCCAGAAGTATATAAAACCATACAATACAAAGCTGATTGTTTCCCATGTATGCATTGGTCCATACAAGATACAAAAATCATAAAGAAAAATGTTGTCCGACGAACGATCTGCTGATTTTCGGATCGTTAGTACGGTGCTTTCGACAGCCGAATCCGGTTTTTCGTCAGACAAAAGCTGGATGTGCAGACTATAACATTTGTCCTACGTAACCTCAATGCCTGATTTTCATTTAATTAGTACGGTTTTCGTACAAAAAAAAAAATCGCAAGAGCAAGACTATGCATGTTCAGAAACTAAAGAATACATACAAAACTAGTCAACATATTATGTCACTTCTGAAGTTGTATTCTGTCGTATGAGAATTTTCATATGGTGAGTAACCTCTTCACTTTCGACATGAGACAAGCATGCACCAAAAAGGGATGTTCCGGTCATCCGAAAATCTGATCGTTTGTACGAGGCTTTAGGCAATATTAGAATGTTCACCTACCAGTTATGACTTTGTATGATTTCAGCTGCAGTGTGGCTTCTTAATGATACATCTAATGATATACTCATACATGTAAAATGCTTCTTTACTTATAGTTGTGCTCAAAAGTTTGCATACCCTGGCAGAAATTGTGAAATTTTGGCATTTATATTGAAAATATGACTAATCATGCCAAAAATAATATATAATGATAACAGAAATCAGCCAAATGGCCCTGATAAAAAGTTTACATACCCTGGAATGTTTGGCCTTGGTACAGACACAGAAGGTGCCACACACAGGTTAAAAAAGTTATTAAAGGTTCATTTCTCACATTTGTGGCTTTTTAAATCACAATTAGTGTCTGTGTATGAATAGTCAATGAGTTTGTTAGCTCTCACTGATGCCCTAAGCAGGCTAGACACTGAGCCATGAGGAGGTAGAAAAGAACAGTCAAAAGACCTGCGTAACAAAGTAATGGAACTTTATAAAGATGGAAAAGGATATAAAAAGATACCCAAAGCCTTGTATATGCCAGTCAGTACCGTTTAATCCCTTATTAAGAAGTGGAAAATTAGGGGCTCTTTTGATTCCAAGCCAAGGTCAGGTAGACCAAGAAAGATTGCAGCCACAACTGGCGGAAGAATTGCCCAGGATGCAAAGAAAAACTCATAGCTAACCTCAGGAGAAATACAGGCTGCTCTCCAAAAAGACGGTGTGGTTGTTTTTAAGGAGCACAATTCAACGATACTTGAACAAAAAATAGCTGCATGGTTGAGCTACCAGAAGGAAGCCTTTACTGTGCCAATGCCACAAAAAAGCCCAATGAGGCATGTCAAAGTGTTGTTGGGCATATTGTAACCAGGCTTTTTGTGGAACTTGTGCAGTAAAGGCTTCTTTCTGGCAACTTGGCAGCTCTTTTTTGTTCAAGTATCATTATATTGTGCTCCTTAAAAACAACCACACCATCTTTTTCCAGAGCAGCCTGTATTTCTCCTGAGGTTACCTGTGGGTTTTTCTTTGTATCCCGAACAATTCCTGTGGCAGTTGTGGCTGATATCTTTCTTGATCTACCTGACCTTGGCTTAGTATCAAGAGATCCCCAAATTTTCCACTTCTAAATAAATGATTGAACAGTACTGACTGGCATATTCAAGGCTTTGGATATCTTTTTATATCCTTTTATATCTTTGTAAAGTTTCATTACCTTGTTATGCAGGTCTTTTGACTGTTATTTTCTGCTCATCATGGCTTAGTTCTTACATGGATGCACTAAGCAGGCTAGATACTAACAAACTCATTGACTATTTATACACAGACACTAATTGCGATTTAAAAAGCCACAAATGTGAGAAATTAACCTTTAATAGCCATTTTAACCTGTGTGTGCCACCTTCTGTGTACCAAGGCCAAACATTCCAGGGTATGTAAACTTTTGATGAGGGCTATTTGGGTGATTTCTGTTATTATGATTTTAAAAGGAGCCAAAAAACTATGTGATAATAAATGGCTTCATGTTATCACTATCCTTGAATAAAAGACAGTATTTTGGCATGATTATATTATCAATATAAATGTCAAAATTTCACCATTTCTGACAGGGTATGCAAACTTTTGAGCACAACTGTATAAATGTGAGGCTGTCAGCTTGAAGTGCTATTGCCCAATCCTTTACCCTGGCCTTCCTCCACTAATGCCCATTTATGCTTGTATTGTTCTGTACATCTGTGTTATCTTGATTAGTCTATAAATACACACAGTTTTTACTTTCTGACATTATTCTTTTTATAATAAAAATATATATATGTATACGCGTATATTAACATTTGCGAAGCCCAAAGCAACACATTTTATGGGCAGCTGGAAAATCTGAACTCACCATAAAGGAGTACAGTGTCTTCATCTGTGTGTGTTATCTCCTCCACAGACATGCATTCATTTTCCTCAAGGTCACTAGGAGAAGCTGGCTTGTCCGATGTCTGCCCTGCATCCATTATTACCATAAAGATTATGATAAAGTGTTAAATGAAGCAACTTAAAAAAAATTCAACACAAAATTCTATCAGTTATGCCTGCTTACTTGATGCCACAAGTATTTTCTTATTAACCAATTGCCTGCGGGCACTTTTGCCCTCTTCCTGCCTAGGCCAATTTTAGCACTCTCACACTTTGAATGACAATTGCGCAGTCATGCATCATTGTACCCATATGATAGGGGTGCAACGGATCGCCGCCGATCTGTGATCCGAGCGGGTCACCCCGTTCCGATCGGCACACCCCGCGATCCGCGGAGCGCTCCGCGGCCTCGGCCTTAGGAAGGCCGCGGCTTCGGCCTAGCTCCGGAGCGCGGCGGCCATCTTGGTACACCCGGCGGCCTTAGGAAAGGCCGCGGCTTCGGCCTAGCGCCGGAGCAGCGGCCATCTTGGTACACCCGGCCACTGTTTACAATGTGATCGCTCTGTCAAATGACGGAGCGATCACTTGTAAAAAAAACTCTGCATTACCCAGCCAATACCCTGCATTACTCTGCATTACTCTGCATTACCCAGCATATACCCTGCATTACTCTGCATTACTCTGCATTACCCAGCATATACCCTGCATTACTCTGCATTACCCAGAATATACCCTGCATTACCCAGCATATACCCTGCATTACCCAGCATATACCCTGCATTACCCAGCATATACCCTGCATTACTCTGCATTACTCTGCATTACTCTGCATATACTCTGCATTACCCAGCATATACTCTGCATTACCCAGCATATACTCTGCATTACCCAGCCAATACTCTGCATTACCCAGCATATACTCTGCATTACCCAGCCAATACTCGGCGATACTCTGCATTACCCAGCCAATACTCGGCGATACTCTGCATTACCCAGCCAATACTCTGCGATACTCTGCATTACCCAGCCAATACTCTGCATTACCCAGCCAATACTCTGCGATACTCTGCATTACCCAGCCAATACTCTGCGATACTCTGCATTACCCAGCCAATACTCTGCATTACCCAGCCAATACTCTGCGATACTCTGCATTACCCAGCCAATACTCTGCGATACTCTGCATTACCCAGCCAATACTCTGCGATACTCTGCATTACCCAGCCAATACTCTGCGATACTCTGCATTACCCAGCCAATACTCTGCGTTACTCTGCATTACCCAGCCAATACTCTGCGATACTCTGCATTACCCAGCCAATACTCTGCGATACTCTGCATTACCCAGCCAATACTCAGTGATACCCTGCCAATACTCTGCGATACCCTGCCAATATTACAGTGGGGGAGAGGATGTGGATATTACAGTGGGGGAGATGACGTGGATATTACAGTGGGGACTATATGGTGGCGGAATTTTCACAGGTTTTTGCAAATTCAATTATTATTTGCTGATCCGAAAAATGATCCGATCCGTGACTCTGATCCGAGGATCGATCCGATCCGTGAGTTTTTTGATCTGTTGCACCCCTACCATATGACATTTTTATCATTTTTGTTTTTACACAAATAGAGCTTTCTTTTGGTGGTATTTAATATTCACTGGGTTATTTGTTTTTTTTTGCTAAATAAGACCGAAAATTTTGAAAAAACAAAAAACAAATGTTGTTTGTTGTTTCATTTTGCAAAGAGGTTATTTTTCTCCTTCACTGATGTGCGCTGATGAGGCTGCACTGATAGGCAGTACTGTTCGGAGTGCCCTGATTATCAGTTTACATGTCCCTTTTACACAAGCCGGTTATCGGCTCTCCTCTCCTCATGCTGTCAGAGTGAGGAAAGGAATGCCTATAACCGGCTTCTGTTTACATTGTGAATGGACAACAGCTGATCACGTGGTATCCTGTGTCTGGCGGGTGTGATCATGGGAGGATGTCATATGACTCCCTCCCAGAACTGGCTGGCCACACTTTAGCCATCATTTGGCTATAGCACAGTCGGCAAATGGTTAAAAAGATACAATATATATGTGTATACATGTTTATTAACACTTGGGAAAGCCAAAGCAACACATTTATGTGCAACTAGAAAACTTTGAACTCACCATAAAGGAGTACAGTGTCTTCATCTGCATGTGTTATCTTCTCCACAAGCATGGGTCCATCTTCTGGGGGCTTACCAGGTGAAGCTGGCTCATCCGCTGTCTGCCCTGTATCCATTATAACCATTAAATAAAATAAAAATAAGCATCAAATAGAGTTGATGTAAATACTTTTCAACTTTTCAACACAAAATTCCATCTGTTATGCCATCTTACTTGCCACCACCATTCTCTTTCTTATTAAAAAGATATATATGTGTATCAGGGGTTGGACAAAATTGTGGAAACAAGTATGGAAGAGAACGAAATTAATACCCAATATGGTGTTGGACTGCCTTTGGCATCCAAAATGGCCAGAATTCTCCTGGGAATTGACAAATATAAATCTTGGATGGTGGATAATGGAATCTGAAACGATTCTTCATGCAAAAATCTGGGTTACAGTCATGCACAATGTCCTTTCGTCTTTCAGCCAGTTGACCATGTTGACCGCGCTTATGCTATATATCAGATGACGTTTTCCCAGGAATTGTATGTAGCACCGACACTTTTTTAAAGTGTGCTCTATAATGCAAATTTCATTTTTCCAGAACTGTAACGGAGTTCTGGGGGTTAATTCTATGGGTGTTTTACTTTGGCATCAGTTTGGCTGGGCTGTACTGGAGTTCTGCCTGGTCATAGGTGCAGTGAGGCACCTGTGACAGGCTGAGAACAAAGCCTGGTTGGACGTGTTAGGTACCAATCTTTCTCAGAGCCAATTAGTGGGCGCATCTGGCCCCGCTGTGTAGTCTGGGAAGGGGTATTTAAGATGCTGAAGTCACGTGTTCAGGGTTCGGCTTGCTCTTTGATCCCTGGTTCCGGTCCGGGCCAACCCCGTGAGGGGTCCCGGACCCAGGAGTGTCTGCCGTCCATGTGAGCATGGTCATCTTGACCAGCCCCAGAGGCCCTCATGGTCTGGGGTGGGGATCCGTCCATTCCCGAGCCTCGGAACTGGCTAGTTTGAGGCCCAGTAACTGAAGGAGGGTTCGGAGGTGTCTCCCTGTGTGCTCTCGGCATTGGAGAGACACAACAACTGATACAAGCGACCAGGGGAGGACTCTTCGGAGGAGGGCCAAGAAGCTGGCTGCTCGGTAAGAGCTTGGGAGCTGAAGTTGTATGGACACTAGTGAATCCACATTTCTTACAGTACCGCCAAGGCGGCTGAAAGATCCAGGTACTGTGGGAAAAGTTCCTAATTTATCTTCAGTTATAGCCTAGTCTGTGGCAGAGACTTTGCAAATTTCTGAGTCATTTGTTGGCTGCTAAATCTACAGTTAGAGGTTTTTCCAGCAGTGAAGAGTCCAGTTGCGAGTGGCTACTCTCTGGGCTATCTAAAGAGACATTCAATTGATGTCAGCAGTTCTGAAGTGCCTGAGTTTTATCACCTGTGCCCTCTATTCCCAATTGAGAGACTGTGTTATAGTTGAACGTTACCCTTACAAATAAAAATCCTTAAAAGGACTTTTGCGTGTCAGCTTCTGAAGTTACTGGGTACTGACCCTGGGAACCCCTGGACAACGGATGACGAGCTACAAGGAGGAGGTAATTGGTAAGCCCAGCAAATTCATAGCCGCCCCCAGGGGTTATGGCGTTACATGTATATGCCGTCTTAACCTTTGATACTGTACCTTGCAACAGAACAAATACTTCAGTCACAGAGGCACCAGCTAAGCGGGCGCCAACAACTTGCCCTCTTTGAAACCCAGTAAGCTCTGACATGACTCCGTATTACTAGCAGTGCACACAGTGAATGACGAAAGTGAAGCTTCTCACCTGTTATCTAGGTTTCTCACACAATGGAAGTAAAAGAATGTTACATCACTTTCGCTTTCAACGTGAAACATGTCATCACTTTCACAACTGCAAATCATGTAGTGTTTCCATATTTTTGTCCAACCCATACACATGTATGTTAACACTTGGCAAGCCCAAAGCAACACATTTTAGGGACACCCAGGAAATCTGAACTCACCATAAAGGAGAACAGTGTCTTCATCTGCGTGTTTTATCTCCTCCACACGCTTGCATCCATTTTCCTGATGGCTACTAGGAGAAGCTGGCTTGTCCAATGTTTGCCCTGCATCCACTATTACCATAAAAAAATATTACATGTTAAATGAAGCAACCTAAATACTTTTCATTACAAAATGCTGTCCTTCTTACTTGATGCCACAATTCTTTTCTTATTAAAAATATACAGTATACTATATGTGTATATGTGTTTATTAGCACTTGGCAAAGCCGAAGCAACACATTATTTGTGTGCAGCCAGAAAAATCTGAGCTCACCATAAAGTAGTACAGTGTCGTCATCTGCATGCGTTATCTCCTCCACAAGCATGCATTCATCTTTCGGGGGCTTATCAGGAGAAGCTGGCTCATCTGCTGTCTGACCTGTATCCATTATTTTAACAAAAAAATAAATAAAATAAATCTGTTGTAGACACCTTTATACACTTCAACACAAAATTCCATCTGTAATGCCTCCCTACTTTCTGACACCATTATTTTCTTTTTAAAAAGATACAGTATATATGTGTATACATGTATAGAGATGCGCACAACAGAAAACATGTTTGTTTAGTTACGTTAATAATTACATTTTGTTATATTTGTATTGTTAGAATGATTTGTTTTTGGAATTCATTTCCTATATTCAGATTTGTTTTGTACATTTGTTTTTCCGAATCGATTTAGATTTCCAAAGCTATTTCAGAAGAATGGCTATATTCTTTTTACTGTGTTAATTTGTTAATTCAGGAGATTACCTTTTGCACTTTGTTTGGGCTGGATGGATGTAGATACATCCGAATCATAAAAATTTGAATTAAATTCATTTCGGATACATTCAATATGTTATGATTTGGAGATTCGGATGGATCCACCTTTCAAGCGTCTCTTCTTGAATAAGTTCAATGCTTGCAGTCTTTCCTCATAACTGTGATCCTAAAGTCTCTTTATTAGCTTTGTTGCCCTTCTCTGTATTTTCTCCAGTTCCAGCACATCCCTTCTGAGGACTGGTGCCCAAAACTGGACGGCACACTCCAGGTGCGGCTGAACCAGAGTCTTGTATAGTGGGAGGATTACTGTTTTATCTCTGGAATGAATCCCCTTTTGAATGCGTGCCAATATTCTGTTGGCTTTGCATGCCATCGCTGAGCCTGTCATCTTTTAGGGCCCCCAGGTCATTTTCCATCCTAGATTATTCCAGAGGCTCTCCCCCCAGTGTATAGATTGCATTCATATTTTTGCCACCCAAATGCATTATTTTACATTTTTCTACATTAAACTTAACTTTCCATGTAATTGCCTATGCCATTAATTTGTTCAGATCTTCTTGCAAGGTTTCCACATCCTGTGTAGTAGTTATTGGCCTGCTTAGCTTAGTATTGTCTGCAAATACTGAGATTGAGCTGTTTATGCCATCCTCCAGATCGTTTATTAATAAATTAAATAGGATTGGTCCCAGGACAGAACCCTGGGGGACCCCACTTACCACACCAGACCATTCTAAGTACTCCCCATTTATCACCACCCTCTGAACTTACCCCTGTAGCCAGTTTTTAATCCATGTACTCACCCTATGGTCCATGCCAACAGACCTTAGTTTGTACAGTAAACGTTTATGGGGAACTGTATTGGATGCCTTTTGCAAAATCCAGATACACCACGTCTACTGCCCTTCCTTTATCTAGATGGCAGCTCATCTCCTCATAGAAGGTTAATAGAGGTGAAAATAATAGAGGTGAACATAATAGAGGTGAGCATGAACATTTAACATAGAGTCACAGTCTAGGCCTCCAACTTGTTTTAATTTGATTGAAGGTGCAGTGAGTCCAACATATCTATTCTAATACTATTCAGACCTGTCATAAAATCAGGACATATTTTTATTTCTAGACAGGATAGGACAAACAGGTGATTGGATGTCATAGGTAACACCTCACTAAGTTTATTTTACACTTTGTTAATATTTAGTGCCACCTTAACTACACAGCTCAAATAATCCAAAGAATGAAGGCTCGGGAAGGGTTGATTTTTTTTTTCTACAAGAAAATAAACCATACCTGAATTTCTAAGGTCTCCATCCACACTACTCAAATATTTCTGAGTCTGTTACAAAGAAAGTAAGATTAGTAAATCTATAGTAGTAAGTTGGTATATTTCATTTGTCAGATGTATGACTGCACATTGTCTTACTCTTTGGGAAACGATACAGTGTTCTGAAGTTTGTTCAGAGGTTGCACCATCTATAGATGTAAAAATAATGATAGACATTACTCTGATGGAAAGCCATGGGACACTGCATTTCTTTAGGTAAATAAAAGTAAGACAAGAAGAGGAAAAAAAAAACAGAACCACAACATATGGAAATGAAAGAGCAGGATATTTTTTTTTTTAAAAGCAAAGGCTATACAGACGCAGTATGTGTTCAAAGATACTTATATATAGTCATGCTGTAGAAAAAAAAATGTTTTTTGGTAGTCCTGCCTTTTATCAATGTTTATAACTGTGCGAATTGATGAAGTGAATCTGACTGATTTGTTTTGCAAGCTTTCATTGCTTAGTGGGGGCGTTTTTGAGGCGGTTTCCATTTATTTCAATGGAGAGGAGCGTTTTTGATGTGCTTTTTTGGAGCATGATTAGGGAGCTAAAAAAAAAGCGTAACCAAAGACGCAGAGGCACCTAATTTTACCACAAAAAACTGGGAAAACGTATTGACTCGAGTATAAGCCTAGGGTGAGAAATGCGCAGCTACTGTAAGTGGAAAAGGGGGTCAACAATGCCCATTTGCAGCCTCACTGTGCCCATTTGCATGCCTCACTGTGCCCATTTGCATGCCTCACTGTGCCCATTTAAAGCCATAGGTCCCCCAAACTTCAAACTTGGTAGTTAAGGGTTCCTAAATGCCCCATAGCTACAGCCAAATTTTGGGGTCTCTGGACCCAAAGGGTCCCAAAATGACATTGCTGCAGATGAACACAGTTGACCGACTTTGGGGCCCCGTATCTCGGGGTCACTTGGTGCTAGGAACCCCATCTTTGTATATGTTGTAGTTCCACTGGGTTTGAATACCAAATTTGGGGTTCCTAGCACCAAGTGTCCCCGAGATATGGGGCCCCAAAGTCGGGTGGTAAAATGTCAAGCACTTTTCTGCAGCAGAGAATGACATTTTCCGAACCGACTTTGGGGCCCCGTATCTCAGGGCCACTTAGTGCTAGGAACTCCATATTTGGATATGTTGTAGTGCTAGGTCCACTGGGTTGGCATAGCACCAAGTGGCCCCGAGATACGGGGCCCCAAAGTCAGGTCGGAATTTTTTTTTTTTTTTGCTGCAGAAAATTACTTGACTCGAGTATAAGCCGAGGGGGGCACTTTCAGCACAAAAAAATGTGCTGAAAAACTCGGCTTATACTCGAGTATATACGGTACTTTAAGAACACCCCCACTAAGCATTCTTTGGTGCAGTTTAAGTCACATATCCTTTTAAAACAGCACCAAAAGCACCCTATTAACGCATAGGCGTTTTACTTGAAGTGGAATTAAAGGCAAAACTAAGGGCACTTTCACACTGGTTTGCATCAAAACTGCTAGTAAAACGCCTATGCACTTTTGGTGCAGTTTTTAAAAAGGACTTTTGACTCAAAAACTACACCAAAAATGCTTAGTGGGGGGAATTTTGAGGCGCTTTTGAAGAGGTTTCCATTTATTTAAATGAAGAGGAGCGTTTTTGGTGCGCTTTGTTTTAGCTCCCCAAACATGCTCCAAAGATGCTGCAAGCAGGATTTTTTTCACCACAACAAAAGCGCCTTGCCCCAGTGTGAACACATTCATTGATTTTAAAGGGAGCCATTTTTCTTAAACTTTTCAGGTGCTTTTTTTTTAACACAAAAGAGCTCAGTGTGAAAGGGCCCTAATGCTAAATCTAATCTCAGCCACATTCTAAGCCTAATCTATCTTGCCCTAATCATCTATCTGCGCTGTCAGCGGCAGCTTCAGCATGTAGGACTGTGCAGGAGAGGCAGCTGACAATGGAATATGGTATGTAGGTGAACTCCGCGCCAAAAGTAGAGTAAATATTAGTGAAAAAAATATTATGTGAAATAGCAAAGCTGCTGACAAATAATATTAAATTAATACAGCCACTCCCCTGATTGAACAACAGTGATCAATGAAATTGTAAATAAATAGAGGGCGCTACAAAATAAAAAAAAAAATGCAAAATAAGAAATATTGTCATAACATAAGTGCACAATAATCATGTGATACATTAGACCAGGGGTCTCCAAACATTCTAAACAAAGGGCCGGTTTATTGTCCTTCAGACTCTAGGAGGGCCGGACTATGGCCAGCGGGAGTAGAAATTTTCCTGGCATGGGATTAAGCATTGCCACAATTGGTATTAGGGGGAGGAATAGTGCCCAGTCCTTGCTATCATAGGGAGGAATAGTATCCCCATTTTTGGTGTCAGTCGGAGAAACGATGCCCCATTGTTGGTGTCAGGTGGCAGAATAGTGTCTTGTATCAGTGGGAGGAATAGTGCCCCAAGGGCCGTAAAAAGGCAAGCAGAGGGCCGCAGTTTGGAGACCACTGCATTGGACCAATCCATCTAAAAATATATATAGGTGACCACAAAATCATGAGATATATTTGTGCTCAAAACACAAATAAGGTGCATATACAGAATAAAAGAAATAATATATAAAATAGAAAAAAGTCGCCATGGAGTAACCACAACCGTGGTAAACGCTTTCAAGCCTTCAAACTTGGAAAATATATCTTCTTATGTGAAAAAGATTAATCCTTCACCAAGGACTTTTTTTCTATTTTATATATTATTTCTTTTATTCGGTATATGCACCTTATTTGTGTTTTGAGCACAATTATATCTCACGATTTTTTGGTCACATATATATATTTTTAGATGGATTGGTCTAATGTATCACATGATTATTCTGCACTTATGTTATGACAGCTGACAATGGAAACCCATAGTAACTCTATGGCCGATGTCACTTCCCAGCCGTTGGCTGTCTCCTGCACACAGAGGCTACTGGAGACCAGACTGGAGCGGCTGCAGAACAGGTAGGTATAATGATTTTTTCTTTACAGGGCTAGATAGATTTGAATATGGCTGAGAGTAGGCTAAAGCCCCATACACACGGTCGGACTTTTTCATCAATTTGGTCCGATCGGACAAGGTTGTTGAAAAATCAGACCGTGTGTATGCACCATCGGACAGTGTTCGTCGGTTTGTCCGTCGGACAAAGTCTTATCTCCTGCTGGAAAGATTTCCCGTCAACCCGGTCCGATCACACCAAATCCGATCGTGTGTACGCTTGTCCGACCGGACAAAGTGCTACGCATGCTCAGATCACATTACAAGACCAAAGCTATTGGCTACTAGCCTCTACGTAGTCCCGTCGTAGGCAACAAACGTCACCACGTTCAGAATGATCGGATTTTCCGACAACTTTGTCCGATCGTGTGTACGCAAAACCAACATCAGACAAAGTATGACGGACATGGTCCGACGGACCTGGTCCACGGATTGTCCGCGCGTGTGTATGGGGCTTTAGAGTTAGTTTTGACTTATGATTTGTACTTATGATTACACTATAAATACTGTACTTGAGGTCTGTTGGGACAAAATATTAGCGGTGTTCCAGGTTTTGTAATTTTTCATGGGTTAAAAGAAAAATGTATATTACTGAGATCCGATAAAAGCAAAACACTGGTTCCTTCTGTTAAAAAAAAAAAAGAAGCAAAACACTGAATGTCTACAGTGTCTTGAAAAAGTATTCATACCCCTTGAAATTTTCCACATTTTATCATGTTACAAACAAAAGGTAAATGTATTTTATTGGGATTTTATGTGATAGACCAACACAAAGTGGCACATAATTGTGAAGTGAAAGGAAAATGATAAATGTTTTTCAAAATGTTTTACAAATAAATATGTGAAAAGTGTGGTGTGCATTTGTATTCAGCCCCCCCCCCCCCCCCGAGTCAATACTTTGTAGAACCACCTTACCTATGCAATTACAGCTGCAAGTCTTTTTGGGTATGTCTCTACCAGCTTTGCACATCTAGTGAAAGTTTTGCCCATTCTTCTTTGCAAAATAGCTCAAGCTCTCTCAGATTGGATGGAGAGCATATGTGAAAAGCAATTTACAAGTCTTGCCACAGATTCTCAATTGGATTTAGGTCTGGACATTTAGCTCCATCCCTCTTCCCATAAACTCTGACCAGCTTCTCTGACCCTGCTAAAGAAAAGCATCCCTACAACATGATTCTGCCACCACCATGTTTGACGGTAGGGATGGTGTGTTCAGGGTAATGGTCAGTGTTCATTTTCCCCAACACACAGTGTTTGCTTTTAGGCCAAAAAGTTCAATTTTGGTCTCATTTGACCAGAGCACCTTCTTCCACATGTTTGCTGTGTCCCCCACATGGCTTCTCACAAACTGCAAACGGGACTTCTTATGGCTTTCTTTCAACAATGGATTTCTTCTTGCCACTCTTCCATAAAGATTTGTGGAGTGCACGACTAATAGTTGTCCTGTGGAGAGATTCTCCCACCTGTGAATCTCTGCAGCTCCTCCAGAGTTCCCATGGGCCTCTTGGCTGCTTCTCTGATTAATGCTCTCCTTGCCTGGCCTGTCAGTTTAGGTGGATGGCTATGTCTTGGTAGGTTTGCAGTTGTGCCATATTTTTTCCATTTTCGGATTATGGATTGAACAGTGTTCCAAGCTTAGGATATTTTTTTTTTATAACCAACGCCTGCTTTAAACTTCTCCACAACTTGATCCCTGACCTTTCTGGTGTGTTCTTTGACCTTCATGATGCTGTTTGTTCACTAAGGCTCTCTAAAAAACCTCTGAGGGCTTCACAGAACAGCTGTATTTCTACTGAGATTAAATTACACACAGATGGACTATTTACTAATTAGGTGACTTTTGAAGGCATTTGGTTCCACTAGATTTTAGTTAGGGGTATCAGTAAAGGGGGTAAAGGGGGCTGAATTAAAATGCATGCCACACTTTTCAGAAATGTATTTGTAAAAAAAAAGAATTCAGAATCTTATGAGTCATCTCACACAGTGTTTGGGGGTTGTAAGGGTGTCATTAAATCCATTGATGATGTGGTCAACATGAGAGCACCACATTGATAGAGCAAGGAGAACAATCCCACAACAATAAATTAGGGGGAAGGATGATTTTTTGGTGTACATTACTGATAGCACTGCCACTGGTCATAACAATCTCCCTTTCTTCCATCATATGACTGTCCTGTGCAAACCATCATTGCAACCGCACTTTAGTGAAATTTGCAATTCATTAGGGTGAATCTTATCTGGTGATACAAGTTCCGAATCAAGCTGGAGGTGGAGCACATTTTGAGTGGCTTATTTCACTCGTCTTTACTTACCCTCTTTGCTTTCTAATTTGCTCAATGATGTCACCACAGATTTTGCAGTGCTTGGAAACTATTTAAAATAAAAGACATATATTTACATTATAATTTTTTTTTTCTTAAAAATCATAAAAAAAATAAATAAAAAATAATTGGAATATTTTTTTTTTTTACTCACCTCTAAATGCCTGTTGATAGGGGGTCCCTCGTAGTCTGCCACCTTCAGTGCCCGGGCACTGACATCACTTCCCCTCGGCGCCGCACATTCATCTGGGACCTGTCACGTGTCCCAGATGACTGAGCATCCTATCTCGGCGCACGGCGCCGCTTGCGCATGCGCAGTGGGTGCCAAGCTGTGAAGCCACAGCCGGGTGCCCACAGTAAAAATGCCGGCGCCGCGCGCGGAGCGGGGAACGAGGGGGGGGCTTCGTTCCCCCGCGTCGCTGGACCCTGGGACAGGTAAGTGTCCGATTATTAAAAGTCAGCAGCTGCAGTATTTGAAAAAAAAAATTTAGTGGGCACTCCTCTAAGTATTTTGAGAATGATTTTGAGTAGCTATCTGATCAATAGCCAAAAAATACAGGTGGAACATGTAACATGTTCCAAAAAGGTGAACTTAAACACAAACTTTAACACAACTCACAGTAATGCACGAGTAACACACATTAATGCACTGCAGCAGATGGCTAAAGTATGAATGGGTCCTCAAAGATTGTTACGCTGATATACGAGGTGTGTCTAAAAAGTTTGGCGAATGGTATCAGAAAACAAACAAGACAGAAGATACAAACAAATTACCTTTATTGGCCTTAAAAATAATCGCCATCCTTCACAACACAGTTTTGGCAACGTTCATAAAGCTTCTGGAAACTGTCAGCAAAGGCCTCTTTAGGAATCGATCGTAGAACTGCTGTCACACATTCTACAGCCCCATACACACGCGCGGATTATCCGAGGACCAGGTCCGTCGGATCATGTCCGTCGTACTTTGTCCGATGTTGGTTTTGCGTACACACGGTCGGACAACGTTGTTGGAAAATCCGATCATTCTGAACGTGGTGACGTTTGTTGAGTACGACGGGACTACGTAGAGGCTAGTAGCCAATAGCTTTGGTCTTGTAATGTGATCTGAGCATGCATGGCACTTTGTCCGGTCGGAATTCGCTACACACGATCGGAATTGGTGTGATCGGACCTTGTTGTCAAAAAATCTATCCAGCAGGAGATAGGACTTTGTCCGTCGGACAATCCGACGTACACTGTCCGATGGTGCCTACACATGGTCGGATTTTTCGACAACATTGTCCGATAGGACAGAATCCATGCGAAAATCCGACCGTGTGTATGGGGCTTTAGATTACCTTATGGATAATGCCATTGTTGTCCAAGAAGGCGGTCAACATTCTCTTGACCTTGGATTTTTGCAGGCGACTCTTTTTGGGTCGCAGGGAAGACTGAACGCCATTCTAATGATTGCCGATTGGATTCTGGATTAAACTGGTAGCACCAGGTCTCATCCCCTGTGATGATGGTTCGCAGAAAAGGATGGATCCTTATCACACATGGTAATGAAATCTCAAGAGGTTTCCATCCTTTTTGCTTTCTGTTCGTCTGTCAGCTCAAACGGGAACAGATCTTCCACTTATTCAAATCTTTGCGGACAATGGTGTGCACCGAGTCCTTCCTAAAGCCCAATTCCTCTGCTATCAATCAGAGTCAGTCACCGATCTCGTGCCAGCATTTGTCACACTCGCTCGATCATGTCTGGAAATCTGCTTGTCGACTGCTGACCCGAACGTGGCGCATCCTCAGTCGTTTCCTTCCCATCGCAAAAGCATTTGAACCAGTCATAAACACATTTTCTGCTCACGGCTTCTGTCCCATACACTTGCACCAACATTTCATGCGTCTCCGTTGCGGGTTTCCCCAATTAGTAGCAGAACTTGATATTCACTCGTTGCTCCCTACCTCTCACACTGACTACGTTTGACTGCCTGCAGCAGTTTACGCTGATGGTCACATATACACCACGCTAGGTGCCACTTCTAGATGTGTCTTTGGATAGCCATGTGCATGCGAGCGCACCTGGCCCATGTTGCCATTGAGATATCGGGCCATTTACCAAATTTTTAGACACACCTCGTATAGTATAATTTACAGATAGCAGAGGTGCATGGTAAAACAGTTTGTATAAGCCTCTATGTGTTCTGATAAACATTAGGAGGAGACACAACCTAACTTGATGCTGACAGTACAGGTGGTCATTTTAAATATTATGGTGGTGACTCAAAGGTTATGGTGTTTTACAACTGAACAAAGTTTGGGAAACGCTTGATTTATGCATATATTATCCACTTTAAAAAACAACCACAATTGTATATACTCCTCGGTAATATGATACGTACCTGTACAGTAATGTTTTTGAAAGTTTTACAAAAAACTCCTAAAAAAATGAAGATGCAAATACCAAAATGAGTAACACACATAGGAAATACACTCAAATAACAAACACAGCCACAAAAAATTGAGGGAAAGGGGTAGCACAAAATTCCAATAGTTACAAGACAATAAATAGAAAGTCATCAGTTTTTTACCTTCATAAGATGCAAGCTTGTCTGTCAATATGCACCCTGGACAAGTTATATTTTGGCAGCTTGCTCATAAGTAAACATCCAACCCTTTATTTTAAGTCCATGGTACACTTAAAGTATAACTAAAGGCAAAACTATTTTTTTAGTTTTCGATATAGCGGAGAGGGATTAGAACCCCTGTCAGATATTTACTTGCTTCTCTGTTAGGGAGATCCGCAGTCTCTATTTGCCCTGTTTACCATGATCACCGGAAGGGAAAGAAAATCCAAAATGTTGGGTTGTAACCAGAGCACAAACAGAGGGGAAATCTTTCAATTGGGGGCACTAGTTCTGGTGACACCCACTTTGGAGGTTTTCCTCTCAATTTCTGATTTGACTATGGGCAGGAAGTGAGGGGAAATCCCGCAATAGCATACAGACTGCAAAAAAAAAGATGGGTTACTCTTGTGGTGGTGGACACAGGTTTTGCCTTTGATTCTACTTTAAAGCGGTTCTGCACTCTGTAAAAAAAATTTTTTTTTTTAGGACGTAATATAAAGTATGCTTACCTTTATTAGGGGACTCACCTGTTCCATCTTCCATCTCGATCGCCGCCGGTTTTCGTCCGATGAAGTTCCTCGTCTTCTTCTTTAGTGCTGGGGGCCATCTTGCCTGTGGGCATGTGAAACACCCACAGGAACTTTAGATGGCCCAGCATGCACCGCCGTTACTCGCGCGTGCGCAGTAACGGCACATCTGCCGACATCTCACGAGATTTCGGCAGATGTGGCCGAAATCTCGGGAGATTTCGGAAGATGTGGCCGAAATCTCGCGAGATTTCGGAAGATGCCCGCACTGACTCCTGGGATCAATGACACCAGATCCCAGGAGACAGTGCGCCGTGACGACGATCGACGCAGAGACCCCGCCCGCCGCCGCAGAGAGAGAAGACCGGAAGTCTTCAATTACAAGGTAAGTAAAAAAAAAAAAAACATTTCATTTAGTACTCTTTGCCTGATTTGGAAGGCAAAGAGATTTACTAAATGAATTGGGTGCCGAACCGCTTTTTAAAGTATATGTCAAGGCGAAATAATAAAAAAAAAAAAAAAAATGCAACCAAAGAGGAGTTCCACTCGTTTGTAAGTTTATTAAAAGTCAGCAGCTACAAAAAGTGTAGCTGCTGCCTTTTAATAAACAGACACTCACCTGTCCCACGGTCCAGCAAAGCGGGCGCCCCGAAGCCTCGCACCTCTCCCCCGCCTCTCTGTGGCGCCGGCATTGCAGGTGTGGGCACCCGGCTGTGACAGCTTGCGGCTTCACAGCCGGATGCGCACTGCGAATGCGCGAGTTGCGCTGCACTCTCTTAGTGGCCTGGCAAACTTCTGGGATCTGTGACGTGTCCCAGAAGATTGCAGAGAGGGAGGGGGAGAGGAGGAGTCGTCTAGGGGGAGAGGAGGAGACGCCTGAGGTGACGAGAAAAAAATGACATGCCAAATGTGGTATGTAAGGGGGCGAGGAGTGCTTAAAGCGGAATTTCCACTTTTGGGTGGAACTCTGCTTTAATATGTCTCTGCAACAAATGCACATTTCCCAATATTTTATCCCTTTAAATGCTACAAATACAAAAAAAAAAATGTTAATCTGCCAGAAAGCTCTTAAGAGCTCCATGTTAATCCATGCTTCTGCTGCACTGAAAATCCAAACAGGGTTATCAGTTTTTCCCTCTCATCTGCAGAACAGCTCCACCTTACGTTATGGTGTAAGGGTCGGGTCAGGTCACTTACCCCATTCATGGTGGGCGATCACGGGCGGCTTTCCCTGCTCTCCTCCGCAGGCATCACAAGCCGCTTCTCCTTCCCCTGTTTGGCGGCATCCATCTCCTCCCTCCTCCTCGGTGGCCAATCAGAACGCTTCTCTTTTCGGCCAATCGGGAAACGTGTTTCAGACCTGCGCTTCCTGATTGGCGGAGAGGCAATTCAGTGTAGGAATAGGGAATATTCATTCCCTATTCTCACACACCTGGGTGGGCTCGTAGCACAGTGCTCTACGCCCGGAACCCACCCTATTTTTAAGCCCCGATTAGAGTCTCTGGGGCTGGACGCATGGATAGGGGGTGGCGGCGGTGATGGATAGGGGAGGCAGAGCCACTTTTAATGTATAGGCCGCCCCTGCTGATAACATTTAAGTGCATCAGAGGTCTTGTGTGTTGTGTGTCTGAGTAGTGTGTGCTTATTACAGTAAGTTAGGAACACACTGGATTTCTGGCAGATCAATAGATATTTTTTAGTTTTTAGAGACAACCCATCAGGAAATGTGCATGCATTGCAGAAATGTACAGAATCTTTTTTTATATTTTCTCCAGATCTAAACTCTAAGCTGTAGACTTTTATACAACATAGGACACACAACTTACCTCTCTTCAGCTGATCTGAAAATGCTTTTATGTGCAGTGGACTGGGATGACACGTTGCATTCTGTACCTCTGATGCTTTGATACCAGGGGGTGTTGGTAGGATTTCTTCCCTGGAAGTATTTTCTTCTTTGATCAGGGATTCTTTTACAGGGAAGGCCTCCTTTGCTCTAGGGGAGCTGGCTGACATTTCCGTGAATTTATTATTGACAAGGGAAGAGCTTGAAGTTTGTCCAATTAACAAATCAGTTCCAGTAGTAATGGCTGAGAGAAGAGCTACTGATTGACTTTGTCTCTTGAGGACTGTTGCTGTCAGGTCTACAGGAACATCCGATTCATGGGAATTTACAGTGTGCACCAAAGTTTTTGTGGTTAGGACATTCCTTGTGGACTGTTCACCTGATGACTTGCTAAAACCTGGGGATTGCTTACACCGCTCCTCTGATTCATTGCTGGTAAATTGAGGGTTCATAGGTTGCACATCCTTATTTTTGGTATGTTTGTTATGCTGCTCACTTGATATGTTATTTGGAGACTTCATAAGCTGTTGTTTATCTGATGCCTTGTTTCTACTGTTGGAGCTCAAAGGCTGGTCAACTAAAGGTTTAGTAGGATTATGATAAACTGCACTAGTGGACACTAACTTATCTTTGCTATTACATGTGTTCGTAGGTTGTGCTCTTGCATTGTTTTCACCAGCAGCCAAATCTTCAAATGTCAACATTTCACCACTAATGGAAGATAACCAATTACTGTCATAAGCAACATTTGCTGGATTTAATGTAGTACCTTGGAGACTATCTGGATTTTTTACTTTGCTTGCAATGTTAATAAATTGTCCAGATGGAGAACTTGTTACTCCAGGAGAATGTCTAGGAAGATGTGACAATGCTTTTATCTGCAGTGGACTGGAATTACAAGCTGCATTCTGTACCTCTGTTGTTTTACCACCATTAATACCAGTGGATGTTGGTGGGACTTCTCTGGAAGTAGATGCTCTTTTGATCAGTAATTCTTTTAGAAGGAAGGTGGTCTTTGCTCTAGGGGAGCTGGCTGACATTTCTGTGCATTTATTACTGGCAAGAGAAGAGCACGAAGTCTGCCCAATCAACATCTCAGTTCCAGTTGTAATGGGTGAGAGATTAGCTACCGATTGACTTTGTCTCTTATGAATCGTTTCTGTCTGGTCTACAGGAACATCCGAATTGTGAGAGTTTACAGTGGGCACCAAAGCTATGTTTGTAATGTTATCAAACCGACGAGATGGAGAATTTGTTACTCCAGGAGAATGCCTAGGAAGTTGTGAAACACTTGTGGCATCATGTACAGGAGTGGAGCTGGCAAACTGGCCTGGTATCCGTGTTGACACTGAAGACTCTAATGCAGCAAATTTTAGATTATTTCCATCTGAACATGCTTTTGTACCAGTATGTTGATCCTGTAAAACAATATAAGTGTAGGTTATAATCTCACATAACACCTTTTCAGTTTATATTATGCTTTTTTATTTTTATTTTTTTATTTTTTGACAGGGAACTACAGCATACCTCCTAACTTTTTAAGATGGGAAAGAGGGACATCTATTAGCAAAAAGTGTGTAGGCAAAGGACACAACCCTGCCACACCCACATTACATGGACAATTAATACACAATAATGATTGGTTTAAGTGTTTTTTTTACCAATACTATTCCTTTAGCTGACTTCCGAAATTTGCAAATGCAACAATTCAAAATTTGCTGAAATGTTTAGCACTGTAATACACATTTTGAAAGATTAAGGTCCCTTTCAAACGTGAGGACCGATTTGGTCCAACGATCACGTTTTCAGGTGGATCCTTCATTGTCCCCTATGGAGCAGATGTAAACAGACATGTGTCCATTTAACCAGCCAATATGCACTCCAATCCGCTAAAAACAGGCATATGGGGATCCAGATTGGATTGGATGCCAGTCGGGTTTAAAGTGGTTGTAAACCCTTACAAACCACTTGGCCCTACAGGTAAGCCGAGATTAAGGCTTCTTGTGTTTAGATTAAATACAAACGTGTAATGTAATAAAGTGTTTGATAATAATCAAGTAGCGCTATAAACTATATGTGAAATAAAATATATGAAAAAACACCACGTGAAGTAATGTTAAATAAATTAAACAACAGCGTATAACAACATATAATACCACGTGAAATACTGTTGAATAGACACAAAAGTCTGCTTATTGACTGTAGTGAAAAATATATAACAAGAAGTGTCCAATATAGGTCAGTCTTCAGAATATTCTTTTATGAACTTCCACCACACCGACGTGTTTAGTGATCCCTCTCCCAATAAGACCGCACTCACCAGATAATGTTGCCTCCCACTTTCGTGGTTGGCAAAGGAAGCTGTTTAACCACACCTGGGTTAGATAAACGGTCAATCCAAAAGCTATGCCTCCAAACTTTCTAAGGCCAGATTAAGGCTTACCTGTAGGTCAAAGAAATATCTCCTAAACCTAAACGGTTTAGGAGATATTTGCCAAAGAACAGACAGCGGCGCGCAAGCGCACTGAGAAAGCCGCTCTCAACGGCGATATGCCGCGAGAGCCGGCTCCCATGCGCAGGAGAGACGTCATTGCGGCGCTGTCGAATGAAGCCGCGAGACCCACCAAGAAGATGGAGGCGCCGTACACAAGGGGACAGCGGTCACTTTGCTGGCTCCTATGTCAGGTAAGTGAGACATAATGGACACTATGCGATGCATAGTAGTCCATTATGCTTTAACTTTGCAGGTAAACAAAGAGGAAGTAAATCCATTAGGGTTTACTTCCTCTTTAAACAGACAGGCGGTTAGTTTACAACCGACTGCCCATATAGGAGAGTGGGCCATCCGCTTACTCAGCGGGGATTAGCGGACAGATTCCTCACTGAAGAATTGTAGACGGCCACTCACATTGGCTTGTCTAGCTCCGCGCTTAGGATAATTCAAAAAGGTCTATACTAATATTAATACTATAAACCCAGTACAGCTGCTCCCTATGAAATCTAGATGATTTAATTGGTAGTTTAATTAAATGAGGGGCGCTAGTACCAACATGAGATACTGAATTAATTAATAGGTTAATTAATTGTATATTCTGAACTGTATAGTAGAGACTAAGAGCTTATTGAAAAAAGGTGTGCAGACACAATATAGATCTACCATGAACTAAGCTAATTAGTAACTATTTAAAGTGATAATAGTGAACCACATTTGGTTACTCATACATTACAACCATTATAATGTGAATAATAAAAATTGGTTAGAGTGTGTTTATACAAACAATAATAACACCAGACACCTAGCGTGACCCAGTGAGGTATAAATTAATTATTACCCCAAAGATAATTAACACACAAAATAGAGCTGACCGAGCTCTATTTAAATTAAATAATATAAATATAACAGACCCTGTACCTTGTATCACAATGTGTACAACGAAAGTTAATGATCAAGCACTTATGCCCAATCTGATATATAAAAAGTGCAAACCAACAAATTTGGCAAATAATCCCAATATCTTGGGTACATCCAAAAAACGTGAAAAATATTAATATAAATTAGACAGTGTTAATTGATATAACGCAAAGTTCATGTAGTATATAAAAAGTGCAAGCCAACAAAATTGGCAAATAATCCCAATATCTTGGGTGCATCCAAAAAACGTGAAAAATATTAATATAAATTAGACAGTGTTAATTGATATAACGCAAAGTTCATATAGTAGTCCTTGCTGCAAAACGCCACAATCACTCCTGTAGATATAGCTTGTGCACCATCACCAGACAAATTCTCGATCCACCCAATGTGAGAACCAGCAGTATTAAATGGCCTCTTACCAAATGGAGTTGATTACTTTGTTTAGAAGCAATCAAATGCGCTTTCACAGGATTGTGCCTGTACACTGAGTGACACACCCTCACTCAAGGGCTCTCTTCCCTCTATCAGACCAGCTCAGATGGAATGGATTGGAAACATATGTGGGAATATAAAGAGAGGCGCACCTCATAGCGTAATAACGTTTTATTTAAAAAATATAGCATAAAAAAACACAGCAGCCAATTGCTCACTTACATTTTCCAGTGCCTACCCGGCACTGAGGCTACTTGCGATATGTTAAAAGATTCGATGGAGCAGCGGATCCTTCCCCTCCTGGCGTGCGTCTCTAGCGTGCGTTCCACTCACCAGACAACCGGAGTCAATATCACAGGAAGTCCAGCAATAGTGCATCCAAAGATACAAAGTGATCAGGTACCGCCTACCGACGTACGTTTCGTGTTTGTCACGTCTTCAGGGTGGCATGATTCCTCACTGAGCTGGCAAAGTCCACCCCATGCGAAAGGGGCCAAATAGGGCATTATAGTTTTTATACAGATATATAAATACACAGCGGGTAAAATAAGTATTGAAGACGTCACACAATTTTTCTAGGTAAATATATTTCTAAAGATGCCATTGACATGAAAATTTCACCACCTGTCAGTAACAACCCATGCAATCCATACATACAAAGAAAACAAATACGTTCAGATAATAAGTTATGTGTAATAAAATTGAATGACACAGGGAAAAAGTATTGAACACACTAAATGAAATGTACAGTACCTTGAAAAAGTATTCATATCCCTTGAAATGTTGCACATTTTGTCATGATACAACCAAAAATGTAAATTTATTTTATTGGGATTTTAGATGATAGACCAACACAAACTGACACATCATTGTGAAGTGTAAGGAAAATTATTTTCAAATTATTATACAAATAAATATGTGAAACGCGTGGCATGCATTTGTATTCAGCCCCCTAAATCAATACTTAGCAGAAGCACCTTTTGCTGCAATTAAATCTGCAAGTCTTTTTGGGGATGTCTCTACCAGCTTTGCACATCTAGAGTGACATTTTTGCCCATTCGTCTTTGCAAAAAATAGCTCAAGCTCTGTCAGATTGGATGGAGAGCATCTATGAACAGCAATTTTCAAGTCTTTACCACAGATTCTCAATTGGATTTAGGTCTGGACTTTGACTGGGTCATTCTAACACATGAATATGCTTTGATCTAAACCATTCCATTGTAGCTCTGGCTGTATGTTTAGGATCCTTGTCCTGCTAGAAGATGAACCTCCACCCCCGTCTCAAGTCTTTTGCAGACTCTAATGCCCCATACACACGATCAGAAATTCCCTCAGAAAAAACTTGGATGGATTTCCGCTCAAGTTCGCCTTGCATACACACGGTCACACAAAAGTTCTCTGAATTTTCAACCGCCAAGAACGCGGTGACATACAACACTACGACGAGCCGAGAAAATTAAGTTCAATGCTTCCGAGCATGCGTCGAATTGTTTCCAAACATGCATCGAACTGTTTTCGAGCATACGTGATTTTTTGGGCATCCGAATTGCATACAGACGAACGCGTTTTCGGATAGGAACTTTTTCCGACCGAAAAATAGAGAACCTGCTCTCAATCTTTTGCTGGCTGGAATTCTGCCAGCAAAAGTCCAATGGAGCATACACACGGTCGGAATTTCTGACCAAAAGCTCACATCCGACTTTTGCTGGCAGAATTTCTGATAGTGTGTATGAGGCATAACAGGTTTTCTTCTAAGATTGTCCTGTATTTGGCTCCATCCATCTTCCCATCAACTCTGACTAGCTTCCCTCTCCCTGCTAAAGAAAAGCATCCCCACAACATGATGCTGCCACCATCATGTTTTACGGTGAGGATGGTGTGTTCAGGGTGTTTTGGTCTCATCTGACAAGAGCACCTTCTTCCAGATGTTTGCTGTGTCCCCCACATGGCTTCTCGGGAAACTGGACTTCTTATGGCCTTCTTTCAACAGTGGCTTTCTTCTTGCCACTCTTCCATAAAGGCCAGATTTGTGGAGTGCACGACTAATAGTTGTCCTGTGGACAGATTCTCCCACTTGAGCTGTGGATCTCTGAAGCTCCTCCAGAGTTACCATGGGCCTCTTGGCTGCTTCTCTGATTAAAGCTCTCCTGGCCATGTCTTGGAAGGTTTACAGTTGTGCCATACTCTTTCCCATTTTCAGGTGATAGATTGAAGAGAGCTCCGTGAGATGTTCAAAGCTTGGGATATTTTTTTATATCCTAACCCTGCTTTATACTTCTCCGCAACAGTATCCCTGACCTGTCTGGTGTGTTCCTTGGCCTTCATGATGCTGTTTATTTACTAAGGTTATCTAACAAGCCTCTGAGGGCTTCACAGAACAGCTGTATTTCTACTGAGATTAAATTACACACAGGTGGACTCTTTTCTAATTAGGTGACTTCTGAAGGCAATTGGTTTCACCAGATTTTAGTTAGGGGTATCAGAGTAATGCCCCGTACACACGGTTGGATTTTCCGATGGAAAATGTCCTATCGGACCATGTTGTCGGAAATTCCGACCGTGTGTGGGCTCCATCGGACTTTTTCTGCTCTCAAATTTTCCGACAACAAAGTCCTATCGGACTTTTTCCGGTCGTGTGTAGCGAATTCCGACGGACAAATTGCCACGCATGCTAAGATCACATTACAAGACCAAAGCTATTGGCTACTAGCTTCTACGTAGTCCCGTCATACGCAACGAACGTCATCACATTCAGGATGATCGGATTTTTCAACAACTTTGTCCGACCGTGTGTATGCAACACCAGTGTCGGACAAAATCCATCGGAAAAAATCTGACAGATTTTGTGGTCGGAATTTCCGACCGTGTGTACGGGGCATTAAGGAGGCTGAATACAAATGCACGCCACACTTTTCAGATATTTATTTGTAAAAAATGTTCAAAAACATTTATTATTTTCCTTCCACTTCACTATTATGTGCCACTTTGTGTTGGTCTATCACATAAAATCCCAATAAAATACATTTACGTCTTTGGTTGTAACATGACAAAATGTGGAAGATTTCAAGACGCCTCCTATCGCATGCATTGCTCAGGTGTGATTTTGACCCATCCTTCCACACAAATAGTCTTTAAATCTAGAAGGCTCCGTGGGCCTCTTCTATGAACTCTGATCTTTAGTTCTGTCCATAGATTTTCTATTGGATTCAAGCCAGGTGATTGGCTGGGCCATTCTAGTAGCTTTATTTACTTTCTTTGAAACCAATTGAGAGTTTCCTTGGCTTTGTGTTTGGGTTCATTGTCTTGCTGAAATGTCCACCCTTGTTTCATTTTCATCCTAGTAGATGGTAGCAGATTTTAATCGAGAATGTCTTGGTACATTTTTCCATTCATCCTTCCTTCAATGATATGACGTTTGCCAGTACCGTATGATGAAAAAACAGCCCCACACCATGATGTTCCCACCTCCAAATGTCACTGTTGGTATGGGGGTGTTTTTGGGGTGATGTGCAGAGCCATTTGACCTCCAAACATGCTGTATATTATGGCATCCAAAGAGTTCCAGTATTTCACAAGTAGGTCCCTAATTATTTGTAAAAAAAATTAACCAAAATTAACCATGTATCAACACAGCATCAAGACCTCAGATCACCTCTTGCAAATACACTGAGAGCAAACCAGGGAGTCCCAAATCGATAGGCAGTCCAAAGGCAGCAATCACGATCCCAGCAAGGAAAGAAAGCTCACCATAGTGTAACTTAATTTCAGGAAATAATTTATTGTACAAAAAAGTAATGCACTTCCATTTAAAATCTTTAAAAACGCTTGTATGTAAAATGAAGTAAGCCGGCTTGTAGACACCCGTCCTAGACAGTGATGACGTCAGCACAATTCCCTCCCGACGTCCGTTTCGTCAAAGAGTGACTTAATCGTTCCCCATGATTAAGTCACTCTTTGACGAAACAGATGTCGGGAGGGAGGCGTGCTGACGTCATCGCTGTCTAGGACGGGTGTCTACAAGCCGGCTGGCTTACTTCATTTTACATACAAGCGTTTTTAAAGATTTTAAATGGAAGTGCATTACTTTTTTGTACAATAAATTGTTTCCTGAAATTGAGTTACACTATGGTGAGCTTTCTTTCCTTACTGAGATCGTGATTGCTGCCTTTGGACTGCCTATCGATTTAGGACTCCCTGGTTTGCTCTCAGTGTATTCGCAAGAGGTGATCTGAGGTCTTGATGCTGTGTTGATACTACAGGCTCTATATCGCTTGCCTTCTGGTAAGCGCATAAGCTGCATGGTGGTGGTTCACTCATTTTGTGGTGTTTTGTGTTAATCACACAGAAGATAATTAATCCATAGAATTTTCTGTCACCTTCATCACTGGACTTTAATATATTCTTTATTCAGTACTTTTTTTATTATTTCATTTATATGATTATTTTGTTTTTTGATACTTGTTGGGTTTCATCTAACATTTTTTGCACATTGCAATATTGCATTATATACTTGTTGTATTGGTTTATATGGTCAGATCAACAGTCACCCTTGACATCATATGTTTCACTTTTTATTTAATTTGTGCGCAGCTTCGATTCTATTATAACTTTATTTGCGTTCCTATTAAAAGTTAGAAGACTTAAGTCCGATCACAAGGTCCTCATTGCACATTTAGGAGAACAGCATATTTAAAACATATCTAGATTCCCCAATGATAGTATAAGCCTAGGGTAAGAAATGCGCAGCTACTGTAAAGGGAAAAGAGGGTCAACAATGCCCATTTGCAGCCTCACTGTGCCCATTTGCATGCCTTACTGTGCCTATTTGCAGCCATAGGTCCCCCGAACTTCAAACTTGGTAGTTAAGGGTTCCTAGATGCCCCCTAGCTGCATCTAGGAACCCTTAACTACCATTTTGTCCCGAAATGACATTGCTGCAGATGGTCACAGTTGACCGACTTTGGGGCCCCGTATCTCGGGGCCACTTTGTGCTAGGAACCCCAAATTTGGTGTGCAAACCAAGTGGAACTAGCACTACACAATATCCAATGGGGTATCTAGCACCAAGTTTCCCCGAGATACGGGGCCCTAAATTCGGTTCGGAAAATGTCAAGCACTTTTCTGCAGCAGAGAATTACATTTTACGAACCGACTTTGGGGCCCCGTATCTCGGGGCCACTTGGTGCTAGAAATCCCACTGGGTGCTAGTTCCACTGGGTTTGCACACCAAATTTGGGGTTCCTAGCACCAAGTGGCCCCGATATAGGGGGCCCCAAAGTCGGGTCAAAAAATGTCATTCTCTGGTGCAGAAAAGTGCTTGACTCTATTATAAGCTGAGGGGGGCATTTTCAGCACAATAAATGTGCTGAAAAACTCGGCTTATATTCAAGTATATACGGTATACAATATCCACTTTTAACTAAAAATGGGGAAAAAGATATAGGAACAGAAACACTGAGCAAAGATCCCAAAGTGTACTGAAGAAATGTATTGTCCCCTTTCCATTATAAAATGTAA
Organism: Lithobates sylvaticus; assembly: GCA_028564925.1. Classification (NCBI taxonomy): domain Eukaryota; kingdom Metazoa; phylum Chordata; class Amphibia; order Anura; family Ranidae; genus Lithobates; species Lithobates sylvaticus. The sequence goes on along the minus strand of CM053027.1, from coordinate 558,878,943 downwards.
AACAATTGTTTCCTTGCAAACTAAAGCTGGCCATAGATGGATCGAATCTCAGCTGGTTCACCAGGGACCAGCCAAGGTTTGTTCCATCTATGAGTAGACTGGTTTTACGCAAGTCGATCCATCAATCGACTTCAAGCGGAGTGCCACTCAAAAGTGGAAGCTCTGCTTGTTTGCTTCCCCAACCTCCTCTGGAGCCACACTTGACACCTTTTGGGGAGAACGGGTACCTGATTTTGACAGGTACTTGTCCCCACTATTCCCCATTCTCCTCCCTCTCCCATCGGGCCAGTTAGAAAGCACAGCCCGCTTCGCGCATTCGCAGTAGGTTGGTCCCCTCACGATACCACAATAGATGTTGACTGTTGACACCGTCCTACCCCTCTACAAGCTTACCTACATGAGCTGTAATGTCCTAAAAAGTTTAACAAGATTTGGTGAGAGTGGGTGAAGTCCAGGCCTGTGGCTACCTAAAAACTAACCGATGCATACCATATATTGGGAGACTAATGTACAGACTAATGTGATGGTACTACATCTCTGTTTCTCCCCCCCCTTTTTTTTTTCCCTCCTCCTCTGCCTCTCCCCCTCCTCCCCCCCATTTCTCACTCCCCTTTCCCCGACCTTTCCTTCCCCTTCCCCTTCCCTTTTCTTTTTCTTTTTTTTTTTTACTGTTGTACTACCTCACTGCTACATTCTTCCTCTTCTATTTTAACCCTGTAAGGTTCCACTTCATTGGATTCAACTGCTTGACCCTTATGTTGATATACTGTATAACATGCACTTTCTGAGAGATTTTTGTGTACAATGCTACTTATTTGATATAATATAGTGAACTGTGTGCCTTACAGTTCTGTGTGTGTTTTTTTTTTTGTATTTGTCTATGATCTGTTAAAAAAAAAGAAAAAAAAGTTAACTGGCCAGGCTAGGGACATTCAAATATTTACATATTCTTAACCACTTGCCGACTAGCCACCGTCGGAAGGTCGGCTCTCCTGCGCGAACCGCTGTACCTGTAAGGCAGGTCGCGCAGGCGCAGTAGTGAGCTGCACACTGCAGGAGCATGCCCGTGGGTTGGGCTGACTCAATCGCCTAGCACAGAGACAGGACAGGGATCTGCCAGTGTAAACAAGTGGATCCCTGGGGACATATCAGAGATCTTCGGTTCCCAGTGATCGGGAACAGTGATCTCTGTCATGTCCCAGTGAGCCCATCCCCCTACAGTTAGAACACAGTCCTAGCTAGTGTTAACCCCTTCCCTGCCAGTGTAATTTTTACATTGATCAGTGCGTTTTTATATCACTGATCAATGTGATAATGTCACTGGTCCCCAAAAAGTGTAATTTGGGGTCAGATTTGTCTGCCACAATGTCGCAGTCCCGCTAAAAATTGCAGATCGCTGCCATTACTAGTAAAAAACATTCAAAAAAAATAAATGTCCCTAAATCTATCCCATAGTTTGTAGACATCTTTTGTGCAAACCAATCAATATATACGCCTATTGCAATTTTTTTCACCAAAGATATGTAGAAGAATATATATATTGGCCTAAACTGTTGAATAAATGTTTATATATATATATATATATATATATATATATATATATATATATATATATATATATATATATATTTTTCAAAATTGTTGCTCTTTGTTTATAGCGCAAAAAAAAAAAACCGCAGAGGTGATCAAATACCACCAAAAGAAATCTCCATTTGTGGGAAAAAAAGACGTCAATTTTGTTTGGGTACAGCGTCGCACGATGGCACAATTGTCAGTTAAAGTGATGCAGTGTTGTATCACAAAAAATGGCCTGGTCATTAAGGAGGGAAAACCTTCCAGGCTTAAAGTGGAAGTTCACACAAAAATTGAAACTCCGCTTTTCGGAACCCGCACCCCCCCCCCCTCCGGTGTCATACCTGTCTAAGACCCACTTCCACTTCCAGGCATAGACTCCCACGGGAGTCTATGCCTCTTCTTGTCCCACCGCGCTGTCTGCTGGGACACACACAGGTCCCAGAGACAGTGCGGACCATTCTCATTGCGCTGCGCGACTCGCACATGCGCAGTAGGGAACCGGGAAGTGAAGCTGCACTGTTTTTTCCCACCTACTTTGGACATGTCGCCCAAGATTTGGAGTGACCTGTTGAAAAATAACCCCTAATTTCAAAAAAGTTTTTGGGGTTTTTGTATGGATAGGCATGGATTTTTGTGTTTGGGGGGCAGAAGTCTGCTTTAAACATGCAAAAAAAGAGCTTTAAAACACTGACCTCTGTAACTGCAGGAACCAAGGTGAAATGTATCTTCATAAATCACAACAAAGATTCAGAAGTCTGGTAAAAAATGGCTTAAAAAGCCTGGTGCCTGTTTTTGTTAAAAGGCCGTTAGGTTGCCAAGTCCCCACTATCTGAGAGAGCAAGAGGGAGTTGAATTACTGCGCGGTGCTTGTAGCTACAAAGGTCAGTAAGTTGTTTTTTTTTAAACCTTAATCATTGCTAGTTAAGAATATGTAAATATTTAATTGCCCATAGCCTGAACAACTGAAGCAGTCTGACATTTTAACCTAAAGACCAATTTTTATTTCACTGCACACACAATGATAGGATCACGGTATTTTCCAAAGGAAAAGGCAATATTCCTCTAGGAGCCACAGAAGAAATGTGGGACAGGGTTACACCTTTTGCCAGATCTTCACTACTCTTTGGTACCTTGAGGGTACTGCTCCTCCATTTCTAGCATTGTTGTAATAGAATGTAAGCTATGCTTTATTCCACCCTTGAGTCCTCTAACTAATATCACTGACAATCATACAATACTTATATGCCTACTACCCAACAAGCAACATTACGTAGGATTGTTTAGAGAAATCACTGACGACAATGACAACCAATCAGCTGGCTAGTGTGATATATACCTCAAGAATGTCTTCCACAGTCTCATTGGAAGCATCTTTAATTTGCTCAACCTGGAAATAAATATTTAAAAAAATGAATCATACATTATGTTATAATCCAACTTTTAGACTAAAGATTAAAAAACAATACAAACATTAAAGGTAATATTTATTACTGTGTTAGTCAATTGCAATTCTAAAGACCTATCACAGAGTCCCTCCATCATGGATTTTCCACCCACTACACAGTCATCCCATTTGAGCCCCCCAGTCGTACAGTCTCATCATCACAGAGCCCCCGATTTCACAGCGTCCCCATCACAGAGCTACCCAATTACAAGGTACCTTTTCACGTCAGATCCCTACTTTTTGGCTGCAGCTGTGATGTAGAGGGCAGGAGGTGGAGCAAGTCAGGAGGAGATGAGCTTTTGTCCTCTCTTGAATGCTGGGGGTGACCCTGCATGCCTCCTGCCCTGGATCAGTATCATGCATGGCCATGGTGTGGGCGGGCCTCAACAAATGATGCCGTGCATCCTGCCCTAGAGCATAATCTGTTGTTATGGTGCTGGCAGTCGGCCTGTCCACACCATGGCAACTCATGACACTCATGATCCAGGGAAAACTGGGTTCTATGATCATACCTACTTTAATGGGATGTAGATGTAACAAGTCTATGTGATGTTATCAACCAAGTTGTAAACAACATGGGAGGCCGCAGCTGTCATAGGAGGTAAGTAAGGGCTAGGGAGGGGAGCTGGGGGATTTTCTAAAATTCATGAAGTTTTCTTTGAAACTTTATAAACTGAGAATCATGTAGGGAAAGAGCAAACAATACACCTGGGTTGCATGATGTGGGCGATGCTTTAAAGACTTGCATGCATGTGCCTGTACAGTGTTACCACTAGTCCATATTAATGGTGTATTTTGATGGAAAGCATATCAATGATGCAGCAAGCAATATTTTTTAAACACCAAAATTAAGACAAAGATCAATGCTTCCTTTACGGTTTCAGAAAAGTTAAAGGTGTCAATAAAAATAAACAAATCACTTACATCATAGTCATTATATGTGGAGATGTCCAATGAACCTGAAATGAGATCCAAATAAGGTTTTACACAGGCTACACAGGCTTAGTATTTTACATACTATATGCAACGCCCCCTAGTAGGTTGCTAGTAGAATCACATTAGCTAACATTTGTTTTTGGCTCTTTAGCCAGTGGAGCAGAGTTTGATTGCTTTTGGCTATTTTGGGTTCTGCTGGTTGCAGGCTCAACTACATCCCCCTATTTTCTGGTAGGTTCTAGAATACAGTGGGTTGGAAGAGGCAGAACCTGGGCTGAATATTCATACAGCCTCAGCCAATCTCTGGTCAGGGGGGTGACCTTCATTCTACACAATGAAGTATACTGTGATCTGATCTATGCTGCCTGAATAATGAGCCTACATTTGCAATAGAGGGAAAGGCTGTATGAAGGTCCTGTAGGAAATATATATATATATATATATATATATATATATATATATACATACACATGGGTATAGCATAAGGGGTTGCAGGGGTCACAATCGCAACCCCGCCCCTAGCTGCAAGGGGCCCCTGCAGCCTCCCTGTCATATTATCATATCCTCCACAAAATCCAGCTCCGATCTGCCCTAGGGCCCCACAGCCACGCTCCAGTACTGGGCTTCTACTTTGCCTTCCACAGTCCAAACCCCTCTGTTCCCATTGGCTGGGGAGAAGCTGTGAGACATTTCCTGAATGGAGAGGAGCACGAGGTGAGAACAGCCCAGGATGGGGAAGTGTCTGTGCTCTCTTGCTGGCAACATGGAATGGTAACCGAACTCAGCGAGGCAAGAGGAGGAGAGTGCCGTCCTGTAGCCATGATGGGACCAATGTCACTGGTGAGGTATGACACTGCTCAGTGTCTCATAGTCACCAGCTGGGATTCTCTGTACCCCCCCCCCCCCTCACTCGGGGATGTCTACTTACCCCACTTCCCTGACAACTGGGGAAAAGACACACACCTTCGGGAGGTGACCTTCCCCCAACACCTGCCAACACAGAGAAACCTTTAGAAATTGCTAAAACAAATCCCTTAACACCCGCTCGGGGGGCCCTTGAAGGGCTGCAGGCTCCAGATTTTGTGTCACATGGCTTTGCCCTCCCAGATCTAAGTTGCCCCCCCCAAAGCCCCCTGACCACCCCCTCCACCCTGCATGCTATGACCAGCTACTGAGCTCCTTTCCCATTACAGCACTCTATACTGTTCCTCCTCCGCAGGGCTGAAATCACATTCCTTTACAACACAGCCAGTTAGCCATGATCTGCACAGGGTGTATCTGCCTACTGCAACTACACCGCTGTTCCGACTAGAGAATTTCACAGGTCAGAAGGGCAACATAAAAGCCAGATACACCCTGTGAAGACTGACAGACTGTGTGTAAAGGAATGTGATTTCAGCCCTGTGTAGTGTGGGGGGGGGGGGTGTATACAGTGCTGGGATGGAAAAGGAGCTCTGCCAAGTGACCTGCCAGGGGTCTCTGTCCTCTGATTCTCCAGCAGTAATCACTGTCCTCTGATGTAAAGAGGAACTCTGGGAACTCTTAAGCCACTTTGAGTATCTTGGCTTGCGGTGGATGTATATGCACGCACGTTGGAAGTGGTGGGTGGTAGTGGGGGGGGGGGGCAGGTCAACTTTTGCATCGGGCCCAGAAGCTTCAAGCTACACCTCTGTATGTATATATATATATATATATTAATAAAAATAAAAAAATATATATATATATATATATATATATATATATATATATATATATATATATAAAAATATAAATATATTGTAGCAGAGTGTCCCAGAGAGACCCAGGAGAAGTCTTGTTCGGGATTTATACGTCTCCCAGGCTCATACACATTCAGAGGTCTCTGATACATGATCCAGTTCGGATCTTAGTCCTCTTCCCCAGGCTAATTTAAGCTCACCTGAGCAGACAGCCTTTGCTCTCTGCCTGGGACACACAGACATGGATGGTTTGTGAGGAGCTAAAGGTTGGTAAAACGCTTTAAAACTCTATACAGAAACTGACAAGCGGTAGGCTTGCTCAGCCTGGTAGTGAGGGCCTGTGTATGGTATAGTTAGAGCCGAGACACGGCTAGGACTTTTGTTTTGTTATTTCTGTTCTGATATGTTTTCTGGAAGACTGTGCAGCACCTGTGTATGGACTTGTATTTTTTTTTTTTTTTTTAACAAATGATATGGACTTGTATTTAAATCAAATAAACCCAGCACTGTTTTCACTACATCAGTGGATTTGCTATCTGTGCCTAAATAACAGCTCATCCCAGGGAGCTTTGTACCTGCTACCTGCCCCCCAGGTTACAATATATATATATATATATATATATATATATATATATATATATATACACACACACACACACACATGCATATATACACACACACACACATTTTGTCCACCATGGGCCTACATTATGAAATATAAACAGATCATCAAAAAGAAGAAAGATATAGGTGGAAGAAGGGGAAGAAGAGAAGTTAAATGAAAGCAAGTATTTTGTGTGTGAGGGTGTGCACGTTCCCTGTCTGTCATTTGTGCATGACGCTAAGTACTCAAATCTAGCCCAACATGTTTTTGCAGATTTCTCTGCCGGTGGCAAAACCTACCCCCCACCACATACTTCATGACATTATCAGTAAGAATAATCAGTTTGTTACAGAATATCAATTATCTGGGGAGAACTGACAAAAGTCTTACAAAGCAAAGAGATTTAAAATCCAATTCTGATTTTACTGTAGTTCTTGGTAATATGGCACCATGAGTCACAGACTTTCAACCAACTTACAACTAGAGGTATTTTGTTCCTTTGTGTTCTGATGTTGGTTTCAAACTATTTTAAACTTATGTCTACAATTTTGAAATGCTGCAAAGTGACTTAGAAGTTTGTGGGTTGGAGGTCCAAGACCTAAATGATAATCATACCTGTGGGTAACAGCCTAGACTTAAGTGTGCAGTATAAGTGTACACATGTTTTTTCAGCCTTTTGTACATGAGAGGTGCATACATGTGTTCAGTAGAGGACATACAGTACATCAACCGATGTAGCTCTCTAATCTGATTATTAATAAAAAAAAGGATAGCGCATTGTAGAGAGGCGAGCCCGTGCCACTGTTGATCTTGGCAGTTTATGCCAAGTTTTGCAGAAAACAGGCACACTAATGAGCCAGGTGTGCACTGGGCTCATGTTAGAGCTGGGAAGTGGCCCCACCCTCCTGAGGAGGTCAGTCTGTGCAAGGGAGCTGTTAGGAGCTCGTTGCTTCATACTGCCCACATTGGGACAGTGAATGGCCGAGCCTGTGAGGATGTAGCAGTGGGGAGCTGCAGGAGAAACAGTAAGAGCTGACAAGGTACAGCGTTTAGTGCACAAGCACTGGGGACCGTGTGTTTGATGGTCTGGAGGACCAAGGCAGGAGGCATAAGCAGATATACTGCAGAGAAGAGCCACGGGGTGGAGTACTTTGTTTGTCACATGGATGATGAAAACCCCTGTAAGGGAAACTATTCTGTGAACTTTTATTTAATTTTTCAATAAATTAAAACTGACTTTGTGGAGTGGAGTGGACTCACTGTTTGGCTCTGCCAATGAGCTAAAATACCCCAAATCATCACAGCATATATTGTTCTAGAGTAGAAGAACTTAACTCCTGAAAGGGAGTTAGTTCCATCTCATCAACCCTCCCAAAGCAAAATTGAGTGTTTTATTCCTGTGTTTATCTTTTTTTTTTTATTTGAAACTGCCCACCGCTTCCATTTTTGCCTAGGCCAGAATGATGTGTCCCTAGTCTTGCAGCCTCCTGGGATACTTTTACCACATCTCCCAGGAGGCTGTAGAATTGGGCACACATAGCAGCCAAGGACCAGGCCAGAGGGCGGGCCCAGGGAATCATCAGTAGCTGTCTGTCTGACCTAGAAGAGGCAAGAAGAAAGGCAAGAAGAGACCAAGATGGTGGTGCTGGACCCATTGTATGTCACCTGAACAGCAGATCACAGCTGGTTAAGGCTGGATTTGCTGTGGAGGTGATTATTTTGAAGAAAATCCAGCACTACAGGCAAGAAAAAAAAAACATTGGGGTAGCTGAGTACCACTTTAAAGTAGATGTAAATCCCATTCATGAAATCTGACCTGAGCACATATATGTGTTTATATAGCTCTCTCCAAAGCCCTAAGTGCCATGCTGCTACGTTCCTCTGTTATCAGCATGATAACTTCTGACAAGCTTTCTGACACAAGAGATAAAAGCTGCTGTAAATTTGTGTCGCAGAGGTAAATTAGAGATAGATTAGAAGAGAGTTTGTCTATTCACAGTACAGCTCTGCAAGTTTATTCATTGCTCTGCCTATGTGGTGGGGAGGGGGGTGTGTGCCTTTCCTCCAATCAGCTCACGCAGTATATGCCCAGACTCCCCTCCCATTGCTGAAACAGGAAGAAAAATTTCTAACATGATGTGCACTTTCTAAAGAATGTAGAAAGCTGAAGATAGCAGATATACATGTAAAACTTATGTAGGGAGATTTGTTTCATCTCTGTGTATCATCTGAGGCTGTTCACTTCAGTGTGTATATGTGAGGGTTTACATCCACTTTTGGGTAAACCTTTTTCAGGGAGAAACATGGTGGTCACCATTGCTAACCTTGTTCCAAAAATGCCTAGCTATTATGCCATAAGAATTGTGAATTACTGTTATGGATTTCATTTTGTGGACTATATTATATTTAAAATTGTGTACTGCTTTTTTTTTCTTTTTAAAGATTTTAATATAAACAATCAATGAAATAAAATGTTTTTATGTGCTTACCCCCAACTTCATCATACAATTGAGAGTAGGCATCCCTTTCCTCATGTGGCATATTCAACAGAGCGGTGTCCAGCTTTCATTATAAAGAAAAAGACATCAGAACATAATTTACAGTTTAGTTTTAAAAAGATACACTTCATGCCCGACAGTTGAACCCCTACCTTTTTTTTAACTGGCCTGTGCAGGGATATGATGTTTTGGGAAATGTTGGTATACCATATATATTGAATATAGTGAATAGAAGATAATTTTGCAAACCCAGAGCTGTAAGTTACTTTTGAATCCACAATTCTTTAAGTTCTATGGTCTGTAGAGTTTTGTGATCAATTCAAGAAGTGAGCCCCAATGAGCATTCCAATCAGGTCCACCAGTCAGTCTTTAAGGCGGATTTGAATGGAAGCTCCATGGAGCCCTATGGGTAGGCGGATGTAAAAGGCCTTGTGCCCTTTTACACCTACCTCTGATCCAGGTCTGGAAAAAAAACAGAAATGGACTGCGTCCTTTTCCATTTTTGTGGACCTCAACATGACAGATTAGAGGTAGTCTGATGTATACAGACAGTGGAGTTGCTCATATAGGTGTCACGAGTCCTCCGGGCACAAACTGAATGGGCAAGGATGTCATAAAAATAGATAGATCTCTCATATACAGTATTTCACAAAAGTGAGTACACCCCTCACATTTTTGTAAATATTTTATTATATCTGAGTGTACAGCTTGTATAACAGTGTAAATTTGCTGTCCCCTCAAAATAACTCAACACACAGCCATTGATGTCGAAACCGCTGGCAACAAAAATGAGTACACCCCTATGTGAAAATGTCCAAATTGGGCGCAATTAGCCATTTTCCCTCCATGGTGTCATGTGACTCGTTATTGTTACAAGGTGTCAGGTGTGAATGGGGAGCAGGTATGTTAAATTTGGTGTTATCACTCTCTGATACTAGTCACTGGAAGTTCAACATGGCACCTCATGGCAATGATCTCTGTGAGGATCTGAAAAAAAAAATTGTTGCTCTACATAACGATGGCCTAGGCTAGAAGAAGATTGCCAAGACCCTGAAACTGAGCTGCAGCACGGTGGCCAAGACCAAACAGCGGTGAGGATAAATGGTCGCCATGGTCGACCAAAGAAGTTGAGTGCACGTGCCCAGCGTCATATCCAGACGTTGTCTTTGGAAAATAGATGTATGAGTGCTGCCAGCAATGCTGCAGAGGTTGAAGGGGTGATGGGGTCAGCCTGTCAGTGCTCAGACAATACGCCGCACACGGCATGAAATTGGTCTGCATGGTTGTTGTCCCAGAAGGAAGCCTTCTTCTAAAGATGATGCACAAGAAAGCCTGAAAACTGTTTGCTGAAGATGAGCAGACTAAGGACAGGGATTACTGGAGCCATGTGCTGTGGTCTGATGAGACCAAGATAAACTTATTGGGTTCAGATGGTGTCAAGCGTGTGTGGCAGCAACCAGGTGAGGAGTACAAAGACAAGTGTTTCTTGCCTACAGTCAAGCATGGTGGTCGGAGTGTCATGGTCTGGGGCTGCATGAGTGCTGCCGGCACTGGGGAGCTACAGTTCTTTGAGGGAACCATGAATGCCAACATGTACTGTGACATACTGAAAACAGAGCATGATCAATTCCCCCTTGGAGACTGGGTCACAGGGCAGTATTGGAGGGTGTTCTTATGAAGGCACCAAAAGTCACATGGTTTCATGGGGGTCTAAATATTTACTAGCACTGTCGTAATTATACTCTGTTGGATTCTGTCATCTATAACGAGACTGTTCTGTTTTGGAAGCCAATAAAATCTCTCTCTGGAGAATTGGGTTTGCTGCGGGACAATACTTTTTAATAACTACATACCATCTACGAACTATATATTATATCACTACAATAACGACCCCAAACACACCTCCAAGATGACCACTACCTTGCTAAAGAAGCCGAGGGTAAAGGTGATGGACTGGCCAAGCATGTTCTTCAGACCTAAACCCTATTGAGCATTTGTGGGACATCCTCAAACAGGAGGTGGAGGAGCGCAAGGTCGCTAACATCCACCAGCTCCTTGATGTCATCATGGAGGAGTGAAAGAGGACTCCAGTGGCAACCTGTGAAGCTCTGGTGAACTCCATGCCCAAGAAAGTTAAAGCAGTGCTGGAAAATAATGGTAACCACACAAAATATTGACACTTTGGGCCTAATTTGGACATTTTTACATAGGGGTGTACTCACTTTTGTTGCCAGCGGTTTAGACATTAATGGCTGTGTGTTGAGTTATTTTGCGGGGACAGCAAATTTACAGTTATACAAGCTGTACACTCACTACTTTACATTGTAGCAAAGTGTCATTTCTTTAGTGTTGTCACATGAAAAGATATAATAAAATATTTACAAAAATGTGAGGGGTGTACTCACTTTTGTGAGATACTTTATATCATGGCCTGCTCTACAGACTTCTACAAATCCATTGTTATAATGAGCATCTGATTTGCCCTCCTAGGCCGACCATACATGGATCAAAATTCAGCCAGTTGAAGTTCAACTGATTGACTTCTGTTCAACAGCCGATTGGAAAATTTCCACACGATCAGCACCACTGACTATAGCCAGCAGCACTGATCAGTGTATACCCGCTGGCTGAATATATATATATATATATATATATATATATATATATATATATATATATATATATATATATATATATTTAAAAAAAAAATTTATTGGCTGCTTTATACAAACCTTTCAGTATCCATTGATTTGCCTGCTCAGGTAAGTAATGTCTGAAAAAGCTAAAATCCTAAAATGAAAGTGCTGAGAATATAAGGTTACAAAGAGCGCAGTAAGCAAATTCTCATACCTCTGGATTATTTCTTTTCCGTTTGCGCTTCTTATTTTTTTTGGGAAAACCACCTATAAGAATGTATTTGTATTTATAGAGTTGAACTCTAAGCAGGTATGAATTAACATCAGTAAAATCAATTAATATTAATAATTATTCAGAAAAAAAACCCATTAAAGCTGAAGTTTGATCTGCTTAAATGTTGCCTTCACTGCCCCCACCCCAACTTAAAATGATAAGGACTTATTAAAATAAAACTTTCTGTTGTTATTACATAGCTTATATGCTTATATAATATATATATAATAAATATTATATAATATCAAAATGCCTTAATGGGTGGATGTCAGACTGGAGAAGGGAACATTTCCTGGCAGACTGTATTTGCATGCAGACTGCCCTTGGTAATGACCACAAGCTAAGCCTGAAATTTAATAAATGAAATGGACAGCCAGGGATAGAAAGACTGGGGTGGAAACGGCTGGATGATGGAGGATGTTCTCCATAAAGAAAATGAGGTGAGAAGTACATGCAGCGTCTAATGCACACTATGTGAAGCTCACAGCATGCAGTGAAATTCGAGTATGCATTTCTAGTACAGGGGAGGAGCCTGTACAACTGTGCCTGAATAAGAGAAAGTTCAGCTTCAGCAATCCGCCCTTAAACTGCTGCTCCATTGTCTGCAGTGTGAAAGCCCGAGGGCTTTCACACTGCAGCGGTGCGCTGGCAGGACGTCAGGAAAAGTCCTGCCAGCAGCTTCTTTGGAGCGGTGAAGGAGCGGTGTGTTTACCACTCCTCCACCGCTGCTCCCCATTGAAATCAGCAAAACGCCGCTATTGCAGCATATTGCGGGCGGTTTTAACCCCCTCTCGGCCACTAGAGGGGGGTAAAAGCGCCCGGCTAGCGGACGAAATGCACCCCAAATCCGACGGTAAAACCTGCAGTCTTTTGGGACCTCTGACATGTTCCAGAAGACTGCGTGAAGGGAGATGAACTTGTCGAAAATAGGTACCAGCTCCCTAACCTCCAAAAAAAGTGCCGTTTGTCAATGAAGGGTAGGGTAGGGGAGGAGGCCTTGAAGCAGAACTTCCCCTTTTGGGTGAAGCTTTGATTCACTTAAATACTAGCTTCCTGTAATTCACTGTATAAGAGCACTTAGCATGGCAGATGGGAGGGGCAGCAGATGGGAGGGGCAGGACTAGGTGCCAATGAAGCTCTGCTATATACAGTGGGGAAATGATTTCATCCCCTGGGATTTTGTAAGTTTTCCCACTTACAAACTAATGAAGGGTCTATAATTGTTAGCATAGGTGTATTTAACTGCTAGCCGCCTGCCAGCCGACATATGATGGCCAGGCGGCGCGGCTCTCGTTCTGGGAGGGCGTCATATGATGTCCCTTCATTTAAACAGGGAATGCGCGCGATCGTGTGCGTGCATCCCTATTCCTTCAGTGGCGGCGTGTCACGGAGAAACCGCTCGCCACCGAGGGGGGTGAACAGCCATTGGGTATGGCTGTTTACCACGTGATCAGCTGTGATGAAGTCACGGGCGATCACAGGTGGTACCACCCACTTTGCACGGCGCATGCACGCGATCTCGAGCGTGCTGCGCATGCACGTCAGTGACGGCGTGGAACACTGCTTGTCACCGATGCTGGTAAACAGACATTGGCTGGTGGCTGTTTACCACGTGATCGGCTGTGATCCTTTCACAGCCGATCACTAAATGTCAACAAACCGCGGTAACAGGTTCTCCTTCTCACACACCGATTGTGTGTGAGGAGGAGATTGTGGTAACATCTCGTTACCGCTTACAGTGTACACCAATCACACTGATTGCCCCCCAATAAAGAGGACCTGTCTCCACCCATCAAAGTACCTGTCACAGTTCATCTGAGTACCTGTCAGTCCATATGGGTACCTGTCACAGTCCATCTGAGTACCCGAGTACCTGTCACAGTCCATCTGAGTACCTGAGTACCTGTCACAGTCCATCTGAGTACCCGTCACAGTCCATCTGAGTACCCGAGTACCTGTCACAGTCCATCAGAGTACCCGAGTACCTGTCACAGTCCATCAGAGTAGCCGAGTACCTGTCACAGTCCATCTGAGTACCCGAGTACCTGTCACAGTCCATCTGAGTACCCGAGTACCTGTTACAGTCCATCAGAGTATCCGAGTACCTGGCACAGTTCATTTGAGTACCTGAGTACCTGTCACAGTTCATCTGAGTACCCGAGTATCTGTCACAGTTCATCTGAGCACCCGAGTACCTGTCACAGTTCATCTGAGTACCTAAGTACCTGTCACAGTTCATCTGAGTACCTGAGAACCTGTCACAGTCCATATGAGTACCTGAGTATCTGTCACAGTCCATATGAGTACCCGAGTACCTGTCACAGTCCATATGAGTACCCGAGTACCTGAGTACCTGTCACAGTCCATATGAGTACCGAGTACCTGTCACCGCCCTTCAGAGTACCCAAATACCAGTCACCAGCCCATCAGAGTACCCGAGTACCTGTCACAGTCCATATGAGTACCGAGTACCTGTCACCACTCTTCAGAGTACCCGAATACCAGTCACCAGCCCATCAGAGTACCCGAGTACCTATCTGTAGCCCATCAGAGTACCTGAGTTCCTGTCACCGGGCCATCAAAGTACACGAGTACCTGTCACCAGCCCATCAGAGTAACCGAATACCTCGCACCAGCCCATCAGAGTACCCGAGTACCTGTCTGCAGCTCATCAAGTTACCTGAGTCTCCAGCCCATCAGCATACCAAAGTACCTATCTGCAGCCCATCAGAGTATCCGAGTACCTATTTGCATCCCATGCCTCAGTTAAGCACAAAGGTGGAAACATTATGCTTTGGGGCTGTTTCTCTGCTAAAGGTACAGGCCGACTTTGCTGCATTGAGGGGGCATGTATTGTAAAATCTTTCCTCAGCCAGAACACTGAAGATGGGTGGTGGATGGGTCTTCCAGCATGACAATGACCCAAAACATACAGAGAAGGCAACAAAGGAGTGGCTCAAGAAGAACCACATTAAGATTATGGAGTGGCCTAGCCAGTCTTCAGACCTTAATCCTAAAGAAAATGTATGGAAGGAGCTGAAATTTCAAGTTGCCAATCGACAGCCAAAAAGCCTTAAGGATTTAAAGATCTGTAAAGAGGAGTGGACCAAAATCCCTCCTGAGATGTGTGCAAATCTGGTCACCAACTGCAAGAAACGTCTGACCTCTGTGCTTGCCAACAAGGGTTTCTCCACCAAGTACTAAGTCATGTTTTGCTTGGGGATCAAATACTTATTTTACTCACTGAACTGCCAATCAATTTTTAACATTTGTATCATGTATTTTTTTTCTGGATTTTTGGTTGATATTCTGTCTCTATCATTTAAAATACACCCATAATAAAAAATGATACACCCTTAATTTCTTTGTAAGTGGGCAAACTTACAAAATCTGAAGGGGATCAAATTACTATTTTCCCTACTATGCGTGTACTGGCCTTCAGCATGCTGATAAGAGGAAAAAGCAGAGAGATCACTCAGTCTAAAGCCTCATACACACGATAGGACTTTGTACAAACTTTCCCGTGGATTTTTGTACAAAGGGCGTCGGCCGTGAACTTGTATTGCATACACACGCCAGGACTTTTTCAGTCAACTTTCACCAAATCATGTGGTTTTTCTGCTCTTTACCGCCATCTTTGGTCAACTTCTGTATTGTTGTCTGATCTTTTGCATTGGTTCTGAGCTACTTTGTACAAAAGTCCTATGGTTTTCTGTACACACGATAGGACTTTGCTCCATCTGACTTTTGTTGGCAGAAAGTTGGTCCGTTCGCACAGCCAAAAAAAATCAGATGAAAACTGAAAAAGTTGGTCCGATGGAGCGTACACACGGTCGGATGTTGGTCCAAAACAGCTAATTTGTATGTTTGTTGTCAAAAAGTCTGATCGTGTGTATGGGCCTTAAGACTGTGGTTGACGCACCAGAATATAACCTCTTTGGAGGGCAAGGACTGAGGTACACCAACCTGCATAAAACATCTGAGCTCTATAAATACAGAAAACTGTATAAACTATATTCATTTAGCTTATTTCCATAGGTCTGTGTAATGCTGCCATGGTTGCACAAAGCTGTCTTCATGGTTTCCAATAGATCACTTTGTGCTATAATCCCCTAAGAACGGCAAGCAGAATTATGCACTTTATCAGAAACGCTCGTAATACCAGTAAAAGTAATATAGCCTCTACAAATTTCCTTCATGGCAAATACAAAAGTAAGCATTTACTAGAATGGGATATTTTAAAACAAACACAAAAAATCTGTTTTGCACAATAAAACAAAAGATACTAAACTTACTGAGAGAGAGAGAACGAAATATTTCTGGGGTACAAGGACCGCTGGAATCTGTGCTGATGCTTGACGTACTGTAGTTAAAAGAAATGAAGATGAACACATGAGGTAGGGCAGTGTTAATGCTTAAAGTGTAACTAAGGCCTCTTTCATACTTTTTGCTTTTGCTGCGCTTTTCCAGGGTGACAAAAGCACAAGAAGACTTTTCCTATGTAACTGTTCACACTGCACGTGCCCTGCGCTTTGAAAGGTCCTGCATGCTGCATCTTTGCTGCAGCTTTTCAAAGGCACATCAAAAAAATCACCATCCATTGTAAGTCAATAGGAAACCATCAACAGTGCATCAGTGTGAAACGGCCCTAAAGACAAAACTTTTTTTCAGAGTGGAGAGGGATTAGAACACCTTTTCCCCTGTTACCCTAGGTTCACACCTATGCACACCTATGCGTTTTTTAGTGCATCTTGCAGTTTGCAGAAACATACTACAGTCCATTTAACATGGTTTCCTATGGTACAAGTTCACATCTATGCGTTTTGCAGCTGGTTCCAGGACTTTTTTCCCACGATTTGCGGGTAATAGACTAGTGTTGTTTGTGATGGGATTTTTTGATGGATTTTACATTTTTATTTTAACAATGTATATAGATGGTTGCTAACCTGGGGGCCAGGAAGCCAACCACCGCATCCTTAACAACCGATGAGTCATCAGCTGTCAGCGTGCTTCCGCTCTGAAAGCCGAATGTAAAAAAAATGTTTTAAATTGCTTATCCGAGCATGCTGTCCGATAGTTCAGGAAAGGGAGCGGACAGCTCCGTGGGAGAAGGTAGCACAAGAAGAAGATGACACCGGGAGATGACGGTTCTGGGAGAAGATGGCTCCGAGCTTCTTAGTTAATGAAGGACTTGTCAAAAACTGGCTCTTGTAGTTTGTTAACATGATACAGTTTTTTGGGTGAATGGGTAGGGGTACGCTGTACCCGATACCCATTCACATAGGGGGCAGCAGGATCTGGGGGCCCCCCCTGGTAATGGGGGGCTTCCAGATTCCCAGACCCCCCCCCCCCCGCCCGCAGACCTCGACAACCACTGGCCATTGTCCTCATCAACATGGGGGCAAGGTGATTTGGGGCAAGGGGGCAGAGCCCCCTGCCCCAAAGCACTCACCCCCCCATGTTGAGGGCATGGAGCCTGATATGGTTCAGGAGAGGGAGGGCGCTCGCTCGTCCCCTCCCTTTCCTGACTTACCGGGCAAGGGGGGGTCCCCTCCAAATCCATACTAGGCCCAAAGGACCAGTGGGAGGAAAAACATTTTTGCTGGAATTTTTATTTATTTTTTTCACATTCAGCTTTCTGCGGAAAAGCCCGCTAACAGCTGATGACTCATCGGTTGTTAAGCACGGGGCGGACGATTTCCTGGCCCACTGCTTAACAACCAGCTATATAAAGTGTGTTTACAGTGCGTTTAAAGAGAAAAAAAAACGTAAAATGCAAAATGTATGAAAACTGCATGCAAAAGAGCATAAAAAATGCAGGTTTAAAAATGCAAATCGCACTGCAAAACGTGCCTGAAAAACGCATCAAGCACAGGCACATAGATGTGAACCTAGACTTTTGGGTTGACATCGGAACACTAATAGAAGGGAAATCCTCCAATGGGGACACTAGTTCTGGTGACACATAAGGATTTCCTCACTTTGAAGGGATTTCCTCTCACTTCCTGTTTTGGTTATGGGACAGGAAGCAAAGGGAAATCTCTGCTATGGGACACAGATGGCAGGGCTTATTACCCTCCCTGCCCTATCCAAGCCAAAAAAAAAATGTTTTCCCTTAGTAAAACTTTATATTAGATTTCAGGCAATAATCTAAAATTTTAGGCAAATAGCTAAACACACAATTAACCACTTCAGCCCCGGAAGGATTTACCCTCTTCCTGACCAGAGCACTTTTTGCGATACGACACTGCGTCGCTTTAACTGACGCGCGGTCGTGCGACATTGCACCTAAACAAAATTGATGTCCTTTTTTTGAGGCCTCTTGTGCCTCTTTTAATCATTAACCATGTGTGTTACTAAATGTTGTACCTTTATTAATTACCTTAAATGTAACTGTATTGCTACACTTAGAGGCGCCTCTTTTCTCTTTTATACTCAGTTGTGATATGACGCTACTTGTATATCAAGACATAGGCATCCCTTGTATATCAAGTCAAAATTTATAAAACAATTTTGCTTGTCTTGCAAAACACTCTCAAACCAAGTCACTCTTAATCCAAGGTTTTTAATGTATGTTTACTATTCTTAAAATTTTAATCGTTAGGCAGCCATTCTTGTGATACGCCAATCAGAATGATTACTTTGCTAGTTCCCAGTCTAGAGGTTTTCCTTCCTGGCAAAGTTCCTCTGCCCATTGGACAAGTGATAATACTGATTTATTGTCTGGTGAGTAAGATGGAAATTGAGAAGTGACAAAAGAAAATGCACTACTAAACCAAAAATACAGATCCATTCATTAGGGGATTTGGAGTTGCAAGCAGAATCGGTGTGATTCTGCCTGCAATTCCAAATCTTGGCAAGACTCACTTTTGGTTGCCATTATTCTTAATGCCACCCCAAACATGTTGCAATTCTGCTGCATGACAGAATCGCATGGCAAACCGCACGTTTAATGATCGCGCTAAGCTTGTCGCCCAAAAAAGATTTAAAAATCGCAAGCGGGAATACTCATTCCCGCAATGCAATATCTGAACAAAAAAATTTTCCTATACAGTGTAGCAAAGATGCAGAAATCACAAGACAGCCTAAACAGAATTACCATATTAAGGCAGCTTTTTACACATGAGCTGTGTCTTTGGTCATTTTGTAATTTTGTTTAATTATTTTTAGCCAATGGAATGCAACCATCATAATTGGATAAAATAATTTCTAATGAAATTCCTTTATTTTCTTTAAACATCTAGGTCGACTAACAATAGCTCCCAAGCTGTCCTTCCCTTCCACCTGTGGGTGTAGTCAGCACTTATGACCCAGCTGAGAATGCCTATGCTATGGTGAAAGCAGCAACGTAATGATCACTGCTGTGCTAAATGGGGAACATAGATCTGAGGGCCGACAATGCTCTGACTTTGCCAGCTCAAACAGGAAGCAAAAGAACTAGCAGGATCAACAGGTAAATACTTATAACCATGGGAGGAAAAAAAAAAGATTTAGGAAATTAAAAATGAAAGCATCATCTTTGCCAAGGCTAGGTTCAAACTTATGAAGGTGCAAGGATGCGTGTAAATCGCACACATTCCGTCATTCACAGGCAAAACTCAATGCCATTAATTCCGAACAGCACGTTTTCAGGTGCATAAAACTATGGTGCAGAGACTCTTTTCCTGAGTTTCCCACAGATACGTACAGCAGCCCATGCAAATGAATAAGCAACTGTGCCCACGCAAATGCAGAATGCAGGAGTCACCTGTATGTGAACCTAGCCATAAGGGAATTGGGTATCTTGCTTGGAGCAGTTGGCAGGAAACACTGTAAACATACATATACAGTCTATTTCAACTCTGTAAAATAGGATTTTTGACTTACTTGTACAATCCTTTTCTTGGAGTACTATACAGACACAAGATCTCTGATTCCAGAGTCACAAAAACATCCACCTTGGAAACCCAAGGGTCCCTGGACCTGGCAACAAACCTGTCTAATTCACTGATGAATCAGAACCCCTAAAGATCCTTGCCTGGTGTACCCACACCTGTGCCAAAGATCTTGGAACACCTCAGGGTGGGAAGACCATTCCCTTGGATCCAGAAGCTGATGACTGAGTTAGTTCACTTGCCAAGATAGAATCAAATCCGATTCCCTTTGAGCAGCCTGACTTCTTGTGCCTCCCTAGAATATAGGGCACTGCTGTACATAGCCTGATTGGATTCTGGCCAGATGACCTCGCAGCTGAGAGATCCAGCATTGGAGAGACAAACAAACTGCCCCAGAGTTTAAAAACGTTTATTGGATGACAAGTGTCCCCCAATGACCAAGTCCTCTGCACTGAGAGGGCATCCAGGACTGCACCCCAGCCCAACAGGCGGGCATCTCCCATGGGAACCTCCCACATATCTAAAAAGAAAAGCTTTCCTGACTGATTTGAAATCCACCAAGCCAGGGAAGGTCTTGTCTTGCTGGTCAGATGCATGGAGCAGACCAGAAATTAAGTTAGTCCCACACAGCCAAAATGTTAAGTTGCACCAGCCTAAACTGAAAATAGACAAAACCACAGATAGCACTGATGATGTGGAAAAATTGGGATGTTTAGTAAGAATCCACAGAGACCAGTTGATCTCCCGGCAGAAGAAAAAAATGATCAGCCTTGCAGATTCCATGCAAAACTTCCGAACCCTTAGAAAAAAGGTTGAGGGTCTTGAGATCTAGAACAGAACAGTTTCCTCAATCTGAAATAGGAACAGTGTACAGTTTGGAGTAAAACCCCTTGAAAATGCTCCAAATCCAAAAAGAGGGCAATAACATCCTGTGCAAGAAGCTGCTAAACAGAAGCACATACTTCCACCAGAGAGGATGGCAAATTTGAGAGCATGAAGCAGGGAGAAGACAAGCTTCAAAACTGCAGTTTGTAGCCCCTGGAGATTACTCTAGATAAAAAGCATCTGACATTTCCTAGGACAAGATGGCTGAAAATGGCAAGTGGCGTTCGCCCCAACTTGGACAAGTGGAGAACCCATTCTTTGTGAAGGTGGCTTACTTCCAGATGTGCCAGACTTGGTTTTTCACAGCTTCTGACAGAAGTGTACCCTAGGTTTTGTTTTGGGAGCCGGAGGCCTAAGGTGGGAATAAAAAAACTCTTTCTAGACACTGGAACAGAAGCCTCCTTGCAGGAGCATGCACTTTCCTTTTGTGGGGAGGAGCGTACTCTTACCCCCAGTGATTCCCTTGATTTACTTGTCTAAGGAGGAAACAACAAGCCATTTTCCTTCAAATGCCATACTCCCAAGGAACTTCTTACACGGAAGTTCCACTAATCAGCATTTTAACCAGAGGATGCTCTGCATGTGAACAAACAGGATGCTAATGTCCGCCATGCCATCTGAGCAGCATTGTGAACCCACAGGCAAAAGATCCAGGTGGTGGTGGACTGAGGGATGCATTAAAATGGAATTAGGGTCACAGGCCATGCAATTTTTCCACACAGTCAGGATCTGACAAACTGCCATAGATGTGACAGCAGGATGCATAGTAGGACCAGTGGGGGGCGAACATGGCCTTAAAGAAGCTTCTAACCCCTTTTCCACCGAATGCTAAAAAACACAAAGAGTCCACTAAAGGAACAATTTTTCCAGGAACAACTCCTCAATAGAATACGGATGAGCAATGAGTTTGGGAAGTGCGTAAATCTTTTCAGGGTTAGGCCAGTCACCGTATAAGACAGGCTCTAGAAGGGAGAATGAACAGTCCTAGAAGAACTTGGCATTTGCAGGGAGCCCATGCTAGAAACCTAAAGTGATCTGACCCAGGCAGAAACGTACCTCATCAATAAGTACTGAAATGGTGTCCTTTAGTTCTGGATATATCTCATTAGAGAACACCTCCTCTGATTCTGAGGAAGCAGATGACTCTTCACCTTCCTCCTCCTCAGGCTATTCAGCAGTCGCAAGAGAAAAGTCAGAGACTGACCCTGGAGAGAAAGCCAAAAGGGGCCTTTCTTCTCTAGTCATAAAGGAGAAGGGGTGTGTGTTGGGGGGGGGGGGGGTGACAAACCCCCAGAGGGGGACAGAGAATCAGAACTGGGGAGAATAGGACCCTGTGCAGAGAGACCATCACCCTCACCAAAGTTGTAAGCTGAGCCTGAGCAGGCAAGGCCTTCTGACCTCCTATCTCTACCTTTTGTGATCTGTCATGCGCAGAGCTCAGTGTCCACAAAAAGGGGTATTTACAACCTCCATGAATGCTATGAGGAGAGGAAAAGCTGGTTGGTAAATCAGGTTGTGTCCAAGGATCGCTGTGCTGTTTGTGTAGGAGTTAGGAGACAGTGATGCTGACTAGAGAAAACTGTACCCAGTAGAAGCCCAAAATTGCACACGCACAGACAGTATGCCTGGGAGTCCATGGCCACACAGATACACTAGCGGCCCCGACGCAACAGATCTGCAATAAACAGGGACCCAAAATGGTGCCAAATTTGAAAAAAGTGTTGCAGTCTGTACTTTGCAAGGCCCATTGGGATTGGAGCTAGCACACTGGGGACCAGTTTTAAAGAGGTTAAGTCCCATTTACTGTAGCAGAGCTCCACAGTAGTGTAACAGGGTTGACTGGAAAAGCCCTAATTGTGTCTTTGGCCTTCTGGACAGACATACCCCCAAAGAAATCGTCGAACAGGGGCCCACCTGCTGATGGACCATGACTCTGGGCTGTACAGCACCCTGCAGCTAACTCAAAGCAATGGACGTTGTGCTAAAATGAGTGCTTGCCTAGGATCCAGTGCCTGAAGTCACAATACAGGCTGAGCATCTTCCAGGCAGGGTCTAGGTTCAGTCCCCCAAGGCTCATTTAACGGATCCAGAAAGCTACACACGAAAGTCACAATGGCTATGGAGCAGCTACAACTTGATAAAAGACTCTCAGTAAACCCCAGTAAAAAGGTGGACGTAGAAGTAAGTTTACTCAGGAGAGAGAATATCCATCACCTAAGAACACTAGCAAAAAAAATAGATGGGGTGTGCCTGCAGCTTTTCTGCCAGTATCCAATCACCTGAAAGTACTAGACACCACTATCTATGACTAGATATTACGTGTCCTGCACTGTACCAAAGTTTTTTTTTTTTTACCTTCTGCTTTAATTGTGAGATTTTTCTAGGAAGGAAGATTGCACTACCTTCGGAAACCCAAAAGACTAGATTTTTCAAAGCTATTAGAACAAAATTAAAGAGAGCACCACTCCCCCATGAGGTGATGGGACTTTCCCGGATATGACACTGTCTCTGAGGTAAGCACATACACAATTTGCTTACTGTTAATGAATAATGATATAGACGCATGTTGAGCTGCCCAGAAGAAGCAGAAAAGAAGTCTGTGAAGTGTGTTGGCTTACTGTACATACAAGCATCTATCAAGTTTTATGGATTGAGTATAATTTTTGGTCAATTCTGTATATGGCCTAATGCTACCATCAAACACGTTTTTATATTGTGTATACTTTGTAATAAATTCATATTTTATTATCATCCATTGTGTATGTGCTTACCTCAGAGACAGTGTCATATCCGGGAAAGTCCCATCACCTCATGGGGGAGTGGTGCTCTCTCTAATTTTGTTCTAATTGATTTGATATGGATATGACAGTCTGTCCCTGGAACTGGTCCAACAATTTCCAATATAAATATATAGATTTTTCCTAGCTGTCAAATCAAAAGGCTTGCACAGTACATGTAACACTATTATGTGACACACTGCATGAGGACTATAATGTCTGGTTCACAGTATCGTGGGTCTGCAGGCCACGTTTGCACAGGCACGGCAGCCCATTCATTTGAATGGGCCGCTGTGCCTGCATTTCATGCAAGAAAAAGTTTCCTACATAATTTTCAAGTCATGAGGTTGGGAAATCGCATGGTGGTTCCTGCGCCCATTTTGGTTGCGGGTGCAGGAACACATGTGATTCCCGCACCAGCAACCACCCACATAAGTGTGAACCAGGCCTTATCAAACACTTTTCTATTTAAATTTTTTTGAAATGTTAACAAAATAAAGAGAAGAAAATGTTTTCCTTTTTTGCTGTTAGAATTTTTTGTGACGCACTGCTTGCTACACATGCTGGCTGTGGTTGATATGAAAAATTATTATGCAAGCTTTCATATTGATTTGGCTAAAAAGAAAAAAAAAGGTATTTAACATATGAAAATCACAGATCTTACCGTTCCCGAGCAGGTGATGGCAGAGTTTCCTGCAATAGAAAAAGTATAACGGTAATGTATTTTTTTCTAATGCTACCAACTAAGGCTGTTTAATTTTTTTTCCTGTTGAATAGACAGCATGCTGATTGACAACATGGAGCACACAGAATCTGGTGCAGCTGTGCATAGCAACCAATCAGCTTCTTACTTCAGCTTGTTCAATTAAGCACAATTTCAAACCCGCAATTCAGTGCGAGTTTGGGGGCGATTTGAAAGACATCTGTGCCGGTTCATGCACAAATGTCTATTGGAATCGCCCCTGAAGTCGCAAAAGTAGTGCAGGATGTACTTTTGGAAACTGGTGCCACACCGCAAAGTCGGGACGGTGCCGTTGCCAGCAATAGGCTCCAATTTGGCATGCGATTTGACATGTCAAATCAGCACAATGTGAACAGGGGGCTTAAACCTAGAAGCGTGTGTGTGTGTGGGTGAGTGTTTACTGTGCACAGCTGCACCACATTCTATGTGCTACAGTTTTAGTAAATACCCCCCATGTGTCTACAATGCAAAGCACTGCATCCTGGGAGCCAAGTTTTTTAAATTTTTTTAGTAAACTACTACTCGGATTTGCCACACACTGAGACACTGTAACATTGTTTTTTTTGTTGAAAAGGGCTACAGCTATTATGCCATAGTATTATATTGTTTTAAATACTCTGAAGGGCTCCACACTACGGTACTGCTTTGTTCCCAACATTTATTTTATTACAAAAAATAAACCATTCAAATATATTGAACAGAGAAGGGCTGCAGACTATATGGAATTCTAATTGGATTATATTATGGGCCTGTTTTATAGACAAACAGTGCAGATCTACTTTACATGACAAAGCCCAGCTTCATAGCAGTTGAACACCCACACAATGTTCTCATTCTTCCAGCATGTGAGTGGTCAGTCCACTCAAGCAAAGCAGTATATTTTGTGTTTCAAATTTGTGGAATAAGACCACTATACACCTCAGTACTTACAGTGCCTTGAAAAAGTATTATTACCCTTTGAAATTTTCCACATTTTGTCATGTTACACCCAAAAACTTAAATGTATTTTTTGGGGATTTTATGCGATAGACCAACACAAAGTGGCACTTAATTGTGAAGTGGAAGAAAAATGATAAATGGTTTTCAATCTTTTTTTTACAAATAAATATCTGAAAAGTGTGCCGTGCATTTGTATTCAGCCCCCTTTACTCTGATACCCCTAACTAAAATATACTGGAACCAATTGCCTTCAGTCACCTAATTAGTAAATAGAGTCCACTTGTGTGTAATTTAATCTCAGTATAGATACAGTTGTTCTGTGAAGCCCTCATAGGTTTGTTAGAGGACCTTAGGGAACAAACAGCATCATGAAGGCCAATACCAGACAGCTCAGGGATAAAGTTGTGGAGACGTTTAAAGCAGGGTTAGGTTATAAAAAAATATCCCAAGCTTTGAACATCTCACGGAGCACTGTTCATAACTGCAACCCTATCAAGACATGGCCGTCCACATAAACTGACAGACCGGGCAAAGAGAGCATTCATCGGAGAAGCAGGATTTCTTCAGAGCCTCTCCCATCCTCTGGAACTCGCTACCTCCACTGGTCCGGCTATCCCCTATTCTTGCTACCTTCAGGCATTCCCTGAAGACTCATCCCTTCAGGAAAGGCTATCACGTCTCCAACTAATCTCCTACCACTTCCATCAGCTCATTCCCCACAGTTACAACCTTTTGTACCACCTGCCCCACCCTATTAGATTGTAAGCTCTTCTGAGCAAGGCCCTCTTAATCCTCTTGTATTTTATTGTATTGTAACTGTATTGTCTCCTTTTTGTATTGTAAAACGCTGCGCAAACTGTTGGCGCTATATAAATCCTGTATAATAATAATAACCCAAAATAATAAACTGGTCAAGCTGTGCTGATGATTGACTTGTTTTTCTTTAGAAGGGTCATCAGGATGGAGAGGGTGGGTGAAAAAAAAAGGCTATTTGGGGTGTAATTCACCTTGTATCTCCATATGTTTAGCAACATATACATGTTCTGCTTGCTCCCTCCTCGGAAGGAGGGAGGAGCTCAGAGCGACAGCAGGGGACCCGAAAAGAGGAGGATCGGGGCTGCTCTTTGCAAAACTATTGCGCAGAGCAGGTAAGTATAGCATGTTTGTTATTTTAAAGAAAAAAAATCCCAAAGCTTCTAAACAACTTAGAGAGCTTTGCAAAACATGACACAATTTCCTTTTTTCATCTTTGCTCTACTTAGAATGAGGATTCCTTTACCAACTAGGATACTTTCCTTTATTAGTGTGACTTCTTTTTTTTGTTGTTAATCGAATGTACAGTTATTAACGATGGACATACCTGTTACAGTGTGAGCCCAGATGGGGTTAACGGGTATTTACATTATACTATTGCTCTTAGGCTGCTTTCACACTGGGGCGGTGCGGGGCGGCGGCGGTAAAGCAGCGCTATATTTAGCGCTGCTTTACCATCGTTTTTCCCGCGGTATGCGGCCGCTAGCGGGGTGGTTTTAACCCCCGCTAGCGGCCGCAAAAGGGTTAAAAACCTCCGCAAAGCGCCGCTGCAGCGGCGGTTTGCGGGCGGTATCCCCGCGGTTTCCCATTGATTTCAATGGGAAGGAGCGGTATAGGAGCGGTAAATACACCGCTCCTTCACCGCTCCAAAGATGCTGCTAGCAGGACTTTTGTTGCGGTCTTGCTAGCGCACCGCTCCAGTGTGAAAGCCCGCCGGCTTTCACACTGGAGTGAATGGGGCTGTTTTTTTCAGGCGGTGTACAGGCGCTATTTTTAGCGCTGTACCGCCTGAAAACCGCCCCAGTGTGAAAGCAGCCTTAGTGAACTTACCTTTACATTTATGACTATTATTGTCTTGGAATGTTTGTTATTTCCTTCTTGTTTATATAAACACGCAATAAAAATGTATTGATTATAAAAAAATTAAAATATTATATGTTTAGAGTCACTTTAACTTTTCTTACTTGGTCTTGCATACTCTGTTACTTATGCCATAGAAAGGGTTTTGTTATATCTGTTTGATAACTTCAAAATCACCTGTTTGTTCTTGGAGAAATCTTGTGAGCCAATAACTTCCTGTGCTTTCTACTTTCTGTTACATTGTTCTTAGTTAGCTATGATACAGAATGAAGCCCAGACTGGGCTGGCTGTATCATCCAGGGGTTCCACCCCCTGTAGGGCACATGGCAGCTAGTCACACAATAGTTCAGAGTCACCCAACTCAGGAAACAGGCCATGCGTGTCTTTTTGCAGTTTATTTGCTGGTTTAACTTGGGTAGGGTGCGGATGAGCCTTAGGATACTCCGAACTAGTAGATCCTCTGTGGACATTCTGCACTGCTTTCAGTGACTCTGGGTCTGGGACCCCTAGCTGTAGCTGGAGCTGGGACCCAGATAGTTTCTTCTAAGCTCTAGCAATCAGCCCAGAGGGCCAAAGCCCTCAGGCTGTGTCTCCTCCCATGGGAATAAGAACCCTACTGTTCAAGGCCTCAGATTTTTTTATGCACACCTCAGCCCCCTCCTGGTCACCCTCTCGACCAGGGATGGGTTGAGGCTGCATGAATATTTAGTCCAAGATTTGCTTCTCCCACCCACTATATTCTAGAACTTACTAAGTAGTTGAACCTACAGCAACAGAACCTACAACAGCCAAAAGCAATTGAACACCGCTCCTCTTTTACAGAAGAGCCAAAATCTATATTGCCAAAAAATGGAGCAACCTAGCTAGGAGGGTGCTACAAGAAAAGGAGACGGTAAGGCTCTGTGGGGCCATCTTGCTTCTGTTGTCAATACAGAAAAGTGATTGAGTTTTGAAGCGTGTTATTGGCAGTATCCCTAGGTAAAAAAAAAAAGAAGAACAAAAAGCTTGCAAAATGCAACCACCACATCTAAGGACTGGTGAGATGAAATGTATACCATTTTTGTTTTAGGGTTTAGATTCACTGTAGTGTTCCAAACATAGTCTGAATGGCTTTTAACCACTTCAATACCCGCCCATGTACATATGACGCCCAC
Source organism: Lithobates sylvaticus (assembly GCA_028564925.1). Classification (NCBI taxonomy): domain Eukaryota; kingdom Metazoa; phylum Chordata; class Amphibia; order Anura; family Ranidae; genus Lithobates; species Lithobates sylvaticus. Next base: position 558,850,994 of record CM053027.1, on the reverse strand, counting down.
AAGGTGGATCTCCCATCCTGGGTGGGCGTCATATGAGTGTCCTCCCATTCCCGGCCGCCTAGGGGGCGCGCCGCCTGCGGCGTCGCTCGGGACACGGTGCACGTGCCCGGCGGTCGTGATGTCCGCCGGGCACCCGCGATTGCCCGTTAAAACAGCGGGACCGTGCGGGACCATGGAGCTATGTGTATAAACACACAGCTCCACATCCTGTCAGTGGCGAGGAGACCGATCATGTGTTCCCAGTACGGAGGAACACCGATCGGTCTCCTCCCCTTGTGAGTCCCCTCCCCCCACAGTTAGAATCACTACCTTAGGGAACATATTAACCCCTGCAGCGCCCCCTAGTGTTAACCCCTTCCCTGCCAGTCACATTTACACAGTAATCAATGCAATTTTATAGCAACGATCGCTGTGTAAATGTGAATGGTCCCCAAAAATGTGTCAAAAGTGTCCAAAGTGTCCGCCGCAATGTCGCAGTCGCGAAAAAAAATCGCAGATCGCCGCCATTACTAGTAAAAAAAAAAAATGCAATAAATCTATCCCCTATTTTGTAGACGCTATAACTTTTGCGCAAACCGATCAATATACGCTTATTGCGATTTTTTTTACCAAAAATATGTAGAAGAATACGTATCGGCCTAAACGGAGTAAAAAAATTGTTTTTTTTAAAAAAAAATTGGATATTTATTATAGCAAAAAGTAAAAAATATTGTGTTTTTTTTCAAAATTGTCGCTCTTCTTTTGTTTATAGCGCAAAAAATAAAAACCGCAGAGGTGATCAAATACCACCAAAAGAAAGCTCTATTTGTGGGAAAAAAGGACATCAATTTTGTTTGGGTGTAACGTCGCACGACCGTGCAATTGTTAGTTAAAGCGACGCAGTGCCGAATTGCAAAAAGTGCTCTGGTAAGGAAGGGGGTAAAATCGCCCGGTGCTGAAGCGGTTAACCAAATCAAGCTAATTCTGGATAGTTGTCTATAATTTTCAAAGAGATGAGAAAAGAGTCAATTAAGATGTCAGAAATCTGGGCACATCAAACAACCTATATGACAACATGCAGCGAAAGCTGCAATTCATAACACTCCATAGATCTTGATATAGGCATCTAAAATGTATGCACATTTCCACGTCTCATGTAAAAGTTGAGTTAGCTCCTACCCTCTTCCAAGCCTTATTCATATAGTACTTTAAAGTACTAAATAAAATAAAAAAAATAAGGACAGTCAGGCTCTTTATTACAGAAAAGACATGCACTGTCTCTTTTGTAATAATATAGACCTATCTGCCTGCTTGCTGTTCTGCCTCCTTCTGTAGAAGACACACTGAGCTGTGCATGTGCAGCCATTTAGTGTACATTCTGGCACAGTGCCTGTGCTTGCACATGTGTGGGAGTGACGTCATCCTGCAGTGGCCAATTAAGATGGTTAAAGATCAGTGCCCAGAAGAAGTCAAGAAGAATATGCTAGCAGCTTTGACACTGAGGCAAAGATAAGTATTGTGGACTTTAGTTCTGTTTTAATGTGTAAGCTTTGTTGGTGGGAGGGGTTTGGGCCAAGCCGCGACTTTTACAAAACAAGCTAAGATTTGTATGTAATGTTACCTATATCTCTGTTCTACTGATTGTTTCGACACTAAAGGTAATTTATTTTCCACATATGCTCAATTTGAATTGCCCAGGTTTGTGATCGGGTTAATTTAAGGGCCCATTCACATTTATCGGGAACAGTATTAATGAACAGCTGATGCACAGCAATGGAGCAAAAATCATATCTGCCACTTTTTTTTAATGCAGCGCACCACAATGCAAAGCGCAGCATGCGAGTTGTGGTGTGGGTGGATTGCCCACTGTTCAAAAAGGAAAAGCACTGCAATACCCCGAGCTGTGTTACTGTAATGCAATAATGTGAAATAGAAACAAAATATGCATTTCTCAGTACACTAACCAGACAACCAGCAAAAAACGAATTACACTGTGTAACGATTTGCATTAAAAACTAAGGTGTGAATTGGTCCAAAGGTTTCATGAAAGAACACTATAAAACGTACATCAGTATCAGTAATTTACTTACTTGCAATAATCTAGAGGACGTATCCATAACAGGCGTATCATTTTTGGTTGAAGTTCCTTCTCCTTCTAGAATAAAATTAAAGCAATTAATACATCTTGTGAAAGCAGGAGGTAATAGTAAATCACAACAGAAAGCTCAGTAAGGGTTCATGCTAATGGATGCATTCACCCATAGAGCGTAAACAAATAGATGAAGTTTGGTGCCCGGGAGCCGCTGGTGCTGTGTACAGCCACCATAGACCTGAAAGGTTAAAGGCGTCTATAAGCAGCTATGTGCTACTACTTGTGCAAAGTGGGGAATGTGTACAGATTATTGAATGCAGATTACTTTTGTTTGGGACCGTATATCTGTGCAAATGCACCATTTTACGCAAGTAGTGGCACATAGCTGTATACAGCCGCCTCCCACCATTTGTGTCTATGGGAAGCTGTACGCAGCACTAGGGGCTTCCGGGCACTAAAATACACCGGTCTGTTTACGCCCTCTGGGCAAATGCACAAACCAGGACTGGCAGCTAGTAGCGATCAGCAGTGCCTTTGATGATAGATGGAGCCTGTATGTGTCTATGACACCTGTGCATAACTTTTGAGACCTCTGGCTATACACTAAACAATATTAATTAAAGCCTATCTATGGTCAAAATGTGATTTATTTATTTATTTTGGAACAGAGGCCAACCGTTGTACCCTATACCCTGTCCATTTAATACCAAGGTCACAGACTTGTGGTCTCTCGACTTCGTTCCTCTACTCTGGTAAATAAATTGATAATATCCTATAATGGCTGCTCACCACATCGTAATTCCAATAGTTCAATAAAAAACGCACTGTAAGAAAAAAATAAATCAGTTGTATCTGCAAGCTGGGGATATTTTTGCCTAATCTCACAGCTTTGCTTGGTGTTTATGAACTACTTTACATGTTCATACAGTGAGGGAAAAGTATTTGATCCCCTGCTGATTTTGTACATTTATCCACTGACAAAGAAATGATCAGTCTATAAATGTTAATGGTAGGTTTATTTTAACAGTGAGAGACAGAATAACAACAAAAAAAAATCCAAAAAAACGCATTTCAAAAAAGTTATAAATGGATTTGCATTTTAACCACTTCAATACAGGGTATTTATACACCCTTCCGGCCCAGAGCAATTTTCAGCTTTCAGCGCTCTCACACTTTGAATTACAATTACTCAGTCATGCAACACTGTACCCAAACAAAATTTTTATTATTTTTTTCTCACAAAAGCTTTCTTTTGGTGGTATTTATTCACCGCTGGGTTTTTTTATTTTTTGCAATATAAGCGAAAAAAAGAGTGAAACTTTTGTAAAAAAAAAAAGACACTTTTAGTTTCTATTGTAAAATTTAGAAAAAAGTAAGTTTTCTTCATAAATTTGGGCCAAAATTTATACTGCTACATATCTTTAGTAAAAAATAACTCAAATTAGTGTATATTACTTAGTATCTGTGAAAGTAATGCCTCGTACACACGATCGGACTTTCCCCAACAAAACCGTGGAATTTTGTCCGAAGGGTGTTGGCTCAAACTTGTCTTGTATAAACACGGTCACACAAATGTTGGCCAACAATTACGAACGTAGTAACGTACTAGATGTACTACGTGGTTTTTCAGTTCTTTAGCACCACCCTTTGGGCTACTTCTGATAATTTTGTGTTAGTAGAAGTTTGGTGAGTGTTGATTCACGCTTTTCTTTTCACGTTTTTCATTTAGCGTTTTTCAGTTTGTTTCTAAACGGCTCTTCGTTAACCAGACATGTTGCGGAATTGGAGGAGATAACGTGTTTTTTATTATTGGCCTTGGAGTTATTGCTTTGACATTATTTTTTTGGTTGAATAATGATTTGATTTGGTAAATTTTCTATATTTTTGGATGCATAGAATGCACTTTTTGGTTAAGTTCTATTGGCAGATAGCATGTCTAACTTTTTTTTTTTAATGCACAATAAAAAAATTGTGGAGTATAATACTTGGCTATGTGTTTTACTTCAACTGACAGTTTGGGAGTAGGCAGTTACATTTAAAAAAATACAATGTAAAATTGACAAGGGACACCAACATAGTTGTATCTTTGTTCTTAAAAACTACGGGATAATGGTGTTGTGGTAACTTGCACAAATAAAAAACATAATAATATTATTCTTGATATCACTAGAAAAAAAAGCCTTTGAAAATTTGTTTGCATCAGTATCACCAGCTTCATTATTATCCCATTAAAGAAGAAGAGAATTGTGCGCTGCATTTGGAGATTTCATAATTTGCCACTTCACAAATGTTAATTCTCCATTACAAACACTAGTTTACAAGACCGAACGCTTCTGCTTCCGAGCTTGCATGTTTGTACTTTGGACTTTTGTCCGGCGGAATTGTGTACACATGATCGAAAAATCCGACAACACACATTTGTTGGTGGAAAATTTGAAAACCTGCTAACAATTGTCAGATGGAGCATACACACGGTCGGATTGTCCGCTAACAGCCTGACATCCAACATTTCCGTTGGAAAGTCCGATCGTGTATGTGGGGCTTTAGAGTCTACAATCTATGGTGCAAATCATTGAAAATTTATCACACCTGATGTACTGAAGGCCTATCTCATTTCTTGAGACCCTAACAAGCCAGGAAAGTACAAATACCCACCAAATGACCCCTTTTTGCAAAGTAGACATTCCAAGGTATTTTTACGAGGCATGGTGAGTGTTTTAAACTTGTAATTTTCTCCCACAATTTTTGGGAAAATTAAGAAATTATTATTATTTTTTTATTTTTTTTTAATTGGCATAAGTTATTTCTCTCATACAGCATTCTGCGGTGTGTTTACATTTGTAACCGGCTGTGATTGGACACAGCCAGTCACATGGTAAAGAGCCAATTTAATTGTCTTTTTACCCTGATTGGGGCTGGGCTTTGTCCAAGGGACAAGCCTCAACCCCGATTGCTGCGCACACCCGGGGGCGTGCATGAGCGACATGCATGCCGATTTGCATAGTGACTGGCTGTGATTGGACACAACCGGTTACGCGGTAACGAGCCAATTTCATTGGCTCTTTACCTTGATCGGGGAGGGGCTGTGTCCTGAGGGACAAGCCCCATCGCCACGTAGCAGCGAGAAGCGGAGGACGTCATATGATGCCCACTCAGGATGGGAGATCCCTGCTGCGGACGTCATATTACTATACGCTGGTATTGAAGTGGTTAATGAGTGAAATAAGTATTTGACCCCTTTGCAAGGTCAGACGTTTCTTGTAGTTGGTCACCAGGTTTGAACACATCTTAGAAGGGATTTTGTCCCACTCCTCTTTTGCAGATCCTCTCCAAGTCATTAAGGTTTCGAGGCTGATGTTTGATAACTCGAACCTTCAGCTCCCTCCACATATTTTCTATGGGATTGGGGTCTGAAGACTGGCTAGGCCACTCCAGGACCTTAATGCGCTTCTTCTTGAGCCACTCCTATTTTTACTAAGAGGCATGGTGAGTGTATTAAACTTGTAATTTTCTCCCACAATTTTTGGGAAAATTAAGAAATTATTATTATTTTTTTATTTTTTTTTAATTTTCATAAGTTATTTCTCTCACACAGCACCTGCTCACTTGCAATGACACCCCAAAATACATTCTGCTACGATACAACATGTGTGAGGCTTTTACACACCCTGGCCACATACAGAGGCCCAACATCCAAGTAGCACCTCCAGGCGTTCAAGGAGCATAAATTACACATATAATTTCATGATGACCTATCATAGTTAGGATAATAGAAACGCCCACAAAACGACCCCATTTTGAAAAGCTAAGACCCCAATGTATAATCTAAGAGGCATAATGAGTCTTTTGAACGGATCATTTTTTTCCAGAAGTTTTTGGAAAAAAAATTAAATAAACTTTTTTATTTTATTTTTTTTAACACAAAGTTGTCCATTTATAAGATATTTCCAACACATAGCATGTACATAGCAAACATCCAAGTAGCTAATGGGCTAACCACTCCCTTTAGGAGATTACTCCTAATCTCAGCTCGTTACCTGTATAGAAGACACCTGGGAGCCAGAAATCTTTCTGATTGATAGGGGGTCAAATACTTATTATTTCACTCATTAAAATGCAAATCAATTTATAACTTTTTTGAAATGGGTTTTTCTGGATATTTTTGTTGTTATTCTGTCTCTCACAGATAAAATAAACCTACCAATAAAATTATAGACTGATAATTTTTTTGTAAGTGGGCAAATGTACCAAATGTACAAAATCATCAGGGGATCAAATACTTTTTTCCCTCACTGTATATGTTAAAAGGCAGCTTTCCATTGCTTCATCAGTGGCACTATGAACAGAAAAACGACTGCTCATGTGATATGGTTATTAAAGCGGAACTGTACCTGAAAAGGGAAGTTCCACTTTTTCTAATCTTCCTTTTTATTTATTTATTTTTTATTTTAAGGGAAGCGGGTACCTATTTCTGGCAGGTACCCGGGCCCACTTCTACTGGGATCGCCTAGGCAATCTGGACAGAAGTTCAGTATTCCCAACCCCGCCCACAACCTCCTGGGACACATCACTCATTCATTCATACGCAGTGGGCAGCCAGCTATGAAGCTGCTGAAGAACCGGCGCAAGTGAGGATTTCTGAACTGGTCAGTGTAAGTTTATTAGTATTTGTAGCTCCTGACTTTTATTTTATTACATTTTTTTTAACTGAATATCCTGTTTAAGGTATAACACATAGTTGAAGTACAGCATATGTATAGACCAAAGTTTTTTTTTTTTTTGGGGTAGAGTTGGGAAGGGCTAAATTTAACAAGGGGGCAAACTGAAGGTAAAATTTTCACCAGACGTGTGAACCTAGTCTTACAGAGACACAATGGGAGGTGATAGGAAATCACTACAAAGTGACAATGGTCCCTGGAATAGGTGTCCCCATTAGAAGATTTACCTTTTGTGTTTGCAAGCACTGGTAATTCGTCTTCAGTTTCAGTATCACTTCCAATGACAATTGTACTGCAAAAAAAAGGGAAAGGTCATGTAATTTGCCTCCTTGCATATTATCATTCTGCCTACATTCTACATATCCAACTTTGTCTATTATTTGGCACCAAATAAGGACATTTGTTTATACATTTTAGGCAAAGTGCTTCTCTGCTCTCTCTTCTTGTGCAGGGTGACTTGGTCTTAGGCTCGATTCACATCTATGCATGTTGCTTTTGAGTGTTTTTGCAGTGCTTGCTGCGTTTTTGGACACACGTTTTTACTGCGATTTTGCAGCGTTTTGCATTTTTATTTTTTTACACTGTGGTTGCTTAGCAACTAGCTATATAGAGTGTAAAAAAAAAAAAAGCAAAACGCAAATTGCGGCAAAAAACGCGGTAAAAACGCGTTTTGGATGCGGGTCCATTGACTTCTATTACATGCAAAACGCTGCATTTTGCATGAAAAAAAGTCCCTGACCCTTTCCAAAAATGCAGAGGCACAAAAATGCATTGATTTGAACATGTTCCATAGGAACCCATGTTCAAAAATTTCCCTGCATTTCTGCAAAATGCATCAAAAAACGTATTAGTGTTAATCAAGCCTTAGGCCTGATTCACACCTCTGCATTTTTAGTGCTTTTTGCTGATTTGCACTACAGTCCATTTAACATGGTTTCCTATAGACCACGTTCTGTAGTGGAAATCTGCAAAATGCAAAAAGCACTAAAAATGCATAGGTGTGAATCAGGCCTTATATCTGCCCCTCCTGTAGATTTCTGCAGATGGCTGCTCCCCGCCCCTCCACAGCTCAGAGCTCCAATGAGCGTGCAGGAGCAGAGCAGGAGAGCTGCTGATTGACAGCCAGGGAGGTGAGAGAAGCAAGCCATCGGCGGTGTTCGTGGCTCGGTTCTCAGTGAAGAGTTGACAGGGGACAGATGCATCGGACTGATGCTGCATCCACCTAGGTAAATATGATTATGGGATTAAAAAATCCCATACTTCTCTTTTAATTGTATGAAAAAAATTGAAATTGTTTGCAAAACAATAGACATGTAATAGCAAAGACAGGTGACATTTCCTCTATTTGGAGACATCAGGGGTCTAATGGATCCTCAATGCTTCCTCTGCAGCTAATTCAGCAGAGATCTTGCTTGATTAGTTGCTTCCCTGGGTACAGTAGCCGGAGAATGACAGCTCTGAATCAAGAAGTGACGCAATACACATCTTTCCTGGTTTATTGGACACATATTTGGGGAAGACTGGGGAATGCATTTTCCCTGATCTACACCTGTTCTCAATATGGGAGCATTGTATGCCAGTTCCAGGCTCCATGGAGAGCCAAGGAGCCACCATAAGTGCTGACGGTGTTCCTGGTACCATAAAAGCTCTAGAGCAACCCGTTTCCTTGAAACCTGATCACCAGCTATAAAAATTTATACCAAGTAGTTTTAACCTCAATTTCAAGAGGTTTATAAACATACCTTGGTAGACAAGAGGTTAATGGTTTGTAAGCTGCAATATGTTACATTTTTGTTTTGGTGGTTAATACAGATTTAAAAGGGGTATTACATCCAAGCAAACATTAAATTGCAGCTTAGCAATATCTTAGATGTGATGACTGCATTAGCTTTCTTTTTTTAAGGCTCTTCGTTATTTTCATTTGGTGATTCAGCCAAAAAGTCTGTGTTTTTTTCCAACAGAAAATGTTAGAGTGTTGAGACAAACCATTTACCACTGACAAGGGTGCTTACAACGATCAGCTTTTATTTATTCACATAAAACCTTTATCCCAAAGGGAAAGAAAATGTTGCTGAAACTCCTTGTGTAACTGCAGTGTGACCTGGAGTTTGGCTTAAATTTGTTAATGTATCTAAATTTGCAAGAACAACTAACACTCGCCCTCACCCCAAACTGACAATGCTGTTGTCCAAAGGTGCCCCTGTGCTCCTTCATCCCGACTGGGGGCACTCTAATGCATGTATTGTGTGTTAGGCTTCATGTACACGGGACGTTTTCACAACCTCTCCTGAACGTGTTTCCACAAAAAAGAAAGTTTTCTAAAGTCAGCAGCTACAAATACTGCAGCTGCTGACTTTTAATAATTGGACACTTACCTGTCCCAGGGTCCAGTTATGTGGGGGATCGAAGCCCCACTCCTCTTCCCTCCCCCCCATGCGCCGGCATTTTAACTGTGGGTGCCCGGCTGTGGCTCGACAACCGGGCACCCACTGCGCATACGCGAGCCGCGCTGCGCGCCGCGACTGCCAGCGCAATCATCTGGGACCTGTCACGTGTCCCAGATGATCACCTAGAGGGAGGGGGGAGAGGTGATCTCCCTTCCTGCGCCGAGGGAAGTAACGTCAGGAGCCCAGGCTCTGAAGGAGCCAGACTACGAGGGACCCCCCTAGCAACAGCCATTTAGAGGTGAGTAAAAAACATTTTTTCTCCAAATGTTTTTATTTTTTTTTATTTTTTTTAAGCACATTAATACATTTATTTTTTGGGGGTGGAACTCCACTTTAACTTGACAGATAGTAACCCACGTTTAAAACATCAGTTTTGCCACGTTTGGTGGCGTTTTGCCGTGTTTGAATTAAAAAGTTAATAAATTAATTAATTAATTTAAAATATATATATATATATATATATATATATATTTTTTTTTTTTTTTTTCCAAAGTAGCCAAAACTGAAAAATGCCTGTAAACGAAACACTTTTTTTGCGTTCCAAAATAAAGCCTCTAAACTCAACTGCCTAGAAACGACTGTAAACGACCCTGTGTACATGTACTGATAAGATAACATAGAGGAGAGTTCAGGGGCAGCTGAAAAAAACACCCAACTGCTCCTAAACGTCCTTTTACCAGCAGCAGAGTATATGAAGCCTCAGGCCCCTTTCACACTGGGGCGGGAGCCGCGGCGACGGTAAAGCAGCGCTATATTTAGCGCTGCTTTACCGTCATTTTAGCCGCGGTTTTACCCCCCGCGAGCGGCCGAAAAAGGGTAGCGGCGCTTTGCGGCGGTATTGCTGCGGTATTACCGCGGTGTCCCATTGAAATCATTGGGTAGGAGCGGTATAGGAGTGGTGAATACACCGCTCCTATACCGCTCCAAAGATGCTGCTAGCAGGACTTTTTTTACCGTCCTGCTAGCGCACCGCTCCAGTGAGAAAGCCTGCCGGCTTTCACACTGGAGTGAATGGGGCCGGTTTTTCAGGCGGTGTACAGGCGCTATTTTTAGCGCTGTACCGCCTGAAAAACGCCCCAGTGTGAAAGGGGCCTAACTGGCCACCAGGTGAAAACAGAAAAAAAAAAGCATAAAAAATAAAATGAATTCAGCCACCATATCTAATGATTAGTAAGCTGCAAAATATAAAATTTTTGTTTTGAGTTTAATACCGATTTACACCATTTGCCCCTCTTTATGGAACAGCCCCAGCAAATAAGATCATCATGTATCAATAAATTCTGGTTACTTAAATAATATAACTTACGGTTGCTGCTGCAAAGTTGGAGTTGGTTCTAGTGCTTTCTAAACATTAATAACACAATACTAATATTAAGAAGTAGCAGTGAGAAAATTCAAAGGCAAAATTTACATTGCATTGTCATTGCGGTTAAAAACAAATGTCAATTTGACCTCACTAATGGTTAGAAAATCAAACAAATATTCTGAAAACAAATATTTTCTAACAAAATTCTACTAGTGTATGGTCGGCTTTACCCTAGTTTCACACTTCTGCATTTTCTACGGGTCGCATTTGCGTGGGCACGGCAGACCAATTAAATGAATGCGCTGCTGTGCCTGCGATTCAGCAAAAAAAAAGGGGCAGGCCTCTTTTTTGACCATGGGATTTCCCAGTGGGTCTCGTACCCGCAAAACATGCTGAGATGTGTGGGGGAGTCATTCAGAATGAATGACAGCCCCACGCGTCTCCTAAGAGCAACGCGATTTGGCTGCGGGTGGGGGGAACAGATGCGATTCCTGCACCCACAACCAGAATGCACAGTGCAGGTTTGTTTGAACCTAGCTTTACTCACTACACTTACACTGCATGAGTGATCACATGCAAATGAAGGCGAATAAATGCGGGCGCTGTCAGTCTCCCATTGTTCTTAAAGGTGCTTCCTGTCTGCACCTATTTGCATGGACCTCTGTTGATTCTTCTGTAGGTAACTGCAAAACGGCCCCAAGCGTAACTGGGGCCTAATGATACAAAGGTGGAATTTTTTTCTTTTTTTGAACTTGTATCATTTTCAGCTGCACCATACTCTTGGTTCTAGCAAAAAATATTTCATGCCGAGACACAGCAGTGTTACGGCCCGATTCACACCTATGCATTTTTAGTGCTTTTTGCATTTTGCAGATTTGCACTACAGAATGTGTTCTGTCCTAGGAAACCATGTTAAATGGACAGTGGTGCAAATCTGCGAAATGCACAAAGCACTAAAAATGCATAAGGCTCCATTCACACTAGCGCGTTTTTTGATGCATTTTGCATTTTGCAGAAATGCAGGGAAATTTTTTAACATGGGTTCCTATGGAACCTGTTCACATCAATGCATTTTTGTGCCTCTGCATTTTTGGAAAGGGTCGGGGACTTTTTTTCATGCAAAATGCAGCGTTTTGCATGTAATAGAAGTCAATGGACCCGCATCCAAAACGCAAGTACCGCGTTTTTACCGTGTTTTTTTTTACACTGTATATAGCTGGTTGCTAAGCAACTACAGTGTAAAAATTTTTTTTTTTTAAAAATACAAAAAACGCAAAACGCAAATCGCTGCAAAATCGCTGTAAAAACGCGTGTCCAAAACCGCAGCAAGCACCGCAAAAAGCATTCCAAAAACGCTCAAAAGCAAAATGCATAGATGTGAATCGAGCCTTAGTGTGAATCAGGCCTAAGGCTTGATTCACATCTATGCATTTTGCTTTTGAGCATTTCTGCAGTGCTTTTTGCGGTGTTTGCCACGTTTTTAACGCAATTGTGCAGCGATTTGCATTTTTTTTACACTGTATATAGGTGGTTGCTAAGGAGGGGGCCGTGAAGCCAGCCACCACGTCCTTAACAACCGATGTGTCTTCAGCTGTTAGCGGGCTTCCCCACTGAATGTAACAAAAAAACTGTGTGGGGTCCCCCCCAGGTCAATACCAGGCCCTTGGGTCTAGTATGGATTTAAGGGGACCCCCCTCCCACGCCAAAAAAAAAAAAAAGTCTTCTCCCACTTCTTCTCCTGTCTCCTTTGTCACGTGTCCTTCTTGCTCCGCCGCCACGCCCACCGACGACCCTCCTCCGATGCTGCATCCCACAGATCTGTCAAGAATTTCTTAGATAACTATGGGGTGTGGCCATCGGAATACATCACCCAGAGGACCCACCCCCTCGTGACTTCATGGACCCATCATGACTCATCATGAGGCGGTGAAGTCACAAGGGGGTGGGGTCTCCAGATGATGTCATCTGATGGCCACGCTATTTTTTTTTAGCTGGCAATTCTTTTTTTTACATTCAGCTGTCAGCGGGGATGACAGCTGAGGATAAAACAAGGTACTTGTGTTTTGGATGTGGGTCCATTGAAGTCTATTAGGCCTGATTCACACCTATGCATTTTTCGTGCTTTTTGCATTTTGCAGATTTGCACTGCAGAATGTGTTCCATAGGAAACCATGTTAAATGGACTGCAGGGCAAATCTGCAAAATGCAAAAAGCACTAAAAATGCATAAGTGTGAATCAGGCCTTACATGTAAATGCTGCATTTTGTGGGAAAAAAAGGCCCTGACCCTTTCCAAAAACACAGAGGCACATAAATGCATTGCTGTGAACGTGTTCCATAGGAACCCATGTTAAAAAAATTCAATGCATTTCTGCAAAATGCATCAAAAACTCAATAGTGAGAATCAAGCCTAAAACAGAGAGTGGATGTTCATTACAAATAATTACAATACTGACCATTTGTTCATGATATGTGTGATCTGGCAGCGTGTGCATGCTTTCTGGCTCCATTCTCATTCCTGGATTCTGTTCAGCTCCTGAAAACAGGATAAATTGTAAGTAAACTGAATTGTGCGCCTTGGATAATTTGTGTCCACAACACAAACACATAAGTGGAGATGAAGCAAACAGAATCTTATGCAGCTGTGCATAATAACCAATCAGTTTCTAGGTTTAATGTCAAAGCTTAAGGACCCTTTCACACTTGTACGACTTGTCCCACGATTTGGGACTGCAAAGTAGCATGACAAGTCGTTCCCCATGATTTCCAATGACAGCCATTCATATTAGTACAACTTCAAGTCGTGCCTACTTCAAAGTAGTCCCTGCACTACTTTGGTACCACTTTGATGCAAGTTATAGAGGCTTTCCCTAAAATCACTTCAAAATTGCGCACGCGAATCACAGCAAAATCGCGGCCGTAAAATCGTGCAGATTTGAAGTCGCAGTAGTGTGAAAGGGGCCTAATTGAACAAACTGAAGTTAAAAGCTGATTGGTTACTATTCACAGCTGCACCAGATTCTTTGTGCACTAGTTCTAGTAAACCTAATCATTTATACTCAGGAATAGCTGACATAGTCACGTTTGAACATATTTTGATAATAACGTCATAGTTGGAATATAACAATGGAAGTAAGGTAGGGAATAAAACATCTGTTAACTACTTGCCGTCCGCACTATAGCCAAAAGACTTAATTTGCCGGCAGGGCATCCATGGACGTCCCCCCGTGCATGAACGGCCTGTGCGCCCCCTGCGGGGCACGTGCGGCGCGATATGAGACTCGCCTGATCACAGATCTGAAAAAAAAAAATCCGATCGCTGGCGGCTGCAAGAGGGACATCGGTCCAGACCGTGGAGAGGCTTTTGTGCCCACTAGCCTCACCTACCAGTGCCCACCAGCGCCACCTTGATCCAGATTTTGCATCAATCCGTATGTATGGATCCAGGTATGGCAACCAAATCTCCAGGGCTCGGTTAAGTCTTCTAAGCAGGTAAAGCTTGAACCTCAATTGAGGGTCCAAATGGGGGACAAGTGACAAAAATGGAACGTTGTCACATTAAACCATGTGGCCAAAAAGAAAAAAGGCTCCATATGGTGTAGGTCATAACAATTAAAAGATGCTTAATCTTATAAAATACTGCACCATAGGGAGCCTTTTTTCTTTGTGGCCACATGGCCTCCAGGTCCGATTTGAGTCTGCATTTTTGGCTGAATTCAAACCAGAAGACGCACATGGCTCCTGTGCAATTCGCTCCAGAGATGTGTGAAGCAGTGCCATAGAGAGCAGATCACAATCTCCTGACATGTGCCTACATTTGTTCCACTATTTATCACAGAGGATTGTATCACAGCCATTTGATTGGACACTTTTTATGAAGTTTATTTGCATTTCTTTTTATTTAGTAGACTTTATTATGTTTAGGTATCATACACTACTTTTGTATTGTGTTTCTTACCCTTAAGAGGTTTGGAACACTATCACCTTGTGTTAAAGTATTTTGACTTACTTTTCACCTTGGTTCACCATATTTTTGGTGTTCCATTTTTTGGTATATTTAGCGCTACACTTTCCTAGACTTTATTCATTTGGACTTTGTTTGTTTCAGTGTTAGCAGCTTTTTGCATTTAATTCATTTTCACTCATGTGGTTTAGCGCAGCAATTTCCATATTTTTCACAATGATAATACAGTGCAGACGTACCTATCTGAGAAGAGTTGGAACCACTTGACTCTGATAATTCATCATCAGATTCAGAATCTCTGCAAAAAAGAATCCATCATTTTGTATCAGTACAGGTCCAATCTACAATGAAATACATGTTATCAACCTCTTCATGTCTCATTTACATTAACGTTTGCCACACAAGTGGAGAATGTTACAAATTTTGGCCCCGTATGGCCATTTCTTAAAGGCTAAGTTCAACTATTACATTTATTTTTGCAGGATATAAATGTGCATATATTATTTTTTTCCCCACATAAGCCTGAAAACAATTCACCTGCAAACATTGGATTACAGATGCAATGCCAGGCTCCTGTAGACTCTCCCTCCAGCAATCTTGTAACTTTTGTATGGGATTTCCAGAAGTGTCAAGTTACTACAAGAGTACCAGTCACCACACTTGTAGTCCACTGAGGACTACAAGTTCATCTTCCACTGTGGCAGATGGCACTTAGTTTATTCATTCACAGATACCTGTTAGTGAATGATGCAGCTGTGTGGGCAGAGCCATGCACAGCCATGACAACTTTAAATATGAGGAACCCCAACATGCTGTAAAAAGAGGGGGCTCTGGTGGTGGGAGGAGAGTGTTTAAGAACATAATAAAGGTGTAACATGTTCCTAAAGATGAACTTAACCTTCAAACTGACCATGCATGCACAGATATCTTTTGTTCACCCTGCAGACTGAACGTATGAAATCTAACGGCTTTTTCCATCAATGCTAAACAGTGTGGATGGATAAACTTCCTTGATGGCTACTGTATTCAGACAGCCACACCTTCAGCTGTCAGAATACCCAAACAGTGACTGCAGCCCCCCAAGTCAGGTTTTAGGCTGGGTCACACTGTTGTGAGGAGGGCCTCACAGCAGGGGTCCTGTGCGTCCCTGTTCTCGAATTCAGGGATGAATCAGGCCCCGATTTTTGCCTGAATTCGGATCTGAAATGGACCAGAAGACACACATGACCCATGTGCTATCTGCTACGTGGCTGCCCCGGAGATGTGTGAATCGGCTCCATTGAGAGGCAGTCACAGGCTCCTGTAATGCGAATTGGATGCGGACAAACCTGCTTCCAATTCGAATAAGTGTGAACCCAGCCTTAAAGATTTAGAGGGTGGTCTCCACAAATCTGCACTTCACAAGCAATCTTCTAAACCCCCATGTTATCTGGGGTAGCTCTGGAATGACTGCCAGACAGTTTGGTGAAAGCTAAACAGTTATTTTATTTGATATCACGGTTAAACTAAAAGATATCTTACTTCAGCCAAAGTCAATAAACAGTCCAAATCCTGGTATCACAAACTAAACAGCAGGCTCACCGCTAATCTTTGGTACCATACAGGGGTTAGGTTTCCCCATAGTAAGGGTGCCAGGGGGGCAACAAAGGTGAGGTAGCAACCCATGTTCCAACTTGTCTGGGAGCTTGCACATGCCAAACAGCTTGTGAATGTCTCTTCCACTCACTTCCCTGACACAGGTGCCGATTTCCCTCTGCTGCCTTTCAAGACCCCCTCACCTGGGGCTTAACCCCTTCAGGACCAAAGTCCTGGTGATCAGGGTTTGGAGGCTCTTCTCGCCCAAATCTCTTTGAACCTTCGAAATCTAGGGTCCCTAATAAAAATTTAGCAATCCAAAGAGTACAGGAAGTCAGTACTCTCCAGCCAAACTTAACCCGGAACACCTCACCCTGTATGGGTGTGAACCAAAGTACAGCAATGTCTCTGCAACTGTCCCCCTTAAAGGGACCAGAACTCAAATATCAGGGGAATGTACTTGCCATCCAGGACACATTCTCTGTGTCCTGTACACCCCCTATAGTGAATACGGCCAGGTCTACTCCTTGAGACGCCAATAAATACAGTACATGCCTTGGTAGTAAAAGGAGGGGGTGTTTCCCTTGTTTAAAATGTATACAATGTAGTCTACTCCTTAAAGGCGATCATTTTATACACCCTACATGTGGCGATAAAATAACAATCAGTGGATTCTATACTTGCCAATCTTCCTATGTTGTCTACATCCTAATATGCCCATGTGGGTTATTATATGTTGGGGAGACAACACAGAAGATCAAAGATAGGATAGCGCAACATCGCAGTACGATTCGACTTAAAGTGGTTGTATACCCTAAATTTCAAGTTGCACCTACAGGTAAGCCTAGATTAAGTCTTACCTGTAGGTACAAGAAATATCTCCTAAACCTGCACAGTTTAGGAGATATTTGCAAAGAACGTTTTACAACATTGTCTACGGCGCATGCGCGCCGTAGACAACGGTGCATTTACAGGGTTAATCCCCATTCACAACTGCGGGTCACTGCAGTTGAAGTGTCCCGCGCGCATGCGCGGAGCGACGTCCTCGCCGCTCTGGCCAATCACAGCGCCGCAGCGGCGCTGTGATTGGCCGGAGCGGCGATACCCAGAAGGGTATCTGTGGAGAGATGGATGCGGCCGGAGGGGGAGACGAGGACGGCGTCGGGGGCCCCGATCTAAGGTAAGTGATGCATAATGAGCTAGTATGCTAGTCATACTAGCTCATTATGACTTTCTCTTGCAAGTAGTGTAAATAATAAGGACATACCGACTCTAAATTGTGATACATGGTTCTGGAGGAGGTAACTAGAGACAAGAGAGGTGGTGATCGGATTTTGAAACTTAGAAAGAGGGAAGTATGGTGGATTAATCGATTACAGTCTTTGAGCCCTAATGGAATGAATAAGGATTATGACATGTGCTTGTTTCTATGAAGCATGGTTTGGGATTGGTTTTGATGTAATTTTGATATATTTTTGGTGATCATGATATTTTCAAATCCTAATATCAAAAAACTTTTTCCCTGCAGGAATTGGTGGGAGCAGCATCAGTATCTGCTCTGTTTGGAATCTAGTGAAGAATATTCACTGTAAAACATGAGGCAATCTGTATTTCTCTCTATATTATCATGATGACTATTTAATTGGAACGATTCTTTTGTATATGCAATGTATGGTGATCTTAACTGATTGGATATGTTCTATACTGATGGGGTTAATTTTGAGTTTCCTAATTATGTTGATTGGTGATTTGGGTCGGACACCTGTGTGACACTCCTTTGAGTGTTGTGTATGTATGTAAGTTTGAGACAGTGTGTTACACAAGCCAGAGATAGCCTGATGAAGAGTGTGTGCTCGCAACTGTACAGTGGCTGTTGCTATTTATAGCATGTGATTATTCTACAACGAAGTAAAAAAGGAATTTGCATTGAAGTACGTGTCCCGTCTTTATTTCTATATATATATATATATATATATATATATATATATATATAAATTTTCTGCTCGCCTACTTGCATTTTGTGAGCCGAAAATGAGGGCTGGCGAGGAGCTGGGCTGCCTGAGAATTGGGGGTGCGAGCACAGCCGGCGGGCGGAGTTGACTGGGAACTGTTCTCCTGGTGGAAGAGTGCCATGGAGTTAGAGGAGAGCCGTGGTAATACACGCCGTAACAGCTGACATTGAAACTGTCTCCGCTCACTCTCACACAGCCCCGCCTCCTCCTTACCCCGCGCCTGTAATAGACAGAACGCGGGTCCAATGCGGCGATGCATTCTGTCTATCACAGGCGCA
The DNA here is from genome assembly GCA_028564925.1 of Lithobates sylvaticus. Taxonomy (NCBI): domain Eukaryota; kingdom Metazoa; phylum Chordata; class Amphibia; order Anura; family Ranidae; genus Lithobates; species Lithobates sylvaticus. Next base: position 558,832,624 of record CM053027.1, on the reverse strand, counting down.
GGGTTAGGAGGAGGCGGGGCTGTGTGAGAGTGAGCGTAGACAGTTTCAATGTCAGCTGTTACGGCGTGTATTACCGCTCGGCGATCCTGGCTCTCCTCTAACTCGTCATGATCCAGCCACCCTCTCACTTCCTCTGCCCTGGCAAGGCTGCAATGGGGGCACTGTGAGGCTGCTATTTGGGGCACTGTAATTCTGCTATTTGGGGCACAGTGATCCTGCAAATGGGGGCGCAGTGAGGCTGCAAATGGGGGCACAGTGAGGCTGCAATTTGGGGTACAGTGATGCTGCTATTTGGGGCACAGTGATGCTGCTATTTGGGGCACAGTGATCCTGCAAATTGGGGCACAGTGATCCTGCAAATTGGGGCACAGTGAGGCTGCAATGGGGGCACAGTGAGGCTGCAATTTGGGGCACAGTGAGGCTGCAATGGGGGCACGGTGAGGCTGCAATGTGGGGGAAGTTGAGGCTGCAATGTGGGGCACGGTGAGGCTGCAATGTGGGGCACGGTGAGGCTGCAATGTGGGGCACAGTGAGGCTGCAATGTGGGGCACGGTGAGGCTGCAATGTGGGGCATGGTGAGGCTGCAATGTGGGGCACGGTGAGGCTGCAAATGTGGGGCACGGTGAGGCTGCAATTTGGGGCATGGTGAGGCTGCAATGTGGGGCATGGTGAGGCTGTAATGTGGGGCATGGTGAGGCTGCAATGTGGGGCACGGTGAGGCTGCAATGGGGGCACAGTGAGGCTGCAATGTGGGGCACGGTAAAGCTGCAATGTGGGGCATGGTGAGACTGCAATGTGGGGCACAGTGAGACTGCAATGGGGGCACGGTGAGGCTGCAATGGGGGCACAGTGAAGCTGCAATGTGCGGCACGGTGAGGCTGCAATGCACGGTGAGGCTGCAATGATGGGCACAGGTCACACTGCAATGATGGGCACAGGTGAGCCTGCATTGATGGGCACTGGTGAGGCACTGCTGAGGGGAACTGATAAAGTTGTTGTTAATATTTATTTTTGTAACTTAATTCTGCATAAAACATTTAAGTGTAATTTCATGAGATTTTTGATGGCGTGATTAGGGGCGGGGCAGGGTAAGGGTTGGGTGGGGCAATTGGTGGCGAGTAACCTTTGAGACCTGGCTAGTAGCTCAGGACTTGAAATTTTGAGCCCTGTATATATATATATATATATATATATATATATATATATATATATATATATACACACACACACACACACACACACACATACACACACATACATACATACATACAGTGGATCCTTGGATTACGAGCATAATCCGTTCCAGGAGAGTGGTCCCATTGACCTAATTTTGCAAGTTTGACAGGTACTGTCACCTGTCAAGCTTAACAACTTCAATTTTCTACAAAGCAGGCATTACAACTGCAGCATGTGTAAGACCCTCTTTGGCTGCATGTTATCTTTTAGGTGGGCAACAAAACCACAGCTCAACTGTTGTCTTCTACCACCCCCTTGCCACACATGAAAATGAAGCCTAAGAGCCCTTTCACACTCACAGCACCCGGGCGCTATTTTTAGCGGCGCTTTTAGGCCACTAGAGGGGTGATTTTAACCCCCGCTTGCGGACAAAAAAGGGTTAAAAAGGTATACACCGCTCCTAAAGGGCCACATTGGAGTGACAGGAGAGGCACGTTACAGGCCTTTGCAGGTGCTATTTTGAGCGCTATAGCGCCTGTAATGTGTCTCAGTGTGAAAGGGGTCTTATTGTTTACAAAGGTTTCTCCGAGCATAATACAGTGTTAAACAAGTAACCAACTTTTAATTTTCTTTACCTGTCTTTGTTTTTACGTGATTTCTTTGAAGAGGCTGATGTTTTGAACGTTCCAGTAGTTTCAGTGCCATCACTCAACTGAGTGGCTGAAAGTAAAAATACACAAACAGTTTTGATGTTCAAAATGCAGTCTGCCTATATGGCATAATGAAAAAGTAACTAACTTTATTTAAGTTTATTAAATTATTATTATTATACACGATTTATATAGCGTCAACAATTTATGCAGCGCTTTACAATGTATAGGGGGGACAACACAATAACAGTACAGTTCAATACAAAAGGTACAGGAGGGCCCTGCTCATAGAGGTTACATTCTAAAGGGAGGGGTGATAAATACATTTATATTACAGAAAGTAGGTCTCTATTTGAACTTAACAATCAGCACATTATAGATCATTACCAGTCTCGGTGGTTACCTAACCAATCATTGATCACAATGATCCTACATGCTACATGTTTGGAGCGCCTTCAGAAAACGCACCTAAAATGCCCGATCTAATAGAACCTGCACAAAACCACGGATACACTGCATTGCATCCTTGCTGCAGAGTGAAAGCACTCAACAGACAGACGTGTCCTGGGGACACAGCCCCTGCAAAGTGACATGTACCTGTGCACACAAACATATATATTTTTTCCATTTTATATAAGACTTATATAATGTTAAGAAGTACAATGCTATTGTGATTTAACATAGAAATGTTAGTATGCATCCCAATGGATCACATTTACCTTTCTGAAAGTAAAATGTGCCCCCGAGCTGCTGCTCTATGTATTCATAGGACACATAGAGCAGCGGTTCGGTCCAGCCCCCTGCTCTCTGTTTATTGTCTCACTGGCTGTTATTGACAGCAGTGGGAGCCAATGGGCTCCTGCTGCCGTCTCAGCCAATGAAGAGGGAGAGTCTCCATACAGCCGAGGCTATCCTGAACATCACTGGATAGGAGGGGGCTCAGGTACGGATGGGGGGAGGGGAGATGTAGTGGGCTGCTGCACACAGAAGGTTTTTTACCTTCATGCATAGAATAGAATGCATGAAGGTAAAAAAACATCTGCCTTTAGAACCACTTTAAGGCCCCGCTGTCAAAATGCGGACACAAACTGAGTGGGCATGGATGTCACAAAACTGACATCAGTAACATTCAGCTGAGAATCAGGAAGGGATCTATTCCAGGATCCCCTGCTGAACAGAGAGCAGCACCCTGTATGAAAGAGAAGAGAAGAATTATTTTTACATTTATCCCTCTCAATTGCTACCATTTTCTATTTACCTCATATGAACTGAAAATCGCCATGGTGTACTGCACATGTCCACTGCCCCACCTATGACTGGCCATTACAGCAAGCAGCATTGGAAGGCAACATAAGGTATAAACAAGGCCAAGGTAAAATCCAAGCCTACTCATGACCAGCCCGCAGGACAACCAAATCAACCTGCCTAAAAGCAGGGGTTTAGTCTGTACACACTTGCAAATACATGCGTAAGCGACAGAGCCACGCCAAGGCACCCTGGTATCTGTAGTTCCTATCACTAGCTAATGAGTGACTCTACAATGGAAGCACATGCATTCTGATGGTTAGATGGATGGCAGGTCGACTGAAGGGAGCCCACCCCTTCTTTAAGGTACAGGGGCACACTGAACACGACCAGTCAAAGCTACGTAACGCTACGTTGCGAAGCGCGTTGATGTAGGTACGGGCAGCGGGCCCTCACAGGGTAACTTCCATCGGAAGAGCGGAGAATAATTTGACAACGGCAGCCATCCTCCAAAGTGGACCGGCAAAACTGCTTGAATACTCACTGGCTAACAGCATAATTAACAGAACGTCCCGGGACAAGCTAGTCCGGTGTTTGCAAATTACGCTACGGGGAAACGACAGGCATTGCTATAGCTTACCGGCAGTGGTGTGAGAGCGCCTCAGGAGACATCAACTCTCCACTTGCTGAATCAACTGCAGCTGCTTGATGTCCGACCGAAGTCTTTCAGGAGCGGTAATGTTTTTTTTGCTTTTACATCTCAGTTTCCCGTGTGACAATCAGTATACCATAGTGAGATCCTTAGAATAGTAACCAATGTCTACTTTCGGGTATATAAGCTACAATGTATCAATCGTAAACCTTTACTGAATACATGTTATATTGTGTAAAGAGTTTAAGCTACACTTAAGGAAAAGGATTCAGTGCTTATATAAAGTGAAACCTTGGTAATACAATTAAGGAATGACCATTACTATTCTTTCTTTGGATATACTCGCATGCTAAACAGCAGTTCTAAAGACATTCGTTCTTTTCAAAACCTTGCCAGGACTGTTATGCTTTTATATTTTAGGCTACTGATATCAACATGATGCTTTCAAAATTATAAGCAGACACCGATATCGCTTCCTAAAAAAGCCTATAGAGGAACATGGACTCTTATTCCTAGGAACTTTTTCAGCTTATACCAGCCTTAAACTGCTGCAAATCCACCTGGAAGCCTAGTATCATTCTATTTAGGTCGCCAGAATTGTTTGATTATCTAAGATGTCAGTCAGCTGGTAGAAACTTCAAATTTTTTAGATCTCCGCTACCCCAGGGACCACACATTTGTCGATTTCCGTCTATTTTCAAGCCATATCTGGCATAGCATATAATTAGATACAATATGGCACACCGTTTATTGTTGTATGTGTGTTATATGTTTGTCCTTTGTGTTGTGTGTCATTGTGGAAATTTTTGGTTTCCTGGGGGTAACTTATTCATGCTTGTAGGGGCACGTAGGACTGTTATCTAGTATAGCTATTTATGCTTGGTCTATTTTTTATGCATACATTTTTTGTAATTTAATAAATCACTTGGATACACATATTTTCTCAATAATCTTATTTGTCCACTATACCCACAGTAGCCATCTTTTGCCATTTAGGGACACCACCTCTTCTTCAGTGGTGCCCTAGATGGAAAATCTATTTTTTCATATGCACACTGAACACCCAGCAGGTAGCACAATGGCTGCATAGGTGTCAGTGGGTTGCCTGACCAATATAACAGTAATACAAAAAAGTAGACATGTGCAATTCGTTTTGTTCCAAATTAGTTTTTTAACGAATTTCGACAAATTCGTTAATTCGGATAATTCCGATAAATCCGTTTAACTAATTTTTCCGAATATTCGTAAATTCGAAAATTTGTAAATTTGTAAATTCGTACATTTGCACATTCGTAAATTCGTACATTCGTAAATTCGTATATTCGCACATTCGTAAATTCGTACATTCGCAAATTCGTACATTCATAAATTCGGAAATTCGGAAATCTGAATTTATAATTAACTAATAATAACTTAACTATTACTAACTATTAAGTTATAGGTATTGTAATTTCCTTTTTAAATTTGGCTGTTAGTGAACGTAACAAATGCAAATTTATCTTAAGTTACAAATTATCCGAACTAACGAATGCCGTATACAAACAAATGGAACGTAATGCATTAATAATAATAAATAACAATAGAAGCAAATAAAAACTTTTTATTATTATTATTTTTTTATTAATTTGTTCCGTTCTATTTTGTTTAGATGCAGCGTTCGTTATTTCGGATAATTTGTAACTTCAGATAAATTCGTGTTCACTAACAGCCAAATTTGAAAGAAAATACAATACCTATAATTTAATAGTTAGTCACTATTTCAGATTTTCTATTTTTTGGGTTTTCGGTTTTTCGTATTTACAAATTTTCAAATTTTCTAATTTACGAATGTACAAATATACAAATTTTCTAATTTCCGAATGTACGAATGAACGAATTTACGCATTTACAAATGTACGAATGTACGAATGTACAAATGTAAGAATGTACGAACTTACGAATGAACGAATTTACTAATTGCGATCATAACGAATGACCCGAAAAACAAAACAAAAAAACAAACAAATGAAACGAAAACGAAAATGAACAAATTTTTTGGCAGTGCACATGTCTACAAAAAAAGGTGTCCACTGCCCCCACCTATGACTGGCCAATGCAGCAAGCAGCATTGGAAGGCAACATAAGGTATAAACAAGGCCAAGGATAAATCCAAAGTAAAATCCAAGCCTACTCACCGACCAGCCAGCGGACAACCAAATCAACCTGTCTAACAGTATGCGTTAAAGGCAGGGGTTTAGTCTGCACACACTTGCAGACTAAACCCCTGCTTTTAAAGCATACTGTTAACAATAACATGCTACTGGAGTGAATCTGCATGACAGCTTGGGCCTAAGACAGCCTTAAAGGGACCTGCAACCAATTACTGAACGATAGCACTTTGGAAGACACAGGCATCCTAGTGGACAGGAGGAGAGGGAGAACTTATTACAAGCACATAGGAGGTAGTGTGTGTACCAGAGAAACACTTGCTGGAAATGACAAATGCATTATTTGACCTTACATGCATTGTAGGTCAAGTTATTAAGGTGAGCACTTTAAGAGCACAGTGATGAACGCGAAGGCGGTTATATCACCTATCATCACAAGTGGAATATTTTGAGCCTTAGATTATCGCACTAATACAGAAATGTTTATGAACTTTTATTGCTAAGTTTCATTTGAAAGAATCACGGACTATGTTTGTACATACTCAAATTTTTTTGAATATTATTTATGTTGATCTATATTATAATCCACGTTATCTGATCTCTATTGCTCTTTTTTTGCTTCCAAATCGCATGCTTCGCCAAAGTCCCAACTCTCTTCTATTTATCGTGTCGATAGGGATGGAGGCTATTTTGACGTCATTGTCTTAGGCCTCATTTAAAGTCCCAACCCCTTTTCTTTAGTCTATATGAACCCGGGATGGAAGCATGCGTTTTTTTGGTTCAGCATTCAGCCAACACATGTAACCCAGGTGTTAGGCTTTTTTCCTCTCCTCCTGTCCCTGCAAAACTGCGGGATAGGATCCAGGATAGGTTCCTTGAGCATTCTGACATAATATCTCTATGTCAGATTTGAGATAAGGAAATTAGTATCCTAAAAGTGTGGTACTGCAGATACTTGATAGGTAATCCAGTGCCACGTCCTAAACATTATAGTAGAAAGGAGGGGGGAGGGACTTGGACTTTTTAGGCACCATACAAAGATATATTTAAACAAATATTTATTAATTAAAAAAAAAAGAGAAGGAATACATATACATCAGTATATACTTAAAAGCACATTTTGTCACGTGTATATAAGCACACCGCTGTGTGCTCTCTGTCAGCATCCCCTACCATCGTGCCGCTCCGACGCCGCTGGTCGTTACTGACCCAGACTACTTTGGTAAGTACCCGCTTACAGCAAGCGTGTTTTGGGTGTTGATACCCAGCCTGTCCCATTAAATTGTTGACACTTATACCAACCCCCTTATATATTTTAGGACTCTTGTCTGATGCCAATCAGCCCTCCCCAGATTGCGCTTGCTAACTAAATGGACCCTTGGCCAATATCATCACTATTACTCTCTAATTATTGGTTCTGTTGAACAAATATATACTATCCTATTGGCTATTTGTTCATCCAGCAATACATTGGCATTCTAGGTGAGTTTTTTTCACTATCTATGCTATGGTATATTCTTATACCTTCTGGCTCTGGAATAACATCATACTAATTCCTCGCATTCTGTATTTAGGACTCTATCTGGGGTTTGCTCAGTATAAATATTTAAACACCCTCCAGCGTTCGTTCAATCAATATACGGCCTTTTGGGATATTGGGGATATTTCCCTACTGCATTACCTTGTTTCACCAGATACCCAGTAAGTTTTGCTTCCTACTACATTAATCGCTGTAATTTATTATATTATACACGCCCCCACTATGTGTATGGACCCACAGCCCCTGTTTTGCGGCTGGGCCTGGGTGAGCTGTCATGTCCTCAGGGCTACCATGGGCTGACATTATCTACATGCAATTTAAATATTAAACCTATATCTGTATTTGTGAATATATATAAAAATGAACCTGTACATATGCTCATTGTGTCTTTTAAATCTCATTTTCTTGTTAGTCACCTAATGTCTTGCTCCAGATGAAGCGTTAATGTGAACGCGAAACATGTAGAGCTCCTGCTGCGACTCTTTCGCCCCATCGCATCCTTGCCTCATCTTTGGACACCCTATGACTACTGGATAGCTAATCTTAGCTGCTGGTCCCTCTTTGTGTCCCTAAGGCTACTATTATAGGTTGCATGTGCGGCTTTGTATTCTACTGATCTGGTGACAAAATGTGCTTTTAAGTATATGCTGATGTATATGTATTCCTTCTCTTTTTTTAATTAATAAATATTTGTTTAAATATGTCTATGTCAGATTTAGTCCCTTCTCCTGCAATGTTGCAGGTTAAGGTCGGAATTAAATTCCCTATCATGACTATGTTTGTGAAACTTTTTTATTTTATTTATACTAGGTCTATGGGGTCCCCTGTGGTATGGGGCGCGATATTTGTGGCTTTGGTTCTATGGTTGGGGCCCCTTCTGACTATGGGAGCTGCGATGCGCACCGAGGCTTTCGCCCCTCCTCCATGTTGGGGGACGGGGCGGTTTCCCCGCTGCGCATCGACGTCACGCACCGGACGTCACGTGATTGACGCCGATTGACGTCATCACGTGGGCACCGTGAATCCATCTGGCGCTATGCTGGGAGGGAACGAGTTTTTGGCGCCATTCGCCGGGGGGTCGCCCCCCGGGCGATGATGCCGCCCCTCCTACTTAGTTGCCAGCGGGACGTTGGCAGCATCATGCGGCTGCAGTAAAGCACACACAATTTTCGGGACTAGGTCAACAGGCACTATCAGCACGGCGACTGCCACCCCTGGTAGCACAGCGCACTCAGATGTAATGAACATATTGTTCAACACATCTAGGTATTGTTCCACAGCACACCTTTTTTTTGTTTTATTTTTTGGTTTCCAACACCCATTCATCTGTTTTTGTTTCTTTTTAGGTTTTATTTATACACAATGGTGTTTACCGCTGTTGGAGCATCTCTATTGCTCTTAACTTGGTCCCACTATCATATATCACTTTATCTGTGGCACTATACCTTTAATTGTTTTCGACAATTGTAAACTACATTTCCCAAACAGTCACACCCCTTAGTAATTTCCCCACCCAATCTAATTCACATCGTATTTATAGTCATTCTAGATGTCCCAAGCTGACAGTCACACATGCAATTATTTATCCTAGGGTGAGGATATTTTTTGGTTCACATTCATGGCACAACGCCTCATTGCAGTACCGCATGCTCTGCCTGCCTCAGCTCCCGTACCAGATGATGTTCCCGACTACCCCAATGTCCATTGCTGCACCTCCTACCATTACCTGACCCGTGAGTATGGGCGTCCGGTCTTGATGCATTTCTTTTTTTCCTTCCCCTCATTCAATATACCAATTTGACTAATTCTTTGGCACACCATTTCTCGCCCCATAGATATCCATCATATATCAGCTCCTGATGAGTGGCAAGACAGCCACAAAACGCATAGAGTTTTAGATGTTATAAATGACATCCAATCATGCAGTTTTATTATACTCTGTAATGTTTTTACTCAATTAATTCTATTGATCTTGATTATGTGCAATATACTTGTATATGAATTATATTTCTTTGATGTATGAACTATGGGTTTGATGTTTTTGATGTGCAATATTTTGAACACACATATTTACGATTTATGATGGATTATGGACTATAGAATGTGCATCCCTGCGCCCTATGCAATGTACCTAGTATACAGCTAATAAATCCACGTTTTCTGATTTCTATTGCTCTTTTTTTGCTTCCAAATCGCATGCTTCGCCAAAGTCCCAACTCTCTTTTATTTATCGTGCCAATAGGGATGGAGGCTATTTTGACGTCATTGTCTTAGGCCACATTTAAAGTCCCAACCATTTTTCTTTAGTCTATATTTTAACCACTTGCCGCCCGCCATATAGCAGAATGACAGCGGCAAAGTGGATTCAATATCCTGACTGGGCGTCATATGACGTCCTCAGGATATTAAGCCGATGCGTGCCCCCGGGGGAATAATATTGGATGAACTGTCATGATCGGCTCTCGAAAGCTCTGTACTAACGATACAATTTTTGTACGATCGATTCGAAAGCAGTATTTTCTATACGATTTTCTGATCGTGTGTACGGGGCATTAGTCTCTATGAGCTGAGAGGATTACACTGTATCATCTCAGATCTCACTGATACAGTGCCCCTTGCCCCAGTGCCCCCTGCCTCCAATAAAATATTGAAAAGATGGAATCCAAAAAGCGCCATTTCGCTACAAAATCGCCTTTGGAGCAGTTGAATGACAGCGACAGCGGCAGCGACACGGAGTTGCTCCCAGAACTGAGCGATAGTGAGTCGTGGGGAGATTTGTCATCTGACAAGTGACAGCGGTGATGATCCTGCACCTGACATCAGCGATGTGCGCACTGGGTGCCCTATTGAGTGCGATACAGACCAGGTAGCGCCCCCAAGATTTCCCTTCACTGGATCACCTGGGATGAAGGTCAAAGATGAGCGTGGCAACCATCTGGCATACCTGCAGAAGGTGGGAACCGGTGACTAAAGAGGACATCTGGCTGTTTCTCGGACTCATTATTCTTCAGGGGGTGGTGGGGAAACAGCACCAGAAATGGTACTGGACCACCAACAAGTTACTGGCCACTCCGTTTTTTGGTACTGTGATGTCCGAATACCGTTTTTCCCTCATCATGAAATATTTTCACTTCACTAACAATGAAGAGTTTGATGAGGCCACGCATCCTGCGCCCAAGCTAAAAAAAATCTGGGAGGTATGCCAAATTATTGGGAACAATTTCCAGCGGGCCTACGTGCCAGAAAGGGACGTCAGCGTGGATGAGAGTTTGATGGCCTACAAGGAACGCCTAAGCTGGATCCAGTATATTGCATCCAAAAGAGCGCGGTTTGGCATCAAATCATACATGCTCTGCGAGTCATCCACTGGGTACGTATGGAACTCGGTCATTTACACCGGTAAAGGCACGAAATTCAACCCCAGGTACAGCGGCTATGGGATGGCCACATCATCTGTCCTAACACTGCTGGAGCCATTACTGAACCAGGGATATTGTGTGACCATGGACAACTTCTATACGTCGCCGGAACTGTTTGAGGTTTTGATCCAAAACAAGACTGATGCTTATGGTACGGTTAGGCCTAACTGACGTGACATGCCATTTATGTTTGGCAAGAAAAAACTAAAAACCGGTGAAATTGTTGCCTGGCAGAAGGGTAAGATGATGGCAATATGTTGGCGAGACAAGAAGGACGTGTGTCTCATGAGCACTGTGCACAATACCTCCACTGCCATGGTCCACACAAAAGGTGGGAAAGATGTGCTGAAGCCGCAAGTCGTGATAGACTATAATTGCACTATGGGAGGTGTCGACCGAGTCGATCAGGCAATGACATTTTATCCGACTATGCGGAAACAGCAGAAAAAATATTACAAAAAGATTTTCAGGCATCTTCTGGAACAATGCCTTTGGAATGCGTACATCTTGTATCGAGCAGGGAGTGACAAGCCTCTTGTTCATTCAGATTTTATCTGGAAGGTGGCTGAGCAGATTTTCGTCAAACACCAGATGCCATCAGTAGATGCAAACAGACCTGGCCGACGTGCTGTTGGTGTTGCCACAGGTCGTCACTTTATGGACTATATACCGCCAACCGCAAAAAAGGCAGCACCTACCAGGATGTGCGTGGTTTGCTGTTCCAACAGAGATGACAAGGGAAAAAAAATCCGAAAAGAAAGCCGGTTCTATTGTCCGGATTGTGACGTCGGACTGTGTGCTGTACCTTGTTTTAAAATTTATCACACTCAGGATGTTTATTGAATTTTCTTTGTCTGACAAATTTCTTTAGTTTGTATTACATTATTGAATAAAATTATATTATTTAAACATTTAAAATCATGATTTTGTGTTTCAAACTTTATCACATCTGGGATGTCTACTAGAGTCTTGTTTGGTCAGGTTTAAGTAAGTGATTACTAAGAATTGCAGGCCTATAATACATAGCATCAAATTTCCATGCAAAATAATTGTACCGCTTTCAGCACAAAATTCCAGACAGAATCATACCGCCAGGGAGGTTAAACCACTCAAGTGTTGCTTTAGCAGTGTGTTTGGGGTCATTGTCCTGCTGGAAGGTGAACCTCCGTCCTAGCCTCAAATCACACACGGAGTGGTACAGGTTTTGCTCAAGAATATTCCTGTATTTAGCACCATCCATCTTTCCCTCAACTCTGACCAGTTTCCCAGTCCCGACTGCTGAAAAATGGATGGTGTTGTTTGGGTGATGTGATGTGTTGGGTTTACGTAGCGTTTTCTTTGATGGCCAAAAAGTTGAATTTTAGTCTCATCAGACCAAAGCACCCTGCTCCATACATTTTGGAGACCCACATGCCTTTTTGCAAACTCAAAATGTGCCATTTTGTTTTTTGCTGAAAGTAAAGAGAGGGCCGGACAGAACGAGTGCAATGAGGATAGGGAGGGCCAGACATGACTGTGTGTCTAGTGACACACCAAAAAGGAATGTAGCAGGGAGGGGTTAGCAGGGGGCAGCAAATAGGAGGCAGGGGGAGCGGCATTATAAAAAGGGGGCGTGGCCAATCGGGAACACTCGTTGTATGGAATTCACAGGAGGAGGCAGTTTTTCTCACTGCTCCTCTACATCCAGCTAAAATGGCCGACAGCGACCTCGTGGAGCGACTGAGGGCCGCGGCAGAGACGAATGGGGCCGAATGGCTGCAGGCACAGGTGGCAGCTATACTTGCTGGAGCAGCATCCAGGGATGGAGGACAGAGCAGAAGACCGGAGGGACGTTCGGCGGATGGTGGTGACCGATCAAGCGGCCGGGTGCCCAGGGCACCTGTGAGGTACTCTCCAGGGGGGGTTGCAGGCCCATCCAGACCAGCCAGGAGCCCTAGGGGGGATTTATCCACACCACCTGCCAAGAGGGCCCAGACAGAGACCCCGATGGGGCCTAGGCGGAACGCACGCCGCGGGCGCCATGCGGGGGGCGGGGCTTCGGGCCTACTCAGAGTTCCATCCCCAGCAGCTAGAAGGGGGCCCTCACAGGACCCACCAGCCCCCGCAGATCTGCACAGACCGGGGGGACAACCAGCGGAGAGGAGGTCACAGCGGACGGGAGCCGGGAAGAGGGGGCAGTCAGGAAGCACATCGGCCCTTGCCACAGCGGCGTCCTCCCCAGCAGCTCTGCACGAGTTGAGGGGGGGGCGGTCAGCTCAGTCTGGAGGAACAGCCAGGATGGGGGGTAATACACCCCGGAGGAGTGCGGCATCGGACCCTTCAGCAGCTCTGCACGAGCCGAGGGGGGAGGACAGTAGGGTGCATATGTCTGCTAGTACAGCGCGACGGGCCGCCGGAAGGGCCAACACAGCAGAGGGTAGGCGGACGCCACCAGGAAGTGAAGCAAGAAGGCCAGTGGGCAGGAGCAGTGCCGGGTCCGGCCTGGCCGCCCAGGACGTGGGGAGCCAGGGAGGTGGGGTGGGGGGGGGGGGCAGCAACATCGGGGGTGGTGATCGGAAGGAGCCGGGAGTTGTCCAGGAGTCCCTCCCCGAGGGGAACAGCGTCTTTCTCTCAGCAGGAGGAGTTCAGCAGGTCCGAAGGCGAGCTGAGCCGAGTCCAGTAGTAATAACTCTTTTACAACTGCTTTACAGAATTTGTTGGGAATTGTACCAGGGGGGGGGAGGGAATTAGGGCCTCCGGCTCCGCTGGTGGCAAGCCATGACCAACCGCGGGCTGGGAGTGAGTCTCCATCGGGGGGGTCAGGTGCAGGAGTTGCTGGAGGGCCTAAGGGCCCTGGTGGGGCGTTTTGAGAAGGCGGGTGGGGTAGCGAACCCCCCAAGCGGGGCTTCGGTCACAACAGCTGGAGAGGCATCGACTTCGGTGGGCCCAGGAGAGCAGGTGAGTACGCCAGAGAAGAGTGGGGATGAGCAAGTGGTAAGGGCCGACATTGTACGGATGGCAGATGCAGCAAAATGTGAGGTATACGTTTGCTTCGAGGGCCCCCTGGGGGCCCATTTAAAACAGGAAGTGAGGGAAAAAATCTGGAAGGGTGAGTATGTGGAGATTTTTTCCCTGTTGCCATTGGAGAAATTCAATTTAGACAGGGTGAAACCGGATGACACCAAAAAAGCTGATGAGGAGAAGAGGCGGTATCGGTTAATTCCACGGACGTTTGCAAACTGGCTGCAAGCGTTCGCCATATTGGCCGGGGTAATTGGGGAGAAGAACCCCGAGCACTGCTCGGCGTTATTCTGCTATATGGACGCTATAGGGGAGGCGCATAGGGTCTATGGAGGGACAGCTTGGCTGCGATATGACGAGCAGTTTAGGCAGCGCAGGGCGGTTCGCCCAGCATTGCGATGGGACCATAAGGACATTAGCTTATGGATGAGATTGATGGCTTCGGCAAAGACGCCGGCACAGACATTTCTCGGGGGGGCTGGGGGTAGCCACTCCTCGGGATCCTCAGCCGGAAAGAAATTTGGAATATGTTGGCAGTTCAACGAGGGAGCCTGCAAATTTGGAAACACGTGCAAGTTTAAGCACGAGTGTTCAGGTTGCGGGGGAGGGGGACACTCGTTGGCGCGATGCTTCAAAAAAGGAAAGCGCGCCGGAGAGTTTGGCAACAAGAGGGACGACGCCGGTGATGTGGGTAAGAATGCAGCCTTTCCTAAATAGGTATCCTGACAGGGCGGCGGCGGGTTTGCTCAGTGCGGGGTTCAGGGAAGGTTTCAGGATCCCGTGCACATTGACGGAAATTCCTCCGGTGGCAAAGAATCTGAGGTCAGCATTGTTGCACCCAGAGGTTGTGTCGGAGAAATTAGCCAAGGAGGTTGCGTTGGGTAGGATGGCGGGGCCGTTCGTGGCTAAGCCGTTGACGGACTTAGTAGTGTCACCACTTGGGGTGGTTCCCAAAAAGGAACCCAACAAGTTTCGTTTAATACATCATTTATCTTTCCCAAAAGGGGGATCGGTAAATGATTTTATTGACCCGGAGGCATGCACGGTATCGTACACGTCATTCGATGCTGCGGTGCGATGGGTACGGCGATATGGCCGAGGGGCACTGATGGCAAAGTCTGATGTGGAATCCGCATTTCGACTGCTGCCAGTGCACCCAGACAGTTTTCATTTGCTGGGTTGCTGTTGGCAAGACCAATTTTATGTCGATCGTTGTTTGCCCATGGGGTGTTCCATATCGTGCGCCATGTTTGAGGCGTTCAGTTCGTTTTTAGAATGGGTAGTTAGGGATGTGACAGGCATTGATTCCGTCATCCATTATTTGGATGACTTCCTCTGCGTGGGCCCTCCAGCTTCCAATGTGTGTGCGATACTGTTGTCCACGTTGCAGCACATTGCGGAGAGTTTTCGGGTGCCGTTAGCACCTGACAAGACGGAGGGCCCGCGCACAGAATTGAGTTTTTTGGGGATAGTGATCGATTCCATGGCTATGGAATGCAGGTTACCAGAAGAGAAGTTGAGGGACTTACAAAAGGAAATTAGGGAGATTCATGGGTGCAAAAAAGTGCAGTTGCGCACGTTACAATCCCTGTTGGGAAAGTTGAATTTTGCATGCAGAATCATTCCTATGGGGAGAATTTTTTGTAGACGATTGTCATCGGCCACGGCGGGGGTGAAAGCTCCCACACATTATATTAGGCTTCGGAGGGAGCACAGGGATGATCTGGAGGTGTGGCATCGGTTTTTGCAGGAGTTTAATGGGAGGTCGGTTTGGATGTCAGGTCCAGTTAGCAATTTCGATGTTGAGCTAGTAACTGACGCCGCAGGATCCACAGGTTACGGAGCGTACTTCCAAGGGTGTTGGAGTGCGGAACCATGGCCACGATCCTGGGTGGAGGCGGGGTTTACAAAGAATTTAGCACTAGTGGAGTTGTTTCCGGTGGTGGTAGCATTGGAGCTGTGGGGCAAGGCCTGTAAAAATTTAAAGCTTAGATTGAACTGTGATAATATGGGGGTAGTGCAAATAATCAATAGTATGTCGGCGTCTTCACAACCTGTCATCCGGCTGATGCGACAGCTAGTGTTACGCTGCATGCAATTGAATATTTTTCTTTATGCGGTACACATCCCGGGGGTAGAGAACACGCTGGCTGATTCTTTGTCTCGGTTCCAGTGGGACAGATTCAGGACTCTGGTACCGGAGGCTCAGCAGGAGGGCGTTCCTTGCCCGGCCTGGATCTGGGATTTGGCACTAGGGTAGCAGCGGGATGGATCCAGAAGTCGGTGAGTATGTCGTCTTGGTTGGCATACCAGAAGGTCTGGAAGGAGTGGGGTGAGTTGCTGCTGGAATCGGGAGTGGGGCAGGATGTGTCACAATTTAGGCTGTTAGTGCTGTATTACGTGTCCAGAAATATGGAGGAAGGCAGGTCAGTGTCCGCCATTGAAAAACGGTTGGCAGGGTTGGCCTTTTTGTTCAAGTTACAAGGCATTGTGGATTGGACAAAAGAATTTTGGGTGAAACAGGCAGTAAAAGGGTATCGCAAAGCAAACAGGACAAGGGATGAGAGGCGGCCGATTACTTTTGCCAATGTGTTGGCATTAAGGGAGCAGTTGAGTGGGGTGTGCAAAGATGGGTACGAGGGGCTATTATTTACAGCGGCTTTTTCCTTGGCGTTTTTCGGGGCATTTCGGATTGGTGAGTTGGTTAGCCCATCAAAAAAGGAAGGGGGAGGTTTAATGTTGGGGGACGTGGAAGTTTTGGGTGACAGGGTGCTGGTGAATTTAAAAAAGTCCAAGACTGATCAAAAAGGTGTGGGGGTTCTGATTTCGTTGCATAGGTTACAAGGTTGCGCGGTATGCCCAGTAAAAGCAGTAGGGGAGTTCATGGGGGTGAGACCGGAGGTTGGGGGCCCATTGTTGGTGCACAGTGATGGATCATACCTGTCGCGATTCCAATTTGGGGCGGTTCTGCGGAAATGCTTAAATAGTATGGGTTTAGAAGGTTCTGCCTACGCCTCACACTCCTTCCGCATTGGGGCGGCCACCGAAGCCGCCAGGTGTGGGTTGGATGAGGTGGATGTGCAAAAAATGGGGAGGTGGGAATCGAAGCGATTTCGGACTTACGTTAGACCACTGTTGATTCAGGAATAATGGGGATAGATATAAAAAAAAAAAAAAAAAAATAAATAAATAAATAAATAAATAAATAAAGGGCGAGTTTTACTGTGTTGTTATAGTTTGTAATGGTTAGTATGGTGGCCTTAGTAGTTAAGTTATAGTACTGGTCAATTACACTATGTTTGTCATTTCAGATGGAGGGCTTTCGCGCCTCGTCTGGATCCTGGGGCACTCATATGTGTGTTGGGGAGCACGGAGAGGGGATGCCAGACCAGGTGGGAGGCAGTTGGGGGTGTCTAGGAGAGAGGCCACCATACGTTGGCTGGGCAGGCCGGGAATGTTGTGGGAGAGGGTGGTGCCCGAAATGGAACGTTTCGCATGGTTGGACAGGCCACCGGCGGTCCTGGTCATACATGCGGGCGGGAACGATTTGGGAATGCGGACAGTAAGGGATCTTATTGCTGACATAAAGAGGGATCTGACCTACCTGCACGAGACATATCCAGACACGCTGTTGGTATGGTCAGATATGGTCGCTAGAACATCCTGGAGGAGGGCTAGATCAGTATATCGCCTTAACAAGGCGAGGATCCGTGTAAATAAGGTAGTGGGGAGGTTCCTGGCATGGCAAGGGGGTTTAGTGGTTCGCCACAGGGAACTTGAGAAAAATGTGGGCCTCTATTTGAGGAGGGATGGGGTTCACTTGACGGATGTCGGGATCGACCTGTGGTCGTTGGGTCTACAGGAGGGGATACATACGGCCCTGCGGGTGTGGAGGTGCCTTCAAGGGTAAGGGGTCACCCTTTCAGTCTGTGGCGGTGTTTAGGTTGGTCAGTGACGGTGGCAGTGATGTAGTTGGTGAGTGTGTGGGGGGCTCGTCATGAGATGGCCCCTCTGGTGTAGTACATCGAAGTCGATGATTACTCTGTGTGCACTGCGGGATAGGGTTTTGTCTCCGGGCGGTTAAAATGGAGGCCTACTTGGTTCGGTTAATCCTGCAGTGCCCCCTGGTGGTAGATATATATATAGTCATATATATATATTGGTTAATTAAAATGGTTGTGTTACAAGTGTTAGCCCCGTCACTCACCAACATAAGAGGGTATAACCGATGGTTATTTATGTTTACAATAAAATGTTTATGGTTATTTATGGTTAATTTTATATGGTTATTTATACGGTTTTATATGGTTATTTATATTTGGAGTTAAGTTTAATAAAGGCTGTTGTGGCCATTTACTCCACAAGAAGTACGGTGTGGCCCATTATTTAAGAGGGGTAGCAAAAGGGGGTTTTGGAATAAAGGGGTCACAACAGAAGGGGTGGTCTTTACTAGGCTACACGAGTCAAGAGAGGGCCGGACAGAACGAGTGCAATGAGGATAGGGAGGGCCAGACATGACTGTGTGTCTAGTGACACACCAAAAAGGAATGTAGCAGGGAGGGGTTAGCAGGGGGCAGCAAATAGGAGGCAGGGGGAGCGGCATTATAAAAAGGGGGCGTGGCCAATCGGGAACACTCGTTGTATGGAATTCACAGGAGGAGGCAGTTTTTCCCACCCACCCTCCCAATAGTTAAGTTTTGTTGTGAAGGTTTTAATGCTTTTGTTATCATTTCAGGAAATCAAGATGGATGTCTGGAAGAAAGTGGGTTGGCGGTGTTTAGGTTGGTCAGTGACGGTGGCAGTGATGTAGTTGGTGAGTGTGTGGGGGGCTCGTCATGAGATGGCCCCTCCGGTGTAGTACATCGAAGTCGATGATTACTCTGTGTGCACTGCGGGATAGGGTTTTGTCTCCGGGCGGTTAAAATGGAGGCCTACTTGGTTCGGTTAATCCTGCAGTGCCCCCTGGTGGTAGATATATATATAGTCATATATATATATTGGTTAATTAAAATGGTTGTGTTACAAGTGTTAGCCCCGTCACTGACCAACATAAGAGGGTATAACCGATGGTTATTTATGTTTACAATAAAATGTTTATGGTTATTTATGGTTAATTTTATATGGTTATTTATACGGTTTTATATGGTTATTTATATTTGGAGTTAAGTTTAATAAAGGCTGTTGTGGCCATTTACTCCACAAGAAGTACGGTGTGGCCCATTATTTAAGAGGGGTAGCAAAAGGGGGTTTTGGAATAAAGGGGTCACAACAGAAGGGGTGGTCTTTACTAGGCTACACGAGTCATGGCTTTCTTCTGGCCACTCTGCCATAAAGCCCAACTCTATGGAGCGTATGGCTTATTGTCGTCCTATGTACAGATACTGCAGTCTCTGCTGTGGAACTCTGCAGCTCCTCCAGGGTTACCTTGGGTCTCTGTGCTGCTCCTCTGATTATTGCACTCCTTGCCCGGTCCACGAGTTTTGGTGTGCAGCCATCTCTTGGCAGGTTTGTTGTTGTGCCATGTTCTTTCCATTTGGTTATGATAGATTTGATGGTGCTCCTAGGGATCATCAAAGATTTGGATATTTTTTTATAACCTAACCCGGACTTGTACTTCTCAACAACATTGTCCCTTACTTGTTTGGAGAGTTCCTTGGTCTTCATGGCAGTGTTTGGTTAGTGGTGCCTCTTGCTTAGGTGTTGCAGCCTCTGGGGCCTTTCAAAAAGGTGTGTATATGTAATGACAGATCATGTGACACTTAGATTGCACACAGGTGGACATCATTTCACTAATTATGTGACTTCTGAAGGTAATTGGTTGCACCAGAGCTTTTTATGGGCTTCATAACAAAGGGGGTGAATACATACGCACATGCCAATTATCAGTTTTTTATTTATGAAAAATAGTTTTATGTATATATTTTTAATTTTTTTTCACCAACTTAGACTATTGTGTTCTGATCCATCACATATAATTCAGATTAAAAAAACATTGAACTAAAGGCTGTAATGTAACAAAATAGGTAAAAAGCCAAGGGGGGTGAATACTTTTGCAAGCCACTGTAGATCATTTGGTCAGATGCTATTTTAGTCTAATCTGACATTAAATCTTTTTGTTTATTCTCTGCTTTTGGTCAGGAGCTTGTTACTCCCTGGTCATTCTCTTATTGCTTCATCTAAAATGTATTTTCTTGATAAGCAGCATGAAGATTCATTGGAAGGCTTTTGGTGTAGCTACATAATCCCCTCTCAGGCTCTGCCACAGAGATCTGCATTCTCCAATGCTCCTCCTCCTCTCATTCAGTACAGGGCTCTGCTGTTCTTTTAGTAAATCACAGTGTATTTATACTACAGTGCTGCAGAAATCTGCTTTGCAAAACAGTTGCCTGGTAGGCAGTTCGTTCCTACAGCCAAAGTCCAGTGAGCATGGGGAAAGTGATCCCCCGGTCTTCCAGTTTGATGGTTAATACAACATATCATGTCCCTTTGGCTGCTGCATCACAGTTCTGCCTTGCTCCACATTTATTTCCTAGGTGTTGTTAGAGTTCGCCAAGATGGAGTTTTAGACTCCCACAAAAGACAATGGGGTTGATTTACTAAAGGCAACTCCACTTTGTACTGCAAGTGCACTTGAAAGTGCAGTCACTGTAGATCTGAGGGGAAGATCTGAAATTAGGGGAAGCTCTGCTGATTTTATCATCCAATGTGCAAGCTGAAATGCTGTTTTTTATTTTCCTTGCATATCCCCCTCAGATCTAAAGCGACTGCACTTCCAAGTGCACTTGTAGTGCAAATTGGATTTGCCTTTAGTAAATAACCCCCTCTGTATGTTTTCAGAACCACCTTATCAGTAACTACCCTGTTTCCCCGAAAATAAGACCTAGCGTGATTGTCGGTGATGGCTGCAATATAAGCCCTACCCCCCAAATAAGCCCTAGTTAAAGTCCTTGTAGTTCTTATTTTCAGGGTAGGGCTTATTTTCGGGGAAACAGGGTAGGGCTTATTTGGGGGGTAGGGCTTATATTGCAGCCATCACCGACAATCACGCTAGGTCTTATTTTCGGGGAAACAGGGTAGTATACGGTTTATGTGATTCAGTTGTCCTTGGGCTTTTTGATGTTTGTATCAGGCATTATGCCTATGAGCAGAATTTTACTAGTGGGCTGGGTGCTTCTCATCTCAGACCTTACATTTTCTTATTGGCATGTTGGTTTTGTTAGAAGGTAAAAGAGTATCTACTGGTGTTGGCTCAAATTTATTTCAACTTAAAGCGGAAGTCCCCCAATTTTTTTTTTTTTAAAAGTCAGCAGCTACAAATACTGCAGCTGCTGACTCTTAAAATATGGACACTTACCTGTCCAGGGCGCCCGCGATGTCGGCACCCGAGGCCGAACCGTCCCTCGGTCCTCGGATGCTGCCGCCGCCATCTTCAGTAAGGGAATCAGGAAATGAAGCCTTGTGGCTTCACTTCCCAGTTCCCTACTGTGCATGCGCGAGTTGCGCTGTGCAATCCGAATGGTCCCTACTGTCTCTGGGACCCGTGTGTGTCCCAGCAGACAGCGTGGGGGGAAGGGAAGAGGTGTAGACTTCCGTGGGAGTCTATGCCCAGAAGTGGGTGCAAATACCTGTCTTAGACAGGTATCTGCACCCCCCTCCCCACTGAAAGGTGCCAAATGTGACACCGGAGGGGGGGAGGGTTCCGAAAAGCTGAGGTTAAATTTTTGTGTGAACCTCCGCTTTAAAATGTTAGCTCTATGTGGCAGGTGGAATTTGTTTTAGATGAGCATTTTCCAGTTGTCTACAGATGCAACAGAATTTATTGGTAATTTCCAGTCTGGCAAATAGTGTTCAGCGTTTTGACCAGAATATTGTATTTACATTGTAACCCTAAGAATATTGCTTACTTGGGCTCTTCCCTGTTGTGGCTGTGGTACTTTGGAGAAAGCAGTTCAGCCGCCAGAGGCTCTTATTGATGAATGTTAGTGTAGCGCTACCCCCAGTTAAGAGAGCCGCTGGTTTGTTTTGGGTCCCTGAGTACAGCTCCACCAACCCCCGGCAATTTGGCTCTACCCACTCTGGCACAGTTAGTAAAGGGGTACGTCCCTATGCACATAAAACTTAGCTTATACTCTAAGTGTAATTGGTATGAACTCACAAGCAGACTGCTGAAATAAGAATAACTGGCTTTACTTTGGCAGTAAGGAAAAAAGAATAGCAACATGCATTTGAACATATATCTCACAATACTTTAGCAGGTCCCTGCAATATGCACTTTAAACATGTACACAGGTATATGAATCTAACAATGGGGAAACGGAGCGCCAAGCGTGGCGACCGTCTGCTATGCACCCCTGAGGTGCAATAAATCTATCTGCGCCTACCTAACGGACCAGGCCTGATCCCTAGTAATAGAGCTCAGTCCTTGTACTAGTACAGTGTTCTTCACCGGCAATAAATCTGTAGAGGTGGTGCACATGTAGCTTTAAATGGTGTCATTTGTAATCCACAAAAAGTAACATTGCTGCTCTGAGGTAAATTGCGCCTAGGCAGTTCAGTAGGCATAAAACGTGTGTGTCAATGCAGGATGAGCCTTCCGGCTCTCTCACCAATCCTTGGGGTACCGTCCTCCGATCCGGTCCCTCTAATGGCGGCTCTGGTCTCTTCAATGGCGGCGTCCGGTCTCCTCAGTCACAGCCCTGGACTCCGGTCATCAGCTCCGTCCGACCGACAGTAAGGGGAAGTCTCCGCTCCGCTGCTGTGGACTCTGAGG
Source organism: Lithobates sylvaticus (assembly GCA_028564925.1). NCBI lineage: Eukaryota > Metazoa > Chordata > Amphibia > Anura > Ranidae > Lithobates > Lithobates sylvaticus. The sequence goes on along the minus strand of CM053027.1, from coordinate 558,810,025 downwards.
GGTGAGAGTCTCACTCCATCGGCTGCAAGGCCCAGGCTTCAGGCCTTCAGCTCCGGTCCGCACAGGTGTCTCTGCTGGCTGCAGTCTCCGCGTCACACGCTCTGTCAGCAGAGGCAGGCCAGTCCTGTCAGGCCTCAGAAGAGGAAGTGTCCCAAGAGGAAGAGGCGGTCTCCGCTCTTCCCTTTTATAATCTCCCCCAGCAGCCTCCCGGGCGGAAGTCAGCAGCCCTGGGGCCTGGGGAATTCTGGGAGATGTAGTCTTTTCCAGTAAAAGGGGTAGAACCCCGCTACACACTCCCCCCACTTTAAATCTTTGGTCCCCAAAGATAGTGTTCAAACTACAAACTTTCTCGGGAACAACATTTTCACATAATTTGGACAGAGGAGCTTCCCACCAATTGGCATGAGATGGGGAGCTGTCCTGTCGACAGGTCACTTCAGTGTGTGCGACCTGTTTAACTGTGCCAGAGAGTGAGCTAGGGTTGCCCTCCACTAAATGGACAGCGGAAGGGTCAGGGCTTTCAGCACTTCTCCTTGCTGTAGTAACAGAGTCCTCTGAACTTTCTCCCATCTTGGGGTAAGTTAACTTCTTGGGAGGCTTCACACTCCTGCGAGCTCTCTGTTCTCTTGGAACTTCTTCAGGAACACATTCTGGCAACATCTCTGGTTCTGGAACATCATCTTCTTGTTCTGGGTAGAGACCAGGGATATCTTCCCAGCACTCAGGCACATCACTGAATGGCACAAACTCTGTGGCTTCTGGGTTCAATGTGTTATCTTCCACATCTTCAGTAGGTGGAAGATCTATGGCGGAATTTCCTGGAGTTGAGGAAGGCCATAGCCATTCAAGTTCTCCTCTTTCTTCTTCAGGTTGGGGGTCCTGTCCACCCCTAACTCGGGATGTCTGAGACCTAGTATTAGGCCTGGGGGTATCCAGAATGGAAACAGATTCAGGTACATCTCTTGCTGGAGGCATTCTGACTGCTTCAGTGAGTGGGAGCAAATGATTCCTATGCCAGGTCTTCAAAGGCCCCAATCTTCCTTCTGGCTTCAACTTGTAGACAGGCAATCCTGGAAGTTTTCTACAGATGATATATGGCTCTGATCTCCATCTATCAGCAATCTTGTGTTTCCCAGGGATCCCTAGGTTCCGTAACAGTACACGGTCCCCAGGCTTCAGGTCCTGTACTCTAACTTTCAAATCAAAGTTCCTCTTATTTCGGGCCCCCCTCTGGTTAGAGGCCGCTTGAGCTTTTTCATAAGCTATCTTCAGACTGCGCCTCAGTCTGTCCACATATCCTTTGTGGGAGGCAGCTGAGGCATGGTCCAAAGAAATTCCAAAGGCCAAATCCACTGGCAATCTTGCTTCTCTCCCAAACATAAGTCGGTAAGGGGAAAAACCTGTCACATCACTTGTGGTGCAATTGTAGGCATGCACTAGAGCTGAAATGTGTTGGCTCCAGTGTTGCTTCTTCTCGGTCTCTAAAGTTCCCAACATGTTCAATAGGGTCCTGTTGAACCTTTCAGGCTGGGCATCACCTTGAGGGTGATATGGTGTGGTCCTAGTCTTCTCTACTCCCAGAGAATCTAGTAGCTTCCTGATCAGGCGACTCTCAAAGTCCCTTCCTTGGTCTGAATGGATTCTCTGTGGCAGTCCATAGTGAACAAAGTACTTCTCCAAAAGTACCTTGGCTACTGTAGAGGCCTTCTGGTCCTTGGTTGGGAAAGCCTGAGCATAACGAGTGAAATGGTCGGTTACCACCAGAACATTTCCCAATCCGCTCAAATCGGGTTCAAGGCAGAGAAAATCAATGCATACCAGATCCATTGGGCCTTCACTCTGTAGGTGGCCCATTGGGGCAGCTTGATGGGGTAAAGTCTTTCTCTGAATGCATCTTGCACAGGAATGGCAATACTCCTCCACTTCGGCCCTCATGCAGGGCCAGTAAAACCGGTCTCTGACAAGTTGGAAGGTTCTCTCTGCTCCCAAGTGACCATGCTGGTCATGTAAGGCAATCAGCACAGTCTCTCGATGCTTTTCCGGGAGAAACAACTGCCACTTGTCTTCTGGTCCATCAGAGGGGCCCCTTCGGTAGACTACCCCCTGATGCACCTGTAGCTTGTCCAACTCTCTTCTCAGTAAGCGAGCTTCTTTGGAAGGGTGAAGGCGAAGTCCCTCTGGACTCTGGTCTTCCAGGGCTTCCAGGACCAATTTCCCCATGGGGTCTTCCAATTGGTCACACCTTAACTCTTTCTTGGACAGCTTCGGCAGACACTCTTCTGCCAGTTGAGTTACCCCACAGTAACACTTTGGGACTCCCACTGTGGTAACTCCTATTTCTTCAGCCCTGGATCCTCCTCTGGCTTGGAGTTCAGCCCCTTGACAAAGGGCTCGCACTCCATCTGGTGCCACTTGGGTCCAGTCTTCCCAGTCATCGACCATGACATGGGATCTTCGGGACAGGGCATCTGCATCCCTATTTCCAGCCCCTGGTCTGTACTTGAGGCTGAAATTGAATCCAGACAACGCCGCCAACCATCTGTGTCCAGTTGCATCCAGCTTGGCGGTGGTGAATAGATAGGTCAAGGGGTTGTTATCTGTCTTTACAGTAAACTCGGCCCCATACAAGTAGTCTCTCAACTTGTCAACAACTGCCCACTTGAGGGCTAAGAACTCCAACTTGTGGGTGGGATAGTTCTTCTCGGAGGGGGTCAGGCTCCGGCTCACATAGGCCACTGGTCGTAGCTGGTCTTCATACTCCTGGTAGAGTACTCCACCTAGGCCCTCATGGCTGGCATCAACATGTAGCTCATATGGTCTAGTGGGATCAGCGTAGGCCAAAACTGGGGCTGTGGTGAGACTTCTCTTCAAGGTTCTGAAAGCCTCTTCACACCTTGAGTTCCACTGGTCTTGGACCGTCTCACTGGACCTCCTAGGCCCCATTCCATCCTCCTCTCCTTCTGTCTTCAGCAGCTCGTTGAGGGGTTTGGCAATGCGGGCAAATCCATCCACAAACCTGCGGTAGTAGGAGCAGAACCCCAAGAAAGACCGAAGTTCTGTAACTGTTGTGGGCCTTGGCCACGAAGTAACTGCCTCCAACTTCTCAGGGTCTGTGGCCACTCCTTTTTCAGACACTATGTGTCCCAGATAGTTCACAGAAGACTGATAGAACCGACACTTCTCTGGAGAAAGTTTAAGTCCCTCTTCACTGAGCCTCTTCAGTACTTTCTCCAATCTGGCTTCATGTTCTTCCAAAGTCTTTCCAAAGACAATGACATCGTCCAGGTACACAAGGACTTCTATGAGGTTCATGTCTCCAACAGTCCTTTCCATTAGGCGTTGAAACGTAGCAGGAGCTCCAGATAGGCCCTGGGGCATCCTGTTGAACTCAAAGAATCCTACTGGGGTTATGAAGGCAGTCTTTTCTCTATCTTCTGGATGCATGGGGATCTGGTAATACCCACTCTTGAGGTCCATCACACTGAACCACTTAGCTCCAGATAAACTCTGTAAGGCATCTTCTATCCTTGGCGTGGTGTACTGGTCAGGAATGGTCCTCCTGTTGAGAGTTCTGTAGTCAATGCACAGTCTCAATGACCCATTCTTCTTTCTGACTACCACAATTGGGGAGGCGTAGGGGCTTCTGGACTCCCTAATCACTCCCGTCTTCTTCAGTTCCGCAAGCTGCTCCCTCAGATCCTCCAGATCTGCTAGCGGGACTCGCCTCACTCTTTCTCTGAATGGCTTGTCCTCTTGCATGCGGATTCGATGGGTGGCACTCCTCGCACACCCCACATCAAACTCATCTTTAGAGAAAATCTTCTCCCATCTGGTCAGCTGGGCCTTGGCTCTCTCTTTCCAAGCTCCAGGTAGGTTAGGGTTTTCCATGGAGAGTTTCTTCCAAACATCTTCTCCTTCACCCGCCCCCTTCACTTCTGACCAGCCAACTGGGACAGCAGGACTCACCTGTCCCAGAAGCATCCTGGCAGGGATCTCCACGGGCTGCTCCGTGGGGTTCCTCACACTGACAGGGACTCTTCCTTTAGCCTTCTTCAGGTCCTTCAGTGAAATTACTTCTGGTATCACTTCCAGACCTGAGTGACCCTCCATTGGGTCGGGTTCCAGCATTACAAAGGGGCCAGGCTGCTCCCAGGTAAGTTTCACCGTGGCTCTCATGCAGGTCACCTCTCCAGGCTGTAACACTGCTCCTTCTTTTCCAAGCCTCCATACCCTTCCTATCCCCTCACTTGGGGTCTTCTGCTCTAGGACCAACCGCTGATAGGCTGCCTTCAGCATGGGATGGATCTTGGGAGTTGAAAGACTCTCTTTCTTCACCAGGGGGGTCAGAAGCCTTCTGACTAGGTCCGTGTTCGTCCCTATGATCAGGGAAGTCTTGCTGGTTCCTGGTGGGCGGGGACACACCACTGCTAAGGTGTCGAACACTTCAGACTTCCCAGCTACGGATGGGTCAAACGTCAATCTGATGGGTAAGTATCCATCATAGGGGAAACTCTGAGTTCCCAATCCCCTTATCTCCAACTCTTCTATCTTCTGTATTGGCAGATGACTCAGGTATCTGTCATAGAAGTCCCTGTACAACAGGGTCACTTGTGCTCCAGTGTCTAGAAGGGCCTTCGTGTACACTCCTTCCACTTGGATGGGTACAGTAGGGGATGGACCAACTAGCTCCTCTGGGTAGGGCCTAGTTGATGCTGTCCTCTTCTTTGGACTCTTTGCTTTACCAGCACTTGATTTGCACTTGCTCCTTTCTTGAGCCTGATATGCATTGATTTTCTCCCTCTTCGTGGGAGTGTGAACCCGTTGAGGGACATTGTTATCTCTCACTTGTGAGGGCTCTTGCTTTGGGGTGCTGTGTCTCTTCAGAGGGGTCTTGCCCCCTTTCTCTGGAGTGCACCTTGGTTGAGGATCCCTGGGCCCCTTCTGAGGGGTTTGGTCTCCTCGCTTTCTCTTCTTGTCACGCTTCTTGGAGCTCACTGAAGGTGATGGGCACCCGGTTGACTCCTTCACCGGGGCCCTTTGGCGTTTCCCGCCGGCTGGCGGCTTTCTGCCTTCTTCTTCTTGGGACTGGCACATACAGCTGCAATATGACCAATTCCTCCACAATTGAAACAAATCATCTCACTGTGGTCAGGTGGGGATGCTGGTGCTGGAACAGCTGGAAACAATTCCCTCCTGGTTGTTTCCTTCTTGGGACTGGGCGTCTCTTTCGCCACTAGAGACGTCAGTATCTCCATCATCTGGGACATCTGCAACTTCAGGGCATCTACCTCTGTGTCTCTTTCAGGGGTTAAGGCCGACCTGACCGTGGCCACTGTAGACTTTGTAGACCCCATCACCTGCTTCTCCCTTTTCTCTTCCAACATGGCCTCTTCTTCTCTGACCATTCGGATGAGGTCAGGGTAGTCCAGGCTCTTCCCATCCTGCCGGGTACGTAGAATTAGTGCGACAGGGTCCAAGGGTTGGGCTCCCCTCATCACCTGCTGGGCACGGGCTTCATCTACCTTCCCTGGATCTATCCCCTTCTTCAGGATAATCCTATGCAGGATCTTGTCTATGCGTCCCATGTACTCTGACAGCTTCTCCCCTGTCTTCTGGTAACAGTGTTCCAGTTGATAGGTAAGTTCTGTGACTTTTTCTGTCCCACCAAACACACCTTCCAGGATGTCTATGTAGTCCTGGGCAGTGCAATCCTTTTTGCTTGTCTTCAGATTGCGTATGGCCTCTAAGGCAGGTCCTTTTAGGCTTTCAACAATCCTTTGCTTCTTTCGGCCCTCTGAGACCTCCCATTCTTCTAGGGCCTGCGTGGCACCATCTAACCACTCTTCAAATCCCTCTTCTCCCGAGGGTACAGGTGTCCTCCCTGAAAACATCCGGAGTTTCCTGTATCCCGACATTGGGTAATCCCCGGGGTCTCTTCTGCACTGGGTTACGATCTCCCCAAGGACAGCACACAGTTCTGAACTAAGAGTAGTGTGTGCGGGTGCGGGACTTTCCGCGCCCTTCTGCTCCTCCTTCTTTGGGGATAGAATGGCTTTCATAGGAGAGTAGTCTCCCTTCCGCGGCAGCGCATGCAGCAATTGGTAGGCCTGACCATTTGGTGCCTGTATGCTTTGGCTCCTGAACTGCTCTGGAGTCTCTTCCTTCCATTCTATTAAGGCGTATGTGTACCCAGCATCATTTCTCATGTCCATTATCCATGACTTCTGGCATGGGGATAATGACATTATGAGCTGCTTGACTGCCTCTAACTTCCACATCCCTGGCAGTTCAATGACTGCTGCTGCGGCTGGGTCAGCGGCCCATGTTGCGGACCACCGTCCCACTTCTATCGGGTCCATGCCGGCACCTTCTGGCGGCTTTTCCCGCTGACTCAGGATCCCGGATTACGAGCCCCCACGTGTAGCGCTACCCCCAGTTAAGAGAGCCGCTGGTTTGTTTTGGGTCCCTGAGTACAGCTCCACCAACCCCCGGCAATTTGGCTCTACCCACTCTGGCACAGTTAGTAAAGGGGTACGTCCCTATGCACATAAAACTTAGCTTATACTCTAAGTGTAATTGGTATGAACTCACAAGCAGACTGCTGAAATAAGAATAACTGGCTTTACTTTGGCAGTAAGGAAAAAAGAATAGCAACATGCATTTGAACATATATCTCACAATACTTTAGCAGGTCCCTGCAATATGCACTTTAAACATGTACACAGGTATATGAATCTAACAATGGGGAAACGGAGCGCCAAGCGTGGCGACCGTCTGCTATGCACCCCTGAGGTGCAATAAATCTATCTGCGCCTACCTAACGGACCAGGCCTGATCCCTAGTAATAGAGCTCAGTCCTTGTACTAGTACAGTGTTCTTCACCGGCAATAAATCTGTAGAGGTGGTGCACATGTAGCTTTAAATGGTGTCATTTGTAATCCACAAAAAGTAACATTGCTGCTCTGAGGTAAATTGCGCCTAGGCAGTTCAGTAGGCATAAAACGTGTGTGTCAATGCAGGATGAGCCTTCCGGCTCTCTCACCAATCCTTGGGGTACCGTCCTCCGATCCGGTCCCTCTAATGGCGGCTCTGGTCTCTTCAATGGCGGCGTCCGGTCTCCTCAGTCACAGCCCTGGACTCCGGTCATCAGCTCCGTCCGACCGACAGTAAGGGGAAGTCTCCGCTCCGCTGCTGTGGACTCTGAGGGGTGAGAGTCTCACTCCATCGGCTGCAAGGCCCAGGCTTCAGGCCTTCAGCTCCGGTCCGCACAGGTGTCTCTGCTGGCTGCAGTCTCCGCGTCACACGCTCTGTCAGCAGAGGCAGGCCAGTCCTGTCAGGCCTCAGAAGAGGAAGTGTCCCAAGAGGAAGAGGCGGTCTCCGCTCTTCCCTTTTATAATCTCCCCCAGCAGCCTCCCGGGCGGAAGTCAGCAGCCCTGGGGCCTGGGGAATTCTGGGAGATGTAGTCTTTTCCAGTAAAAGGGGTAGAACCCCGCTACATTAGAATAACATTTTTATGCAGTTAATTATCTAAGATATATGGTTCTTCCTGGTCTTCATTTAACCACTTTCAGACCGGACCATTTTGCAATTTGATTTAACTGACAATTGCGCGGTCGTGTGACGTGGCTCCCAAACAAAATTGACGTCCTTTTTTCCCCACAAATAGAGCTTTCTTTTGGTGGTATTTGATCGCCCCTGCGGTTTTTATTTTTTGCGCTATAAACAAAAAAAGAGCGTCAATTTTGAAAAAAACGCATTATTTTTTACTTTTTGCTATAATAAATATCCCCCAAAAATATATAAAAAGAATTTTTTTCCCTCAGTTTGGCCGATACTTATTCTTCTACATATTTTTAGTAAAAAAATTAGCGATTACTGATTAATTTGCGCAAAAGTTATAGCATTTACAAAATAGGGGATAGTTTTATAGAATTTTTATTAATATTTTTTTTTTACTAGTAATGGCGGCGATCAACGATTTTTTATTGTGACTGCGACATTATGGCGGACACATCGGACATTTTTGACACATTTTGGGACCATTGTCATTTATACAGCAATCAGTGCTATTTAAATGCACTGATTCCTGTGTAAATGACACTGGCAGTGAAGGGGTGAACCACTAGGTGGCAGTGTAGGGGTTAAGTGTTCCTAGAGGCGGGTTACTAACTGTGGGGGGGCGTGGCTGTGATCTAGTGAACACTGATCTCTGTTCCAATCACAGGGAGCAGAGATCGGTGTCACTAGTTGCTAGGCAGAACGGGGAGATGCTGTTTACTTCCGCATCTCCCCGTTGAGCCATCCCGTGAGACGATCGCGGGTATCCCCGCGGCGATCGAGTCCGCGGGACCCGCGACTGGACTCACGGGGGTCCCGACCGGCGCGTGCGCTCGATGGCACGACGGCAATCTTAACCACTTCAGCCCCGGACCAATTGGCAGCCAAAGGACCAGGCCCCTTTTGCGATTCGGCACTGCGTCGCTTTAACTGACAATTGCGCGGTCGTGCGACGTGGCTCCCAAACAAAATTGGCGTCCTTTTTTTCCCACAAATAGAGCTTTCTTTTGGTGGTATTTGATCGCCCCTGCAGTTTTTATTTTTTGCGCTATAAACAAAAATAGAGCGACAATTTTGAAAACAATGCAATATTTTTTTGCTTTTTGCTATAATAAATATCCCCAAAAAATATATAAAAAAACATTTTTTTTCCTCAGTTTAGGCCGATATGTATTCTTCTACATATTTTTGGTAAAAAAAAATCGCAATTAGCGATTATTGATTGGTTTGCGCAAAAGTTATAGCGTTTACAAAATAGGGGATAGTTTTATAGCATTTTTATTAATATTTTTTTTTTTTTACTAGCAATGGCGGCGATCAGCGATTTTTATTGTGACTGCGACATTATGGCGGACACATCGGACATTTTTGACACATTTTTGGGACCATTGTCATTTATACAGCAATCAATGCTATTTAAATGCATTGATTCCTGTATAAATGACAGTTGTAGTGAAAGAGTTAACCACTAGGGGGAGGGGAGGGGTTATGGGCTGTGACGTGTGTGTTTTTTTACATTAGGGGCGGGGCTGACGTCTGACGTCATTGATCGGCTTTCCCGATGACCGGGAACAGCCGATCAATGACAGGCAGAGTAGGAAGCGCGGGGAGAGGTTTGTTTACACAAACCTCTCCCCGTTCTTCAGCTCTGTGACCCGATCGCGGGACACCAGCGGCGATCGGGTCCGCTGGTCCCACGGCCGGGGTCGCGACCCACGGGCAGGCAATTAAAGGGCCACGTACAGGTACGTGATTTTGCCTGCCCGTGCCATTCTGCCGCAGTATATCTGCGTGAGGTGGTCAGGAAGTGGTTAAAGGGGACGTACCTGTACGCCCTTTTGCCTGTCCGTGCCATTCTGTCGACGTACATCGTGGTGCGCCGGTCGGGAAGCTGTTAATATTTAGGTTAAAGTACGACATTTTCAGGGTAGCAAAATATTTATTAGCAGATACTTTGTTTTGCTATGTTCAGAGGTGTAACTAGAACCTTCAGGGCCCCGGTGCAAGAAACTTGGAAGGGGCCCCCCTGAACCCCAGCCGAGGCCCTTCCCTCCGAGTCCGGTGGTGGAACTCCAGGGCTCGGTCACAGGTATGACTTTTGTGAGCCCTGTAGTTCCACCACTGGTATCAGTGTTTTTTTTATTTTTTATTATTTTTTACAATTTTTTAGGAGTCCCGTTGGGGGACTTTGGTAAGATATCAGAGGTCTAAACAGACCTATGATGTTACACCTTTGAGACAAAGAGGAAGAAGGGAAAGGGAAATTGGGTCCCTGTCCTCTGGGGAGAAGTGGGCCCTGTCCCCAGGAGAGATTGGGTCCTTGTCTTTAGGGGAGATGGGGTCCCTGTCCCCATGTAAGTAGGCGTCCCTGTCCCTGGCGAAATGGGGTGCCTGTCCTCTGGGGAGAAGTGGGTCCTGTCCCCAGAGGAGATGGGGTCCTTGTCCCCAAGGGAAATGGGGTCCCTGTCCTTTAGGAAGAACTGGGCCCTGTCCCCAGGGGAGATGGGGTCCCTGTCCTTAGGGGACATATCTCCCAGAAAGACCTGTCAACATCTGACAAGCCTGCGGTGTCCTTTGGGGAGTCGGCTCTCATAGGGCTGCACTGTAAGCCGGACTCGGGGAGCAGGAGAGGGGGACCCGGAGGAGCGGCAGAGGACACAAGTTGTGTGGGGAATGCACAACTAAAGAGCAGCCAGTGCGGTAGTCGAGCAGGGAGCTCTGCTAGTCACCCCCCCACCTCCAGCCACCCGTGCGCCCAGTGCCTAACCGCCTATGCTGCCACCGGCCATATGTAGAGGGGGCCACATGGGCCCCTTGCAGCACAGGGCCCGGTTGCGCTCGCGACTGCTGCACCCCCTATAGTTACGCCCCTGGCTATGTTTCCAGTGTTTCAGGACACCAGTTACCCCAGCGGTAAGCAAAGGCCTACAATGTCCTTAAAACCATTTTTTGCTTGCAGATATATCCGATAAATTGTTCCATTCCCTTGCTGAAACAACCTGCAATATCTATGTCACTGGTTGCTTCTCCTTTGAGGACTCTGCAGAACTCTTTCGGCCTTTATATGACATGTATCAAAGTGGTTGTTTCCACACTCTTTCATCAAAACTGTTAGTTGTCGTTTGGAGCACAATGATTAACAATCACAATAATTCTCGCTTTTTGTAAGGAGTTCTGAAAAGGATTATAAAATCTATGTTTATATGCTGCTATTGGGTCACAAATTGCATGCAACATGTCATGTAATTTCGCTATGGTTATGGAATCAATCAATCTGTTCTTCTGCATATAAAACACTTTAGAATGATAGGAAAAGGGGAAACAGTTTCAACTCCCCTTTTCCTCATGGGAGAGCGGCAGGGACAGGCAGTTTCAAGTCCCCCCTAGGGGCTCAGGTCCCCTGAGGGAGACCTGGCTGGCTCACATGTACTGGGAGAGGGATACAGGTGACCTCTCCTGGGGCTCGTGGGTCAGCCTGAAAAATCCTGTTTGAACTGGGTTTATCTAGCCCCACTGGAGGCTATATAAAGGGGCTTCCGTCCAGTCAGGCTCAATTCGCCTCAGAAGACTGAGCTGTGGTGTTCCCCTCCCCCCCCCTCCCCTTTTGTCGCGGCTGTAATTATGTGGTGGTGTCACTTTTGTAACTAATACAGAGGTGGACTAGTTTTCTCTTTCTTTATTTAAGTTTTCAACTTTTATATTAAAAGTGTTTGGGAATTTTATGAAGTTAATAATTTATTATGCAGCCTGGGCTGTAATGGCTAGGCTGTTTAAAGTTTATATATAATTTTTCTTGCTATTTATTAAAATTTTTGAAACCAATAATAAACAGCCGCGGCCTTTATAATCCAACACTTGTCTGCGTCTCTTTTTCTTTATAATTAAAGCTTTAGTAAGTTGTTTATCAGGATCCTGCCTGCGATCCCATTGCTTTCCCACTCAGTTCAGTCTGGTTAGTTTTGGTAAGTGATCGTCAGCTTTTGTAATGGGGAAGAGATTGAGGCACTCTGTGTCCTTTTAAGCCACAGCCAGTATTCAGCGCAATGAAAATCACACCCAACTTTTGCTGCGGCACAGAGCGCCGCACTTTTTCTTAGCTGTGGGGTCCAAACTTATGATCCTGCACACAGGCCCACTGCGTTCAGAAAATATCCCTGACCTGAGCTCATCATTGCGCATCCATTCCAGATTCTTGTATGTGACATCACATACATCACATACAAGCATGTGGGCTGGATGCAAGAGGTGGATCAGCAGGATGAGTGTGCCAGGACAGGTAGCTGTGTCTCATCTCTGCTTCCTTTCACCACTCTGCATATCACGCATATCATAGATGAGAAGAGGGTACAGCAGTGGGGAAAATTAGCAGAAAGGGTTTAGAGGTGGGATAGAAGAGCAGGATGGTACAGCAGTGGGGCAGATGTGCAGGGAGGTACAGTGGTGGAAGAGATGAAAAGGGGCAAAAGGTACTGTCCAAGCTTTGAAGAACTTAGGCTGAGCATTGGGTTTCCAGCTTGAGTCTCACACAGTCATGTTTTATTTTCCCCAACTGGTCATCAAAGATCTTTGGGAACCGCTTCTTCAGGGACACCACCCATCCATCATTATCTCCTAATGGAATTGTAACGGTGTTGCGGGGGTTTATGGCGATGTCTGGCATACCAAAGTGAGCAATCCAGTCTCCCCCAAAGAGTGGGTGGAGTATCTGTTTTTAGTATGTCTGCAGTTTGATTGGTGTTGGGTGGACAGTTGTTCGGGTCTGAAGTTGTCTCCATTGTTTCTGGTTGATAACTGAAACTGCTGCTCCTGTGTCTACATCCATCTTGAGTTTCTTTGCCTCAACGGTTACCTCTACAGTCATTGCGGAGGGTGCTGAATGCATATGATGTATGTCTAATCTGTGGAGCACTTCCTCATCCTCTTGACTCAGATGATGATATCTTCCCACCATATATGTCTTTGTCTTGGGGTTCAGAGGTTGTTTATCTTGCACCTTCTTGCTATGGCACACACGTTTAAGATGGCCTGTCTTACCGCAAAATTACCACACACGGTCGGACAAAGTTGTCGGGAAATCCGATCATTCCGAAAGAGGTGACGTACCACACGTATGACGGGACTACGTAGAGTCCAGTAGCCAATAGCTTTTGTCTCCAAACTTCTTCTGAGCATGCGTGGCACTTTGTCCGTCGGACTAGGCTACACACGATCGGAATTGACACGATCGGACGGAATGTTGTTGGAAAATTTGAGATCCAGCTCTCAAACTTTGCGTGTCGGAAATTCCGACGGAAAAAGTCAGATGGAGCCCACACACGGTCAAAAAAAATGTACTGCTAAAAGTGTTATGCTGCACTACTTACTATGTAAAAGGGTGTCCCTCTTTATGATTTCAGAAGTTTGAGAGGTATATTTTTGGTACATTTTCTCAATCATTGGTAAGGGCATTTTCAACACTGGATTGCAGAGAGCGATTGTTTAGGCTTTATTATTTATGGTTCTTTCTGTTTTGGGTTTCTTTAGCCCCTTAAAGGGGAAAGCGCATATTGACCTGTGGAAGGTCAGTAATGGAGGTGAGCGCATAGTTTGGAAGGTGGCAGGCTCTGGAATTTGCTGTGAACCTTTTATGGGACCCATGGACTAGCCTCTTCACTATATTGGACTTTTTGTGTTTCAAGCTTACTTTATATCACTGAAAACGCCTATCACTGATTATCACTGGTTTAGGCATCACAATGGTTCTTTATTTAAAGTGGTTTTGTTGTTTATTTCTAGATATCACACAGTGTATTTGGTTCTATTGATGTATAGGACATCACATGTAGTGTGCTTTTAGTGTGTCATATTATACATTATCAGTGTGTTTTACTATGCAGTATTAGTGGGGAGCGCTGCACCACATATCTTATTTTTAACACGGCAATAATCTGGTGGCTTGAAAGGGCGGCCAATCAAGAGAGGAGTAGGCAGGAAGCGTGGCTTAAAACAGATTTTGGAAAATACAGGGTTGCTGTGCGCTTGCACATTGTGCCTGTACCTTCGATTGGCAGTATCAACCAGGTATTATATGCAGAATTCAAAATAATTTTAAATATTACCATGAAAAAATAAAAAGTTTTCGTATTTGAAGAGATAAATTCATAACATAATTTTTTTTAAGGTAACAAACATTTTAACTTACATTTGGCATGCTCACGACAATAGACACTGTAAAGAGAAAAAAAGCATTTGAATAACAAATCATTTATATAAATCCCAATTCAGAATAAGGGAAACGTGAAGCAGAACAAATGTGAGAATAATCGATGCACTATCACAACATGCAAGGTCTGTTTTATTAAATGGAAGTAAACTTCTATTGATTATTTGTACCTAAAGGTAAGCCTATAATAAGTCAACGGACCCGGGAGGGAGACAGGCGAAGATGGATCGGCCTCCAGCGGTGATAACACATGGGTTTAGGGCGTTTGCAGGTAAGTTTCACATAATGTGCTATTATGCGATGCATACTAGTACATTATGCCTTTACTTTGCAGGTCAAAAAAAAGAAGACAGTGGTTTACTTCCTCTTTAACCTGTAGCTGACCGCCCACTGTCAAATGACGGCGGGACGGTGCAGCTCTTGTGGCGGGCCGCCGTCATATGATGGCGCTCGCTTTTTGGCCACTAGGGGGCGCGCGCGTGCCCACCGCGTAGCTGGGGACCCGATGCGCGTGCCCGGCGGTCGCGATGACCGCCAGGCACCCGCGATTGCTCGGTAATCGAGCAGGACGTGGATCTGTGTGTGTAAACACACAGATCCACGTCCTGTCAGAGGAGAGGAGACCGATGGTGTGTCCCTTGTACATAGGGACACCGATCGGTCCCCTCCCCCAGTCAGTCCCCTCCCCCCACAGTTAGAATCACTAAGATAGGGTACATATTAACCCCTGCAGCGCCCCCTAGTGTTAACCCCTTCCCTGCCAGTCACATTTATACAGTAATCAATGCATTTTTATAGCACGGATCCCTGTATAAATGTGAATGGTCCCAAAAATGTGTCAAAAGTGTCCGAAGTGTCTGCCGCAATGTCGCAGTCACGATAAAAATCGCAAATCGCCGCCATTACTAGTAAAAAAAAAATAATAATAAAAATGCTATAAATCTATCCCCTATTTTGTAGACGCTATAACTTTTGCGCAAACCAATCAATATGCGCTTATTGCGATTTTTTTTACCAAAAATATGTAGAAGAATACGTATCGGCCTAAACTGAGGAAAAAATTTGTTTAATAAAAAAAAAAATTGGATATTTATTATAATAAAAAGTAAAAAATATTATGTTTTTTAAAACTTGTCGCTCTTCTTTTGTTTATAGCGCAAGAAATAAAAACCGCAGAGGTGATCAAATACCACCAAAATAAAAAACCAGGGTGAACAATAACTGCGCTAATAAAAAACAACAAACAATAAGCAGCCAACACAGTTTGTGATCAGCAAACAAAAATAATATATAAAACCAAAATGTGGCGCTGTGATAGTGAAACTTAATACAAAAAAGTCTATAAGTGTGAAGGCAATGATCCAGAAGTAATGGTGACAGTCCATCAATCAGACATAAGTGGTGCTGTGTGAAGAAAGTCATCTTCTACCAAAACAATGGTGCATATATATATATATCCCTCTTGAAATGAACAAGTAGTGCAAAAATCCCGCTTAAGGTGATAGTAATCTGCTTACCAGATAGAAGCAGAAAGAAGGCGATATTAATCACGTGGTGCCATGAAGAAGGTGGATGGAAGTCAGATGAACCCAAAGGTATGATGAAATCCGAAAAATCTTGATGGAATGTTAGTGACCAAGTCCACTCAGCCAGATCTGGTGTAAGCTAGAAAAAAACTCTCCCACGGGTTGAAGGAAGAGAGTAATGACAATAGTGAAGCCCGCAAGGTGAAGTTTAACAGTTTTATTGCTGGTATTCTACTTACATCAAAGTAAAAACATCAGGGCATGGATAAAAAGACAATTCCGCATACTTGCATCAGCCCGCCTGACATGTTTCATCCTAGATTGGATATCATCAGAGGCGCCTCTGATGATATCCAATCTAGGATGAAACATGTCAGGCGGGCTGACGCAAGTATGCGGAATTGTCTTTTTATCCATGCCCTGATGTTTTTACTTTGATGTAAGTAGATTACCAGCAATAAAACTGTTAAACTTCACCTTGCGGGCTTCACTATTGTCATTACTCTCTTCCTTCAACCCGTGGGAGAGTTTTTTTCTAGCTTACACCAGATCTGGCTGAGTGGACTTGGTCACTAACATTCCATCAAGATTTTTCGGATTTCATCATACCTTTGGGTTCATCTGACTTCCATCCACCTTCTTCATGGCACCACGTGATTAATATCGCCTTCTTTCTGCTTCTATCTGGTAAGCAGATTACTATCACCTTAAGCGGGATTTTTGCACTACTTGTTCATTTCAAGAGGGATATATATATATATGCACCATTGTTTTGGTAGAAGATGACTTTCTTCACACAGCACCACTTATGTCTGATTGATGGACTGTCACCATTACTTCTGGATCATTGCCTTCCCACTTATAGACTTTTTTGTATTAAGTTTCACCACCAAAATAAAGCTCTATCTGTGGGGAAAAAATGATAAAAATTTTATTTGGGTACAGCGTTGCATGACCGCGCAATTGTCATTCAAAATGCGACAGCGCTGAAAGCTGAAAAATGGCCTGGTCAGGAAGGAGGTGTTCGTGCCTGGTAGGCAAGTGGTTAAAGGATAACTAAAGGCAATTTTTTTTGGTTTTGGATAGTGGGGAGAGGGATTAGAACAACGGTCAGTTTTTTTTTAGTATTGTCTGTGCCCCCGTTAGAAAGATTCACTCTCTCGATTTGTCATGTTTATTTTTTCACCAACAGTGAAAGAAAATTTTTTGTTGTCACCAGAACAGTAGCGCTTACCTCCAAAGCTTTTTTGGGAAACAGAGGCACCTATTTGCAAAACGGTGTGTAGGCAAAGGACACCCCCCGTTACTTGGAGAATGAATGCAGAAAAAAATGATTGGTTAAACCCACAAGTACTTTTTACCACTACTTCTTTAAACTGGCTTTTGAAATACACAATTCCAACAACGTATACATAGGATGAAAGGTACTATAAAACACTTTTTGGTAGATAAATAATGCATTTTTATACAGGCATATACATTATGGTAATGAAAGGGAAATCTTCCAATGGGTACACTAGTTTTGGTGACAACCAGGGATTCACTCACTTTGGAGGGATTTCCCATAACTTCCTGTTTTGAATATGAGACTGGAAGTGAAGGGGAATCTTCAATGGGACATAGATGGCAAAAAACTGACAAGGGTTATAACCCTCCCTTATTGTATCCAAAATGGAAAAAAGCCCCTAGTAACAATGTAAAGCTAAATAGGATCAGCACTGGCTAAAGGTAAAAGGAGACACCTTGTACAGTATGTGACATTTAAAAGTTTAATATAGCAGAAAAGTTCCCTCAGTGGCAAGATTTACTCCTTGATAACCCTTTGCTACGGATCCCTAGAAAGACACCCATATCATACGTGGCTTAAAAAAAGTTGAATATAAATGGGACTTACATATACTGTTCTTTTATAATTGTACCTTTGGCTTCACTCACACATGGATAATGGTATGTTCTATTGCATTCTTTGCGCTCACAGCCAACAGTAGCTCCACTTTTCTTACACTTTCCACACCTCTGCAAATTGAACCGATATATAAATATTTTAATTATTTGTTGCTCAGAAATATGCATGATGAACCCCCCCCCTAAAAAAAACATCAATTTAAAATTAGGATACAAGTTTAAAGGCGCAATGCTTGAATTTTTAGTAAAGCCTAAGTGCAGCCAAATATAAAAACAGAAAAATAAGCACAAGGGACTTAAACTGGAACGGTTATACCCATAACAACTTGATAAAAATAATGTTCTTTAGTAAGGAACATACATTCTACATGAATAATTATGCTACCAAAATTAGTGTGTGCTGTAAATTGTCTCCAGCATTGCTCCTGTTTCTTCTTGCTAAAGGCTGCCATTTTGCTGAAGCCCAGAGCCCCTGAATAGCAGTAAAATATAAAGCGAAACTAAACCCATCGTTTTAATGGTTTCAAAAAAACAGTTACATTTCTGGAATGATGGGATTGCTAACTGTCACATTTGCTTGTGTCCTCAACCAAACTGTCCAACCATCAAATATCTGGTGTAATAACTGATTACATGTGCAGCCCCATGACAGTTGCAGATCAAACAGAAGCAGCTTCCTTGGCTGTAAAGGATAGGAGGGTTTAATTCCACTTTAAGGCTGTCAGCAGATCGGCCTCTACAAATTCAGCAAGCCTAATAATGGAGAGCAACTGAGCATGTGCAGAGCAGGGTGAGACAGCGTATTACTGGATTTTAAACAGTATATAGGCACTTATTTTTAATGTTTTGCATAGCTTTTCCTGCAAAAGGGGCCAGCCTGAAGTCATCTAGCAGGACTTAATTTTCTGACAAAAAGTTCCACTTTAACTAAGGCCGGCCATACATAGTTCAATTCTCGGCTGGTCCTGCTGAATTTCGAACCAATATTGGGCAGGATCGACCAACTTGGGTACAACCAGCCTACCAGATTCGCTACCGATTATTGCAAGCGGCTGCTATGGCCACTAACAATAATCATTGTCTTCTCCCACCTGCCCCCCCCCCCCCCCCCCCCCACTGGAAGAAGACAATTGCTGATTCTCCTGTCAGCACTGACTGTGTTGATGGGGGAATCGTGCAAATTTCTGTGGTTGCAGGACAGAAATTTGCACCGTGTATGGCTGACCTTATAGTCAGTAGGATGTATCCCCTTTGCTTTGCTGATGCCTTTTCTGTTAGTAGCAATCTTCCTCCATCCATGCCCCCTGACCTTTGCAGCAGCAATCTTCCGATAATCTCTGAATGTGGGTGGGGGCGCGGAACTATCAATCAAAAAGAGGAATCAGCACAAGGGGCTTATCATACTGGCTGTAAAACACATTGATGTCAGGGTATTTTCTATTCACACTGACAGACCCCCCAAGAGCCTAAAAAACAGTGAACTAGGCCTTTGCTTAGAACATTTTGAGACCCCTGATCTATTGCATCTTAATAGTCCTTAGATGCAGTGGCTTCATTTTTCAGGATTTGTTTTTTTTTTTTCCCTGTGGTAAGCTTGCCAATAACACGCTTCCTCTACTGACAATGATCACTCAGTACACTGTATCCATGGAGAAGCAGCATGGTCACCTTAGGCTAGGTTCCCGATTTAGACTTTAAACACCTCATCTCCCTTTTTTCCATAACATAGCTGGGAGGTGTTCACATAAGATAGATAGGACAGCAGATAACATTGTTTGTGGTTTCAGTTTAGTGCACAGGATATTGTAAGGATGCTGGATTTCTGGAAGGATCAAAATGAGTTTTTCTGTACTTGGAAAAGTTCTTGTTTGCATGAAAAAAGAAAGAAAACGAATGCAGCCACCACTGGTAAGCAGGGTCACTGATAGGGGTCGCTGTACCAGGCCCAAGACCCATCGGCTCTGCATGGGGTCTGGAATTAGAGAAATTGTAATTCACAGCAATCACATGAGCCATGGCTCCCAGCTAATTGTTTCCACACAGCTTAGAAAATAAATTTAAAAGCCCATTGGCGTTTGATCTCCTAAAGGCAAAATTGACATAGATCTAGATCATGATCAATGAACGTATGGAGGCTATAGAGAATAGATAGATAAATACTTTATTGTCATTGCAATGCAAATTACAATGAAATTCTATAAAAGCTCCACACATATGTCAACATACACACATGTAGACAAATTTACTGCACCAGCAAGCCAAGTCACCTACAGTAAAATACAATTTTTCCAAATCACCATTTAGTGCCTTGATAGCTCTTGGAAATAAACTGATTGTATTATCTGGCATCTCAACTTCAGCAATAGGGATGAGCAGAACACCCTCCTGTTCGGTTCGCACCAGAACCTGCGAACAGACCTAAAGTTCGTGTGAACTTTAGAACCCTATTAAAGTCTATGGGACTCGAACGTTCAAAATCAAAAGTGCTAATTTTAAAGGCTTATATGCAAGTTGTTGTCATAAAAAGTGTTTGGGGACCTGGGTCCTGCCCCAGGGGACATATATCAATGCAAAAAAAAGTTTTAAAAATGTCAGTTTTTTTCAGGAGCAGTGATTTTAATAATGCTTAGAGTGAAACAATAAAAGTGTAATATTCCTTTAAATTTAGTACCTGGGAGGTGTGTATTATTATTATTATATTATTATACACGATTTATATAGCGCCAACAGTTTACGCAGCACTTTACAATGTATGCGGGGACAACACAAGTACAGTTCAATACAAAAGGTACAGGAGGGCCCTGCTCGTAGAGCTTACATTCTAAAGGTTTCTGTTACATCAGAGGGGGGCGGGGTCACCTGTACTTCACTGGGGAAGCCGGTTTCCCCCTTGCGTCAGAGGGGGCAGGGTCAGGTGATGGGCAACCCTGCCCCCCTCTGACGCAATGGAAAAGCCGGGCTTCCCCAGTCATGTAAGGGTGACCCCGCCTCCCTCTGATGTAACGCAGGTTTCCGTTACATCAGAGGGGGGCGGGGTCACCCGTACGTCACTGGGGAAGCCCAGCTTCTCCCTTGCGTCAGATGGGGGCGGGGTCAGGTGAAGGCCCGGTCCTCCTCAGCTAAGACATGGGATTCCCGCAGTGTCTCCGTGGAGACAGCATGCGCTGCGCTGGATGTCATCGGAAGAGATCAGCCATCGCTGGACCCCGGAGAAGAGATCACCCATCGCTGGATAGCAAGAGTGGATTACCACCGCTGGAATCTTTTTTTTATTTTTTTATTTTTTAATAAAGGACTTTTCCCAACGGTGTCTGTGTTTTTTAACTATTTTTTACACTTTCTTTTTGAAATGGCAGGGGTACTTTTGTACCTTCTTACCATTTCAAACAGGGGGGCGGGATCTGGGGGTTCCCTTGTTAAAGGGGGCTTCCAGATTCGAATAAGCCCCCCGCCCGCAGACCCCCACAACCACCGGCCAGGGTTGTGGGGATGAGGCCCTTGTCCCTACCAACATGGGCACATGGTGCTTTGAGGGGTTACAGACCCCCCAAAGCATCCTCCCAATGTTGAGGGCATGTGGCCTGGTACGGTTCAGGAGGGGGGGGCGCTCTCTCTCCCCCCCTCTTTTCCTGTGGCCTGCCAGGTTGCGTGCTCGGATAAAGGGTCTGGTATGGATTTTTGGGAAGAAACTCCACGCCATTTTTTTTTAAATTTGGCGTGGAGTTCCCCTTAAAATCCATACCAGACCTGAAGGATTGGTATGGATAGTTGGGGGGACCCCCACATCATTTTTTTTTTTTAATTTGACCCGGGGTTCCCCTTAATATCCATACCAGACCTGAAGGGCCTGGTAATGGAATTTGGGGGGAACCCCACGCATGTTTTTTTTTTTTATCAATGACTTTCAATGACTGTTCTCTGTATTACGGGAGCCGACAATTCATTATAGCGAGTGATTTTAAATGACTTTTTTTCCTGCAAAAATTACACTTTGTGCAGGGACAGTTCTAAGCACGGGAAACATTACACTTTTATTGTATCACTTTAAGCATTATTAAAATCACTGCTCCCGAAAAAACGGCAGTTTTTAAAACTTTTTTTTGCATTGATACATGTCCCCTGGGACAGGACCCAGGTCCCCAAACGCTTTTTATGACAATAACTTGCATATAAGCCTTTAAAATTAGCACTTTAAATTTCTCCCATAGACTTTTACACAGTGTTCGCGGCTTTTTGAATTTGCCGCGAACACCCCAAATCGTTCGCTGTTCGGTGAACAGACGAACAGGCAATGTTCGAGTGGAACATGAGTTCGACTCGAACTGGAAGCTCATCCCTATTCAGCAATTAAATGGATGGGATGTCATAGATTACGAGGATCCCATACAGCAAATTATATTCTTTCAGTTGCAGATAGATACGGTACAGTTAATAGTATCTTATCATTTTTATAGTAAACGCAATTATCCTACATTTAATTACATAAGATTTGGACTACTATTCAACAAGACACTCAATATGAGGGATACACTTGATATGTGCCAATATGGAATAATATGCAATTGCCTGAGGTTGTGACACTTGAAAATTTTGATTTATGGAAAAAGGCTGAAATTCTGCTTCTTTGTAAACTTTTTGACAATGAGGTCTTGCAACCATTTAATAAATTGGCAAGTGATATCATTTGTCCAATAAGTTATTTTTTCAATATTTACAACTACGGCATGCTTTGCAGAGTCAACCAAGGACTTTTTTTTATTAAAATATAATCCTTCATCTATTTTAACATTGGCAGTAACTGCAAAATGCTCTAAACAGGGACTTATAGGGAGTATATATTCTTTTCTTCAAACAGCTAGAATCAATCCACAAGAGGGTAGCTTTGGGCGGTGGTATAGGGATCTAGAGACACCCAATGACGAGGAATAGGAACAAGCTCTGAAGAATCTATTTGCGGTATCAATATCCTCTTCACAGTGTTTAACTCAGCTATTTATCATTCATAGAGTCCATTACACCCCTTTAAAGCTATACTCTTGGGGTAAAGCAGTTACACCAAATTGTCCAAGGTGCACTACTGATACAGATACACTTATACATATGCTGTTGCGATGTCCCAAATTGCATCGCTACTGGGAGGATGTATTTGATACATTAAATTCTTTAAGTTCCACACAGGTTCAATTGGATCCAAAAATAGCATTGCTAGGGACTATATAGGAAGGCACCCTTCCAGTTGGGATGCATGTGATGTGGTTAAGAACTATGTGTATGGCCCGTAAACTAATATTACAAAAATGGATACCAAATATTCGCAAACAATATATCAATGGATTGGGGCTGTTAACCTTAATCTAAGATGAGAGGAATTGACATATAGACATAGGAGGAGTCCTAAAAAATTCCTAAAAATGTGGCATTGGTGGCTAGTTTCCAACTTGTCTGAACAATCAGTTGAGTAAACTAATGATACTGAGGAAAACCAATAATAACATAAGAGGTGGATAAGTATATATACTCCATTAAGGAGCATTAATGAGATGAAGGGCCTGGAGTAAAGACTGAAGTGTAGACTGGTAAGCGCAAATATGGAAATGGGATTGGTGTGTTTATTTGGGGGGGGGCTATTTGTGGGTAAAGTTTTTTTTTTGTGTGTGTTTTTTTTTTAAATATTATTATTGTATTATGTAAAAAAATTTATAAAAAAAGTATTTGATTGAAAAGAAAGGAAAGAAACTTTCCTTCAATCGGTTGTCCTCATTTTTATATTTCTGAACCTCCTGCCAGATGGCAGTAGTTAAAAAAGGTAGTTTCCGGGGGGGGGCGTGGCCAGCCGGCAAGAGAGATGGACGCTTAGTGCTGAGCTCTGCTGTGAGGGAGACGAACCGGAACGATTAGGGACCGCTGGAGCCGGTATTTTTGTACAAAAACTTCCCCACATTAGCCCGGTAGTGACCCACAACAATGTCCCGTAAGAGAACTGGGGACCACAAGCCCCAAAAGCTCACCACACTCCTGTACCCTCCTGAAGCGCTGGTCAGTCAGAATCAAAATGGAGCTGAAGACATAGCAGCGCCTCAGACTAAACATACAGAAATCCCTAATAACATTTCTGGTGACTCACCAAACAGGGAGATGTCTAGCTCCCATGACAATGACACAGAGGGGGATCCCTTAATGAACAGCCCAGCTAAGGCAAAAATGAGAATGGATGCTCTAGCACAGCGGCCACCTCACTCAGAAATTGAGCCCCAGGCTTTTATTCCACTACAATCTAACCAGGCCTTACATTCCTCAATGGCATCCTTCCCAACCTGCGGTCAGCCTGTTATTGACACTACACTGAAAGAGATGTTAATATCACTGCATTCCTCTCTTGTGACTGATTTATCCACTCTATTTACTAAACTCACTACAGATGTCAGTCTAATAGATAACAGAGTATCCACTATTGAGAAAGGTATGATGGAATGCGCCTCCACAGTCAATGACATCATTGATTCTATTGATGAGGTAAAAGATGAACAAGAGTGGATAAGGGGCAAATTAGCAAATTTGGAAGACCGCTCTAGACGAAACAATGTCAAGTTAAGGGGGGTCCCCGAAAATATAAAAACTCCAGAATTACCCAAATACGCCAAAGAACTTATACGCACTATTCTACCTGAAGTTACGCCACGTGACATTATAATTGACAGAATACACAGAATTGCAAAACCTTCACACCTGGCTGCATCAGTGCCTAGAGATATACTTATGAGGATCCATTTTTTCCATATTAAAGAAAAAATGATGTCAGAAGCCAGATTGAAAGGCCCTCTACCACGTCCGTTTGAGGGTGTTCAAATATTTCCTGATTTATCAAGATATACGCTTCAACTACGTAGAGATTTGAACCCCATAACTAAAGGAATGCAAAACCATAAGATTCTATACAAATGGCGCTACCCGGCCACACTAATTGTCTCCAAAAACGGATCCACTCATATAATAAATGACCTACACAAGGGTTTGAAACTTTTGAAAGAATGGGGAATAATCCCGGAATACCACAAAGATGAAACTTCGCTTCTTCCAAAACGTCCTTCAACATATCACTACAATCAAAGATCCCGGAATCATCAACCTATGGAAGTATCTGGCTCCTGAGCGGTCCGCTAACTACGTTTATAGCGTCCCCTCCAGGAATTTTGTTTGATCTCACTTGCCTTTGGTATTAACTGTTCCACACTGCAGCAGTAAAAGCTGACTCTTTGCTTTTTTTTTTGTGCTTGACACAAATCTGCCGCATCCTGTTTTCATATCTTTTGCTATATTTTTAAATAGCTGTTATATATAATTGTAATTTCATTCCAGGTTTTATAGAAATACATCTAGTTACGGAACCCAGGTATCCTGATAAGCCGAAAGGAACTGAATTTACTGTATACACCAAGAAATATCTGCAAACTGTAAGTGTTATAGTCTCCCACGATCCATCACTTAGCCACAACAGGAAATATGCCATTCACGATAGTATCCTTGAACGCCAAGGGTCTCAACCACCCAGCAAAGAGACAATCTTTGTGGCATACTGCTGAAAAGCTTGATAGTGATATCTTATGTGTCCAAGAGACACACTTGACCCCACTTTCAGCCACTTTATGTCGCAGTAACAAATTTCCCCATATTTTCTATTCTAATTTCTCTTCCAAGAAGAGAGGAGTGCTTGTAGCGATCAAGAAAGACACTGACTTCCACCTCATAAAAGAAATAGGTGACCCCAATGGTCGTTTTCTTATTTTAATCTGTATGATTAATGGAACTAAATATACCTTACTCAACTTGTATGCTCCCAATTCTAGACAGGCAAATTTTGTCAAAAAGTCTTTGACCAAAATTAAAGAGTTACAACAAGGATATCTCCTTGTATGCGGAGACTTTAATATGGTTGCAGATATTTATATGGACACTACTTCAGCGGATAAGAGAAGACCCTCTCCCCTGGGGCAAATCCTGACATCGTCTGATCTTTACGATGTCTGGAGATGCCACCATGGATCAGAGAGGGATTATACTTATTTCTCCCCGCAACACAAGTCGTATTCCAGAATTGACATGTTTGTTGTTGATAAATTGTTATTACAAAAGGTGACTACCTCTGTTATCCACACCATGACATGGTCAGACCACAACCCAATTTCGATAATTATTGATGATATGTCTCCTCAACGGAACTCTTTTCTCTGGAGAGCCAATAATTTCATATTACAACATGCTACATACTCCAAAGAAATTGCCACTCATTTGAAAGAATATTTTGAATTAAACGCTGATTCAGTGGGGGATCCTGCCGTGGTGTGGAACGCGCATAAAGCGGTAATGAGAGGTGTTCTTATAAAACTGGGCTCCATTCACAAAAAAAAAAAAGAACACAACAAATAGACTCCCTTACTTCCCAAATTGCTCATTTGGAGGCAGACCATAAGTCATCTGCATGTCCCACTACACTAGCACAATTAATGTCGCTTAGACAGGAACTCAGGCTGCTTCTTCTCCATACATACGAACATATGCAACGCAAATTCAAAGCCATCTCTTATTCCACATCCAATAAGGCAGGAAAAAGATTAGCACAACGTATCAAAGGGGCTAGAGTTAAATCTAAAATTCCCTTCTTATTCCACCCACACTCGAAAGTGAAGCTATCTAATCCACAAGACATTGCGAATGCTTTTAGCGATTACTATAGTGACCTATATAATCTCAAGAATGACCCTACAACCCACCAACCATCCCCAGAGGAAATTGATGACTTTCTCCATAAGATAAATTTACCGACTCTGACAGAAACACAATTGTCTTATTTAAATGCTCCTTTTTCAGCACCAGAACTTCTAGCTACCATCTCATCACTGCCTTGTAACAAAACACCAGGCCCGGATGGCCTTACAGGGGAATACTTCAAACAATTCTCTACCTATTTGATTCCACACTTGCTGAAATTTCTTAACCAAGCTGCATATTCTTCCAAATTCCCTGTAGAATCGCTAAACGCATTAATTATCACTCTCCCAAAACCTGAAAAAGATCCGACTGCCCCACAAAACTTCCGGCCAATCTCCTTACTTAACCTTGATTTAAAAATATACGCCAAAACTATTGCTAGACGCTTAATGAAGATTATGCCAGACCTGATCCACAAAGACCAAACAGGATTTATTAAAGGGAGGCAAGCATCCGACGCGACGCGTCGCATGATTGACTTAATCCATTGCGTAAATTCCAGTGGAACACCTTCTCTGCTTCTTTCTTTAGATGCAGAGAAGGCATTTGATCGGGTGCACTGGACCTATCTACAGAAAGTTCTCATGAAATTTGGGTTTAAAGACAATATTTATAATGCTATCATGGCACTATATACTTGCCCAGCTGCTCAAGTTTTTTCGGCTAATATGATATCTCATCCATTCCAAATTTCGAACGGTACCCGTCAGGGTTGCCCATTGTCGCCCTTAATTTTTGATCTAACTATAGAACCTTTAGCTGAGCACATACGCACGAACTCGAACATCTCAGGCATAACTGTTGGCAACACTACTCATAAGATTAGTCTTTTTGCTGATGATGTGATTTTAATATTATCAAATCCTACCTCCTCCTTAGCAGCAGCCCGAGACGTTTTAGATTGGTTTGGACGAATATCATTTTACAAACTAAATGTCACCAAATCACAAATACTAGATCTCAAACTGAATTCCACCACTAAATTACTATTACAAGCCCAATACCCCTTCACATGGTCTGAACACAGCATTTCTTACCTAGGTATTCAACTCACTAGAACCACTAAACTCCTCTTTTCATCAAACTTCAAGCCTCTCTTAGATAAATTACGTACTGAATCTCAGAAATTAGCTAAAATGGAACTGTCATGGTCTGGCAGATTAGCGGCGTTCAAGATGATGCATTTACCTCAAATTTTATACCTGTTTAGGACCATTCCTATTTCTATTCCTAAATATTACTTTAAGTCACTTCAAACGATACTCAACCGATGTATTTGGCACGGTACAAAACCTAGATGCGCTCATTCTATACTTAGGATACACAAATTAGCGGGAGGATCAGGTTCAATAGATTTTACAGATTATCACACTGCAGCGATCATAGCTCAAGCAACTGAGTGGTTTCAGCAAGATCCGAATAAAAACTGGTGCAATATAGAACTTTCCTTACTATTTCGTCCTAGTTTAAAAAATTGGTTGTTGAGCACTCCATTAGACGCTAAAATACCAAAAGCGATTCCCCCTACCATGATAGCCACGGTCAGAGCATGGAAAATTCTAACCCAAACTATCCATCAAGAACCCACTACTACACAGATACCGATACCTATAGAAGTCTTAAACCACATCTCACCTGAATTATCTACATCCCATTGGTCTAACCGAAAAATCTCATTCATAAATCAACTATTTCATGACTCAAACCCAAAATCCTTTTCAACCCTCCAAAATGAATTTCACTTGCCTGAATCAGACTTTATTGCATATTCCAAACTTCTGAAATGCCTTAACAAAATCAAACCTCTCTTATATACAGTTTCTTCAGTAATATGGAAATACCTGCACTTTGAATTTCCTAAACAGAAGGGTATTTCACTTGTATACAACACCCTGAACCAAAAGCGTGTATTTACTAAATCCACACCACATACACACTGGGAAAATGATCTAGCAACGACTTATACAGAATCACAATGGGAACAAGCTTCACGAAGTGTATACAAATCCACGAAAAGCTCTGCGTTGTGGGAACTCACACAAAAATTGTCCCTTAGATGGTATTTGACGCCTTCTCGCTTGGCAACATTCTATCCCACATTATCTAATAAGTGCTGGAGATGTAATTCCAACATAGGAAGCATATTCCACATATTTTGGGAATGTACCCTCATACAGGAATACTGGAAAACAGTTTTTCTTCTCTTAAAAGATATATCCCAGATAGATATACCAATGTCTCCGGGTCTAGCTATCCTGAATTTATCCATTGAAGACATACCCTTTTCATTTCGTCATGTGACGACACATATCCTATTGGCAGCTAGGTTAACTATAACCAGATTATGGAAGTCAGATACAACTCCCTCTATCACTCACCTCTTAGATACCGTAAACCTACATTATAGTTATGAATTAATGATGGCATCCAGTGAGGGTAAATTACCCAAGGAAAAAACCAAGTGGGCATCATGGGAACAATGGTCGACTATTACTAACTTTTTGTAACACTCATATCTAACAGATTGATATACACTTTTGCCTCTGGGTTCTAGAGTATGGACACAGGTTCCTGGATAAGTTCTATTATTGTGGCAACGTTCTCCTCTTAGACACAGTGTAGTCCCCATGGGGGTGTCTAGAGGACATATACTTCTATTTGATCTTATGTTACTATATTGATCTTATATTTCTATATTGAATGTATTGCGTTTTGTAGCATTTTAATAACAGTAATTCTTGTTCTGTAACACTTCATTGATAATTGAGTTGACATTATTTAAGTGCTATTCTGAGCTAATTTATTTTAACGGCATACAATGTGTAATTTGCATCTTTACTGTATGTTATGAAATTCAATAAAAACTGATTGAAAAGTAAAAAAGGTAGTTTCCAGGGTGGGACGGGTCACTCACTATTTTGCCTGCCCATTTGACACAGCGGGACTTGAAAATGTTGTTTGGAGAAGCTAATCTGCATCCCACAACCCTCTGTGCAGCATTTATTATTTTCTGAAGGAAAGCTTTTTCTGCTAATGTGCAGTTGGGATACCAGGCTAAAATGTAATATGTCAGCATGCTTTCAATGGAGGAGCGATAGAAGGACTCCAAGATGTGTTTCCCTAGGCCATTTTATCTAAGAAGTCTTAGAAAATATAAACGTTGCTGACACTTCTTAATAACTGCTATCACGTTCAATGACCAGGATACATTTCCTGAAATATTAATACCTAAAAACGGGAACCTGCTCCACCAATTCTCCTCTGATGTAGAGCGGAACCATCTCAGTCTTACTCTTCCTAAAATAATTATTAATTCCTTGGTCTTCCCAGTGTTTATGGACAAATTATTGGCCTCACACCACTCTACTAGATTAGCCACCTCTTCCCTGTAATGCTTCTCATCCCCCCTTGTGATGCAACCTACTGGTGGTATCATCTGCAAATTTGATGATGCTATTTGTAGAAAGGCAAATACAATCACAAGTGTATAGAGTGTAAAAAAGGGACTCAGTGCACAACCTTGTGGTACACCTATGCTAACCACACGCTGGGAAGAAACATGCTTACGAAGTCTGACCTCCTGTGGCTGATCTACCAGAAAGTCCTTTATCCAAGAGAAAAGGGATGGGGCTAATTCAGCTTCAACATCTTCTCCACCAATAAATCTGGCACAATGGTGTTGAAAGCCGAACTATAGTCGTTCGAAGGGATGAGCCGAACACCCCCCGTTTCGGTTCGGAGCAGAACATGCGAACATGCAAAAAGTTTGTCCGAACACGCGAACACCGTTAAAGTCTATGGGATACGAACGTGAAAATTCAAAAGTGCTAATCTTAAAGGCTTGTATGCAAGTTATTGCCATTAAAAGTGTTTGGGGACCCGGGTCCTGCCCCAGGGGATATGTAAAATGCATTTTTTAAATGCAAAAAAAAGTTTTAAAAATGGCAATTTTTTCGGGAGCAGTGATTTTAAGAATGCTTAAAGTGAAACATTGTGCCTGGGGGGTGTCTATAGTATGCCTGTAAAATGGCACAGTTTTCCCATGTTTAGAACAATACCACAGCAAAATGACAATTCTTAAGGAAAAAAAGTAATTTAACACTGCTTGCGGCTGTAATGTATTGTCGGGTCCCGGCAATATAGATGAAAATCATTGAGGAAAAACAGCATGCCCCCCCCCCCCCCCAGCCCATTACCAGGCTCTTTGGGTCTGGTATGGATATTAAGGGGAACCCTGCACCCAATTTAAAAAAAAAATATGGCGTGGAGGGGCATCCAGGCACTATATACTCTGAACAGAAGTATATATACTATACGGCCTGCCCTATATACTCTGCAGAAAATTGGTCCTTAGGAGTTGGTGGTGCCAGAACACTGTAACCCCTCACAGTTACTCTTGTTGGGCACAGGAACAGGCCCTGCTGTTAAATATTATTTCAAAAATTGTAATTACATGCCCCTGTTAAACAGGGGCAGAAAAATGTGGCCTTTGCTGGTGGTGCCACAACACTGTAAGCCCTCACAGTTACTCTTGGTGGGTGCAGGAACGGGCCCTGTTGTGAAATATGAGATCAAGAATTGTAATTACATGCCCCTGTCAACAGGGGCAGAAAAATTGGGCCTTTGGTAGTGGTGGTGCCACAACACTGTAAGCCCTCACAGTTTATCAGGGACCTGGTCCGCCGCGCGCCCCAGTGCGCAGGCGCACAGGTCCGGCGCTGCGGCGCACAGTAGGAGACAGAGGGACGCTGTGGCGGCGCACGCGCGCTCGCGGCCCAGCTGAGCGGCGCGCGCGCATGCGCACTAGCGTACGGCCCATGTGACCTCCCAGCCGGCCTATAAAAGAGAGGTCTCTGCACCCAGACAGACGCTGGTTCGTCTCTCAGCTGTTCCCTTGTTCCTTGTACCTGTGCCTGCTGTATCTACCTGCCTACCAGTTGCCGACCCGGATTGTCTTTGACCTCTCTGCCTTCTCCAACCTTGACCCTTGGCTTGTTTACCCGGATTACCGTCTCTCTCCTGTGTTTGACCCTCGGCTTGCATACCGGACTTCCACTCCTGATTATTCAGTACTTGACCCTCAGCCTGCCTTGACCTTTCTGCTTACACCTGACCATTCTATCTGGACTTGCCCACCTGTGTTGACCTTCTGCTTGTGCCTGATTAATCTTGTGTTTGATCCTCAGCCTGCTGCCTGTTTTACCATCAGTGTCGGAGCCTCCACCAGTCTTCCAGTTTACCCCAACTATACCTGGATCCACGCCTAGCCACCACCCAACAGGTGGCTTGTGCCTCTTGGTGCCAGCTGTCCCCTGTACCACCTTCAGGGGTGGTAGGCGCTGAGTCGCAAGGGCAACCGCTCTCGGCATCTTGGCCTCGGTGAGTACTTTAGTTCCTGATAGTACGAACCAGCCATGACAGAGGCCAACAGAGCGGTAGCTCTCCTCTGGAGATGCTATGCCAACAGGTATCTGCCCTCATGGAAGCTGTACAAAAACTGCAAGAAGGCTATGTACAAGTGGACAGCCGCCTCCAACAGTTGGCAGCGGCCTCTCTTCCATCAAGCCTAGCTCCTGGACCAGCCAGTGGAAGTTCTGCACCACAGGCCCAAGCTCCACCTGCCATGATGATGGCTGTACCCGAACCCAAGGTTCCAGTACCTGAGCGATTTTCAGGCGATCGCAGGAAGTTCAGGTCTTTCAAAAACGCCTGCACCTTATACCTTGCCTTACAGCCCTGAACCTTCTCTTCAGAGATTGTAAAAGTGGGATTCATCATGTCACTGCTATCAGAGGAACCCCAGACCTGGGCCCACGGTCTCATGGAGCAGAGGAACCCCCTGTTAAACACTGTAGACTCTTTCTTTGAAGCAATGGGCCAACTTTATGATGACCCTCAGCGTTCTGCCACAGCCGAAGCCACACTACATACTCTCTCCCAGGGTAAAAGGCTAGTGGAGGACTACACGGCAGAGTTCCGCAAGTGGTCAGCCGACACTACCTGGAATGAGGCAGCCCTCCGTTATCAATATCGGCTGGGGCTGAACGAAACCCTGAAGGATGAGTTAGCTCGTGTGGAGACCCCCACAACCCTGGAAGAGTTAATCCAACTGGCCACCAAACTGGACCGACGCATGCGGGAACGGCGTTCCAAGCACCTACAAAATCCCCGACCAGTGTGGGTACCCCCTAGGGCTCCGCCTACATACCCTGCCTCCTCCTTTTCTCCAGGTACACCGGCTCCGGAGGGGGAGCCCATGCAACTTGGCCTAGTTCGCCCCCGGCTTTCTCAGGAAGAAAGACAGCGCAGACGCAGGTCTAATCTGTGCCTCTACTGCGGGGGTTCCGGGCACTACCTACTGAACTGTCCCATCCGGCCCAGTAAGTTGCCATCTCAAACCACTATCAACTGTCAAACCATTAACCTTGTCCAGGCTTATGTGACTCTTTCTGTCTCCCTACAGCTGGCGGGAAAGAAGATTCGGCTCCCGGCCGTAATTGATTCGGGCGCCTGCAGTTGTTTTCTGGACATCTCCATCGCCAACGAATGGCATATCCCTTGTTTAAATAAAGAAAGACCCTTACTGGTCCACTTGGCTGATGGGTCCCTTCCACACTCAGGACCAGTAGTCCAGGAGACCCCACCTATCCTCACCACTACAGACTCCGGCCACCAGGAACTGTTACGATTTGATCTGATTTCCTCCCCGATGTTTCCCATCATCCTGGGACTCCCCTGGTTACAGGCCCATGATCCCCAGATCCATTGGGACCGGAAGGAGGTCTCCTTCTCTTCTCCCTACTGTCATCAACATTGCATCTCCCCGGCTCCGAGCTGCCATCTAGCAGTCATCTCGGCACCAGAGAATCTCCAGCACATTCCACCTGTCTATCAAGACTTCAAGGATGTGTTTGATAAAAAGAAGGCCGACCATCTACCACCTCACCGGGCTTATGACTGCCCCATTGAGCTTCTGTCTGGCTCCGAGATTCCTTTCGGGCGCATATTCCCGTTATCTGAAACTGAATTAAAGTCGTTGAAAACCTACATTGACGAAAACCTTGAAAAGGGCTTCATTCGGCCCTCTACCTCTCCGGCTGGGGCTGGCATTTTTTTTTGTAGGGAAAAAGGATGGGTCACTCCGACCCTGCATCGACTATAGGGAGCTTAATAAAATCACGGTGAAGAACCGGTACCCACTACCTCTAATTCCCGAGCTCCTCCAACGTTTCCGATCGGCCAAAGTTTTTTCCAAGCTTGATTTAAGGGGCGCTTATAATCTTGTCAGGATCCGCGCAGGTGATGAGTGGAAAACAGCCTTCAGGTCCAGGTTTGGCCATTATGAATATTTAGTGATGCCTTTTGGCCTGTGTAATGCTCCAGCCACCTTCCAACATCTGGTGAATGACATCTTTAGGGAGCACCTGGACGACTTCTTGGTCGTATACTTGGACGATATCCTAATTTTTTCAGCCACCTTGGATCTGCATCGGAGACACGTTAGGAGAGTACTTACCATCCTTAGAGCCCATCAACTATATCTTAAGGCCGAAAAGTGTGAATTTGAGAAAACTACTGTACAGTTCTTGGGGTTTATCATTTCTACCGAAGGCACTGCAATGGATCCCCAAAAGGTCAAGGCAGTAATAGAATGGTCAGCTCCCAAGGACAAAAAGGCCGTCCAACGTTTCATTGGGTTTGCTAATTTTTATCGGAGGTTCATCATCGGGTTCTCTACTATTGTTGCTCCCATCACCCGCCTAACTCAACAACATGGCCGTTTCCAATGGTCCCAGGAAGCCCAGGATGCCTTCACCAAATTGAAGACCCTCTTCACCTCTGCTCCCATTCTACGACATCCGGATCCTCTACTTCCCTTTGTACTAGAGGTTGACGCCTCGGAATCTGCCACAGGTGCCATCCTGTCACAATGCCACGGGCCAAAAGCCCTCCTTCACCCAGTGGCCTTTGCCTCCCGGAAATTGAGCCCATCCGAAAGAAATTATGATGTCGGTGATCGTGAGTTATTAGCCATTAAAGCCGCTTTGATAGAATGGAGGTACCTTCTGGAGGGGGCAACCCATCCAATTACTATTTTTACTGATCATAAGAACCTCGAATATTTACGTACCGCCAAACGGTTGAGACCCCGTCAAGCTCGCTGGGCACTTTTTTTTTCTAGATTTACCTTTCACATCTCCTATCGGCCGGGGTCAAAAAATGGCAAAGCAGATGCCCTCTCCCGAATCTCCCCGGAATCTTCTCAAGTGTCGGAACCAAGTACCATTTTGGCCCCCCAAAATTTTCTGCTTCTCACTCCAGCAGATCTATCTACTTCCCTCCTCACTGCCTCAGCTCATTGCCAGGACCCCATTGTGTCTACTCTAGAGAAACGTGAAGACCTATTCTGGTCTCGGAATAAAATTTTTGTACCCCTAGAAGTAAGACCTTTGGTCTTGAAGACTCTCCATGACCACAAACTGGCAGGTCACTTCGGGAACCGGAAGACGGCTGAACTCATCTCTCGCACCTTCTGGTGGCCAGGCTGGAGGCGGGACTGCCATACTTACATCTCTTCCTGTATCCCGTGCCAACGAAACAAGGGTCCAAAAACCAAGCCCTGGGGGTTATTGAGGCCATTACCCATCCCGGAACGTCCATGGGCGGACATTTCAATGGATTTTATTGTGGAACTACCCCCCTCAGAAGGCTTTTCCACCATACTGGTAGTGGTTGATCGACTGTCTAAAATGGGCCACTTCCTGCCCATGGTTGGTACTCCCTCTGCCCTCGAGACTGCCAACATTTTTACTAAAGAGGTCGTCAGGCTCCATGGGGTTCCCAGGAGCATTGTCTCTGACAGAGGTTCCCAATTCACCTCAAAGTTTTGGAAGGAACTCTGCAAAACCTTAGGAATTAAGGCCTGTCTTTCCTCAGCCTACCATCCACAGAGCAATGGCCAAACGGAGCGTACCAACCAAACACTCGAGCAATATTTACGTTGCTTCTGCTCCTCTGCTCAAGATGACTGGTCCTCCTTGCTGGCATACGCAGAATTCGCGTACAACAATTCTTCCCACTCAGCTACCAACCAAACTCCCTTCTGGGCAAACTGTGGCTTCCACCCATCATTTCTCCCAAACTCGTTTCCTGAATCACCAGTTCCTGCGGTACAAGAGCGTCTAGAGGCCATTCAAACCAATTTCCGAAAACTCCAGGAGACCATGCAACAGGCTCAAGAAGGGTACGAAAGATATCACAACAGAGGAAGGAGGGAGAACCCTCATTTCAAAATTGGAGAAAAAGTGTGGTTGTCAACGGCTCATCTCAGGCTCTCTTGCCCCTCACGGAAACTGGGCCCCAAATTTATTGGGCCATTTGAGGTCAAAAAGGCAGTGAATCCTGTGGCCTTTGAGCTTTCGCTACCGAAGGCGTACAAAATACATCCTGTTTTTCATGCATCCTTACTGAGACCTTTGGTGCCAAGTCCCTTCCCAAACAGGGAGGAACCTCCTCCACCACCCGTCACAATCGATGGTATGGAAGAGTTCGAGGTGGAATCACTTCTAGGGTGCAGGAAGGTGGGTCGTCAGCTACAATATCTAGTGAAATGGAAGGGGTACCCATCGGAGGATAATTCCTGGGAGCCATCGGGAAACTTCCATGCACCAAAGCTAATTAAGATTTTTCAGCAGGAGCACCCCGAGCTAATGGATAGCCTGGGCGTCCGGAGTCCGCCCCTCAGGGGGGGGCACTATCAGGGACCTGGTCCGCCGCGCGCCCCAGTGCGCAGGCGCACAGGTCCGGCGCTGCGGCGCACAGTAGGAGACAGAGGGACGCTGTGGCGGCGCACGCGCGCTCGCGGCCCAGCTGAGCGGCGCGCGCGCATGCGCACTAGCGTACGGCCCATGTGACCTCCCAGCCGGCCTATAAAAGAGAGGTCTCTGCACCCAGACAGACGCTGGTTCGTCTCTCAGCTGTTCCCTTGTTCCTTGTACCTGTGCCTGCTGTATCTACCTGCCTACCAGTTGCCGACCCGGATTGTCTTTGACCTCTCTGCCTTCTCCAACCTTGACCCTTGGCTTGTTTACCCGGATTACCGTCTCTCTCCTGTGTTTG
Source organism: Lithobates sylvaticus (assembly GCA_028564925.1). Classification (NCBI taxonomy): domain Eukaryota; kingdom Metazoa; phylum Chordata; class Amphibia; order Anura; family Ranidae; genus Lithobates; species Lithobates sylvaticus. Next base: position 558,773,950 of record CM053027.1, on the reverse strand, counting down.
ACCCTCGGCTTGCATACCGGACTTCCACTCCTGATTATTCAGTACTTGACCCTCAGCCTGCCTTGACCTTTCTGCTTACACCTGACCATTCTATCTGGACTTGCCCACCTGTGTTGACCTTCTGCTTGTGCCTGATTAATCTTGTGTTTGATCCTCAGCCTGCTGCCTGTTTTCCCATCAGTGTCGGAGCCTCCACCAGTCTTCCAGTTTATCCCAACTATACCTGGATCCACGCCTAGCCACCACCCAACAGGTGGCTTGTGCCTCTTGGTGCCAGCTGTCCCCTGTACCACCTTCAGGGGCGGTAGGCGCTGAGTCGCAAGGGCAACCGTTCTCGGCATCTTGGCCTCGGTGAGTACTTTAGTTCCTGATACAGTTACTCTTGGTGGGTGCAGGAACGGGCCCTGCTGTGAAATATTTGATCAAAAATTGTAATTACAATACAGTGCAGCCATAGTGCAGTTGCTACTATTTTTCTGGTGGTGCACACAGTAGACAATACAGTGCTGCCGTAGTGCAGTTGCTACTACACCTCTTGTGGTGTGCACAGTACACAAACACAATACAGTGTAGTGTGGTGTTGCAAAACAAAATATACACCATGTCCAGAAGGCCCACCAAGGAGAGGCAGACGCTCACAGGCCACTAAAAGAGGGCAAGCAGCCTCTGTGTCTACAGTCAACAGTGCTGGTCTAGGACATGATGTATCCTCTGCAGGTGGCCGTGGGACACACTTGTCCTTTTTTTCTGCTGCTGGCCATGTTATTGAGCCAGAACATGCAGAAGAGTTGGTGGAGTGGATAACAAAGCCATCCTCATCCTCCTCATCTTCTGTCACCCAGACTCTGAGTAGTTTGCCTTCCAATGCAGCTGCCAAAGCGGCCTATTCCACTGGCTCCTTGTCCACAGTCACTCCTTGTATAGCCCCACCATCATGCACGAAGGAGACCCCAAAATTATTCGACCACAGTGTCGGGTACATGCTGCTGGAGAATGTGGAGCAATTTGAAGGCTCCGATGTTGGTTCCCAGGTTGAGGAAGGGAGTAACGTGAGCCTAGAGAGAGGGGGTGTCCAAGAAGGACAAGAAACTGGCAGTCATGTGCCACTAGCTGCAGCATACTGCCAGGTTTGCTCCAGTGACGAGGAGGGAGGGGATGATGAGGTCATGGACTGTACTTGGGTGCCTGAGAGAAGAGAGGAGGAGGAGGGGGCACAACTCCAATGAGGCAGGATGTCCTCTAGGGGGGAGCTTAAGGGCAGCCTCCCTACTGCATCCCACCACAGAGCTCCGCAGGTGCAGGGCACTGCTGACTCCCCGCTGATTTTGAAAAGTTCCTTGGTTCGGGCCTTTTTGACACGTGTGCAGCAAATCGCACCATTGCTGTTTACAACCTATGTCTGAAGCGGTCAGAACAGCAGCCGTTTGGGCACCACATGCTTGACCAGACATATGACGACCTGCCATGCAGTCAGTTGGCAACAGCACTTGAAAGACCCACATCAAAGAAAAAGGCGGACTTCTCCTTTCTCCTCATCTGGGATCTCCAACCCCACTATACCTCCAAAAAACCTGCACTGAGAGGATTGAAGGTATAGCAATAGGTGTTCCATGTACTTGCAGCCAATCTGCTATCATTACACCATTTGATTTTAGCAGGCACATTTCCCTACCTCAGTTGCTAAACCGTAAAAATAAATTTGGTCCCAGCCATCCACATGCTCAGCGTCTGAATGCTAGCTTGGCCAAATTGCAAGCACTGCAACTGCTGCTTTTTCAGCTGGTAGACTCTGCCCCCATTCGAGAATTTGTGGAATGTGCTGTACCTCAGTGGCAGGTTCCAAAACGCCATTTCTTTTCACGGAAGGCCATTCTGGCTCTCTACCAGCATGTGGAAGGCAATGTTTTGGCCTCGTTGGACAGGGGCAATCAGCAGTAAGGTGCATATTACCGCTGACTCATGGTCTAGCAGGCATGGGCAGGGACGTTACCTTTCCTGCACGGTGCACTGGGTAACTCTGCTGGCAGCTGGGAAGGATGCGGGACAGGGTTCAGTATTGTTGGAGCTTGTTCCTCCACCACGCCTCCAAAATGCTAGTGGTGATTCTGCCACAGCTCTCTCCTCCACCCCTCCTCTTCTTCTTGAACCCCCCTGCTCAGATGCCCCATCACTATACCCCCAGATCTTCTGTCCCGCTGCTGAACCCCCTTTCTCATCTCTTCCACCACTGTACCTCCCTGAACATCTGCCCCACCACTGTAACCCCCTTCTCATCTGGCCCGAAACTAAAACCCCCTGCTCAGATGCCCCATCACTATACTCCCTGCTCATCTGCCCCACTGCTGAAGCCCCTTCTCATCTCTTCCACCACTGTACCTCCCTACACATCTGCCCTACCGCTGTACCCTCCTGCTCTTCTATCCCACCTCTGAACCCCTATCTGCTCATTTTCCCCACCACTGTTCCCTCCTGCATATCTGCTCCACTGCTGTACCCTCTTTTCATCTATGATATGCGTGATATGAAGAGTGGTAAAAGGAAGCAGAGATTATTCTACCTGTCCTGGCACACGCATCATGCTGATCCAACTCTCACATCCAGCCCACGTTCTTGTATGTGATGTCACATACAAGCATCTGGAATGGATGCGCAATGATGAGCTCAGGTCAGAGGTATTTTCTGAAAGCAGTGGGCCTGTGTGCAGATTCATAAGTTGGGCTCCCGCAGCTGAGAAAAAGTTGGTTCCCGTCTTTTACAATGTGTGGGGGTGCAGTGCCTCCCCCTTAGTGCAGGTGCGGAGTGGGGAATTCTGAAATTGGAATGCATTAGTGTCTCCCTGACACTTCCCTGCACTGCTCTGCTGATGGGGAGGGAGTCGAGTGCCAGCAAAAGAGGCTTCGAGTGCCGCTTGCGGCACCAGTGCCGGGGGTTGCCTACCCCTGATATAGACCATAGTTTGCGGACTCTAACTTTCCTACAGACTAAATAATAAACATTGATTTGGGTTATTTTCACCAAAGAAATGTAGCAGTATACTATAAGATTATTTATTTGTAAAATTTTATAACAGGAACGCAGAAAAATTTACATCTTCTTTTTTGTTTATTTAGCTAAAAATAAAAAAACCCAGTGGTGATTAGATACCATCAAAAGAAAGCGATGTTTGTGTGAAAAAAAAAAATGATAAAAATGTCTTATGGGTACAGTGTTGCATGACCGCACAATTGCCATGTGCTGCCTCACTTATGTATGCAAATAGTCAATTAACTCCTAGGATGTAATATCTCTAATATTTATATATATATATATATATATATATATATATATATATATATATATATATATATATATATATATATATACATACACAGTATATATACACATACACACACACCCACACACCCACATTTATATGTCTCCTACCAGTTGTCTTCCTCTTTTTATTTCTGATATCACAGAAGCAATATTGAATTTACTTGGGGAGTCTTGAGTCACTTTTGGTGAGAAAATCTGAAATAATTAAAATAAAATGAAAAATAAATAAATAGAGCAAATCAGAACAATCATATGTAAGTGCTGGGTTATTTTTATTTGCTGTACCACACAGATGATTTGTTTCTAGTTTATGTATTTACATATTTATGTCACATATGTAATTGCAGAATATGAATGTCTATAAATCATGCTCACAAATACATGGGCTACATCTGTGGTCTCCAAACTACAGCCCACAGACCAAATCCAGCCCACCATAGGATTGCATCTTGCCTGCAGCTATGGTCAGGTTCCACCCACTGTGCTGTCTTTCTCCTAGTCAGATGGTTGCTAGAACCACCAGATGATGTGCTTGCCCCAGCAGGAGGATGTAACTTCCTTCATCCATACCTGCTCCGGCTCCTGCTCTTCTGTTATACTGACTACAGCCACTCTGTAAGAACAGTATGAACAAACCACAGTTTAAGGCTTGACATGTTTGATATCTATTTACTTGACACAACCCCATCTTTTATATTTTACTAACAATTGGGAATTATATTGTGTCTGTGTGCACTAAGGCCTGGTTCACACCTATGCATTTTTCAGTGCATTTTCAGTTTTTCCGAAACACACTACAGTCCACTTAACATGGTTTCCTATGGATGTAGTTCACATCTGTGCATTTTATGGAAAGGGCTAGGGACTTTTTTCAGATTTTTGGTTCCATAGACTTCAATGGATCAAAAGCATGTGTAGCGGTCACACTTTACTAAATGTGCGCTATCAGTGCAAATTTAGTTTTTCTCAGAACTGTAATGGAGTTCTGGGGGTTAATTGTACAGGATTTACTTTGGCATCAGTCTGGCTGGGCTGTACTGAGGTTCCGCCTGGTCATAGAATGTCGTGAAGTATTCCTTCGCTACCGTGGAAAGGGTAGGGGCGGGAAGGTGTTAGAGGACTGATTGTGGGGGGACTGCTGCAAGCACCCGATGTAGGTCAAACCGTACCTACCAAACTAGATATATGTAAGTGGGGGTGGTGCTGCGCTGTTCCCCAGGAGGGTGGCCAAATCTACCACAAGGTGGCAGTAACGGGGTAAAGACGTAAACCCCTTAAGTGTAGAAATAGCGGGGGACAATAATAGTAAGTACTAAGACTATTAGGTCAGAGCAATGCGAGTTGAGATAGATACCTCCCTTGAAAATAAGGAGTATACCGTGACCAATCAAGGTTGCTAAAATTATTATAGGTAAACACAGGTAAAAATATATAATAATAAGATATATTAAGGTGCGAGAGTGTAAAAACTAACTAATAGCACCTAAAATGAATGACTTATAAAACACCATAGGCAGGTACATAAAAAAGAGTCAAATAAACATATAAAATCATATAAGTGAACATATGGTAAAATAGTGTCTATAGATATAAAAGTAAAAAGTATTTAGTAATATCCTTGGTGTGCTAGTGCAGGTGTGCACAGCTAAAAACGATTCAGTGATTGAGTGGAAGATAAAACGATTGATGTAATCTGTTGGATTCAATCTGGGATTCCCACATCTACAAGATACACCCCCCCCCTCTCTGGTGGAATGTAACCAGTTACACCTCATACTGTCATGAGTCTAGGGCTATTGTACGTGATGAATGGTCGGCTCCGATCTGGCTGGGCTACACAAAGACTAATTATGGGCTGTCGGAGATCGCAGTTTCAAGATTAGACAGCAGTCGGATTAAGTGCAATTCTGGACGGACGCTGCCCCCCAGAGACCACTTCTGGCAGTACAATCAGAATACATGGAGGCGACTACCAATTGGGCAGGTGGGCGGGCAGTGGGAGGTGCTGTGATTGAGGTGTGATTGACAAAAAGGGTTTGCACACACACCTGACTCTCTTATTCCATCTGGAGCGCAGCTGAGAAGGGTCATCACGATAAGTAGATCATTATATTGTATTTTAACTGTATATTATATCATTGTACTGTAGCCTTGCTGTATGTTGTGTAATTGTGTAACCCCCTTTTGATACACGTTAGCTTTCGCATTTCCTCGGGAAATAAACAAGATTTGATTATTATGAAGCCGTGTGCTTGGTTCCATAGCTAACCTCGTATTATTGTGATATTAAACGTAGCATGCGCTCATAGGTTTAACAGACTGACTAATCTACAGAGACTAAACAAAGTTAATGCATAGAGATGAGATAATATCTAGATTGTAGTAGTATATCGTTTTCTACAATTATTATCAAATCCCACATTTGGCACCCATAGATTGAGACAAACAGAATATCGTTTTTTTCTGCATTGGATTCACAAACCTAAGGCATTTTTCTTTGTTTCGAGTCTCATTAACACAAACCCTCAAACATCCAGAACGGAAAATCGTCTCTAGTGTGGACAAGATTGGCGCTGGCTCGCGAATTCTGAAACCACGCCTGGATGGTCATGAAAATTCTGTGAAAGATCTCATCGGTGAAGCGGACGCGTAGAACCTGGTGAGAGCTGTGGCTGATATATGTATGTATGTTAAATGTTTGTAAGTTTGGCCAGGTAACCGGTCATTGTGACTGGCGAGTAAGGGGATGATCACCCCTGGGGTTATATTATATAATCGATAAATTGACAGGACAAGCCACACAGCGCTGAGGAAAAAAAGTGGGAATTATTTTAATTTTTTTTATATATTTTTAGTTTTTTTGTTACCCATGTGAGTGTGATAGCTCTCAGTTCCAATAGGAGTTCACTGTGGCCTGCAATTTAAGAGGAGACAGCATTAAGAGTGTCTTTTCTGGAAAAGTTCGTAGTTTAAACGGATTTTTTGTATTTTTTTTTTTTGTGTTGTGTTTTGTTTTTGGGTCTTCTGTGTGGGACTAGAGGTGAAAAACTAGACATTGAGCAGCTTGTGGGGGGTTGCTTATCTGTTTGTTCATCTGTGTGTGTATTGTCTTAACAACTGTTCAGTGTAGCTAGTTGCTAATTAGCATATCAATGGAGGCCATCGAGCTATTCATCGCTAAACATGGGGCTATTAGATTTCAATCTACACAAGAAGGTGGGTTGACACAACAATTTTATGAACTTTTGACACAGTGTAATACACATAACAGCCTTATAAGTAATAAATCAAAAAAAGGCAGGAAACAGAGATTAGCAAATTTGATGTGCATGTTTTTAAAAATTAGAGACATTTCTGAACGGAAGGAATCAGAATGGATAGATGAAAGGAAGCAATTCATGCAGCAGCTACAAAATATAACAAAAGATATATTAATTAGGGTTGAAAATGCAGATGCACAAGCGCGTAGTCAGATTGAACAATTAGTGACGGAAAAATGCGAATTAGAACAGAGATTGGAGGAATTAGGAAAAACGTGTGAGTTAAGAGAAGGTTGCATCGTCTTTTTGAATCAAAGGGAGGCTGAGAATTTGCAGGTTATCGCAATGCTTAAGGAGGAGTTACAGGGTACACAGGCAGCCATAATGGATTTATCCTCCAAACCTACAATAGCCGAAGATGCAATGGTGGAGGTACCCTCCGCACATGCTCAGTGTACAGAAGTAGAAGTGGAACATAAAGAGGACCCATATACTATTGTTGCTGCAAATCATATTACTATGATGGGAATTGATGCTGGAGACGTAAATACAAACGTGATAACTGCGCTTGAAGTTGATTCAGGAGTTGAAATGGAAACTTCTGATGACTCCTCAGACGATGAAAGTGTAAAGTCTGTTAATTCCAATCACAGTAATATTATCCAGCAATGCGAATTTCCAGCACAAGATGTTAAAAAAAGGGCCTATGCAGAGAAACCAGAGCTAAAATGTTGTTTGTGTAAAAGGGGAGGTCACATCGCAAAGTATTGTTGGGCGAATAACGATATCAAAAAAAGATCATACCTGAAGACTACCCCAAGGCATTATGAATGTTATTCGGCCAGGTGGGGTAGCAATCCAAAGCATGGAGCCAATAGTAAGCAAACCCAATTCCCCGGTAAGACCCAATTACGGAGTCTACAAACTGAAAAGCAATATGTAGGACAGTTGCATAAAATCAAAATGGAAGTAGCCGAATGGTTATTCAAACATAGCACTGGGGGAAGCAATGCTAGCAGCACTTAGTCAGCTGCAAGTATGTTAAAAATACTCTGATCAAAGTTTCCTTCCTATGAATAAGGTTTTAAGTATTTTTGTAGTTTAATGTTTTATTAATTTTTATGAATTTTTTTATTAGTTTTTTTTAATTTTAATTTTTAATGTTTTCATTTTTTTTTTTTATTATGAATTATTTTTTTTTTCATATTTTGTTTTTTTTTTTAATTATTAAATTTTTTTTTTTTTTTTTCACTTTTCAATTTTTTTTTTTATTTTATTGATTTTAGTTCTAGTTTTAATGTTTGTAATTTTTTTATTTTTTTAGTTTAGTTGTTTATACTACAACTCGGTGTTCCCCTAGCAGTACAATTAATGAGAAGAGACTTGGGGCACTTAAAGTCAATTGTCATGATAATCGTGTTTAATCATTGTCTTTGTGTTCCTTTTCCAGAAACCAGGGAGAGAACAGGTTTGAATACTAAACATGTGTGTTTTGTTTGCAGGTCCGTCAAAGTGAGACCAACACGGGGGTTAGGTTATTGTAAATGCATAATCGATTATCACATGGTACCATGAGCTCATTAATTAGTAATTGTTTGCAAACAATGAAAATATTTAAACAATAATCTGACAAAACTAAAGAGTTACAAATGAGGTAGCAAATGTTGTGATGAAGTTACAAATGTTTTGTTTGTTTTGTTTGTGTTGTTTTTCCCATTAACTTATTGTCTTTCAGATAAAAAAAAGAAACATGTACTCTTCTCAGGAGAAAATCCATGGATGTCTTTAGTTAAAAGTTGAGTGTTTGTCATTGTTGTATGGTGGTTGTCTTGTCATGTTGTTCTTGGGTGATAATGGCCAGACTTTTAATGTTTATTCTTTTTTAAATTTTTGTTTTTTTTTTGGAAAAAAAAAAAAAAAAAAAAAAAAAAAAAAAAAAAAAACATATTTTTTTTGTTTTTGGGTATTGGCTTAGTCAGCTATTTTATTGTTGTTTTGTTCAGGTGTAAAAAGCTCCAAAAGGTTTAGGCTTTATACACCTGAAAGGGGAATTAGTGCATAGATCGTAAGATAAAGTTAGTGCATAGATCGTAAGATAAAGATAAATGCATTGGTTGTTTTTCTTTTTGCGTTTTTAAATTGAGAATTTTTGAGAAACAACAGTGACGTTCGTTTTTTTTAAAGTTTTGACCATACCGTGGGGATCCATTTTAGAGTGGGTTCTGCCTAAAGAGGTCATGGTTGTTTTTGATAGTTTGGTCAAATTGCAGAAGCCAGGAATACTAAGTTCCTGGGTTCCAAGGAAGGAAATAGGAGTAAATATAATAAGCAAGCAGATATTATGGATAAGAATTTGATTCTGCTCTTGTTTTTCAATTCCAGAATCCTGGTGGAGCGAGATTGGAAAGGTTCTGGAAAATGGATGACGGATGATCATCTGGTTGGCAGTTTGTCTGTGCCATACCACGCCCCAAATTTATTCTACTAAATATCAGGAGAGATGGGACAAACAAAAAGATTCACTTTAACACTTTTTCTTTTCCTATGGATGATCTGGTGCTGAATCTGAAAGACTGTGCCTATCAATAAGACTTGAAACATTTTTTTTTTTTTTTTTGGCTGGACTCTCTCCTGATGAATGCAAACGTGTTATTAATATACGTACAATGGGTTGGAGGTTGGGGGAAGGAATATAACACGTCCAATCCATCAGAACATGGAAATGTAAAATATATATGTTTTTTTGTTGGAGGGAGGAGTTGAAAGAAGGAAAGTTGTGTAATGTAGGACATGTATTGACGTAACGGAATTTATATGGTGCAGGTACCCAGGAGGCGGGCACTTAGGCATAATAAGGTGTCTGTTGGTCAGACTAGAGGGTGCCAGGTGACACTTCAATGGGGTGAACATTTCCTTATATGGGGGAGATGCGCCCGGTTGAGGTCTCACCTGAGGAGTTGAAACCCTGCACAGGGAATGCCAGTGAATACACACAGGAGCATGCTCCAATAGATAAAGGGAACAAACGCTGACTACCAGGGTACAGTATGCCTTCACCATATGGCACTGCAACATCTCACAGTGGTTGATAAAAACCTATTACCCTATATGTGCTGAGTATACGCTGAATCAAGTGCTGTCATCGTACCAGTGACTTACTCCCAGAGATGTGCGGACACAGAATAAGGTGCATGCCTTGAGGCGATTCAGTTCGCAGTTGTAGCGTTATACAAATCATTCATTCATTCAGGATGCTTATCTCTGAGGAGTAACCACAAGAGGAGGCATGTATTCAGCACTATATTGGGGGAATAGGAGCTGGGATGGGTGTTGGTAATGGAGTAGACATCGGTATCCTAAGGAACAAACTCTCAGCAATAGCTTGAGCGGGACTTTGTTACTCAGAGAGATTGGTGGCATCCTTAATAACATTCACAAAATACCCAGGGTCTCCAGATTTGGTGAACCATGTTGAGAGGTTGGTGGAGGGTGTGAGGGTACAGGATGGAAATCGGTCATGGGCTCTGGCGTACACGCAGTGGCGGACGGAAGTGTCAACCAGCATCAAGCTGATTGTGCAATCTCTGTATAAAGGGAAGTGGCCTGATGAGTTAGCATCACCGCTCAGTAAGACTCTGCCAAAACACGTCGCCTACACTAATCCAAAATGGTGGTCGAATGCCTGGATGGGCTGTACCAGTTTGGATGGTGAAAGGTGTTAGGCTGTATGATCCCATATACAGAAGTGCGGACTTGGTCTGTATGTTTGGTGGCATCAATGGGCTTACTGATTGGGGATTCTATCTTGTCGCATTTGAGGCTAAATCACCCACATGTGATCAGAGGAGATGGAAGCAGGTTGATACTTCCTTCGGTCGGAAGTATGACCATGATGTCCTTTGTATGCCAGGTCAATACATCATGGTGGTGAACGTAAAAATGTTGGGAAGTTATTTCAGGGATCATTGCTGGGGAGGAAGCACCTGGGTGTCATTTGGGACATAGACAAGTTTGTTTCTTTGTCCTAAAGAATGCCGATGTAATGTTAGTCATAAAACTGGAAGGTTCCTTGAACCTAACCATAGGTAGAGGTGCATGGTATACCCTGGGCATGGTCTCTGAAATCCAGGCACAGGGATGGAATTGTGTGGTTTTGTAATTTTTGCAAATTTATATGTGTGATTAGACTCAATATTTATATAGAAGGGTCTCCCATTTGGCTATGCAAGTTGAGGGACGAATTGACAGTAGAGTCTCTGTGTACAAATTAGAGACCTTGCTGCCAAGTCAGAGCCCTGCAATACCGTTGTGAGCAAGCCTGCCTAATCCCGACCCATATGTACAGTAAAGGGTTATAGGATTGGGAGCGGGGTGCATAAAGGGATGGGATACAGATATATGTATATAGTATGATAAGAAATTGATTTATGTTATGGTGTAGTGTGATAAAGGTGTGTGTCAGGCTAGTAACATGGGCGAAAGGCCCCCCCTCGAGACTCTGTGTTGGAAAGCTGGGTGATGTGTTACCCTGAATGTATGATGGTGAATGGTGAGTGAATGAGCACCCCTTGCCTGTACTGCATCTCGTCCTGAAGATACCAAAGACACAGAAGGGTGACATGGAAGCTGTCACTGAAGAAGGATGGTGGTGTATCACTAAGTGGCAAAGCGGAGAGTGTTGGAAAGCATGACACGATAAGACCATTATGGACTGTTCCATAGGAGCTGTTGCTGCACAGGTTGAAAACCACAGCGCGTTAAGAAAGTCAAGGACTGTTCTATGGGTACTGATTTGGAAACGCATGTCAGGGAGAAAACAGTTATGGACTGTTCAATAGGAGCTGGGTCGGAAGAAGGGTGTTATGCGCCTGTTGAGGCGCAAAGCGGCATATGTTGGATTCAATCTGGGATTCCCACATCTACAAGATACACCCCCCCCCTCTCTGGTGGAATGTAACCAGTTACACCTCATACTGTCATGAGTCTAGGGCTATTGTACGTGATGAATGGTCGGCTCCGATCTGGCTGGGCTACACAAAGACTAATTATGGGCTGTCGGAGATCGCAGTTTCAAGATTAGACAGCAGTCGGATTAAGTGCAATTCTGGACGGACGCTGCCCCCCAGAGACCACTTCTGGCAGTACAATCAGAATACATGGAGGCGACTACCAATTGGGCAGGTGGGCGGGCAGTGGGAGGTGCTGTGATTGAGGTGTGATTGACAAAAAGGGTTTGCACACACACCTGACTCTCTTATTCCATCTGGAGCGCAGCTGAGAAGGGTCATCACGATAAGTAGATCATTATATTGTATTTTAACTGTATATTATATCATTGTACTGTAGCCTTGCTGTATGTTGTGTAATTGTGTAACCCCCTTTTGATACACGTTAGCTTTCGCATTTCCTCGGGAAATAAACAAGATTTGATTATTATGAAGCCGTGTGCTTGGTTCCATAGCTAACCTCGTATTATTGTGATATTAAACGTAGCATGCGCTCATAGGTTTAACAGACTGACTAATCTACAGAGACTAAACAAAGTTAATGCATAGAGATGAGATAATATCTAGATTGTAGTAGTATATCGTTTTCTACAATTATTATCAAATCCCACATAATCACATTAGAGATATGTGATGAGTAGAGATATGTGCAAAAATGTTGCACTGATGTGAACAGTAAAAATAATAAGTATAAGGTGCAAAGTATGAAAGCATACAGAATAGTGATGAAGTCATGTGGCGTGACGCCACGCGTAGGGACAGGAGAGGCACTCACAACAATAGAGGAAACAGAGGAAACGAGCTTGGCGCTCGTCTAAGATAAGAAATTACTTTATTTTTATTTGTGAGTACTATTGTGAGTACTATTTTCGCTATATTAAACTGTTTTATTGAGTAAAATTTTAAGCATACTACACTATACGGCTCCCCCCTCATTTTTTACCTACCACTCCGGCACCTGCCATGAGTTACAAAGGCTAGATATACCTGGAACCAGGGAAAAGGAATTACGCACCCACCCAGGCAGATCACCGTGAGAGAGGGAGAAGAAAGCAGACCCCATTTCATCATTTTAATGCGGTTAACCCTTTACCGCAAGGTAAGGGTCCATTGCCCACTATAGCGTATCTCACACGAAGAGGAGTGACCCCCACCGTTTAAGACACGCCACTGCACAGATATCACTTTTGACCTAAGGATCGCACCACTATCCTCAACCTTTCACCACGAGAAATTATTATGCATACATAAACTGCTGAGGATTGATCTATATATCACGGACTCATATGCATGCAGCATAGTCGCATATGACTATTTATATAATCTGCATGTCTTGCAACATACGATTTTACGTAGAGGATATTTGTGTATGCACTTTGCGTTTGCACCTAGTATTATATATTTTTTGTTTTAACTGCACTCTGCTCTATTGGTAGCTTTTCATCTTGCCAGGGATTTTTTTCTCGCATTTATATATTTTGGCTTAGTCTCGCTGACTAGTTTCATTCAGCCTGTATTAGTTATACTATTCTGTATGCTTTCATACTTTGCACCTTATACTTATTATTTTTACTGTTCACTTCAGTGCAACATTTTTGCACATATCTCTACTCATCACATATCTCTAATGTGATTACATCAATCGTTTTATCTTCCACTCAATCACTGAATCGTTTTTAGCTGTGCACACCTGCACTAGCACACCAAGGATATTTTACTTTGTTCACCTATCTACCATGCACTTTGGAATTTTATACCTATAGACACAATTTTACCATATGTTCACTTATATGATTTTATATGTTTATTTGACTCTTTTTTATGTACCTGCTTATGGTGTTTTATAAGTCATTCATTTTAGGTGCTATTAGTTAGTTTTTACACTCTTGCACCTTAATATATCTTATTATATATTTTTACCTGTGTTTACCTATAATAATTTTAGCAACCTTGATTGGTCACGGTATACTCCTTATTTTCAAGGGAGGTATCTATCTCAACTCGCATTGCTCTGACCTAATAGTCTTAGTACTTACTATTATTGTCCCCCGCTATTGCTACACTTAAGGGGTTTACGTCTTTACCCCATTACTGCCACCTTGTGGTAGATTTGTCCACCTGGTCATAGTTGCAGTGAGGCACCCATGACAGGCCGAGAACCAGGCCTGGTTGGACGTGTTAGGTACCAGTCTTTCCCGGAGCCAATCAGTGGGCTCGTCTGGCCCTGCTGCGTAGTCTGGGAAGGGGTATTTAAGGTGCTGAAGTCACGTGTTCAGGGTTCGGCTGCTGCTTTGACGGCGACAGAAGACCGGCCAACGCTAGTAAAAGAGCTGCAAGAAGAAAGCGGAGGCCCGGCAAGAAGAACAAAGAAGAGTGGGACAAGACCCCCGGACAGCTGCGGCGATGAAGGAGAAAGCCGGGCTCCTCCGCCAGTAAAAGAGCTAGCAGAAGATAGCGGAGGAGTCCGTGTAATAAAGTATTTTAAAAACTTGTGTTGTGTTTTTTATTTACACTTTTTTCACCAGGTGAATGGGTAGGGGTACATCATACCCCATACTCATTAACATAGGGTGGGGGGCCGGTATCTGGGGGCCCCCTTATTGAAGGGGGCTCCCGGATTTCCGATGAGCCCCCCGCCCGCAGACCCTGACAACCAACGGCCAGGGTTGTCGGGAAGAGGGCCTTGTCCTCATCAACATGGGGACAAGGTGCTTTGGGGTGGGGGGGCCGCAGGGCCCCCCTTCCCCAAAGCACCCCCCCATGTTCGGGGCACGTGGCCTGGTATGGCTCAGGAGGGGGGGCACTCGCTTGTCCCCACCCCCTTTCCTGACCGGCCGGGCTGCGTGCTCGGATAAGGGTCTGATAAGGGTCTGATATGGATTTGGGGGGGACCCCTACGCAGTTTTTTTGGCGTAGGGATTCCCCTTTAAATCCATACCATGAGATGGGGCTAGCGAGGTGTCAATCTCGCTGATCGAGGCGGCGGCATTGACTTCCTTCACTAGTCCCATCTACCTAGAGTCACGTTATAAATGAATGTACTTTACTCCGTGTAAAAGTCCAGCGGACCTCCGCTGGAAAGTCCCGCGGATTGCCCGCCGGATAGTCCGGCCGAAAAGTCAGATCGTGTGTACGTGGCATTAGGGTTATTTTTTATCATAATGGAATTTGTGGACTAGGGCACAAACAAAATTTAAAAATAAAATTAAGTAGTAATACAATTATATCAAATCTCCACTCTCAGCCTGGATTCACACTATTGCGAACACAGACATTGCTGTGCTGATCACATACGATGTCTGTGCAATGCAAATTCAGCCATACAGTTGCATGGCTGAACTTGCATTGAATTTGCACGTAAAAGGTGCAGGAACCTTTTTTCCCCTGCACTGGAATCGGAGCGCATGGGGGTTCACACCCATGCGATCGGATTCCTGTCCGAATTCACAGTTTGCACTGCGATCTGCGAACCGATCTGGGGGTGTCATTAACTTTGTATTGTCACCCGCAGCGGATCACAGAGGGCAGTGTGAACTGCCTGCGGGAGAGAAGCGATGCGGGAACTGGCGCTGGAATCATGCTGGATCCCGCATCACTATAGTGTGAACCCAGACTTACAAAGCTACACCTTCTGCTGGAATTCTCTGAATCTGACAATTCTGCTGACAATTCAGCATGTGCAGTAAGGCCCCTTTCACACTGGGGCGGTGAGCCGCGGTGACGGTAAAGCAGCGCTATATTTAGCGCTGCTTTACCGTCGTTTTCACCGCGGTTTTCGGCCGCTCGCGGTGCGGTTTTACCCCCGCGAGCGGCCGAAAAAGGGTTAAACACCCCCCCGCAGAGCGCCGCCGTAGCAGCGCTTTGCGGCGGTATTGCCGCGGTTTCACCGCGGTGTCCCATTCTAATCAATGGGAAGGAGCGGTATAGGAGCGGTGAACACACCGCTCCTATCCCGCTCCAAAGATGCTGCTAGCAGGACTTTTTTTGTCATCCTGCTAGCGCACCGCTCCAGTGTGAAAGCCCGCCAGCTTTCACACTGGAGTTAAAGGGGCCGGATTTTTTCATGCGGTGAATAGGCGCTATTTTTAGCGCTGCACCGCATGAAAAACGCTTAGGTGTGAAAGGGGTCTTAGAGTCACACACTGCCGGGATGATGTATACATGCAAAGGAATTACACTGTCAGTGGCTGACCAATATTTAAAGAAAGAAGGTGCTTGAGCTAGACTAGAGGTAGCAATGGTGACTCAACTGAAGGGGGCCAACTGAGAGGTAGGTCTGATATGGTGTGCAAGTATGCTGCTTTAATGCACAAAAAATGGTCAGTTATGTTTTTTGTTACACTAATGGAAAAATGTTTAATGCAATAAAAATGCTTTTTAGCTTTGGATAGGGTAGAGACAGCTTAGAACCCCTGTTGGGTTTTTAACAGTTTCTGTGTCTGCGTTGTAAGATAACCCCTCACTTCCTGTCCTAGTGACACAGAATCAGGGGGAAAACTAAAGGGAAGTCTCTCAAATGAGTTTGAAGGCAGCAACAAAGACACTCTTTAGTAAAGTAAGGAAAGTCTTGAACCGAACCATCATGAGTTTGTTTTTCTGAGACCTATCACCCTAATTTCTCGGTGTCTGGCCAATCATGTTCTAGTGAGCAGACAATCTGACAAAGAATCAAAACTTTACCTTGAAGTTAAAAAAAAAAAAGTTTGGGCTTTAGTCATACTTTATACATAAAAATAGGCCCTACATCAGATGTAAGGGAGCATTCACACCTCTGCACTAGGGATGAGCTCAGTCATGTTTGGATGCTGTCCTGAACCTGCCTGAGATATCCTGCCAGGAAGCTGTCCCTGTGGGCCATCAGTCATAAGCCGCAGCCATACATTATACAAGGGGTGGGAACCTTTTGGCTGCTTAAAATTGCTGCTCTGCACTGACAGCTTCCAGGCGGGTTCAGACCTGTATCTGAACCTGACTGAGCTCATCTCTATTACATCTTATTTGTTCGAAATAAAGTTTAATATGGCTGCAAAAAGCATCATTTATATACTGTTCTTCTGAATGAAAACTGTTCTCATCTTCACATTTGCAGTAGTCTTTGTTAGAGATATAAAATATGACACAAATTGAAGCAGCTCTATTCAATAACACATTCTTAACCACTTCAATAATGGGGACATTCCCCCCTTCCTGCCCAGGACAATTTTCAGCTTTCAGCGCTGCCGCATTTTGAATGACAATTGCGCGGTCACGCACCACTGTACCCAAACAAAATTTTTATCATTTTGTTCCCACAAAAGCTTCCCACGAGCTTCCTTTTGGTGGTATTTGATTACCACTGGGGGTTTTATTTTTTACCACTGGGGTTTTTATTTTTGCTAAACAAATAAAAAAAGTAATTTTTAAAAAAAAAAATCAAGTTTTTCTTTGTTTCTGTTATAAAATGTTGTAAATAAGTATGTTTTCTCCTTCACTGATGGGCACTGATGAGGCTGCACTAACGGGGACTGATAAGGCGGCACTGATGAGGTGGCACCAATGAGATGGCACTGGTGAGGTGGCACTGATGATGGACACTAATATGCACCACTGATGGGCACTGATATGCAGCACTGATGGGCACTGATATACAGCACTGATTGGCATTGATAGGCAGCACTGATGGGCACTCATAGGTGGCACTGATGGGCATTGATAGGCGACACTGATGGGCATTGAAAGGCGGCACTGATGGGTACTTATGGGTGGCACTGATAGACAGCACTAATTGACACCGATAGGTGGCACTGATGGACACTGATAGATGGCACTGATAGGCATCACTGATAAGAAGGCACTGGCAGGCATTACTGATGGGCACTGATTGGCATAATTTATAGGCACTAATTGGCATGATTTATGGGCACTGATTGGCATCCCTGGTGGTCATGGGCGGCATACCTGGTGGTCATCATGGGAGGCATTCCTGGTGGTCCTGGGTGGGCATCCTCAGGGGCGCTGCGCTCATAATCAGCGCAGACCCCCCCTGTCAGGAGAGCAGGCGATCGGCTCTCCTCTAGTCGTGTCTGTCAGTCATGATAGAGGAAAAGCCGATACACGGCTTTTCCTGTTTACACCATGATCAGCTGTGATTGGACACAGCTGATCACATGGTAAAGAGCCTCCGTTAGAGACTCTTTACCTAGATCAGTGTTGCGGTGTGTCAGACTGACACACCGCACCACCAATAGCCATGCTGCGAGCCTCCACGGGCGCACGTTGTCTTGTTTTCCTGCCTGACGTCATATGAATATGATAACTGAACCACTTCCCGGTCGTCATTTTGCTATAGGCCGGGCGGGAAGTGGTTAAAGAATAAGTTCCCCTATATTAAATGCAAATCTTCATGCAGGTAAAAAAAAATGTGTATTATTTTTTTTTTTTTAACACTGCAGCCTGTAAAGCATTGCACTAGCAATCAGCAGGTGCAATGCCAGGATCCTGCAGACTCTGAGTACACTGTCTGCCCTTACCTCCGATACGAGGAAAGCAGTTAATGAGCTGCAGGAAGAATCAATGACCTACGAGAGCACTCACTAGCGCCCTTGGGGGTTCACTGAGAACTACAAGCAGTCGGTTGCGGTGGACGATAGTACTTGTAGTTCATTCATAGAACTCTGTGAATGAATGACGTGGCTGTGTGGGCGGAGCTGCACTGTTTTAAATTGTGACAGTGGGTGTGAGGAATCTAAATTTGTTAAATTTTTATTTTTAATTTAATAATTTTTTATTGCCATTTGAAATAGAAAAACAATACAATGTATTTATTATATATCAAATGACACAAATAATATCAAAATAGCCATGAAATCACACCTTCCTTAAACCTATAGCTCACAAATGGTCCCTTAATTCAGGTGTAATTAAAATATCAACATGTTTTGAGCATTTATATAACTTGCATTGTCTTCTGTTTAGAACACAAACCTTTAGCCTGGGTTCACACCAGTGCCGGGCGAATTTAATGTCCGGCGTAACTGCGCACTAAAATGTCAGTTGTTCAGCGGTTTGTCAGCGTTTTAGGTGCGAATCAGCTGCAAATTCATTAGTAACCCCTGAGAGCCGGTTCACACTGGGGCAACACGACTTCCAGCGCGACTTTTGGAGGCAACTTGGACACGACTTGAGTATGAATAACAACGCGACTTGGAGTGACTTCAACATGACTTGGGGCGACTTACAACACGACTTTAAGTCGCCCCAGGCCAGACGACTTTGGCCCTGGCCAATCAGAGAATAATCAGCTCTCAAGGGGGAACTCCACGCCAAATTTTAAATAAAAAACCGGCATGGGTTCCCCCTCCAGGAGCATACCAGGCCCTTAGGTCTGGTATGGATTTTAAGGGGAAACCCCCTACGACGAAAAAACGGCATGGGGGTCCCCCCCAAATCCATACCAGACCCTTATCCGAGCACGCAGCCTGGCAGGTCAGGAAAGGGGGTGGGGACGAGCGAGCGCCCCCCCCCTCCTGAACCGTACCAGGCCACATGCCCTCAACATGGGGGGGTGGGTGCTTTGGGGAAGGGGGCGCCCTGCGGCCCTCCCACCCCAAAGCACCTTGTCCCCATGTTGATGAGGACAAGGGCCTCTTCCCGACAACCCTGGCCGTTGGTTGTCAGGGGCTGCGGGGGCTTATCGGAATCCGGGAGCCCCCTTTAATAAGGGGGCCCCAGATCCCGGCCCCCCACCCTATGTGAATGTGTATGGGGTACATCGTACCCCTACCCATTCACCTGGGGAAAGAAAGCGTCAATAAAAAAAACACAACACAGGTTTTTAAAGTAATTTATAAATCTGCTCCGGGGGTCTTCTTCCGACTTCAGGGGCCTTCTTCCGACTTCTCCGCTCTGTTCGGCCTCTTCTCCCGGTGTCCGGCCTCTTCTCCCACTCTCCGGCGTCGTCTCCCGCTCTTCTGCCGGCTCCTCTGCTATCTTCTTGCAGCTCTTTTACCAGCAGGGGAGCCGGTCCTTCTTCCTTCTTCCCTCCTCTTTCTTCTTTCTTCTTTCTTCTTCTGATGTTGACACGACGCTCTCTCCCGCTGTAATGCCGTCTGAGCGCTGCGCGATGACTTATATAGGAATGGGGCGGGGTCACCAGGTGATATCACACGGTGACCCCGCCCCATTCCTATATAAGTCATTGCGCAGCGCTCACACGGCATTACATCGGGAGAGAGCGTCGTGTCAACATCGGAAGAAGAAAGAAGAGAGAAGAGGGAAGAAGGACTGGCTCTCCTGCTGGTAAAAGAGCTGCAAGAAGATAGCGGAGGAGCCGGCAGAAGAGCGGGAGACGACGCCGGAGAGCGGGAGAAGAGGCCGGACAGAGCGGAGAAGTCGGAAGAAGGCCCCCCCCGAAGTCGGAAGAAGACCCCCGGAGCTGATTAATAAATTACTTTAAAAACCTGTGTAGTGTGTTTTTTTTATTGACACTTTTTCCCTCAGGTGAATAGGTAGGGGTACGATGTACCTCATACTCATTCACATAGGGTGGGGGGCTGGATCTGGGGGCCCCCTTATTAAAGGGGGCTCCCGGATTCCGATAAGCCCCCCGCCCGCAGACCCCGACAACCAACGGCCAGGGTTGTAGGGAAGAGGCCCTTGTCCTCATCAAAAAAAAAAAAACATGGGAAAAGAAACTGCGCTGCGGAGAATATACCTAAAAAGGTGTAACTAAATGTAATTGGTATATAGGCTTAAAAAAGGAACTTACTGGAAGCTGTAACTCAACTGTAAAACATAACCACAGTGATAAAGGATAAAAAATAAAAAAGAGTAGCGCTAAACCAACAGTGCAATAATAATAAATGACCTTGTGATATGTTTAGCCGTATAAAAACGATAATCATAGGTGAGTACAAGTGAACCTACGTATATAAACACCTGCAACTGAATGCAAAAAAACACAAATTATAAAAATATAAGTGCATAAAAAATCACATATAAAAGTGAATAATAATGTGAACAGTGAAATAAATTAACGTAAGCAAAAAATAAATGAATAGTGCAAGTCCGCAATGGATGAAACAATCTTCACACATATTCCACCCGTGCAATAAATGGCAAGTGAATCAGTCCATCTCTCCAAATTAATCCTCAAAACTGCCCCAAGTGATCCGCCACCAAGGGAAAAAGTTGAGATTTACTTCTTACCAGAAGATGACACCCCATTACAGGGTGTCATAATATGCCTGTGTAAAGGTATCCCTCTTTAGATCTCCCTGAAGGTAAAGCAGATGCCAGCAGCCTGATAGCCCACTCCACAGTTCAGCTTTCCAGATCAATTCTCATAAATGTGGATCAGCACATAGAAGAAATAAGGGGGGGCTCGAATAGTGTAAAAACCCAAGATTTTTATTTTGTACATAAGACTGGTTACACTTACATAAAACCAGAGCAGTTCAAGCCTTTAAGTGTGGTGCGCCGGCCGGACACACCAAACACAGACCCGTCCTTCCCAGAGCATCCGATAACACAAGTCGAGGTGACGTCAGCGCGTCGCTCCGCCCTACCGGTTTGGCAATAGAGTTGCGTCGTCCAGGGGCACGGGCGGCTCACTGATTCACCTCCCTAAATAGAACCATCGGCTGACCAAGCCTCG
Organism: Lithobates sylvaticus; assembly: GCA_028564925.1. Lineage (NCBI taxonomy): Eukaryota > Metazoa > Chordata > Amphibia > Anura > Ranidae > Lithobates > Lithobates sylvaticus. The sequence goes on along the minus strand of CM053027.1, from coordinate 558,752,735 downwards.
CTCTGAGCTCCCAATCCCGAGCGAGTCTCGTCATGCCGTCCGAACTCTTGCGAGACCTGCGTCTCGCAGTGCACCATTCGCCAAAGCGCTGATGCAAGAACTCTACAGGCCCGCTTCAGCATTAATGGAAAAACAAGAATAAAAATAAAAAATAAAAATATAAAAGCAAATATGTTTAAAGCGGTTCTGCACCCATTTCATTTAGTAAATCTCTTTGCCTTCCAAATCAGGCAAAGAGTACTAAATGAAATGTTTTTTTTTTTTTTTTTTTTTTTACTTACCTTGTAATTGATGACTTCCGGTCTTCTCTCTCTTCGGCGGCGGGCGGGGTCTCTGCGTCGATCGTCGTCACGCCGCACTGTCTCCTGGGATCTGGTGTCATTGATCCCAGGAGTCAGTGCGGGCATCTTCCGAAATCTCGCGAGATTTCGGCCACATCTTCCGAAATCTCCCGAGATTTCGGCCACATCTGCCGAAATCTCGTGAGATGTCGGCAGATGTGCCGTTACTGCGCACGCGCGAGTAACGGCGGTGCATGCTGGGCCATCTAAAGTTCCTGTGGGTGTTTCACATGCCCACAGGCAAGATGGCCCCCAGCACAAAAGAAGAAGACGAGGAACTTCATCGGACGAAAACCGGCGGCGATCGAGATGGAAGATGGAACAGGTGAGTCCCCCAATAAAGGTAAGCATCCTTTATATTCCGTCCCAAAAAAAAAAAAAAATTATACAGAGTGCATAACCGCTTTAAAACGGGTTGAAAAGAGCCCAATACACCCAAAGCCATCACAGATCTGGTGGATAAACAAAATTATAAAAAACATATTCATTGCCCTCACTAACTCACCGGCCGAAACCGGAAGTAATGCCATATTAGGCATTGGGGACATCAGTCCCATACAGGGCATATCATGAAAAATGTATTTATTATTATATGTGATGCAAAAATGGTCTCTTAAGCCATATCACCACGACCCAAGATTGACAACGGTCGTATAGATAAGGCCCGGAACACTTTGAAAATAAAGGAGTTACAAAAGCACCGCTCCAAAATTTATGAAGTGGGCTATAGTATACTGAAATAAACCACAGTTGAACTCACTAAAGGGATGTGGTTATCGCAAAAGCGCGATACCACATACACCGTATGTGAAAAGATTGGTGTATATACATTATGCATAAAAATATATACACAGCCTATGGGAAATTATATTAGTAACATTACCATAGACAGCATATTATTAAAAATATTTTTTGAAAAGTAATTTAAAATTCTGCCCCCTAGTGACAAAATAGGGAAAAGCATAATTAAGACTTATATTCAGATTGCTAGGACCCTCAGAGCTCAGAGCAACGGACTCATTGGCCAGCTGACCTTCGCCAAACTGACATTTTAATAATTCTAATACGAGTACTCTCATACTAAAGAATACTCCTTTGGTAAAAATAAGATAAATGATCACAACAGAAATAACCTGAAATATCTTACTCCTGCATACAAATATATTGACAGTATTGCAGCAAACATCAATTATAAACACAACTGGTGTAATAAATATTCAATATTTATGACTCATAACACTTAATCTTAAGTCCCCGGACCCGCAAATATGGACACGGAACGCAAAATCTCCACTAGGAATTGTTAATGAAAGCGTTTACGTCCGTGTCCACATTGAGGCCAAACGGTACATAGGTTTTCAATCTATATATCCAGGCCATTTCTTGTTTAGAGATCTCCCTGACCAACGATCCTCCCCTCCAATGGGGCCTATATTTGTCTATACCCATATAGAGAGTGTTTGATGGATCTCTATTGTGAATGAATGAATGAATGACTTGTATAGTGCAACCTATGCGAACTGAATCGCCTCAGGGCGCTTTTTGCCACTGGTGTCCATCTGTGGTATAGTGCGGTCCTTGCCCTGTGGGGTCCTGACATGCTTACAAACACATACACATACAACATACACATATTTGGCCAATTTTATCGACAGGATCTAATTAACCTACCAGCATGTCTTTGGAGTGTGGGAGGAAACCGGAGTACCCGGAGGAAACCCACGCAAGCACAGGGAGAACATGCAAACTCCAGGCAGAGGGTGTCATGGTCGGGATTTGAACCAGCGACCCTATTACTGCTAGGTGAAAGTGCTAACCACTACACCACTGTGCTGCTACACCACTTGTGTACTTGGTCGTAGTGCCTTGACACTGAGTGTTTGTCAAAGCCCCTCCTAATATTACTAATGTGTTCATTTAATCTAACTCGGAGGGCCCTTTTGGTCCTCCCCACATACTGGAGACCGCACGGGCACTGGATCAAGTAAACCACCCCTTCGGACGAGCATGTTATGAAAGGCTCGACCTCATATGTTCTTGAGGTGCTAGTTGATGCAAAATTACATATTTTCCTTTCCTTGCATTTATTCAAGGTGCAGACCTGACAGTTTTTGCACCTGTAATAGCCTGTAAGGTTTTGAAAGAAGCACCTACTCTCCTTGGGTGGGTCTTGCACACTAGGAGCAATCCTACTCCCCAGAGAGGAGGCCCCCTTAAAAATGACTCGTGGCCTCTCTGGTAGAACTGCACCAAGAACCTGTGAACCAGCCTCATTAAAATGAATGTATTTTGAAATGGAGTTCACCAGAGCTTCACAGGTTGCCACTGGAGTCCTCTTCCACTCCTCCATGACGACATCACAGAGCTGGTGGATGTTAGAGACCTTGCACTCCTCCACCTTCCATTTGAGGATGCCTCACAGATGCTCAATAGGGTTTAGGTCTGGAGACATGCTTGGCCAGTCCATCACCTTTACCCTCATCTTCTTTAGCAAGGCAATGATCGTCATGGAGGTGTGTTTGGGGTCGTTATCATGTTGGAATACTGCCCTGACATGCCCTGGCAAACATGCTTGACACCACAAGCTGTACACTCACTACTTTACATTGTAGCAAAGTGTCATTTCCTCAGTGTTGTCACATGAAAAGATATAATAAAATATTTTAAAAAATGTGAGGGAAGACAGAGCCTATTGTCAGCTACGACCACATGACAGAAGGAACAATCATAGACATACAGTATACATTTACACAGAAAGGAATTACTAACCAGGCAATTGTAATGGGCTAGGATGTCTTTCGAAATGCTTTCCAGGATTTCAGTGTCCTCACCCGTCTTACAGAAAGCGCACTCTTTTCGTACATCAGCCATGGAGCTCAGTGCTAGAACGGAAAATTCCTGCAGACACTTTCACTTTCTATTACCGGATTGAACGTAACACAAACTGTAGGATGGGCCAATCTGTAATACAATACAGTGTTTGTTTTCAAACTCTTAAAGTTAAAGGTCTTCATTTCAAGCCATTTAGGGCTACTTTTATTCTTTATGATCCCATTAGATTTATTTTAATTTAAAGGATGTCTGTTAGAGAATAACTCTCAATTGCAAACTACCCCAGCAGTGCCCCCAGCATGTGACAGCGTTGTCACAAACAGCTCCCAGAAATCATCGGACAGGCTTGTTTCTTGTAATACTTTAAGGGGAGCAGTAAAAGCAGGCAGCTGAGCTGTGGTTTTATCGCCTCCAATTTCCCACCTGAGCAAGGAGATGCAGCAGCTTGGGGATAGCCGCTATACATATGCTACAGCTGCAATTCTTTGCTTCTGCGGCAAAAATTAAATAGCATATTGACGGGGCTTAATGCATCCAAGTGGGGACACTAAAACAGTGCTTTACTAATGCCTTTAGTGGTCATGTGAGTACAGCATTACAGCGACACTCCTGACTTTGAAGCCATCTTCCACACTGTGGACACTATTGCCCTACGAACACAACTTCTGTAATGCCCCATACACACGACCGGACTTTCCAGCAGACTAGGTCCGATGGTCTTTCCGACGGACTTTCCGAATGAGCGGACTTGTGCACACACGAATGGACTTTCCGGCAGACTAGGTCTGACGGACTTCCCGACGGACTTTCGGTACCGGAGACCGGGAGAAGATAACGGAGAGCGCGGAGAAGAACCGGAGACCGGGAGAAGATACCGGAGAGTGCGGAGAAGAACCAGAAAATGGGGAAAGATACCGGAGACCGGGAGAAGAACCGGAAAGTGAGGAGAAGTCGGAAGAGACCCCCGAAGTCGGAAGAAGACCCTCGGAGCTGACTAATAAATTACTTTAAAAACCTGTCTAGTGTTTTTTTTTATTGACACTTTTTTCCCCAGGTGATTGAGTAGGGGGGGCTTCCCTTCTCCAAAGCATGTTGAGGGCATGCGGGTGGTTCCCGGGGGGTGCTCGCTCGTCCCCACCCCCTTTCCTGGCCGGCCAGGCTGCGTACTCGGATAAGGGCCTGGTATGGACTTTGGGGGGACCCTTAACATCCCCTTAAAATCCATACCAGAACTAAGGGACATTGTCGCCTATCTCTCGCGCTCACTGCAATAGGAAAATGTGTTTTTCCTATTGCAGCGAGCGCAAGATGTACAGTACCCTGCAGCCGAGAACCAGCGCAATAGGATCGCGCTGGAAACATTCTCGCGGGCAGGTGCTGTAGTTGCCCTTGCATCGTAGTTGGTCCGTCGGACCAGCATACAGACAAGCGGACTTCCCCATAGGAACTGGGTCCGGCGGACTTCTGGCGGGAAGATTTAAAACATGTTTTATTTCTAGGTCCGTCGGGACTTTTGCGAAGAAAAAGTCCGCTAGAGCCCACACACGATCGAAATGTCCGACGGATTCCGGTCCGCCGGACCAAGTCTGCCGGAAAGTCCGATCATGTGTACGGGGCATTAGAGATCACCAGTTGTTCAGCATTTCTGAGATAGTATCGCGGAGCATGTACTGGTCTCCACCAAGTCAGCAGTCCTGGGCGTCACCTCACTCCCTGTGACCAATCTGTATGTTGCTTTTGGATACAGGAAACACACTTCTCCATAACTCCTTACTTGTTCTCCTCCCAAGGCCCTTACTCTATCGCTCCATGACTCCCAGGCCAGGTCCCCAGGTGCTCTGTGCCACAAGGTCATCTCAGTGTGTGGGGTACCAGGCGCTAGTGAAGGGGTCAAGCATAACATCCCTTCACTACCATATTATCAGTCATCCTTGTCAAGCCATGCAATTCCTAGCTGGTTGGACACGCAAAGCAGAACTTCACCTAAAAGGGGAAGTTCCACTTGTTTGCAGTCCCCCCCCCCTCCACTGCTACATTTGGTACTTTTTGGGGGGGGAGCGGGTACCTTGTTTTGACAGCCCCTCTTTCCTCCTCATTTGGGTCTGATCTATATAGTTGTATATAAAATGCACTATTTATGTTTCAAAAAGTGTTTCCCAGTGCTAAACTTTTCATCCTAATTCTAAATTGCTGCATTTGTAAATGTCAAAAGCCAATATAAAGCAATAGTAGTGGTAAAAAAAAGCACTTCTGGGTTTACCTATTAATTTTTTTGTATAATCCTCCTAGACACAGCCATAACGTGATCGTGAGGGCCAATCACATAGCCCATATCCCGATCTGTGCTTGGCTGTGTCTGATGATCACAGCCATCACAGGATGGGGCCACGCACGGACAACCATTATGAGGGACGTACCTGTATGTCCACTCAGAGCGGTGAAGCTCTCACCCAGCTGTTTATGTACATTGGCCGGGTTTGAAGCCGTGGCATGGGGTGTGTCTTATGCCTACATAATTTTGCCAATATGTTTTCCTTGTTCCCATCTCAAAAAGTTGGAAGGTATGCATAGATGATTTAATTTTTTCGTTGAACCAGTGGGTTGAATGAAAAAACTGACCTGATCCTACACCCCCCCCCCCCCCCTCAACCCCCAACTGAGCTATTGTATTCCGGCAACAGGCAGACTTTCCCACTGTCAGAATACACAGATCAGAACTGCTGACTATATATAGCATGTGATGCTGATTGAGCTGGGAAAAGTAAATGGACTTCTGTACAACTGCAGTGCCCATACAATTCGGCCCATCCCTGCTGAACGGGACAAATTGCCATCCATGTGTGGCCAGCTTTACTCTGCACTGTGATAAAGTCGAATCACAAACTTTGAAAACACAATTTGTATGTAAACGTTTTGCCTTTTTTTATATCTGTTTCCTTTCAATAACATCACAATATTTTTGTACCAGAAGTATAATTTTACCACCTTTATAAAAGGGACATTTGGCTGTGCTGTAGGTGGATCATGGTGGGATATAGGAGGGGTGTTGACAAAGGTGTACCTTTTTTTCTCATTGAAATGTTGAAGAATATGAGGATTATGTTAGCAGTTCACAATGTAAACCTAATCCACACTTAAGCCCCATACACACGGTCGGATTTTCCGATGGATTCTGTCCTATCAGACAATGTTGTCGGAAATTCCGACCGTGTGTAGGCACCATCGGACAGTTTCCATCGGATTGTCCGACGGACAAAGTCCTATCTCCTGCTGGATAGATTTTTTGACAACAAAGTCCGATCACACCAAATCCGATCGTGTGTAGCGAATTCGGACGGACAAAGTGCTACGCATGCTCAGATCACATTACAAGACCAAAGCTATTGGCTACTAGCCTCTACGTAGTCCTGTCGTAGGCAACAAACGTCACCACGTTCAGAATGATCGGATTTTCTGACAACTTTGTCTGAACGTGTGTACGCAAAACCAACATCGGACAAAGTACGACGGACATGATCCGACGGACCTGGTCCTCAGATAATCCGAGCATGTGTATGGGGCTTTACTGTGTTTGTAGCAGAATAGTCACTGTCCTCTGTAATACAGCATGGGGCTATAGGCAGCACACAGCGCTTCTAGCGTGTACATACACTATATTGTCAAAAGTATTGGGACACCTGCCTTTACACACACACAGGAACTTTAATGGTATCCCAGTCTTAGTCAGTAGGGTTCATTTGACTTGGCCCACCCTTTGCAGCTATAACAGCTTCAACTCTTCTGGAAAGGCTGTCCTCAAGGTTTAGGAGTGTGTCTTTGGGAATGTTTGACCATTCTTCCAGAAGCGCATTTGTGAGGTCAGGCACTGATGTTGGAGAGAAGGCCTGGCTCACAGTCTCCGCCCTAATTCATCCCAAAGGTGTTCTTTTGGGTTGAGGTCAGGACTCTGTGCAGGCCAGTCAAGTTGCTCCACCCCAAACACGCTCATCCATGTCTTTATGGACCTTGCTTTGTGCACTGGTGCGCAGTCATGTTGGAACAGGAAGAGGCCATCACCAAACTGTTCCCAAAAAGTTGGGAGCATGAAATTGTCCAAAATGTCTTGGTATGCTGACGCCTTAAGAGTTCCCTTCACTGGAACTAAGGGGCCAAGCCCAACCCCTAAAAAACAACCCCACACCATAATCCCCCCTCCACCAAATGATTTGGACCAGTGCACAATGCAAGGTCCATAAAGACATGGATGAGCGAGTTTGGGGTGGAGAAACTTGAATATCCTGACCTCAACCTGATAGAACACCTTTGGGATGAATTAGTGCAGAGACTGTGAGCCAGGCCTTCTCGTCTAACATCAGTGCCTGACCTCACAAATGTGCTTCTGCAAGAAAGGTCAAACATTCCCATAGGCACACTCCTAAGGGCTCCATGCACACTAGCATTTTTCATTAGCTCAAAAAAAAGCTAGAAAACAATGCTGGATGAAAAATGCTAATAATATAACTTTTGTGCCAGCTTCCAGTAGCATTTTAGTAGCTTTTAGGAGCATTAGCATTTAAAAGCAGTTGGGAGAATTTTTTCTGCTAGAAAAATGCTCCTAAAAACTCTTCAAAAACGATTTTTCTGCTCCTAGACGCTGGAGCTCAAAAAATGTGAATAGCCTAAAGTAGTGTGCATGGACACATAGGATACTATTTAGCTTCTAGGAGCAGGAAAGAAAATTCTAATAACAGCTTCTAGGAGCTTAAAATGCTTAAAATGCTAGTATGCATGGAGCCTAAACCTTGTGGACAGCCTTCCCAGAACAACTGAAGCTGGTATAGCTGCAAAGGGTGGGCCAACTCAATATTGAATCCTACGGACTAATGCCCCATACACACGGTCGGATTTTCCGACGGAAAATGTCCTATCGGACCATGTTGTCGGAAATTCCGACCGTGTGTGGGCTCCATCTGACTTTTTCTGCCGGGTTTTCAGACGGAAAAAGTTTGATCTCCTGCTCTCTAATTTTCCGATCGCGCAAATTCCGATCGTGTGTAGCCTAGTCCGACGGACAAAGTGCCACGCATGCTCAGAAGAAATTCTGTGACGGAAGCGCTCGGTCAGGTAAAACTACCGTTCCTAATCGATACAGCACATTCGTCACGCTGCAATGTTAAAATGTGTTTAATGCAGCGCATTCTCTTTTTCTTTACAATGCAAGAAGAATGACGTGTTTTAGCTGCTCATATTCACACTGACTTCTCCCAAACTTCTTTCTTTATTCCTTTTCCTGATTTATTGGCTAGAATTTTTTTATTCGTCAGATCTTAAGAATGTTTATTTATTTATTTTTTGATTTGTCATTTATAGTGGTTTGTTTTTTACTCGAGATTTCCTTTATTTCTTTTTTTTATGTGGGGGGGGGGGGGGGTTGTGTGTCTCAACTTATCCCAACACCATTATCATCATTTGTATTTTTTGGCTAAATTCACTAGGAGGTTGTTTGGTGTTGGTGCCCCTTGTTAATTTGACTGACTGATTTGTGAAATGTACCTGCCTACTCACAAATAAACTGTCCTTTTTGAAGTACAAAGCACATAGGCAAATATTTCTTCAAACCAAAAAAAAACTTTATTCAGTGTCATAAACAAAATAAACAGGAAGACAACGCTGGAGAAACTGGTCCATTTTGCAAAGCCTTTTGGTCCCCACGGCAGACATCAAATATGTAATAGCAAAATTGGTGGCCTGAGGAGTACATATCTGAGGGAGTTCAATCTGGACCAGAAGTCCAAGCGATCAGGAAGGTCAGATGCAGTGCCGATCCTGACCTCCCTGGGGCCCTAAGCAAAATTCTGCTAAGGGGCCCTCCACTTGACCCGTGATGCCGTGAGCTATGTAAACCATTTGCCATTGCCACACAGTGACACCTGACACTTCAGTGCTCCCAAAACAATCCTCCCTCCTTTAAACAAAACAGTCAAAGAATAAGTACAACAATATAGAACAGAATGAGGTCCCCAGAGAGCCCCCCTTACATCAGGGTCCTCAGAGAGCCCCTCCTTACACCAAGGTCCCCAGAGAGCCCCCCTTACACAAGGGTCCCCAGACAGCCCCCCTTAAATCAGTGTTCTCAGAGAGTCTCCCCCCTACATCCGGGTCCCCAGAGAGCTTTCCCCTACATTAGGGTCCCCAGAGAGCCCCCCTTACATCAGGGTCCCTAGAGAGCCTCCCCCTATATTAGGGTCCCCATAGAGCCTCCCCAGTACATCAGGGTCCCCAGAGAGCCCCCCCCCCCTTACATCAGGGTCCCCAGAGAGCCCCCCCCTTTACATCAGGGCCCCCCAGAGAGCCTCCACCTACATTAGGGTCCCCAGAGAGCCCCCCCTTACATCAGGGTCCCTAGAGAGACTCCCCCTACATTAGGGTCCCCAGAGAGCCTCCTCTTACATCAGGATCCCCAGAGAGCCTCCCCTTACATCAGGATCCCCAGAGAGCCTCCCCTTACATCAGGGTCCCCAGAGAGCCCCCCTTAAATCAGTGCCCTCAGAGAGTCTCCCCCTACATCAGGGTCCCCAGAGAGCCTCCCCCTACATTAGGTTTCCCAGAGAGCCTCCCCTTACATCAGGGTCCCCAGAAAGCCCCTCCTTACATCAGGGTCCCCAGAGAGCCCCCCTTACATCAGTGTCCTCAGAGAGCCCCTCCTTACATCAGGGTCCCCAGTGAGCCTCCCTACTTACATCAGGGTCCTCAGAGAGCCCCCACCTACACCAGGCTCCCCAGAGAGCCCCTCCTTACATCAGGGTCCTCAGAGAGCCCCTTCTAACATCAGGGTCCCCAGAGAGCCCCCCTTACACCAGGGTCCCCAGAGAGCCCCCCTACACCAGGGTCCCCAGAGAGCCCCCCCTACACCAGGGTCCCCAGAGAGCCCCCCCTTACACCATGGTCCCAAGAGAGCCTCCCCTTACATTAGTGTCCCAAGAGAGCCTTCCCTCTTACATTAGTGTCCCCAGAGAGCCCCTCCATACACAGGGTCCCCAGAGAGCCCCTCCTTACACAGGGTCCCCGGAGAGCCCCCCCTCTGACATTAGTGCCCCCAGGGGGCCCCCTCTTACATCAGTGTCCCCAGAGGGCCCCGTCTTAAAATCAGTGTCCCCAGAGGGCCCAGTCCTTGCATTAGTGTCCCCAGAGAGCCTCCCTCTTACATTAGTGTCCCCAGAGGCCCCCTTCCTTCCAGCTGACTCCCCCCCTTGCAGAGGTACCCCTGTACCTGGCTGGTGGAGGTGGGAGGCGGCGATCGGCAGCTATATGGTGTTCACAGGCAGGGGGATCTCCCTGGGGCTAGTAGTTCTATCTCCGAATGTATACAGCGGAGAGGGGAGGGGCCTCTGACCCGGGCATCAGCAACAGTGTTCAAGCAGAGTGAAAGTGAAACTGATACCTGCCTGGGTCAGAGGCCCCTCCCTTCTCTTCTCCACTGTATACACTGAGAGTACTACAAACCCCAGGGAGATCCCGCCGCCCACTCAGGCACCATAGAGCTGCCGATCGCCGCCTTCCACCACCTCACACCTCTCCTCACTGCACTCTAAACGGCCAGCCAGAGGTGCAGGGGGGATGCTGGGTCTTGGGCCCCCCCCCCCACAGCGGCGGGGCCCTAGGCAGCTTGCATAGTGTGCCTATAGGGCCAATCGGCTCTGGTCAGATGCCATCTATGTCCCCAGGATGTTGTCAGACAAAAGGCTGCATCTTCTGACAGACCAGACGGAACCCAGGCCATCACTATCTGGTCTTCCTAAGGCACTTCCCTCCAGGCTTCCTTCCAGGCTGTGGCTCAGATCTTCGAGTTGTGGCAGCAGGTGGAGGAGGAGGAGGGCAAGGGGCAACCTCCTGGCAGCCACTTGCCACAGCCTCCTCCCGGCTGCCACTTGCCACAGCCTCCTCCCGGCTGAGGTCTTCCTGTGTATGAAAATGGGACATAGTTTTAGTTCTTTGTTCATCAATCACACTATTTTCAGCTCATGACTGTTGCAAATAGAATGTTAAGAAATAGAACATACTATCATTCAGAGCCCAGCATTTTTCATTCTTGGCCCAATCCTCTTTGATCACTACTGTCTATTGATATGTCAACCACTTTGTTAACTCACAACTTAACAGATCAATAATAACATCTAGTTACCATCATTAAATGTAATTCAAGAAATATGTTCACCTTTCTTGTTAAAAAAAGAAATATGTTCACCAATGCTATACCTGTCTCAAGCTGGGCCCCTCCAGATGTTGTTGCCTGGAAGGCCCAGGTTGGACATTGGAAGCCTCAGCTGGGGGGGAAGGAAGCCTTGAAGGAAGATGGTAGGGTGATGGCATGGGTTCCCTCTGGTTTGCCAGAAAATGTAGCCTCTCGTAGAACTTCATCCTGGGACAAAAATGGCATTCGGATCTCCTGATCGCAAGGACTGCTGGTACCTCTGTCGCTCCCTTAGATAGGTGCTCCTCAGGGCACCAATTTTGGCCATCACATAGGTGATGTCTGCCTTGGGGACCATGATTTGGACGTAATGGAGTAGTTTCTCCAGCGCTGCCTTCCTTTTGGTTCTATTGCCAAAATCGGGGTGGGAATTCTGCCACAGGCAGGACATCGCCCTGAGCTCATGAATGATCAAATCATAGAAAAAAGGAAACTTAAATGGGTCCATAGTAATTTCTGCAAGACAAACCATAATACTGTCAGGCTAAACTCTCCTAATCTTGTACCCAAATAAGCCTCAATGGAGAAGCAGTCTAGGCTAGTGATGTACCAAGTTCAAATTGTACCTTCCTTATAGCGATCGATCGTCTCGTGCGTCAGCTATCTCCCCTCTGCTCACAGATTTTCGGTACGACACACGCGTGTGACGTTTTATTTACAGTGCGCATGCGTGAAACTCTGCCCGCCCCTGGCGATCTTTCTTGTCCATTCCCCACCCCTTCTCTTTACCACGCAGTGGGGAGAGCACATGGCGGGGACACAGCAGGTGCGCCCTAACTATTCCAGCAACGAGGAGGAGGACGAGGAAAGCCCGGAGCCAGAAACGTCCCGATCCCGGAGGCTAAAATTTAAGGCGTCAAATATGTCTTTTGGAGAAATGTTGGAGATGGTGGACATATTGAAGAGGAGCGACTATGATGGGAAGTATGGGCCTTACCCCAACCCAAATGTCAGAAAGGCCTTGATCGTGGCTAAAGTTGTGAAGAGGCTGCAAAAGAATTTTAGGTTAAAACGATCCAAGGATCAACTGAGGAAACGCTGGTCAGACCTGAAACTGAGGGAGCACGATCAGTACAGAAAGATCAAGCGAGTTCTTCAAAAAAGTAAGTAGTTGTCGTGTGTTCATCTTTTTTTTTCTTGCTTGCTCCATGTGCTTTGTTTTTCAATGTTGGACATTTGAAAATGGCCACTTTCATGTTCGTGTGTCCATTCGATCGTACTCAACCTCGATCGTTCGGCCACTTATAATACGCTGTTTGGTGAAGTTGGAGTTAACTACATTGTTTCAGGCCTGTTTTTAGTCAAAGGAAGTTTGTTGTCTATAGGGCTTTTTTCCATAATGAAATGCAAACTTATTCAGTGTAAAGGAGAGGTGACTCAGTAGCTGTTTACACATCTGGACTCTAGAGCACTAGTGCTGGGACACCCAAACACCCTTTTTATTATTAAAACTTGCACCAAAAAGGTAGTAAGTATTGCACCTTTACAAAGTGTCAAAATTAATGTTGTTGGCCTTTGAACATGGCCACAAACCACTATTGTACGTCACTTCCAAGCAATGTTTCATATTTCCGATTTCTGCCCTCATAGATTGGTGTGCTAAGTATTCCTTTTGTACATTCTCATAGGTGAGCGAAGACTCGGGACGTCTGAGGACACCAGGAATCCCACACCTCCCAAAGAAGGGGAAATACCAACACCAGAAGCAGAGGAGGAGGAGGAAAGAGAGATTGTAGAAGTTGGAGAACTTGTCACCACAACAGGTGAGTGTTGGAGACCACAGCTACAGGTAAGCTAATCAATGTATGCCTGCATCTTAAAAATACCCCGATTTTTTTTTTTTTTGTTTTTTTTTTTAGGTGATGTGGATGTTGTGGAAGAAGAATCGCATTTTACCAGTGAAAGTGCACACGTCCTCATCGGGGAGATAATGGTGTGCAATCGAGATCTAGATGATATCAAGAAAAACATCAATGATGTTCAACAAAAAATTAAGAACATCATGTTTTAGGGAAAATATGAAACCACACAAACGACTTATCCCACATTTGTGGGTGTGTAACCCCAAAATTTTTACGTCAGAACTTTGCCAAATTTGGAAGATGCACACAGTGTGTCAACATGTGCTAGCTCCCATCATGGTGGATCAATGACAACGTTTTGGGGGTGCAACCACTTTACTAACTACTAAAGTGGCTGAGGTGAAGGGGTTGCACCCCCAAAACACGTACATTGATCCCCATGATGGGTGATTGCACATTTGGACATTCTAGGCTTGTGTTCTTGCATCAAATGCCCATTTTGATCCCCAAATTGTGTGCATGTTCTAAATTTACCTTTTCCAGGGGTGACACCCCATGTGATGAAGGCCCGATCAAACACACTTTGGACATAGTCATGTCTGATCTTGTCTTCACTTGACAAAAGTTGAACTTTGTAAGTTCCTGTGTTCAGTATGTTTTGTTTTGCTACATGCCTGGTTTACACAAATGCGCCAAGTTAGTAAAGGATGTTATAAAGACCAAAGATCTTTTGAGTTTCCAAAAGCCTTTTTGAAAGGCACTTGTGAATGTGTTTGAAGTAAAATTTTACCATATCAACAATGTGTGGCTTCCTTATTTCAAACCCCAAAAGCATTATTTGCGTCAAAAGTAAATGAATTTGGTGACAATGGGTGTTATTTACTAAAGGCTATTCCACTTTGCACTCCAAGTGCAGTTTCCGGTGCACTTTTGCAGTGCACTTGTAGTGCATAGTGGATTTGTCTTTTGGAAATTACACCCACAGTGCTTTGTAATAAACCACCTATCACGCCATTTTCAGGAATACACACATTTATGTCGTGGTGATGAAAAGGAGTATTTTTGGGGTCAGTTATGCACTACATACCTTACCTAGAAAAACTATTATGTATCAGACCCACAACATGAGAAGATTCTTTTTAGGAAGAAGAGACTGTAACCTCCTCTCGCCAAGAAAGTGCATTCCCACTGTTGAAGATAAAGGCCCAAAAAGAAAACTACAAATAAGCTAGAACACACCTACAAGAAACACAAGCAGTAAATGACAAGAAATCTTAGTTCAGGTTCCAAAATAAATTTATTAAAAAATGCCTCTCACACATCGTCTGGCATATCAATGGCCCCCCTACCCACAAAGTACTCCATATACCTCTCGCGGACTTTGCGGGCATTTAGGGGGGGCAAGCCAGGACGTGCAGCTTGAAGGGCTGTGAGGTTGTAATTTGTAGGAATGTCTGCATCAGGGCCAACAGACACAACATAGTTGGTGCTATGTCGCTTTAAGAAATTGTGCAATATGCAGCAGGAAAGCACAATGTGGTTCAGTTTATATTCCGCCATATTGATAGGTGTCAGAAAGAGGCGGAAGCGGCTGGCCATGATCCCAAAGGCGTTCTCCATGATCCCAAAGGGAAGCACATTTTGACATTCTGCAATAACCTATCAAGCTAATAATAGGAGGAAAAAACAAAAAAAACCCAAAAAAAACATTTGAAAGTATTGAGCCAGCCCCTTGCACTACATGCTTTGCTGAATTCATCCCTAAATATGACCACTATAAAGAGGGAGGTATATAGTGTGTATTGAGCTTGGCAAAGCCAGCAGATATTGGTATCATCTGACCGAGCAGTTGGGGGAGGGGGGTTCCTAATGAGTTTGGCACACCAAAAAAAAAAAGGGACTCTGTATGAAGTAAAACACACAGAAAACATTTGTGCATATTTTAGGGGGTGTTTGGGGGAAACCAATACTATGGAGCAGACAAAATACATTGCTTAAATGACAAGGCCATAGGTGTATATTGGGCCAGAAGAGCATGCTGGGGAGGTAAGTGAAGGCAAAAATGCATGAAGGACAAAAGGGGCACAGCATATTAGAGCATATTGCAATCATGGTAATTAGGGAAGGAGGTCAAAAATACAAGACATTAGCAAACAGAGCATACATAGAAGGGAATAGTAAAGGAGAAATGTTACCTTAATATAGTCCTCCTGCAGGACCTGGATAATAGCAGAACAGGTCTCTGGAATAATGATTCCCAGAGCCTGGGGAGAGATACCTGTGGAGAACTTCAGATCCTGAAGGCTTCTGCCTGTCGCCAAGTACCTCAACGTGGCAACAAGCCTCTGCTCCGGAGTGATGGCTTGCCTCATGCAGGTATCCTGCCTGCTGATAAAAGGGGTCAGCAAAGCCAACAGACGGTGAAAAAACGGGGTCTGTCATCCTGAGAAAGTTCCTGAAATCATCAGGATTATTCTCACGGATCTCACGAAGCAAAGGCATGTGCGAGAATTGGTCACGCTGAAGCAACCAATTCTTGGTCCATGAACTCCTCCTCGCCCTGTTCATGGACTGGTCTTGGGTCAAAGCTAAAAGCCCGACACCAAGCCCCTGCACAGCACAAACTCTGCGACGAGTACGTACACGAAACATAGCTCACAAACGTTCGGCTGGTCAGAATGGACAAACAGAAAGCACATATAAACAGCAAGGCCTGAAAGAACGAAATGAATACCAGAAACGAGCAGACAATAAGCAGTGAAAATCAAAGCGTCCTATATCAAGATATAGGCCACAATGACCAACAAATGCAAACTGACTACACGCACCGATAAACAGATACGCACGGCAAGCACGAACTGAAGAGCAGTAACGATCTGAGTCTGAAAACTGAAAAGCGCGAATCGAATGTAACCAAACTTCTACTAACACGCGATAAACACTTAATCAGCAGAAGGAGCCCAACGGGTGCAGGTATCCTGCCTGCTGATAAAAGGGGTCAGCAAAGCCAACAGACGGTGAAAAAACGGGGTCTGTCATCCTGAGAAAGTTCCTGAAATCATCAGGATTATTCTCACGGATCTCACGAAGCAAAGGCATGTGCGAGAATTGGTCACGCTGAAGCAACCAATTCTTGGTCCATGAACTCCTCCTCGCCCTGTTCATGGACTGGTCTTGGGTCAAAGCTAAAAGCCCGACACCAAGCCCCTGCACAGCACAAACTCTGCGACGAGTACGTACACGAAACATAGCTCACAAACGTTCGGCTGGTCAGAATGGACAAACAGAAAGCACATATAAACAGCAAGGCCTGAAAGAACGAAATGAATACCAGAAACGAGCAGACAATAAGCAGTGAAAATCAAAGCGTCCTATATCAAGATATAGGCCACAATGACCAACAAATGCAAACTGACTACACGCACCGATAAACAGATACGCACGGCAAGCACGAACTGAAGAGCAGTAACGATCTGAGTCTGAAAACTGAAAAGCGCGAATCGAATGTAACCAAACTTCTACTAACACGCGATAAACACTTAATCAGCAGAAGGAGCCCAACGGGTGCCGGACGTGGTGCTAAACTTCCCTTTTATAGTCTCGTGGAACACGGCTTAGGTCACGGCGCTCTTGAAGACTGGAAATTCCGACAACGTTGTCCGACCGTGTGTACGCAACACCAGCTTCGGACAAATTCCGACGGAAATAGTCATCAGAAAATCCGACCGTGTGTATGGGGCATAAGACTGGGATGCCATTAAAGTTCATGTGCATGTAAAGGTAGGTGTCCCAATACCTTTGACAATATAGTGTTTATACACACATATACAGGTCCATCCCAACACAGAAGATTGTGTGAAACAAGGCTTGGTCTGTCCTTGGTGGTAGGTGTAGTATACAGGCATTTAGGCACATATTTTATGTACTTATCTGGGCTAGGAAAGGGTTTCTATAGATGTGAGAGTTCAGAGTACAACTTTAGACTGGAACATGAAAACAGAAGAACTGAGGTAGGGGGAATGATGAAAAGGTTAAATTTAAATTAATATATTAATTTCCACATTACATTTATAGCCTACTCCTATTAATTTTAAGGATCGTGAAGTTTGTAAACGTACTTACTTCCTTGAATTCTTTGATCCATATTCACTATGTCCTGTGAGTAGGCACTGCTGTGTCACACATTTCACAGAGCCTGCCTTCTGATCTATAGAGATGCTAAGAGGAGGAGATTCAAGAGGCAAAATTAGTACAGGAATCACTGCTTGCAGGCAGCAAGGTACCATGGGATATGTAGTCCTTACAGATTGTAAGTAAACAGCAGAGGTGAAGCTGCAAAGCATGCAGAGAATCCAGGAATAGACATGTGCACAATAGAAAGATTTGTTTAGTTTTGTTTCGTTTCTGTTCGTTTCCGTTGATTGGTAACGATTCGTAATTTCGTAAGTCGTCGGTGTTCGTATTCGGACTCGTTCGTATTTTCGTAAGTCGTCGGTGTTCGTATTCGAACTCGTTCGTATTTTCGTAAGAGTTATTTTTTCGTTGATTAGTTTTTCCGTTAGTCTAATTTTCGTTTATTCTAAATTCATATTTTCGTATTTTCGTTATATTTTGTATTCGGACGCATTCGTATTTTCGTAGATTTTGTTACATTAGTACTTTCGTAAGATTGATTTATTCGTACTTTCGTAACATTGTTTTCGTAGATTCGTAATCGGAGCATAATTCATAATTTTATGTAATGTGTATGCTATTACATGTTTAAGAAACGAAGAATTTCTCTCTCACAAGTCAGAACTTAACTCAAAAATCCACCAAAACAGTAACTCCGACCCAACCACGTTTATCAACTAACAAAAAAAGTAACGAATTTACGAATCTATTCGAAGCACGTTAAGCAGCGCCATTGTAAGAGACACGGAAAATTACGAATCAACAAACAAACAAAAAAAGTTACGAATGTACAAATTTTTTCATTCATTTTGATTTTCGTTATTTTTGAATCTTTGTTCGGTATTTTCGTTGTTTCTGTTTTCGTTTTTCGGATTTTCATTCATTCGTAGTTTCATTGTTTCTAATTTAATTATTTCGTATTTTCGTTGTTTTTCATCTTCGTTCGTTTCGATAATTCGTTATTCATTTGAATTTTTACTAAATCATTCGTACGATAACGAATGAACGAATATAACGAATTTGAACGGAAAACAAATTCATAACTAAACGAATTGCACATGTCTATCCAGGAAGTTGTGGAAAGAGTTGGCCAGCAGACAGGCAGAACGCATAACATGAAAGAAGGTTTTTTTCAAATAAGCTTATACCGGATTGTCAAAAAAAGCTATTGTTATTATAATGCTGATGTTATAAAATGAAAGTATGTGCTGTGACCATAGAGCTCCTATAACCACTTGCCACACGGCGACAGTATGCACAATAACAGTGCATTTTTTGTTTAATGTATGTTATATTTGTTTAATAAGTGCTCTTTTGTCTTGTTCACCATGATCTGCGGGTTATCCTTTTGTGGTTATTGGTCCCACAGTGTTTATTCAGAATGATTACACCCTCTGCCTCTATTAGGGGTTCCATTGTGCTGACTACCCGGGATTTGGTCACGTTTTTGCAACCATATGGACGCCCAAGGCACTGAGGGGATTTTTACCCCAGTCAGTGCCCGTTCCGCATATCCGTGCTGATACTGTCCCTCTGTTCATCTGGATTTAACACAAAGGCTTTGTGCTTGTGTTGTTTTCTTTCCTTTCTTCTTGGCCCATGGTCCGTTGTGTTTGACCGGCAGGATGTTTGGCGATCCAGCACCATTGATTGGTGTTTTTCCTTCTCCCTATCAGCGCCAATATCCACGCCCCCTCCTCCCTGTCTGCCAGTCCATGTAGTTTCAAAAGCGTTCCTGCGTTCGGGCGCATGCGCGGTGGTGCCATCACGTCTGCATTCAGCCGGTGATGTCAGACGCAGGCCGAATGGTGAGCCCACTTAAGGCGGTGTTCTGCCAAAAACTGTCCGGCCATCGGATAGTGTCCGCCCCGTACTGCGCATGCGCAGCGCTTGCGCAGTATGGAGGACAAGGAGACTCCAAAAGTTTCCAAAGAAGAACGGGGCCTGCGCACTGAGTCCAGGTGCAAGCCCCACCATCCAAGTGGACATACGGTAGCACTTAGTAACAGGGCACCTCGCGCACGCTTCTGGCACGGCCTCGCTTTGCTCGGCTAATTTTTATTCTAACTCTATGTCCACTTGGATGGTGGGGCTTGCACCTGGACTCAGTGCGCAGGCGCCGTTCTTCTTCTGAGACTTTTGGAGTCTCCTTGTCCTCCATACTGCGCAAGCGCTGTAAAGGGCGGACACTATCCGACAGGGGACATTATTCGACACAACACCGGCGTCTCAGGCATTACAACAGCCAGAGAGTGAGGGCAACCTGTAAGCCAGATCTGCTTGCTCCTTAGGTAAGAAGCACTACTTTATCTGTAACCTTGTCAGATGTTTTGATCATCAAGTGATCTTTGGATGCCATACATCCGTACTTGCTATGACACCATCCCCCCTTTTTTATACACACTTCCCTTTCATATTGTTATGTGTTGGAAATCTGGGCTATATGTTCCAGGATTTTAGAATTATTGTTATATTTATTTTCCCTTTTCCTTTTATTTATTCCTTAGTCACAATTCTTAGTATTGTGTTCTTATTGGACCTACGGTTCTATATACACAGACGCCCTCTTCCCTCATCTTTAAGCCCTGTGTTTTCTTGCTTTTAGTAAGTATATTTTTTTCATAAATTATTAGACTTATTCAGGAGTTGCTTTATTATATTTTTGTTAGCTTGGTCATTGTGTGTGCTCACTATGGTCTCATAGTGTCCTCCATCCGTGGTGATTTCTACATCGTGGTTGACCCCTTTCGTCCCCTCTTGTCTTCTTTGGGGGAGAGGTGGCTGTGAAGTGGTGAGTTTCTGTCTTTCAGTGAACTTTGACAAATGTGCTTCTATGTCCTTTATATGTTTGTGTAACTTTTACACGTTTATTTGTTATTTATTTTCTCATGTAATATTTCTTTGTTTTTGCATAGTTTGTTCGTTAATCTATGGTTGATGTGTCTATCCCCTGATGAAGCCATAAGGCGAAACATGTTGGGATAACATACGACTATTCAACCTATGTTCAATGGAAAAAACCTCTATGCTTAACCACCATAATGAAAATATTCTATAAAACAACTTATCTTGTCCTGCTATTGGTTTTAGTATTTGTCTTTAATAAAAACATTTTGCAAAGATATACCCATCCACGTCAGATCAATGTTGGCGGGGCTGTGGTCACAAGGGCACTCTTCTGCATATTTGGTGGGTTTGCCCTGCGATCAGACCTTACTGGGAAGACATTAAATCTCTGATCAAAGAAATCATAGGAATAGATATACCTCTCTCCCCGATTCACTTCCTGCTACACATTCCTCCCATGCCAATGAGCCGGTACAAGAAAAGTGTGCTGCCTCATTTGCTAAATGCAGCTAAGCGACTGCTCCCCACTTTCTGGAAGCGTCCGCAAATCCCAAGTAGGGAGGAATGGCGTCGTAGGGTGAGTGACATCCGGGAGGGAGAGGATTGGATTGCCACCTGCAGGGGGGCCCGTGACCGCTTCACCGCAACCTGGCAGCCCTGGACAGTGTATGTCTCAGACCCTGGTCACATACCTTCCAGCTTGGATGTAGCCCTCCTGGAACTGGCAGAGCCATCCCTGAAGGGGCGCTCCCGAGGCTCACAGACGGGAACCAAGAGCTGAGGGGACTCAAACACTTCTTTTTCACCCTTAACTACTTTCTAACACTTTATGTCTTAACTGGTTATGGCTGCCTATTTGCAGATGGCCAATATGTTGAATGCCAGGTGACGGACGAGGAATAGAGGAACTGGTTGGCCTAATAAGAACTGGCGGTCTGACGCCATGAGTCACCCTGACTTGAAAAGGGAAATGGCGCCTCAGTGCCACCATGGAGCGGATGCCGGGACCGGGGGGGGCGGGCGGGGGCGACCTGGGGAGAGGTTAGCTGGAGGCGCAGATCCGCCCCCCTCCCCCCACGCGCGCTCGCCTGGGCCACCACCCGGTCCTACGAGAAGTGCCATACACATAAAAAGCCGACCAAGCGTACTACGCACAAGAACCCCTCTTAGAAGGATAGATATGTCCTATTCCCAACGAAAAGGGCTGCGGGCTACCCAGCCTGATGAACAGGTCGAAACTATACTGCCGACCTGTCACATGATAAATACTTTCTCTATAACCTAAGCCACACCAAGTTAATCTATGACTGTTTATTATTCATGTTCTTGTTTCCCCTACAAGTGAAAAACAAAACAGGAATGATTGGAGTATTACGTATCGCCATTGCCTATGGCAAATGTTTACCTTTTTTTATTCTTTCTCAAACATTGCAATGTAATACCCTGTCTTCCATAAATAAAGATTATTTAAAAAAAAAAAACATTTTGCACTATTTTTATATACACTTGTCTGGTTTCCATTATTATCTGTAAAGCACCACCCTTGCCATGCCAAGCTGACTAAAATTGCACCGCACTGCTCATGCTTGAGTTCGGCAGAATCCTGGAAGAAGGACACTTCTTATCATTTCTATGGGTACAAGAAAGATATTGCACTTCCCCAAAACCACCACCCCCAAAACTACAAAACGAGGAAATGGAGCAGAGGAGACAGAGTTGTAGGTAACAATGAAGGAGCGCTGTGATAGGTAGGAGGAGAACCAGGATAGAGCAGAATCTTGGAGGCCAAGGGAACGGAGTTTATTGAGAAGGAGCGGATAGTAAACAGTATCAAAGGCCGCATAGAGGTCAACTAGTAGGAGTGTAAAGTAGTCGCCATTGGTTTTAGCAATTAGCAAATCGTTAGTGAGCTTTAGTAAGGCAGTTTCTGTGAAGTACTGCGAGGGAAAGCCAGAGTGTAAGGGATCAAGTAGGTAATTTTCAATGAGGTAGGAGCTAAGACGGTTGTAGTCTAAGCAATCTATGAGTTTAGAGGTAAATGGGAGCAATGAGATAGGTCTTACATTATTCAGGTTGGTGGGGGTCCAGTGGGGGCTTTTTAAAGAGGAGTTTCAGCCCCCCACAAAAAATTTAAAGTTTTAATAAAATGACACTAAAGCCCCATACACACGCTCGGATTATCCGAGGACCAGGTCCGCCGGATCATGTCCGTCGTACTTTGTCCGATGTTGGTTTTGCGTACACACGGTCGGACAAAGTTGTCGGAAAATCCGATCATTCTGAACGTGGTGACGTTTGTTGCCTACGACGGGACTACGTAGAGGCTAGTAGCCAATAGCTTTGGTCTTGTAATGTGATCTGAGCATGCGTAGCACTTTGTCCGTCCGAATTCGCTACACACGATCGGATTTGGTGTGATCGGACTTTGTTGTCAAAAAATCTATCCAGCAGGAGATAGGACTTTGTCCGTCGGACAATCCGATGGAAACTGTCCGATGGTGCCTACACACGGTCGGAATTTCCGACAACATTGTCTGATAGGACAGAATCCATCGGAAAATCCGACCGTGTGTATGGGGCTTTACCTGTCCAGGGAGCCCACAATGTCGGCACCTGTAGGGTGAAGATTGGTATCAAGAGATCACCAAATTTTCCACTTCTTACTAAATGATTGAACAGTACTGACTGGCATATTGAAGGCTTTGGATATCTTTTCATATCCTTTTCCATCTTTGTAAAGTTTAATTACCTTAATACGCAGGTCTTTTGGCTGTTCTTTTCTACCTCCTCATGGCTCAGTGTCTAGACTGCTTAGTGCATTCACGTGAGTGCTAACAAACTCATTGAGTATTTATACACAAACACTAATTGTGATTTAAAAAGCCACAAATGTGGGAAATTAACCTTTAATTGCCATTTTAACCTTCTGTGTCTGTATCAATGCCAAACATTCCAGGGTATGTAAATGTTTGATCAGGGCCATTTGGGTGATTTCTGTTATCATTATAATTTAAAAAGGATCCAAAAAACTATGTGACAATAAATAGCTTCATGTGATTGCTATCCTTAAATAAAAGACAGTTTTTTGGCATGATCAGTCATATTTTCAATATTAATGCCAAAATGTCATAATGTCTGTGAGGGTATACAAACTTTTGAGCACAACTGTATATATTTATATACATACACAGTGTCTCATAAAAGTGAGTACACTCCTCACATTTTTTGTAAATATTTTCTTATATCTTTTCATGTGACTGAAGAAATTACACTTTGCTACAATGTAAAGTAGTGTACAGCCTGTATAACAGTGTCAATTTTCTGTCCCCTCAAAATAGCTCAACACACAGCCATTAATGTCTGACAACAAAAGTGAGTACACCCCTAAGTGAAAATGTCCAAATTGGGCCCAATTAGTAATTTTCCCTCCCCGGTGTCATGTGACTTGTTAGTGTTACAAGGTCTCAGGTGTGAGTGGGGAGCAGGTGTGTTGGAAGTGGAAGTTCAACATGGCACTTCATGGCAAAGAACTCTCTGAGGATCTGAAAAAAAGAATTGTTGCTCTACATAAAGATGGCCTTGGCTATCTGGAGATTGCCAGGACCCTGAAACTGAGCTGCAGCATGGTGGCCAAGACCATACAGTGGTTTAACAGGACAGGTTCCACTCAGAACAGGCCCCGCCATGGTCAACCAAAGAAGTTGAGTGCATGTGATCAGCATCATATCCTGAGGTTGTCTTTGGAAAATAGACGTATGAGTGTTGCCAGCATTGCTGCAGAGGTTGAAAGGTTGGGTTTGTCAGTGCTCAGACCATATACCGCACACTGCATAAAATTGGTCTGCATGGCGGTCGTCCCAGAAGGAAGCCTCTTCTAAAGATGATGCACAAGAAAGCCCGCAAACAGTTTGCTGAAGACAAGCAGACTAAGGACATGGATTACTGGAACCATGTCCTGTGGTCTGATGAGACCAAGATAAAATTATTTGGTTCAGATGGTGTCAAGCGTGTGTGGTGGCAACCAGGTGAGGAGTACAAAGACAAGTGTGTTTTGCCTACAGTCAAGCATGATGGTGTCATGGTCTGGGACTGCATGAGTGCTGCCAGCACTGGAGAGCTACAGTTCACTGAGGGAACCATGAATGCCAACATGTACTGTGACATACTGAAGCAGAGCATGATCCCCTCCCTTCGGAGACTGGGCCGCAGGGCAGTATTCCAACATGATAATGACCCCAAACACACCTCCAAGACGACCACTGCCTTGCTAAAGAAGCTGAGGGTAAAGGTGATGGACTGGTCAAGCATGTCTCCAGACCTAAACCCTATTAAGCATCTGTGGGGCATCCTCAAACAGGAGGTGTAGGGGGGAAAGGTCTCTAACATCCACCAGCTCTGTGATGTTGTTATGGAGGAGTGGAAGAGGACTCCAGAAAAATAGCGATCGCTGCCGAAAAAGAACGAATCGCGGCCGAAAAAAAACTAAGCTGGGCCGGAAAAGACCGAGCCGACTGTTCGGCTCTGCTCGTAGTCCCGCCTCCCTGCACTCGCTCCAGAAACAGCAGGGAGGCGGGACAGCGAGCGGAGCCGAACAGTCGGCTCGGTCTATTTCGGCCGCGCTTCAGTCTTTTTCGGCGGCGCACGCGACAGAGCGTCTCGGCGGCGGGAAATTTAAATTGAAAATGGCGCTGGCAAGCTACAATGACACTGGGCAAGGCAGCAAATGACGCTGGGCAAGGCTGCAATGATGCTGGGCAAGCTACAATGACACTAGGCAAGCTACAATGACACTGGGCAAGGCTGCAAATGATGCTGGGCAAGGCTGCAAATGACGCTGGGCAAGCTACAATGACACTGGGTAAGCTACAATGACACTGGGCAAGCTGCAATGACACTGGGCAAGCTGCAATGACACTGGGCAAACTGCAATGACACTGGGAAAACTGCAATGACACTGGGCAAACTGCAATGACACTGGGCAAACTGCAATGACACTGGGCAAGCTGCAATGACACTGGGCAAGGCTGCAAACGACGCTGGGCAAGGCTGCAAATGACGCTGGACAAGCTGCAAATGACGCTTAAATGTAAGTTTTTTTTTTTCCCTAAACTTCCCTCCTAAAACTTTTTTCCTTAAAATGCCCTCCTAAACTTGGGGTGCGTGTTATACGCCGGTGCGTGTTATACGCCGATAAATACGGTATATATATATATATATATATATATATATATATATATATATCGTATTTATCGGCGTATAACACGCACTTTTCCCCCTTAAAATCGGGGTAAAGTCGTGGGTGCGTGTTATACGCCGATCCCCCCCAAAAAAGTGACAAAAATAGCGAGCGGCGTCGAAAAATAGCGAGCGCCGCCGAAAAAGACCGAAGCACCGCCGAAAAAGACCGAGCCGACTCTTCGGCTCTGCTCGCAGTCCGCCTCCCTGCGCTCGGCTCATGTGTAAGGTAAGGTCTACAGGTTTGGAAATATCGGTTCGTAAATGGATAGAAAACTGGCTAAAAGACAGAATTCAGAGAGTAGTTGTTAATGATTCTTACTCTGAATGGTCTAAGGTTATCAGTGGTTTACCCCAAGGTTCAGTGCTGGGACCCTTACTTTTTAATATCTTTATAAATGATATTGGGTCTGG
Source organism: Lithobates sylvaticus (assembly GCA_028564925.1). Taxonomy (NCBI): domain Eukaryota; kingdom Metazoa; phylum Chordata; class Amphibia; order Anura; family Ranidae; genus Lithobates; species Lithobates sylvaticus. The sequence goes on along the minus strand of CM053027.1, from coordinate 558,726,861 downwards.
GATCAAAAGTAACATTTCTGTCTTTGCAGATGACACCAAGCTATGCAGTGGAATAACGTCCTTACAGGAAGTCTCCAATTTACAAGCAGACATCAATGTCTAATTGGGCGACTATGTGGCAGATGAGGTTTAATGTTGATAAATGTAAAGTTATGCACTTGGGGGCTAAGAATATGAATGCATCATACATGCTAGGAGGAGTACAACTGGGGGGATCCGTAGTGGAGAAGGATCTGGGGGTTTTGGTAGATCATAAGCTCAATAATAGCATGCAATGTCAAGCTGCGGTTTCCAAAGCAAGCAAAGTCCTTTCTTGTATTAAGAGATGTATGGACTCCAGAGAGAGAGATATAATTTTGCCCTTGTACAAATCATTAGTAAGACCTCATCTGGAATATGCAGTTCAGTTTTGGGCACCAGTTCTCAAAAAGGATATCGGGGAACTGGAGAAAGTGCAGAGAAGGGCAACCAAACTGATAAGAGGCATGGAGGAGCTCAGCTATGAGGAAAGATTAGACAAACTGAATTTATTCACCCTTGATAAGAGGAGATTAAGGGGGGGTATGATCAACATGTATAAATATATGAAAAGAAAAAAATGGCTGCGCTGGAAATTAAAGCATGTGAAGATTGTTACACCTCAAATCTAATATTATAGTGCATGAAAATCAATCCAGCCCTAAGCTGGCGGTGTTACACGTGAAATATATTACAATAGGCATCCGCTGGATGCAATCCTTAACCCATTGTTCTAATATAGTTCAAAATTATACAATCAAACAGTGAAATTACAAATATGACATAAAAAATAAAATGTAAAAATTTAGAATGATTTCAGAAATCCGTGATTCAATATAGTGGCATAGTGAACAACAGAGGACAAAGATAAGACATTGCTTGTTGGAAAGCTTAAAGCATGCAAAAGTCCACCATATAGGTTAGGGTTCTGTTGTTGTTGATTCACAGTGCTACAGCTTTTGACACCCACGAAACCAGTGATTGGATAGCCAGATAAGAGTCCTCCACCATATAAAGAAATATAGCAGCTTACCAGCTGTTCTGATCTCTGTATCAAAGAGATCAGATAAGCCTGTGGCATGAACCCCTGCCCGGGTCTCTATCCAAGGTCTCCCAGATGACACTCAAGTTCCAAAGAAATATCCAAATCTCTCCTAGGTCCTCCTTACTTTCCTCCAAACCATTTACATGGAAGAAAAAGGAACATCCATAGCACAATACCGTTTTCACCTTTTATTTAAAAAAACTCTCATAGGTAATACACTTACATTTAGAATGCACTGACTCACCGCCTATTATAGACATTACATCACTGAACACGCCCAACTCTGAGCTCTCGGTCCGCCATCTTTGAACAGGGCTATCGCCCTTCTCCTCCGTGATTGGCTTCCCGATGTATGGGCGGTCTTTCTTATTCTGATCCAGCTATGCATGTATCCGCCATACTACTATAGGGCAAAAGCCCTTAGCTGCAATGCCAGATGTCGGTATACTTAGGCGAACTAATTCGCCTGTCCCACCTCACACGCGACCGTACGCAGAAGGACACGGCTGAACAGAGACATCTAGTCATCTTGCTCTGCCTCCTTCCGCATCGGTCAACCCCCGTAGGCGGAACTACATGTCATCACTGTTTACTCTGTTCGAGTGCACACGTTTATCCATCATAAGAGATCAATCTAATGAGGATGGAATCTGCAACTAAATAGTCTTGAAGATCCCCTCTATCCAGACCAAAATTAATCTAAAAACTCTAAAAAAAGGTCTAAAAAAGGGGAATTTTAAACATATGGTCATTTACATATATTGTTTAACCCTTAATGCCCTGAGAACCGCATTCAGCACCATCTACAGATATTAGTTCTCAAGTACAGGATACGGTCACGGGACAATTTCCCAAAAAATTGGATTAAGTATAGATGTATCCCAAAATTCTTGTAGAAAATATATAATGTATTTCCCTCTTCTTCACTTGGACTCGCTCGCCAGGGGTTGCAAATGGACTAAATCGTTCCATATCAACCTTGCGGCAACAAAAACCAAATGAGAAGTTATATATAAAATTGAATTTAAAATTAAAATAAGTATCAGCGTATGACCCTTCTATTTCGAAAAAATTCTTAAAAAACAAAAACTGTAAAGAGAATCTAGTTCCCTCTAGGATTCGAGGAGACAAACTCTCTTTAAAGAGATGAACAAATTTCACCTCTTCAAAAAAGAGGAAAAATAAATTTATACGAAAGTTGAAGATAGTGGTTGGCCACTAGTGCAGAATGGCCAGCACTATCCCCTTGGGCCTACTCATGAACTAAAATTGTATAAATTATTCCTTAACCCTTTTGACTTTCCTTCAATCTCCCAACCCTCCCCTACAGGGTGGGTTGATACCGAACAGGAGAGTACATGAAAAAAAGGGAAAATAAGTTTTCTTATCTCACTATGAGTAAGGAATAGGTATGTTTCACATTTCAAAATAAATCAAAAAGGTCCTCCTCTAAAAACTCTCCGTCTAGCCCCCGAGAGCTCAGAGTTAGTTCACAGCATATTGTTGTTAATTGTTATCAATAAAGGCATTTAGATCGACATCCACATTTAGGCCATAGGGGGTGTAACAGCGCACTTTGTGGATCCAGGACATTTTGAATCTAGACAAGTCTCTAACCAATGGACTGCCCCTCCAGTGAGCACTGAACTTATCTATTCCCAAAAATAATGTACCTGAAGGGTTACGATCATGGTGTAGAGCATAATGTTTCGATACCGAGTGGAATCTATATCCACTTTTTATGTTCGTAACATGCTCACCCAAGCGTACCTGCATGGCTCGCTTTGTTCTGCCAATATACTGGAGCCCGCATGGGCATTGCAACAAATACACCACCCCCTTTGAACTACAAGTGATAAATGATTCAATTTTATGTTCCCTAGAGGTACTAGTGGACACAAATGATAATGTCTTTCTCTGTTTAATTTTGTTTAATGTACAGATTTGGCATCGGCGGCATTGATGGTAACCCACTAATTGTTGAAAAAAAGAAACCTTTTTAGTGGGTGGATCCACCACATTAGGTGCCACCCTGTCTCTGAGGGAAGGTGCTCCCCTGAAAACTAGCTCTGGATTGGTGGGAAGAAAGGAATGAATAATTCTGTCATTCCCCAATATGTGCCAGTGTTTCCGGAGCATCTTTTTAATCAAAAAATGTTGCGTGGAGAAGGAAGTGACAAATGGGACAGTGGGTCGGTCCCTTGCCTTAACTTGTCCCTCTTTCAATAACACCGCCCTATCAGTCTCTGCTACCTCCTCCATCATAGTGTCCATGGGAGCAGTGTCGTATCCTTTTTCCTCCAATCTCTTTTTAAGGATCTCAGCCTGTAGTCTGTAGTCATTGATATCCGAACAGTTTCTCCTCATTCTAACAAACTGGCTCTTTGGGATAGATTTCAACCAGGGGGCATGATGGCAACTCCCCATGGGTATGAACGAGTTTCTATCCGTATTTTTAAAGTATGAAATTGTTTTAAACAGACCTTCACTCTTACTGATTGTTAGATCAAGGAAATTTACACTTTCCTGGCTGGCCTCTACGGTGAACCTAATGCCCCTATCATTGGTATTAATCCTCAAAAAGAATTCCTCGAGCTGTACCCGAGTTCCCTCCCATAGGAGGAGGACGTCATCTATATATCGTGCCCAAAACGTCAGAAATGGACTACGATCCTTATAGATGACGTCCTCCTCCACTTGGCCATAAACAAATTGGCCAAGCTCGGGGCGTATTTCGCGCCCATTGCCACACCGCGTGTCTGTTGGTAGAATTGCTGTTCGAACCAAAAATAATTGTGGCCTGCCGCATATTCCAGCAGGTCCACAATATATTCTTGTTGATGTTCTGGCACAGAAGACAGGGAATTAAGATAATATTTCACCGCGTCAATCCCCATATTATGTGGGATGATGGTGTACAATGCGGTGACGTCTGCTGTCACTAGCAGAGTATTCTCAGTTGGTCTAAGATTCGATAGCAAATTTATCACCTGTCTAGTGTCCTTTAAAAATGACGGCATTTGTTGCACCAGTGGTTGCAGAAAAAAATCTATGTACTTGCCCACCCGGGAAGTGACGGAATCAATACCGCTCACAATAGGACGTCCCGGGGGGCCAGTCTGATTCTTGTGTATCTTGGGCAGATAGTACAACACTGGTGTCCTCGGGGCCCTAGGAATGAGAAACACTTTCTCTTTGTCGTTAAGAATCCCCAGTTGCGCTCCCTTGTCAACCAGTATTTGTAAAGTTTTCTTATATTGAGTAACTGGATTACCAGGCAACATGGTATAGGTGTCCCTATCGTCAACTATCCTATGCATTTCCTTGAGATAATCTGCCCGATCTAAAAATGCCTCCCCCTTTGTCAGCGGGACGGATAACCAAATTTTTGTTATTACAAAGGGAGTCCAATCCTTCCTCTAGATGTTTATCCATTTTGCCCCCAGTGGTCTTTACAAGCTCCAAATCCCGAAGGAGAACATCTCTAAAGACTCTCAATGAAGGAGCCAAAACTCCAGGGGGGTTAAAAGTTGACGCATTGGATAACACAGAATGCAAATTCACCTGGTGTACTGGTGCCTTTTGCTGAATTGGGATGGTAGCAAAGTGTCTTTTGATATTGACTTTACGGACAAATCTATGAATGTCTATATATGTTTGAAACTTATCTAGCTTCTTTGGGGGCGCAAATTTAAGACCTTTATTCAATAATGCAGTTTCAGATTTCGTGAGGGTCTGGGAACTAAGGTTGAAGATTACCTCCCCCCCATTTCCTTATTTTTTTGGGATTGTGCTCTCCTCCCCCCTCTGACTCCTCTTTGCTTTCTACGGGCCTTTTTAACCCTTGGGTGGCCCTGGGAAAACCCCAATAATGTTGTTCCTGGACCCCGGTATTGGGCCTCATAATAGGGGTTCTCGTGGACCAAACCCCCGCGGGTCTAATTCTCTTCCACCCCCTTCGTAATCACCATAGGGTCCGAGTGAAGGGCCTTCTCTATCCCTCAAGGGAAAAAATTGATTATATGGATCAATCTTTTTTGAAGAGGTGAAATTTGTTCATCTCTTTAAAGAGAGTTTGTCTCCTCGAATCCTAGAGGGAACTAGATTCTCTTTACAGTTTTTGTTTTTTAAGAATTTTTTCGAAATAGAAGGGTCATACGCTGATACTTATTTTAATTTTAAATTCAATTTTATATATAACTTCTCATTTGGTTTTTGTTGCCGCAAGGTTGATATGGAACGATTTAGTCCATTTGCAACCCCTGGCGAGCGAGTCCAAGTGAAGAAGAGGGAAATACATTATATATTTTCTACAAGAATTTTGGGATACATCCATACTTAATCCAATTTTTTGGGAAATTGTCCCGTGACCGTATCCTGTACTTGAGAACTAATATCTGTAGATGGTGCTGAATGCGGTTCTCAGGGCATTAAGGGTTAAACAATATATGTAAATGACCATATGTTTAAAATTCCCCTTTTTTAGACCTTTTTTAGATTAATTTTGGTCCGGATAGAGGGGATCTTCAAGACTATTTAGTTGCAGATTCCATCCTCATTAGATTGATCTCTTATGATGGATAAACGTGTGCACTCGAACAGAGTAAACAGTGATGACATGTAGTTCCGCCTACGGGGGTTGACCGATGCGGAAGGAGGCAGAGCAAGATGACTAGATGTCTCTGTTCAGCCGTGTCCTTCTGCGTACGGTCGCGTGTGAGGTGGGACAGGCGAATTAGTTCGCCTAAGTATACCGACATCTGGCATTGCAGCTAAGGGCTTTTGCCCTATAGTAGTATGGCGGATACATGCATAGCTGGATCAGAATAAGAAAGACCGCCCATACATCGGGAAGCCAATCACGGAGGAGGAGGGCGATAGCCCTGTTCAAAGATGGCGGACCGAGAGCTCAGAGTTGGGCGTGTTCAGTGATGTAATGTCTATAATAAGCGGTGAGTCAGTACGCCGTCCGTGCCCCAGGAAGACGTTATCTTTTAACGAAACGGCGTAGGGTAAGCGGCGTGCTGACGTCACCTCCATTCCCCGTCCATCCAGGAAGCGACGGGCAGCGAGTAAGAGAGCCGGCCGGCTCGACAGTTTTTCTTTTAAAAAACACATTTGCCTATTTAATGCATTCTAAATGTAAGTGTATTACCTATGAGAGTTTTTTTAAATAAAAGGTGAAAACGGTATTGTGCTATGGATGTTCCTTTTTCTTCCATGTAAATGGTTTGGAGGAAAGTAAGGAGGACCTAGGAGAGATTTGGATATTTCTTTGGAACTTGAGTGTCATCTGGGAGACCTTGGATAGAGACCCGGGCAGGGGTTCATGCCACAGGCTTATCTGATCTCTATGATACAGAGATCAGAACAGCTGGTAAGCTGCTATATTTCTTTATATGGTGGAGGACTCTTATCTGGCTATCCAATTACTGGTTTCGTGGGTGTTAAAAGCTGTAGCACTGTGAATCAACAACAACAGAACCCTAACCTATATGGTGGACTTTTGCATGCTTTAAGCTTTCCAACAAGCGATGTCTTATCTTTGTCCTCTGTTGTTCACTATGCCACTATATTGAATCACGGATTTCTGAAATCATTCTAAATTTTTACATTTTATTTGTTATGTCATATTTGTCATTTCACTGTTTGATTGTATAATTTTGAACTATATTAGAACAATGGGTTAAGGATTGCATCCAGCGGATGCCTATTGTAATATATTTCACGTGTAACACCGCCAGCTTAGGGCTGGATTGATTTTCATGCACTATAATATTAGATTTGAGGTGTAACAATCTTCACATGCTTTAATTTCCAGCGCAGCCATTTTTTTATTTTCTTGCATTTTGTTGTGTGTATCTCACATGAGGTTGCGGCAGGAACTTTTATTATTTATTTAATATTTCAGGTTCTTTACATAGCTTGTTTGATTTATTTAGAACAGGCATTGATTGAATCTTATATTTTCCATTAGACAGCGCTGTTACTCCAACACATAGATGTATAAATATATAAGGGGTCCATATAGTGAACTTGGTGTTGAGTTATTCACTTTACAGTTAACAAAGAGGACAAGGGGCACTCTTTACGTCTAGAGGAAAAGAGATTTCATCTCCAAATACGGAAAGATTTCTTCACAGTAAGAGCTATGAAAATGTGGAATAGACTCCCTGCCGAGGTGGTTCTGGCCAGCTCAGTAGATTGCTTTAAGAAAGGCCTGGATACTTTCCTAAATGTACATAATATAACAGGGTACTAACATTTATAGGTAAGTTTATCCGGGAAAAATCCGATTGCCTCTCCGGGGATCAGGAAGGAATTTTTTCCCCTGCTTTAGCAAATTGGAGCAAGCTGTGTTGTTTTTTTTTTGCCTTCCTCTGGATCAACTGTGGGTATAGAATGGGGTATATGGGAATTCTATGATATTTATATATATATATTTTTTTTATTATTTATTTATTTTTTTTTTTATTTGTGGTTGAACTGGATGGACTTGTGTCTTTTTTCAACCTAACTAACTATGTAACCCAGCCTTAAACATTTAGAGGGTGTCTCCACAAATCTGCACTTTACAAGCAATCTTCTAAACCCCATGTAATCTGGGGTAGCTCTGGAATGACTGCCAGCCAGTTTAGTGAAAGCTAAACAGTTATTTTTTCTGAATCACGGTTAATCTTCGGTACCATACAGGGGTTAGGCTTCCCCATAGTAAGGGTGTCAGGGGGGCAACAAAGGGGCCTCACTTCCCTGACACAGGTGCCGATTTCCCTCTGCTTTCAGGAACAAAGTCCTGGTAATCAGGGTTTGGAGGCTCTTCTCACCCAAGTCTCTTTGAACCTTCGAACTTCATACAGGAAGTCAGTCCTCTCCAGCCAAACTTAATCCGGAACACCTCACCCTGCATGGGTGAGAACCAAAGTACAGCAATGTCTCTGCAACCCCTTAAAGGGACCAAAACTCAAATATCGGGGAAATGTACCTGCCATCCAGGACACATTCTTGGTGTCCTGTATACCCCCTATAGTGCCAGGTCTACTCCTTGAGCTGTTTGTAGAAAAGATAAAAGAAAAGGTAAGAAGCAGTGGTGGTCCATCCATTAGGGGCGCACGGGCGCCACCCCCCCATCCATGCGTCCGGCCCCCTGATCTACATACAGGGTGCCGGACTATGGCTTCCAATAGGGCGGGTGTTTTTATGAAGCATGTGATTAGAGCCAGGGGCTATAATAGGCTTCAAAATAGTTGTGCGACGATAGCAAATGAATATTCACTATTTTAATAATAAATATCCTCCCCGCCAATCAGGAATCGGGTCGTGAGACCCGTTTCACGATCGGCTAAAATGTCAAGCGATCCTATTGGACGCCAAGCAGAACTGCACCCAATCTCTTCCCCATCACAAAAGCTGACGATCGCAGCTACAGCAAAGCTAGAGAACCAAACAATATTTGCCATCTTGTGTGGGGGTGGCAGAGGCGGCTCTCTAATTAGGCAAAAAAGGCAGTCGCCTAAGGCCTCGTGCTTCCAGGGGCCTCATGGCCGCCTAATTTGCCTGACTTTTGCATGGGAGAATGTAAGGGAATGTCTCCGGTCAGTGACCCCAAGCTGGCAGGGGGAGCAGGCCGGACTGGTAAAGGATCGCCAAGGAGGTGGAGGCGGAGCTGCGGGCCGCTGCTGAACCCGCCAGGAGGTAGGGGCGGACTTGGCCGGGGGGCAGGGGAGGCCTCCTAAAAATACGCTTACTCCAGTCCATACCGCAGCAGACAGCCGTGACACCCGCCGGCCGCCGATACCGATCCAACCGAACCGATGCATTCACTGTCTTCCCTGTCAGGCGGAGTGATCTCCGCCCGACATGAGCCTCCTAGTCCCGCCCAGCGTGATGTCATTCACAGACCGGGAGATTGCTGCTGCAAAACCTGCAAGGAGCCAGTGAAGCGCCGTGCAAAAGTGAAAGTAAGTTCCCAGAGGCTAAAAACCTAACCTAAGACAGTGTTGTCACAGTGGTTTTGCTGTGTTAACTGCCTGAAGTGACTCTTTGGGGGGGTTGACAGGCGTTCATGAGATGCTACTGCCGCCTCTTTTTTTTTTTTTTACATTGCTGAATGGCAGTTTTACATTTTTGGACTACGCTGCTACTGCGAGCGAGTTTGACAGGTGGTGTTGCCTGTCAAACTCTGCAGGCTCCAAGCTGTCCATTGAGCTCAGTGCCTCTGACAAGAAGTGAGGAGAGACACTGTGAGCTCTTCCTCTCAGTCTGCTGCAAACAGAGTGTGCCAGCTTATATTTAAACTGGTCGCTCCGTATGTTGCTTCTGACAGGCTGCGCAAGGACCCCCGTATCTTCAGGACCATAGGTGATACTGGATTTTGACCAGTAGTGGGGTAGACCTTCAGCTACCTACCCCATAAATGTGGGCTCTATGTGACCCCTGGTCGCCGAGCCATGACCCTCAAAGTCAATCTTTTCTTTTGTGATTTTTTTTTTTTTAAATGGGCCTATCTTAAGGTAAGGGGCCTGGAGCTGCAGCTCCAATAGCCCCTATGTTAATCCGGCCCTGGCTGAATGCGAGAGGTGGATCAGCAGGATGAATGTGCCAGGACAGGTAGGTGTGTCTCATCTCTCCTTCCTTTCACCACTCTGCATATCACACATATCATAGATGAGAAGAGGGTACAGTGGTGGAGCAGATGAGCAGAAGGGTACAGCGGTGGGAAAAATGAGCAGGAGGGGTTCAGAGGTGGAACAGAAGAGCAGGAGGGTACAGCGGTGGGGCAGATGTGCAGGGAGGTACAGTGGTGGAAGAGATGAGAAAGGGGTTCAGCAGTGGGACAGAAGAGCAGGAGGGTATAGTGTTGCGGCAGAAAAGCAGGGGGGTAGAGCAGTGGGGCAGATGTGAAAGGAGGTGTATTGGTGGGGCAGATGAGCAGGGGGTTACAGTAGTGGGGCAGGAGAGCAGGGGGGGTACGGAGGTGAGACAGATGTGCAGGAGGTACATTGGTGGGGCAGATGAGAAAGCAGGTTACAGTGGTGGGGCAGATGAGCAGATGGGTTCAGTATTAGAACAGATAAGAAAGTGATTTAGTAGTGAGACAGAAGAGCATTGGTACGGCGGTGGAGCAGATGTTTAGAAAAGGGGTACATTGATGGGGCAGATGAGCAGGGGGGGTTACAGTGGTGGGACAGAGGAGCAAAAGGGGTTACAGTGGTGGGGCAGATGTACAGGAGGTACAGTGGTGGAAGTGATGAGAAGGGGGTTCAGTGGTGGGAAAGAAAAGCAGGGGGGTACAGTGATGGGGCAGATGAGCAGGGGGGGTTGAGTGTTTGGCCAGATGAGAAGGGGGTTACAGTGGTGGGAAAGATGAGCAGGGAGGGTTCAGTGTTTGGGCAGAGGAGAAAGGAGGTACATTGGTGGGACAGATGAGCAGGGGATTACAGCGGTGGGGCAGAGGAGCAGGGGGGGTACAGAGGTGGGACAGATGTGAAGTAGGTACAGTCATGGGGTAGATGAGAAAGGAGGTTACAGTGGTGGGGCAGATGAGCAGATAAGTTCAGTGTTAGGACAGATGAGAAGATGGTTCTGTGGTGGAGCAGATGTGCAGGGAGGTACAGTGGTGAGACAGATAAGAAAGGGGGAACATTGGTGGGGCCGATGAGCAGGGGGTTACAGTGGTGGGACAGAAGAGCAGGGTGGAACAGTGGTGGGGCAGATGTACAGGAGGTTACAGTGGTGGGACAGATGAGCAAGGTAGTACAGAGATGGGGCAGATGTACAGGGGCTTTCAGCGGTGGGACAGATGAGCAAGGGAGTACAGAGGTGGGGCAGATGTGCAGGGGGTTACAATGATGGGGCAGATGTGCAGGGGTTACAGTGGTGGGGCAGATGAGAAAGGAATTACATTGGTGGGGCAGATGAGCAGGGTGATACAGTGGTGGGGCAGATGTACAGGGGGTTACAGCGGTGGGGCAGATGAGCAGGGGAGTACAGTGGTGGGGCAGATGAGCAGGGTGGTACAGTGGTGGGGCAGATGAGCAGGGGAGTACAGTGGTGGGGCAGATGTGCAGGGTGGTACATTGTTACAGCGGTGGGGCATATGTACAGCAATGTGCAGGGGAGTACAGTGGTGGGGCAGATGTGCAGGGGGGTTACATTGTTGGGGCATATGTACAATGGTGGTGCAGATGTGCAGGGGGGTTACAGTGGTGGGGCAGATGTGCAGGGGGTTACAGTGGTGGGGCAGATGAGGAGGGGGATACAGTGGTGAAACGGATTTGTAGGGGGGACAGTGATCTGAGGTGTGAAGGTGCATGAATTGGGGCTCATCTAAGGTGTGAATGCAGAATGTTAATTTCTCACTACTAAAGTAGTTTACAGCATTTACTTTATAAAAAATCCTTTTTGTGATTGAGAGTGTGAAGTTGACATTTTTTTGTTATAAAATCGGCACGCTCAATTTCTTTGAAAACATTTTTGGCACTCTGTGCCTCAAAAGGTTGCCTACCCCTGGGCTAGAGTATGCAAAAATGTTGCTCATTGTGGGCTGTTACAGAGTAGTTATGGAATTAAATAATTCTAAATCTTTATCTAGAGAGTTTTAGAATATGCCGCTAAAAATACTTCTCAATAGTAATAATTTTGTATATACTCAACTGATGACTAAGAATTAGGCCCTTTTCACACAGATGGTCTAATCAGGACTGCCAGTTTTTTTCAGGCAGACCTGATCAGAAGCTAGGCGGCCTTCTTTGGGTGGCTGGATATAAACGGACATGTATCCATTTATGTCCAATGATCTCTCAAGTCCTATCAAATCTAAATAGAATGGAAAAGATCTGCACCCTTTTCCATATTTTCGAAACAATCTGATGTAGTGTCATGTCTGTTTACGTCCAGCCTCCCATTGGTCTACCATGGGTCAGGAAAGCTTTGGTTTTTATATTAAGCAGAAAACTCAATGGGGGCGTGGATGCCACAAAAATGACATCCATTCCGTTCTGCTCTGATTCAGTAGGGTATCTGCTTACGCATTCTCTGTTATTAGGACCGGACAGCAGCCATGTGAAAGGGGCCTTAATTGCTGCAATTACAGTGGGAGATACAGAGTACAGCCCAGAGAGGAATGCCTAAATTACTGATTTACTACTGAGACTTCTCTACTGCAAGGCTAAATTCAGATAGCCAAATATCAGTGAGCTGAGGTGGCCACCGGCAAGTTGGTAGATTCTTGCCATCGGTGGTAAGAGCAGCCTGCACACACTGTGTGAACAGATGCTGTCAGCTGTCAGATTCGTGTTTGCATGTAATAGCTAATCTGAGCGATTACATGCACACTGAGCTTCAGACTGACCCTGGATGCAGCCAGTATGTATCCTGGGCAGGCCCGGATTTACTCCCTTTGCCGCCCCAAGGCCGGGTCCTTCAATGCCGCCCCCCCCCCCCCTCCACACACACACACCTCCCGGGGGGAGGGTGCTAGATGAGTTTGCCGGGGGGGGGGGGGAGGGTGCTGGATGAGTCTGCTGGTGGGGGGGGGGGGGTGGTGCTAGAAAAAAAACGCCACTGCAAAATTTAAAACATCATGATGACATCATTACTTAAATTTGCCTTACTTCAGGCTGGGGAGCGTTGTTTCAGTGAGGAGACACTGAGACAGATCCTTGCCACTCTTCGGGGGTGGGGTGTTGATTCATTCTGAAGCGTGAAACACGTCTCATCTTCTCTTCTTTGCAGCTAGGCACTCCTCCGTAATCCCAGCAGGTCACGTGCGACGTGACGTTCTTGATGCCGGGCGTCCCTTCCCCTTCTTTCTCTATCTATTCTCTGTCTCTCTCTCTATTCTTTGTCTCTCTCTCTATTTTCTGTCTCTCTATTCTCTGCCTCTCTCTCTCCTCTCTGTTCTCTCTTCTCTGTCTCTCTCTCTCTCTCTCTCTCTCTGTTCTCTCTCTCTCTGTCTGTCTCTCTCTCTCTCTCTCTCTCTCTCCTCTCTCTTCTCTGTCTCTCTCTCTCCTCTGTCTCTCTCTCTCTCCTCTCTGTTCTCTCTTCTCTGTCTCTCTCTCCTCTGTTCTCTCTTCTCTGTCGGTCTCTCTCTCTCTCTCTCTCTCTCTCTCTCTCTTCTCTCTCTTCTCTGTCTCTCTCTCTCCTCTGTCTCTCTCTCTCTCCTCTCTCTCTGTTGTCTCTTCTCTCTCTTCTCTCTCTTCTCTCTCTCTCTCTCTCTCTCTCTCCTGTTTGTTCTCTCTTCTCTCTCTTCTCTGTCTCTCTCTCGCTCTCTCTCTCTCTCTGTCTCTATCTCTCTCCCCTCTCTGTTCTCTCTCTCTCTCTCTCTCTCTGTCTCTCTCTCTCTCTCTCTCTCTCTGTCTCTCTCCTCTCTGTTCTCTCTCTTCTCTCTCTGTCTCTCTCTCTCCCTCTCTGTCTCTCTCTCTCTCTCTCCTCTGCTCTCTCTTCTCTGTCTCTCTCTCTCTCCTCTCTCTTCTCTCTCTTCTATGTCTCTCTCTTTCTATCTCCTCTGTCTCTCTCTCTCCTCTCTCTTCTCTGTCTCTCTCTCTCTCCTCTTTGTTCTCTCGTCTCTCTCTTCTCTGTCTCTCTCTCTCTCTCTCTCTCTCTCTCTCTCCTCTCTGTTCTCTCTTCTCTGTCTCTCTCTCTCTCTCTCTCTCTCTGTCTCTCTCTCTCTCCTCTTCTCTCTCTCTCTCTGTCTCTCTCTCTCTCTCTCTGTCTCTCTCTCTCTCTCTCTCTCTCTCCTCTCTCTCTCTCTCTCTCTCTGTCTCTCTCTCTCTCTCTCTCTTCTCTCCTCTCTTCTCTGTCTCTCTCTCTCTCTCTCTCTCTCCTCTCTGTTCTCTCTTCTCTGTCTCTCTCTCTCCTCTCTGTTCTCTCTTCTCTCTCTTCTCTGTCTCTCTCTCTCTCTCCTCTCTGTCTCTCTTCTCTCTCTTCTCTCTTCTCTCTCTCTCTCTCTCTCTCTCTCTCCTCTCTGTCTCTCTCTCCTCTGTCTCTCTCTCTCTCTCTCTCTCTCTCTCTCTGTCTCTCTCTCTCTCCTCTCTGTCTCTCTCTCTCCTCTCTGTTCTCTCTTCTCTGTCTCTCTCTCTCTCTCCTCTCTCCTCTCTTCTCTCTTCTCTGTCTCTCTCTCTCTCTTCTCTGTCTCTCTCTCTCCTCTCTATTCTCTCTTCTCTGTCTCTCTCTCTCCTCTCTGTACTCTCTTCTCTCTTCTCTGTCTCTCTCTCTCACTCCTCTCTGTTCTCTCTTCTCTGTCTCTCTCTCTCTCTCTCTCCTCTCTGTTTCTCTCTCTCTCTCTCCTCTCTGTCTCTCTCTCTCTCTCTCTCTCTCTCTTCTTCTCTGTCTCTCTCTCTCTCTGTCTCTCTCTCCTCTCTGTTCTCTCTCTCTCTGTCTCTCTCTCTCTCTCTGTTCTCTGTCTCTCTCTTCTCTGTCTCTCTCTCTCTCTCCTCTCTGTTCTCTCTCTCTCTCTGTCTCTCTCTCTCTGTTCTCTCTCTCTCTCTCTGTTCTCTCTCTCTCTGTCTCTTTCTCTCTCCTCTCTGTTCTCTCTTCTCTGTCTCTCTCTCTCTCTCTCTCTCTCTGTTCTCTCTTCTCTGTCTCTCTCTCTCCTCTCTGCCTCTCTCTCTCTCTCTCCTCTCTGTTCTCTGCCTCTCTCTCTCTCTCTCTCTTCTCTCTCTCTCTGTCTCTCTCTCTGTGTCTCTCTCTCTCTCTGTCTCTCACACTCTCTCTCTCTCTGTCTGTCTCTCTCTCTCTCCTGTCTCTCTCTCTCTCCTCTCTGTTCTCTCTTCTCTGTCTCTCTCTCTCTCCTCTCTGTCTCTCTCTCTCTCTCTCTCTCTCTCCTCTCTATTCTCTCATCTCTCTCTCTCTCTGTCTCTCTCTCTCCTCTCTGTCTCTCTCTCTCTCTGTACTCTCTTCTGTCTCTCTCTCCTCTCTGTTCTCTCTTGTCTGTCTCTCTCCTCTCTGTTCTCTCTCTTCTCTGTCTCTCTCTCTCTCCTCTCTGTTCTCTCTTCTCCGTCTCTCTCTCTCTCTCTCTGTTCTCTCTTCTCTGTCTCTCTCTCTCCTCTCTGTTCTCTCCTCTCTCATCTCTTTCTTTCTCTCTCTCTCTCCTCTCTGTCTCTCTCTTCTCTGTCTCTCTCTCCTCTCTGTTCTCTCTTCTCTGTCTCTGTCTCTCTCTCTCTTCTCTGTCTCTCTCTCTCTCTCTCTTCTCTGTCTCTCTGGTCTCTCTCTCTATTTTCTGTCTCTCTTCTCTCTGGCCTCTCTCTATTCTTTGTCTCTCTCTCTTCTCTCTGTTCTCTCTCTCTCTTCTCTGTCTCTCTGGTCTCTCTCTCTATTTTCTGTCTCTCTCACTCTCTCTCTCGTCCTGCATCGGTCGGGATATGATATGAGAAGACAACTCACATTTTTTCTTCTCTCCAGTGTCCGGCGCAGCTCACTGTGATAGGGCGGGCCGGGGATCATGTGCGGAGGCGGGACTTCAGGAGCGATCGCGGACAGGTTGTAGCCTTCAAGTTGTAGTCCGGCTGCGCTCACACCTCTAGTAACTTTAGCGCAGCCAGACTACAACTCCCACAATGCAGTGCTGCCAGTGCAGGTGGGTCGAGCTAGCCAATCAGCGGCCGCCGCGGCCGTCATGCAATAAAAAAAAAAAACAACAAACAGCTGTTTTAAGGATAATGTACGCGCACCAGCCCGCCCTGCGACTGCGGGGGGAAGCACAGAAGTCGCCGGCCACGGGAGCGGAGCCGCCCCTGCCCCACTGCCGCCCCGAAGCCTGGCCTCGGTGGCCTTGTGGGGAATCCGGCCCTGATCCTGGGTCGGCATTTCTGCGACATTTTGAGTGCACACAAACTGGCCACAGATGAGCGTCCAGTTTGTTTTTTGGCCATAGCACAGAGTGTTTCTGCGTCCAGACGTGGCGTTTAGCTGTCCGCTGCTTTTATGCCATCTGAATGTAGCCTCAGGGAGAACCAAGAAAAGTTCCAAAACCCATCAGGTACAGTAAGTAGATCTGAAAAGTTAGTTTACATTACAGGGCCGCTTGTCTGAACAGGTACACACACTCTGAACAAAAATACTGATTATTGGAGGAGCGAATTGCAAATCATCACAGAACTGACCATGTTGTCTTCATTTGAACGGTTATTCGAGTCATGTCGCATTTCTGCATTTCGCACAGTTCCTGAAAACAGAATAAAATGTGAGCAGAATTGCATTGTGTGCAATGGATAAATTGGCAAAACTGCACAAATGGCTCAATTATCTGCTATAGACCCAATGTGATATTTATTTTAAATCCTATATCCAAAAGCAGAGTAAGCAGTCGTCTTCAGGAACATTATTATAAACTGCTCACAAAGACAAAGCACAGTCGCCTTCCTGAACTCTCTGGCAACTTTTCTGAATTGATAATGAGCGTGTGTTTTCCTTAACCACTTAAGGACCACCTCCTGCACATTTATGTCGGCAGAATGGCACGGCTGGGCACATCAACGTACCTGTACGTTGCTCTTTAAGAGCCCAGTCGTGGGTCGCGTGCGTGCCGCCAGCGGCGCGCTCGCGACCCGGTCCCGAGCTCCGTGACCGCGGCCCCGATCGCCGCTGGTGTCCCGCGATCGGGTCACAGAGCTGAAGAACGGGGAGAAGTATGTGTAAACAAACCTCTCCCTGTGCTTTCTAGTGAGGCTGTCACTAATCGTCTGTTCCCTGTCATAGGGAAAGACGATCAATGATGTCACACGCCAAGCCACGCCCCCCTACAGTAAAAAAACACACACAGGGCTCACTTAACCCCTCCCCGCCCCCTAGTGGTTAACCCCTTCACTGCCAGTGTCATTTACACAAGAATCAGTGCATTTAAATAGCACGATTGCTGTATAAATGACAATGGTCCCAAAAATGTGTCAAAAATGTCCGATGTGTCCGCCATAATGTCGCAGTCACAATAAAAATCGCTGATCGCCGACATTACTAGTAAAAAAATATATATTAATAAAAATGCTATAAAACTATCCCCTATTTTGTAAACGCTATAACTTTTGCGCAAACCAATCAATAATCGCTAATTGCGTTTTTTTTAACAAAAAATATGTAGAAGAATACATATCGGCCTAAACTGAGGGAAAAAAAAGTTTTTTTATATACTCGAGTATAAGCCGAGTTTTTCAGCACATTCTTTTGTGCTGAAAGTGCCCCTCTCGGCTTATACTCGAGTCAAGCACTTTTCTGCAGCAAAAAATTACATTTTCCGACCTGACTTTGCGGCCCCGTATCTCGGGGCCACTTGGTGCTAGGAACCCCAAATTTGGATATGTTATAGTGTTCCACTGGGTTTGCACACCAAATTGGGGTTCCTAGCACCAAGTGGCCTCCAGATATGGGGGCGCAAAGTCGGGTTGGAAAATGTCATTTTTTGCTGCAGAAAAGTGCTTGACATTTTCTGACCCGACTTTGGGGCCTCGTATATCGGGGCCACTTGGTTCTGGGAACCCCAAATTTGGTGTGCAAACCCAGTGGACAACATATCCAAATTTGGGGTTCCTAGCACCAAGTGGCCCCGAGATACGGGGCCGCAAAGTCGGTCAACTGTGTCCATCTGCAGCAATGTCATTTCGGGACCCTTTGGGGCATCTAGGAACCCTTAACTACCAAGTTTGAAGATCAGTGGTCCTATGGCTGCAAATGGGCACAGTGAGGCATGCAAATGGGCACAGTGAGGCTGCAAATGGGCATTGTTGACCCTCTTTTCCACTTAAAGTAGCTGCGCATTTCTCACCCTAGGCTTATACTCGAGTCAATAAGTTTTCCCAGTTTTTTTGTGGTAAAATTAGGTGCCTTGGCTTATATTCGGGTCGGCTTATACTCGAGTATATACGGTATTTTTTGGGGATATTTATTATAGCAAAAAGTAAAAAAATATTGTATTTTTTTCAAAATTGTCGCTCTATTTTTGTTTATAGCGCAAAAAATAAAAAAATGCAGAGGTGATCAAATACCACCAAAAGAAAGCTCTATTTGTGGGAAAAAAAGGACACGAATTTTGTTTGGGAGCCACGTCGCACGACCGCGCAATTATCAGTTAAAGCGACGCAGTGCCGAATCGCAAAAAGGGGCCTGGTCCTTTGGCTGCAAATTGGTCCGGGGCTTAAGTGGTTAAGCTCTTCCCATATATACATGCATACACTGGTGTACATGCATCACCACCATACCTGGACCCTCTATCAGGCTGAAGGGGTAGAAAGAACCAGGTGCCTAATAGTAAAACACAGGCTCAACAGTACTGTAATTTTCTTTATTTGACCAAAACAATTTGAATGTGTTTTCTCTGCATTACAGAAGGAGTTTATAGCCAGAATATCCCATAATTCCCATCTCCTCCACCTCTAACTCGTTTACTTCTGCTCCCAAAGTTGTGCATTGATGCTAAGGTCTAGTTGCATGCAGCCTGTTTTGTAAACTTTCACACCACTTTTATTTAGGGGCCGTAGGGTACCACATCGGTTGACTCCTTCAATGCTTACTACTATGTGAGCTTGGGAGGCTGGTGTTAGATGTGAGCATTATCCTAAGTACGCTTTATCTCCAAATGCCCCTTTATGGCTTAATCCTACTCTCCCCCAATTTTTAAAAAAACAGAGCCTATTGCATGAACTAAATATAATATAAAAATACTTTCTCAGGTGATTACTGATTGGAAATTATCTACTTTCTCTACACTTACTTCGACTTTTAATGTTCCAAGTTCCCATCTATTTAGATATTTTCAGCTTTATCACACTTTCCATACACAATTTCCACAGGACAGTTTAACGATTAGCCCCCGTACACACGGTCGGAAATTCTGACCACAAAATTCGTCTGATTTTTTCTGACGGATTTTGTCCGACACTGGTGTTGCATACACACGGTCTGACAAAGTTGTCGGAAAATCCGATCATTCTGAACGTGGTGACGTTCGTTGCGTATGACGGAACTACGTAGAGGCTAGTAGCCAATAGCTTTGGTCTCGTAATTTGATCTGAGCACGCGTGGCACTTTGTCCGTCGGAATTCTCTACACACGATTGGAAAAAGTCAGATCGGATTTTGTTGACGGAAAATTTGAGAGCAGGATCTTAAATTCTTTCCTTTGGAAATTCTGACAGAAAAAGTCAGATGGAGCCCACACATGGGCGGATTTTCAGACAACATGGTCCGATCGGACATTTTCCGTCGGAATTTCCGACCATGTGTACGGGGCATTAGACAATCTACTTTAGAACTAGTGCTTAGGTCCGAGTGTTTGGATAGGCCTACTTATATTCATTTCTATCTTGCCACTAGAGGTTCTTAGAGCTAGGTGGGTGTGAGATGTATCAGATTTAGATATGGAGGATTGGAGGGGTGTGTAGGATTTCCCTTTGCGATCTTTGACATCTTTGAAAGATCCCATGAGCATATATTACGCCACACAGACTTAAAAAGATAAATCCTGTGTGCTCTTCAGAGTGTTGGCGTTGTGGAGAGACTCAGGGGGATTTTACACATATCTTCTGGACTTGCCCATATATAGTTATCTTTTGGATGGAAGTGGTGGATTTATTGAATTCTATCACCTCTGCTACTTTACCGATTTCAATGTCCATTTGTTTATTGGGTTTGGTAGAGACTATTCTCCCTACAGTGTCTGAGCAAGTGTTTGCCAATACAACACTATTTTACGCAAGAAAAGCCATTGCGTTGCATTGGCAGAAACCTCGGTCTCCTACGCTCTCGCATTGGAAACAATTGGTATAAATAATAATCTCCCATTATATAGAGATACTTATATGAACAGGGGTTGCCCTAGTAAGTTTTATAAAGTGTGGGCTAAGTGGCTGGATAAACCGTTTACAGCATTGAATGCCCATGGGGGCCACTATCCAGAATATGAGTGTTTCCATATGAGTATAGGTGTGGTGCCATTGGGGAGAGAAGGAACTAATGCTTGCTTTCTTTTCTTTTTCCCTTTTTTTTCCCTCCTTTTTCTTTCTCCAGTAGATAAATCATTGCTATATTGGATTTTGAAATAGTTTTTATTTTTTTATTAACATTCCTGGTTCAATGCATATGATGTTTTGTTGTGTTTTGTTTTGTTTGTTTGTTAAGAATTAATAAAAATAGATGTAAAAAAAAAAAAAAAAAACTCACACCGCTGACCCCTGATTTCAACAAAAAAACAAAGCAGGGATAGCTGAAACACTTCCTTAGTATATAGTCAACTACTACTGAACTACTCATATCCAAAAATTCCCCTGATGCAGCTTGGGGGACCGACGAAACTGGTCAGTTGTACATGAGTCTGTGGTACCCAATACCATATGAGAACAGTGTAGAGTGATGAGAAGAAGCTATTTCACTTTTAGGTCTCATTTACACCTGCTTCGGCTTTAACACACATTAACGGCTAGTTTACACTTGCTTCAAAACAAGGCTTCGGCCAGGCTTTGAACATTAGTCAAAGCTCCTGTCATAAATAAAATGGTTTGCTTATGCCGCGTACACACGGTTGGATTTTCCGACGGAAAATGTTCAATAGGACCTTGTTGTCGGAAATTTTCCGACCGTCTGTAGGCTCCAGACATTTTCTGTCGGGAATTTCCGTCAAACAAAATTTGAGATCTGGATCTCAAATTTTCCGACAACAAAATCCGTTGTTGGAAATTCCGATCGTGTGTACACAATTACGACGCACAAATTTCCACGCATGCTCAGAATCAAGCAGAAGTGCTGCACTGGCTATTGAACTATAATTTTTTCGGCTCGTCGTACGTCAATGCGTTCTTGACATTCGGAATTTCCGACAACATTGTGTGACCGTGTGTATGCAAGACAAGTTTGAGCCAACATCCGTCGAAAAAAATCCCATGGATTTTGTTGTCGGAATGTGCGATCGTGTGTACGTGGCATTACAGTCCTGTTTACACCTGCTTTTACTTTGCTTCAAAAATTATACCCCATGTAGCTTTAGTGGTGCTTCAAAGCATCTTCAAAGCCTCCATAGAAATCTATGGCAAAGCTCGCTTAAAGCCCCACTGAAGCACCACCGAAGCCTCATTGAAGCCCCACCAAAGCCTCATCGAAGCCCCACCAAAGCACCAAGAAAAAGCAAAGTGTAAACAGGACTGTAAGCTAACCATTTTATTTAGTGACATGAGCTTTGATTGATGTTCAGAGAGCTTTAACAAAGCGGGTCCGAAGCCATGTTTTAAAGCAAGTGTAAACTAGCCCTTACTGTAAAAGCATATACAGATACTTTTGTAGACATGGATGTACTCCTGTTTACAGACTCTAATGTGGTGGGAAATCAAGTGTAGCTGATGAAAAAAACTCTCATTCTGCATGTAATATTATGGTGGGAATGTAGGTGTGGCTGACGAAAAACCGTCATTCAGCATGTGATATTGAAGTCTTTATTTTATACTGTTTGCAAAGACTAATAAACGTTAAATCTAGTTGAAAATACGCTGCATTTGGTGTTCCAAATTATTCTCTTGGGTTACTTTTACATAAGGCTTTAAAATACAATGTATTTATGGTCCATGTGCCAAAATAAACAGAGCTACACCTTTGACAAACTCCTTTCTGTTCGCATTGTACACATGAATTATAGGAGCGATGACTACCAAATAACAGATTCATTGCAGTAATAGTGAATTATTTTTGTCGATGATCTCAGCAGTGCATAATGTATACTGTGTACTTGCTTTGGTTTGGAGATGCTTTTCCTTTAGATACAGTTCTGAGCATGGAATTATATTAACAATAAAAAAAAAAAATTGTTAGAATAATAGATTTTATGTTTTATTATAGAGTCTTGAGTGAGTGGCATATCACAGTATATTAAAGTTTCTTAGTGAATTATTAGATTTATAAAGCAGTTGGTGAAACTAATGGTGCTGATGCCCAGGTCAGATATTTATCTGCTATTCACAATACTATAGGTAACCCATGTTATGTTTTTATTCTCTTTTCTCCAGTTTTACTGCAACTCTGATTAACGCCATAACAAATCCATAGATAGCCCTTTTATTGGTTGGTTTGGATATAGAAGGGAAGGGTTGAATCTCTTGTCAGTTTGTCCAGGGACTCAACATGAAGTGATAGGAAATCTACAAATTGTTTACGTTTGTAGCGGTGTTAACTTGCCCGTCTTAAAAATGATCCAGTTTTCAGAATTATTTGACAGGCGGCTCGGAGGTGATATGTCACCTTCTGAATGCCTGTTTTAACCAGTGACAGCCTGCTGTACTACACCACAAGCATGTGCATTACACGTGGCTGCACCAAGGTCCAATTCACTTGAATGGGTGACGCTTGGTGGCGTTACTACCTGCTAAAGCTGCACGATTCTGGCTAAAATGAGAATCACGTTTTTTTTGCTTCAAATAAAGTTCACGATTTTCGCGGCATACAAAAAAAATTGGGGTAACTTTACTGTTTAGTTTTTTTTAATTTGTTAAAGTGTATTTTTTGCAAAAATATTGCATTTTGAAAGACCTCTGCGCAAATACTGTGTGACATAAAATATTGCAACAACCGCCATTCCAATTTTAGTGGGTAAGTAATTTTCTAGCAATTTAGTAATTTACTTGTAAGCAACAAGTGTCAGAAAAAGGTTTAGTCTTTAAGTGGTTAAACTGCCCTCATCTACAGACCGAAGTTCATTCCTATGATCTATTCTAAAAGAACAAAAATGTCACAATCTTTCTCTTTATCTCCGCCTAAGCGATGTTATGATAAACTTGGCGGCAAACTGTTTTTTTTTTTGACAGCTGTCGGCTTGAGCAGAGAACTCTCTGCACTGAATCGGGGAAATGCTGTGTTAAGATCGCGAGGGGGGTTGGATCGCGATCTCAATTCTTTAACGTATAATCGCGCGGCTCTACTACCTGTCAAACATGTCAAGTTGTATAAATTTCACCTTGCCGTACTGGCAGTGGTTATGTTAACGTGAACCTCGGGGGGGGGGGGGGGATTGGTCAGTGAAATCCTGGTTCATCCACCTGTTTTCACAGCCCCTTGCCCACACTTGTGAACAAGACCTTAAACATTTGTCACCAGGTCATTTGTTCACATTTGAAGTTTTCCCCCTTACTTCTAGATCTTGTAACAACTGTAAAATTTGTGATTTCCCATTTTCCTTTCTGTCTTGGTGAGTAAGGTCATCTGGGGAAATAGAGAGGATAAATCTCCCTACTGGGGACACAGACAAAAATAAAAACCTCAGAGAGGTTCTTATCATTTTCCATGCTATCCACTTCTTCTGAAAAATGTCAGCTACACAAAAAAGTTTTCAACTAGCATTTACAGAACAGAAGTCTCTCAAGGTATTGAAAAGCATAACTCCAAATATTTTATTCAGGCGGGGCGTACCTACAGCAGGATCCTATATCTGGCACCCCCCCCTTCACTGATCATGTCTGTATGCACTCAGCCCCTTAGTCACACCTCTATGCACTCAGTCCCCCCTCACACCTCTTACACTCAGCCCCCCCTCACACCTCTACGCACTCAGTCCCCCCTCACACCTCTACGCACTCAGTCCCCCCTCACACCTCCTAAGCACTCAGTCCCCCCTCACACCTCCTAAGCACTCAGTCCCCCCTCACACCTCTACGCACTCAGTCCACCCTCACACCTCTACGCACTCAGTCCCCCTCACACCTCTACGCACTCAGTCCCCCCCTCACACCTCCTAAGCACTCAGTCCCCCCTCACACCTCTACGCACTCAGTCCACCCTCACACCTCTACGCACTCAGTCCCCCCTCACACCTCTACGCACTCAGTCCCCCCTCACACCTCCTAAGCACTCAGTCCCCCCTCACACCTCCTAAGCACTCAGTCCCCCTCACACCTCCTAAGCACTCAGTCCCCCCTCACACCTCTCACACTCAGTCCCCCCTCACACCTCTACGCACTCAGTCCCCCCTCACACCTCCTAAGCACTCAGTCCCCCTCACACCTCCTAAGCACTCAGTCCCCCCTCACACCTCTCACACTCAGTCCCCCCTCACACCTCTACGCACTCAGTCCCCCCTCACACCTCCTAAGCACTCAGTCCACCCTCACACCTCCTAAGCACTCAGTCCCCCCTCACACCTCTCACACTCAGTCCCCCCTCACACCTCTACGCACTCAGTCCCCCCTCACACCTCTACGCACTCAGTCCCCCCTCACACCTCCTAAGCACTCAGTCCCCCTCACACCTCCTAAGCACTCAGTCCACCCTCACACCTCCTAAGCACTCAGTCCACCCTCACACCTCCTAAGCACTCAGTCTACCCTCACATCTCTAAGCACTCAGTCCCCCTCACACCTCTACGCACTCAGTCCCCCCTCACACCTCCTAAGCACTCAGTCCACCCTCACACCTCCTAAGCACTCAGTCCACCCTCACACCTCCTAAGCACTCAGTCCACCCTCACATCTCTAAGCACTCAGTCCCCCTCACACCTCTACGCACTCAGTCCCCCCTCACACCTCCTAAGCACTCAGTCCCCCCTCACACCTCCTCACACTCAGTCCCCCCTCACACCTCTACGCACTCAGTCCCCCCTCACACCTCTAAGCACTCAGTCCCCCCTCACACCTCTACGCACTCAGTCCCCCTCACACCTCTACGCACTCAGTCCCCCTCACACCTCTACGCACTCAGTCCCCCTCACACCTCTACGCACTCAGTCCCCCTCACACCTCTACGCACTCAGTCCCCCTCACACCTCTACGCACTCAGTCCCCCTCACACCTCTACGCACTCAGTCCCCCTCACACCTCTACGCACTCAGTCCCCCTCACACCTCTACGCACTCAGTCCCCCTCACACCTCTACGCACTCTGTACTCCCTCACACCCCTACGTACTCAGTCCCCCAACACACATCTACGCACTCAGCCCCCAACACACCCATAGACACTCAGCTGCCCCCACACACACCTGTGCACACTCAGCTGTCCCTCCCCACACACACACGTGTGCACGCTTAGCTGCCTTCCCCACACACCTGTGCATGCTCAGTTGCCCCCCCCCACACACACACCAGTACACACTCAGCTGCACCCCCACACACTTGTACACACTCAGCTGCACCCCCCCCACACACACACACACACCTGTACACACTCAGCCCCCCCCCCCCCCACACACACGCACCTGTACACCCTCAGCTATCTACCACCCCCCACACACACACACACCTGTACACACTCAGCTCCCCCCCACACACACCTACCTGTATACACTCAGCTCCCCCCCACACACCTATCTGTACACACTCAGCTCCCCCCACACACCTATCTGTACACACTCAGCTCCCCCCCCCCCACACACACCTATCTGTACACACTCAGCTCCCCCCCCCCCCCACACACACACCTACTTGTACACACTCAGCTCCCCCCCCCCACACACACGCCTACCTGTACACACTCAGCTCCCCCCCCCCCCCGTACACGAACAGCCTCCTACCTTCACTTGTACTCACAGCCCCCACTTGTAAGGTGATCTTCCTAGTCCCACTTCCAGGTCCTGTTTCTACATGTCCCTGTGAGACATGAGAGGAGCTGCAATCCACTAGGGGTGCATAAGGCAGGAAGCAGCCAGAGGTGGCAGTAAAGAGCCCGACTGTGAGCTGAATAACAGAGGCGCAGCCACTGCCGACACGCACGAATATAGAGAGCCACCCGCAGCTACAGAGCACCCGCCCTCCCTTGTCCCGTCCCGCCCCTGATAACTGGCCTGATATCCCCCCAATGTGTGGCACACCGGGCGGGCGGCCCACCCCCCCCCCATAGGTACGTCACTGTATACAGGGCAAGAGTTTAGCTTTAAAGCTGAACACAAACCAGAACATTCTTTTTTTCCGACACAAATAAAAACTGGTAAGAGGTGGTAGTCCATTCTTTAGCTGCTCTGTGTGTGTGTCTTTAAAGCCAGCCTTACATACATTAAAATTTGCCTGGTTCAGCAGGGAGCAGCGAATATCAATCCATGTATGGGCACGCTGGTTGAACAAAAGTCAATCAATCCCACCTCCTCTGTTAATCCTCCAAAATCTTCCTGCAATGTCTGTACTGAGGCTGTGCATTTATGTACTGCTCTTAGGATTTCAGCCAGAGTGGGCTGTTTAATGTCCTCCCCATCCTCCGCTGCTATCCCTGGGGAGAGCTGTTCTGAAGCAGGCTGCAGGGCCTGCATTGATGATTCCCCTGTCAGAAGTGCATGGAAAATGTCAGGGGTGGCATCCAGCTCATCTGATGGGCGCTCTGCAATACCATTCAGTTTCTGTGTGTAATACACCATATCTCTGGGCATATCTTTCCCCTGGGCTCTGGGTGTTTTAGGCAATGGCTTACCAGGGTCTTTCTTGTCCCCATGTGCGCGCTGTGCTGGCGGGGGACACTATTTTGGAGGTCCTGTGGCATCATCTCATTCCCCTTCTGCTGTTTGCGGGTCAGCATGCTGATTCCGAAGCTGGCGGAGGGTCCGGACGGAGCCTGCAGTGTTCAGGGATTTGTCTGTGGGTTCCGGTGCCGAATCGTGTCTTTGGATTGGCCAGGAAAAGGATCTTTTTCCAGGCAGGGAAAATCAGCTGAAATTTTAGTTGCTCAGGCTCAAGTGCCCATGTGTAAGAGGCCACCCAAACCTCAGCCAAAATAGATTTTCTAGTTGAGTCTTTACCACAATACCACTTGTTGACCATTGCCTAGGGCAGCAAGGTTAGAAGGGGTAGCACCTTAAGACTCTGTTACTAAAAAATTATCTTTAAAAAAAATAACAACATAAATATAACATAATAAAAATAACAATTGATTATGATCAATGAACGTCTATCAGCGATCTTGAATGACAGATTATCAGTCTTCAATATGATTTGGGAACCATGGACAACTTATTTATCTAGAAGTTCCTAATTTACTGTTACACATGTATAGTAGCCACCAGGGGTGCACTCCTCCTCCCCACCTCCCCCTTATTTTACTTTTGTCTTTTTCTCTACTCTTCTTTTTTCTTTTTTTTCATTATGTATTTTTTGGTAGGTTATGTTTAGCTGAACTAAGCACTGGTATATATATATATATGTCAAATATATATATATATTTATGTCAAATATCACAAATTCTGAATCCATACTTTGCTTAGTCTATTCTTAAAACTTTATATGACATTTATCTTCATGTAACGTTTATTTTTCTTTTTGTTTGTTAAACCAATAAAAACTATTGTTTAAAAAAAAAAAAAAAAAAAAAAAACAACAACACTTTCCTTTCCTCTGCTAGTAAATCAAATCTTCGCGCTCTTGCAGAGATACGCCTTTTGCTTGAATGTTCAGCATCTGACATTTCTGGATATGCTGCATGCCTATGACTCCTGCTGTGAGCTCTGGTTTCACCTGACGGCTAATACATCAAAAGAGCATCCCTACAGCCCCAGGAGTCACAAAACTCTCTTGTTTGGTGGTATGTACAGATAAAAAAAAAAAAAGTAGCTCTGCTTATGAAACAGATTACATACTGCCTCCAATAGCCCATTCTAGCATTAAGCTAGCCATACACTGATTGATAAATCTTAACAGATTTTTCCATCCATACAGTAGTGTGGATGGAGGGTTACCCACTGCTGGGCTATTGCAGTTAAAAGCTTCCGGTGGTGGTTGTCAGAATACCTATTCTGACTGGATGCAGCTGCTTTCTCCCAACAATTTTCCACCTGGTCCCTTTGATTTTTCAATCAAATGAGGTTGGGAGGGAGGGGGGGTCGACAGGGCCAACCACTAAGTGAATTTTGTCCTCCTACAGCAAGCGGCAGTCCCCCATAATCCTGCAGTGGACTTTCACTTGGGCATCCTCATGTTCAGAGCAGGTCTATGGACCAAGCTCTGTTCTCAATGAATTCAGGACCCTAGACTCATGGGCGTCCGCAGAACTTTTTTCAAGGGGGGCATCATTTTAAGGTCTGGCCGTGTGATCTTACCTGTGTCAGTCAACAGCGGCTGCAGGGGAGAAAGCGCTTGGCGACGGCTGATAAAGCCTGATGAGGTGATATCACCCATAGGTTCCCATGTCACAGTTGTTATTGGTGCTCCCTCCTCTCCCCTGCATACGCTGCTGGATCACACAGGTGAGATAACATGACCAGATTGGAACAGTCTGAAAATAGGTTAGTCTGCATAGGTGTTAGGGGTAAGGGGACGGGGGGCAGTTTTTAAGGCTAGCACAAGCTGGAATTCTACTTTCAATCTACCCTCCCTATTGGTGGCTTGTGGCAGTGTTAAAGTAGAGCTCCACCCAAAAGGGGAAGCACCACTTGTTTGCACCCACCCCCCTTCCACTGCCACATTTGGCACTTTTTGGGGTAGAGAGTACCTGGTTTTGCCGTGGTGATCTGAGCCACATGCAAAACCATGCAAAATATGCTGCGAGCGACCACAGCAAGTGAAGGTATAAATAAACATACAATTAGGCAATCAATCAATTACAAAAAATAAATAAAAAATACACCTGCATGGTGCAGCATTGGCTTAAGACAGTGGAGATTTTAAAATCCGTATGGACACAATAGCATCTTTATGCTGTTGTGCCCATATAGCTGCTTTTGTGCCCATATAGATGCTGGTGTGCCTCAATAGCAGTTATATGGGCACAATAGCATAAAGATGATATTAACTTACCTGACAGGGCCCCCCTAAAAAATATCAAAACAATATTTTCAATGAAAATACACAAAAATCATCATTAGTGGACACAAACACAACATAACTTACAAACTTATGGGGGGAACAGGAGGGTACAGTCAGGGGGGGGGGGGGGGGGCAGGATGGCACGGTACAGCAGTTAGGAGTATACAGTACAGGGAGCCACAGAAGAAGTGGGACAGGAAGGTACAGTACGGGGGGGGGGGGGCAGGAGGGCACAGTACAGTGGTTAGGAGGGTACATTACAGGGGAGGGTAAGTGGACACAGTACAGGGGGCAGGACGGTACAGTATAGGGTACAGTGTAGGGGCAGTAACGTATTACACAGATATGGTCTTCTTAAGAAGTGCTGTGCAGGGAAGCTGACATCACAGATTCTGGCAGGGCTAACACTGGGCTAAATCTACAAATGGAAGAGCAACTCCCCCTCTACTTTCCCCTCCAGAGTTTTTGGCTTTCTTCTGGTGCTCTGCAGGGGTTAAGGAAGAACTCCAAGGCGGAACATCTTATTACTGCTGCTGCTTGTGTGGGTGGGATGTGTACTGTGCCAATCACATAGGATGAATAGGAGAGGAGGGTCAGCAGGGATTGGCGCAGTACACATCCCACCCACACAAGCAGCAGCAGTAATTGGATGCTCCAATTTGGGGTTCTTCCAAAACCCTGAAAAAAAGAAGGGGGGAATGGAGATGGGAACCATGGGGTAAGGGAGAACGAGGAGGGGGGTGGAGGTGGGTAGGGGATGGGTAGAGGAGAACTGGAGTGAGACAGGGGGAATTCTGGTCTGTATAGGGATAAAAAAAGGATTAGATGGGGGTGGAGGGAACTGGAGAGGGATGGGCATGGGGAATACTGTTGGCTGTGAGGAATAGCTACAGTATAATAAAAGCAAATAGCAAATAGGATGTCTGTCAGGGAGGTGTGGAGGGTGAGATTCCATTAACTATTAAAGATTCAGTGTTGGGGGTGTGCAGGCTGGGGAATTCCAGCAAGTTATAGTGTTGTGTATGTGGGGGGGGCATACACCTGTGTGAAGGTGGGGGGCATACACCTGTGTGAAGGTGGGGGGGGTGGTACCTGTGTGAAGGTGGGGGGCACACACCTGTGTGAAGGTGGGGGGTGGTACACCTGTGTGAAGGTGGGGGGTGGTACCTGTGTGAAGGTGGGGGTGCACACACCTGTGTGAAGGTGGGGGGCACACACCTGTGTGAAGGTGGGGGGGCACACACCTGTGTGAAGGTGGGGGGCACACCTGTGTGAAGGTGGGGGGGCACACACCTGTGTGAAGGTGGGGGGGCACACACCTGTGTGAAGGTGGGGGGCACACACCTGTGTGAAGGTGAAGTGTCTGCAGAGAAGAAGACTGGGAGGGGAGTGAGGGACTATTGTTTGTAAAGTGTCAGGAAAAGAATGTGTGGATGGCTGGAGACTAGGCTGAAAATTAGCAAGCAGAGAGGGTTAACATCTGGGAGAAGAGCCGTGCAGTTCTCAGAGGTGCCTGTGTCTTAAGTGCCTGTGTCTTAGGGGGCCTTAAATTACATATCCACCGGCACTTCCTCCGCTCTCAGCGTCCTGGCACATCCGTGTTCCTAGTCTAGAGGAACACAGGCAGCGCTGCTTTCAGATGTATCTAGCAGCTGAAAACCGACAGGAGGGAGAGAAATCGGCTTTCAGCTGCTAGATGAATTCTTTCTGTATTTGTCAATCCGCACCGATCTGCCTCCCTGTCCGGGCCCCTGTGTGTGCGCGGGCCCCGTACAGAAGGACCGGTGGATCCCCCCCTATCAGCGGCCCTGGTGTTATGAGCATAGTGCAGCTCACAATCTGGTGCCGCCTCTCCTCCCTGCCTTGCCTGCAAGGACTGCTCGTGGACACCAGTGTGTGTGTGTGTGTGCAGACACCTTGCCGATTCCAGGGGGGGGGGCACTTGACCCCCCTTGCCTCTATCTGCAGACGCCCATGCCTAGACTGCTAGACTGCTAGAACGCAGAGGTGAGAAGCTGTGGGGACAGTCTACCTGCAGGGAGGTGCAAAACATCAGGTAAGTATATTTCCTTATATTGTTGCCCTAGACATAAATGAGCAAGTAACACTTGCAATGTGGGAGCTTTCAATGTAGTGGTACAAGAAAGACTATATTATCATAATATAATAAGTTACAATAACATAATATTATTTATGACAATTTATAACAATATTCTAATATAATCTGAGGGATTCCCTCTTTCTGTTGGTCCTGCAGCTTCTGGAGGGGTACATAGAAACGGGCGGATTTGGTAGGTTATTCCCCGTTTAATCAAGACACACAAAATAATGATGATAAGATGGATGTTAACAATAGTTTATGTATAACATATTTCTTAATGATATTCTTTCCCTTTCTAGTGCAATGTTCTAATAAATTGTGTGGTTTCCTGATGAAGCAAAAAAATGAAACATGTTGAAACCACGAATGATGAGTGAACCTCTGTACCTGCCTAGGATTGATAGCAAAGCTTTGTCAAGATACTTGGACTTTATTTTTGAGCAAGTGTATTATAGTTTAAAGTGTCCATTATTACAATTTTTTCCAATTTTTTATGCAATTGTCTTTTTCAAGCTTTTTGTAATACATACTGGCTTTATTGTACTATTTTGTAGTAGTAGTATGTTTAATGGCACCTAGAAAGTCTCAATTTTCTTCCTTTTTCTTCCGATCGTCGCGGCTGGCAGGGTCAAGGAGGGTTGCCAACCAGTAATCATCCTTCTCCTTTATGCCACCCTTAGAAAGCCTGAAGGCGGTGCTTGGTTTTCGGGGTCCCGTATGTGGCTAGGCTCCCAAAAAGTCTCACACATGTGGTATCCCCGAACTCAGGAGAAGCAGCAGAATGTATTTTGGGGTGTGATTCCACATATGCCCATTGCATGTTTGAGCAATATATCATTTAGTGACAACTTTGTGCAACAAAAAAAAAAAAAAAATTGTGATTTTCCCGCAACTTGTGGCAAAAAAATAAAATATTCAATGGGCTCAACATGCCTCTTAGCAATTTCCTTAGGGTGTCTACTTTCCAAAATGGAGTCATTGGGGGGGGGGGGGGTTCGTACTGCCCTGCCATTTTAGCACCTCAAGAAATGAAATAGGCAGTCATAACCTAAAAGCTGCGTGAATTCCAGAAAATGTACTCTAGTTTGTAGACGCTATAACTTTTGCACAAATCAATAAATATACGCTTATTGACATTTTTTTTTACCCAAAGACATGCGGCTGAATACATTTTGGCCTAAATGTATGATTAAAATTGAGTTTATTGGATTTTTCTTATAACAAAAAGTAGAAATATAATTTGTTTTCAAAATTTTCTGTCTTTCCATTTATATCGCAAAAAATAAAAATCGCAGAGGCAATCAAATACCATCAAAATGAAGCTCTATTCGTGGGGAAAAAAGGACGCAAATTTAGTTTGGGTACAACATTGCATGACCGCGCAATTACCAGTTAAAGCAGCGCAGTGCCAAATTGTAAAAAGTCCTCCGGTCATTGAGCTGCCAAATGGTCCGGGGCTGAAGTGGTTAAAGTTAAGCCAAATGTTGGTCTCATATTTCTCATGTTTCTACTCTCTTGACCCTCACCCTTGGATGGGAGGAGTAGGGAGAGAAAATGGTGTGTATTTTTCGGCGCAAAGTTTAACAAGGGTTTGAGTTTATAAAAAGTAAAAGCTTCTTGAAGAAGCTCTCTTTCCATCTTGCCTGCCAGCTACCTCACGTCTTCTTTTACAGCATACAGACTTTCTTTAGCACACAAAAGGTTAATCGGCCATCTTTATATTTTGAAGAAGACCAGGAGCACATTGTTTCAAATGCCTTTAAGAACTTTATTTCATATCTTTGCTCTGAAGCTACATTTATTTTGTATTAATGTACAACTATTGTACTTATTTTCATATTTTTGTGTGTACAATAATGCCCCTTTTACACTGGGGCGTTTTTCAGGCGCTACAGCGCTAAAAATAGCGCCTGTACAGCGCCTGAAAAAAATCCGGCCCCATTCACTACAGTGTGAAAGCCGGAGGGCTTTCACACTGGAGCGGTGCGCTAGCAGGACGGTCAAAAAAGTCCTGCTAGCATCTTTGGAGCGGTGAAGTAGCAGTGTATTCACCGCTCCTACCCATTGAAATCAATGGGACACCGCAGTAATACCGCGGCAATACCGACGCAAAGCGGCGGCGCTTTGCGGAGGGTTTAACCCTTTTTCGGCCGCTGGCGGTGGTTAAAACCGCACCGCTAGCGGCCGAATACTGCGGCTAAAGCGACGGTAAAGCAGCGCTAAAATATAGCGCTGCTTTACCGCCGACGCCGCTCCCGCCCCAGTGTGAAAGGGGCCTTAACCACACAGTTTGATTTAAGCTGACTCAGACATAATTAAGAAATTTGTCGCACAATCATCATTTCAAAGCTGTTGCAATATTAAGCTATTTTTACAGAAGCCCCTGATGCCGATGTCATTAAGTATTTATTAAGTATTTTTGGGATGTGGAATCTCTGCAGGACTTCTAGGCTGCCTAGCTTTGAGGGTGTTCAATCATTTCATCTGGAAGAATGTTTTTGGTATAGGTATTATGGGCACAATTAACACCCAAAGACCAATTTTTCAGCACCTGTTTGACAGGTGCATATCATTGCAATTTTTTACAGCAAGGCCAATTCTTGTGTTCATCAAGATTACCTCTACAGGGTTACGGTGGGAAGGCGCCACCGACACCCAAAGACCAATTTTTATGCACCTGTTTGACAGGTGCATATCATTGCAATTTTTTACAGCAAGGCCAATTCTTGTGTTCATCAAGATTACCTCTATAGGGTTACGGTGGGAAGGCGCCACCGACACCCAAAGACCAATTTTTACGCACTTGTTACTTCTATCCAAAGTCAAAGTGACACCAGAATGTATCTGTGACAGATCCTGTATTCAAGGTGTCCGCCGTAAATGCTTCCTAAGTCCTGGAACATGAGTCCAATGGATCTGGTTATAGGAACCCCCAAGAATTAGACAGAACTAGTTCTTGGAGTACATCAGGAATTCTTTATTTGACATTTCACACACATATATATAGCCAGATGACTAGAAGCTAACCTAATTAGCATGAGCTAATTATCTTAATCATTGACCCAGACTAGTTGGCTGAGAGAAGACTTTTCAGGGTCAGACTTTAAGGCTCCTAGTTAATTTGAATGACTATTCAACAGACATTACCATAAACATTAACACAGGGCTAATTAGCACAACAACATTGTGTGGAATACTCCTTACAAGCCAGACCGGCCTCATCTACATTACACAAGGCAACAGACAGGTTGGCTGGTGTAGCATCTGACAGTGTGTGTCCCATAATACATTCAGTCTCTTGCTAATGCCAAATACATATACAGAGTGTGTCTTGGGGGGCCAGCATGGACCTGAATCCAAGTAAAACCAGCTCAGCGGTCCCCAGGCATGCAGCCCACCCCCCCCCCCATAGGTACGTCACTGTATACAGGGCAAGAGTTTAGCTTTAAAGCTGAACACAAACCAGAACATTCTTTTTTTCAGACACAAATAAAAACTGGTAAGAGGTGGTAGTCCATTCTTTAGCTGCTCTGTGTGTGTGTCTTTAAAGCCAGCCTTACATACATCAAAATTTGGCTGGTTCAGCAGGGACCAGCGAATATCAATCCATGTATGGGCACGCTGGTTGAACAAAAGTCAATCAATCCCACCTCCTCTGTTAATCCTCCAAAATCTTCCTGCAATGTCTGTACTGAGGCCGTGCATTTATGTACTGCTCTTAGGATTTCAGCCAGAGTGGGCTGTTTAATGTCCTCCCCATCCTCCTCCGCTGCTATCCCTGGGGAGAGCTGTTCTGAAGCAGGCTGCAGGGCCTGCATTGATGCACTGTCAGCAGTGCATGGAAAATGTCAGGGGTGGCATCCAGCTCATCTGATGGGCGCTCTACACCATATCTCTGGGCATATCTTTCCCCTGGGCTCTGGGTGTTTTAGGCAATGGCTTACCCGGGTCTTTCTTGTCCCCATGTGCGCGCTGTGCTGGCGGGGGACACTATTTTGGAGGTCCTGTGGCATCATCTCGTTCCCCTTCTGCTGTTTGCGGGTCAGCATGCTGATTCCGAAGCTGGCGGAGGGTCCGGACGGAGCCTGCAGTGTTCAGGGATTTGTCTGTGGGTTCCGGTGCCGAATCGTGTCTTTGGATTGGCCAGGAAAAGGATCTTTTTCCAGGCAGGGAAAATCAGCTGAAATTTTAGTTGCTCAGGCTCAAGTGCCCATGTGTAAGAGGCCACCCAAACCTCAGCCAAAATAGATTTTCTAGTTGGGTCTTTACCACAATACCACTTGTTGACCATTGCCTAGGGCAGCAAGGTTAGAAGGGGTAGCACCTTAAGACTCTGTTACTAAAAAATTATCTTTAAAAAAATAACAACATAAATATAACATAATAAAAATAACAATTGATTATGATCAATGAACGTCTATCAGCGATCTTGAATGACAGATTATCAGTCTTCAATATGATTTGGGAACCATGGACAACTTATTTATCTAGAAGTTCCTAATTTACTGTTACACATGTATAGTAGCTACCAGGGGTGCACTCCTCCTCCCCCTTATTTTAGTTTTGTCTTTTTCTCTACTCTTCTTTTTTCTTTCTTTTCATTATGTATTTTTTGGTAGGTTATGTTTAGCTGAACTAAGCACTGGTATATATATATATATATATATATATTATATATATATATATATATATATATATATATATATATATATATATGTGTCAAATATCACAAATTCTGAGTCCATACTTTGCTTAGTCTATTCTTAAAACTTTATATGACATTTATCTTCATGTAACGTTTATTTTTATTTTTGTTTGTTAAACCAATAAAAACTATTGTTAAAAAAAAAAAAAAAAAAAAAAAAAACAACAACACTTTCCTTTCCTCTGCCAGTAAATCAAATCTTCGCGCTCTTGCAGAGATACGCCTTTTGCTTGAATGTTCAGCATCTGACATTTCTGGATATGCTGCATGCCTATGACTCCTGCTGTGAGCTCTGGTTTCACCTGACGGCTAATACATCAAAAGAGCATCCCTACAGCCCCAGGAGTCACAAAACTCTCTTGTTTGGTGGTATGTAGAGATAAAAAAAAAAGTAGCTCTGCTTATGAAACAGATTACATACTGCCTCCAATAGCCCATTCTAGCATTAAGCTAGCCATACACTGATTGATAAATCTTAACAGATTTTTCCATCCATACAGTAGTGTGGATGGAGGGTTACCCACTGCTGGGCTATTGCAGTTAAAAGCTTCCGGTGGTGGTTGTCAGAATACCTATTCTGACTGGATGCAGCTGCTTTCTCCCAACAATTTTCCACCTGGTCCCTTTGATTTTTCAATCAAATGAGGTTGGGAGGGAGGGGGGGTCGACAGGGCCAACCACTAAGTGAATTTTGTCCTCCTACAGCAAGCGGCAGTCCCCCATAATCCTGCAGTGGACTTTCACTTGGGCATCCTCATGTTCAGAGCAGGTCTATGGACCAAGCTCTGTTCTCAATGAATTCAGGACCCTAGACTCATGGGCGTCCGCAGAACTTTTTTCAAGGGGGGCATCATTTTAAGGTCTGGCCGTGTGATCTTACCTGTGTCAGTCAACAGCGGCTGCAGGGGAGAAAGCGCTTGGCGACGGCTGATAAAGCCTGATGAGGTGATATCACCCATAGGTTCCCATGTCACAGTTGTTATTGGTGCTCCCTCCTCTCCCCTGCATACGCTGCTGGATCACACAGGTGAGATAACATGACCAGATTGGAACAGTCTGAAAATAGGTTAGTCTGCATAG
The DNA here is from genome assembly GCA_028564925.1 of Lithobates sylvaticus. Lineage (NCBI taxonomy): Eukaryota > Metazoa > Chordata > Amphibia > Anura > Ranidae > Lithobates > Lithobates sylvaticus. The sequence goes on along the minus strand of CM053027.1, from coordinate 558,690,235 downwards.
GTGTTAGGGGTAAGGGGACGGGGGGCAGTTTTTAAGGCTAGCACAAGCTGGAATTCTACTTTCAATCTACCCTCCCTATTGGTGGCTTGTGGCAGTGTTAAAGTAGAGCTCCACCCAAAAGGGGAAGCACCACTTGTTTGCACCCACCCCCCTTCCACTGCCACATTTGGCACTTTTTGGGGTAGAGAGTGTACCTGGTTTTGCTGTGGTGATCTGAGCCACATGCAAAACCATGCAAAATATGCTGCGAGCGACCACAGCAAGTGAAGGTATAAATAAACATACAATTAGGCAATCAATCAATTACAAAAAATAAATAAAAAATACACCTGCATGGTGCAGCATTGGCTTAAGACAGTGGAGATTTTAAAATCCGTATGGACACAATAGCATCTTTATGCTGTTGTGCCCATATAGCTGCTTTTGTGCCCATATAGATGCTGGTGTGCCTCAATAGCAGTTATATGGGCACAATAGCATAAAGATGATATTAACTTACCTGACAGGGCCCCCCTAAAAAATATCAAAACAATATTTTCAATAAAAATACACAAAAATCATCATTAGTGGACACAAACACAACATAACTTACAAACTTATGGGGGGAACAGGAAGGTACAGTACGGGGGGGGGGGGAGGGCAGGAGGGCACGGTACAGTGGTTAGGAGGGTACATTACAGGGGAGGGTAAGTGGACACAGTACAGGGGGCAGGACGGTACAGTATAGTGTACAGTGTAGGGGCAGTAAAGTATTACACAGATATGGTCTTCTTAAGAAGTGCTGTGCAGGGAAGCTGACATCACAGATTCTGGCAGGGCTAACACTGGGCTAAATCTACAAATGGAAGAGCAACTCCCCCTCTACTTTCCCCTCCAGAGTTTTTGGCTTTCTTCTGGTGCTCTGCAGGGGTTAAGGAAGAACTCCAAGGCGGAACATCTTATTACTGCTGCTGCTTGTGTGGGTGGGATGTGTACTGTGCCAATCACATAGGATGAATAGGAGAGGAGGGTCAGCAGGGATTGGCGCAGTACACATCCCACCCACACAAGCAGCAGCAGTAATTGGATGCTCCAATTTGGGGTTCTTCCAAAACCCTGAAAAAAAGAAGGGGGGAATGGAGATGGGAACCATGGGGTAAGGGAGAACGAGGAGGGGGGGTGGAGGTGGGTAGGGGATGGGTAGAGGAGAACTGGAGTGAGGCAGGGGGAATTCTGGTCTGTATAGGGATAAAAAAAAGGATTAGATGGGGGTGGAGGGGACTGGAGAGGGATGGGCATGGGGAATACTGTTGGCTGTGAGGAATAGCTACAGTATAATAAAAGCAAATAGGATGTCTGTCAGGGAGGTGTGGAGGGTGAGATTCCATTAACTATTAAAGATTCAGTGTTGGGGGTGTGCAGGCTGGGGAATTCCAGCAAGTTATAGTGTTGTGTATGTGGGGGGGGGGGGGGCATACACCTGTGTGAAGGTGGGGGGCATACACCTGTGTGAAGGTGGGGGGGGGGGGGGTGGTACCTGTGTGAAGGTGGGGTGCACACACCTGTGTGAAGGTGGGGGGGCACACACCTGTGTGAAGGTGGGTGGGTGGTACCTGTGTGAAGGTGGGGGGCACACACCTGTGTGAAGGTGGGGGGCATACACCTGTGTGAAGGTGGGGGGTGGTACCTGTGTGAAGGTGGGGGGGGCACACACCTGTGTGAAGGTGGGGGGCACACACCTGTGTGAAGGTGAAGTGTCTGCAGAGAAGAAGACTGGGAGGGGAGTGAGGGACTATTGTTTGTAAAGTGTCAGGAAAAGAATGTGTGGATGGCTGGAGACTAGGCTTAAAATTAGCAAGCAGAGAGGGTTAACATCTGGGAGAAGAGCCGTGTGACAGGCAGAGACTGATGGGTGACCTGTGTGAGGATGAAAGGAAAGCAGGACGAGATAGTGGCTGAGGTGGGGAGGAAGATGCCGGGAGGGAGAGAGACATTAGGGCAGCTGGACACAAGACACATTACAGCACTGACCTGTAGAAAAGAGCCAGCCAAAGCGAGGGGAACTTGTAACAAGAGGACCGCAGGGAGCAGTGGGAGGAAACTTCTAGGCCCCCCCATGCACTAAGGACCCCTGGGCAGTTCTCAGAGGTGCCTGTGTCTTAAGTGCCTGTGTCTTAAGGGGCCTTAAATTACATATCCACCGGCACTTCCTCCGCTCTCAGTGTCCTGGCACATCTGTGTTCCTAGTCTAGAGGAACACAGGCAGCGCTGCTTTCAGATGCATCTAGCAGCTGAAAACCGACAGGAGGGAGAGAAATCGGCTTTCAGCTGCTAGATGAATTCTTTCTGTATTTGTCAATCTGCACCGATCTGCCTCCCTGTCCGGGCCCCTGTGTGTGCGCGGGCCCCGTACAGAAGAACCGGTGGGCCCCCCCCTATCAGCGGCCCTGGTGTTATGAGCATAGTGCAGCTCACAATCTGGTGCCGCCTCTCCTCCCTGCCTTGCCTGCAAGGACTGCTCGTGGACACCAGTGTGTGTGTGTGTGCAGACACCTTGCCGATTCCAGGGGGGGGGGCACTTGACCCCCCTTGCCTCTATCTGCGGACGCCCATGCCTAGACTGCTAGAACGCAGAGGTGAGAAGCTGTGGGGACAGTCTACCTGCAGGGAGGTGCAAAACATCAGGTAAGTATATTTCCTTATATTGTTGCCCTAGACATAAATGAGCAAGTAACACTTGCAATGTGGGAGCTTTCAATGTAGTGGTACAAGAAAGACTATATTATCATAATATAATAAGTTACAATAACATAATATTATTTATGACAATTTATAACAATATTCTAATATAATCTGAGGGATTCCCTCTTTCTGTTGGTCCTGCAGCTTCTGGAGGGGTACATAGAAACGGGCGGATTTGGTAGGTTATTCCCCGTTTAATCAAGACACACAAAATAATGATGATAAGATGGATGTTAACAATAGTTTATGTATAACATATTTCTTAATGATATTCTTTCCCTTTCTAGTGCAATGTTCTAATAAATGGTGTGGTTTCCTGATGAAGCAAAAAAATGAAACATGTTGAAACCACGAATGATGAGTGAACCTCTGTACCTGCCTAGGATTGATAGCAAAGCTTTGTCAAGATACTTGGAGTTTATTTTTGAGCAAGTGTATTATAGTTGAAAGTGTCCATTATTACAATTTTTTCAAATTTTTTATGCAATTGTCTTTTTCAAGCTTTTTGTAATAAATACTGGCTTTATTGTACTATTTTGTAGTAGTAGTATGTTTAATGGCACCTAGAAAGTCTCAATTTTCTTCCTTTTTCTTCCGATCGTCGCGGCTGGCGGGGTCAAGGAGGGTTGCCAACCAGTAATCATCCTTCTCCTTTATGCCACCCTTAGAAAGCCTGAAGGCGGTGCTTGGTTTTCGGGGTCCCGTATGTGGCTAGGCTCCCAAAAAGTCTCACACATGTGGTATCCCCGAACTCAGGAGAAGCAGCAGAATGTATTTTGGGGTGTAATTCCACATATGCCCATTGCATGTTTGAGCAATATATCATTTAGTGACAACTTTGTGCAACAAAAAAAAAAAAAAAATTTGTGATTTTCCCGCAACTTGTGGCAAAAAATAAAATATTCAATGGGCTCAACATGCCTCTTAGCAATTTCCTTAGGGTGTCTACTTTCCAAAATGGAGTCATTGGGGGGGGGGGGGGGTTCGTACTGCCCTGCCATTTTAGCACCTCAAGAAATGAAATAGGCAGTCATAACCTAAAAGCTGCGTAAATTCCAGAAAATGTACTCTAGTTTGTAGACGCTATAACTTTTGCACAAATCAATAAATATACGCTTATTGACATTTTTTTTTACCCAAAGACATGCGGCTGAATACATTTTGGCCTAAATGTATGATTAAAATTGAGTTTATTGGATTTTTCTTATAACAAAAAGTAGAAATATAATTTGTTATCAAAATTTTCTGTCTTTCCATTTATATCGCAAAAAATAAAAAATCGCAGAGGCAATCAAATACCATCAAAATGAAGCTCTATTCGTGGGGAAAAAAGGACGCAAATTTAGTTTGGGTACAACATTGCATGCCGCGCAATTACCAGTTAAAGCAGCGCAGTGCCAAATTGTAAAAAGTCCTCCGGTCATTGAGCTGCCAAATGGTCCGGGGCTGAAGTGGTTCAAGTTAAGCCAAATGTTGGTCTCATATTTCTCATGTTTCTACTCTCTTGACCTTCACCCTTGGATGGGAGGAGTAGGGAGAGAAAATGGTGTGTATTTTTCGGCGCAAAGTTTAACAAGGGTTTGAGTTTATAAAAAGTAAAAGCTTCTTGAAGCTTCTTGACCTCACGTCTTCTTTTACAGCATACAGACTTTCTTTAGCACACAAAAGGTTAATCGGCCATCTTTATATTTTGAAGAAGACCAGGAGCACATTGTTTCAAATGCCTTTAAGAACTTTATTTCATATCTTTGCTCTGAAGCTACATTTATTTTGTATTAATGTACAACTATTGTACTTATTTTCATATTTTTGTGTGTACAATAATGCCCCTTTTACACTGGGGCGTTTTTCAGGCGCTGCAGCGCTAAAAATAGCGCCTGTACAGCGCCTGAAAAAATCCGGCCCCATTCACTACAGTGTGAAAGCCGGAGGGCTTTCACACTGGAGCGGTGCGCTAGCAGGACTGTCAAAAAAGTCCTGCTAGCATCTTTGGAGCGGTGAAGTAGCGGTGTATTCACCGCTCCTACCCATTGAAATCAATGGGACACCGCAGTAATACCGCGGCAATACCGACGCAAAGCGGCGGCGCTTTGCGGGGGGTTTAACCCTTTTTCGGCCGCTGGCGGGGGTTAAAACCGCACCGCTAGCGGCTGAATACTGCGGCTAAAGCGACGGTAAAGCAGCGCTAAATATAGCGCTGCTTTACCGCCAACGCCGCTCCCGCCCCAGTGTGAAAGGGGCCTTAACCACACAGTTTGATTTAAGCTGACTCAGACATAATTAAGAAATTTGTCGCACAATCATCATTTCAAAGCTGTTGCAATATTAAGCTATTTTTACAGAAGCCCCTGATGCCGATGTCATTAAGTATTTATTAAGTATTTTTGGGATGTGGAATCTCTGCAGGACTTCTAGGCTGCCTAGCTTTGAGGGTGTTCAATCATTTCATCTGGAAGAATGTTTTTGGTATAGGTATTATGGGCACAATTAACACCCAAAGACCAATTTTTCAGCACCTGTTTGACAGGTGCATATCATTGCAATTTTTACAGCAAGGCCAATTCTTGTGTTCATCAAGATTACCTCTAGGGTTACGGTGGGAAGGCGCCACCGACACCCAAAGACCAATTTTTTATGCACCTGTTTGACAGGTGCATATCATTGCAATTTTTTACAGCAAGGCCAATTCTTGTGTTCATCAAGATTACCTCTATAGGGTTACGGTGGGAAGGCGCCACCGACACCCAAAGACCAATTTTTACGCACTTGTTACTTCTATCCAAAGTCAAAGTGACACCAGAATGTATCTGTGACGGATCCTGTATTCAAGGTGTCCGCCGTAAATGCTTCCTAAGTCCTGGAACATGAGTCCAATGGATCTGGTTATAGGAACCCCCAAGAATTAGACAGAACTAGTTCTTGGAGTACATCAGGAATTCTTTATTTGACATTTCACACACATATATATAGCCAGATGACTAAAAGCTAACCTAATTAGCATGAGCTAATTATCTTAATCATTGACCCAGACTAGTTGGCTGAGAGAAGACTTTTCAGGGTCAGACTTTAAGGCTCCTAGTTAATTTGAATGACTATTCAACAGACATTACCATAAACATTAACACAGGGCTAATTAGCACAACAACATTGTGTGGAATACTCCTTACAAGCCAGACCGGCCTCATCTACATTACACAAGGCAACAGACAGGTTGGCTGGTGTAGCATCTGACAGTGTGTGTCCCATAATACATTCAGTCTCTTGCTAATGCCAAATACATATACAGAGTGTGTCTTGGGGGGCCAGCATGGACCTGAATCCAAGTAAAAACCAGCTCAGCGGTCCCCAGGCATGCAGCTCACAAAGAGCACCGTTCCCCCAAATGCCAGGGCCCGTAATCAGTTGGCAGGAGGGTCGCATTTAGTCCTCTCAAAAAGCCTGTTTCCCTGCTAGGTCTGTCACATTTCTCCCCTTTCGGCAGGAGACTAACACAGGAGGAGACCCCAGACGGGTTGACTCCGAAGTTAGTACATAGTTCCAGTCCTCTAATGCCTGTACCCACACAGTACCCCAAACAAATTGTTTCAAACAGAGCACTCACCCAGCCAACCTCTGCCTCTCTCAAAGAACATATCTGCCGCTGGGGAGAGGCCTGGACTGGCCCTTCTCCCTGGAGTCTTTTCAGCCGCTGGAGAGAAGACAGGGTGACTGGGCTCAGTCTGTCATGCTGTTGGGCATATGGGCCTACTGCCCAGCATCCCTGGGGTGTACAGGTGGAGACTGAATTCCCATCCACCTTTACAGGAAATCTGTCCTGTGTCAGTTGAGGGCAGAGGCCAGCAGCGCTCTGTTCCGTTGCCAGCAGTTCAGCTGGGCGTAGGAGCTTCCCTACATCATCTGCTCCAGCTAACTGTTGGGGAGAGAGGCCGACTGCCCCAGCTCCCTAAAACTCCGCAGCTGTTGAACCCTGATCTGCAACTCGTGATGGACTGCCACCTCCTCACCCTGGGCCTCCAGAATTGCTGTAGGTGTGGGGCAGAGGTCTTGGACCCTCTGTTCAGTTACCAGATCTTCAGCTGGAGAAGTTTGTTGTAACTCCATAGATGCTGCTGGCAGAAAATCACATGTCCCTGTCAGTGTTGAGGGAGAAGGGCCAACTACCACTTCCCTCAAGAAGGCCGAAGCCACTGTTGGTGCTGGGCAGAAGTTAGCAGAGTTCTGCCCAATTGTCAGCACTTCCGCTTTGGGGACGACAATCTCCGGAGTTTCCACTGCCGATTCTCTGGCATGCTGCTGAACGTGTTCTAGCAGTTTCCTGTATGCCCTTTCCAGATGCTGTTCCTTCCTTAACAAATGGTCCAGATCAGGTTTAAGCTCTGAGACACCTGCAAGACCGAGCATAGCCTCTCTATATTCTTGCAGGTCCTCAAGGGTAGGTTCCCCTTCATCGCCAAACCCCAAACGATCTGTAAGGCTCTCCCACAGCAATCCAGGGCCTCCAAAGTCATATCCCTCTGGAGAGCATTCTGTTGTCTCCCCTAAATATCCCTGCTCTGCGTGCCATTGCAGAGCCCGATAATGATTGTCCAGCTCTATCTCCTGCTGGACCAGCCTGTCCAACTCAGTCACCCATTGCTCCTGGGGCTGCTCTCCCAGGAATGCCATCCGCAATGCCCGTTGGTCACTGGCCCGTTGCTCTTGGGTTGGAAAGAACTTGCCCTGTTTTATAGCAGCGAGCTGGAGGGCTCCAATCCACAGCTCCACCCGAATCTGCTGCCTAAGCTCCAGGTATTCCTCCTCAGACACAGTCCTTGTGTATGCTGAAAGGATGATCCGCAGCAGCCCCGGGAACTCTGATGCCAGATCCATATCTCCGCTGGGGTGACCAAAGTCTTCTATCCTGATCTTGGATCCCGGTGGAGGTTTGGATGTCCCAGACTGCAGGAAGCACGATCCCACTGCTTGCCAACAATGTGACGGATTCTGTATTCAAGGTGTCCGCCGTAAATGCTTCCTAAGTCCTGGAACATGAGTCCAATGGATCTGGTTATAGGAACCCCCAAGAATTAGACAGAACTAGTTCTTGGAGTACATCAGGAATTCTTTATTTGACATTTCACACACATATATATAGCCAGATGACTAAAAGCTAACCTAATTTGCATGAGCTAATTATCTTAATCATTGACCCAGACTAGTTGGCTGAGAGAAGACTTTTCAGGGTCAGACTTTAAGGCTCCTAGTTAATTTGAATGACTATTCAACAGACATTACCATAAACATTAACACAGGGCTAATTAGCACAACAACATTGTGTGGAATACTCCTTACAAGCCAGACCAGCCTCATCTACATTACACAAGGCAACAGACAGGTTGGCTGGTGTAGCATCTGACAGTGTGTGTCCCATAATGCATTCAGTCTCTTGCTAATGCCAAATACATATACAGAGTGTGTCTTGGGGGGCCAGCATGGACCTGAATCCAAGTAAAGCCAGCTCAGCGGTCCCCAGGCATGCAGCTCACAAAGAGCACCGTTCCCCCAAATGCCAGGGCCCGTAATCAGTTGGCAGGAGGCTCGCATTTAGTCCTCTCAAAAAGCCTGTGTCCCGGCTAGGTCTGTCACAGTATCCAAAAAATCTCTAACCTTGTTCCCAGTGCACTTCATTGTGGCCTCATCATACACACTGGCTCCCCTGCTGTTGCTGAGAAAAATAAAGGCAGCTCGCAGGGAAAATGTAATTTTTGTGGCTTTATAAATGCAATTATTGCTGCAGCAGATTCTAGACATGGTACATATCTGCCAATTTACAGATAGACTAAGGGGGGCCCCCGGGCACTATATTGGAAGGAATTTTTCATTTTTATGCTTTCACTTTAAAAATCAAAAAGTCACTGCTCATTTAAAAATGAAGTTTTTCAAACTTTTTTTTTATTGATGTACCCCAGGGCAGGACCCGGACCCTATAACCATTTCGAGCCCAATCACTTGCATATAAGCCTTCAAAATGAGCACTTTTTTTTATTTTTGACGATCGGGTCCCATTGCCTTTATTAGGGTTCTTTATTCAGGTCCGAACTTTCGCGGTGTTCGAAAGTTCTGGTGCGAACCGAACAGGAGCCCGTTTGGCCCATCCCTAATCAGGATATTTGGCAGCTTTACAAAGAAAGTATGGCATTAACATTATTGTCCTCATATGCGGGGGTTGAAGGGCAATTAGGGAATATTTGCAAACATATACTATGGACCTCTTATAGTTAAACACTTCAGCTCTGGAAGATTTGACCCCTTTAACCACTTCAGCCCAGAAGGTTTTACCCTCTTAATGACCAGGCAATTTTTTTGCAATACAGCAATGTGTTACTTTAATAGACAATTGTGTGGGCATGCTACGTTGTACCCAAACAAAATTGATGTCCTTTTTCACACAAATTGGTGGTATTCCCCATTTTTTTATTTTTTGCGCTATAAACAAAAAAAGAGCAACAATTAAAAAAAAAAAAAAAAAAACAATATTTTTTACTTTCCGCTATAAAACATACCCAATAAAAAAATATCAAATTTCTTCATCAATTTAGGCCAATATGTATTCTGCTACATATTTTTGGTCCAAAAAAATACCAATTAGCGTATATTGATTGATTTGCATAAAAAGTTATAGCGTCTATGGGATAGATTTAGGGACTTTTTTTTTTTTTACAGTAATTAAGTGTGAGTACACTGCACTGTGACATTTCGGCGGACAAATTGGACACTAAGTGACACTTTTTGGGGACCAGTGACACCAATACAGTGATCAGTGCTAAAAAAATAAATGCACTGACACTGTATAAATTACACTGGCAGGAAAGGGGTTAACATCAGGGGCGATCAAGGGGTTAAATGTGTTCCCTCAGTGTGCTTACCAACTGTGTGGGGGATGGACTGCAGGAACAGAGAGATCCAAGTTCCTGATTAGCAGGAAGCACAGATCTCTCTATTCCCGTCTGACATAAGGCCGTTCTATCATTCCCCGAATTGATCGCAGGAGGCCAGCAGCCATCGCGGCCGCTGATTGCCTGTGTCCAATGCATGCGCGCACCCCACACCAGGTTGCGTGGTCTATGTACAGGTATCTTGTTTCGCGCAGCCGGGCCACCCTGCAGCAGTATGACCTATAGCGTGAGTGCGATAGTGTGTAAGCAATCTAATGCTAGCTGACCCTGGCTGGGAGGGGCGTTAACTGACCCTGACACTATCTGATGTCGCTAGTTGCAGTAATACAGTGATCAATACTGTACTCCGACACTGTGCTATAAGTTAATGGGGGCAATCAAGGGGTTAAATGTGCTAATCTAAACGTGTGTGTAAAAGGTGGTGCTTTTACTCAGTGTTCTCACTTCTCTCCCTGGACCGAAAATGGTCCAGGAAGAGAATAACTAGCTAGATCCTGTATTTACAAATACAGGCACAACCCTGCTGCTTCTTTCGCTGCAGGAGATCAGCCGAGTCCTGGGCCAATATCATTGTCAGGGACCTGCTGATGAACTACTCCCACAGCGAATGACGGGGAGGGGTCAGCAGGGGGGGGGGGGGGATGGATACGCAGTCACACCTGGAAATAGAATGCAACATAGCAGTACATTGCGGCGGCAAGTAGTTAAATAAAATGTTTGTTTTTTTCACTTTTTTTTACATACGATCACCAGTGCAGTACAGCGTCATGATATGACTGGTGTGGCAGTAATCAGGGACACTGATTGGTCACAGTATGTTTAAAAAAAAAAAAAAAAATGTTTTTTGTTACCAATTTTGTTTTTTAAATATTCTCATCATAGGGGGGGTTGGGTGATCAGGGATTTTTTTTTCACTTTAATTGCTGGTACAATGAAGTTCATTGCCCCAACAATGGTTTGAACTGTCATTAAAGGGTTAAGTTCATGACAATTGAAACACTAGTTGAAAGGGGCATGTAAAAAGCCTCGTACACAAAAAAATGTGGGAAAACGTGTATGGTCAGATGAGACCAAGAATTAACTTTTTGGTGTAAAACCAACACTGCACATCACCAGAAAAACACCATGCCCACAGTGAAGCATGGAGGTAGCAGCATTATGTTTTGCGGCTATTTTCAACTGGATCTGGAGTTTTAGTGAAGATGAAGGGGCTTATGAACCATTCCAAATATCAGTCAATTTTGACACAAAACCCTCACGCCTCTGCTAAAAAGCTGAAGATGAAAAGGAACTTCACCTTTCAGCCCAACAACAAACCAAAGCATACAGCTAAAATCAACAAAAGAATCCTTTCACCAGAAGATGATCAAAGTTTTGGAATGTACCAGCCAAAGCCCAGACTTGAATCCAATTGAAAATCTGTGGGGCAACCTGAAGAGGGCACTTTTTCAAGAAAGTAGATAAAGATTCCCAGGGGAAGATGTGTCATGCTGATGCACTCCGCCCCAAATAACTAAACGCTGTCATAAAATCAAAAGGTGATTCTACAAAGCATGACGTGATGCAGTACAATTTCAGCCCGTTTAAATTCCTGGTGTAAACTGGCCCGAAAGGTGAAAAATAAAAAAATTAGAAGTGATTTATCTTGGTCTTATTTTTTTTTTACATCTCAAAAACCTGGCATTTTTACAGGGGTGTGTAGACCTTTTATGACCACCCACAATAACCTGCCAAGGCACAGACTCCACTAGACCAATGTTTTTCAAACTTCTTTCAGTCAAGGCACCCTTTAAAATTATGAACAGTCTCGAGGCACCTCATTTTAAAATGTAAAAAACTGTTATAATAGTTTACATAATACATCAACATCCACACACCTAGGACACCCAGCGTTGGAGGTGATTTATTCTTCCAAATCCAATACACTTTTGCACACTGGTACCGACTAGTATTCCAATGTTTCTCTTCTCCCTGAGTTTTTCTCCATCACTCAGCTTATGTGACCCCCAGCACTGACAGAGAGGGGCATGGGAGGGTCATTTGTTGTCAGGATGCCAGCGGCTAGAAGGTCGTAATGCTGCACAATGAAAACCTGTGGCTTTGTGTAACTATAAGGCAGGCTTCATTCATTTGCTGGCTTGTATACAATTTAGGGGCAATTTTTAGGCATTTTGCCAAGGCACCCCTGAAGAAACCTCAAGGCACCCTGGTTGAAAAAGGCTGCACTAGACCTCCAAAAAGGTATATGCTGTGGTATCTGTTATTAGCAGATCTTTTAAGTCCTGTAAGTTGTGAGATGGTCCTCCATAGATCGGACTTGTTTTTCCAGCACATCCCCAAATGTTCAACTGGACTGAGATCTGGAGTGTCCCTCAAACCATTTCTTCATTCATCAGACCGGCCACCTTTTTCCATTGCTCCTTGGTCAAGTTCTGATGCTCACATACCCATTGTAAGCACTTTTGGCTGTGAACATGGGTCAGCATGGGCACCCTGACTGGTCTGTGGTTATGCAACCCCATATGTATCAAACTGCGATGCACATTGTGTGCCGACACCTATTGGAACAATAATTAACTCTTTCAGCAATTTGAGCTACAGTAGCTCTTATTTGATCAGACTACACAGCCAGCCTTTGTTCCCATGTGTCTCGATGAGCCATGGCAACTGGTTTTCCTTCATTGGACCACTTTTGGTAGGTCCTGACCACTGCAGACCGGGAACATCCCACAAGAGCTTAGATGCCATTGTAATGAGACAATCAATGTTATTCACTTTACCTGTCAGTGGTCATAATGTTATTGCTGATCGGCACACACACACACACACACACACACACACACACACACACTAGCTTGTAAGTGCTTAAAGTTCTTATTTTTATCTGACCCTAAAAACAGAACAACCATTTTCTTCCAAAAATCTATTAAATTTTTACAGCAATATTAAACACTTGCTAAAGATACATGATATACATAAAATTATAAAATATACGTCGGATATAATTAATTAGCAAGTAAGTACAAAACGCATTGCTTTAAATATAACATATGCAAAGTAAAAATGCTATTTGAAACACATAAGTAGAGCTATTAACTCCTATTATGGATTAGAAGTTCATCTTCACTTAGGCTTCTCTCATTTACACTTGCAGTTATAGGGGTGGGGGCAGTAGAAAAATGTGTGTGAGGTGTGTTTTTATTATTCATCAACCATTCCCCATGAAGCAGTAAGTGCACATGCATGACACGGCAAACACTATCCCCTTCCACTCTCCATTCCGTTCTGCAGGCAATGGTGTCTGTCGAATGGGGCCATCCCACAAAAGCGTGCAATGCACACTGCTGCAGTAGTGCAGGCTTTTAGAGGTTAAATAGGTGGTGAGGAGGCAACAGAATGCCTGTTAAATGCTCTCTGAAGAGTGCTCCAACATGGATTGCTCTTCAGAGAAACGTAAGCGTATGCAAGCATTGTACCCCCCCCTGCAAAGTACCACAAATACCTGTTGGTCCAGCCAGTGAAGTCCACCTAATTCAGCTTCCTGTGATGGTGTGGCATATGAAGCTGCACTGCTCCTGAATTCAACAGTTGCACCTCTCATGTAGGCTGTGCCTGCTTGCACTACAGTGAGATGAATAAAATGTTGCAGGGTGCAGGACTATCAACACCTAGTCCTGCCCACTTTTTTATGGATTTATGGCAGTGTTTGGGAAGAAATGGCTGGCTGTTATGAGAGCCTGCAAGACCTTAATGAAGAATGAGCCTTTAGTTGTACTTTTGCATATTTAATAGTCAAATTGTTATATTTTGGCAAGTCTTATGTCCACACAGGCATGGAATCTCCTCCTCAGGAACACTCCCGATATTGTAGTTGTAATCCCAGGTTAGTTCAGTACCAGCTTTTATGTGGCTGCAAGAAGGAAAGAAAACATCTGCATGTCAACAGGAAAGCATGTATATTAATAGGATAATGGTACACATATTCACAAAACGCATAACATACAGTTTTACGAGAATGGGGTGCCATACCCCAAAAAAAAAAAATCAGAAAGTAAAAGTACCCCGAGATTTTTATTTTGAGTACATCAATGTGGTCATTAGAAAATCTAGAAAGACCGCCTCACTTCTCATTACTGAATTATCCATAACGCAAAGGAGATGGAGAATCAATCAGAAAGGATGCATAATAATTGGTGAGCAGGAAAGCAGACCTAGGGCCAAAGTGAAGATATCTCTGCCTTGGATTTTGAAAATACTAGACACCATCTGGTGATCTGATACCCTAGATTACAACTTTTGATGAAATATTAGTTTGTCACACACATGTACATAACAGTGTAAAAAATACATTTTATTAACCAGAGCTAAATAAATGTAATTCCTTGTCTACCAAAGTACGTTTATACAGTAAACATCCTGGGATGCAAAGGATTAAAACAAGCTTGAGATTTTGATTTTTACAGCCAACGCTCTAGCGCTTCCTTATTACTTTTACTGGGCTCCAAAAGGTGGCTTGTTAACCCAATTACCGTATATACTCGAGTATAAGCCGAGTTTTTCAGCACATTTTTTTGTGCTGAAAGTGCCCCCCTCGGCTTATACTCGAGTCAAGCACTTGTCGAGTCAAGCACGAGTCAAAAAAAATTCCGACCCAACTTTGGGGCCCTGTATCTCAGGGCCACTTGGTGCTAGGAACCCCATTGGTGGGCCGACCCAGTGGACCTAGCACTACAACATATCCAAAGATGGGGTTCCTAACACTAAGTGGCCCCCGAGATACGGGGCCCCAAAGTCGGTTCGGAAAATGTAATTTTCTGCTGCAGAAAAGTGCTTGACATTTTTCCGAACCAAATTTGGGGCCCCGTATCTCAGGGCCACTTGGAGCTAGGAACCCATCTTTGGATATGTTGTAGTGCTAGTTGTGCTTGACATTTTCTGACCCGACTTTGGGGAACCATATCTCGGGGACACTTGATGCTAGGAACCCCAAATTTGGTATTCAAACCCATTGGAACCCCGAGATACAGGGCCCCAAAGTTGGTCAACTGTGTCCATCTGCAGCAATGTCATTTCGGGACCCTTTGGGTCCAGAGACCCCAAATTTTGGCCGCAGCTAGGGTGCATTTAGGAACCCTTAACTACCAAGTTTGAGGGACCTATGGCTGCAAATAGGCACAGTGAGGCTGCAAATGGGCATTGTTGACCCTCTTTTCCACTTACAGTAGCTGCGCATTTCTCACCCTAGGCTTCTACTCGAGTCAATACGTTTTCCCAGTTGTTTGTGGTAAAATTAAGTGCCTCTGGTTATATTCGGGTCGGCTTATACTCGAGAATATACGCTAATAGCAATGAAGTTAAATGGTAACAAATGGAAAAAAAATAAAAAAATCAAAATAGAATAAATTAATTATATTATAATAAATATTATATATATATATATATATATATATTATATATATATATATATATATATATTTTTTTTTTTTGGAATGACCTCACATTTTGCCTTCAAAACAGCAACAATTCTTCTAGGTACACACAGTTTTTGAAGGAACTCGGCAGGTAGGTTGTTTCAGACATCTTGAAGAACTAATCACAGATCTTCTCTGGATATAGGCGGCTGCCTCAAATCCTTCTGTATTTCAGGTAATCCCAGACAGACTTGGTAATGTTAAGATCAGGGCTCTGTGAGGGCCAAACCATCACTTCCAGGACTCCTTGTTCTTCTTTACGCTGAAGATAGTTATTCTTAGCATTTACATTAATTTATTAAAGTGGTTGTAAAGGCACAAGTTTTTTTTTTAGAATAGAATGTATGAAGGTAAAAAACCTGTGTGCACCGGTCCCCCCAGCCCCCCCCCCCCCCCCACCAATACTGACCTGAGCCCCCTCTCAATCCAGCGATGTCCACGAGAGCCTTGCCTCCTGGACAGCAGGAAGGCAGTTTGTTGGCTGAAGAGCGGTACAATAATAAGTGTCTGCAGGCAACAGTGAAGAATGGTGGTAGTTCCTTGCAAGTTTGGGGCTGCATTTCTGCAAATGGAGTTGAAAATTTGGTCAGGATCAATGGGGTCCTCAATGCTGAGAAATACAGGCAGATATTTATCCATTATGTCATACCATAAATGAGGCATGCGATTGGTCCCAAATTTATTCTGCAGCAGGGCAATGACCCCAAACATACAGCCAATAACAATAAAGTGGCTGTAAACCTCAGACATGAAATATGAGCAAAACATATTCCTCTATAGTGTGTACTTGTCTCAATTAAAAGCATTAAGTGTCATTTCTGTCTGCGGTTTCGTTCCTCTGCTATCAGCATGAATCACTTCTGACAAGTTTTCCTGACACCAAGAGAAAAAAAGATGACAGGAGAAGAAGCTCCAGCTGACGGACAGCCTCAGCTCTGATCCTGTGTGAGGGAGCTGTGTCCCTTTCCTCCAATCAGCTCTCCTCACAGACATCTGCAAAGTGTAACTTCAGCTCCCCTGTTTCTTTTGAAATCTCAGACAAGCTTATAAATTTAGCACTTTAAACGGCTGTAGAGATGAGAAGAATGCAAATAGACAGGTACAACTTAGTTGGGAGGATTTGTGTCATCTCTGTGTATCACCTGAGGCCAGTCACTTCAATGGGTATATGTAAGGGCTTACAACTGCTTTAAGAACTACCTTCAGTGTAAAGAACAACAAGAACTCCTGGAAGTGATGGTTTGGCCACCACAGAGCCCTGATCTTAACATCGAGTCTGTCTGGAATTACATAAAGAGACAGAAGGTTGAGGCAGACTACATCCACAGAAGATCTATGGTTAGTTCTCCAAGATGTTTGAAACAACTTTCCTGACAAAAAAGTGTAAGTGTACCTAGAAGAATTGATTCTGTTTTGAAGGCAAAGAGTGGTCACACCAAATATTGATTTAAATTTCTCTTCTGTTCATTTACTTTCCACTTTGTTAATTGATAAAAACTATTAACACTTTTATTTCTTAAAGCATTCTTAATTTACAGCAATTTTTCACTCCTGCCCGTGCCTAAAACTTTTGCACAGATATAATAAATATGTATTATATATATATATATATATATATATATATATATATATATATATATATTTTTTTAAGGCATCCCTCATCTCCCCATACACATTCCAATGATAAACATGCAGCGAAGGATTAACATATGTATGTACACGTAAATTGTGCCACACAGGAGGTATCACCACGAACGGACAAATTAGAGCAATAATTCTAGGTCCATAATTCACAGTTAACGCATAAACTGTAAGGCTTTTTAAAGCATCGTCTATGGAGAGTTTTTGCTACTATAATTTTTCTTGTTTCAGGTGCATGTAAAATAAGGCATGACATGTTTGATATCCATTTACTTGATGCAACCTCATCTTTTAGATTCTACAAAAAAACTATTTTTATGCATTTTATACACAAAAATTCAAATATGCGTTTGCTAAACAATGGAGCAAGTATCATGATATGTATATGCATAGTGTATATATACACAGCGACATTTATAAATATTTTTATAACATTTCTTAACAAAAAAAACACAACAAGACATCATATACATTGCATCTAAAATAATAATACGGTTTCAAAATCCAATATAACAACTATTAATCCAAAAAATTCTATAACAAAATTTCTCTTTTCCCTTTCCCCTTTTTTTTCTCCACCTTTCCCCCTTGCCTTCTCCTCTCTTCCTTCCCCTTCCCT
Organism: Lithobates sylvaticus; assembly: GCA_028564925.1. NCBI lineage: Eukaryota > Metazoa > Chordata > Amphibia > Anura > Ranidae > Lithobates > Lithobates sylvaticus. Next base: position 558,672,848 of record CM053027.1, on the reverse strand, counting down.
TCTATATATTTTTTATCAAAGCTTAAATCAAAACCATCCCATTTATGCACTTAAATACCAAACCAAGCCAGAAAAGAAAAAGGGGAAAATAAAATAAACATTAATACCTTCTATCCCTAGTGACCCCAAGCATTCCTTATATGGGAATACCCATATTATAATTAATGGCCCCCATGGGCATTAGATGCTGTATACAGTTTGTCCAGCCACTTTGCCCACACTTTATCGTACTTACTAGGAAAACCCCTATTCATGTAAGTATCTCTATACAATGGGAGATTATTATTTATCAATTGTTTCCAGTATAAGAGCGTAGGAGGGCAAGGTTTCTTCCAATGCAACGCAATAACTTTTCTTGCGTAGAATAATGTTATATTAGCAAACACTCGCTCAGACACTGTAGGAAGAATAGCCTCTACCAGACCCAGTAAGCAAACAGACATTGAAACCGGTAAAGGAGCAGAAGTGCTAGAGTTCAATAGAGCCATCACTTCCACCCAAAAAATAGCTATATATGGGAAAATCCAGATAATGTGTGTAAAATCCCCCTGAATTGCTCCACAACGCCAACACTCTGAAGCGCACACAGGATTTATCTTTTGATGTCTGTGTGGCATGATATATGCTCTATGTACCAATTTATATTGGATCATACGGTCTCTCAAAGATACCAAGGATCGCAAAGGGAAACCCCCACACACCCCTCCAATCCTCCATATCCAAATCTGGTATATCTCGCACCCACCTAGCTCTAAGAACCTTTAGTGGCAAGATAGAAATGAATGCAAGATGAGAATACAATCTCAAGGTGGGCTTATCCAGACACTCAGACCTAAGCACTGATTCTAAAGTGGATTGTCTAATCGTTAAACTATCCTGTGGAAACTGTGTATGAAAAGTATAAAGAAGCTGGAAATATCTAAATAGATGGGAACTTGGAACATTAAAAGTCAAAGTAAATGTAGAGAAAGTAGATAATTTCCAATCAGTAATCACTTGAGAAAGTAATTTAAAGTGTAAGTAAACCCCCCTATCGTTTTCAGCCATGGAAGCTGCCATCTTTGTCTCTGTTTAATCTACAGCTGCCATGGTGCTGCACGTGATCAGTTAGGACACCAGCCATTGGATAGTTTGACACTTTGGTTGAGAGCACAATCAATGGGAGTGTTACATTTCCGGCACATGCCGGAAATGAAACTATTTTAAGGATGGATTTACTTTCGCTTTAATATTATATTTAGTCCATGCAATAGGCTCTGGTGCTTTAAAGAATTGAGGAAGCATAGGCTTAAACCATGAAAAGGGCACTTGGAGAAATTGCTTAGAAAAATGCTCACATCTAAGACCAGCCTCCCAAGCTCAAATAGTAGTGAGCATTGAAGCAGTCAACTGGTACAGTGCCCTACGACCCCTAAATAAAAGAGCTTTGAGAGCATCCATAGAACCTACTACTGCCGCTTCCAGCCGAGTAGAGGAGTTATAGCCATCATGCGGCCGTAACCAACTGAGTGGCTAAAAAGTATTTATATAAATCCAGAAAAGCTAGTCCTCCCTGGCGCATCAGGGTGGTTAATTTGTACCTGGGGTTCTTCGATCCCCATAAAAAAGAAAGAAGAAAAAAGTTGGTTTAATCTTGTAAAAAAAGGACATAGGAAGCCACTGGGGAGAGTGTCTAAATAGATACATAAATTTTGGTATAATCTTCATTTATAAAAGATTAATACGTCCCAATAAAGACAATGGTAGAGACTTCCATACTTTCAATTTTGAGTCAAATTCAGGGAAATAAACTCTGAAGCTTGGCGAGAAATTAAAATTTCGAAGTATTTGAAATTATCCACCCACTGCAATGGAATATCATTCGAAGCCATACTACGGGCCTCCATAACTATTGGGACAGCAACCTTGCATTTTTTTTTCAGATTTGGAATTCTGCCTGGTTTATTATTGGAATCAGCCAATCACACTCCATGTGTACAAAAAAAAGTCCACCTTCCTTCCCCATAACTCCATGGCTGGCTGCTTCCAATGAACTTTTAAATTAGTATTTCACTTAAGTTTTACCCCCGCAGCCTTGCTTACTGGACACTGCAACCTTTACAATTAAGCCACCTGTGCCTCCAATAGACAAATGAGAGCCCCTAATCCTAGGTGTCACAGTTGAATTTGTGTACTAATGACCTTGGACGGCCCATGCTATACCCACTTGTTTGTTCATGCGTATCCACATCTCAATCAAATTACAGCTATATATCCTGTTTGGGATGACCACAACCCACTGCTTAATTAGGAAGGAGGACGATAGTATATGCAATGTATCGATCAACAATACTTCAATCAACTCCCATCCTTTGAGCTGCGATCCCTGTTTTTAAAATGACAACGTTTTCTTTTTTAATATTTTGGAAAGTTAAACTCAGACCGCTATTTTTGGTATTTTGTCATATTTGATATTGTGGTGTGTTTTTTCTAAATAAAATTGAATAAAATTCAAATGTAATTGTTCAGTTACTGCGACCCCTTTAGAAGGTCTTGTCCTTTCTTTTTTTCTCTTCTTTCTGGCTGCCTCCAGCACCATATTTTACATTTAGGCTACTTTCATACTCAGGCGCTTTACAGGCGCTATATCGCTAAAAATTGCGCCTGCAGAGCGCCTCTCCTGTCACTCCAGTGTGAAAGACCGAGGGCTTTCACACTGGAGCGGTGCGCTTGCGGGACATTAAAAAAAGGTCCTGCAAGCAGCATCTTTGAGGAGCTTTAGGAGCGGTGTATACACCGCTCCTAAAGCGCCCCTGCCCATTGAAATCAATGGGCAGCGCCGCCAAAGCGCCTGCAAAGCTGCAAGTTGGTATCTGTGCAAATATTTTCCCCCAATCACCTGCCATGTACCTGAGGTTAACTTGGACTTTTAGGGGCATATGGCAAGTGTGCTTTAACTTTTTTACTTTTACACAGGGACCATTCAACACTTGAAATGTGGAGTGAATCCATGTTCTTTATATTTTTGAACACCCTGCCTCCAGAGCGGAGCTTCACCCACCATACTCCCTGCTCAATGTGAATGCCCCTGTAGCCAATAAGGAACTCTCACTCTTGAAATGCATCAATCCAGTTTATTAGTATTTTCTCTTTTTTTTTTTTGAGCAAAGAAAGTATTTTCTGTGTTACAAGGTTTTATTTTGTCTTTAGTGGAAATTAAAATTGACAGATAAACAAAAAAAATGGTACAAACCTCTTAGTAAAAAATGCCACCCAGGGAAATTTCTTTGAATGAGTTTCTACAAACACGGGTTGTACAAACAGGTTTGGTGAACAGCTATGCTGTGTTCAGGGGGAAAATAAAATGTATTATTATTTAAACAAAAATGTTCCATCTCACACAGTTTTATTTTAACACAAAGATAATTACTAAACATACACTATATGTGCAGTAACTAAATAAAATAACGAAAAAACTGGAGCTATAACTCTCCTTATATTCTTCAAATTAATTTTAAACATTCACCATCATTAAAAACACAGACAGCTCTTGTTTTCTTAATACTGGAAAGCAATTACATAATCTAACCCCTAAGCTCTTATGCAGCTGAGAACAGAGGGAATGTGATCACTTAAGAAAAAAAGAGAAAAATAAAAAAGGCATTTGTTTTTTTCATGACAATAAAAAAAAAAAAAAACTAACAAAAAAACTAACAAACATTAATTTCTGTTTTAAACTGAATGGGTTATTTTACAAGGTGATCATTTACTATCACTTTAAAGCGTAACTTTACCCATAACAACTTCTTTAGCAAGGAACATACAGTGCACATTAATAATTATGCTACCAAAATCAGCGCATGTTGTAAATTACCTCCAGCATTACTCTGGTTTCTTGCCAGAGGCTGCCATTTTGCTGAAGCCCACTCTGAGCAGCAGTAAATCTTTAGGCTGTGAGCAGATCGGTATCTAGTGGCTCCGATTTTCAACACAATGCCAAAAATAGAGAGCAACTGAGCATGTGCAGAACAGGATGAGACCGTGTATTACTAGATTTTAAACAGTATAGGCACTTGTCTTTAATGTTTTACACAGCTATACCTGCAAGTGATCACCTTAAGTGATCTAGCAGGACTAAGGCTAAACCTACTCCCGCCCCCATTCTAAGACTATTCTACTTACTCTGTGAAAGAAAAGATGCTTATATTTACCTATTCTGCTCCAGTGCATTCACATGATCAGGTACCAGGCCCGATTTCAGTGTAGATGAGGGGCAGGCAACAATGGATGTCCCATAGTACATTTATGAGTGATGTCACCGCACAGGCATTTTCAGCCGTTGTTGCTGCTGGAAGGATCATGTGACTGGACCAAAGCAGTTTCAGAATAGGTAAGTTTAAGCATCTTTTCTATCACAGGGTAGATAGAATAGTCCTAAGATTGGCGGGTGGAAGCAGATTTAGCCTTAGTTAGATTTTGACTGAACTTCTACTTTAAATTAAACTTAGTTACAGGGTGCATTTGCGGTACCACTCTGTGCCGTGAAGTAGTTACTTCGTTGTGTACGTGCAGTAGTGACGTCATCGTGGCCCTGCCATTCAAGCCAATCAACGCAAAAACCTGGAAGGAAGACAAGGAGAAAATGGAAGCGCCCCAGACCTGCTGAAGCTGACACCGCAGCGCTGGATGGCTTTATTTGTCAGGCAAGTCTGCCATAATGTGTTAATATGCTGTGCATACTAGCACAATATAATATAATCCTTCTATGGGGCCATTTAAATAAAACGTATCTATATATCTCTATCTATCAGTCAAAGTATATATCCACCATAAGGAATCTCAAGAAACAGATTTTAAGGGAAGCACTTTTTCTTTATCATTAAGGGACGCAGGTTCAGTAGTTACTCCAATATGATGGGGATGTTCAAAAGCAGTCCAACTGAGGAGGAAACACGGCAAAAAAAAAAAAGGCCAATGGGACCATAAAACAAAAGCAGAATAAATCCAAGGACAGCCTGCAGCTAAAGGAGCTGCCTGAAGGATCTTATGCCTTAAGCATGCATCAGCTGAGGCCACAAAATCCATCTAATAAAACTTAGAGAACAGAGGATCAGGTGGCAGCCTTACAAATCTCTGAAACAGTTGCTTGATGCCAAGCTGCTGCAAGCAAAACAAACAGAATATTGGCATGCATTAAAAAGGGGATTAACTGCAGAGATAAAATAATTCTCCCACTCTATAAGACTCTGGTCCGGCTGCACCTGAAGTATTCCATCCAGTTCTGGGCACCAGTCCTCAGGAAGGATGTGCTGGAACTAGAGTGAGTCCAGAGAAGGACAACAAAACTAATAAAGGGTCTGAAGGACATTAGTTATGAGGAAAGGTTACAAAGCACTGAACTTATTCTCTCTGGAGACGAGACGCTTGAGAGGGGATATGATTTCAATCTACAAATACCGTACTGGTGACCCCACAATAGGGATAAAACTTTACTCCATCCTGCGGAGTAGGAAAGAAAGGGGTTTCAGAAGAAAAGCAAAGGTCAGGCTGTACTGATTCCACAGAGTTACCACAGTATCCACAGCTCAAGGTCCAATCAAACCTTGGTAAGGTCTGGGCTGTCTGCATTACATTGACCGTCAGAATTTGAACTGACTGTTCCCATTGTGGGAATTTAATAAGAAATGCAGCCATTAACTAAAATTAGAAGAAAAGCAGTTTAACCTTAAACTGCATAGAGGGTTCTTTACTGCAAGAATGTGGAATTCTCTTCCATAGGCGGTGGTTTCAGCGGGGAGCATCGATAATTTAAAAAAACTCTTAGATAAGCACCTGAACGACCACAACATATAAGGTATACAATGTAATACTGACATAAAATCACATAGGTTGGACTTGATGGACTTGTCTTTTTTCAACCTCGCCTACTATAACTATTTAAGAGGGACTCACAGACCTAGCAGTGCGTGTCCTAATAGGAAAAGGTAAAACTTTGCCCTTAAAAGCTTATCTAAATGTTAAGCCACTGAGAAATGAGAAACTGTCTTCTCTCTTATATGTACTACCAAGAAATAAATTAAAAAAATAATAAAAAAAAAAAAAGAGTTGAGTTTAATGGTAGCAGTGGCTGACAGGTAAACCTGTAAAGCACATACCACATCTAGGCAATCATAGGAAACTTCCTTCTGATGAACTGAAGCCAGAAAAGTCCTGATTGAGGCCAAAACTACCTTAGGAAGAAAGAAGACTCTAGGCCTCAATACTAACTTATCCTTGTATAAGACCAAAAAAGGATTCTATACAGGATAAGGCTGCCACCTCAGGCAAACTACAGATGTAATCGCGATAAGAAAAAAAACCTTGTAATCGGAAGAGGAAATATCCTTGATAGGTTCAATTATTGATCTTTGAAGAGCGGACAATACCCAAATTAGATCCCATCGAGTCACAAGTGAATGTACAGAAGCCACACGAGAGTCACCCTTTACCAAATTCTTGAATAATGGGGGATTTGCAGTCTTGGAAAGTAGATCACAAAAGCTAAGATTTGTCCCTTGATGGCACCTCAAGGCAAAATGTTGATACAAACCAAATTATAAAAAGGTTAGGATTTGATTATTTCCTAGGGTTACATTTTCTTTGCTCATACCAGATGTAGTAAACTTTCCTTTTTCCCCCATGGGGTTGTAGACTTTAGGAAAGGTAGACTTGCTTTTAAAAGTGTGGGAATTACTGAATTAGAGAGACCTGTGTCTCTCAAGACCTCGTCATCAACAGCCATGCTGTCAAAGCCTGTGAATGGGAAGCAGGTTTGCAGACAAGACCTTAAGATAGGCAATCTGATCAATTTGGAAGAGCCCACAGGGTGTCTGTCCAAAGCTTTATCAAGTTGGTGTACAAAATCTGCCTGGGCCAGTCCCAGTCAATGAGTATAACCAGAATGCCTTCCATCTCCATCCTGCGGAGTAGACACAGAAAGGGGTTTCAGAAGAAAAGCAAAGGTCAGGCTGTACTGATTCCACAGAGTTACCACAGTATCCACAGCTCAAGGTCCAATCAAACCTTGGTAAGGTCTGGACTGTCTGCATTACATTGACAGTCAGAATTTGAACTGACTGTTTCCATTGTGGGATACCTACTGTAGATGATCTCCTGTTGAGGGAATACCCTTTGAGCTTAGTAAGTAAGGGGCCAGAACCTTGGTGAACACCAAGTGTGCAGAGGCTAGGCTAAGCTGTAGGGCTACAAATTGACAGTGTTGATTGTCACAACAAAACAAAAGTAGCCCTGGAGCCTTAGAAAAAAAGGGCAATGCATGTACGCAGAGGCTGTGAAGTTTCCCTGATGGAGGGAGGCTATGAAAAACTTGGAGTTTGAATAAAGTAATTTAGAGCCTTTAGGTCCAGAATGGGACAAATGCGCAGTGCAAACGGCCCATTTCTTGGGCTTCACTTTTGAATGAGAAGTCATGGAAAAATTAAGGGAGCTCTTTGGCTTTAGAAGCAGGAGATGATCCACAAGTTTGAGGCTTAGGCTTCTTCTGCTGTGGTAAATAAATACTTTTATCACCAGTAACATCCTTAATGAAATTATCCAGCAAAGCTCCAAAAAGACATTCACAATCAAAAGGCATGTGTAGCAAGCATTTTTTGCATTGCTCTTCTGCAGTCCTACACTTCAGCTAGTTCACTAGCAGGAGACCCATTTGTGAGATGAGCTTGATAATGTCAGCTAAACCATCCACGGAGTAAAATAGAGCGGAAGGGAAAAGCTCCAAGTGTTTCATTAAAGCGGAGTTCCACCCAAAAGTGGAACTTCCACTCATCTGAATTCTCCCCCCCCTCTGGTGCCACGCTTGGCACCTTTCGGGGGGGGGGGGGGGGGGAGAGATGATACCTGTCTTTCACATGTATCCTGTCCCCACTTCTGGGAGCCTGCGCCACGGCCCTTGACGTCACCGCTTGGCTCCCTCCTCCTTCCCCTGCCGCCGGGCCAATAGGAGAGAGAAGCGGAGCCTCACGCATGCGCAGTAGGGTTCCCGGCGTGAAGCTGTAAGGCTACACTGCTGGGTTCCCTTATCCGCAATGGCGGCAGCAAAACCCGACAGCTGATGGAAACATCAGCTGATCAGCTGTGGGTGCAGACATCACTGGACTCCAGGTAAGTGTCCTATTATTAAAAGTCAGCAGCTGCAGTATGTGCTGGCTTTTAAATTTTGAAGCGGTGGGCGGACCTCTGCTTTAAATTATCAGTTAGGACTGTAGAAAAGTCAGCAGCCATAAGCGGAGTCCACTCTCATGAGGTCTGACATAACAAGACTAAAGTAAGTTGTATGGCAGGACCTCATAGTGAAAACAAGGATTTGGAAAGAGCTTTCAAATGTTTATCATTGGTATCCTTAAACACGGCTACTGCTTCAACAGGCATGGTCAGATTTTTATTAAGGTGAGAAATGGTTGGATCCATAGTGGGTATGATCACTTCTTAAGAAAATCCTCATTAAACTGATATTGATCAGCAAAAGCATTGGGAAGAGAAAAATGTTCAGGATTTTCCCAGTCACTGAACAGAAAATGTTGTAGAAAGGAGTCAACTGGAAAACATTTGACAGGCTTGGAGCCCTTGGGAGAGCCCAGACTTGCATTGGCAGTAGTTTAAATCACTGCCTGTTCCATTTAAAAAGTGTCTCATAGTGCATCAATAAGCATCAGTGTGGTTTTATTAAGCCTGAGAACTAATTAAGCTGACCGAGGCTCCTCAGAAACTTAAATCAGGCGAGAACATTTGTAGCAGAGGTCACTGAAGCAACTACAACTGCAGAACAACTTGAGTCTGAAGTGGAAAGTGTGGATGCATGAACGCCTGGTCTACAACCAACCGAGTGACCACCTCAAAGAATAACCGTCTTGATCCCCTTCAGTCTGGATTTTGCCCTCAACACTCCACAGAAACTGCTCTTCTAAAACTCACAAAATTACTTATTAACCGCAAAAACCAACGGACACTATTCTGTACTGTACCTTTCGGCTGCCTTTGATATGGTTGACCACCCCCTCCTCCTAAAAAAACGTTACTCCCTCGGTCTCCATGACTGTGCTCTTCAGTGGCTCTCATCCTACCTATCCCAACGCACCTTCAGTGTCACTTGCAATTCTACTTACCCTCTCCTCTTCCCTTCTCCATCAGGGGGCCCCCCAAGGTTCTGTTCTTGGACCTCTCTTATTTTCAATCTACACCTCTTCCCTGGGTCAGCTAATTACCTCACACGGCTTTCAATATATAATTTCTACGCTGACGACACCCAAATCCATCTCTTCACCCATCAACTCACTCCATCAGTCTCCTCACACGTCACTAACTTATTAACAGATATATCTGTCTGGATGTCACACCACTTTCTCAAACTCAACTTGTCCAAAACCAAGCTCATAATATTTCCTCCCCCAGGTGCCTCTTCCCCTGACTTCTCTGTCAAGAGCAATGTCACATCCATCCACCCATCCCCACATGCCAGGGTGCTAGGTGTTATCCTGGACTCTGAACTCTCCTTTTGTCCCCACATCCAATCGCTTTCCAAAGCTTGCCATCTCAACCTCCGCAACATCTCCAAACTATGTCCCTTCCCAACCAATAAAACCACAATGCTCCCGATTCATTCCTGGCTATCTCTCGCCTCGACTACTGCAACTCCCTCCTCATTGGCTTACCTTTAAATAGACTACCCCCCCTTCAGTCCATCATGAACGCTGCTGCCAGACTCGTCAACCTTACAAACCGCTCAGCGTCTGCTACACCTCTCTGCCAATCACCCAACAAATTGAATTCAAAATACTAACAAGAAGTTACAAAGCCATCCACAACTCTGCCCCCAGCTACATCACTAGCCTAGTCTCAAAATACCAACCTAATCGTCCTCTTCGTTCCTTCCAAGACCTCCTGCTCTCCAACTCCCTCATCACCTTCTCCCATATTCGCCTCCAGGACTTCTCCCGAGCCTTTCCCGTCCTCTGGAATACCCTACCCCAATCTGTCAAACTATCTCCAAATCTATCTACTTTTAGGCGATCACTGAAAACGTTTCTCTTAGGAGAAGCCTATCCTGCCTTCACCTAACAACTGTTCTTTTATTTTCATCATCAGCTCACCCCCCACAGTTTTTACCCTTTTGTATCACTAGACCCTCCCTCCTAGATTGTAAGTTCTAACGAGCAGGGCCCTCTGATTGTTCCTGTATTGAATGGTATTGCAATTGTACTGTCTGCCCTACGCAAATTGTCAGCACTATATAAATCCTGTGTCAAAATCCTCCTGAATGTGGCAGTATAATCAGAATAACTACTGATCTTGTGACCCTTTAAAGCGGAGTTCCACCCAAAAGGGGAACTTCCACTTTAAGCACTCCTCGCCTCCTTGCTAGCCACATCTGGCATGTCATTTTTTTTGGGGGGGGGGGGGGGGGGGGGTACCTAGTTTTGACAGGTACCCAGCTCCCACTTCCTAGGCGACTCCTCCTCTCCCCCTCCCTCCAATCCTCTGGGACATGTCACAGGTCCCAGAAGATTGCCCGGCCCCTGGGAAGGTGCAGCGCGACTCGCGCATGAGCAGTGCGCACCTGGCTGTGAAGCCATAAGCTGTCACAGTTGGGTGCCCACACTTGCAATGCCGGCACCGCAGAGATGAGAGTGAGAGGAGCGAGGCTTTGGGTGGCCACATCGCTGGACCGTGGGACAGGCGAGTGTCTGTTTATTAAAAGTCAGCAGCTACACTTTTTGTAGCTGCTGACTTTTAATAAACGTAAAAACAAGTGGAACTCCACTTTAAAGTGTTACTAAATCCAGGACCCTGCATTCACTATATCTGGTCTCCCACCGTACACAGGACATGGAAATGCAATTATTTTAGTAAATAAACTGTTACATACCCTTTCTCATCAGCAGTATATAGCAGTCTTGTGATTTCTATCAGTTTCTGGTGAAGCTTGTAGGAGGAGTTGTAATTCTCCTCTGACTGTCCATTGAGTCTGCAGGCCTCCAGACCTTCTCTAGCAATACCATAACCATACCAAACAGAGCATGTACAGCCTGACTCCATTAACGGTCTTATACAGACTTGTCTAGGGGGACAGTGCAGGAGGGGGATGATCTGTGCATACAGGATCAAAACAGCCTTTTTACACAATGCAGAGGATTAACCCCTTGGGTGCCACAGTGAGTATAACAAGCATGGTTTGTTGCATATACAGACTGATTTACTGTTGTGGATTTAGTAACACTTTAATGAACAATAAAGAATTATTCCTTATACAGCGATATAAGAGATAATAAAGAAATTAGTGGGTGATTAAGCCTTTTAGAGTCTCTTCATAACTTGGTTAAGCAGTTTAAATTAGTTGCTTGTGTATAGGGCAGAGGAGTAGAATGGATTTGCCCTCCCTTACCTACTGGGCTGTAGTCAAGTGCCAGGCCAAGGTCCTCTGACATCCAAGATGAAGATGCCAAAGTGCACCCTCAGCCTGGCTGTAGTTAACCATCTATGCAAGGTAATATGTTCCACGAAGGGAATGTGAATGCTGAATGCTAGCACGTTCATTCTGTGCAGTTTCCTTTTTTTACTTCAAGAGTAGCAGCTGAATTAATTCACAGAATAAGACTAAAGCTGGCTTGAATTTCAGCCAATTCATCCTGAATCAGATGAAATTTGAGCCGTGGATGGTTCTGCAAGCACAATTGGCTCAACAAAAATTCATTTTAAAATCAACTGAGCTGGGTGGAAAATTCTCAGCTTAACAGTGACTTCATCCTATCAGACATGGTCATTGTTTGGGTAGACAACTGCAGGTGCCAAGGCTGCCTGAATACAACTTCTAGCGGAGAAGATTTCTCCATCAAGTGATTTCCCATGTTCAGCCCATGGGGGGGAGAAATTGCCCGCTGTATGACCAGCCAAAGTGATTTCTCTTTCTTTATTCCCCCACAGTGCTTGGTTTGTGTACAGTTCAAAACTGTCCTGTTCTTCCACAATAATACTACATTGTATTTACGTTTTGTGCAATACGTACATTTAAAAATCGTGCCACATTGCCTTCCTTCGATGCATCCAAGACACAAATATGTTCTTCGCTTTCGGGGTGATGGAAGGCATCCTTTCGTTTACAGGCAGACAGCAGGATATTGCTCTCACTGGACTGTATAGACAAAGTGCTGTTATCCGATAAATAGCCGACATCATCTGTCCTTTCAGAATCTCCCCCTGCTGTATGGAACACCTTGTAAATCATTTTTTATTTTTTTTACAATAAATAAAAAAACACGAACTGTACATTGCAAACCTGATCAAAACACTGTTAAAGCTGAACGCCAAGCAGGAATAAGAGACACAAATGAATGCAGCTCTGTATTCATGAATACATAAGTAATGTATTGTTTTAAATGCAAGTAGTTAAGTACCTGAATTTAAATTGGTATCAGCCTTGTACAGCAGATCTCAGACTGGAAAAGGGAGAAGCAGCACATGAAGCCAGTACAGCATAGCACCTTTCTGTTTCTCCTGTCATGTTGTGGTTGCTGTTTATAATGATGGAATAAAAGAGTTGGCTTTCCACAGCGTGGTCATCTTTGGAAAACTGGTGTACAGCAAAGCTCAGTCTGGGAAAGGGAGAAGCAGCTCAAGAAGTTGACAACTGTACTGCAGTGCTACAATGGGATATGCTGATGGGAGGAGAGAGCAGGGTCTCAGGTTTGGAGAAGACCTGTATATGTTACTTAAAGCGGAGTGTCACTCAAAAATGGAACTTCAGCTTATCCGTCTCCTCCCCTCTGAAAGGTGCCAAATATGTTTTTGACAGGTATCATTCCCCACTTCCAGGATAGGCGGCCATGCCCTGGTCTCTCGGAATTTCAGCCCCCTCCTCCTGCCTCCGCACCAAATAGAAAGCGAAGTGCGCTTCGTGAATGCGCAGTAGGAAAGGGGCTGTGAACCTGAAAGGCTTCACTGCCGTGTTCCCTTAACGGGAATGGTGGCTGCTGCACTGATCCAAAGATTGGCTGAAGTGCCAACATCACAGGCTCCCTGGAAAGGTAAGTGTCAATATATTAAAAGTCAGTAGCTGCAATATTTGTAGCTGCTGACTTTTCATTTTTTTGTGGGGAGGCTGAACCTCCTCTTTAACTGGACCAGAAAAAAAAAAAACACATCAGGTGTGATGGGGCTGTGTAAATTGTGAAACCAAAATGCAAATGACAGATAAAACAAGTCCCATCTTTGTATTTAGCAGTTTGCCTGGAATTCAGATTTAATTTGCCATTATGATGTTCAACAATACAGATTTTCTGGACTTGGCAAGTTCGGTGTACCAGCTAGCCAAGTTATTTCGTTTCGACATGATGCGCTCGCTCTTCATTTCTTTTTTGTTTGCTTTGTTGCTACCCTTGCTAGCAATAACTTTAAAATAATAATAAGAGATTAGATTTTATATATATATATATATATATATATATATATATATATATATATATATATATATATATATATATATAAAATGTGTTCGATATATTAGGCGATCATAAACAACAAATCACACTATTTTGACAATATTTGTTTTTTATGCCTATTTTAGTCAAAAGGTATTATGTTCAGTGATATACGTATATGATATATCATGCAGGCACCAGTAGGATGGGCACCTGCTGTATCCACGGGCAACGTGGCATAAGTGGATAGATCTTTAACCAACATAACATGTTCATAAGATCCGATATGTTCTTAAAGTGGAACCCGAATCAAAAACTTTTAAATTTTGAATTCATTTGGGAAAGAAAGGATACTCTGGCAAATTTTAGTTAGGTTTCAACCCTTTAACACCTGCAGGGATCTGAAAAATAATATGCTGTGTTATTAACTATCACCTATGAAACAGAAGTACCTTCATGTCCTGAGCGGCTTTTGTGCAGTGGCTTTTGAGAACTAACAGGTACGACAAACTCTTCATCATCAGAACTGTGCTGCACTGTGACTGCACCCTGTGTGCACAACAGAAAACCTTTTAGTAAAGCATTTGCAACTTCTGCTTCAGGCGGACGGGACTAGACTGATCTTTAAATACTATTCAACATTACTAATGACCAGTTAGTAGACATCACAAGGCCAAAGAGAGATAGTAGAACCCAATTTAACATACTGAACACCCCCCCCCCCCCCCGAGGACTGGTCAGAATTTGAATTCTTATGTGACCTAGGTGATCTCTACTAGGCAATTCATTCAACTGAAATTATTTTATTGAGATCACTATACACCCTCTTAATTGCTCAAATTAGGCCTCCACGCCAATGCCCACTGCTTTGGAGATGTGGAGCAGAGAATCAATTTATCCATGAAATGTGGCAGTGCACCATAGTGGACATTCACGGACAGATGTAAGAATCATGAATTTCACAAACTGTCCATGAATTTACTGCCAGTTGGCAACCCTGCTAAGGTCTGTGATATAAAAATCTGTTTAATAGGAAACCTGGATGAGCTTCCTTTAAGGCCTGTTTACATTCAGCTTGTATAAGAGCAGTGTGACCACCAAGCTTTGATAAAACATTTGCAGAGCTTTCAGCAAGCTTTGTTGAAGCTTGTAAAGTACCATTCAGCTCCAGTTTGCAAATACTGAACACAGATCCTAATGGGAGTGCTGATTGCCACTTTAAGCAAGCTGTTAGCAGGCTTTAGAACTTCATGAAAGCCTGCTGAAGCCTGCTAGCAGCTTGCTTAAAGTGATACTAAAACACACACTGTTTAATTTACATTTCCCCTTCTATTTCTGTATATGGATGATGACAATTATTTTAATAAAACATCTTAGTACCTTTTCCTAAATCGATATACAGCTGTCATATAACCCAGATCCTTCCCAGCCTGTCTGCAGGGAAACATAAGCAGGAGGAGCTTCTAGTCCTCTGCTGCTGGTAACATGTTCATAATAAAAAATACTCACTTGGAATACAGAGTGAAAATAATGAATATCAATAAATGGTCATACAAATATATATTTGAAATCAAATCTTTATTGTTTTTTGGCAATAACATGGTGTGGGCAGATTTCTGCCAGTCACAGGCTGTGTCACGCTCCTCCAGCCTGCGTCTTGGAATAAAAGGGAGGTGAAGCCATCAATCTAAATGTAATATCCTGCCTCCATTGTGTTTAGCTGGTTAGTAGGCAAATTAATTGCAATTTCATCTTCCATATACAGCGGAATTTTAGGGTTAATTGCCCCTTTTATACAAGTTAGGCCGTTTCCTCTACATGTTTCGCCAACCACGGCTTCTTCAGGAGAAAGATTGCCAATGTTCAACCGCTTCCCGACCGGCTCACACCGATATACGTCGGCAGAAGGGCATGTACAGGCAGATTAACGTACCTGTACGTTGCCCTTTAAGTAGTGGTTTGCGGGCGTGTGCGCCCACCGCGGCCTCCATGAGTGTGATCACAGGTCCCGCAGACTCGATGTCCGTGGGGATACCTGCGATTGTCTCACAGAGAGGAAGAACGGGGAAATGCTGATAATTAGTCAGCATTTGCCACTTTAAAGGGCCAGTTCACATCACAATTTCTGCATTCCGGATGTGTTATTGTGTGTTTTTTATGCATTCTGTTTTTTCCCCTCTTTCTTCCTCTCAATTGAGAAAATGTGCATTCTTGTGCTTTTTTTTTTTATATGTTTTACCCTGTTCTAGATGTGTTCCGTGCAGAAAAAAATGCAACGTGTTCGTCTTTTGTTGACTGCACTGGAACTCATTGCACTGGTGTGAACTAGGGCCATTGGGATCCATGTTAAAAACACTGTCCATGCATTCTGTAAAACAGAATAAAAATGCACTGGACTGCATCGGTTGTGTACCAGCCTTAGTGTAGGAAGTCTGTTCTGCCCCTGCACTAATAGACATATAAATAAAGTCACCCACAGTGAGGGCATTTAAAACACAAATGTAAGCACCTACATCAGAGACAGGAAAAATGCTTTACAGAACATCCAGACTCTGTGTCGTTATCATTCTGAAATTAAATTGTGAGAACTCCAGGTTCAGGCCAGGGTTTAAGCCATGTGCCTAACTCTTATGCCCCGTATAAACGGTTGGATATTCCAATGGAGAAAGTCAAATTGGATTATGTTGTTGGAAAATCCAATTGTGTGTGGGCTCTAGTGGGCTTTTTTTGTCGGAATTTCTGACGGAAAAAATTTGAGAGCAGGACCTTAAATTTTCCGACAACAAAATCCGATCAGACTTTTTCCGATCGTGTGTAGAGAGTTCCGACGCACAAAGTGCCACGCATGATCAGAAGAAATTTGGAGATGAAAGCTATTGGCTACTGGCCTCTACGTAGTCCCGTCATATGCTTTGTACGTCACCTTGTTCGGAACGATCGGATTTTCCGACAACTTTGTCCGACCGTGTGTGTGCGCAACACAAGTTTCGGACAAAATCCGTCAGAAAAAAATCAGACGGATTTTGTGGTCGGAATGTCCGACCGTGTGTACAAGGCATTAGAGTCAAACCTTTCAAAGAAATGGTTGTCATGTTTCTACATTTCAGCTTGAGCTATTGAGCTTTGTATACAATAGTTTTTTTCAGCAAAAGAAGGCAAGAAGCTAAAATCCATGCAGAAAAAAAGCCTAAAACTTCTTTATATTGGAAAATGAGAATGCATTATATTAACAAGCAAAATGTAATATTTACATGACTAAAAACAAAATATATTTCTCGAATTGTTATTTTTAAGTTCCAACTATGATAAAGAAAACATATGCGTAACCACTATGCATACGCTTTAATAGAGTTACTTACCTGATACACCACTGTTCTATTTGAGTAAATCATATGATAATGGTACTCTCACTGGATCACGATCTGTTCATTATGGTCATTTATCTGAATCTGGTAATTTATTTAATCATGTTTAGCTACAGGGGTAAAGTGCTGAGCTATGACAATCAGTTCTTTATTAACGCTCATTCCAAATGTGATAACAGGTACAGTAGGAAGATGATTTTGGAACTAAATATTACTATAATGATCTCACAGAATCTCGTGCAGTTAAACAGTATGGGAATTTTGAAACGTTACCTTTTCCCTGAGTTGCATACTGCGTTTCTGGAGAATGGAAGTCTTGGTTTTAGGTCTCCTAATAGATGAGTACTCTATATTTCTTTCTTGAGTCCTGCTCATCTTGCTTCTGGGGAAAAAAGAAAGAAAACTGAAAGGACTGAATGCATACCTAGGACATGTTTTTGGCTTTAAAGTGATATTAAGTCTTGTTTCTGTTTAAAAATAACACAAACATGTCATTCAGAATACTTTATTAATCCCAACGGGAAATTATTGCTTACCTGCTCTGTGCAGTTGGTTTTGCACAGTGTAGCCTGGATCCTCCTCTTCCCAGGTCCCTCTTCGCTGCTCCTGGCCCCTCCCTCCTGCCAAATGCCCCCACAGCAAGCAGCTTGCTATGGGGGCACCCGAGCCGCTGCTCTGTGTCCCCATTCAGACACAGAACCAGCAGCTTGCTATGGGGGCACCCGAGCCGCTGCTCTGTGTCCCCATTCAAATGGCACCTGCTGCTGTGTCAGACAATGAGGAGGGAGAGTCCTGGACAGAAGAGGCTCTCGTGCAACAGCGCTGGATTGAGATGGGGCTCGGGTAAGTATTAGGGGGGCTGAGGTAGGCTGCTGTACACAGAAGGTTTTTGTATCTTAATGTATAGAATGCATTAAGATAAAAAACATTCTGCCTTTAGAACCACTTTAACCACTTGAAGACCAGGATTTTCTCCGACATTTGTTGCTTACCAGTTAAAAAAAACAGCATTTTTTTGCTAGAAAACTACTTAGAACCCCCAAACTATATTATTTTGTTTTTTTAGCAGAGACCATAGAGAATAAAATGGCGGTCGTTGCAATATTTTATGTATTTGCTGCACTGTATTTGTGCAGCGGTCTTTCAAACGCAATTTATTTGGAAAAAAAAAACCCACAAAACCGTAAAGTTAGGTAAAATGTTTGTATAATGTGAAAGATAATGTTACGTTGAGTAAATAGACGTTTGTGGAATGGTGACAAACGATGTTACTTAAAAATCTCCCTAGGTGATGCTTTAAAACATTTTACAGGTTAGCTGTTTAGAGCTACAGTGGAGGTTTTGTGCTAGAATTATTGCTCTCACTCTAACGATCACGGTGATACCTCACATGTGTGGTTTGAACACTGTTTACATATGCGGCAAGACTTAGGTATGCGCTCGCTTCTGTGCGCAAGCTCGGAGGAATAAAGCTCTTTACATTTTATTTTACTTTTTATTTTTACACTGTCCCTTTAATTATTATTTTTTTTTTATCACTTTTATTCGTGTTACAAGTAATGTAAAAATCCCTTGTAATAGAAATAAGCAGGTCCTCTATATTGAGAGACCTTTAAAAGCAAAAAAAAAGTTATTTGACTTTAAGAAAAAAATAAAATCAATTTAAGGCCGAGAGGCGGAAGTGATGTCAGACGTCGCTCTGGTCCTCCAAGGCTTCCTGCCTAGGCATCAGAAGGAGCAGATCGGCTCCGGCCCACCAACGGCTCCGAGACTTGGTAGGGGGCACCATTTTTATATAAAAGCCGGCTGCCTGCTGTTAATAAAGATACAGGGGGTAAGGCAGCTCGCTGTTGCCATAACCCCGGTATTGAACGTCAAGTAATGACGTACATTTACAGTTAGGTGGTCAGCAAGTGGTTAATTACATTTGAGTGATAATTGCCAATAACCATATGTTTGGGTATATGGTTTAACCGCTTCCCTACCGCTGTACCTATATAGACAGCTTGGTATGGAAGTGGTTATACCAGGATCACGGTTGAGGCTACAACCATGATCCCGTTATTATTTTTTAGGGCCAGCGATTCTCCTATGTAAAAATAATCGCACAGCTAAGCACCTGCTGGATGACTTTTATAGGTAGCAGAAGGGGTTCCCACCCGTTCCATCGGGGAGCCTGGTAAAGATGCAACCAGCGGCATTGGCTGCCCCAGACACAGTGGGAGGAACAAATGATGTTCCTCCCACTGTGTGACGTCAGAAACAGGAAGCGACGAGGATTTAATCCTCCGGTTCTGTGTTTGTGAAGCAGCCAATCAGACCGGTCTGTGCATTGGAGGCCAGAGCAGATATCTGGGGTCTGTCACTACCTTTTTGCTGTCACAAGGGATACATGAAAAACTGACAGGCGGATCTGACCGGATTGCCCATGTGAAAGGGGCCTAACACCACTGTACACCAAAACACTGTCCAGCAACATTCGTTACAAATTATACATATTAACAATATTTTCATTTGTCAGTTGTGTTTTTGCGTGTACGATGATTTTCTCACCATGAGGATTAGCAATAAAAATAGTTAAAATTATAGAAGATTCACACCTGCTCAGAAATTTTGGTTGATGACTCAAGCCTGAAGTAGCTCGAGTATCCCTTGGCTTCTGGCTGTTGGAAGAATCTGGTGGCAGATTAGTGACTTCAGAATCAGAGAGGGAAATGAGACGTTTTCTTTTAGAAAAAATGGAAGTGGGCTTATTGTCATCAGGCTGCATCACAGATATGTTGGTATCTTGCGGGTTTACATTTGAACCTTTTATTAAGATCCGGCCTACAAGAAAAAATAAAGGCCTGAATTAATAAAACAGAAGATGTAAACATAGATAGCATTTACACTTTTTGCTGTAAGATACATTTTTCTGTTTCTCACATACATGCTAAAATACACATTATGGATTTGAATATTAAACCTGAAGTTTCTGCATGTTTTGCTACCCCTGGTTTCTCCTTTACCCTCCTCATCACCATGCTAATGAAATTACTAAATAAAACCTGTATTCATTATATACCTTATTTTGCAGTTTAGTAACCTCATCACTAGGTGTCAGTGCTTCTCTATGGAATGAAAAAAGAAAACTGTGAGCGCAAAGATATGTGTACCTCTATATGTGAAACAGACAATGTCTGTAAAGAACACAGTCACAGTTCGTTAGTCCATATGACAGACTGAACAGATAGCAAGTCCTAAGAGAAATGGTGGTGGGCGGCAGCTATCCTTAGAGAGAAGCCAGCTCTGTAATAGGAAGACAAGGGAACAAGAAGGAAGCTACACCTAAGTGCAATAAGTTAAGTAGGATTTTAATGACACAACAATTAATGCACTTACAGGAAGGTGAATAAAATCAGGATCATCTGTGTGAGGGTGGTCTGTAGGGAAGCATGAGATCCGGATCCTTTTATCTATGCAGAGATGGAAAACTGCAGTCGTCGTTGCTGCTCAGTCTGGAGCAGATCCTGTGGCCATCAAGAAGAAGCTGGAGCTGAGGTCACGGGATCACTTCCGGGAGAGGACTCCACAGAGTGAGAAGGGTTGGATAGGCAAGCTACGCGCTCAGAGTCAACTGCTCTTTCTATAGGCCTGTAGATGCAGGCCATCTCTGCATAGAAAAACTGGCACATACTTTATATTTCATTTTGTCAACCTAAACTTTTTTTTTTTTTTTACCTCTGGCAGTTAACTGCTTACCTTTAGTACCATTTTAGGTTATTCACTGGACTTGAACTGTTTAAAAAATATGTAAACCCAATATTTCATATTCCTGACATGTGCCTGCTGTACCATGTACTTGTATGAAAAAAGTATCCTGTTCTCTTTGTATGGCTTCCTTTGTGTGAAATCCCCGGTGTTCCTGCCAGTATCTCTGCTTTCCTATTAACAGCTTGCTGACCGACTCACGCCGATATACGTTGGCAGAAGGGCACAGACAGGCAGATTAACATACCTGTACGTTGCCCTTTAAGAAGCGGTTTGCAGGCACGCCGCGACCTCCGTGAGTGTGATCGCTGGTCCCGCAGACTCGATGTCCGTGGGGATACCCGCAATCATCTCACGGAGAGGAAGAACGGGGAAATGCTGATGTAAACAAGCATTTCCCCACTCTGCCTAGTGACAGGACACCGATCACAGCTCCCTGTAATCGGGAACGGTGATCAGTGTCGTGTCACACATAGCCCCTCCCCCCACCATTAAAATCACTCCCTAGGACACACTTAACCCATACAGCGCCCCCTAGTGGTTAACCCCTTCGCTGCCACCGATTGCTTTATAAATGTGAATGGTCCCAAAATCGCGCCAAAAGTGTCCGATCTGTCTGCCATAATGTCATAGTTACGATAAAAAAATTAACAAAAATAAATCGCTGATCGCCGCCATTACTAGTAAAAAAAAAAAAAAAAAATTATTAATAAAAATGCCATAAAACTATCCCCTATTTCGTAGACGCTATAACTTTTGGAAAAAAAAAAATTATATATTTTTTGGGGATATTTAGTATAGCAAAATGTAAAAAAATTATGTGTTTTTTCAAAATTGTCACTATTTATTTGTTTATAGCGCAAAAAAAAAAACCGCAGAGGTAATCAAATACCACCAAAAGAAAGCTCTATTTGTGGGGAAAAAAGGACGTCAATTTTGTTTGGGAGCCACGTCGCACGACCGCGCAATTTTCAGTTAAAGCGACGCAGTTGCGAATCGCAAAAAGTGCTCTGGTCTTTGGGCAGCCAAATGGTCCGGGGTTTAAGTTAAAAACTTACTACACTAAGCAGGAGAACACACTGGGGTTGAATACTATAACTGGAGAGTGCAAACTCTGGTGCAGCTGTGCATGGTAGCCAATCAGCTTCTAACTTCACCTTGCGCAATTCAGCTTTGACAATAAAACCTGGAAGATGATTGGTCTCAATGCTGAACGAGGATTTGCACTCTCCAGTTTTAGTAAATCAACCCCACTGTATTCAGTTCTCTAGGAGTGCTGGGAGCTCAGCATACTCTCATCCAATGATCAGACTTTTGCTGACACCAGGCCCCCCCCCCCCGCCCCTACAGCCTTTCACCGGGAAGCCCAGTGTACTCCTGTTTCTCCTTCCCCAGCTCTTATGCAGCTAAAAACAGAGGGAAGGTGATCACATATTAAAAAAGGGAGAAAAAGGGTGTTTATAATGTATAATTTACATGTGTGGTTTAAACACCGTTTACATATGTGGGCGCGACCTACGTATGCGTTCACTTCTGTGTGCGAGCACGTGGGGATGGGGGCATTTAAAAAAAAAAAAAAGTTATTGTTTACACATTTTTTGATCACTTCTATTCCTATTACAAGGAATGTAAAGGAATAGGACATGACAGGTCCTCTTCAATGGGGAGATCTGGGGTCTACAAGACCCCAGATCTCTCTTCTATGCTGGAAATCCTGAAATAAAATCAATCTCAGGCTTCCCAGCAAAAAATAAGAAAACGTCAGTGTTTACATCTGCCGACGCCAGAAGTGACGCCATGATGTCGCTTCCGGCCTCTGAGGGTCATAGAGATGGCCTGGGACCATCTGGCCGATCGCATAGGCGAGCCGCGAGAAGCACCAGAATGTGGTGGGAGGAGGGACATCCCCTCACACCGCCTGGAAACGCAATCAAGCAGCCGCTATGAAAGCTTTTAGTTTGCCTATTGGGAAAAAAAAAGATACTGCAGCTGCAGGCATCATTCAGATAGCTCCACTCAAAGTCCAGGACATCATATGATGTTCTTAGGGTGGAAAGTGGTTGTACTCTGTGACTGTGTTAAGTTGCTGTCCGATATAAATGGAGATCGGGAAAGTCCCAGGTGATTTCAAGCTGTAATCTTGTTTAGCTGTGCTGTTGGTAAAGATTCTAAAAGATTGCGCTTAGTCACAAGTATATTAGAAGAAACTGCTGCACTAAACTTCCTTGAATACTAGGAGATATCAAATTTGAAAACCATGTAATGGTGGGCTGTTTCTATTGGTTCACCTTAAGTTAGTTCAACCAATTGTTAAAATTGGCTATATCAAACATCCAACATCATAATTGAGATTGATATATATATATACACATCAATCAAACTTGTAACTTATAACTAAAGTGCCAAGTTTAATAATCAAATGTGTATACATATATAATGTGCCATAAATCCAGTTCATATAGGATTAAGAATGTGGTTTTGTGGAGCTTGAGAATGACTAAAAAGTTAGGGAGAGGAAGAAGAGCTTGGAGTGATGCTGTGCTACAGGCCAGTACCTGGAGAACTGACAAACAGGAGTCTGTAACACAAGAGTTTATAGACCTTCAGTAACAGGGGTCTAACGTTCCCAGGGATTGCTGAAAAGGTTGATTCCCAATTGGTTTGTGTGTGCAACCTAAAGCATGGCTGTTGGAGTACTATTATTAATAAATAATATGGGCTACATAATTGTTTACATATGCGCATGCTCCCAATGTGCGTTTGTGTGTGTCTTAATTTAAAAAAACTCAATTGCTATTACAAGGGGGCTAACAACAAGCTGTCCCTTCCGCCCCTTACTATTTATTAGGGATGCACCGATACCATTTTTTTTACAACGAGTACCGATACTTTTTTCTTTAGTACTCGCCGATACAAATTACCGATACCTACCGCAACGGTTTTGTTTTCACTTCAGCTGTCAGCAATGGTACAAAGCATTGAAAAGTTATTTACAAATAAAATAAATAGATTTTTTTTAAATTTCACACTTTTTCAATGTGAAGTGTGTAGTATATATGTGTAAAAATATTCACTAACAAAAAAAAGTTTTAATTGTTTATAAAATAGACGTGAACAAAAAAAAAAAAAAAAAAAGCAGGAAAATAATTAAAGGGAGGAGAATAGGGAGTTAATTGAGGCGGATTAGAGTAAAATAAGGGTTTATAATGGGTTAAACAGAGGAACATTTGTTCATCCCTTTGATCTGCAGATGAAGAAACAAAAAGATTAAAAAAGAAACAATGTTTCTTTTTATTTTTGGGTTTCAGGCTGAGCAATGTTTTTAATAAACATTGCTGGCTGCTTTTTAAATTTTTTTTGACAGCTCCAATTACCGGACTTCTTTAACCACTTCAGCCCCGGAAGAATTTACCCCCTTCCTGACCAGAGCACTTTTTTGCGATTCGGCACCGTGTTGCTTTAACTGACAATTGCGCTATTGTGCGACGTGGCTCCCAAACAAAATTTATGTCCTTTTTTTCCCCACAAATAGAGCTTTATTTTGGTGGTATTTGATCACCCCTGTGGTTTTAATTTTTTGCACTATAAATAAAAAAAGAAGAGCAACAATTAAAAAAAAAAAAAAAAAAAAAAAACGCATTATTTTTAACTTTTTGTTATAATAAATATCCCCCAAAAATATATAAATGTAGCACTAACTCCCGAAGGAGCTTGGGCTTACCGTTACCTTCTTCACCTCATCTCCGTCTAGGGGTTCCCGTGGTAAATGGCCCAGAAAAATGTAGAAACTGACACTTTATCTTCCTTTTTATGGTTATTTATTGGAAAAACGATAAAACAGTCTCTTAAAAGTAGGATAGAGGGTTAGGGTGGAAGTTCAGGTACCTTTGGAACTGCTTAGTTAGAGAGCCTCTCACTGTAGAAATCCAGAGAGCAACTGTCTCACAACTGGATTTTAACAACCCGGATAGACCTACTCACACTAGGCCTAGCAGCCGGTGAAGTGATAGATAAAGCAAAGTCTCTGCCACAGACTTGGTTGTAGAACACTTGAGAATAAAGTCTCTGCCACAGACTTGGTTGTAACCGAGGGACTAGATAAATTTAAAGAGCTATCATACGGTACCAGTAGCTTGCAGCCGGTCTGGCGATACCGTATGAGTGTAGATCCATTTAGTGTCCTTCAACTGAGCCTCCAGGCTTCTTCTTGAAAGCAATAAGCGATTATTGATTGGTTTGCGCAAAAGTTATAGCGTTTAAAAATTGGGGATAGTTTTATGGCATTTTTATAAAAAAAAAATTTAAATGGCGGCGATCAGCGATTTTTATCATGACTGCGACATTATCGCAGACACATCGGACATTTTTGACACATTTTTGGGACCATTGTTATTTAAACAGCAATCAGTGCTATACAAATGCACTGATTCCTGTGTAAATGACACTGGCAGGGGTTAACCACTAGGTGGCAGTGTAGGGTTAAGTGTGTCCTAGGGGCGTGTTTCTAACTGTGGGGGGCGTGGCTGTGACACGTCACTGATGTCTGCTCCGATCACAGGGAGCAGAGATCAGTGACACTGTCACTAGGCAGAACGGGGAGATGCTTGTTTACATTAGCATCTCCCCGTTCTTCCTCCCCGTGAGGCGATCGCGGGTATCCTTGCACGCTGGCCGCCTCTTAAAGAGCAACGTACAGGTACGTGATTCTGCCTGTACGAGCGCTTCTGCCGACGTATGAGGCAGTCGGAAAGAGGTTAACACTTCAGCTGTCAACAGGGGAAACCCACTGACAGCTCAAATAACCGAGCCTGAAAGTATCGGTGCATTTACACAAGCAAATACTCGGTACCGATACAGATACTAGTATTTATATCATTATATTCTCCCCAATTATGCTACAGCATTACTCTAAGGCCCCTTTCACACTGGGGCGGGAGCTATTTAGCGCTGCTTTACCATCGTTTAAGCCGCGGGTTTCGGCCGCTAGCAATGCGGTTTTAACCCCCGCTAGCGGCAGAAAAAGGGTTAAAATCCCCCGCAAAGTGCCGCAGTATCTGCGCTTTGTGTGAATACACCGCTCCTATACCGCTTCAAAGATGCTGCTAGCAGGACTTTTTTGACCGTTCTGCTAGCGCACATTTTTTCAGGCGCTGTACAGGCGCTATTTTTAGCGATGTACCGCCTGAAAAACGCCCCAGTGTGAAAGGGGCCTAAAAGTATGACCTGCATTTTTTATGTGCACTAATGCCTCGCTTCCACTGAGTGGATCGGTTCGGGTCGGTACAGTTTGGAACTGTTAGAATGGTCCGGCCTATTCAGGTCAGTGTTTCCACTGCAAGACGGACCACCAGGGGCCATATGGGGTTTAGAAAAAAATGCCTAGCGTGGCCTCACACTGATTGGCAGACGTTTTTCTGTCCGCCAATCAGTGGAATGTATCGTAGCTCCGCCCTAACCGTACCATTTTCTATGGCCCCACATCTGAAGCAGGACCCCGAATGGTGCGGTATAGTTCGGTTTTATGGGCCGCTTTCATAATGGAAACACTCAAAATAGAGTACTGAACCGATCCGCTCAGTGGAAACGAGGTATATGTGCCTTTGCATATCTAGGGACAAAAATCACTGTGGTGTTCATAGCTTGTGTAGAGCAGAGTTGTGGAAGGAGTCCTGCAGGTCCACCCACTAACTTGCCTGTACAAACAACAGTAAAAGCAGATACAAGACCAGTCACCCTGCACACAGAGAGAGCGCAGTCCTTGTTATAGGAAGCTCACACACAAAGGAAACCTTTCATAATAGATTACTGCACAGATCTGCTAGAAATACACAAAGTACACTGAAACTGAAGTAAGAATTCTCACACACACACACACACACACACACACACACACACACACACACACACACACACACACACACACACACACACACACACACACACACACCTCTTGTATTTAGACAATATTTTCTTATCTTCAGCTTTTATTGTGTCCACTCACTTGAGAGTACTGAAGCAAGTGGAGTGTTAGGCCCCTTTCACACTGGGGCGGTTTTCAGGCGCTACAACGCTAAAAATAGCGCCTGTACACCGCCTGAAAAAAACGGCCCCATTCACTCCAGTGTGAAAGCCGGCGGGCTTTCACACTGGAGCGGTGCGCTAGCAGGACGGTAATAAAAGTCCTGCTACCAGCATCTTTGGAGCGGTATAGGATCGGTGTATTCACCGTTCCTATACCGCTCCTACCCATTGATTTCAATGGGACACCGCGGTAATACCGCAGCAAATCGCCGCCGGGATTTGAACCCTTTTTCGACCGCTCGTGGGGGTAAAACCGCCCCGCGAGCAGCCGAATACCGCGGCTCAAGCGACGGTAAAGCAGCGCTAAATATAGCGCTGCTTTACCGTCGTCGCGGCTCCCGCCCCAGTGTGAAAGTACATTGCTGTGATTTGTAGATCTGTTATATATTTATTTTGTAGGCAGCTGTATGGCTAGGTGAGGGGCCATACCACTAATTATAAAAACAAAACAATGAACAGGACTATGCGGAGTACAAAGAGAAGAAGGTTTCCACAAGCAAGCTTTATTTTTTTTCTCAGTAATATGGTACTCCTAGAACTCTTTGGGGGGAAAAAAAAAACAAAACAGTATGTGAATACACTCCTGTTATGTCCCGTTCACACTTGAGCGATCCGAATCGCTGCGATTCTAAATGGCTGCAAATTACGGGACGCTTGTGCGATGCCATTACTTTTTAATGGCACCCTGATTGCAGCGAGATTTTGCCGCTCGATTAATCGCACTGCAATGGGGGAAAATTGCAACGCGTGATGCTGTCACTCAAAAGAAGCTCCTGTGCCTTTTTGAGCAACAGGCGCTGCGATTAGCCACGATTGCAGCGTGCCAAGATCGCACGAGACTGGGGTGCAATTAAAAAGTAATGGTATCGCACAAGAGTCCCATGATTTGCTGCAATTTCTAATCGCGGGCAGAATCGCGGCAATTCGGATTGCTCAGGTGTGAACGGAGCCTAATCTTAATGTATATCTTGATGTTAAAAATAAAAAAAATTAAGACTCAAAATATAAGACACTGACATCATGAATACTGTTACAGATGCAACTTGCCTGCATAGATGCATACAAAGGTCCCTTTGTCAAGATCGTCCAGGCAGCGCACCCCCCAGCCTCTCTCCTTGGTTTTGTACACCTGAAGTCGGACTTGAAGACCATGCTGTACAACCCGGTTCTGACACATCCTTTGATTACATTTACAAGATACATTACATTCATACAGCCTGCAGTGAAAAAAAAGTGTTTGTAAAAAACAAATAAGTCCCGTGATTTCTGTATGTTCCTATAGCAGCCACATTTCTAACAACCTGCGACACAGCACCCACTGGCTTCCTAACAACGATTAGTCGTCCCTGACAGCAGAATGTAAAACAAAAGAGCTGCAATAAAAATAAAAAAATTGCCCCCCCCAATCCATACCAGGCCCCTTTGTTTCAGGTCTGGTATGGATTTGTGATGTGGGACCTGTACGTTGTTTCATGTAATAGATACTGTGTGTGGATGTCTGCAGGCTACCCCGCGATCGCTGCACAGAGAGGCAGACCAGAGATCTGTCTATGTAAACAAGGTGGATCCCTGTTCTGACAGGGGACAACATGGAGATCTGCTGTTCTTAGTGATCAGAAACAGCGATCTCTGGGTTGTCCCAGTGAGCCCATCCCCCACACAGTTAGAACACACCCAGGTAACACAGTTAACCCCTTGATCACCCCCCCAGTGTTAAAGAGGAAGTAAAGCCTGATGGGTTTACTTCCTCTTTGTTTCCCTGCAAAGGTAAAGCATAATGGACTACTGTGCATCGCATAGTAGCCCATTATGTGTCACTTACCTGACACAGGAGCCAGCGATGTCACCACTGTCCCCTCTTCCACAGAGTGTCCATCTTCTTTACGTGTATCGCGGCTCCGGCGTTGTGACTGTCCGGAGTCGCGATGACGTCACTCCTGCGCATGTGCGTGGGAGCCGTGACGGCATGTTTGCCTTCACTTGCGGCGTGCCCAGTGCGCCTGCGCCTTTGTCTATGGTGCACATGCGCCGTAGACAGCGGTGCGCTTTCTTTGGAAAATATCTCCTTAACCGTGTAGGTTAAGGAGATATTTCTTGGACCTACAGGTAAGCCTTAATATAGGCTTACCTGTAGGTCAAAGTGGTCCCAGAGGGTTTACAACCACTTTAATATACGCTCATTGCAATTTTTTTACCAAAAATATGCATCAGAATACATACTGGCCTAAACTGATGAATAAATTTAATTTTTTATATTTTTTTTTGGAGATGTATTATGGCAGAAAGTAAAAAATAGTTTTTTTTTTTTTTATAAATTGACAGTCCCACAGGAGGTGATCAAATACCACCAAAAGAAAGCTATTTGTGGGGAGAGAAAAAAAAAGGACATCAATTTGTTTGGGTACAGCTTCAAACGACAATTGTCAGTAAAGGCCGTACACACGATCGGACTTTTTGACAACCAACATGCAAATTAGCTGGTTTGGACCAACATCCGACAGTGTGTACGCTCTATCGGACCAACTTTTTCCAGGTTTCATCGGACTTTTGTTGGCTGTGCGAACGGACCAACTTTCTGACAACAAAAGTCCGATTGACCAAAGTCCGACCGTGTGTACACAAAACCAACGGACTTTTGTACAAAAGTACAAACACGCATGCTCAGAACCAATGCAAAAGATCAGACAACAATATAGAAGTTGACCAAAGGTGGCGCTGGAGTAGTCGAACGTCCTCTTTTGAAGTGTCGTCAGTACGTTGAAACGTCACTACGTTCATGTTTGTTGCCTAAAAAGTCTGATCGTGTGTATGCAATACCAACTTGGGGCCAACGCCCTTTGGACAAAAATCCACGGGAAAGTTGGTCCACGGTCCGATCGTGTGTATGAGGCTTTAGAGCGACGCAGTGCTGAAAAAATGGCCTGGTCATTAAGGGGGTAAATCCTTCTGGGGATGAAATGATTAAAAGGGGCTTCCAGATTCCGATAAGCCCCTGTCTGCAGACCCTGACAACCACCGGCCAGGGTTGTCGGGAAGAGGCCCTTGTCCACATCAACATGGGGACAACCACCCACACCCCAGTTAACCACTTCCCGACCGCCCCCTGTATATTTACGTCGGCAGAATGGCACGTACAGGCAGAATCACGTACCTGTACGTGACATTCTTCCGGCGGTTGGGGGGTCCGATCGGACCCCCCTCCGCCGGCGGGGACGGTCGGGATCGCTTCAGGAGCGATCCGGGACGAGGGGACGGCCAGTGGTTTCTGGCCACCCCCTCGCGATCGCTCCTGGCCAATGAAAAACTTCCCCTTCCTGTCTATTGTATAGACAGGAAGGCGGAAGTGATGTCACGCTCGGTGCGCCGGTCTATGTGACCGGAGACGCCGAGCGGCGAACATGTACAGGTTAGTGCACAACACTACACTGACACCAGTACAGTTAGGCACATATTCCACCCCCCTGTCACCCCCTGATCACCCCCCAGATCACCCCCTCCCCCCCCAGTCACAGTGTCACTAATTGCAGTGATCATTTATTTACTGATCACTGCATTTAGTGTCAGTGTGACTGTAATAACTGTCAGGGCAGTTAGTTTTAGGTCCAAGGTAGCCCCCTACCCCCCCCTAATAAAGGTTTAACCCCTTGATTGCCCCCCAGGTAACCCTTTCACCCCCTTTTGCCAGTGTCACTAAGCGATCGTTTTTCTGATCGCTGTATTAGTGTCACTGCTGTCGCTAGGTAACCATTTTTTTTTTTAGGTAACCGCCATGTTTATATAGGTTCATAAATAGGTTTATAGGTCAGGTACCCCCATATTACAACCTAAATAAAGGTTTTAACCCCCTGATTGCCCCTAGAGTTAACCCTTTCACCAGTGATCACTGTATAACTGTCACTGGTGACGCTGGTTAGCCAGTTAGTTATTTTGTTATTTAGGTTCCCCGTCAGGTTTTTATATAGCGTCAGGTACCCCCATATATTACCTAATAAAGGTTTTAACCCCCTGATTGCCCCTAGTTAACCCTTTCACCCCCTTTTGCCAGTGTCACTAAGCGATCGTTTTTCTGATCGCTGCATTAGTGTCGCTAGGTAACCATTTTTTTTTTTTAGGTAACCGCCATGTTTATATAGGTTCATAAATAGGTTTATAGGTCAGGTACCCCCATATTACAACCTAAATAAAGGTTTTTAACCCCCTGATTGCCCCTAGAGTTAACCCTTTCACCAGTGATCACTGTATAACTGTCACTGGTGACGCTGGTTAGCCAGTTAGTTATTTCGTTATTTAGGTTCCCCGTCAGGTTTTTATATAGCGTCAGGTACCCCCATATATTACCTAATAAAGGTTTAACCCCCTGATTGCCCCTAGTTAACCCTTTCACCCCCTTTTGCCAGTGTCACTAAGCGATCGTTTTTCTGATCGCTGCATTAGTGTCGCTAGGTAACCAGTTTTTTTTTTGTATTACTGTTACGGGTGACGCTGGTTAGTTAGCTTGTTTTTTATACTGTCAGGGCACCCGCCATTTATTACCCAATAACGGTTTAACCCCCTGATCGCCCGGCGGGTGATATCAATTAGGTTTTAGGGTCAAATAAGGTCTGCGTCGCCCCAGGTTAGTGCCAGTACCGCAAACACCCACGCGCAAAGCATACACCTCCCTTAGTGGCACAGTATCTGAACAGATCGATATCTGATCTGATCAGATCTATACTAGCGTCCCAGCAGTTTAGGGTTCCAAAAAAAACCGCATTGTTAGCGGGATCAGCCCAGATACCTGCTAGCACCTGCGTTTTCCCCCTCCGCCCAGCCCAGCCCACCCAAGTGCAGTATCGATCGATCACTGTCACTTACAAAACACTAAGCACACATAACTGCAGCGTTCGCAGAGTCAGGCCTGATCCCTGCGATCGCTAACAGTTTTTTTTTGTGGTAGCGTTTTGATTCAGTCGCTTCAGTCAGGAGCTTTTTTACCTGTGAATCTCAAAAAAATAAAAAAAAATAAAATAGTTGTCGTTTTATTGTTCTCTCTCTCACTCTATTCTCTCTCTATTGTTGCTCTTTTTTTTACTCCATTCTATTCTGCAATGTTTTATTATGTTTTATCATGTTTTATCATGCTTGCTTTTCAGGTATGTAATTTTGTTTACTGTGTTTTAGTGTTGAGCATTTTTTTGTTTTCAGGTGCGCCATTCAGTTGCAACGCG
This sequence comes from Lithobates sylvaticus, assembly GCA_028564925.1. Taxonomy (NCBI): domain Eukaryota; kingdom Metazoa; phylum Chordata; class Amphibia; order Anura; family Ranidae; genus Lithobates; species Lithobates sylvaticus. The sequence continues at coordinate 558,640,997 of CM053027.1, read as the reverse complement.
GATTTATTTATCTTGACAGCAACAGCGTTTGCTCCCACGATACATAAAGCCGCGACTCCAACGCTGTAGGAGGTGATTTCACCACCACAGTTAAAAAAAAGAGCATATATGCCGAAGCATGGGGGCAGCAGGGGGGGGAGGAGCGATTGGCTCCTAATGCCACGTACATACGGTCGAAATTCCGACCGTGTGTACACGGCATAACTTTTGCGGGAGGATGCCCCCATGCATCGGCATATATAAATGGTGCATGTATGCCCATCATTAGAAGTGGGTGGATGAAGGGAGGTATTCTAATGGTGGGCATACCCACCAATCAATCTCTTTTTTTTTCGTTCAGCCAAGAGGCTGCATGAAAAAAAAAAGATTACAATATATGTCCAGTATGTTGCTGGACTTTGAATGGTTATACCAGAATGATGCCTGCAGGTTTAGGTATCATCTTGGTATCATTCTTTTCAGCCAGTGATCGGCTTTCATGTAAAAGCAATTCTAGCGGGTAATTAGCCTCTAGACTGCTTTTACAAGCAGTGGGAGGGAATGTCCCCCCTCCCGGATATAAACCGCGCCATTGGGAAATTGGGAAAGCATTTTATCACACCAATCTTGGTGTGGTCAGATGCTTTGAGGGCAGAGGAAAGATCTAGGGTCTAATAGACCCCAATTTTTTCAAAAAAAGAGTACCTGTCACTGCCTATTGCTATCATAGGGGATATTTACATTCCCTGAGATAACAATAAAAATCATAACAAAGAAAAAAAATGGAAGGAACAGTTTAAAAATAAAATAAAAAAGCTAAATAAAAAAAAAAAAAAAACAAAAAAAAAAAAAAAAGCACCCCTGCCCCCCCTTCTCTTGCGCAAAGGCGTACACAAGCGTTGGTCTGGCGTCATATGTAAACAGCAATTGCACCATGCATGTGAGGTATCACCGCGAAGGTCAGATCGAGGGCAGTAATTTTAGCAGTAGACCTCCTCCGTGAATCTAATGTGGTATCATGTAAAGGCTTTTAAAGGCTTTTAAAAATGTATGTAGTTTGTCGCCACTGCGTGTTTGTGCGCAATTTTAAAGCATGTCGTGTTTGGTATCCATGTACTCGGCCTAAGATCATATTTTTTATTTCATCAAAAATTTGAGCAATATAGTGCGTTTTAGTGCATTAAAATAAAAAAAAAAGTGTATTTTTTCCACAAAAAATGCGTTTGAAAAATCGCTGCGCAAATACTGTGTGGAAAAAAAAAATGCAACACCCACCATTTTAATCTGTAGGGCCTTTGCTTTAACAATATATATAGTGTTTGGGGGTTCAACGTAATTTTCTTGCAAAAAAAAAATATGTTTTCATGTAAACAAAAAGTGTCAGAAAGGGCTTTGTCTACAAGTGGTTAGAAGAGTGGGTGACGTGTGACATAGGCTTCTAAATGTTGTGCATAAAATGCCAGGACAGTTCAAACCCCCCCCAAATGACCCCATTTTGGAAAGTAGACACCCCAAGCTATTTGATGAGAGCAATGTTGAGCCCATTAAAATATTTTTTTTTTTTGTCCCAAGAGATTGAATAATGAAAAAAAAAAAATATATATTTTTTTTTTACAAAAAGTTGTCACTAAATGATATATTGCTCAAACATGTCATGGGCATATGTGGAAATACACCCCAAAATACATTCTGTTGCTTCTCCTGAGTACGGGGATACCACATGTGTGGGACTTTTTGGGAGCCTAGCTGCGTACGGAACCCCAAAAACCAATCACCGCCTTCAGGCTTTCTAAGGGTGTAATTTTTTTATTTCACTTCTCACTGCCAATCACAGTTTCGGAGGCCATGGAATGCCCAGATGGCATAAAACCCCCCAAAATGACCCCATTTTGGAAAGTAGACACCCCAAGCTATTTGCTGAGAGGTATTGTGAGTATTTTGCAGATGTCGCTTTTTGTCACAAAGTTTTGAAAATTGAAAAAAAAAGAAAAAAAATTTTTTTTTTTCTTTACTTTCTTCATTTTCAAAAACAAATGAGAGCTGTAAAATACTCACCATGCCTCTCAACAAATAGCTTGGGGTGTCTACTTTCCAAAATGGGGTCATTTGGGGGGGTTTTGTGCTATTTTGGCATTTTATGGCCTTCGAAACGGTGATAGGTAGTGAGGAGTGAAATCAAAAATTTGCACCCTTAGAAATCCTGAAGGCGGTGCTTGGGTTTCGGGGCCCCGTACGCGGCTAGGCTCCCAAAAAGTCCCACACATGTGGTATCCCCATACTCAGGAGAAGCAGCAAAATGTATTTTGGGGTGCAATTCCACATATAACTATGGCATGTGTGAGCAATATATCATTTAGTGACAACTTTTTGAAAAAAAAAAAAATCTTTTTTATTTTTGTCTTTATTCAATCACTTGGGACTAAAAAAAAAAATATTCAATGGGCTCAACATGCCTCTCAGCAAATAGCTTGGGGTGTCTACTTTCCAAAATGGGGTCATTTGGGGGGGTTTTGTACTTCTCTGCCATTTTAGCACCTCAAGAAATGAAATAGGCAGTCATAAATTAAAAGCGGTGTAAATTCCAGAAAATGTACTCTAGTTTGTAGACGCTATAACTTTTGCGCAAACCAATAAATATACGCTTATTGGCATTTTTTTTACTAAAGACATGTGGCTGAATACATTTTGGCCCAAATGTTTGACTAAAATTGAGTTTATTAGATTTTTTTTATAACAAAAAGTAGAAAATCTCTTTTTTTTTCAAAATTTTCGCTCTTTTTCCGTTTATATCTCAAAAAATAAAAATCACAGAGGCAATCAAATACCATCAAAAGAAAGCTCTATTTGTGGGAAGAAAAGGACGCAAATTTCGTTTGGTTACAAAATTGCATGACCGCGCAATTACCAGTTAAAGTAGTGCAGTGCGAAATTGAAAAAAGACCTCTGGTCCTTTGGCTGCCAAATGGTCCGGGCTGAAGTGGTTAAAGCGACGCAGTACCGTAAAAATGGCCTGGTCATTACGGGGGTAAATTATTCCTGGACTAAATTGAACAAGCTGAAGTTAGAAGCGTATTGGCTCCCATGCACAACCGGACCATATTCTGAGTGCACTCGTCATAGTAAATTTACCCCCCACTGTGTACTGTGGGGAACTTATCTTTTTGCTCTGCCAAAGTAGCAGTCATCAGTACTCGGTTGAAGATTAACATATTTTTATTTGTAAAATGTCACAGAGGTGAGATAGGGCCAATGTTAAGGGGCTGCACAGGGTTCCTTCCTCACGGAGACACTGTCGCCCTAAGTAAGGGACAACACACGGCCTGAAACATCACATAGGTCTAAAACAACCCCTTTTTCAAGCAGGATTTAAAACAGTACTGTGCCAATTCTGTTTATAAAGAGATATTATGTCCTAAATAATTAGGGCATTGATTCTAGAGAAGGTTTGAGATCATTCACGCTTTTTATACAAAACTACTCCAGAATAATGCAAACCTAACAGTAATGTATTTGCTATCACACGACATAACTAGTTTACATGCTTCTTACCCTGGAGGAATAGGAGCCTGGAGGCGCTTATACCTGTAACCGGTTGAAACTGACTGCCTGGGTGACGATACATTGTTATTACATGCTCTGGCTGTCAGCTGCAAACATGTACATGTTGAGCTAAAAAGGAGGCAACATGATAAAGAAAGATTAATATTACTACAAAGCAATATTGTAGCATCATTTTCATAGAGACCAAAATCAACCATTTAGCTCCTTTCTTCAGTTTTAATTGAGGTAATAAAGTATATTCACATACAAAGTAATAGATTCAAATAGTAGTGACCATAGTTGTGCCACATCCCGGAATATGAAGACTAATTTTGAAGTGCGGATGGGATTTTTCAGGCACAAAGTGATAATCCATATTGATTAAAATGAACACACCTTTATCGTACTAAAGTTTAAATCCACGGTATACATAGAATAACGAGATCTAAAGATAAGGATCCCTCAAGGTGCAAAACCCTGCTAATGCCAGTTCTGAATACATCTATAAATATATAAATAAACCCCTATACCAGTGATGGCGAACCTTGGCACCCCAGATGTTTTGGAACTAAATTTCCCATGATGCTCATGCACTCTGCAGTACAGTTGAGCATCATAGGAAATGTAGTTCCAAAACATCTGGGGTGCCAAGGTTTGCCCTCACTGCCCTATACACTTGAAACCGCAAAAAAGAGATTAGGCTGCTTTCACACTGGGGCGGTTTTCAGGCGGTACAGCGCTAAAAATAGCGCCTGTACACCGCCTGAAAAAACCGGCCCCATTCACTCCAGTGTGAAAGCAGGCGGGCTTTCACACTGGAGCGGTGCGCTAGCAGGACCGCAACAAAAGTCCTGCTAGCAGCATCTTTGGAGCGGTGAAGGAGCGGTGTATTTACCGCTCCTATACCGCTCCTTCCCATTGAAATCAATGGGAAACCGCGGGGATACCGCCCGCAAACCGCCGCTGCAGCGGCGCTTTGCGGAGGTTTTTAACGCTTTTGCGGCCGCTAGCGGGGGTTAAAACCACCCCGCTAGCGGCCGCATACCGCGGGTAAAACGATGGTAAAGCAGCGCTAAATATAGCGCTGCTTTACCGTCGCCGCCCCGCACCGCCCCAGTGTGAAAGCAGCCTTAGAGATAGAAAGGAATGTGAAAGTACAATAGCTTCAATCCTGAGCAGCAATAATAAGTTGAAACATACAGTGCCTTGCAAAAGTATTCACCCCCTTGGCATTTTTCATGTTTTTTGCCTCACAACCTGAAATTAACATGGATTGTTTGAGGCTTTGAATCATTTAATTTACAGAACATGCCCACAACTTTGAAAATGTTTTTTTTTTTTTATTGTGAAGCAAACAACAAATAGTATAAAATAACAGAAAAAGTCAATGTATATAACTATTCCCCCCCCTAAAGTCAATACTTTGTAGAGCCACCTTTTGCGGCTATCACAGCTCCAAGTCGCTTTGGATAAGTCTCTATGAGCTTGCCACATCTTACCACTGGGATTTTTGGCCATTCCTCCTTGCAAAACTGCTCCAGCTCCTTCAAGTTGGATGGTTTGCGCTTGTGAACAGCAATCTTTAAGTCTGACCACATATTTTCTATTGGATTGAGGTCTGGGCTTTGACTAGGCCATTCCAACACATTTACATGTTTCCACTTAAACCACTCAAGTGTTGCTTTAGCAGTGTGTTTGGGGCCATTGTCCTGCTGGAAGGTGAACATCCGTCCTAGGCCTCAAATCACTCACAGAGTGGTACAGGTTTTTCTCAAGAATATCCCTGTATTTAGCACCATCCATCTTTCCCTCAACTCTGACCAGTTCCCAGTCCCGACTTCTGAAAAATGTCCCCACAGCATGAAGCTGCCTCCACCATGTTTCACTGATGCCGTTCTTTGGGTGATGTGATGTGTTGGGTTTGCGCCAGACGTAGCGTTTTCTTTGATGGACAAAAAAGTAAAATTTTAGTCTCATCAGACCAGAGTACCCTCCTCCATACATTTTGGGAGTTTCCCACATGCCTTTTCGCAGACTCAAAACGTGCCATTTTGTTTTTTGCTGAAAGTAATGGCTTTCTTCTGGCCACTCTGCCATAAAGCCCAACTATGGAGCGTACGGCTTATTGTCAATCTATGTACAGATACTCCAGTCTCTGCTGTGGAACTCTGCAGCTCCTGTAGGGTTACCTTTCGTCTCTGTGCTGCTCCTCTGATTAATGCCCTCCTTGCCCGGTCCGTGAGTTTTGGTGTGTTGCCGTCTCTTGGCAGGTTTGCTGTTGTGCCATGTTCTTTACATTTAGTTATGATAGATTTGATGGTGCTCCTAGGGATTATCAAAGATTTGGATATTTTTTTATAACCTAACCCCGACTTGTACTTCTCAACAACATTGTCCCTTACTTGTTTGCAGAGTTCCTTGGTCTTCATGGCAGTGTTTGGTTAGTGGTGCCTCTTGCTTAGGTGTTGTATATGTAACAGATAATGTGATACAAATGCCGCCTACACACGACCGGACTTTCCAGCAAACTAGGTCAGACGATCTTCCCGACGGACTTTCGGCGGAGTTCCGACGGACTTTGCGAACAAACAGACTTGGCCACATACGAACGGACTAAGTCCGTTCGACAGTGGTGACGTAAAACGGGACTAAAAAAGGAAGTTCAATAGCCAGTAGCTGCCCTTGCATTGTATTTGGTCCATGGACCAGCACACAGACAAATGGTTTTCCTGATTTTAGTCCGTCGGAATGGAGTCCGTTGGATAGATTTGAAACATGTTCTATTTCTAGGTCCACTGTATTTTTTTACCGAAAAACAAACGGATTAGCCCACACACAATCGGATTGTCCAACGTACTAATCCCGTCGGACCTAGTTTGCCAGAAAGTCCGGTCGTGTGTACGCGGCATTAGATTGCACACAGGTGGACATCATTTCACTAATTATGTGACTTCTGAAGGTAATTGGTTTCATCAGAGCTTTTTATAGGCTTTATAACAAAGGGGGCGAATACATATACGCACATGCCAATAACCGTTTTTTTGTTATGAAAAATAGTTTTATGTATATATATTTTTCCAATTTTACTTCACCAACTTAGACTATTGTGTTCTGATCCATCACATATAATTCAGATTAAAAAAACATTGAACTAAAGTCTGTAATGTAACAAAATAGGTAAAAAGCCAAGGGGGTGAATACTTTTGCAAGGCACTGTAGAAATTGCATGCATGTGAATAGGATGTGGAGCGAAGTTGTCTCCCAACGGGAAATCGATCCTGGGAATATCAGACCTGGAGCCTGGGAAAGAGGCATGCTGGCATATTGTGGTGAGTGTTGTTAATACCTTGATGTATTCAAAAGGGGGGGGGAATTGCTGAGATATGAAAAGGGGAAGGGATGACACCCTGGGTCAACAGTGGTCTAAAGGAGGTATATGGAATTGAAAGATACAGTCACATTATGTATGTGGCATGAAACGCCAAAGATTTGAATGCAAAACAATGTCCTGTAACCTCCCTCTCACTGTTACAAACCATAATTTGATATCCAGAGTATGACATGCAAGTTGACAGTCCTGGTCCATGGGAGACCATGCATCAAAAGCATATAGTCCAAAGTAGAAAGAGTAGATGGATACTTACCAGGTGGTGATGGAAAAACAAATCTTCAGTGCCAGTACCGTTGCCGATTTCCAATGAGGCCCGTCAAGCATAAGCAAGTGTTCATATCCTCCAGTCACAGGGCCAAGGTGGACAAAGAAACAAAGCCTAACCGGTTTCGCAGGTCACTGTCGGCTGCGTCAGAGGCAGTGTGTTCCCCTCAGTACATAGAATAACATAATCTGATAAAAACTGAAACTACCACCAATACATTTACACTATGAACTGCATAGAGATTACAGCAGGGGTGCTCAACCTTTTGAAGAGCGAGGGCCACTTAACCACTTGCCTACCAGGCACTTAAACCCCCCTCCCATCCAGACCAATTTTCAGCTTTCGGTGCTCTCACGCATTGACTGACAATTACTCAGTCATGCAACACTGTACCCAAATAAATTTTTTGTCCTTTTTTTCCCACAAATAGAGCTTTCTTTTGGTGGTATTTGATCACCTCTGGGTTTTTTATTTTTTGCGCTATAATTGAAAAAAGACCGAAAATTTTGAAAAAAAAAAAACGCATTTTCTTTGTTTCTGTGATACAATTTAGGAAATTATTAATTTTTCTTCATAAATTTTGGCCACAATTTATACTGCTACATATCTTTGGTAAAAATAACCCAAATTAGTGGAAATTATTTGGTCTTTGTGAAAGTTACAGACTCTACAAACTGTGGTGCGAATTATACAAAATTGATCACACCTGATGCACTGGTGGCCAATCTCATTTCTTGCGACCTGAACAAGTCAGGAAAGTGCAAATACCCCCCAAATGACCCCTTTTTTGAAAGTAGACATTCCAAGGTATTTAGTAAGAGGCATGGTGAGCTTTTTGATGTTGTCATTTTTTCCCACAATTCTTTGCAAAATGAATTATTTTTTTATTTATTTTCTACAAAATTGTCATTGTAATAGGTTATTTCTCTCACATGGCATGTGTATACCACAAATGACAACCCAAAATAAATTCTGCTACTCCTCCTGATCATTACGATACCACATATGTGGGACTTTTACACAGCCTGGCCACATAGAGAGGCCCAACATGCAGGGAGCTCCATCACGTGTTCTAGGAGCATAAATTACACATCTAAATTGTTGACTACCTATTACACTTTTATAGGCCCTGGAGCACCAGGACAATGACACGTGACACTGACGTGGCACTGATGACATGTGACACTGACGTGGCACTGATGACAGATGGTACTAATACGGGGCACTGATGACACGTGACACTGATGACAGATGGCACTAATATGTGGTACTGATGAGAGATGGCACTCATACGTGGCACTGATACCACGTGGCACTAATATGTGGCACTGATATCACGTGGCACTAATATGTGGCACTGATGACAGACGGCACTAATACGTGGCACTGATGACAGACGGCACTGATGACAGATGGCATTGATACGTGGCATTGATGACAGGTGGCACTGATGACAGATGGCACTGATGACAGATGGCACTAATACGTGACACTGATGACAGATGGCACTAATATGTGGCACTGACGACAGGTGGCACTGACTACAGATGGCACTGGGGATGGCACTGGCAGATGGCAATGGCGATGTCACTGGGCACAGATGGCATTGGGGACAGATTGCAGTGGTGGCAGTGGGCACAGATGGCATTTCATTTTTATTAATTTTTTATAAAACTTACGGCGCTGCAGCCGTTCATCTCCCCTCCTCACACGCTGTCTCTGTGTGAGGAGGGGGAGCGGCGCTGAGAGATGATCTCATATGTTTACATATGAGATCATCTCTCATTGGCCAGGGCGATCGCGCTGTAAACGGCCGCTGTGATTGGCCGTTTACAGCGATCTGTGATTGCCCGTGTCCGAGGGACACGGCCAACACAGAATTTCCCTGCTGCACGCTCGTGAGCGTGCACAGGGAACGAGGAAAGGGGAGGCCGTCATATGACGGCCTCCCGGGATTTCACATCCGCGCTGTGGCCGTCATTCGGCTACGGCCGGATGTGAAGTGGTTAAGTGATTTGGTAACCGGTTGTGGGCCACAATGAACTATGGTGTTTTACCGGCCCCCAAACCGCAAATGTAAACAAGTCCTTACTGTCCTGAGCCCCCTTATAAGGCTGCTTTCACATTGATGCACTGCCGTTTACCCCCACCATGGGTGGAGAGAAGCCCACCTGTGGCTTAGCTGCTTTCAGAAAGCGCACCAAACCCGCAGGATATAATAGAAGTCTACGGCTCAGTGCTGTTAATCTGCAGGAAAGCTCCAGGTGCACTGCGCTGTACCTGCGGATCAGTGTGAAAGAAACCCTTTTTAATATGCCCATTGCAGAAGTGCAGTGCACTGTATGTGATGTTTAATACACTGACCTTTTCCTCTTCCCGCTTCTGCTGGCATCACTCTCTAGGCTGTTAGAAAGGTCCCAGACCAAATGCACTTGGTATCACTCTGCCTAGGACAGGAGTCGGCGCTACAGGGGAAGCATAGGCTTATGCAGCTCCTGCTCATTCCGCTGCCACCTGCTTCCTCTGCTGCCGGCTCGATGCACTCTGATGCTCTGGGATAGCGAGTTGGCAACCCATTGATTGCAATCTGGCTTCCCTGGTTTGAGGTCGAGGGCCACAGGTTGAGCACCCCCTGGGATTACAGAATAAACCTAAACACGTTTCGATTCACAAAAAGCAATCTTCATCAGGTAACCTTACCACAGCCACTATAATGTTGGCTTTGATTTTTGTAAGTCAATTGATCTTATTATAAATTGTATCGTCTATGTAGAATTGTGTTGTTGGAACCTGATGTATACTTATTTGCTTTTTAGAACATGCCACCATATCTAACCCCCTGATAAATATTGCGTTTTGTGAATTAAAACATGTTGGGGCTTATTCTGTAAACTCTATGCAGGTTCGGCAGCTTACAGTGTATATGTATTGGTGGTCGTTTAAATTTTTATCAGATCATGTTTTTCTATGCATGTGTGTATTTAAATTTTTGTACAATAAAAATGTGTTAAAAAGCAGAAGTATAGTCAAACCTATTTCGGCTATACACAGAGCTGGTCCAGATCCTGAAAAGATCCAGACTGTATGGTTGGGATCTGCACAGAAGCATGGACCAGCACCTGGCTAAGCCTCTCAGCGATCCGCTGAAAGCCTGAGACAGACGCTCCTGTCCCTTCCACAGCCCAGTGCTCCAGTGAGTACTGGAGGGGCAAAGCAGACAGCCGGTGACCAACAGTCATGGCTCTCTGCTCAGAGCGGAAGGGAAAAACTGAGTGATCAGCGGTGTTTGATCACTCAGATTGATGCTGCATCCACCTAGGTGAGTATAATGCTTTTATTTTTCCCATAGCTCCTACATCGCTTTTAATTTTAATCTGTAGAATCATAACTTTGTGCCTGAAAAATCCCATCCACACTTTGTTGAAAATGAGTCTTTATATTCACATACAAACACAATTTTGTGGGAAAAGAAAACAAGTAGTGACAAGCTGCATGAATGTTTGACTCAGTACATTAAATATTTTGCATATTTGTATAAATGAACGACCATAGTGTATTAAAAGGAATTGGAGAGAAGGCAAAAAAATTGGTTTATTGCTCTGTTGTATCCTTAGCGCTGATCGTACATCTTCACTTATTCCTATGAAGGATCCATTAGTGCAGCCTTTCTTATGCCCCATACACACGGTCGGAAATTCCGACGGAAAATGTCTGATCGGACCATGTTGTCGGAAAATCCGCCCGTGTGTGGGCTCCATCTGACTTTTTCCGTCGGAATTTCCGGCGGAAAAAATGTAAGATCCTCCTCTCAAATTTTCCGACAACAAAATCCGATCAGACTTTTTCCGATCGTGTGTAGAGAATTCCGACGGACAAAGTGCCATGCATGCTCAGATCAAATTACGAGACCAAAGCTTTTGGCTACTTGCCTCTACGTAGTTCCGTCGTACGCAACGAACGTCACCACATTCAGAATGATCGTATTTTTCAACAACTTTGTCCGACCGGCAACACCAGTGTCGGACAAAATCCGTCTGAAAAAATCCGACAAAATTTCCGACCGTGTGTACGGGGGCTTAGAGACGTTCCTAATGGGTTGCTCGAGCTGATAGTGCCTAAATAGTTCCAGTGCCAACAGCACTTGGCAGAGCCAGCTGGATGACACCAATGATCTTTTAAGGTGTCTGTAAGGGTGGAATTCTGATGGGCAAGGTCAGGGGCATTCCTAACACTTGCCAGCAAAGTAATGGCTTTTTCCCTCCACTGACCTGTGATTAATTGGTTTTGGCAGAGGCTTTTAGAGACCTTAAAACTACCTCAAGGGTTCCTCTGGGGCACAAATGTAGGAAAAGCCTTCACTAGAGGGTGCAAGATACACAATATTTTATTCAAGCCTCCCTCTTCTGGATCCTCCATAGTAATACATAGCTGTTGACAGTAGTTCCAGCAGGACCTGAACAGCAATTAAAGAGGAAGTAAAGCCTTCCCCAAAAAAAAAACGGAACCTGCAAGGCAAAGGCATAATGAGCTAGTATGCTTAGCATACTAGCTCATTATGAATAACTTACCTGAGAACGAAGCGACTCTCATCCACGACCTTCTCCGGCGCCATCAAGCCCGGAGTGACTTCCGGGTCTCGCCGCTCCAGCGCTGTCATTTGCTGGATCGGTGATGACGTCACTCCCGCCCGCGCATGCGCACGAAAGCGGCATATCGTCGCGATCTCGGCATGCGCAGTGTGCCTGCGTGCCGCTATCTACGGCGCATGCGCCGTAGACAGCAATGCCTCTTTTTTTCTAAATATCTCCTAAACCATGTAGGTTTAGGAGATATTTATTGGACCTACAGGTCCATCAGCCTAAAAAAACAACAACAAAAAAAAAAAAAATACAAAATGATCTGCACATACAGCCTTCTGTTTCCACAATAATGAATTTGACAAACAAGTTATACCCAGCTGTACTGTATATTTCTTAGCTTATAATACACTCCTCAGGGTAAATCAAGCATACTTACACATCTAAACATCCATCCGTACAGTCACAGCATCCAATGAAGAGATCAGTAAAATTATTAACCGAGTATCCATGTGGCCATGGGCTCTTCCTATATGTAAACGAAGATGGTTTGGTCTTATCAATTTCATTGCAGAGTGAGACTGGCACCAGTTCCACATCTCTGCTGATATCGGCTTCTTGAGTTACAACTGGGTCCATTGTGAGATTTCTCTCCAGCTGAAGGAAGGTGTTAAATGAAAAATAGTCCAGAAATAAAAAGTTGCACTTTGTCTGAAAGAGGTAAGCCTGCACATCGTCAAAGTTCCGCAGACCCTTTCCACAAGGGGCTTTGTAGATGACATCCAATGTCCTGGAAAGAAGGCCGGACTTGGCGTGCCTCCGCTGGAACTGACACACGATGGGAAATTTGAGTGGGTTTCCTATTTTGCTAAAGTATGGATCCACTTCAGACAGGCATGCCTCTCCGCACGTATGTTCCAAAAAACGAACACACTGTGTGGTGGAAGGTAAACTTATATCATTTTCATTGGGGTCTGGGCTGGTCACCTCTTCTTCACTGCAGAGGAACAAAAACACAATGAAAAGGTCATCAAAGTTATACTCATATGTAAGCATACCTGGCTCAAATCCTATAGCGAGGGTTCCAATAAATGGAGGGAAGTGGTATGACACCAAACTGTAAAGATAACTTTTTGACAACAAACTTAGAAGATAAATCACTTGAACAGGTTGGAAATTTTCATAAAAACCTCATAAGAATCAGCTAAGCACTGTTTGCATCTAAATAAAATGCATAATAGTCTCAATTCAATTCAGAGAAAAAAACTGTAGTAAAATAGTTATGGGTTAGAAAAACAAATTATCTTTATGTGGTTTTTAAAAGTCAGGTGAATATGAAAGAATTCAGCAGGAATATTTTTTCATTACTAGGAACGTTAAAAGAGACATTTGAGAATGTAAAAAATAACAACTATTTATACTCACCTAGGTGGATGCAGCATCAATCCGATGCTGCATCAGTCCCCTGACAGCTCTGCAGTGAGAAGTGAGCGATCAGACACAGCTAATCGCTCGGTTCTCCCCCTCTGCTCTGAGCAAAGAGACGGGATTGTCAGTTTCCAGCTCTCGCTTCCCGTGCTCACTGAAAAGCTGGGATGTGGAGGGGGTTGGAGGGGCTGGCTCAGGCTCTCAGCGGATCGATGAGAGGCTGAGTCAGCTGCTGGTCCAGACATCTTGGTGGATCCTGCCTGTAAAGTTAGGATCTTTCCCCAGCCTGGAGCGGTTGAGTGACGTGAGCAGACAGCGGGCTTTAGCTCGCTGTCAGCTGAAAAACAGGTTATAGGAGTGCAGAAGGAACTGCATTCCAGTGATCATTGGAGTACAACCAAAAAAAAAAAACTTTGGCCATACCTCTCCTTTAAGTAAAAGATAACTAGTTAAATGGTTGTAAAACCATATTTTTTTTAACAACAAACATGTAGTACTTACCTGCTCTGTGCATTCATATTGCACAGAGAAGCCCCAATCCTCCTCTTCGACTCCCCCACGGGTGCTCCTGGTTCCTCTTTCCTACCAAGTGCCCACCATAACAATACACTTGCTATGAATGCAACCGTGCAGGCTCACCCCCAAGCCACGCTTTGTGTATCCACTGGCACAGAGTACAGCTCAGCACCCCCCCCCCCCTCCTCCCCTGCTGTGATTGACAGCAGTGGAAGACAGCAGCTTCCTGCTGTCTCTGAGCCTATGAAGAGGGAGAGTGTGGACAGAGAAACTTGTTTTAAAAATAATAATTTTTAATTTAAAGTGGTTGACATTCTAATATTGATGGGACATGTAGGCACTGCCGTCTGACCCATTCAAGATTGCTAGTGTATGAGCAATGATAAACCAGAGCTGGAAGTTTCAGCAGGGCACCTCCGTCGCTTCTTTTAGGTAATATCTAGGTGCAAGCTGGCTGAAACAGGATGTCTGTGGGCAGTTAAATTATGCCCGCACATCCCTCCAAAATGAAGAGTGTATGCCAGCTATTCTCAAACTATGTGATCAAAGAGTTCCTCCAGAGGTGTCGGGGGTTCCTTGGGCTGTGGGCTGGTTGACCTTCAATCTGATGGTGCTTGCATATTTCTGGGTCAAACAACAGTCAGCAGAGCCAACAGCATCACACCATAAACTTTTTACCTGTTTGAAAGCGTGGCATTCTGACAACCATTGTAAGGGAAGCATTCTTTCCCACTGACCACCAAAGAATTCATTTCAGCAGGCATTCCCTGGGATCTAAACATTATTTCAAGTGTTTCCTGGAGTAAAAAGGTTGAGAAAGGCTGGTATGCGCCAAGTTTTAGAGTCCTACATTGGGCCTAAATGGCAATATTTTAATAACAAGGTTTCCAAGTATGCAATCCTTAGTTAAAGCAGAAATAAAGTCTCATCTTACAGATTATATTCTGACACAAATCCTGTGTTCTGGGATGACTGAACTCCTGCACATGCACAGAAGTGATGTCATCTCATGCTGGCCAGTGAAAACGGCTGCAGCCCACCACCCGGAAGAAGATGAGTAGAAGATGCCAGTGAGGGATACTGGACCACTGTAAGACCAAGGTAAATATCGCAGACTTCCTCTTGGGAGAGTGTGTAGAGTGATCACTGGAGAAGCAGCAAGAGACTTTGTGTTTTTTTCTGTTTATATTAATTTATCACTAGTTTAGGCTAGATTTTATTTAGTTGAGCGCTACCTTTCAGGCTCCAGTCCAATCAGGACCACGGTTTGATTTCCCCTTATATATATATTAATTTATCACTTGAGATCTACATTTCTAACACTTATATGTACCTAAGGTATACATACACATGTTTGCATTTGTTGTTGCAACCCAAGCGGCACACTTTTTTGGTTTTTAAATATCGCAGACTTCCTCCTAAACTTAACCCCCCTGCCGGTATTCCCGAGTCTGGCTCGGGGTGGGTTTTCAGAACCAAAAGCGGTAACCCCGAGCCACACTTGGGATCACATTGCAGGATCCAGGTGGAGCTTACTTACCTTGTCCCTGGATCCTGCAATGTCTCCCCGCAGAGTGAGCGGCTCGTACTTCACTTGATTCATCACAGAGCCGGGCTCCGTTCCCTGCGAGCGTTGCGACGCACGGGGACAAAGAACGGTGACAAATTCAAAAAGTGAAACACACACTATACATACAGTATACTGTAATCTTACAGATTACATTACTGTATGAAATTATTTCACATCCCTTTTGTCCCTAGTGGTTTGTCCAATGCCCTGCATGCAGTTTTATATTATAAAAACTGTTCTTTCTGTCTGGAAACTGGCGATTGTCCATGGCAACCAAAACCGTCCCTTTACATCAAAAGCAGTTTTAGACCAGCTAGAAAACAGCGATAATAAATTAAAATCACTCGCAGAATTGAGCGATAGCGATTTGTGGGGAAATCCATCATCAAACACTGAAAAGTAATGACAGCGAGACACTGAGCAAATTTCCGTGTTTTTGATTTTATTGCCTTATTGAATAATTTTTATTATTATTATATTATTTGTTATAATTATTTATAATTATTTGTTATATTATAATTTATGATTTTGTGTTTCAAACTTTATCATACCCGGGATTTCTACTAGACTCAGGTTTGGACAGATTTAAGTGAGTTATTCCTAAGAATTACAGGCCTATAAAACGCCAAATTTCCATGCAAAATAATTGTACCGCTTTCAGCATCAGAAATCTGAAATAATCATATCGCCAGGGAGGTTAAATTCACACTTGCAGTTCAGATATAAAGTGGGCTGATAATGCTTACCATATTTCTGGCAATTGATCCTCATCTTTTGGCAGTTCAACTGAAGTATTTTCATCTGTATGAATAAAAACAAATAGGTATAAACCTTATTACCACTTTGAGTTGCGATGCTGTTTTTATTATAACACATTTCCCCTGCTCGACTTTCCTGCAGCATTAACCACTGTACTGTGGCAGAATGGCATGGCTGGGCGAAACTACGTTTTGTTACGTCGCTTCGCCCTGTGGCCACTAGGGGCGCGCACGCACCCGCTGCTCGCCCCCCGGAGCCGATGCGAGTGCCCGGCGATCACTGCTGACATACGGAGAACTGGGATCTGTGTGTGTAAACACACAGTTTCCAGTTCTCTGAGGGGAGAAGAGACAGATTGTCTGTTCATAGAGAGTATGAACAGCGATCTGTCATCTCCCCTACACAGTCCCCTCCCCCCTTCAGTTAGACCACACACTAGGGAACACAATTAACCCCTTAATCCTAGTGTTAACCCCTTCCCTGCCAGTGAAATTTTTACCGTAATCAATGCATTTTTATAGAACTGACCGCTATATAAATGACAATGGTCCCGAAAATGTGTCAAAATTGGCCGATGTGTCCGCCATAATTTTGCAGTCCCGATATAAAAAATAAATAAATAAAAATCGCAGCTCACCGCCATTACTAGTAAAAAAAAAAAATAATAAATAATAATAAAAAATAATAATAATAATAATAATAAAAATGCCATAAAACTATCCCCTATTTTGTAGACACTATAACTTTTGTGCAAACCAATCAATAAACGCTTACTGCGATTTGTTTTTACCAAAAATATGTAGAAGAATACATATCGGCCTAAACTGATGAAAAAAACGTTTTTTTTTTTTATATATATTTTTGGGAGATATTTATTATAGCAAAAAGTAAAAAATTGTGTGTTTTTTTCAAAATTGTCGCTCTTTTTTTTTTTATAGCGCAAAAAATAAAAACCGCAGAGGTGATCAAATACCACCAAAAGAAAGCTCTATTTGTGGGAAAAAAAGGACGTCAATTTTGTTTGGGTGCAACACCGCACGTCCGCGCAATTTTCAGTTAAAGCGACGCAGTGCCGTAGCGCAAAAAGTGCTCTGGTCAGGAAAGGGGTAAAATCTTCCGGGGGCTCAATCGGTTCAAAGAAAAAAACAGAGTTAAAAATGTGCCAGTGCTGTCCATAATAAGAAATATGGATGTAAATTTAAATTTCACATATCTAAAAAAAAAAAAAAAAAGACATCAGATGACTGTTATATAAAACTGGAGAAAAAGATGGGCAGCAAAGTGTCTTAGCCAGGACACTCCCAGCATGGAATGGACATGTTCTCCCTGTGCATATGTAGGTTTCCTCCGGGTACTGTGGTACTGTGGTGTCCACCCAGACTCCAAATACATGCTGGTGGGTTAATTGTCTGCTGTTTAAATCAGCCATAGTGTGTATGTATGTGGGATGGGGACCTTTGATTTCAAACATGACAGGGACTGATACATGAATGCACTGCATAAATTGACAGTTATATGCTGTAATTACCAGTAATAAATATCAATATAATGTATATAACAACTTAAATGTGGTTCAGTGCATCCGGAAAGTATTCACAGCGCTTCACTTTTTCCACATTTTATGTTACAGCCTTATTCCAAAATGGATTAAATTCATGATTTTCCTCAAAATTCTACAAACAATACCCCATAATGACAACGTGAAAGAAGATTGTTTGAAATCTTTTCAAATAAAAAAAAAAAACAAACAACATGTACACAAGTATTCTTAGCCTTTGCTCAATACTTTTTTGAAGCACCTTTGGCACCAATTACAGCCTCAAGTCTTGTTGAGTATGATGCTACAAGCTTGGCACACCTATTTTTGGACAATGTCTACCATTCTTCTTTGCAGGACCTCTAAGCTCCATCAGGTTGGATGGAGAGGGTCGGTGCACAGACATTTTCAGCTCTCTCCAGAGATGTTCAAACAGGTTCAAGTTATCCTGTATCCACTCCTTTGTTATCTTGGCTGTGTGCTTAGAGTCGTCGTCCTGTTGGAAGATGAACCTTTGCCCCAGTCTGAGGTCCAGAGCGCTCTGGAGCAGATTTTCATCAAGGATGTCATTGCTGCATTCCTCTTTCCCTCGATCCTGACTAGTCCCCCAGTTCCTGCCGCTGAAAAACATCCCCACAGCATTATGCTGCCACCACCATGCTTCACTGTAGGGATGGTATTGGAAAGGTGATGAGCGGTGTCTGGTTTCCACCAGACATGACTCCTGCCATTCAGGCCAAAGAGTTCAATCTTGGTTTCATCAGACCAGAGAATTTAGTTTCTCATGGTCTGAGAGTCCTTCAGGTGCCTTTGGGCAAACTTTAGGTGGGCTGTCATGTGCTTTTTACTGAGGATTGGCTTCCGTCTGGCGACTCTACCATACAGGCCTGATTGGTGGAGTGCTGCAGAGATGGTTGTTCTTCTGGAAGGCTCTCCCCTCTCCACAGAGAGATGCTGGAGCTCTATCAGAGTGACCATTGGGTTCTTTGTCACCTCCCAGACTAAGGCCCTTCTCCCCTGATCGCTCAGTTTGGCCTGGGCGTCCAGCTCTAAGAAGAGTCCTGGTGGTTCCAAACTTTTCCATTTACGGATGATGGAGGCCACTGTGCTCATTTGGACCTTCAACGCTGCAGGAAATTTTCTGTACCTTTCCCCAGATCTGTGCCTCGACTCAATCCTGTCTCGGCGGTCTATAGACAATTCCTTGGACTTCGTGGCTTGGTTTGTGCTCTGACATGCACTGTTAACTGTGTGACCTTATATATACACACAGGTGTGTGCCTTTCCAAATCATGTCCAATCAATGGAATTTACCACAGGTGGACTCCAATCAAGTTGTAGAAACATCTCAAGGATGATCAGTGGAAACAGGATGCACCTGAGCTTATTTTTGAGTGTCATGGCAAAGGCTGTGAATACTTATGTACATGCAATTTTTTCCTTTTTTATTTTTAAAAAATTTGCAAATATTTCAAACAAAATTCTTTCATGTTTTCATTATGGGGTATTGTTTGAAGAATTTTGGAGGGAAAAAAATGAATTGAATCCATTTTGGAAAAAGGCTCCATGCACACTGAAGCTCAAAAAAGCTTTTTGTGGACGCCAGATTGCTGGTAGAAAACACTGGTTGAAAAACGTGCTTTTAACAGCGTTTTGTAGTAGCGTTAATTAGCGTTAGCGTTTATGGGCGTTTTTAATAAAAATACACAGAGGACACTACAAAAATCCCACAATGCATTCCAAACTTCCACAATGCAATGAAAAATAGAACGCCGAATGCTAATTAACGCGCGTTCATGAGCGTTTATCAGCGTTTGGCTTATTTTGGCGGTGAAAAACTGCACTTTGAACGCAAATTTCTGGCGTTCAGAAAAAAGCCCATAAACTCCACTGCTCATTAAAGCTAAAAAACGTCCATGTGTGCATGGGCACATAGGCTAACAGAGGGGAGTTTATGTGCTTTTAAAAAAAAATGCCCAGTTTTTCTAAATTCTAAACAAGCCACATTATCCTGGTGCAGAGCAGTGCCAGTCTGACCCACACAGATCCCCACTGTGAAGTGCAGAATGTGGAGAGCAATATGCCTACCTCAAAGTGAGCCTGATTATTATTATGCAAGTAATGAAGAAGCCGATCTCCTGCTCCATTGAGCCTGACCTGCCTCTCCTCCCCAGGAGAGCCCAGCCTTCACCTGGACTGCTCTGCCCACTTCACCTGCACTCATAGTCCTGCAAGTCTTTGATGGTGGATGCCACAGGATGCCCTCTCCTACCACATGAAAACATTGTGCTGGGAGATACTGCCTTCCCTCTCCTCACAGTAGTGATATCACTCCGCCAGTGACTGAGGCTGCTGGCCAGAACTTTCATTTAGTATCGGCAATTGTGGCTTTTGTTAATCCGCCTATGCACCTAAAAAAAAAAATAATCCTTCTCTGCTTCAGCCTTCTGGGCCCCTCTGATAAACCAATGGGGCCCAGGGGAATGTAATACATCTATTAAAATTACCTGGGAGCTGCAGGGGAAGCGTATATCAACTGCCTAGTCTGCCTGACTATGTAATGAAACCTAAAGCTGCCGAAACCCCTCTGTCAAATTCATGGCACCGACCCCCTACAGGAGGACCGGTTGTACCCCCTTATCAGCTGCCCTAGTGAAATCACAAGCACACAGAAAACGTACAGAGGGTACAGTAAGGCCAAGCCTCTGAAGAGAAAGGACCTCTAACCTTGAACCAGGGCACAAGGATCATGACAGAGGTAAGGTACACCATCTTCTACCTAGGCTAAAGCCAGGTGGACTCCACTTCTTTAGGGACCTGCTGAAGCCAGTCAACCAAATACTTGGTAAAGGGCTCTCCCAAAGAGACACCTCTCTGGATGGGGGAGAGGCATAAGACCTGAAGGCCACAGAATTTCCCCTCTTAGCATCCGGGCAAACACAAACAAAAAATAAAATAAAAAATAAAAAAAACACCAACACTTGTGCAGTGGTGCAAGTGCTTGTGAATAAATAGTGACACACATTAGGAAAAAAAAAAAAAAAAGCCTATATGTGCAATACACAATAGGCCTTTTGGACATTAGAAGAATTGCTCTGGCTAGACAAAAAGCCTGACTAAGTACAGTATAAAGTGACATGACCCAATGCCAGTGAAGAAACAATGGTGTGGAACCCAAAGTGTGTTTCTGGCACCCCTGGGACAACACCCTCGGGGCATATCACCAGGAGCTGCTCCCTGCGCCTCCCAGCCCAGACAAATGCAGTCCCATTAAAATTAGAAAGGCATAAAACTTGGGGAGAATCCTGCCTTCAAATAAAGACAAGCCTGGCATCCCAGGCCAGAATCAACCGGGGAGGGAAAGGACCTCCCACCACTCCCACCTTATTACATCGGACGATTACTACGTAGTTGCCAACAGTCCCGATTTGCCTGGGACAATCCCGAAAAACAGACCCATGTCCCGGGCAAAAAGCTGAAAAGCCGCCAATGTCCTGGAAATCGGGACAGACATTGAAACGTGCGGGAGTGGCAGATGCAGCAGCACCTGGAGAGGCAGCCCGGCCAATCACTAGAGCCGGCTGCAGCATATACAGGGCGGTGAGTGCTGGGAGGAGGCGTAGGGGGAAGACGAGTCTTCCGGCTGCATCTGAAGGAAGAGCAGATATTCCACTGTGAGGCTGAGCCACTCCAAGAACTACGAGGACACCCCCCTAGAGTGTGGCAAGAAGCCAGGAGGGTCCTGCTCCGATCACATTGCACCGGCGAGAGTGCTCTGATCACATTGCACCGGCGAGAGTGCTCTGATCACATTGCACCGGCGAGAGTGCTCTGATCACATTGCACCGGCGAGAGTGCTCTGATCACATTGCACCGGCGAGAGTGCTCTGATCACATCACACTGGCAAGACTGCTCTGATGGTAAAGGGGGACTTTAAAAAGGTAAAGACTAATTAGCCACACACCCTTTGAGCCACGCCCAATAGTTAACGTACTTTAAGCCACGCCCATTTTCACTGCACTACAATTACTTAAAAAGGCCGGACAGACCCCTAATTACTGCACCACCTACGAAAATGGCAAGAACAGATACTACACCAAAAGGCAGAGAAGCAATTAAGTTACTAAAGATCCTTCTCTGTACACACTGCAGCATGTAGGCAGCCTTCTATAACCAATCACACTTAGAGGTCTATAGCGAGCCAAGGAGGGCAGATGACAGTGTGACCATACAAGGTGTGTTCCCATTACCATAAAGGATTGTCCTGGGAGGTGCTCTGGATAGTAACTAAACGTGTGCAGGCACCTGGAGCTACCAGTTGTATCATCCTACAATGAATATGCAAGTGCAGACAAGCCCAAAGGTTTTTAAAAGTGAAGAGTAACGATGGCATGCTTTGGGGAAATTAGGAACAAGTCAGCAGGGCATATTCCAAAATGTCCATCCCGACATGTTATCTTTTTTGCAAAGGTTTATCCAGGTACGCATTATCTGGCTCCTGATTATTTGTTAGATGCCTAATTCTGTGTTAGACAGTAGCCTAAGAAAAGGAACCATGCTAAAGAAAAAAGAAATCAGGCTTAGGTGCAGCATTATGAATCTCAGATTTAAAGCAGACTGTAGTGCTAGGCTATTAACCCACTTTGACACAGTTGTTGTTGCAATGCAAAGGTGTGCTTAGAAATGCTTACTTACTGCAGTCATAAGGTGCTTGATCTAGTAAATTGTCATTCACAAACAGGAAGGCACTTGTATATTCTAAAAAGAAAGAAAGAAAAAAAAGTCACTATTGCCTGTAGCAGCCTCTCTCAGTATATGCATCCCCGATAATTATTTGGAATCAATGCTAAAATCAATTCATCAGGGAATAGTGAGAAGAAAGCACCATTTACTGCGGCAGTCACAATGCCACCTTTACTGACAGTTGAAATGATCATATGTGTTATGCTGCGGAACTATCCAACTGGGTGGTTGATCAGCCACAATGAGAATGGCTGATCAAGCACAAAAAGGCAGACTTGAAGCACCACTAAACATATAATTGCTAATTTTTATATGTTAAAATGTTTTTAAATAGTTGCTTCATTCCAGGAAATGATCATAAATGAATAATATATATTTAAATTGACCCATACCACTCTTCTTGCTATCCCAACTAACAGTGTCTATGCAAAAAAACTAAGTTACTTACGGTAACGTTCTTTCCGGGAGTCTTTCAGGACAGCCACCTGAGAGACCTTGGCTCCTCCCCTCTGTAGGAAAACACCTGCGCCAGCTTGCTATAAATTTCCTCCTCCCCTGCTGCTCCTCAGTTCTTTAAAGAGCACCTCCAGTTTGCTGGGGAGACACAAGAACATATGATACACATATAATAATTTATATCACTTTTCCTGTAAGGAAACCTTATGCTTTGATATACATCTGGGTGGGTACCCGGCTGTCCTGAAAGACTCCCGGAAAGAACGTTACCGTAAGTAACTTCGTTTTTCCCTTATCGTCTTTCAGGACAGCCACCTGAGAGGATAACCGAGCACTTACCCTTAAGGCGGGACAACAGCTTGTAAGACCTTACGTCCAAAGGTCTGATCTTTAGCTGACCATAGGTCCACTCTATAGTGTCTTACAAAAGTGGCAAAGCTGGACCATGTTGCCGCTTTACAAATCTGTTCCGGCGTTGCTCCAGCTCTCTCTGCCTGTGACGCTGCCATTGCCCTCGTGGAGTGTGCCCTGATTCCTTCTGGGATCTGCATACCCCCTAACTTGGAAGCCTGTTCTATGGCTTCTCTTAGCCATCTGGCTATTGTACTCCTTGAAGCCTTGTGCCCTTGCCTGGCTCCCGTGTATAAAATAAATAAAGACTCCGTCTTTCTAATTGACTTTGTTGCCTCTAAATAATGCAAGATGCATCTCCTGACATCTAAATTGTGAAATTTCACTTCTTTCTCCTGAGAAGGATTTGGGCAAAATGATGGTAATACAATTTCTTGACCCCTGTGAAACTTCGAGGCCACTTTAGGTAGAAACCCCGAATCCATTTTGAAGATTATACGGTCCGGGAAGATCTGGCAAAAGGGGGGTCTGATAGATAGGGCTTCCATCTCACAGACCCTCTTGGCTGTAGTAATTGCTACCAAGAAGATTGCTTTAAGCGTCAGCATCTTCAGGCTACAATCCTTTAATGGTTCAAAGGGGTCTGCTGTCATAGTCTGCAATACTAATGACAGATCCCACTTTGGAAAGGCTGTACTCTGTAGCAGCCTTTGTCTACTCACGGATCTAAAGAGTCTGATTATCCAGGGGTTTGAGGCTAAACTCCTCTCCTGGTAAACTGACAGTGCTGACACTTGACTCTTTAGCGTGCTGAGGCTTAGCCCTTTGTCTACACCACTCTGTAGAAACTCTAGGACTGCTACTGAGCTTTGCCTTTTTTAAGTTGTTCTCTGTACACCATCGATTAAAACATTTCCATACCCTCTGGTAGATATTACGTGTCTCAACCTTCCTGATTTTCAGCAGTGTGTCTATCAGACGGCTTGAGAACCCTTTCGCTTTTAGTAGCTGTTCCTCAGATACCAGGCGGCTAGTTTCCACCTTTCCACCTGTGGACAGTACACTGGGCCCTGGGCTAGCAGATCCTCTTGGATTGGTAGAAACCAAGGGGGCTCTGTGGCTAGTTCTTTGAGCATAGAGAACCACGGTCTCCTGGGCCAGTGAGGTGCTATGAGGATCAATGACGTGTCTTCTGTACGCAATTTCCTTATTACTGCGGGTAGTAGCACTGGTGGGGGGAAGGCATAACATCTGCTGAACTCCCACTTCTGCGCTAATGAGTCTACTCCGAGTGCTCCCTCCTCCCTTTTTAGGGAGAAGAAGGCTTGGACTTTCCTGCTTTCTCTGGAAGCAAATAAGTCTACCTGAGGTATTCCCCATTTTTTTGTAATCTGGTCGAATACCTCCTGTTTCAGCACCCAGTCTCCTTCTCTTACTTTCTTTCTGCTGAGAAAGTCTGCCACTTTGTTTAAGTCTCCTTTTAGATGTACTGCTGAAAAGGAGAGTATGTTTTTCTCTACCCATTTCAGGATCTCTTCTGCTAGGGCCCACAGAACTCTGCTTCTGGTTCCCCCTTGTTTGCTTATGTAAGCTATAACGGACGAGTTGTCTGATCTGATCTGCACATGATGTCCTTTCAACTCCTTCTGGAAGGACTGGAGTGCAAACCATACTGCCTTCAACTCCTTCCAGTTGGACGATCTCGTCCACTCTTCCCTCCCCCAAGCACCTTGTGCTATCTGGGAGTCTAAGTGTGCTCCCCACCCTATAACGATCGTGTCTGTGGTTAGGATTCGGGAGATAGGTAGGATCCACAGCCGTCCTACGTCTATGTTTTTTGTCCTTCTCCATCACCATAAGGACTCCTTTACTTTTGCTGGTATTGATACCTGCAAATCTAGCGACTCCTGCTTGTGGTCCCATACCTTTAATAGGAACATTTGCAGTGGTCGGAAATGCAGGTTTGCCCACTGAACTGCTGGGATTGCAGATGTTAGCAACCCTAATGTTGACATTATTTTCCTTATAGAACAGGGTACATTGGTCTGTATTGCTTTTATTTCCTTTTGAATTTTTCCTATCTTCTCTTTGGGTAGAAAAACTCTTTGCTGGACTGAGTCTATTATATACCCCAGGTACTTTATCTGTTGTGTGGGTTGTAGACTTGATTTCTCCACATTCACCAACCAACCTAGACTCTCTAGGAATGCCCGAGTATACTTGAGGTTTTCTAATAACCTTTCGGGTGTCTTTGCAAAAAGGAGAAGGTCGTCTAAATAGGCAATAATGGATATGCCTTTTAGACGTAGTGGTGCCAGAGCTTCTGCCAGAACCTTGGTAAAGATTCTTGGCGAAGATGATAGGCCAAAGGGTAGGGCCTGAAACTGAAGGTGTACGTTTTTTTTTCCTGTTTCTATTGCTAGCCTTAGAAACTTCTGGTGATTTAGGTGTATGGGTATGTGCAGGTACGCATCCTTTAAATCTAGCAACGCCATATAACAGTTTGGGGGCAACAGGGCCTTCACTGACTATATGGAGTCCATCCTGAACCTTTTGTAGGTTATGGATAGATTTAGTGGCTTGAGGTTGAGGATTGGTCTGACCTTTTCTGAGGGTTTCTGTACTCCGAATATATGGGAGTAGAAGCCCTGTCCTCTTTCTGCCCTTGGTACCTTGATAACTACACCTTGTTTCCTGAGGTCCTTTATGGATCTCATTAACCCTCTGGCTTTTTCCTTGCTGTTTGGCAGCTTGGTGATGTACAGTCTGTTTGGGGGGAATTTTGAGAATTCTAGGGAATACCCGTCTCTTATCGTCCTTAAAATAAATTGACTGGAGGATATTTTTTCCCATTGTGAGATGAAGGCCCCCAGTCTTCCTCCCACTGAGAGTACTTCATTCTTTATTGCGGGTCTGCTCAGGAGGGCGAAAAAGTTGCCTTGGGTATTGAAAAACGTGACTTAGCGTCCCTCTTTTGCCTCTGTTTTGTTGAGGCTGGGCCCAAAGTGCTTTCCGTTTCAGCGGAAACGCCTTCTTTTTGTCCGCTGTACGGTCTAACACTTTCTCTAATCCTGGCCCAAATAGCAGGTCCCCCGTAAACGGGATCCCGCATAACTTGGCAAGGAGATGCTGCGTCCAAAGCCAAGTCTTTAGCCATAGGGCCTGTCTGGTAGAATTGGCTAGAGCCGAGGATCTGGCTGCCATGCGTACCAGTTCTGCTGATGCATCTGCGATATACGCGATGCCTTTGAGAAGAGTGGGAAAAGAGGACAAAATCTGCTCCTTTGCAGTTCCTTCCTCAATATGTGCCTGTATACGGTTTAGCCAGAACTCTACATTTCTGGCTACCACCATGGCTGGTTTTAGGCTTCCCACTGTGGAGTCCCATGACTTTTTTAATAGGGCATCCATTCTTTTGTCCATTGCTTCAGAAAGGACCCCCATATCCTCAAAAGCTAGATCGGTGTGCCTGGAGACTTGTGAGAAGGCAGCGTCTAGTTTTGGGGTTTTGTTCCACACTGATGACTCATCATCTGAAAATGGGAACCGTCTCTTTAAGGCTTTAGAAAAGAATGGTTTTCTTTCAGGTTCCTGCCACTCTCTTAATTGCCTCTATTAAGACGTCATGAACAGGAAAATTCTTCTTTTCCTGTTCTCCTAGACCCTCATACATCTGATCATGCAGGGATAAAAGGTTTCTTTTCCGTCTGTATACCCAGCGTGGTATGAATGGCTCCCAACAGCTGGTCTACCTCTTCTAATGAGAGTTTGTATCTGGAGGGTCTTCTGGAATCCCCTTCCAGTGTTTCACCCTCAGATTCTTGGGAGCCGGACGCTGCGCTGTCAGGCTCGTCCTCTGCCTCCTCTCTAGGAGTTACTAAAGGACCGGCACTAGTGGAGGGTAGTGCCTGTGCTTTTGCTAGCACCGGTAGTACTGGTGGGGGAGCAGTCTGCAGTTGAGGGATCTGAAATCCTTCAAAAAAGGTTTTGAAAGATACAAAGGTACTAGATAGTTCCTTGACAGATGCCGCTAAATCACTGCCCTGCTCTGTGGAATGTTCTTGCACTAACTTGTGAATACATTCCTTACATAATGCTTTCCCCCAGGAATCTTTAAGTGTGTTTTTACAAGAAGGGCACCTCCTTTTTGAGTTATGAGAGGGCTTAGACTTGTCGGGTTTCTAAAAAGACAAAGAAAAACCCCCACACACATTAATACTGACATAAGCTTCCCTGCATCTTGCAGGTGCACAGCGCCTTCCATATGGGCTTGCCTCACTAGGGGCCCAATGAAAATAACCCTCTGACACAGGAGGGACCTGCCCACCCCCCCCTTTGCTGAACCCTTGAGGGGGAGGGGGAGGGGGATGGGTGGTGGTTATAGGCCAGGGGAGATCCACCCCAGGTTCCCCTTACCTTTACATGGCTGGAGCTGGTCTCTGTCGGAGCAGTCTGGTCCCTCTCTTCTGCGTCCGACATGCTTGTGTCACCACCGGAGCTTTTGCTGTCTCCACAGCATTTGCAGCTCCTCTCCTAGCCCATGCCTGGTCCCTTTTCACGATTCGCGGCCGGAACCGGAAGCCGCGAACCCGGAAGTACACGCCCCCTCATGCCGGACGTGACGTCACCCGTCACCGACATCGCCGGTCCCTATACCCAGCGTGTTCCGCGCTGGAGGTATGGGACGGCAGGACCTGTACCAGTGCGCCGCACTCGGAGCTAAGAAGGAACCCCCCTGACCTCCGCTGCGCTCAGGGATGCAGGGGTGGCAGTCTCTCCCAGGTTAGTTACCTGGTCTGTTGTCCAAAAAAGGAGCCTCTGCTGCTTTGTTTGCGGACATTTTCCTTTGCCTGAGCCTTACATACCCCCTGGTAATCCTGACTCTCCTGGCTGGTTCCAAAAAGGTGTCTCCCCTCCTGGAGGAAACACAAATAACTGAGGAGCAGCAGGGGAGGAGGAAATTTATAGCAAGCTGGCGCAGGTGTTTCCTACAGAGGGGAGGAGCCAAGGTCTCTCAGGTGGCTGTCCTGAAAGACGATAAGGGAAAATACTGTTTTAAAGTTCATTATTGATCTCTTTCTTCATGTCACAGCTCTAGCAATCACTCGATGGAGGCTGTGAAACCTCTAATCACCAGATGATGTCACTGCACGATCCAAGTAGTCAATTGTGCAGAGATGGGGTAATGATACTCTTACATGTAGCATTAAAGATCGTATCATAAATCACAAGATCTTGGACTGCTCATATTCACACAACTAATAATAAAAGAAAAAAGTCTGCCCAAAGCTTTTTTGGTCATTCTTCCTTTCTGGGTCACAGAACACTTACTTTTGCTCTCCTGTAATTTATAGTCAGCTGGGAGCGGGCTGCTGCCAGTCCTAAAGTGGATGTGGGACAGCTGCAGCATCAGACCGATGCTGCAGCAAATACAGATGTTTGTTTTTTTCATACCCCTTTTAACCATAGGAAAACAAAGCCATAAATATAGTTACATAGTAGGTGAGGTTGAAAAAATAATATACAAAAACAACTACTGCTCACCCCCCCGATACTTACATATGTTTGCCTAATTTGGCCACAGATCGCAGAGAGCTCTAGTGTGGGCACAGCACAAATATCATAGGAGGGAGGAAAGATGGGGCATTGAATGCGAGAGGGCAGAGATGGTAAGATGATGGGCAAACAGAACTTTATCTGATAGGGGCCAGATAGGGGATGAGATGGGACAAGAGTGGAGATCATAAATAAAAAAAAGGTACCAGCGGGAGTCTTCTATCCAAAAGATTTTTAAGTGCGCCCCACAAGGAATGCTTTTGAAAAAAGCATCTGAAGACTGCCTCTTCCAGTGTCTAATTTTAAAAGAGGGTCCTGCAAGTGCATTATTAAAACCTAGAAAAGAAATTCAAATTCAAAATAAAAATTAAAGGCTTTGATATTTGCCAGAAATTTGTCAACTTACCTTTGTCTGTTGCTGACCCATCTTTGATTTTTTGGCACAGCAGCCGAAGCGTCTTCTCTACTTTTTCAAATATTATCTCAACATTCCCTTGTGCTTGCTGATCTTGCCAGAATGTTTTTGCTTCACCTGCAATAAAACCAAGCCACAAAATAAAAATAAATAAAAAATACATTAGTTGTGTACTGAGGTTAGATAAGAATATATGCAGAGAAAACAGTCCATCAGTACACTATTAGATCACTGAGGCCCCTTACACACCTAAGCGTTTTTCAGGCGCTACAGTGCTAAAAAAATAGCACCTGTATAGCGCCTGAAAAAAAGCGGGTCCTTTAACTCCAGTGTAAAAGCCATCTAGCAGCATCTTTGGAGCGGTGAAGGAGCTCCTACCCATTAAAATCAATGGGACACCGCGGTAATACCGTGCCAATACCGCCGCTGCAGCGGGGGTTAACCCTTTTTCGGCCGCTAGCGGGAGTTAAAACCGCCCCGCTAGCGGCCGAATACCGCGGCTAAAGCGACGGTAAAGCATCGCTAAATATAGCACTGCTTTACCGCCGACGCCCACACCGCCCCAGTGTGAAAGGGGCCTTAGGGAGCTGCAATTGCCATGAGACACAGGAAAGAACAGCAGCACACAGCAAAGCAGCACGAAAGTGCCAGACCCTAAATTGTATCTTAACCACTTAAGGACCAGGCCTATTTTTTTTCAAACTTGTTATTTACAAGTTAAAATCATTTTTTTTGCAAGAAAATTACATAGAACCCCCAAACAATAGATTATATATATATTTTACACACAGTTGTGCTCATAAGTTTACATACCCTGGCAGAATTTATGATTTCTTGGCCATTTTTCAGAGAATGATAACACAAAAAAACTTTTCTTTCACTCATGGTTAGTGTTTGGCTGAAGCCATTTATTATCAGTCAACTGTGTTTACTCTTTTTAGATCACAACAGAAACCACACAAATTACCCTGATCAAAAGTTTACATACCCCAGTTCTTAATACCGTGTATTGCCCCCTGTAACATCAAATGACAGCTTGAAGTCTTTTGTGGTATTTGTGGATGAGGCTCTTTATCTTCTCAGATGGTAAAGCTGCCCATTCCTCTTGGCAAAAAGGCTCCAGTTCCTGTAAATTCTTGGGCTGTCTTGCACGAACTGCACGTTTGAGATCTCCCCAGAGTGGCTCAATGATATTGAGGTCAGGAGACTGAGATGGCCACTCCAGAACCTTCACTTTATTCTGCTGTAGCCAATGACAGGTCAACTTGGCCTTGTGTTTTGGATCATTGTCATGTTGGAATGTCTAAGTATGTCCCATGCGCAGATTCCTGGCTGATGAATGCAAATGTTCCTCTTGCCAACAATTTTGACCAAATTTCCTGGGCCTTTGTAGCTCACACATCCCCAAAAGATCAGCGACCCACCTCCGTGTTTCACAGTAGGAATGGTGTACCTTTCATCATAGGCCTTGTTGACTCCTCTCCAAATGTAGTGTTTATGGTTGTGGCCAAAAAGCTCAACTTTGTGCCAGAAGGTTTGAGGCTTGTCTCTGTGCTGTTTGGTGTATAGTAAGCTGGAATATTTGTGGCATTTGCGTAGTAATGGCTTTCTTCTGGCGACTCGACCATGCAGCCCATCTTTCTTCAAGTGCCTCCTTATTGTGCATCTTGAAACAGCCACACCACATGTTTTCAGAGAGTCCTGTATTTCACTTGAAGTTATTTGTGAGTTTTTCTTTGCATCCTGAACTATTTTCCTGGCAGTTGTGGCTGAAATTTTAGTTGGTCTACCTGACCGTGGTTTGGTTTCAACAAAACCCTTAATTTTCCACTTCTTGATTAGAGTTTGAACACTGCTGATTGGCATTCTCAATTCTTGGATATCTTTTTATATCCCTTACCTGTTTTATACAGTTCAACTAACTTTTCACGCAGATCCTTTGACAATTCTTTTGCTTTCCCCATGACTCAGAATCCAGAAATGTCAGTGCGAGCCAGGATGAAAGATGCAAGGATCTGTCAGGAGTCCAGAAACTCATCAACCTTTTATACACACACCAATTACAAAACAGATCACAGGTGAGGATGGTTACCTTCAATAGCCATTCAAACCCCTTTGTGTCAAATTTGTGTGCATGTTATCAGGCCAAAATCACTGGGGTATGTAAACTTTTGATCAGGGTCATTAGTGTAGTTTCTGTAGCGATTATGATTCAAAAAGAGTAAACACAGTTCATTAATAATAAATGGCTTCAGCCAAACACTAATCATGAGTGAAAGAAATGTTTTTGTGTTATTCATATTCTCTGAAAAATGGCCCAGCAATCATACATTCTGCCAGGGTATGTAAACTTATGAGCACAACTAAAAAAACAAAAATTGGTGCGACAAGCCTGTAGCATTATACTCAAAAAGACTTGAGGTTGTAATTACTTGCTGCCAAAGGTGATTTAACAAATTATTGAGCAAAGGCTGGGAATACTTATGTACATGGGATTTGTTTAATTTTAATAAATTTGCAAAGATTTCAAACAAACTTTTTTCATGTTTGCCATTATGAGGTATTGTTTGTAGAATTTTGAGGAAAATAATAAAAATTGAATCCATTTCGGAATAAGGCTGTAACATAACAAAATGTGCAAAAAGTGAAGCGATGTGATTACTTTCAGGATGCACTGTATCATACGCGCCATCTAGTGGACATTATATATATATATATATATATATATATATATATATATATATATATATATATATATATATATATATACACACACACATATATATACATATACACACACACACACACAGTCAGGTCCATAAATATTGGGACATCGACAATTCTAATCTTTTTGGCTCTATACACAACCACAATGGATTTGAAATTAAACGAACAAGATGTGCTTTAACTGCAGACTGTCAGCTTTAAATTTGAGGTTATTTACGTCCAAATCAGGTGAACGGTGTAGGAATTACAACAGTTTGTATATGTGCCTTCCACTTTTTAAAGGGACCAAAAGTAATGGGACAATTGGCTGCTCAGCTGTTCCATGGCCAGGTGTGTGTTATTCCCTCATTATCACATTTACAAGGAGCAGATAAAAGGTCCAGAGTTCATTTCAAGTGTGCTATTTGCATTTGGAATCTGTTGCTGTCAACTCTCAATATGAGATCCAAAGAGCTGTCACTATCAGCGAAGCAAGCCATCATTAGGCTGAAAAAACAAAACAAACCCATCAGAGAGATAAAAAGTGGTTAAGTGTGGCGCTGTGAAACTTTGTATCTGATCGATAGCTACAAGGAAGAGTGCGATCTTCATTGTATTGCTATCATCCAGACTTTAGTGACTAATCACCATCTGTAAAGGATGGTGGGGAGAAGGTGAATACAAACAGTCCACATCAGAACTGTTTATAAAAATAAACACAAATATTGCTGAAAATAAAAGTGAACATAAAACACAAATCTATGTGAATCACGTGAGTGAACAGGTTATAGTAAGAAAATAAGGAAGTGTTACAATATGTAGTGAAACACTAGGATACCTGTCTCTGAAAGAACAGGAAATCATATAATGTATTACAATTCCTTTGTTTAACCACCTATAATCAGAATTGCAATATAGATGAACTAAATGCAATTATAATCCAAAAACAATGACGTTCATGAAAGTAAATAAACACAATGGAAACATATATATAAAGTGAGCCCAAATAGGTGCTATGTCAACAAGTATTAGGATGGTTTATATATATAGATACAGGTGTCCCGAATGGAATATCTCATGTGTAATGGTATATCAATATTTCTAATATTCTTCTGATGTTAGATAATGTTCATCAACGTATCATCCTCATGTATTTTGGACGGCGTCAAGAACTTTGAGATGTAGAAATAAAGTCGGGTACTCTTACCGTAAGGGATGGACCCACTGACCTTTGGTGAGGGGTCAAACAGAGCGTGGATATGCCGATGGATGGCACAGGCAGGATGGTAGGCCGGAATCAGGAGCTTGGAAGGACACGACTGGGCCGACCCCACAGTCTGTACTCACCGAATCTCAGGTAACGGTGTAGGGACTGCACTTTAAACGACTGTGCAGGAACACACAGGTTGACCCCGAGACATCTCAATGGGTCAAAATCATGGAAAAAAGAGATAAAAAAGAGGGCCTCCTCAATATTTGTGTTTATTTTTATAAACAGTTCTGATGTGGACTGTTTGTATTCACCTTCTCCCCACCATCCTTTACAGATGGTGATTAGTCACTAAAGTCTGGATGATAGCAATACAATGAAGATCGCACTCTTCCTTGTAGCTATCGATCAGATACAAAGTTTCACAGCGCCACACTTAACCACTTTTTAGTTTCTTTCACAATCAGTCATATTGTTGTGTTGGCTGCTTTTTCACTGGGGAAGCGCAGCTGAATCCATATACATACATCAGAGAGATAGCAAAAACATTAGGTGTGGCCAAATCAACTGTTTGGAACATCCTTAAAAGGAAAGAACGCTCAACAACACCAAAAGACCCGGAAGACCACGGAAAACAACTGTGGTGGATGACCGAAGAATTATTTCCCTGGTGAAGAAAACACCCTTTACAACAGTTGGCCAGATCAAGAACACTCTCCAGGAGGTAGGTGTATGTGTGTCAAAGTCAACAATCAAGAGAAGGACTTCACCAGAGTGAATACAGAGGGTTCACCACAAGATGTAAACCATTGGTGAGCCTCAAAAACAAGAAGGCCAGATTAGAATTTGCCAAACAACATCTAAAAAAGCCTTTATAGTTCTGGAACAACATCCTATGGACAGATGAGACCAAGATCAACTTGTACCAGAGTGATGGGAAGAGAAGAGTATGGAGAAGGAAAGGAACTGCTCATGATCCAAAGCATACCACCTCATCAGTGAAGCATGGTGGTGGTAATGTCATGGCGTGGGCATGTATGGCTGCCAATGGAACCGGTTCTCTTGTATTTATTGATGATGTGACTGCTGACAAAAGCAACAGGATATATTCTGAAGTGTTTCGGGCAATCTTATCTGCTCATATTCAGCAAAATGCTTCAGAACTCATTGGACGGCGCTTCACAGTGAAGATGGACAATGACCCGAAGCATACTACGAAAGCAACCAAAGAGTTTTTTTAAGGGAAAGAAGTGGAATGTTATGCAATGGCCAAGTCAATCACCTGACCTGAATCCGATTGAGCATGCATTTCACTTGGTAAGGTAAAATGCCCCAAGAACAAGCAGGAACTGAAGACAGTTGCAGTAGAGGCCTGGCATAGCATCACCAGGGATGAAACCCAGCGTCTGGTGATGTCTATGCGTTCCAGACTTCAGGCTGTAATTGACTGCAAAGGATTTTCAACCAAGTATTAATAAGTGAAAGTTTGATGGATTATTGTTAATCTGTCCCATTACTTTTGGTCCCTTAAAAAGTGGGGCGGCACATACAAACTGTTGTAATTCCTACACCGTTCACCTGATTTGGATGTAAATACCCTCAAATTAAAGCTGAAAGCCTGCAGTTAAAGCACATCTTGTTCATTTCATTTCAAATCCATTGTGGTGGTGTATAGAGCCAAAAAGATTAGAATTGTGTCGATGTCCCAATATTTATGGACCTAAGTGTATGTATATATATATATATATATATATATATATATATATATATATATATATATATATATATAATTAATTAATTAATTTATACAGTGTACCATAGGGAAGCGCAGGATTTGGTATTAATTTGGAGCACAAGACTGGTGCAAGTAAGATTTGTCATACTGATTTGTACCCCCTGTGTTTGGACTGTTTCACTGCATCCAGATAGATTTACATTGTTGGATTTCTGTTATATAATAATTTAATGCTCAGCTTATGCAATATATGTTCATTATATCACTGGGGATTTATTAAGAGATATTTAATATATTGCTGTTCTTATATGGTTATTTCATTGGGGATACATTTATTAACTTTTATACAGAAGGTTTACATATATAATACTATGGATTTCTTTGTAATGCAGTGCACTTTAGCTGTACTTTTGTCATTATAATATACACTGCACTCTAATTGGTGATAGTGATTATTTACACCTATGCATACAAGAATGTGACTCCTATGGTAAGCTTGTTATTGTTTTTTAGCATCATTTGTTTAATGCAGGGCTTGACAAATTTGCTTGGAATCTAGGAGCCAGTTTTTTTTTTTAATGACCGACAAAACGCCCCCCCGCGCGCGCCGCGCTTAAGTGCCCTTCACTGCTTACCGTGGATGTGGGTAACGGCGGAGGCGATCCGGATATGTCCCTGGCCTGATATGGAGATGAGTGAGGGGAAGATGGTCCCCCGCCCGTCTCCAAGTCATGGCACTTCCGCCCATAGCTCTTAAAAGGGACATTTTTATTCTTTTCAAATGGCACATTTTTATAATAATAAAAAAAAAAGAACAGTAAAAAAATTAAAAATTAAAGTTAAAATAAAGAAAAAGCAAATGCATATGCGAGTAGCGCCCGCATATGAAAGCAGTGTTCAAACCACACATGTAAGGTATTGTCACAATTGGTAGAGCGAGAGCAATAATTCTAGCCCTAGACCTCCCTCTGTAACTCAAAACATGCAACCTGTAGAATTTTTTTAAATGTCGCCTATGGAGATTTTAAAGGGTAAAAGTTTGTTGCCATTCCACAAGTGGACGCAATTTTGAAGCGTGACATGTTGGGTATAAATTTACTTGACCTAACATTATCTTTCACAATATAAAAAAATTGGGCTAACTTTACTGTTGTCTTAATTTTTTATTTAAAAAAGGTATTTTTTCCCAAAAAAGTGCGCTTGTAAGACCGCTGCGCAAATATGGCATAACAAAAAGTATTGCAACGACTGCCATTTTATTCTCTAGGGTGTTAGAGTAAAAAAAATATATAATGTTTGGGGGTTCTAAGTAAAGGGAAGGAGATGGGAAGGAAAACAGGCAGGGGAAGCTCCATTAGCATTGGTGGTTGTCTTGTCATACCAACGGCCACCACAAGAGGGCACCATATTCAAAAAGGAACCATAGGACAGCAGAAGGCCACAAAGCCGTGGCCTCAATTACCGGCACAGCCCAACGCGATCACGCCAGGGTGGTGGGGGACGGTGTCGCACAGAGACTGGATACCCCAGCTGTGCCGCCCCAGGCGACAGGTCGCTAATTCTAGTCGCAAATGCGACCTGGCGCCCGGGTTTGTCGAGCCCTGGTTTAACGATTAGTTCAATAAGATCTAAATCGTATATGCAACCTTGCCAATACTTCTAGAAATATCCATTGCACGGTTATTTATTGCTGTTACCATTTCAGAATTTGTTTTTGGGGGCATGCTAGAAATTCCAGTTTTTGTCAAAGCTTAACCGGTTCCCGACCGGCGCACAACGATATACGTCGGCAGAATGGCACGGACAGGCAGGAGGGCGTATATATAAGTCCCTCCTTTAAGCCGTCCGTGCCATCGGGAGCGCGCCGGTCGGGACCCCCGTGAGGCCGGTCGCGGGTCCCGCGGACTCGATCGCCGCGGGGACACCCGCGATCGTCTCACAGGAAGGCAGAACAAGGAGATGCGGAAATAGACAGCATCTCCCCGTTCTGCCTAGCAACTAGTGACGCCGATCTCTGCTGTGATTGGAGCAGAGATAGCATTCACTAGCTGACAGCCACACCCCCCCACAGTAAGAAACACACCCCTAGGCATACTTAACCCCTACACTGCCCCCTTCTGGTTAACCCCTTCACTGCCAGTGTCATTTATACAGGAATCAGTGCATTTAAATAGCATTGATTGCTGTATAAATGACAATGGTCCAAAAAATGTGTCAAAAATGTCCGATGTGTCCGCCATAATGTCGCAGTCACAATAAAAATCGCTGACCGCCGCCATTACTAATAAAAAAAAAAAAATATTAATAAAAATGCTATAAAACTAGCCCCTATCTTGTAAACGCTATAACTTCTGTGCAAACCAATGAATAATCGCTTATTGCAATTTTTTTTACCAAAAATATGTAGAAGAATATGTATCGGCCTAAACTGAGGAAAAAAAATGTTTTTTTTATATATTTTTGGGGGATATTATAGCAAAAAATAAAAAATAATGCGTTTTTTCTTCAAAATTGTCGTTTTTTTTTGTTTATTATTAGCAGGGGCGATCAAATACCACCAGAAGAAAGCTCTATTTGTGGGAAAAAAAGGACGTCAATTTTGTTTGGGAGCCACGTCGCACGACCGCGCAATTGTCAGTTAAAGCGACGCAGTGCCGAATCGCAAAAAGGGGCCTGGTCCTTTGGCTGCAAATTGGTCCGGTCTGAAAGTGGTTAAAGCGGAGGTCCACCCTACAATAAAAAATGACATTAAAATTCTACAAAAAAAAAAAAATAATGTTTTATTTACCAGAAACCCCTGTTGCTAGGCAGTCTTCCTAATCTGCCTCTTCCTATTCCGCGGCGCTGTTCTGTCACTTCCTCCTCTTCGGTGAGCTGCCCCGTTGTATTCTGGGACATGTGTGTGTCCCAGAAAATAACAGGGCCATTCACAAAGCGCCGCGCGACTCACGCATGCGCAGTAGGAAACGGGCAGTGAAGCCGCAAGGCTCCACTGCCTGTTTCCCTTAGTTAGGATGGCAGCGCCGGCACCTGATCCGATGGACGGATCGACCTCGGGGGGCCGACATTGCGGGCTCGCTGGACAGGTAAGTGCCCTTATTAAAAGTCAGCAGCTACAGTGTTTGTAGTTGCTGACTTTAACCACTTCAGGACCGCCTCCTGCAAATTTACGTCAGCAGAATGGCACGGCTGGGCAAATCAACGTACCGGTACGTTGCCCTTTAAAAGCCCAGCCGTGGGTCGCGCGTGCCGCCAGCGGGGCACTCGTGACCCAGTCCTGCGCTCCGTGACCACGAGACCAGCGGACCCGATCGCCGCTGGTGTCCCGCGATCGGGTCACAGGGCTGAAGAATGGGGAGAGGTCTGTGTAAATAAACCTCTCCCCGCGCTTCCTACACTGCCTGTCACTGATCGGCTGTTCCCTGTCATGGGGAAAGCCGATATAAAACTAGCCCCTATCTTGTAAACGCTATAACTTTTGCGCAAACAAATCAATAATACCAAGAATACATATCGGCCTAAACTGAGGAAAAAATAATGTTTTTTTATATATTTTTTGGGGATATTTATTATAGCAAAAAGTAAAAAATATTGAATTCTTTTCAAAATTGTCGCTATTTTTGTTTATAGCGCAAAAAATAAAAACCGCAGGGGCGATCAAATACCACCAAAAGAAAGCTCTATTTGTGGGAAAAAAAGGGCGCCAATTTTGTTTGGAAGCCACATCGCACGACCGCACAATTGTCAGTTAAAGCGACGCATTGCCGAATCGCAAAAAGGGGCCTGGTCCTTTGGCTGCAAATTGGTCCGGGGCTTAAGTGGTTAAAAAAAAAAAAAAAAGGCTGGAACACCGCTTTGATTAAAAAAAATCTGTAGTTAGAAGCGGATTGGCTACCATGCATAGCTGCGTCAGATTTTGCACCCTCCAGTTTTGATAAATCAACCCCACTGCATGTCTTTTCTGCATTAAAAATCCTGTTTTTTCGCAATTGTTGGTTTTTCAATTAAAGTTCCAATTAATGCTGGCCATAGATGGATACAATTCAGCCAGATCAGCATGTGTGGCTGACCCTGTCCAACAGAAGCGGGGGGGGGGGGGGGGGGGGGGGTTGCTGAGGGGATTCATCCATCCTCCAGCAGGACTAGAGGAAAGCATTTTTTTTTTTTCCGTTCAGCCTACTGGCTGAATGAAAAAAGGGGATTCATCTATGGGAAGCTTTACATCATCAAAAGACAGCCGTGGCTTCCAGGTTCTTACAGCCATCTCCTAATGACGCGGCACTGGCCAGTGTCCTGAGGATATGGATGCCTCTTTCTGAGCTTTGGAGAAGCTTCATGCAGCCTCCCTGGATGTGACATTGGTAACCCAGAAGGCTGTTGGAGTTCATTCTTTCCTAGGTGAAAATGGCAGCAGCACAACGAGATAATCAACAATTTACTCTTACACACAAGAGCCTCCACTAATATGGCGGTATTTGCTTATGAATTTTGACACAACAGAGTAATGCTGTAGAAGTGTCACACGTGTCAGTACTATCAGTGAAAAAGGTTTTGGCACCACCAGAACTGTGTCACAAATAAATTGTTAAATCGCTCCCAATATCTTTATATTGTTAATAGTGAAACAACAGTGTAGCGCTAATGTACGCAATAAAGTAAAACAATACAAGTGCCTGAATGCAGTATGTATATATAGAAAACAAGTTATGTGTTAAAAGCAATAATAAATGTGCTTGAACATAATCAGTGTGTTCTTCAACTGGGGCAAATGGTTTTGCCCCAGTTGAAGACCTTCTAGTGTCGAAAACGCGTAGGTCTAGCATTTACTGTACCCCACATTGCTTTTTATATATTTTTTTTATATTTTTGTGATCACTTTTATTGTGTCATTGTTGATATATGACATATCCTAATAAACCTGGTTTGACCTGCACTGGAGCCCTCCTTTTTTCCACATGCCTTTTGGAGTCTGAGGAGCTGTTGGGGGCGACATCTATTTTGACTTT
Organism: Lithobates sylvaticus; assembly: GCA_028564925.1. NCBI lineage: Eukaryota > Metazoa > Chordata > Amphibia > Anura > Ranidae > Lithobates > Lithobates sylvaticus. The sequence goes on along the minus strand of CM053027.1, from coordinate 558,601,256 downwards.
ATAGTGTCTGTGGAGCCTTGGGACCGAGAGTCGGGAACCGCGCATCGGATCTGCTTGACCACCTCCAGTGTACAGCGCCTGATCCAGACCTCACGGGATCTTGAGCCCTTTTGATCCACTGTCGTACGACATGTGTGTCCATCCCAGTTGGTAAGAGTATTTATTTACTTACCTTTAAAGTGTGGCTTAGAGTGACTACAGACAATCTGTTTCCTGTCCCCATTGGTTTGGTGTAATTTCAACAGGAAGAGCCCTTTTCGTCACATTTCTGTGGACGGTTGCCCTGTGTTTGATTCATGCATTGATTGTGTTCAAGCACATTTATTATTGTTTTTCACACATAACTTGTTTCCTATATATACATATACTGCATTCAGGCACATGTATTGTTTTACTTTATTGCGTATATTAGCGCTACACTGTTCTTTCACTATTCACGTTAAACTTTGTTTGTTTGAGTGTTAGCAGCTTTCCCCACTTTTAATTTGATTTATGTTTTAGCGCAGTCTTTTTCCCATATTCTCTATCTTTATAGTGTTGTCTCACCAGTGTGGATTTTCACACTAGAAGACTGCTTTGCGATAATACATGGAATTTATGTTGTAAACAGCAACTGTACAATTAGCCAGCCCTATGCCAAGGATACCAAGGCTGCATCACACAAGGAAACCATCTCTGGGTTCCTGTGCGCTGATACGCTAAACTACTGGTTGGGGAAGTGTGCACTCATTACTTCAGAGAAAGACCCTCCGTTTTCTCTACTTGAGACTACGCATGCATGGCCCCGTCAGTGCTCCCTGGCTGCTTGTGCATGTTGGCGCCGGCAACATCAAAGCATTGGCCTGGAGTCTCTCTTCCAGGAGCACACATGTAAGGGTGGCTTGATAGAACTCTGGAAGGCAATGGAGCACCAGCAACCTACAGTACTTTTTGGACTGGCTCAAATAAGAAGAAAGGCAAGATTTTAAAAAGTAGCACAAAAGTACTGAGGTGAGCTGATGTAGTTGATTTAAAAAAAAATAAAAATAAATTAGGGTTAAATAACACTTTAAAAACTTAGAAGCTGATGAACAAAATGGAATACTCACATATAGAAATTACTTTGTGGTTTGCAATAGCAGGAGACAAATCAAAGGAATCAGACACAATCTCAGTTTCATTGCTTCTCATCATACCTGAAATCAATTAAAAATAAATGACCATTTAATATAAATTGCATTCCCTTTAAAGTGATTTTAAGTAAAAAGAAAAATTGGGAACATCTCAAAATGTAAGTTGTACCCTGAAAAACCCACCTTTTACCTTTAATTCCTCCTGAAAATAAGTACACTTCCATTGAACTGTATATCTGCAGTGTGAGATCTTCTAAGGCACTGTGCCTCTCACTGCTAGTCTCACAGCATCTGGAGTGAGATTTAGAGTCTGTGTTGACAGGCTTTGGGTTTGTGTTAACAGCATTAGTTCGAGAGGATTTTGAGGTCATTCAGAATTTATTGACTTCCTTTAACCACTTCAGCACCGAGCGATTTTACCCCCTTCCTTACCAGAGCACTTTTTGCGATTCGGCACTGCGTCGCTTTAACTAACAATTGCGCGGTCGTGCGACATTGCACCCAAACAAAATTGACGTCCTTTTTTCCCCACAAATAGAGCTTTCTATTGGTGGTATTTGATCACCTCTGCGGTTTTTATTTTTTGCGCTATAAACAAAAGAAGAGCGACAATTTTGGAAAAAAAACAAAAACAAAAAAAAAAAACACAATATTTTTTACTTTTTGCTATAATAAATATCCCATTTAAAAAAAAAAAAAAAAACTATTTTTTTTTACTCAGTTTAGGCCGATACGTATTCTTCTACATATTTTTGGTAAAAAAAATAAAATAAATCGCAATAAGCGTATATAGATCGGTTTGCGCAAAAGTTATAGCGTCTACAAAATAGGGGATAAATTTATTGCATTTTTTTTTTTTTTTTACGAGTAATGGCGGCGATCTGCGATTTTTTTTTCGTGACTGCGACATTGTGGCGGACACATCGGACACATTTTTGGGACCATTCACATTTACACAGCGATCGTTGCTATAAAATTGCAGTGATTACTGTGTAAATGTGACTGGCAGAGAAGGGGTTAACACTAGGGGGCGCTGCAGGGGTTAATGTGTTCCCTAAGGTAGTGATTCTAACTGTGGGGGGAGGGGACTCACAAGGAGAGGAGACCGATCGCTGTTCCTCCGTACTGGGATCACATGATCGGTCTCCTCTCCACTGACAGGACGTGGAGCTGTGTGTTTACACACACAGCTCCACGGTCCCGCTGTTTTCACGGGCAATCGCGGGTGCCCGGCGGACATCGCGGCCGCCGGGCACGCGCACCGGGTCCTGAGCGACGGCGCGCACGCGCCCCCTAGGCGGCCGGGAATGGGAGGACGTCATATGACGCCCACCCAGGATGGGAGATCCACCTTGTGGGCGTCATATGACTATGGGCGGGATGCGAAGTGGTTAAACAGGTGTTGCATCCCTGTAGACTTGTATCGGAATGAGACCCCATCAAAGACCTTATTGATGTCAATACTGTGCTGCTCATTGCTCTCCTTGCAGGAAAGAAAGATGTACCTGTAGATCTTCTGCCACCTCCACACACAAATACCGTATACAACTATATAAAACCTGAGTAAGGAAACCCAAAAGCTTGCAACTTTAATAACCTAAGTTACTCAATAAAGGGTATCACAAAAATCCAAGCTATCTGCATTAATGGCAAACTTGGTACAATACTCTACTGCGGCATAGTCTTTATCAGAGAGCAGTGGATCAAACAAGCAGCACTATCTGCATGCACAGATAACCTCTTCCTACCCATCCACCAACAAGGAGCTGCAGCTGTAACTATGTACACTAACCCAAAGCAACCAATCCTCACCTAGTAGTGAAGAGTGTCCCGTAAAAAGACACACAAGCAGATCGCAACCAAGCATGGAAGCATTAAATGCAATACTTTCTCCAGAAACAAAAGATGGCCCCCAATCGATTACGCATGCGTGGTAGCACGTGTATGTGGCTCCGCCCTACATGTTGTCACATATGACGTCTTCAGGGGCACTGATCTGTCTCTGATATTGTAAATAAAGTTCATGTTGACCACTCTTAGAAAGGGGGTCACATATGTTCCAGTAAGTGCCGTGTGTGTTTGGTTGGTGACACTATGGCTATCCTGTCATCTCTATTTCTCAATATGGCACGTGGGACTGTCATTTTGATCAACCGCTTTGAATCCTTCTTATTTTGGACTTTATAAATGTTTTTCTTCCTTGGTGGGAGTCACTAATATTTTTCATCACTTATGTTATTTGAGTTTCTCTAATGCCAAGTATCATGGCATAGTGCACAGCAGCTATCTAAACATTTCACGTTTAGCACAGATTTACTTTATTTATTGTACTCTGCTACATGTTTTTGGTAAAAAAAATCCCAATAAATGTATATTGATTGTAGACACTATAACTTTTGCGCAAACCAAACTATGGTATATACACACTGGCATTTTTTTTTTGTTTTTGTTTTTTTTATACTAGTAATGGTGGTGGTGGTGATCAGCAGCTTATAGTGGGACTGTGATAGTACAGTGGGCAATCTGGATGGTCACTGACATCACCAGTGACAGTGATCACTGCTAAAATTATATACCGTCACTGTACTAATAACGCTGGCTGGGAAGGGGTTAACATCTAGGGTCAATGAAACAGTTAACTGTGTGCCTAACAATGTGTAATGTGTGCAGTATGTGCTACTTTCTCTAATAGATGCGGCTGCACTGTCAGCACAATCAGCAGGTTCTGGCCATAAATCATTGGCTGGTACCTTCCCGATCTGTGCTGTACCAAAATTACAGCACAGATCAGGCAGGGGGTGCACACTATACCAGGAAATGCCGGATAATGTACAGTTGTGCTCATAAGTTTACATACCCTGGCAGAATTTATGATTTCTTGGCCTTTTTTTTAGGGAATATGAATAACACAAAGACTCTTCTTTCACTCATGGTTAGCGTTTGGCTGAAGCCATTTATTATCAAAAAACTGTGTTTACTCTTTTTAAAATCCTACTCAACAGAAACTACCCAAATAACCCTGATCAAAAGTTTACATACCCCAGTTCTTAATACTGTGTATTGCCCCCTTTAACATCAATGACGGCTTGAAGTATTTTGTGGTATTTGTGGATGAGGCTTCTTATCTTCGCAGATGGTAAAGATGCCCATTCCTCTTGGCAAAAAGCCTCCATTTCCTGTAACCTCTTGGGCTGTTTTGCATGAGCTGCATGTTTGAGATCTCCCCAGAGTGGCTCAATGATATTGAGGTCAGGAGACTGAGATGGCCACTCCAGAACCTTCACTTTATTCTGCTCTAGCCAATGACAGAATTATATATATATATATATATATATATATATATATATATAATATATATATATATATATATATATATATATATATATAAACCGTGCTATCGCTGCAAGTATCCGGCTTACTGTGCGGCGTCGAGGGGAAGTGATGTCAGTGCCCGGGTACAGAAGGTGGCAGACTACGAGGGACCCCCTAGCAACAAGCATTTAGAGGTGAGTAAAAAAAAAATTTTTTTGTTATTTTTTTTATGATTTTTAAACAATTTTTTTATTTTTTTTTGGTGGAAACACTACTTTAAATCTATGGGAATAAAACGGTACCAAAAACGAAACTGTCGGTTAACAGACAAAAGTCTAGAAAACAGGCAGTAATTATATATTTAAAAAATACCTGAATAAATGACAATTACATAATATAAAAAAAAGCCATAGTAAGGCTGCTTTCACACTGGGGCGGTTTGCAGGAGTTATTGCGCTAAGAATAGCGCCTGCAAACCGACCCGAAACAGCTGTTGCTGTTCCTCCGAGGGCTTTCACACTGAAGCTGTGTGCTTGCAGGACGCTCAAAAATGTCCTGCAAGCCGCATCTTTGGAGTGGTGAAGGAGCGGTGTGTTCACCACTCCTATACCGCTCCATCCCATTGAAATCAATGGGAGACCGCGGGGATGCCGCCCGCAAAGCGCCGCTGCAGCGGCGCTTTGCGGAGGTTTTTAACCCTTTTTCGGCCGCTAGCGGGGGTTAAAACCACCCCGCTAGCGGCCGCATACCACGGGTAAAACGATGGTAAAGCAGCGCTAAATATAGCGCTGCTTTACCGTCGCCGCCCCGCACCGCCCCAGTGTGAAAGCAGCCTTAGAAGGGCCTCCCCAACAAACATGGTGTATACAAAATTGAGCAATAGGAGACATCTTAACAAGTATGTTTATCCAATATGCTACAACCAAATCTAAATAAATGAAGAAAACGGAGTGACACTCTTCTGTTTGGCGAGCTTGGTTATTCTCTGATCCTACTACCTGTGAACGATCGCTGGAAAGATTTGATCCGTTAACTGGGGACCCTTGGAATTATACTACTAAGCTTGTCTGACCCACCAAGTATATTCTTGTGTGCGTCATAGCTTTCTGGTAAGCAGTTTGTGCTGTCGGTGGTGGTTCACTTTTGTCACTTGCTGGATTGGACACATTCATTTTTTAGCCACTTATATTTGGACTGCACCTTTTTGGATTTTTATCTGGACTTTTATTAGATTGATTCAGTTCTAATTAGTCACTCAATCTTCACTGTTTTTGTATATCACTTATATCACTTTATGTTAATGTATGGTATATAGTTTGATGCGATTATTTTTTGTTGCTCACATATTATATTAGATAGCGTAGCCAATGACAGGTCGACTTGGCCTTGTGTTTTGGATCATTGTCATGTTGAAATGTCCAAGTACATCCCATGCGCAGCTTCCTGGCTGATGAATGTAAATGTTCCATCAGTATTTTTTGAAAACATACTGCATTTATTTTGCCAACACTTTTCACCAAATGTCCTGTGCCTTTGGAGCTCACACATCCCCAAAACATCAGCGATCCACCTCCATGTTTCACAGTAGGAATGATTTACCTTTCATCATAGGCCTTGTTGACTCCTCTCCAAATGTAGTGTTTATTGTTGTGGCGAAAAAGCTTACATTTTGTTCTCTTAACTCCAAATGACTTTGTGCCAGAAGGGTGGAGGCGTGTCTCTGTGCTGTTTTGCGTATTGTAAGTGGGATATTTTGTGGCATTTGCGTAGTAATGTCTTTCTTCAGGGCGACTCGACCATGCAGCCCATCTTTCTTCAAGTGCCTCCTTATTGTGCATCTTGAAACAGCCACACCACATGTTTTCAGAGTCCTGTATTTCACCTGTTATTTGTGGGTTTTTCTTTGCATCCCAAACGATTTTCCTGGCATTTGTGGCTGAAATTTTAGTTGGTCTACCTGACTGTGGTTTGGTTTCAACAGAACCCCTTATTTTCCACTTCTTGCTGAATGTTCAACTACCTATTCCCGCAGATCCGTTGACAATTCTTTTGTTTTCCCCATGACTCAGAACACAGAAATGTCAGTGCAGCACCTCCATAATGGGAGCAGAGGTGTGCCACGTGACTGAGCGATCAGTAGACTGAGCTAGCACAGGTATATACAATATATACACGCGTTAAAGCGGGATTCCACCCTAAAGTGGAACTTCCGCTTTTCGGAACCCTCCCCCCCTCCGGTGTCACATTTGGCACCTTTCAGGGGGGAGGGGGGTGCAGATACCTGTCTAAGACAGGTATCTGCACCCACTTCCAGGCATAAACTCCCATGGGAGTTTACGCAACTTCCTGTCCCGGCGCGCTGTCTGCCGAGACACACACGTGTCCCGGCAGACAGCGCTGACGATTCTCATTGCGCTGCACGACTCGCGCATGCGCAGTAGGGAACCGGGAAGTGAAGCCGCAAAGGAGACACTTCCTGATTCCCTCACCGAGAATGGCGCCGGCAGCAGCAGAGAGCCGATCGATTGATCGGCCTCTGCTGCCGACATCGCTGGAACCTGTAACAGGTAAGTGTCCATTTATTAAAAGTCAGCAGCTGCAGTATTTGTAGCTGCTGGCTTTAAAAAATAAATGTTCAGGTACAGTCCCGCTTTAAATAGTAGTTACATAGTAGGTGAGGTTGAAAAAAAAGACACAAGTCCATCCTATATGTGGTTATATGTCAGTATTACACTATATATCCCTGTATGTTGCGGTCATTCAGGTGCTCATCTAATAGTTTTTTTAAACTATCGTTGCTCCCCATTGAGACCACTGCCTGTGGAAGGGAATTCCACATCCTTGCCGCTCTTACAGTAAAGAACCCTCTACGTAATTTAAGGTTAAACCTCTTTTCTTTTAATTTTAATGAGTGGCCACGTTTCTTGTTAAACTCTCTAAAAAGTTTTATCCCTATTGTGGGGTCACCAGTACGATATTTATATATTGATATCATATCCCCTCTCAAGCGTCTCTTCTGCAGAACAAGTTCAGTGCTTGTAACCTTTCCTCATAACTAATATCCTCCAGACCCCTTGCAAAGTCCCACCTCTACATTTTCTTAAACCAGGGATGGAGACATGTTATCATGCTTCATTTAAAGTCCCAAAACGTTCTCCTTATACAATATACACCAACGTCATCGCCACATGTGCTCTGAAGAAACGGCCGCCCTTGCCGGTTTTTTCAGGGCCTGTGCCGTGACCAGCAGCTCCTACACGCATGCGCGGGAGTGATGTTATCGCAGCTCCAGCCAATCACAGTGCCAGAGCCCGTGAACCCGGAATAAACTCTGGGGAAAATGTCAGCCATCACAGCAGTGTGGGGGTGCCGATGAGAGGGCTTCGTTCTAACGTAAGTATTTCATAATGAGTATGCAATGAATACTAGCTCATTATGGCTTTTTTTTTTTTTTTTTTTTTAAATGGGGTTTACAACCTTTTTAATACAGTACACGGACACTGCATTAATGACACTGGCTTGGAAGGGGTTAACATCTAGGGGGCAATCAAGGGGTTAGCTTTGTGCCCAACAATGTGTAATGTGTTTTTACTTTACTACCTGGCTGTTTTTTCTCCCTGCAAAGCAGGGAGAAGTAAAAGTCAGATTGGTGCTCACAGTACACAGAGTTCTGCCTTTGTGTAAACATTTATTGTTATGATTATTCAAAGCCGATTAGCTGACTTCAGCCAAAATCATTGGCTAAAATCAGATGCCAAACTTGTGCTGTGTCTAATCACAGCACTTTGTCCGGCCAGCCTTTGCCACTCACCCGCAGTAAAATCTACTGTGGGCGAGGTGTCAAGCAGTTAAAGTGTAACTAAAGGCAAAACTTTTTTTTTTTTCCAGTTTTGGATAGAGTGGAGGGATTAGAACCAAAAACACCCCTCATTGAAAACGTGGCAAAAACACATCAAAAAGCACCCATGTTTTTTCTTTTTTGGAGTCAAATGACCTATGAAAAAACGTAACATAATATGGCAATTTTTTCGGTGGCCATTATCAACACTTCATTTTCTATTGGCAAAACGCTGATAACCCTATTTTTGGTGGCCGATATATCGGTGCATCCCTACATACAGGTCATTTTTCTTCTTCACTAATGTGCGCTGAGGAGGAACGCACGGATAAGCTGCACTGATGATCAGTGTAAACAACGTCCTGACACAATTTTGCTAGTTATCGGCTTTCCTTTCCTGACACAGGCACAGTGCACGATAACCGGCAAGTCTATTTACATGTGATCAGCTGTGATTGGTCCTTTACCGCGAACTGTGATCAGTTGTGTCCTAATAAAACGCCAGTCACAGAGTGCAGCCAATGTGTGCCCCAGGAAAGGTGTATGCGCGGGGGGGGGGGGGTTCTGGGAGGACATCCATGGACAGAACTAGAGAGCCGTGCATTAGTCATCTTTCATCCATAGTACAGCAATGAAGTGGTTAAAGGCTAACTCCATCATTTGCACCATGTTACACTCATATTTAGCGTGACTTTCTTAGTTAGCACGGCTCCGCCTACACCACGGCGTCAATCATTCACAGAGACCTGGAAATGAATAAACTACAAGTCCCATCTTCCCCAGGGCTGTGCTCTGCTTCTATAGCCTCGTACACACGATCTGACTTTAACCACTTGACATCCACGCTATGGCCGAATGACGGCCACAGCGCGGATCTCAATTCCCGGGAGGCTGTCATATGACGTCCTCCTCTGTGCACGCTACCTGCGCGCACCCTACAGGGCGAGCGTGGAGCGCGCTGTGATCACTGAGTCACTGAGACTCGGGTGAAAAGCGATCCGAATAAGGGGCGGGTCCCAGCCTCTTACCATGTGATCAGCTGTCAGCCAATGACAGCTGATCACATGATCAAAACAAAAGCTTGGTGATCGTTTTTTTCACGCTGACAGCGGAGGAGAAAAAAAAAACGATCACCGGCTCATCTTACAGGGACATTGGTCCTGAAAAGTCATAGGCAATTATGCCTCATGTCTGCCACCTATCAATGCCCACAAGTGCCACCTGTCAATGCCACCTAAAAGTGCTGCCTATCACTGCCACCCATCAGTGACCATCACTGCCGCCTCATCAGCGTACATCAAAGACGGACAAAAATGACCCATTTTTAATTTTTATAACAAAATTTAAAGAAAAAAAAAAAAAAAATTATATATATATATATTTTTTTTTTTTTTTTTAAATTCTGTCTTTTTAAATGTTTTTAACAAAAAATATAAATCGCAGAGGTGATCAAATACCACAAAAGAAAGCTCTATTTGGGGGAAAAAAATTATAAAAATTTCATTTGGGTACAGTGTTGTATGACCGCGAAATTGTCATTCAAAGTGCGACAGCGCTGAAGCTGAAAATTGGTCTGGATAGGAGAGGGGGGGGGGGGGGGTTTAAATGCCCAGTAAGCAAGTGGTTAAACAAACTTTTCTGTGAATTTCTGTCCAAAGGGCGTTGGCCGTGAACTTGTATTGCACACACGGCAGGACTTTTTCAGCCAACTTTCACCAAATTACGTGTTTTTTCTGCTCTTTACCGCCACCCTTTGGTCAACTTCTGTATTGTTGTCTGATCTTTTGCATTGGTTCTGAGCATGCGTGTTTTTATACTTTGGACTTAAAGTCCGATGGTTTTCTGTACACAAGATCGGACTTTGCTCCATCTGACTTTTGTTGTCTGTTTGCAGAGCGAACGTTTGCCTGATGAAAACCGAAAAAGTTTGTCCGATGGAGCGTACACACGGTCGGATGTTGTCTTAAAACAGCTAATTTGCATGTTTGCTGTCAAAAAGTCAGATCGTGTGTATGGGCCTTAAGATGCAATTCTTCATATTCCCATCGCACACGTTCCTGGTATAAGCTCTCAAGGTTTGGGTGCTGCAGCAACAACCAGCTGGATACTGGTTCAAGTCACAATGTAGATATCTGCCAGCACACCAAGGATCGGCACAAAGTGGCGTCCAAACAGGTAGTTTATTGCATGATCACAACACAAGAAAGGTGCAAGGACCCCTTCGTCAGGCACGTGTGTGACTCCGAAACGTTGCACCTTTCTTGTGTTGTGATCATGCAATAAACTACCTGTTTGGACACCACTTTGTGCCGATCCTTGGTGTGCTGGCAGATATCTACACTGCTTCTATGATGGACTGAATGCAAAAACCATAATAAATGTGTCTTGTGTTCTTTCATCAATGTGGGTGTATTTAGCACTTTTTTTCCAAATGATGAACTGTGCCTATAATAATAATAATAAGTGACCATTGAAAGCCCCCCCCAGCTTTGTTATAGACTGTCCCAATTGCTGCCATAGACTGTCCCAATTGCTGCCATAGACTGCCCCTCCACCTGCCTGTAGTGAGGATAGAAGTCATGTCCTGTGATGTAAGGCCACACTATAGTAAAGACAATGATGCCATCACCTCCACTCTCCCTTCCATATAACTGACTTCATCATTACACAGCAGACACACACAGACCGAGCCTCCCCCCCTGCTCAACACCTACCGAGTCCAATCATAAAACATCCGCCAAGGCCAACCCGGAACCCAAACACAAGCCTACAACGTACATCCTGGCCGCCGCCATGTTTTGTGTGGCAACCCGGAAGTTTCCCCCTCAGCTGCCGAATAACGTTGTTAATAAAGTTTTGTTTACAGCGCGCTGGCCCCGCCCCTCCGCCTCCCTCCTCGTGTCACTCACGGCTGTTGGCATGGCAACGGAGCAGTGTCACAGCTGGGCAGTACGGAAGCGCCGGCTCTTCCTGACACGAGAGGTGGAGAGAGGAGACAGCGGAGGGCGGCGGTGGTCACCGGTAGGTGTGTGCTCCTTACTTCTATCACCGTGTGTTTGTGTATATGTATATATGTAAGATATAGGGGGCCGTGTGGTGGGTGTACTCTCCGGGCTGTGACACCACCATGAACCCACACACTCCGCTCCGGCCTGTGTGTGACACTGCAACCTGTGACCGCACACCTGACAGAGCGGACAACTACAGGCAAAACTTTGTTTTCATGTTGGATAGAAGAATGGAGGGTTGTCACCCCTGTCAGGTTGTTATCTGTGTCCCCATTGGGTGGGATTTCACTTAACTTCCTGTCTTATAACTCAAAGAGGAAGTAAAAGGAAATCCTTTAACTACTTCAGCCCCGGAAGATTTGGCTCCTCAATGACCGGGCCATTTTTTGCGATTCGGCACTGCCTCGCTTTAACTGACAATTGCGCGGCCGTGCAACGCTGCACCTAAACAAAATTTAAATTTTTTTTTTATTTTGGTGGTATTTGATCATCTATGCGGTTTTTATTTTTTGCGCTATAAACAAAACAATAGCGACCATTTTGAAAAAACACAATATTTTGTACTTTTTGCTATAATGAATATCCCCATTTATTTATATATTTTTTTTAAAAAGCGAATTTTTTCCTCACTTTAGGCCAATACGTATTCTTCTACATATTTTTGGTAATAAAAATCACAGTAAGCATTTATTGATTTGTTTGTGCAAAAGTTATAGCGTCTACAAAATAGGGGATAGATTTATGGCATTTTTTTTTTATTATTTTTTTTTTTTTTACTAGTAATGGCGGTGATCTGTGATTTTTAGTGGGACTGCGACATTGCGGAGGACAGATGCGAAACTTTCGACAAATTTTTGGGACCATTGGCACTTATACAGCGATCGGTGCTATAAAAAAATTCACTGATTACTGTGTAAATGTCACTGGCAGGGAAGGGGGCAATCGAGGGGTTACATGTGTTACCTAGGGAGTGATTCTAACTGTGGGGGAAGGGGACTGCCTGGGTGTGGAGACCGATCGTAGTTCATACTTAGTATGGACAACAGATCGCTCTCCTCACCCCTGACAGCATGGAGATCTGTCTGTTTACATCGACAGAGCTCCGTTCTGTCTGTGGAGCGATCACGGGTGCCCTGTGGTCATCACGCACGCCCCCTAGTGGTTGAAAGGCAAGCCGGTGTATAGCTACGATGGTTCACCCAGGGGAGCCATCCTGCCGCCGTATAACTGCAGTGGCTGGACGGGAAGGGGTTAAAAAAGGTGCGAGTTGTCAGCAGAACTAGTGTCCCCATTGGAAGGTTTCCCCTCTATTCCTGGTCTGGGGACAACCCAAAAATGTAGTGTTTTCTTTCACTTTTGGTGATAATACAAAAGTATTACTTTTTGTTTCAACTTGACCCTCCCTTCTAGATTGTAAGCTCTAATGAGCAGATCCTCTGATTCCTCCTGTATTGATTTGTATTGTAAGTGTACTGTCTGCCCTCATGTTGTAAAGCTGTTGGCGCTATATAAATCCTTTATAATTATAATAATAATAACGGTAACAGGGGGGACACAGGCCGCAATAAAAACTGTAATTCTGCACACACACAGTCACACAAAAGTTCGCTGAACTTTCGACCGCCAAGAACGCGTGATGTACAACACTACGATGAGAAAAAGAAGTTCAATGCTTCTGAGCATGCGTCCAATTTTTTCTGAGCATGCGTAGGAATTTTGTGTGTCGGAATTGGTACAGACGATCAGAATTTCCGTTTAAAACTTTTTCCGTCTGAAAAATTGAGAACATGCTCTCAATCTTTTGCTGGCGGGAATTCGGCCAGCAAAAGTCCGATGGAGCATACACACGGTCGCATTTTCCGACGAAAAGCTCTCATCTGTCTTTTTTTGCTGGCCGAAATTCCAATCGTGTGTACGCGGCATTAGGTATTCTAATCTCTCTCCACTCCATCCAAAACTGAGGCCCCCATGTCACCTAGAAAAGAAATCGCCTGATGTTCGTTTGGGTGCCATTTTTTCTTAATAGCACCCCAAATGCTCTGCAACTTTGCCGCAATTTGTCGTGACACAAAAATGTGCGGCAAGCGCAGAAAAAATGCGCGTGAAAATAAAAGCTTGAAGCGCGTCACCTGAAAGGATGAAGGAGCTTCTTTTGGGTGATAAACAGGCCCAATGAATGGGCTGCCCCATGCACAGCACTTGGAAACGTGTAAATCGTCCCCATAAGAAAAAACAAAAACAAAATTGCGAGCGGGGACGTACATTTCCGTTACGTGAACTGCGAGTGGGGCCTAAAAATAAGGAAAAAAAAAAAAAAAAAAGAGGGGGGGGGGGGGTCTTTACATGGAGAGTATTGAAGTTCACAATAAGGCTCCATGCACACTGAAGCTCATAAACAGGCGGTTTTTGAGCGTTTTTTTTTTTTTTTAACAGCCCATAAACTCCCCTCTATGTTATCCTATGTGTCCGTGTCCATGCACACATGGATGTTTTTGAACTTTTATCAGCAGTGGAGTTTATGGGCTGTTTTTCTGAACGCCATAATATCGCGTTTAGGAGTCATTTTTCTGACCACAAAAAAAATGCCAAACACTGATAAAATCTCAAAAACATAACATCTCACCCATGTTTTTGATCCATTGAAAAAAAAATCGCTACTATGGAAAAAACGCTAATAAACGCTATTGCAAAAAACGTTGAAAGACTCACTGCTAAGCTACTGGCATTTTTATAACGTTATTTTAACATCCAGTGTGCATAGAGCCTAAAGGCCTATTACAAGGAATACGTAAGGTGAAAAATGTTCAGGATTTAGAAGCACTACAGTCCCTTCAGGAGAAGTCAGAACCAGGACTGGCCTGCAGGAGGGTAAAGCTACTGGACTGGCAGGGCAAAGTAAGAACGTTTTTATTTTTTGCAATAATCTCTTATTTTATTCATGTAGCTGTGACTTGCACTACTACCCTCTGACTACTGTGTAAAAAACATGCAGCCAGTCACACACAGTCCTTTCAGCAATACCGTGTAGGATTGGAACGCTATAAGCAAACTGCATGTGGTAAGTGTCTGTAGGTGTGGGAGCTTCCACCCAATGGGAAGGATATACACGGATTGCCTTTCCCCTGTGAGTGTACAGGGAGGGTGTGGTGTGAATTGTGAACAAGCCAGTCCTGTCAGTGTGTATGTTTACACAGAGTGGCATGTGATAAATCTGATGATGAGATGACAATACTTGGTCCTTTCCGGTGGTTTAGACAATGTCACCCAGGCATTCTGCCAGCATACAGTGTTTGCTGTAGAAGGTAATATGAGTTTCCTCCATAATATAGGCAGAGCGATGACCTCGGCTCTGGGTCTGTCATCACAGACTTAGGGGACCTAAAACACAACAAGTATTCAGGGTGGAAGATTCAACTTTGCAGACTTCACTGGCAGCATGCCTGTTCCAGGTCAGAGTAACGCTAGATCAGGGATATGCAATTAGCGGACCTCCAGCTGTTGCAAACTACAAGTCCCATCATGCCTCTGTCTCTGGGTGTGATGCTTGTGGCTGTCAGAGTCTTGCTATGCCTCATGGGACTTGTAGTTCTGCAACAGCTGGAGGTCCGCTAATTGCATATCCCTGCACTAGATGGTGAAGCCCCAATGAAGATGACTCTCCTGAAGTCTGGATCTGTAATAATCCCCAATGACAGGCTCATTTATTGCAGGGGCAACCTACCTACCAGAGCCAACCAACACATATACCTAATTTAAAGCTGAACTTTGGTAAAAATATTACCGTAACTGGATGATAGTTTTCTAATTTACTGAATATTATAAACAATTGGGATTTTTTTTTGTCAAATACTATTTTCACTTCTTTCTTTTTTTATTCTTTTCTGTATGTCTGTGCTGCTGATCTCCTCTAGGCTATTTCAGTCACTTCCTGTCTACAAGCACAAATGACAGTGTCGGCTGCACATCATTGTGCGTCTTCCTGTTAGAGACCACAATTAACCATCCCTGCACAATGCGTAGCTGCTTATAGTCTCTAGCAGGCGTGCAGGTGAGAGGGTGACAATGCATGAGCAGTGTTGGGAGACAGATGCCACCCTAAACTTCATGGCGGCATCACCAGGTTGCAGTTATAATATGATAGAAAGCAACTTTTGAAAGCTTATAACGTTTTGGTGATTTGGTTTAGATCTACTGTACCTAAAATGTCACACTCTCTCATACACACACATACACACACACACACACACACACACACACACACACACACACACACACTCTCACACACTCTCTCACACACACACACTCTCTCACACACACACACTCTCTCACACACACACACACTCTCTCACACACACACACACTCTCTCACACACACACTCTCTCTCTCTCACACACACACTCTCTCTCTCACACACACACTCTCTCTCTCACACACACACTCTCTCTCTCACACACACTCTCTCTCTCTCTCTCTCTCTCTCTCTCTCTCTCTCTCTCTCTCTCTCTCTCTCTCTCTCTCTCTCTCTCTCTCTCTCTCTCTCTCTCTCTCTCTCTCTCTCTCTCTCTCTCTCTCTCTCTCGTTATTTTGTTTTCCAGAAATAACTCTTTTCAAACCCATTGTTGTAATCAATGGGTCTGTCTGCTGACCTTTCCCCAGTTTGTCAGAGTTTGGTGGGAGGGCAAGACAGGCTCCTGTAAATGTCATAGCACTCTTCATCAAATCTTCTATTAAGGTAATTATATGAAAAAACACATTCCTGGCATCCCTTTAGAGGTGCATGCTCATCCCTGCTGGCTATTGCACAGCTAAAGTCTACCCCAAGGAATGCTGGGCATGTGTTCTTTCATATAAAAACGAAATGATCAATGGCAGAGAAAGATGAGAGAGGCCAGCAACAGCAAAAGAAGAGGAGAGGTGAATGATTGAAGGTCTTCAGGCCTGAAATAAATGTGGGCTCAGAATAGCTGCTGCAGCTTCGGGGTTTTGTGGCGATTCAAGTTTGCAGTGACATGAGAGTAACCAATTTCAACAAAGGAGAGGTCTTGCTACAAGTGTAGGAAAAGGGTAAGGATGGAGTTCAGCTTTAAAGTGGAAGGCAAGTCAAAACCTAACTAGGCTTAAATCTACTGCCACCCCCCATTCTAAGACTGTGACGGACCCCGTACTCAAGATATCCGCCGTGAATGCTTCCTCCGTCCGGTACCATACAATCCAAGACCCCTTAGCTCACCCAGTCACCAGACAACACCAGTGTAGGGTACATCAGGAATTAATCTTTATTTGACATGTCACACATATATACAGCCAGATGACTCACACCTAACCTAATTAGCATGAGCTAATTAACACCAGCTCTGGGGTCCCCAGGCATGCAGCCCAAAGAGCACCGTTCCCCCAAATGCCAGGGCCCATAATCGCAAGGCAAGGCAAGGCAATAGGCTCGCATTCAGTCCCCTCCAACAGCCCCTGTCCCAGGCCAGGTCTGTCACAAAGACTATTCTATCTACCTTGTAAAAGGAAAGATGCCTAGACCTACCTATTCTGAGATCACACCGGTTCAGTCACATAATCTCTCCAGCACTGGCTTCAGTGAAGTTCAGAGATCGCAAAAACAACGGCGGCAGACCCTGGGTAATGATGTCACCCATAGGCTTACTATGGGGCATCCTTTGTTGGCTGTCTCTCCTCTACACTGAACCTGGCGCTGGGACCTGACCAGAGTGCCCTCAGAATAGGTAAGAATGGGCATCTTTCCTTTTACAGGGTAGATAGAATAGGCTTAGATTTAGGCTTACCATATATACTCGAGTATAAGCCGACCTGAGTATAAGCCGAGGCACCTAATTTTACCACAGAAAACTGGGAAAACGTATTGAAAAGTCGGTTCGGAAAATGTCATTCTCTGCTGCAGAAAAGTGCTTGACTCCAGTATAAGCCGAGGGGGGCACTTTCAGCACAAAAAAATGTGCTGAAAAACTCGGCTTATACTCGAGTATATACGGTAGTTAGATTTTTACTTTTTACTTCAAGTGGTGTCATCCACTGGACTGTGACGTCTATGGATGCTGTGTAAATCAGGACTGGATGGATAAGAATGCAGAACATTTGGCAGATAAAACAGTTCTCATGTGTATTTAGTTGTCTTCCTGGAGTTCAGGTTTTAAAATGATCAGCAGTGGCATTGAAGTGAACTTGGCATATACATTATGGTGACGTTTCAGATCACGTCTTCTTATAATTTCATACGATGGTGACCAATCATTGTGACATCTGTACTGGGTATTAACAATGGAGTGTATTATTCTGAATCATCGCAGTTTTTTTCTTTTATATTGTTTTATAATCGCAAGAAAACATTTGCTCATGGTTTCATTCTGGGGAGACACACCTTTTTGAAGCTATTTAGTCATTGTAAATGGAAGAATTACTATACTGTAAATGAAAATCTACCTTTTAGTTTCTAATTGCAGGGCTGTTTATGTGGTTATAAATAAACCCAATTACAAGCATGCCTTAGGTTCTGAAGATGGGAGGGTCACTATTATACAAACCAGATAATCTCCATAACCAAATAACCAGGATCACTTCTTGTCCATGCCTGTCCTGGTTTAGAGGGAATATATAGTGGCTTTGTACACATTTTTATTTATTTTTTACAATTCGAATTAAAAAAGTGAAAAATATATCTTTTTTTTTTTTTGTCAAATAAATGTGAAATATTCTACATGAATTTTGTGTAGTCTTCTATCTGACAGAAAGTGAAACTTCTAGTAACTCCACTTTTGTTGGAAAAAAAGAATTCCCTTCTGGGTTATCTAAGTACTTTGAATGGATTTTAACAAATGTTGCAGATTTCTACCTTTTTGTTATTCTGAAGAAATCCTTTTGTCTGTGTCCAGGTGGGAAAGTGAATCTAATGGAAGTGGTTTCATAATTTTCAATCAGCTGCTGCACCTGCAGGGCTCTGAGGAAAGCTGCTGGGCCTGCATCCCTTTAGACGTGATTTCCTATTGAGAGCATCTCCCCAAAAATGGCATTTTTGTTGCAGTGGACGCCAGAAATCTGACTTGTATCTTAGTGCAGACTTCTGGGAAAATCAGTGAGCCAATCACACATGCAGAAAATGTTTCGGGGGGGGGGGGATTCTGTGTACAGAACACCTCCAGGTAGCCATATTGCATTGGATTTTCAGAAAATCACAGAGCTTAAGTGTAATGTAATTTTTAATAACATTCAATTTGTAATATGGCGTGTGTCACTATTGTATACACTATATATATATATATAAATATAGTATAAATATATTTTTTTTTCTTTTATTTGCTATTTTTGTTACCCTTTAAAGCCCAACTGGGCAAATTAAAAAATATGCCTTGCAGTGGGACTTTGCCCACTTGCTGCATTCAGAAGCGTACAAAACTATGCACTGTACACATATGAATGCATCGTATTGTACGTTTGCGTGAATGAGCCCCTCAACTTTTTTTCGCTTGGTTTCCGCTTTCGTTTTTTGCTACTTTGTTGTTAAAAGCCTGTTCTTAAAATATGGTATTTGCAAACACAAGTAAGTCAGAGGAGTGACTTATCGGATAACTCCCTCTGAGATTTAAATCGGACAAAGACGACCTGGAGGCACCGAGATATTCACTAAAGCGAGCCATACAAGCTTCATTTTCTCTTGTTCAGACCACGGCTGCCTGAAAACCTGAACTTCGACCGCATCTGAAAGGAAGAATTGAAAAGGAAGATGTTGACTTGATGTAATTGCTATATTCATACCTGTGGGCCATATTGCTGCAGCAAAGGGAGAGAGAAAATGTACCGCACATGCATGGGGTTTTGAACAACAAACAGCACTCAGTCCTGTGATACTTAGAACACCTTAGGGCATCCTAACAGCATGGCAGGATGGGGGGCCTACAAGTATGACCATTACATTTTTTATTTTTTTTTAGCATTTTTCAAAGCTGCACAGTTTATTTTACCTATTGGGTCCCCATGACTGCATAATCAATTCTTTTCAAGTTGAACTTCACTTTTAATGTCTGCGGTCTCTGTCAGTATTCTGTTCTGCAGCATTAAATGCATTGATAATTATGTGATCCTATTGATCCTGATGATCTCAGGGGCAACACTTGGGGCCACCTAAATTAAGTAAGCGCTATTGATATAAAGATGTGATATTTAAAAGTCATCCGCCAAATTGCCTCTTAAAGAGGAGTTCCACCTGAGGAAATAAAATTAAATGTCAGCAGCTACAAATACTGTAGTTGCTGACTTTTACTATATGGACACTTACCTGTCCATGATGTCGGCACCACAGCTGATCTTCGGATTGGCTGTTGGGGGGTGCTGCCCCCATCTCCACTATGGAAAACGGGCAGTAAAGCCTTTTGGCCTCACTGCCTATTCCCTAGTGCGCATGCGCAAAGCGCGCTGTGCACTTTAATTGGCCCGGCGGTGGAGGAAGGAGGAGGGGGGCTGAACTTCTGAGGGACAGCAACACGGCCCCGTCTCCCAGAAGTGGGGACAGGGACCTGTCAAAAACAGGTCTCGTTCCCCCCTGGGTGCTAAATGTGGCACCAGAGGGGGGGGGGGGAGCAAATAAGCGGAAGTTCCTCTTTCTAGCTAAAAAAAAAAACTGTGATTTGTTTGGGGGAATGGTTTTCTTGTGTGTGTTACAAGATTTCCATGCTCTGACTTGTGATGCCCTCTGACACGCATACATCAGAGGTACAGCAGACCGCCGTTTGGGAGTTTAAATACCACGTGTTGGTTAGGAAACCAAAATAAGATATATTTTCATATACAGCAAATGTCTTCTAATCTGCTCTACCGGGAAAAAAACGTTTTCAGTATTGGAACTGGAAAGTTTTTTTTCTTTTTTAAATGCCATGCATTTCAAATAAAGGGTAACTCCACTTTTGTTGAGAGAAAAAAAAACATTCCCCTCTGGGTGATCTATGTACATTACAGGGATTTTAACAAACTTTTTTGCAGATTCCAATCTTTTGTTATTGTGGAGAAATGGCTGTTTGTGTCCATGTGTAAAGTGAATCTGCATGGGAGTGGTTTTATAATTATCAATCTGTATTACTAAATAGAACTTGCGCTAGATGGAATAGTGAATAATAAATGATGAACTGCAGCAGCTGTTATAAAGGTGCTAGAACCTTAAAAAAATGAATACATAAATTAACAGCACTAGCGGAATATAAAACATTAACGTGGTAATGTGCTTGTAAATTATTGACCGTGAGAATATTGACAAGTTCTATACATAATGAATAAAGTGCTCCAAATGCAAATTCTAGTGCTTGGTGGCTCAGGATAGGATACTCCCCTCTTGTGACCCCATTCACCAGAGTTAATGGACCCTCATCCCTAGTCTAGGGGTCAATAGGGCTGTGATCTAAAAGATCTGATGTGTAAAAACTGGACTCTCAGAGAAGCTTCCATGCAGATATTCATGTGGATGGACCGAAGTAGATCATTCATAATGGGAAACGGAGATAAAAAAAGCCGATAGAGAAGTACTGCTAATACTTAATCAAATGCGCAATCAAACAAACGCCACTCACGAGACGGCTCTGTAAAACAGGCATCAGTAAGTTCCGGGTTCGCCGCTGTATGGCGTGCATTCCATGGATAGTGGAAGTTGCGTCCCTAACCATTGACGCAACTTCCGTACCACAAAATTACATGTCCTTGGAACTTTATTCACCGCAACGCGTTAGGATGCAGAGTAGTGCATCGCAATATGCTGTGGTACGTAAATATGCAGGTTGTTCTACTTTTTTCAGCGCACACCAATGCAGAGCATTGGTATCAATCAACAGAAACAATAAGACAAGATTGCCTTGCCTATGACGAAGCATTGGTTAATGCTGCCTAGTGCTGCGTAACCCATATGGTGTGAATAGGCACTAAACAACGAAGACTACAGTGCTAGAATTTTTGGAGGTATGTGTGTCATATCCTCAAAACAGTCTAATGCTGCATTCTCTGCCCTTCAAATTTATGGGATTTCCCACTGAATGAAAGAGCAAAGATACATGTTTATACTTACCTGCTATGTGCAATGGTTTTACACAGAGAAGCCTTAATCCTCCTCCTCTTGGGTCCCCCATCGGCCCTCCTGGTTCCACAGAGATGACAGTTGCTCTTTAAAAATTATGATTTAAATCAAGCCTTCTTACTACCGTGTTTCCCCGATAGTAAGACACCCCCGATTGTAAGACGTATCGGGAGTTTCAGAGGGGTCAGCTAATGTAAGCCGTACCCCGAAAGTAAGACATATGTCTTACTATCGGGGAAACACGGGGGATTTGCCTCCAGTGATGGAAGGGAACAAAGAGTGGGGCTGGGGGTGCGGGCCGCACCCTGGGGGGGGGTGCCAGGCCAGTGCCCTCCCCCTCCGACTGAAGAGACAGCGCCGTTTTCAGGGCTCGAGTCCAGGGGGAACGCCGTTCCCTTTGCAGGACCAGAGCCGCCGCCAGAGCCGAATGAGATGCATGCAGAGTAGCGCAGGAAGCGTCTATCTGTCATACGTTTTCTCTCATGTCACTCAGCGCTGCTCGCTCCCCGGCGGCCCCTCCTCTCTTCTCGTCAATCCCCATTGGCTTGAGACATCATCTGGGATAGACGAGAAGAGAGGAGGGGCCGCCAGGGAGCGAGCAGCGTGACATGAGAGAAAACGTATGACAGACAGACGCTTCCTGCGCTACTCTGCATGCTCGCAAGTAAGATCCCCAGTGTAAGATGCCCTGTAATGTGCCCCATGCCCTGATGCCCTAATGTGCCCCATGCCCCATAATGTGCCCAGATGTGCTATGTGCCCCATATTGTGCTATGTGCCCCATAATGTGCCCAGATGTGCTATGTGCCCCATAATGTGCCCAGATGTGCTATGTGCCCCATAATGTGCTATGTGCCCTATAATTTTCCCTGATGTGCCCCATAATATGCCCAGATGTGCCCCGAGCCGACAATTTTTTCCCAATATAAGACATACCCCGAAAGTAAGACATAGTGGGGCTTTTAGGGATAAAAAGAAAGTAAGACACTGTCTTACTTTCGGGGAAACACGGTAGTGATTTAAATCAAATCCACCATGGTTCAAGAATTTATTCTTATCAAAACTGGTCTAGACTGTTCATACAGGAAGCTTTGAAGGTACTTGTTAAACAAGATAATTCCAATATTTGTCTTTAGGGAAGTAAAAAAAATAAGCGCTTCTTTTGAAGAAAATGATGTGGAGTTTTTATCCTTAAAGCGGTTCTGCACTCGTTTTTTTTTTTTTTTGGGCTATATAGCTCAATTGGGGGACTTACCTGTTCCATCTTCCATCTTGATCGCCGCCGGTTTTCCTCCGATAAAAATCTTCATCTTCTTCTTGTCTGCTGGGGTCCATCTTGCCTGTGGGCATGTGAAACCCCACAGGCACTTTAGATGGCCCAGCATGCACCGCCGTTACTCGCGCGTGCGCAGTAACGGCACATCTGCCGACATCACACGAGATTTCGGAAGATGTGGCCGAAATCTCGCGAGATTTCGGAAGATGTCCGCACTGACTCCTGGGAACAATGACACCAGATCCCAGGAGACAGTGCGGCCTGACGACGATCGACGCAGAGACCCCGCCCACCCCCGAAGAGACAGAAGACAGGAAGTCATCCATTACAAGGTAAGTAAAAAAAAAAAAAAACACATTTCATTTAGTACTCTTTGCCTGATTTGGAAGGCAAAGAGATTTACTAAATGAAATGGGTGCAGAACCGCTTTAACCATTAGACCCCTTCCACACTGGAGGCGTTTTTCAGGCACTTTAGCGATAAAAATATTTCTTTTTAAAGCACCTGAAAAATGCCTCATCTGCAGTCCCAGGGGTCTTTTTGACCCCAGATCTCATATTTAAGAGGTCCCGTCATTTTTTTTTTTTTTCTATTACAAGGGATGTTTACATTCCTTGTAATGGGAATAAAAGTGGCACAATTATTTTTTTTTTTAAGGAACAGTGTAAAAATAAAAGGTAAAAGAAAAAAGAATATTTTTTTAAAACGGACCCTGTCCGAAAGTGACTGTTTTTAAATATATTTTTATACAGGAGATGGTCAGCGACTGGGGACATGGTACAGGAGATGGTCAGAGACAGCAGAGATGGTACAGGAGATGGTCAGAGATTGAGGACATGGTACAGGAGACGGTCAGAGATTGGGGACATGGTACAGGAGGTGGTCAGAGATTGAGGACATGGTACAGGAGACGGTCAGAGACTGGGGACGTGGTACAGGAGGTGGTAAGAGATTGAGGACATGGTACAGGAGACAGTCAGAGACTGGGGACATGGTACAGGAGACGGTCAGAGATTGGGGACATGGTACAGGAGACGGTCAGAGACTGGGGACATGGTACAGGAGACGGTCAGAGACTGGGGACATGGTACAGGAGACGGTCAGAGACCGGAGACGGTCAGAGACCGGGGACATGGTACAGGACATGGTACAGGAGACGGTCAGAGACCGGGGACATGGTACAGGAGACGGTCAGAGACTGGGGACATGGTACAGGAGACGGTCAGAGACTGGGGACATGGTACAGGAGACGGTCAGAGACTGGGGACATGGTACAGGAGACGGTCAGAGACTGGGGGCATGGTACAAGAGATCAATTCAGCCTCACCAGTGCCTGTCAGATGCAGCCAGCCAGTGTCCCTAGTAGTGCAGCCAGTTAAGGGAGAGGAGAGCCACGGCCGTCTTTTTGATTACAGCGCCGGGAACATCACGGCTTTCATTTCAATAGCTGTGTGTTCCCTACTGCACGCTGTTACAAACAGCCCCTCCCCCTTGTCAGGGCACTTTGATAGACAGATCACCCGTCCAATCCTGGGATGGGTGCTCTGTCTATCAAAGTGCCCGGACAGGGGGAGGGGCTGTATGTGACGGCGCGCAGCGGGGAACATACAGCTATTGAAATGAAAGCTGTGATGTTCCCAGGGCTGTAAAATCAAACAGGTGGTGGCGGCGGCTCTCCTCTCTTCTACGATATAGAAAGCCCCCCTGATAAGAGGCACCAGGGGCGGAGCCCCGCCCCATTTTCGGCTTTTTGACGAAATGGCCTTTTTCGGCCGATATGTTTCGGGGGCTGAAATTTCGGTGCATCCCTAGTATAGGGACACACTGGACACCCAGCAATAGCACGATGGCAGCAAAGGTATCCAGTGCGCCCCCCTCATCAATTGTACAAACAAATGGCAACCATCCCGACCTATACCTAGTCTTTGCAGCAAGAAGGAAAAACATGGAAAAACAACGCATGTCAAAAAAAAAGAAAACATTCTAATCTCATTTAACCCTAACAGTTCACGTTAAAACAACGGGTTAGTTGAGAACAATGAAACTGTGTTTAAATAAAACATCTGACTACAATATGATTTTACTGCATAGAGTTTTCATATTCTCTCTGTGCTTGAGTGGGTTTCCTCCAGGTACTCTGGTTTCCTCCCACGCTCCAAAGACATGCTGGTAGGTTAACTGTCTCCTGTCTAAATTGACTATGGTTTGTGTTTACAAATAGGCTGCGCACATATGTTGTCGCATTGTGCATGTAGGTCCCAAGCCCATGCAAACGGAGAGGGTTGAGAAAAGATCTGGTGACCTACCTTGGTAAAAATTTTCCAAGTATATTCTATAGAAGCTTATTGGACATGGTGCCCACAGGGCTGGCTCATAAAATCACTAAGAGTAGGGTACATCTGAATTGATACCACACACCCCCTTATGAGTGCATGCTTGATGGCAGATCCTAAACATATGGAGGATTTTCCGAAGGATTTTAACTAAAAATTTTTACTAATGAGCAGCCACCCATAGCAAATTGGATGTCCCCTTTTCCAGTCTAGAGAGGTAATAAAACACGGATAGTCACTGCTTGGCTGATGCACATTATGGCACTTGGTTTGCCTTACTAAATAAGGGCATAATGAGAAGTATTGTAAGTTCCCTTTGGACTTTTGTCTAGGAAAGTTAAGCCTGTAACTTCGATCCTTATGTACAGCTGCCTTTTCTAGCTATACACAAGCAATGCATTCTCACTAAAAGATTTTTGCATAGCTCATGTATGTTTGAAGCAAGGGGCACTGACGCCATTCAGAAAGCCAGATACTGCTATGAATACCTGTGATTCAAGCCAGTGTGTGTAATGTATTATGCCTAATCAATGCAGGACTGTTTCAAATGCCTGCATAGCAAGTTCACTGGGTCATACATGTTATAACTGTATTCTAGAATCTAAAGACGTTGCCGATCTCCACGCAGCACTGGAGTTTAGACCCCCTTTTCCTCCCAAGCTTGAACCAGTTCTGAGCTGAAATTATTTTTTTTATAACATACAGAAGAAACGGCAAACAATAACTGTTGAAATAGTAAAAGTTACTTTGACAATCCAATTAAAGCTTACTTTTCATGTTGTAAATGGTCTCCATCTCTTTCTACAACTTCTTGGGTTCCCTGCATGCTTTACAGCTTCTCTGCTTAATCCTTTGGTTTATAAGGACTACATGTCCCATGGTATCTTGCTGCCAACAAGCAGTGATTCCTGCGCCGACTCCACCTCCTGAAACTCTTCCTCTGTAGTTCAGAAGGCAGGCTCTGTGACACAGCAGTATATATTCACAGGACATAGTGAATAAGTGTCACTACATTTAAGGAAGTCATGTGTGGGGTTCTTCAAAAACTTTGTTTTTAAACTTCAAAATTGTTAAGCTTATTAGGAGTAGGCTAAAAATAATTAATATTCAATTTATAAATGAATATGTGATTTAAATTTTTTTTTACCATGCATACACTTTAAATCTATATCCTCCACACAGATTATCATTTTAAACGGTGTGTGGTGAATAGAAGTAAAAAAATAATTTTAACCACCTTAAAGTGGAGTTCCACTCGTTTTTTCAGTTTATTAAAAGTCAGCAGCTACAAAAAGTGTACTTTTTTACTTAAAAAAACACACTTACCTGTCCCACGGTCCAGCGATGCGGCCGCCCAACGCCTTGGCTCTCTCCCCCGCCTCTCCTCTGCGCCGGCATCACTAGTGTGGGCACCCGGCTGTGACAGCTTTTGGCTTCACAGCCAGGTGCGCTGAGCTGTCCTGAATGGCCGAGCAATCTTCTGGGACCTGTGACTTGTCCCAGAAGATTGCAGGGAGGAAGTGGGAGCTGGGTACCCGTCAAAACTAGGTACCCACTCCCCCCCCCCTTCCCCCCCCAAAAAAATGACATGTGGCATGTCAGGGGGTTAGGACTTCTTAAAACGCAGGTTCCACTCACGTGACTGGCCGCCTCTCTCCTCTCTTGATCTGACAGGTACATCAGGAGGGCCGAGGATTCCCTGCTAATGTTAGTCGGAAGGGGAGAGGCGCTCTGAAATTGGATATAGCCGTAATTTTTTTTTATAAAAACAAAGACGCTATGGCTCATAGAATTAGGGAACAAAAAAGGATTATATGAAGAATCAAAAGTAATTTCAGCAGCAGGAGGGGAGGGAGCAGACACTGGTAAGAGCTGACAGGCAGGGTGGGGAGGGGGGAGAGGAGGATAGGGGACAGAGCAAGGCTGCGGATGATGGAGGCACGTAAATAACAAAACAATAATGACGCATTGTAGCTTTAGGAGGAGTGGGTATAGGCTATGAACAGTAAGAGAACAACTGAGTATCTCTGAGAGTCTCTGATGAACAGACTCTAAAATTAACTGCGGACTGTAGATGACTGCAGGCTCAGGAGCTAGAAGGAAACTCTGCAGATATAAAAAACACAGGCAGAGAGAGCAGAGCCATCTGAATGCAGTATTCAAATGATTTAATGGCAGCAAATAATATACACACTCACAGTGTAGGTAAAGGGAGGTCAGCGTGGTGTGGAATCGGTGACGGGTTCATCCGCTCTAGAGGGAGGACAAGCTGCGGCGTGTAAGGGTATCACTTCAGGGCATAGCTGTGCTGGTGGCTCCCAGCACTTCCTAGTCCATAGTTATACACAGGGGAAAGACCACCAACGTCACTTCATGGTATTGGGTAGAGGGCTGGTGCATGCTTTCGGAGCATGCATGCTCCTTCTTCAGGCATTGGGTTCGGCGTTCCTAATGGTGGTATTAATGTAATTCTGAGATTGGTGGACGTGGAACAACTATACCCACCAATCTTGAAAGATAAGCTAATTGGAAAACGTATAATAACAGTAATTAAGTATATAAATCAGAAAATGACCACCAACTATAAATACAACTTGTATATAATGTAAAAATAAACAAGAAAAAGGTAATTGGAAAAGATGGGATTAAAAAATAACGATAATAAAAGTAAATATAAACATAAAAAAATAAAAAAAGATAATGTATATTGCAAGGATAAAAATAGTATTCGCTATCAAAAATATAGTTCATAAAGGGTACATGGATAAAAACAGGTGGACATCGTGCAGGAATTTTAGCCAGGAAAAATTAAGAGGAAACGACAATTGTGAAAGAGATGACAACCCTTGCAGGCATAAAGGTCCCAGCCCAGGGTGAGGATCATATCTGTGACTCACATGCTTGCAAGGCGAGTCACACTATAAAGAAGTCGTAGATATTGTTAGAGAAGAGGATTGATCTCCAACTCCTCATTCAATCCTCCAGGTGCCAGAGTATCTGACTGATATATCCAGTATGATTCACGGGCACATAGACGCTTAAAGCGTTCTGCTGCAGGAAGATTCTTAGGCATAACTTCAATCACCCAAATTCTTAATTCTTGGGTAGATTGCTGGTGCTAGGTGAGAAAATGTCTGGGGACACTGTATATCAGACCCTGCCAGGGTGGATATAAATCAATGATTTAAATATTTTTTTTTTAATTAAATTTTTTGGATTTAAATCGTTGTGTTTTTTTTTTAAAATAAAATACATTTGGAGTAAAATCTATTTAAGATACCATAATAATTTATATTCAAGGATTGACCAACAAAAAATTTGCGGACTTTGTGGTCATATAATGAGAGAGAGAATCAGTAAAAAAGTATCAATTTTATTACAACATTACAACATACAACATTACAGTTAAACATATAAACAACACCCTGTATGGGCACAGTTACCAGTTACCCAATAATGCAGTTATAGAGGACTGGACCTACGATACAAAGATTAATTTAATACTGTATCAAGGTAAAAGAAAAATACCTTTTAATAATTTAGTTTATTCAGCATGAAATGGAGCTTAGTTATGTAGCATGAGGCTTCAATGAATCCAAGCTCTGCCAGCTGAGATAACATGCACTGCATTGATGCATTCACACAATTTCACATTAACCATGAGATAAACCTTCAGGAATATTCCTTCATCCCATTGTTTTGCAAATCTATGTACACTACAAACTGTATGATTGAACCGGTTCTGATATCACTGTTTTACTAACCTGACAGCTTATTATTCTATATAGGAAACCTTTTGTTTTGTTTGCAAATATTAAAGATTCCAACTACCAGCAAGAATAAGTCCTTACATTTAAAGAGCACCTGTCATTTCAGATCCATCGTGGCAGTGCCTTTTAGCGGGCATCCACTCACCTGCTGCCGCCACGTCCCTCACCTTGTTTTGTCACTGCCATATCACCAGCCATCCCATTAAAGTGAATGGGACTGTCGGGGAGTCAACAGCGGGTCAGAGGAGGAGCCTCTCCGGGACAGAGATGACAGTTGCTCTTTAAAAATTATGATTTAAATCGAGTTTATTTAAATCAAGCCTATTTACTAGTGATTTAAATCGACTTGATTTAAATTAAATCCACCCTGGACCCTGCATCTACTAACCTCCTGTGTTCGCTAAATCTTTTACGTAGGTTTAGATGGTACGTAAAACGTACAGGAGGCCACAAGGACAAGACAGGCAATATACCAGAATCTCTCTCCGTAACGCATAGGAATTACAAATGCAATTAGTATTTTGTGTCTATATTATGGATATTTACATTATGGATGTTTTTTACTCATGTGTATCTGATGGTGTATGCATGATTTAAAGAGGAAGTAAACCCTCTTAACGAAAAAAAAAAAAAAACCTGCAAGACAAAGGCATAATTAGCTAGTATGCAAAGCATACTAGCTAATTATGCATCACTTACCTGAGATCGAAGCCTCGGCATCGGTCCTCTTCTCCCCCTCCGACCGCCGACATCTTCTCCCGGAGTGACTTTCGGGTATCGCGGCTCTGGCAAATCACAGCGCCGGAGCCGCGATACCCGGAAGTCACTCTGGGAGAAGATGTCACGCGCATGCGCACGAGAGCGGCATATAACAACTGAAGCATCGGCATATAGCGCCGTTGCTTCAGTTGTCGCTAGTGCGCGTGTGCAGCATGACGTCGGCACATGCAAATACAGGTATATCTCCTAAACCGTGCAGGTTTAGGAGATATCCCTGTTAGCTACAGGTAAGCCTTAATATAGGCTTACCTGTAAGGTAAAGTTGTAAAAGAGGGTTTACTTCCTCTTTAACATTCCATGTTTTTATAATTCTTTGTACATGACTATATATTTTTTTGATACTATAAATCAGGGCTTGACAAATTTGCTTAGAATCTAGGAGCCAGCTGAAAAAGTTAGGAGACAGTTATTTACATCCTCTGCCCAGCGCCCAGAACTGGCACTGACGGGCGGCACTAATTGGCACTGGCAGATGGCATTGGGTTGCACTGGGAGATGGCACTGGAAGATGGCACTAATTGGCATTGGCAGGTGGCACTAACTGGTGACACTGGCAGATGGCACTAATTGGCACTGGGTGGCACTGGCAGGTTACAATGGATGGCACTAACTGGCATTGGCAGGTGGCACTAACTGGCATTGGCAGGTGGCACTGGATTGCACTGGCAGGTGGCACTGGGTGGCAATGATTGGCACTGGCAGATGGCACTAACTGGCATTGGCAGATGGCACTGGATTGTACTGGCAGGTGTCACTGGATGGCACTAATTGGCACTGGCAGGTGGCAATGGTTGGCACTGGCAGATGGCACTAACTGGCACTGGCAGGTGGCACTGGATTGCATTGGCAGGTGGCACTGGATGGCACTAATTGGCACTGGCAGGTGGCAATGGTTGGCACTGGCAGATGGCACTAACTGGCATTGGCAGGTTGCACTGGCAGATTTCACAGCCGATAGTGTAAATGTGAAACTGAATGCTCTCTGCAGCTCTGCGGTGTGAGAATGTACTGGGTACTTCTGACTCAAGAACTAGATACATGTTCTGAGTGTCAGTGTGCTGTGAGCCGGCTGATTGGTTACAGGGAGGAGCTGAGCTCTCACTCTAGGATCATATTACCAGGCCTGCTCTGCTGTGAAACTGTATGGAGAGAGCAGCTGACAAACTCAGCATAATGTCAGAGGTGGGTGGGACCCAGCAGCCAAATACACATAGCGGCCCGCCCAGATTTCATCCCATTGGCTAGTTTTGGATAGCTGGGTCCTGCCCACCCCTAGTCCCGCCCACCTCCGACATCCAACCTCAATTGTGACAGCTCCTCTCTACATACAGTTTCACACACACTGCGCTGTTCTGCCAACAGTGTGTGGAGAAGAGAGGAGGATGTCAGCGGCTGCTGAGCGCTCTCTTCCTGCTCCATCCCCACTACCAGACAGACCCCACAGCCCGCCCTGTAGCAGAGGCACCTGTCAGTGACACAAACCCAGGCGCCAGGGCACAATTTCTAGTCGCAATGGCGACCTCGCGCCTGGTATTTGTCGAGCCCTGCTATAAATAAATTTGAATTTTTAAAAAAAATATATTGTTTCACAATCTGTGCCTAAAAAGTCCCATTCCCAAGGAAAAATCTGTATTTACATAGAATCAAGGGATGTTGGCCTCCCAACAGCAGATATAACCCACCTACAATTTTTTGATATCTAGCTGAACTTCAGGCACAATTTTTTTTTTTTTGTCTGTCTATCTTGCTGCTTTTTTACCCTAGTTTTTTTTTTATTTCCAATGATAGGAATTGAGAACAGAGATTCTAAAACTTCACCATTCTGTTCCAAAAGAGTTTCTCAACTCAAAAATAAAATCATAAAAATACAAGCTAAATAAGTGCAGTGCAAATCACCACCTGTTGACTCCAACATTGAGGTTAATTGCAGAACTTCAGTGTTTTCCCTTTTCCATATTCCACTCTGCAGGCTCTAGTGCTATCTCCTATCTTTCTCTTGTTGCCTTCTGCCCATTTCCTGTGAGCCCAGTCTGTCATTTTATTTATGGAGTACATCATCACGCAGACTAGGCTCAGAGAAGCCTTCTACTTCATAGTTTCATAGTTAGTAAGGTTGAATAAAGACACCAGTCCATCCAGTTCAACCTGAGCGAGTGTCTACAATTGTCCCTATCCCTGTACATTGCACACTCACATCAGTCCCTACCCTCAAGGAGCCCACAATCCAAGGTCCCCATTCATATACTAGGGCCAATTTTTATTTTTTTTGGACAGAAGCCAATTAACCTACCTGCATGTCTTTGGATTGTGGGAGGAAACCGGAGTACCCGGAGGAAACCCACGCAGGCACAGGGAGAACATGCAAACTCCAGGCAGGAAGTGTCGTGGTTGGGATTCGAACCAGCGACCCTTCTTACTGCTAGGTGAGAGTGCTAACCACTACACCACTGTGCCGCTTCTCACATTAGCTGCTTGTCCTGGAAGAAGTCCAAATTGCCATTACCACCAAAGAAAGAAAAGAAAGCTGCCATGACGTCATCAGACCGGCTAGGGGTATTTAAATGCACTTCAAATGTAACCAACCTACCATCCCACTATCAAATAAAAATTGCTCTTGCTAGTCACTTGGGGTGACTATCATTGGATGGAGGGGCAAAATATGGTGGGGGCTTAACTCTGGGGCAGAGGTCTTGGAGTAGAAGACACCCTGGCTTTAGGTGGGTATAACAAATGCCCTATAATTGGTTTTAATGGGAAGATTCGTGCCCCAGTGTTGGTGTCAGTAAGAGGAATAGTGCCCCATAGTTGGTGTCAGTGGCAGAAATAGTGCCGATTGTTGGTATTCAAGGGAGGAATGCTGTCCCGTCGTTGGTATCAGTGGGAAGAATAGTCCCCCATCATTGTCTGTGGATGGAGTGGTGTCCCAAGGGCTGGAAGACAGTGAGCAGGCCGCAGTTTGAAGACCTCTGCTCTAGGGAATCAGGTTTAGCCCCGGGGACAGAGATAAACCCTCACTGGCACTAGCAGAAAAGGCAACAAGATAATGGCAGGCATTTGTAGTATCAGCTCTTTGGTATAGCTTTTTGATTTAAAGAAAACCTTTTACTAATAGAAATACTTAGGCTCCATTGCGGATGTCACCTTCTGCAAATGACACATTGCCCTTTGTACAGGTTTCCCCTAAAAAGTTTCAATAACTGGTCCTAATCTTTTTTTATTCTACCCAAGGTGTTTTCCATAAATAACATAACCTTCACTTGGGATAGCTAATATTCTCCTACATTTTCATGTTCGAAGTAAAGAAAACAGTGTCCCTTTGTTCCAAACTCATCAGGTAGTACAATGTCACATGGGAGACTGGTCCTAGCAATGCTTACAGGCTCTATAATAATGGAGCTCTTTGTGCTGTTGTTTAGTGCATTTTCACGTGACTTTCAGGGGGATAAAGAATTCATATTTTAGCTATTGCGAACCAGTGATTTTTTCACTGGCATCTTATTATGAAGCAGTGATTTTCGATAAACTTTGGTAAGAGGAGAGTAAATACGGATTAGAAAGAAAGCATAACTAAACCGAAAAACAAAAATGTAATTTACAAACACAGACAAATATGTTGTTAACTTTCTATGAAAAAAGAACCCAGAATTTTCTTTAAAATACCTTGAAATTGTTTATTTTATACTAACGAACAAAAAACCTGATTTCGCTTTTTTCAACAGAATACTTATTAATTATTAATATTAATCTGATGTGTTCCTTGCGCTATTGGCTTCTATATTCACTGAAATCTTCCCTCATTGACCCCCCCCCCCCAAACACACACACTCCACAATTTTGACCTTTCTGCTCACCTCCTCCATTCATAGAAGCTATAGAATAGCTCAGTCTATGAACACAATCTATGAATGAAGGGGGTGGAACGTTCAATCTGTCCTCCAGTCATAGATTGTTTGTTTGTTTCTTTTCATTCATAGAAGCTACAGTACAGCTTCTATGAATGGAGGAAGTAGGCTGAAAAGCCAGGCATATTTAGGCACTCTTGCATGTCACAGGTCTACTGACTCTATTAAGGGCTCATGCACATTGGACATTTTTACAGCTGCCGTTTTTAGCTTCAGGCGTTTTTTTTCTGCAGCCAGTAAACTCCCCTGCATGTTATCCTATGTCTCCACGTACACATAGGCTGTTATCAGCGTTTTTTAGCAGGGAGGTTTTCTGGCTGGGAAAAAAAAAACAGAATTAGTGGGTTTTAAGAGGAGTTTTTCAGCTGTAACATTTATCAGCATTTTTGAGCCATAAGGTTTCATGGGAGTGTAGTTTTGCTAAAAATGCTAGTGCAAAATGCTGCAAAACCCATTCTACAGCAACAGCTAACACCACTGTTGTTTTTAATAACATCCAGTGTGCCTGAGGCCTAAAGGATAATTTCTTAACATGTTACACCTCGAAGGAGGGAGATTTCAATGAATGCAGGAGCCAGCGCTGCGATGGACACATCAAATTATTAGTAAGTAATGTCCCTTGTGCTATTTTTTTTTTTTTTTACTTTCCTGACTAAACTTAGGCTTTAAAGTGGAGCTCCAGTCATTTTTGTGTTCATTAAAAGTCAGCAGCTACAAGAAATGGTAGAAATATATTGCTGTGTGTGATGAATCTATATAATATATGGGTTTCATTTTTTTGATGATTATTCAAATTTTTTGAGGTGTGTGTGTGTGTGTGTGTGTGTGTGTGTGTGTGTGTGTGTGTGTGTGTGTGTGTGTGTAAACTTGCACACAAAATAACCCACAGCCTTGTAATACAAATTCTACTTCAGTTCCATGTTGTACTAATGGGAATAGAGGTAAAAGTGCAGCGCTAAAACTTCAAGTGAACAAAGATCATTGGATGGGTCTCACAATGATCTGGAGACCTTTGACAAGTAAGCCAAGTCCTCATGCGGTCATTAGGGTAGTGGTCTCCATGAAAGGTATTTTCATACAGGCAAATGGATATATTCTCCCATATGTTCACATGTATAATCAAAGAGAAGAGAACAAAATGGGCCATATAGCATGATTCCATATAAAAAAATATATAAATTTAATGAAGTTAAAAAAACTCACATTTGAGAAGAATAAACAGCGCTTTGTTAATACCCCGTTTCCCCGAAAATAAGACCTAGCGTGATTGTTGGTGATGGCCGCAATATAAGCCCTACCCCCCAAATAAGCCCTAGTTAAAGTCCTTGTAGGTCTCATTTTCAGGTTAGAGATTATGTTCGGGGGAAACGGGGTAGGGCTTATTTGGGGGGTAGGGCTTGTATTGCAGCCATCACCGACAATCACGCTAGGTCTTATTTTCGGGGAAACAGGGTATGTATGTCGGGAGTGGAGCCCGTCCCAATGCGTTTCGTCTACATAGACATCATCTGGGGTGATGTCTATGTAGATAAAACGCGTCGGGATGGGCTCCACTCCCGCCATACATATTACCAAAGTGCTGTTTATTCTTCTAAAATGTGAGTTTTTTTTTTATTTTATATATTCAATAAATTATATATACATTTTTTTTTTTTTTATACAGAATCGAGCTATGTGGCCCTTTGTGTTCTCCTTTCTTTGATTATACATGTGAACATATGGGAGAATCTATCCATTTGCCTGTATGAAAATACCTTCCATGGAGACCACCATCCTAATGACCGCTTGAGGACTTGCCTTACTTGTTAAAAGGTCTCCAGATGTGATGTTTCAAACTTTGGTGTTCGCCAATACAAGCTTGTTTGACTCATAGGACGTACGTCCTTTTGAGTTCAAATCATCTGGTAAGCCTTCATCCTATCGGTGGCGGATTACTCACCTTCACATATTGTCTCATCTATTCACCATTTCGATGTCTTATTGATGTTATGAACACTTGGCGCACGTCCCTATAAGGGCCATTTGGTTTCACCACGTTTTTCATTTCACTTATGGACTTTGTTCTTTCATTTTATTTTTTTCCCCTTTTGATTTTTTTCATACAAAATCGCTGTGTATTTATTCAGAGTTCCACGTTTTTTGTATTGACCATTGTGAGACCCATCCAATGATCTTTGTTCACTTGAAGTTTTCTCGCTGCACTTTTACCTCTATTACCATTATTGCAATTGTCTGTTTGCCGTGTTAGCTGCTTTATTTTAGGGCATAGCGCGGTATTATGTTTGCACTTTTGTACTAATGGGAAACTACAAATTTCAATATACTTTGCAAACTGTCTGGATTTGAATTCATGATAGGCTTTAGGGCCTAAGCACACTGTGTGCATTAACACGCATTGCTTTAACAAGCGCATTTTTGTACTCTGAGGTGCATTGCCTTAAGGCAGCCATTTATTTTTAATAGGATGTCAGCACAATGTAAAAAAAAAAAAAAAACGTGCCAGCATAACTTTTTTTAGACGGGCATTCACAGCGCATGCGCCGCTGACGTCAGCGGCTGCATGCAAAGTGAATATCTCCTAAACCGAAAAGCGGAGGTTCAATTTTTGTGTGAACTTCCGCTTTAATCTTTTAATCTAGTAAATATCATCAGACTCGGAGATCAAATATATATATATATATATATATATATATATATAATATTTAAAAAAAACAATGTCTTCCTTCAAAATGTAATTTTAAGAACTTTCGTTCAATTTTCTAATCGTTAGTGGGGTCAAATCGACATTCATTTTCAACCACAGTGATGGGAAAATTTGTAAATAGAAAACTTCTTGGTCAAAAGAATTTTCAGACAGTTTTATGGGGTTTTCGTTCAGAAATTACATTCATTTTAAAAACAGAATGTTTAAAAACAAGTGAAAATGTCAACCATAACATTCTTTCATTCATCGAATGTACAAAGATTTTTCATCTTAAAATTGATCCATGTGGCCAGCATACTGCTCAGTACACACCTATGCAGTTTGCTTTTGATCTGTTTCTGCAGTGCTTTTTGCCGTGCGTTTTAATCTGTGAAAGTAATATTTACAGTAGCGATTATTTGCTCTTTTTGTACTATAAAACCCCTTTCACACTGAGGCGTTTTTCAGGCGCTACAGCGCTAAAAATAGCGCCTGAAAAAAGCCTCAGCTGCAAATCCAGTGTGAAAAGCCCGAGTGCTTTCACACTGGGGCGCTGCGCTGGCAGGCCGTCGCAAAAAGTCCCGCCAGCAATACACACCGCTCCTGCCCATTGAAAACAGTGGAGCAGCGCTGTTATACCGCAGGCAAAGCGCCACTGCATCAGTTTTTTCCGGGCGGATTTAACCCCTTTTCGTCCGCTAGCGGGGGTTAACTGCCCCACTAGCGGCCAAATAGCGCCGCTAAAACAACGGTAAAGCAGTGCTAAAAATAGCGCTGCTTTACAGCTGACGCCCAGGGCGGCTCAGTGTGAAAGGGGTCTTAAGGGCTCATTTTATTTTATTTTTTTAACCCCATTATGTTACTGGCCGATTAATCGATTATAAAAATAGTAATCAATTAATTTCATAATCGATTAATTGTCGATTAATCGATTAGTTGTTTCAGCCCAAATAAAGATTGCTTTAAAGTTAACCAAAACCATTATACTTTGCCTTTTTAAAGTGTATGTCTGTCTGGGCAAAATAAAAATAAAAATTCAGTACATATCTGCAATACATAAACGTGTCCCTATGTTGTGTCACCTTAAAAGTGCTGCAATTGCATAAAAATAACTGACGATTTTGTCCAAAATCCAATAAGCTTCTAACTTTCTGTAGTGAGCGGACAACGCTGCCTCTGCTGGGGTTATTTACGAAAGGCAAATCCACTTTGCACTACAAGTGCACTTGGAAGTGAAGTCGCTGTAGATCCGAGGGGAACATGCAAGGAAAATAAAAAGCAGCATTTTAGCTTGCACGTGATTGGATGATAAAATCAGCAGAGCTTCCCCTCATTTCAGATCTTCCCCCTCAGATCTACAGCGACTGCACTTCCAAGTGCACTTTCAGTGCAATGTGGATTTGCCTTGAGTAAAAAAAAGTATCCCCTCAACTTTAATTACCTTTTTATTGCAGAAGTTGTTCATTTACCCTGAATTGCCTCTGTAGCACATTGCTTCACTGACGTGCTTGATTTTTAATTGTTTCCACAATTTCCTGAAGTCGCAGCATATTGGATTAAACTCCTGAATGTCCAAGTTTCTCTTCAAACTGTTCCGCTCAGACATTGGGGGTTGATTTATTAACCACTTCATCTAATCCTACATTTAAAGTTCTGCATGCTAGAGATTCTAAGTTTCTCCTATCAAAGTATCTGTGCATATTAACCACTTGCCAAACAGCCGCCGTCATTATAGTGCGTCAGGTCGGCGCGATCCTGCGAGAATGGATAATCTTGTGCAGCTGCGTATGGTAGCCAATCAGCTTCTAACTTCCGCTTGTTCAATTAAGCTCCTTAAGTGGCATAGCAGCCCGCGCACCCGCTGCACTACGGGGGTGCAGATGCTCGTGGCCGCTGGTCGCTATGACCGCCAGCCACACGCGATCTTGGGCACGAGAGGCAGAGCAGGGACGTGTGTGTGTGTGTGTGTGTGTGTGTGTGTGTGTGTGTGTGTGTGTGTGTGTGTGTGTGCGCATGCGCGGGAGCCCTCAGTTCCGGCCGCAAAGATCTGAAGTTCCGGAAAGGTATGTTGGCCATTCAAAGCGCATGCGCCAGTGATGTCACTGGCTGCATGCAGGGTGAATATCTCCGAAATGGTGCATGTTTTAGGAGATTTTCATTTTATCTACAGGTAAGCCTTAGCTGTAGGTAAAAATAACAAAGCGGGCTTTACTAACGCTTTAAGTGCCCCCATTGTTTGCTGTATGTACTGCATTTGTGTGTTGCATCTCCAGCACATTCCTCTTTCCCCAACAAGTCTCTGGAGAAGCCAAATGAATGGTGCTCATGTATTACACTGAACACTTCTTGCATTATACCATGAAAACACTGAATCATGTTACATCCATTTAGAAACAGACTGTAATCATTGTAGGAAGGTTAGTGTGCTGGTCTTGTGAATATCTACATTTAGCCTATAGCCATGGTGTTCGTCCATTTCAAGGGCAAGACCCCAGAATTGACCAGGAAATGTTATAGGATTCCACGTTTGTTGTAATCCAATATTTAAAGGGCAATTGTATTTTTTCCACATAAATTAGTATGCTACCCTAAATATTTAGACACATAGCATGCCTGTATTGGGTAGTTTGTTCAACCACCACAACCCCCAACCAATCAAAGCCTACCTCTGACACACACCCTGTCCCAATTACAGCCTGCCTCTGGCACACACACACCCCTCCCAATCACAGCCTGCCTCTGGCACACACCCCCCTCCCAATCACAGCCTGCCTCTGGCACACACCCCCCTCCCAATCACAGCCTGCCTCTGGCACACCCCCCTCCCAATCACAGCCTTCCTCTGGCACACACCTCCCTCCCAATCACAGACTGCCTCTGGCACACACCCCCCTCCCAATCACAGACTGCCTCTGGCACACACCCCCCCTCCCAATCACAGCCTGCCTCTGGCACACACCCCCCTCCCAATCACAGCCTGCCTCTGGCACACACCCCCCTCCCAATCACAGCCTGCCTCTGGCACACACCCCCCTTCCAATCACAGCCTGCCTCTGGCACACACACCCCCTCCCAACCACAGCCTGCCTCTGGCACACACACCCCCCCTCCCAATCACAGCCTGCCTCTGGCACACACCCCCCCCCCCCCTCCCAATCACAGCCTGCCTCTGGCACACACCCCCCCCCCCCTCCCAATCACAGCCTGCCTCTGGCACACACACCCCCCTCCCAATCACAGCCTGCCTCTGGCACACACCCCCCTCCCAATCACAGCCTGCCTCTTGAACAAGCACCCTGCATCTTGCCTCGGGCTAAACAGACTTTGGAATACAGGGACACCATGTGTCTGCACAGTGTACTGTAATCCTGCTATCCACAGCATGTCCGTTTTCATCAGATCTCACCCGATCCGATCCGCCAGCGAAAGGATCCAGATGTAGGGCCATCTGTCTGCTTTTGGCGAATCGGACCGGGTCGGATCTCAGCGGACATGTCACCACTGACATCCATCGCTCCATAGACCAGCATGGAGCGCCCGTTCAGGTCCGCCGTCAAAACCAACAGGCGGACCTGTACGGTCCGACAGTGTGAAAGGGGCCTTATGGTGTAATTATTTTTTCATTGCACATTTTACTGTTAAGTTGTTTATATTGTTGCGCTGCATTTTGAATTATTTTAACTTTTTTTGTGGTGTGGGAACACATGACAGCTGCGGATGGCAACATCTCTTTGTTTACTTTTTGCTAAGATTTTTTTTTTTTTTTTGTATCTAAGGTTTGGTTTGGCTAGTGCAGGGTAATTCTGTTTTTGCCATATCACTCAATAGTGTTTACTTTACTCTTTCCAAACCACAGAGTGTAATTTCTTTCAGCTGTCTCTTTCCTCTGCTATCTGCACGAGTCACTCCTAATAGGTTAAGCCAGCACAACAGAATTTGGGGTGGCGGCCCTTTCCCCCCTCCAGTACAACAATGGTGATTGACAGCCTTAGCTGTGTATTTTTCTCCTTGAGCCTGTGTACAGGGGAGTGTGTCCCTTCCCTCCACTCAGCTCTCGGATTACACTGGGCTCTGTGCTCTAGCTGTGCACTGTGTGATGTCGGACTTCCTTATAGGTAAAGGTTTACAACCACTTGTAAGTTGTAAAGGCAAGTTGTCATGTATTCATAAATAGTGAAATGTGTTGGTATACACAATCCATGTTTGTAATTGTGAATTTTTTTTTTTTTTAACTTTTTAATCAGAGCTTTATTGCGCAGGTCATGTGATCGCTTTCTCTTGCTTAGCAGATCACAGACCTGCAGGTGGGCTGTTCCAGATTTGGAGGCATGTACGTAATTTCTGGAAGTAATGTTTGCCGCTGAGCATCAGCATTTCCAAAGAGATGAAACGCATACACGGTGGTATAACGTCATCTCCCCTAGAAGACTTGCAACCATTCACAGCAAGGCTGGGTCTGGAATCCATTGTCAATCAAAAGCGGAGGGAATAGGCCACGCAACCACGGAAGATGCAGGCAGGTTGTGCGCTTGCACAGCCTGCCTGTACCTAATTATGACATGAGGGAGAACCCAAACTGACCACACTAGCACAGATTGGCTAGCGTGTTCAGTTTTCAACCTGAAGATGGGGAACAGGCAGGATCAACCAGGTAACTCAGAAGCATAAATGAACACAATAACATACTAAAGCAGAGTTCCACCCAAAAGTGGACCTTTCGCTCATTGTACTCCCCATCCCCACCCCCCTCCGGTGCCACATTAGGTTCCTGTCTCTCACATGCATCCTATTCCCACTTCCGGGAGCCTCAGCCACGGGTATTGACTTCACCACCTGGCTCCTCCCCCTTCCTCGTCCGCGGAGCCAGTAGGAGAGAGGAGCCAAGCCTCGCGCATGTTCATTAGGGTTCCGTAAGGCTTCACTGCCGGGTTCCCTTACTCGCAATGGAGGCGGCATGCACTCGACAGCTAATGGAAACATCGGCTGCGGTGCCGACATCGCTGGACTCCAGGACAGGTAAGTGTCCAATTATTAAAAGTCAGCAGCTACAGTATGTGCAGCTGCTGGCTTTTCATTTTTGCAGTGGTGGGCAGACCTCTTTAATATAAAAAGCACTGAAATACATAAAGCTACAGATATAACGCATTTGATTTTTGTGTTTACAAACACTTGTAGTACAGAAGAAATTGGGGGAGCTAACCCATATAATATTATACACGAAAATGTGTACCCAACCCGATGCACACTCTATTCATGCAAATGATTATAAAATACAAAATAGTAAATTTTACAGTGCCTTCAAAAACTATATCAAGTCCATATATCACATGTGAATTTATACTGTGTTCTTCTCCATCATAAGATCCTGCGCTTTCACCCGTGTAACTGTTATGTGAATTAAATCACTCACCAGATCAAATTGACCTGTTTTTTTTTTTTTGCAAAAGAAGGTGAACATGTGCTTTTTCTGTGAATGACCTCCTCGACCTGCTCCTCCACAGCTTATTCCATAGTCTGGTGTTTGTATCCCAATAAGCTCCTCCACTCCACCATAAAACCTTTTTAGATCGTCCGCAATTCACACCCTAATGAAAGGTCTGTATCCTATTAGGCCCCTTTTACACGGGCGACTGTTCTGCCGCTGTTAAAAGCATGTTTCGTTATTTTGAAATCCCAAGACTCCAGGCAAAGCGATCACTTGCAGTTGTACATTGCGATTAGCTGCGTTTACTTGCATTTACATGTGGCTGCGTTGGAACATTCTTACCATTTCTGATGTGCTTCCTGTTTTTTCTTTCCTTGTTGCTGCTGCTATCTGCAGGTGAAATAGTACATTGCGATTACCTGCAGTTATGTGCAGATAGCTGCAATAAATCGGTCCTGGACGCAGTCAAATTCATTTTTTCTAACCGCACCAAACCCCATGTAACGAAACCGCTGCTAAATGCAGTGTGTGAATGGGGCCATAGGAAAGCATTGTGTGAGTTTAGCTGCAGTAGATAACTTGATCTATCCGCAGCTAAAAGCTGAATTCTATCCGCCCGTGTGAAAGAGGCCTTAGACTTCTCCATTATAGAAACCAAGGAAGAATAACGGATATAGTGTGGTACAGGGGTGTCAAACTCAATTTCATTGCGGAGCGCATCAGCATTATGGTTGCCCTCAAAAGGGCCAGTTGTAGCTATAGGACTATATGAATATATCTACTCTATCATATTAAATAATTGCCTCTGCATTTGATTATAACTGGTTTTAGTAATAAATAACAAAAAATAATGGCAAACAGATATATCTGTACAACTATTGTACAAATTATTTTAAAATGTGTTATGGCATCAGGAGGCGGAATTGGAAAGCAGAAAGTGCAGGGACTGGAGGAGGACCAGAGGAGGCCTTGTGTCAGCTGAATGGGGAGATAAGGACAAGCAGAGATGAGGGGGAGCTGCGGCTGCGGCTGCACAGAGAGGTGCAGGATCTGTCCTCTCTGCTGTCAAATGCTGAGACTACAGAGACGAGCCTCTCCACGGCTGCACTGAGAAGAGCAGGATCTGGTGGAGGAGCTCTGTCCTCTTGCCAACTACAGGGGGTCCCCGAGTTATGAACTCGTTGGGGACTGCCCGCCTGTACGGAAGTCAGAAATGTTCGTAAGTCGGCCGCGCATGTGCAGACCGACAAATACCGACATTTCCGATGTTCCGTCTAATGCCGTTCTGCGCAGGCGCGGCAAATTACGGAAGTTTTCGGCATTTTCCGAGGCTCCGTATGGCC
The DNA here is from genome assembly GCA_028564925.1 of Lithobates sylvaticus. Lineage (NCBI taxonomy): Eukaryota > Metazoa > Chordata > Amphibia > Anura > Ranidae > Lithobates > Lithobates sylvaticus. The sequence continues at coordinate 558,558,395 of CM053027.1, read as the reverse complement.
GCGCATGCGCAGAACATCCAGAAGATGGCGAAAAACAGTGAAAAATGGCGGAGGGTCCCCGCAGCACCCCGTTCGTCGGGGACCCCCTGTACTGAAACGAGGGAGGTGCCACAGCTGCGGAAGAGGTGCGAGGGGCACATGGGCAAATGGCCTGGGGGGCCTGATTCGGCCCACGGCCTTGTTTGACACATGTGGTGTAGTATATTTATTTTCTCAGACATTTAACAAGCATACATCCCAATGCCCAATAGCCCGCTTTGTACTAAAAAAAAAAAACACAAGCCAGGAAAAAGAGCACACCTACCATGGAGCTGGCGCGCTCTCCAATTGCCATACGTTTGGGACCGGAATCTGCGCCTCGACGTACGTTTCGTGAAGCTGACGTCATACAGAAGCCCTGTTGTAGTACAGTGTTGCTCTTCTATGAGTGTATGTAGTCACTGGAAATAAGATGTCTTTTTCTCTCTCTCTCTGACTGGACTCGGAGAGGTTAACTCTAGCAGTAAGGCGGAACACTTGTGGAGTGTGCTCTGCCCTGCTGTGCTAGTGGGGACTTTAACCTCCGAAGATTCTTTTGGCAAATGTTTTATTTTGTCTTTTGTCTTACACACATTCCTCTGATGAGCAGCTAAGTTTCACAGAAAGAGCTGGTTCAACCAGAAAGCGTACTGCCTATGACAGAAGGAGCTGAGCGCAGGACTAACCAGAGTGGAAATTTACTGCTGCTTTCCACTGCAAGCTATCGATTATGTGCAAATAGTCCAGGGGATGCCGGCAAGTCAGCAGACAGACCAGGAAGCTGCTCTTGTGTTCTATTACTGGGCAAACAAGTAATAAGCGTTAACACAACACAATCGCACAACCGGGGATATGTAATCTGTCTGCCTTGCCTTTATTTATCAGAGCTGTTTCTGGAGAAACATTGGCCGGGCGATTTCGAAGTAAGTGCTGCTAAATATAGCTTTGTATCATATAGTGAATATTGTTTTATATGCTGATTCAGAGGAGAGAAATAAATACACAATGAAAATGCATTGATATTAATAAAGGGTTTCCTGTGTGCTTCACAGGTTCAGTGTCAATCAACAGTTTTCAGCCTGATTTCTGAAGTGCTGCTTCTGTAAAGTATGCGTTTTGCTGCACACACTGTGGAATTGATTGACTATGCTTATGATAACCTAGTTGGCAATGGGCACCATATAAGCAAGTGAGATACTCTACCTAGATGAGTATGTACCACCGTGGATATTAACAAATGCTTATGTCCTCATTAACCAGCAAAATGAGACAAGTAAATTAATTCAGTTCATAGTCAACAGTCACTTTGATGAGGTCCGTTCTTTCAGTTCACTTTGATTTGGCTGTATATGAATATCCTAATGCCACCATTAGTAGGGATTTCAAAAGTCTTCTGGATGGAATTGCATTCAGTCATTCTATTTTGTGCAACCTCAAACCCTACATGTAATATCACCTGTAGACGTAAAGAGTAACCCTACTTATGTTGGAAAAAAAACATCCCCTCTGTGTGATAAATGTACACTACAAGGATTTTAACAAACTGTTGCAGATTCCTACCTATTTCTGTTCTGAAGTAAAAGCTGTATGATTTATTATGTCAATGTGCAAAGTGAACGTGAATAGGAGTGACTTTTTCATTATAAAGGTTCTTTCACACGGGGCAGATCCGTAATCTGTAAAGATCCGCTGCTCAGCGGGGATCGCTCCGCTGATCCCCGCTGAGCCGGCGGATGACAGGGCGGTCCCTGCACACAGTGCAGGGACCGCCCCGTCAGATCTCCGCTCTCCTCTATGGGGGATCGGATGAACACGATCCGCTCTGCAGATGGATGGAAAAATAGGGTTTTCCTCCGTCTGCAGAATCGGACCACGGTGGAGACGGACGATATCGGGTGTCAGCGGATGTTCATCCGCTGACACCCGCTATCCCATAGGGATGCATGTATGTCCGTATTTTATCCGAAAACGGATGGATGAAATACAGACATACGGTCCGCCCATGTGAAAGGGGCCTTAATCAGCTGATGCATATACATTATTCCAATGAGGAAAGTTGCAGTGTCAGCATCCCTTTAGAAGTGATTAACAATCTGGGAGCATCTCACCAAAAATTTTATTTTTATTGCAGAGGATACTTAAAATGTGATTTGTGTCTTAGTGCAGATTTCTGGGAAAATAAGTGAGCCGATCACGCAAGCAGGATATGACATTTCTGGGGAAAGTCTGCACACCGATATATAGATATTAGATGCAATCAGCGCAAATATAAAGCGTACAATGGTTTGCCAGCTGAACACTAAAAGGTTAATCGCAACACCTGAAACAATATAAAAAACATAGAAAGTTCAGGGCAAAATGCAAAAATTAATGAATAAATAAGAAAGAAACAATTCAAATAATAAGAAGAATGTCCAAAGCACCAAAACCAAACGGCATAGATCCTCCACGTGTGGGAAAGGGGAGTTCCAGGAACACAAGAAAATATGTGACAATCCCTCCACCTGTGAGTTGCTCGCTCACCTTAGCAATTGGACCCATGAGCTAACAGGAAGTCAACAACACATGTCCCTTTAGGGGTAAGCAATGTTCTTCAGATAACTCCCGCACAATACATTTAGGTAAAGAAAAGAGAATCTAAGTGCTTTCCATTTAAAAAGGTCAATGATTTATTGAATAAAATATCCTCCCATACGTGTTGCGTCCAATTGGACTTCGTCAATCACCCCACTGACAAAGTCTAGATGTAACTCTTGCGGGGGGAGGAGCTATGTTAGGATGAAGTCACCCTTGTAAGCTTAAAGAGGCTTTACTTCCTCTTTAAGACGGGGCAGCATTGGAGGTGCAGAACGTCTTTCTGAATAATTAAGGCTATACATAATTAGAGAGACTTCCATGGTGAAGAATCCCTGGTCTGAACAATTGCATGCTTTCTTTGCATTATACCAAGTACTACACCAGGTAACCAAAATGATACTCAGAAGAGAATACACCCCTGGGAAGACAGGATGTGTCCCCGTGTGGAATGCTCACTCCATCCTGTCTTTAAAGTTGAAATTGCTGGCGTGCTCTCTGTTTCTGGCGTATATAAATCACTGTGTGTCTTTTTTTTAAAGATTATATTTCTAAATACCTTTTTCCACAGCTCTGCTGTGCGGTCATGTGATCCCCCTCCACTCTCTTTCCCCAATCTCTGAGATTCCCCTCTGATGTCAGATTGAGACCACGTGACCGCACAGCTTCACTATTCAAGAAGGTATTTAGGAATGTAATTAAAAAAATAAAAAAAATAAAATGAACACACAGTGCTTTATATGTCCCTAAATAAAAGGGGATACCAGGGATTTTAATATATCATTGTACAGGAATATCAGCGGGAGGGGTGGAGAGGAGATCGGATCTCACACTGAGCTGACAGGCAGGGAGGAAGGGGGAGAGGGAGAAACTCGCAGCAGAGAGCAGAATGACGGAGGCATGTAAACTGACCACGGTATCATGTATCACCGGCATGATGATTATGGTCAGCACACACAGGGACACAAGAACAGGCAGGAACAACCAGGTATTTTACATCATACAATGGGACAAATTACAGGGCACAAGCTCTATGTTATAGGTTATGTTTTAAAGGAACAGAAGCATTTTTTTTTTAACAACCACTTTACGTAGAATTCTGATTACTTGCAAGGTGTTTGTATAATTCAGTGCTCGCTTTAGCACTGTTTATACCTGTCCTCAAAGGCCCTCCTTCAATCATATAATTGATCAAAATAATTTTGTTTACCCCAAAGTCTTAGGCCCCTTTCACACGAACGGATAGAATGGTGCTTTTAGCTGTGGATTTTCTAGTTTTCTACCACAGCTAAAAGCGCACAAAGCTTTCCTATGGCCCCATTCACACACAGCGTTTAGCTGCAATTTCGTTACATGCGGTTCGGTGAGAATAGAAAAAATTGAATTGAATGCGTCCAGGTGCGATGTAGCCCAGCTATTTGCACATAACCGCAGGTAATCGCAGTGTACTATTTCTCCTGCAGATAGCAGCGGCAACAAGCAAAGAAAAACAACAGGAAGAAATATCAAGAATGTTCTAAACGCAGCTGCATGTAAACGCAGCTAATCGCAATGTTCAACTGCAAGTGAACGCTGTGCCAGGATTCTCTGAATTTCAAAATAACAAAACATGCTTTTAACAGCTGCCCGTGTGAAAGGGGCCTTAGTGTGTATATGACCTTCAAGCTTTGGTGCTGTGTACAGTCCGGCACCGTGGAAGTGAATAACACCAATGTTAATAACATATACTTCTATATAGTGGGCATTTCTGGGAAAATGATGTGGGCTGTTTCTATTTAAGTGAGGGATCGAATGCATAGTAAGCTCTGTGTACAATTTTGAATTGCATTTCTTCAACCCTCTTTTATCGATTGAAAGTAACATTTAGGGGTTCGTTTTTTTAAAGGGAAAAAAAAAGGAACATATTATACTTAACTGCTATGTGCCCTGATCCTCTCCTTCTGAGGTTCCTATGCTGGCATTCCTGGCTCCTCCTCTTCAGTGGGTGCCCCATCGGAAGCCGCTTCCTATGGGGGCACTCGTGTGGGGTTGCTCCTAAGCCACCTTGTCTGCATCCATTGACACAGACAGGGCGGTTCGGCCCACCCCCCACTCCCTCGTTACAGAATTTGACTGACAGTAGCAGGAGCCAATGGCTCTCATTGCTATCAATCTCTACAGGGAGGAGGGACAGAGTCGGGAGAGCCCCTGCTCCCATTCACATCGCTGGATTGGGATCAGGCTCAGGTAAGTATAAGGGGGGGACACGTGCAGCACAGAAGGTTTTTTACCTTAAAGTGGTTGTAAACCTTAGTCGAGAAATCTGATCAAAGCGCATATATCTGTAGCGTTTACTTGGCTATATCCAAAGCTCTAAGTGTCCTTTCTCTCTGGTGCTTCGTTCCTCTGTTATCAGCATGAGCTACTTTTGAGAAGTGTTCCCGTCACATGAGATACATTTGTGATTAAGGAGAGCCCAGCACAAGGTCTGTTTATTGAGAACACAGCTCTGTTATCCTTCCTCAGTTCCTGTGCAGTGTGTGGAGGGGGGTGTGTCCCTTTCCTACAACCAGCTGTCACACAGAGCTGTAACTACAGCTCCCTGCCCCTTCTTTTCTGCTCCTGATGCAGGAGGATTTTATCACAATTGTGCACTTTTGAAGGGGTGTAGACAAGAAAATATTGCAGATAAACTAGTGAAACTGATGTAGGAGAATGTGTTTAATCTCTGTGTATCATCTGAGGCTATTCACTTCACTGGGTATATGAGAAGGTTTTACAATCGCTTTAAAGGAAAGAATTCATTAAGGTAATAAACCTTAAAGTGGAAAAATGTAGAGTACAAGATTTCCTATCATTTGAGCCCAGGCTGGCCACAAAGAGTTAATCCAGCTCTGAGCAATCCTCTTTTATTGTTCAGTGAGATAAATCTTGACAAAAAGAAAAACTTTGTCAAATCCTCCCCCTTGCTGTGAGTGACGGGTGATTTACATATCGTGCACTAGCCTAAGAGACGTGCATTATTTTTTAATTCTCTCCCACTCCTTTCTTCTGCTGCTCTGCCAGGATTGGATGTTCCACACCTCAGCATAATTGGGCAAGCTGAAGTCATGTGGTTACTTTCCTGTCTTTTCACTGGATGTTAGAGATAATAGCAGAAGTTCAGTGTAAGAAATACACAGGAGAAAATGCATATTGTCAAGGGGAGTGTAGAGGTGGGCAGGGAGTCTACTGACATCACGACTCCACCCACCGAGCTCCAGACAACAGACCCACCCATAGAATCTGCAGTTTTTCTGGTCTTTTCGGAGGGGAGACATTTGCCAGGTAAAGATACATGCAGGAGGCATGTATATCCTTCTAGATAACCCCTATGGCAGTAGATTAGAAAGGATGACATTGGGTTTACATCCACTTTAAGGCTTTACAACCACTTTAAGGATGTTGACGTGATGGTGGAAGTCATATAAACTTACTGAGTTTCTCTATGGGAGCTTGGGCATTTCTCACACAATCATGGATCCAGGAAGTAAAGTGTTTCTGCAGTATTTGGGTGGGATAGTGCCCATTATTTCTTGAAGATAATTGGTTATTTGGGCATAGCAAACAAAATAACTCACTGAGATAGTAAATTTGTATTAGGGAAAAGGATATCAGTCATGTGTCCGGGTCCAAGGTATCTGAGAAGCATCTCGCACATTGGACCTTCCAGTTTGCATATGCTTTCAAGGTTAAAATAATGCAGTAGATCCAAAGGAAATAAAGGATTTATATAATTAGAATTATGTATACTTTTTTTCACTTCTACATACAAATATGGTTTCTCTAAACAGAATGTTGTTGCATATAAGAGGCAGCAAGGCTGTCAGGGGAAAGCGCGGGACTCTTGTCATAGGGCACGGGTGTACAACCTGAGCTTCTAGAAGGGTACATTATTAGGTATCTTCATAGGTTATCTTAATTCTCTGTCCCGTAGTACTAGCCTCACAAAACTCTGCATATCTGGTGAGTTGTAGAGACATTTTAAATAAAGATGACTTTGTCCCATTGTTGATACTGGAAAGTAATTTAGTTATATAATGGGTAAAGTTTAAAGTGGAGTTCCACCCACTTTTACAACTCTTCAGCATCCCTCACTAAACTGTGCACTGTAAACAAATTGGATATTTTTTTTATTTTTTTTTCAGCACAGACTGTATATCTGCTGTATTAATTTTTCACTTCCTCCTCCCTGGCCGCGGCCCATCGCATCATTTCCTGTTTGCAATGCCTCCTGGGAAGGGGCAGCAACTTCCTCTCAAACTGCCGTTGCTATGGAAACCTGACCTGAAACCTATTACACTGCTTATGCTGCACTGAGCATGTACGAGATCTGCAAGGATGAGATCCAGGAAGAAATACAGTCTGGCTTCAGATGCCCACACTTAAGATGGCCACGGCCTGCTGCAAGTTTATAAAATAACAAACTACTGCTAAAAACTAACAAAACAGACCTTAGTTTACAGACTAACCTTACTAGAATACATTAAGCTTGTGTATTATAGGGGTATTTTTTATTTAAAAAGTATAATTTCGGCCGGAACACCGCTTTAAGTAATACATTTCAGGGGAATGGCTGCAAACTTTTCTAATTAGGTATTTAAAGGTGTTTTTTGCCTGTTAGATGCCATATTGTTTGGTCTGATACAAAAAGGTCATCAACAAATGGTGCTTATAGTGCTGTGTCTCCTACTCACCCTATAGAGATACATTTGCTCAGGTGCTCTGCCAACCACAAGACTATCATACGATGCACAGTTTTATTTGCACTTATATTTAGCTTTAACAGTTTATGATTGTTATAATTGCAATTAGATATATAATTTTAATTGATGGTTTAGACACTTTATATACATACAACAGAAAACAGAAAGGGTGCAAACACCCAGTGCATTATCTCCAGCACTTTATTAAGGGATATACTCAAACCAAAATGGAATAGTAGCGTATCAAGATACAGAGTCAGTAGTACAGTAGTGATTTTATTAAGGGATAAAAAAAATAATACATGTTATATACATAGTTAGTTAGTATTTATTATGTTTGAGAACACCAAGAGCACAGGGCTATACACTAACATCCTACGATGGCTTGGTTATTTCAGTAGTAGGCATGCCAACCTCTCTGCTAGTATTTTGGAAAGAAAATTACTATCTAGATTTAAAAGTTAGATTGGGCAGCAGTTATTGAGTAGACTGTACAAAAAGTTATACAAGGTTGTTAGGAAGGGGCAGATATTTGGTTTAAGCATTTTGTGAAACTTGTTTGTTCTGCTGTCGAGCATAGGGGTGTACAAAACGACCACCTCAGTGATTTCTTTGTTGAGCAGCTGGAAGTCAACTGTCAGAGATGGAAAGAGGCACCTTTTCTGACAGGTCATTACCATCCATAAAATCTGTGAAATTTTTCATGTATAGGTTGCAATATTATTGAGCCAAAAAATCTGCTATGTTGGAGGGGTTGTTTTGAATTTCACCTTTCCCATTCCTAACAGCACCAATATGGTATATTGAATGCTGGTCTCTTGCATAATTGTTCAGCAGATAGCCCAATTTTATTTACATTTTTAAGTCTGTTATTTTCAGGAGATCGGATATGCTGGTCCCATTTCTTCATCTACAGATACAGTGCCTTGCGAAAGTATTTGGCCCCCTTGAACTTTTCAACCTTTTGCCACATTTCAGGCTTCAAACATAAAGATATAACATTTTAATTGTTTGTGAAGAATCACCAACAAGTGGGACACAATTGTGAAGTGGAACGAAATCTATTGGATATTTTAAACTTTTTTAGCAAATAAAAAACTGAAAAGTGGTGCGTGCAAAATTATTCGGCCCCTTTACTTTCAGTGCAGCAAACTCACTCCAGAAGTTCAGCGAGGATCTCTGAATGATCCAATGTTGTCCTAAATGACTGATGGTGATAAATAGAATCCACCTGTGTGTAATCAAGTCTCTGTATAAATGCACCTGCTCTGTGATAGTCTCAGGGTTCTGTTGAAAGCGCAGAGAGCATCATGAAGACCAAGGAACACACCAGGCAGGTCCGTAATACTGTTGTGGAGAAGTTTAAAGTCGGATTTGGATACAAAAAGATTTCCCAAGCTTTAAACATCCCAAGGAGCACTGTGCAAGCGATCATTTTGAAATGGAAGGAGTATCAGACCACTGCAAATCTACCAAGACCTGGCTGTCCCTCTAAACTTTCAGCTCAGACAAGGAGAAGACTGATCAGAGATGCAGCCAAGAGGCCCATGATCACTCTGGATGAACTGCAGAGAACTACAGCTGAGGTGGGAGAGTCTGTCCATAGGACAACAATCAGTCGTACACTGCACAAATCTGGCCTTTATGGAAGAGTGGCAAGAAGAAAGCCATTTCTCAAAGATATCCATAAAAAGTCTTGTCTAAAGTTTGCCACAAGCCACCTGGGAGACGCACCAAACATGTGGAAGAAGGTGCTCTGGTCCGATGAAACCAAAATCGAACTTTTTGGCCACAATGCAAAACGATATGTTTGGCGTAAAAGCAACACCGCTCATCACCCTCAACACACCATCCTCACTGTCAAACATGGTGGTGGCAGCATCATGGTTTGGGCCTGCTTTTCTTCAGCAGGGACAGGGAAGATGGATGCAGCCAAATACAGGACCATTCTGGATGAAAACCTGTTGGAGTCTGCAAAAGACCTGAAAGTGGGACGGAGATTTATCTTCCAACAAGACAATGATCCCAAACATACAGCAAAATCTACAAAGGAATGGTTCACAAATAAACGTATCCAGGTGTTCGAATGGCCAAGTCAAAGTCCAGACCTGAATCCGATCGAGAATCTGTGGAAAGAGCCTAAAACTGCTGTTCACAAATGCTCTCCATCCAACCTCACTGAGCTCGAGCTGTTTTGCAAGGAAGAATGGGCAAGAATTTCAGTCTCTCGATGTGCAAAACTGATAGAGACATACCCCAAGCGACTTGCAGCTGTAATCGCAGCAAAAGGTGGCTCTACAAAGTATTAACGCAAGGGGGCCGAATAATTTTGCACGCCCCCACTTTTCATTTTTTTATTAGTTAAAAAAGTTTCAACAATCCAATAGATTTCGTTCCACTTCACAATTGTGTCCCACTTGTTGGTGATTCTTCACAAAAAATAAAATTTTATATCTTTATGTTTGAAGCCTGAAATATGGCAAAAGGTTGAAAAGTTCAAGGGGGCGAATACTTTCGCAAGGTAATGTATATTTAGCATTTACCCAGGAGCAACGATTCTGGTGAATTGAATATTTTTAAGGGGCCTTCAAGAGCCCAAGAGACTTAGTTATGCAAATCTCAAGTGAACACTTGACACCGTGGAGCTAAGAACTCCCAGAGAATCTGAACACAGTACTTCTGATAATGGTAACCACTATGCAACCCGGACTGTATGATTTAGGCCAGGGGTTTCAAACCGAATTTCATCGTGGGCCACGTAAGCAGTATGGTTGCCCTTAAAGGGCTGGTTGTATATGAGGTGTGCTACATACTGAGTGCTGAGTTAAGGGGTGTGCATTGTACAGAGTGCAGTTCCAGGGGTGCCCTATACACAAAGTGCAGGGTTTAGGGGTGCACCATGTAGAGAATGCAGGATTCTTGAGTGAGTTACAGGCAGAGTTCAGGGGTGTGCTATGCAATCCCAACCCCCCAAAAGCTTCCTTGCATCGCTCTCTCCTACCTTGCCTGGCACTAGTATCTCCTTGTGTAGGTAGCCCTGCCTTGCCTTACAGGGAGATTGTTCTTTATCTCAGATTCTGGAGATCTGTCCCTGTCGCTGTGCCCCACCATGAGCGTGTGCAGGGATCTGTTTGTTCCAGGAGCCGCTGAGAGCAAAGCTGTCACTTGTAAACACAGAAGCAGGATCGGAGGGTAAGAGCCGGAGGTGGCGGAATGGAGTTCTGCTACGTTCCAGCGGCAAAACTGGGTGCAATGGCCACATGACGAGGGCCGACCCGCGAGCCTTGTGTTTGACATATGTGATCTAGGCTTTGCAGCCCTCTTAAGATCGAGGAATCTTGTAATAATACAAACAATCAAAACAAAAGGTGCAAACGTCTAGTGCTTTATCAACAGCACTATTGAAAGGTAAAAGATATAAAATATACTCTCAAAACCATTGTGAATAACAGCATTGTACAACCCCGGAACCAAAAGCAAGCTCATCTATGGAACTCCTCAGGTTCAAGGGGATGATAACATCAGCTGACTAGTTTCAGGGGACAAGCCCCCTTCTTCAGAGCAGAAATGGTATGGGGTCAAGCATACCAGTTCTGCTTTGAAGAAGGGGCTTGCCCTCCGAAACACGTCAGCTGGTGTTATCATCCACTTGAACCTGAGGAGTTCCATGGATGAGCTTGCTTTTGGTTCCTGAGTTGTACAACGCTGTTCTTCACTAGGTTTTGTGAGTATATTTTATATTTTTACCTTACAATAAAATGCTGTTGATAATGCACTAGGCGTTTGCGCCCTTTTGTTTTTCATTGTTTATGCAAATCTCAACTTGGAGAAGCCAGCTCTGGCACAATCCCTTCTTGCCACCCTCGCCACTTTATTGGTCAATAAAGCCACCCACCACATTGACAGACTAACACTGTGAGGTGTGAGATGTGTGTGTGTGTGTGTGTGTGTGTGTGTGTGTGTGTGTGTGTGTGTGTGTGTGTGTGTGTGTGTGTGTGTGTGTGTGTGTGTGTGTGGTGTCATAGAAAGGAAGGGGATGAGCCAGGGCTGGATTTGCCAAGCTAAAACTTGCATAATTGAGTACCTTGAGATTTGGGGCCCCTAGGTTGCTAATAGAAAAACCTACATGCGGTATACAGTGTGTGTGTGTGTGTGTGTGTGTGTGTGTGTGTGTGTGTGTTTATGTATGGATACAGTATCTCACAAAAGTGAGTACACCCCTCACATTTTTGTAAATATGTTATTATATCTTTTCATGTGACAATACTGAAGGAATTACACTTTGCTGCAATGAAAAGTAGTGAGTGTACAGCTTGTATAACAGTGTAAATGTGCTGTCCCCTCAAAATAACTCCACAGACAGCCATTAATGTCTAAACCGCTGGCAACAAAAGTGAGTACACCCCTAAGTGATAATGTCCAAATTGGGCCCAAAGTGTCAATATTTTGTGTGGTCACCATTATTTTCCAGCACTGCCTCAACCCTCTTGGGCATGGAGTTTACCAGAGCGTCACAGGTTGCCACTGGAGTCCTCTTCCACTCCTCCATGATGTGACATCACGGAGCTGGTGAATGTTGGAGACCTTGCTCTTCTTCATTTTCCGTTTGAGGATGCCCCACAGACGCTCAATGGGTCTAGAGACATGCTTGGCCAGTCCATCACCTTTAGGCTTCTTTAGCAAGGCAGTGGTCGTCTTGGAGTTGTGTTTGGGGTTATTATCATGTTGGAATACTGCCCTGCGGCCCAGTCTCTGAAGGGAGGGGATCATGCTCTGCTTCAGTATGTCACAGTACATGTTGGCATTCATGGTTCCCTCAATGAACTGTAGCTCCCCAGTGTCAGCAGCACTCGTGCAGCCCCAGACCATGACACTCCCACCACCATGCTTGACTGTAGGCAAGACACACTTGTCTTTGTACTCCTCACCTGGTTGCTGCCACACGCTTGACACCATTTGAACCAAATACGTTTATCTTGGTCTCATCAGACCACAGGACATGGTTTCAGTAATCCATGTCCTTAGTCTGCTTGTCTTCAGCAAACTATTTTCGGGCTTTCTTGTGCAACATCTTTAGAGGAGGCTTTCTTCTGAGATGACATCCATGCAGACCAATTTGATGCAGTGTGCGGCATATGGTCTGAGCACTGAAAGCCTGACCCCCAACCCCTTCAACCTCTTCAGCAATGCTGGCAGCACTCGTGCATCTATTTCCCAAAGACAACCTCTGGATATGACGCTGAGCACGTGCACGCAACTTCTTTGGTTGACCATGGCGAGGCCTGTTCTTAGTGGACCCTGTGCTGTTAAACCGCTGTATGGTCTTAGGCACTGTGCTGTAGCTCAGTTTCAGGGTCTTGGCAATCTTCTTATAGCCTAGGCCATCTTTATGTAGAGCAACAATTATTTTTTTCAGATCCTCAGAGAGTTCTTTACCATGAGGTGCCATGTTGATCTTCCAGTGACCAGTAAGAGAGAGATTACAAAATTGTGAGGGGTGTACTCACTTTTGTGAGATATTGTACATGCATGCGTCTGATCAGGTGAGACTCACAGATCCCTGATTCCCTCTCTCTCTCTCTTTCTCTCTCACTCACTCTCACTCACTCTCACACTCTCTCACACTCACACACAGTTGAATGTATAGTATTAGTGGGGAAGAAGGCTAAGCTAATGTATATTGCATAATTTTTAGTTTTATGTGGTTATTATAAAGAAATCCCTCATCGGAATGCCAAAGGTTATCTATTTGCGTTTGATGAAGATTATGTAATTTGTATATTGGCAGAGTCCAGAGATATAGATTGCTTTAGTTGGATATGCGCCTGTAATTACATGAATTATTGACATTCCAACCATTCGATTTAGAATGAAGGTGAAATGTTTAAAATAACTCTGCATCAGTGTGCACTATTTCTGAAGCCCTGAGGGAATTTAGATACGAATTGTAGTTCAGCATCAACAACGTGCCACTCAACTGCATTTTCCCATTGACAGTGGAAAAGACTATTTAGAAATGGCAAAAGTGTCAGTCTGGATTTAAAATGTCCCTTCTGCCATGGTTTTATTGAAGTTTAGATATTATTATTTTTTTATTATATTATTATACATGATTTATATAGCGCCAACAGTTTCCGCAGCGCTTTACAATGTATAGGGGGACAACACAATTACAGTACAGTTCAATACAAAAGGTACAGGAGTGCCCTGCTCGTAGAGCTTACATTCTAAAGGGACGGGGTGGTGGTACAAAAGGTAATAGCTGCAGAGAATGATTTGATGGTGGTGGCTCGGGCACAGTTGTTGTTAGGTGGGTGTGGGATAGGCTTCCCTGAATAAAGGAGTTTTCAATTATCGATTTCCAATATCCAATTATCCAAATCCAAATCCAAATCCAATTCCAATCCAAAGATATCCAATTCTCAAGAGCAAACTAAGGCCACATTCACACCTGCAAATGGCCTTGACAGCGTTTACATGCAAATACCCCACAGGGGGTTCCCTGACAATTAGCAGCGGGAGGCAGACCCATGAAAAGCAATAGGAGGCTGCCAGTTCCCACTGCTAATCATGGCCGCTTGCATGTATTTATCACAATTAGCTGCTTGTAATCACTCATGTAGTGATTGCCTTTATAGCGATTACATGTGAGTGATCGCAATTAGCTGTGGGAGCCTGCAGCCTCCCATTGCGTTTAATCTGGCTGCCTCCCACAGCTAATCACCGGAATCACCCGCTGGGGTTCTTGCATGCAAACCCTGTCGGGCGTGTTCGCAAGTGTGAATGTAGCTTAACGTGTAAGTTCATCTTTACAGAAAATCTGTAAGGTGAACTTGCACTGGACCCCTTCCCCATCCTCTTGTCCCGCTGTACCTGAAGCTGGCGATCACCCTCTAGCAAACATTGGGTCGCTGATTCACAGGTCCAGGCATTTGAAATTCCTGCAGCTTTCTCTCCTCTTCTCCCCCGCTGACCGGACGGGCTAGGCGGGTTCTGATGGACGTCTCCGACCAATTAGGAGGCCTCCTATTCATACCTTTTACGAGATACATTTAGGAGTTTAAGCCGCTGGTATTTCAAATCCCTGGACCGGTAAAGCGGCGACCCAATGTCTCCTAGCGAGTGATCACTGGCTTCAGGTACAGTGGAACCAGGGGGGAGAGGTTCCAGTGCAAATTCACCTTACGGATTTTCTGTAAAGATGAACTTACCCTTTAAAGACCTGGTGCCCGACCTGTGGCCCTTTAGCACTTTGTATAGACCTCCGGGCCCCTGAAGACCCTAATTTGTGTTTCCTTATTGCCCTGTTATAGCAGTGATTTCTGTACTTCCCCACTCAATAACTGTCTCCTGAAGCATGTCCCCAGTCTCCAACTGCTCTAGCATGTTCACAGTCTCAGACACTCTCCTGCAGCCTGTCTGGAATGTCTGACTTTCTTTTGTACCATACCTGAAATCTCTAACCATTTCTTGTACCATGTCTGCAGTCTCTGATCATCTCTTGTATCCTTTCTGCAGTCTCTTGACATCGCCTGTGTTATGTCCAAAAGTCTCTGACCATCTCCTTTATCAGGCCCATAGTCTTTGTTGAGATTCTGTGGTGTCTGCTGTCTCCGACACTAAATCCTCACAGAATTTTATGTGGGGCCCTTTGGAGCCATCGAGGGCCACAGTTGAGGGCCCCCCCCATCAAGAAAGTTGATCACCACTGGCCTAAAGGAAAGGAAGCTGTGCCAAGGTAAATAAGAATTCTCTCAGGTATTTTGTTGCCTGTGGGTGACGATGGGGGTTGGGTGATATTGTTGCCATTCACTGATAGGGTTTTAACAGGGATCTATGTGCAGTCAAACCTCTTCGATAATGATCTGTATTTACAGATCATTAGCAGAGAGGTTTGACTGCACAGAGACTTCTATGGAAACGCTATCAGTAAGTGGATCACTGCACAGAGCTCCACCTCGGATAACCAGGCTCCTGCATCCATTCATCTCTCCTCACCTTGCACCTGGTAGAAGGTGGGTTTTCCCAAGTCCTGTATATGTTTGTTGTTCCCCAGGGTGTCAGAAGGAGGAGAGTAGCCGCCGCCCTTTGACAGGTGGCAAAGCGTCCACGCGCTCGCGGCTCACCCCCTGCTGTGGGGCTACAAAGCAGGGCTGTTATATTAAATTGACGCACAACAGGGGGTGTTTGGCGAGTGAATAATTTTAGCCACAGAGATGTGATACAGGCTTTTAGGGTTTAAAGTAGGCAGTGAGGAGGCAACATAATGCCTCTTTGCCACATTTGAAATGTGTGCCGCTATATTGCAAATGGCTCTTCAGTGGACATGGCTACTGTAAATTAGCCCTTTGGGTGTTTGCCAGTAGAAACAAAATTCCCTGCATGTGTGATTTGGCTCAATGCTTTCCACTATAGTTTGAGCTTAAAGTGTTACTACAACCAGGGGGTTACAGAGGTGGGAAAGAAGTGCAGGGGGTTACAGAGGTCGGGCAGATGTGCAGGGGGTACAGTGGCGGGGAAGAGGAGAAAGGAGGTATATTGGTGGGACAGGTGAGCCAGGGGGTTACAGAGGTGGGGCAGAAGTGCAGGGGGTTACAGAGGTCGGGCAGATGTGCAGGGGGTATAGTGGCGGGGAAGAAGAGAAAGGAGGTATATTGGTGGGACAGATGAGCAGGGGGTTACAAAGGTGGGGCAGATGAGCAGATGGGTTCAGTGTTAGGACAGGTGAGAAGGTGGTTCAGCGGTGAGACAGATGAGCATGGGGGTACAGCGGTGGAGCAGATGAGCAGGGGGGTAACAGTGGTGGGGCAGATGTGCAGGGTAGTACAGTGGGGGGACAGATTTGCAGAGTGATCTGAGGACCGGAGGTACAGGAATTGGGGCTGATTTAAGGCATGAGAGTGCAGGATGTAGTTTACAGCATTTACTTTATTAAAAAAATCCTTTTCGTGTTTGAGAGTGTGACGTTAAAATTTTTTTGTTATATATATCGGCACGCTCAATTTCTTTGAAAACGTTTTTCGGCACACTGTGCTCAAAAGGTTACCTACCCCTGTTGTAGACTCATGGTGTCGCACTCTAATTAGCTAATTAACTCAAAACATCTGTAAATGTTCCCTGAACCTTTAAATGGTTGATCAGTCTGGTTCAGTAGGTTAGACAATCATGGGGAAGACTGCTGACTTTACAGTTGTCCAGAAGACAGGCATTGACACCCTCCATGAGGAGGGCAAGTTGCAAAAGGTTGTTGCTAAAAAGCTGGCTGTTCAGAGTGCGGTATCCAAGCATATTAATGGAAAGTTGAGTGGAAGGAAAAAAGTGTGGTAGAAAAAGGTGCACAAGCAACAGGGATAACCGCAGCCTTGAGAGGATTGTGAAGCGCAGGCCATTCAAGAATTTGGGGGAGATTCACAAGGAGTGGACTACAGCTGATGTCGGTGCTTCAAGTGCCACCACACACAGACGTATCCAGGACATGGGCTACAACTGTCACATTCCTTGTGTCAAGCCACTCCTGAACTAGAGACAACGTCAGAAGCGTCTTACCTGCGCTAAGGAGAAAAAGGACTTGACTGTTGCTTAGTGATCCAAAGTCCTCTTTTTGGGTGAATGTAAATTTTGAATTTCATTTGGAAATCCAGGTCTCAGAGTCTGGAGGAAGAGTGGAGAGGCACAGAATCCAAGCTGCATGATGTCCAGTGTGAAGTTTCCACATTCAGCCCTCAAACTTCTTTGGAAAGAGCATTTGCGTGCTGGTTGTGGTCATGTGCACTGCTCTATGCACGCTACAAATCCCATAGTCCCTAGTATGTCTTGGGGGCCAGCAAGAGAGGGTGGCTATGTTCCTACATACAGTGGGACAGGCAGGTAGATCACAGAAGCAAAAAAAAAGGAATTTGGAGATGTCTGAGAGCAATAGAAGGTACCTTTTTAAAGCTAAGAATACATGTTTGAATATAATTTTTATTTTTATTTTTTATACCAGAGTTTAGTGTCACTTTAACTTTAGTAAGTCTCCATGGACAATTTGCAGCCGAACACCGTGAAACCATTTGCGAAAGTTAAACAGAGCTTAATGTTGAGGTATAATTTTCTAGCAATGTTGTATTTTTTTGTTCAGAGAACTTAAAGAACATATAATTAGTTTGATATACCTTGTGTGATTTCAGTAGCACTGCTGTTATCTAATTGTGTTTTTGTTATCCACAATATAGCGACATAGTATAAATCTACAGATTCTACTGCTCTGTAATTAGAGGGGAGGAATCAGACACCAATAAACTGACAGAGCTGTTAGTACTGAGATTGACAGTGTGAAACGTATCTCATTATTGACTCCAGCTTCCCCA
Source organism: Lithobates sylvaticus (assembly GCA_028564925.1). Lineage (NCBI taxonomy): Eukaryota > Metazoa > Chordata > Amphibia > Anura > Ranidae > Lithobates > Lithobates sylvaticus. The sequence continues at coordinate 558,540,730 of CM053027.1, read as the reverse complement.
TCAGAAACAGCTTTCAAAGAAGAATTGAGCCGTGGGAAAAAAAAAGGCAGGCAGAAAGTAGAAGGATTAGTCAACGGTATGGCCCGTGGTTTGCCTTCACCTGATCCTTACCCATTACTGATATACCTTGCCTTGTTCTGAAACCTGTTTGAGAAAAGGGTAATTTGTGAAAGGGTTGGCAAGGCTCCATGTTTGCTGGCTGCAGCAGTTGGACTCCAGCTCCTGGAACCTAAACAAACCCTCAATTTTATCTCTAGGCTGCTTGAGAGCTTTTTCAAGACTCCCATTTTCAGCTGCTCAAGAAACTTCTAATTGGTTTGGAACAGCTCTGCTTAGCTGCTTTCTCTAGAACAGGGGTCTCCAAACTGCGGCCCGAGGGCCAGGTGTGGCTTTTTGCTAGCCTTTATCCGACCCTTGGGGCACTATTCCTCCCACTGACACCAACAATGGGGCGCTATATCTTCCACCAATACCAATGATGGGATACTTTTCCTCCTACTAATAGGGGCACTACTCCTCCTCCTATTGACCACCAACCCTGAGGCCATATTTATTTTCACTAATGCTGTGCCGTGACATTTACTGACCCCCGCTGGCCACAATCCGGCCCCCCTAAAGTCTGAAGGACAATAAACTGGCCCTTTGTTGGAAAAGTTTGGAGACCCCTGCTCTAGAAGATAGACTACCTTCCTAAATGGCCTATTGTACTTTTAAAAAAAATGAGCCCTTGCTGATGGAAACATGGCATGTGTATACATGTAGGCTTTCTATCTGGCCTTTGTGGACAAATAATTTATGGTAACGGAGGAAATATTATTGGCCATCCCTGGTTTAGGAATTTTGATTGGGGAAGAGTTGTGTATGGCTGGGGATTACTTTTTTTTTTTTTAAATTCTTTATTTATTTTTGTAAAAGGTACTAGACATTACATATTCAAACCACATTTCCACATTTCAACCATCACGTATTTGTTTACTAATGTTTACTTATCACCTATGTTGGTTTGGCAAAACTTCAATCTTTTTACCGACCTATTTCGTCTTTAAATCCTTAATGTTTACCTCACCCGGTAACAAGTACTATTTTGCACGTTAGTTATCTTAATCTCTATTCTTCCCTTTTTCTTTATTCCCCTGAAAAACCCAAACCCCGGTACCCCCGCCCCCCAAAAAAAAAAAAGGAAAAAAATGGGAGCTTCCCATTTCCGGCCCTCTGTCCCTCAGCGAGATATGGTCATTCTGATTTTTTCCCCCTTTTTCCTCTTTGCCTTCTTTCTGCTTTCTCCCTTCTCTTCTTCTCTCCTTCTTCCCTCCCCCACTTCTTCACTCCTCCCTTCTCTCTTCCATCTTTTTTTTCCCTTCCTCTGACTGTACAAATCGGTCCCATATTGCCCATGTTTGCTCATACTGTTCTTTCCTATTTTGTGCCGAATAAACCAAATCTTCCATAGCTCCAATCTCTCTAACCTTATTTAACCATCTTGCTATGGATGGTGGTCTGGTATCCCTCCAATGCAGAGTGATACAGGCCTTGGCCGCATTAACCAAATGACAAAGCAGGGACCTTTTATATACCTTCGTTGGGATCTTTGAGAGATGGAGCAAAAAGAAGGCCGGGTCCTCCGGCACCAAAATATCAGTAAGTTTTTGGGAGAGTTCCTGAACTTCCTCCCAGTATGCCCTCACTTTCGGGCAGGCCCAAAAAATATGTAGCAAGGTTCCTTCCTCTCTACTGCACCGCCAGCACCTATCTGAGATTTCCCTAGAGAATTTATTCATCTTCGTTGGTGTGTAATACCATCGGGTCAAAATTTTGTAATTTAATTCCTGTATTCTCGTATTAATTGACGAGTTCAATGCCCAATATATGATATTTTGGCGCTGAGTTATAGTAAAGGTTTTATTCAAATCTCTTTCCCATTTGCTAATGGATGGTATCACAAACCCCTCCCTCGGGGTGTTCAAAAGCGAATACATCTTCGATAAGACCCGGTGGAGTGTTTCTTTGTCATCACAATATGATTCGAATTTGGTCAGTTGGCGTTGATAATTTTTGGCTGGGGATTACTGATCTTCAACTTTATTGCTCGCTTTATTGGTGAATTTTTACTTTGCCAGTGGTATCTGTTTTATGCTCTCTGGGGCCTTTGGTTATTATATATCTGAACTTACAGTTAGGATGACATTTGGACACAGTTTAGTGACTATAGTTTATTTGTAACTGGCACAGGTATTTAAAGTGGATGTAAACCCAATGTTATCCTTTCTAAACTACTGCCATAGGGGTTATCTATAAGGATATACATACCTCCTGCATGTATCTTTACCTGTCAAATGTCTCCCCTCTGTCTGCTATGAGACCTGAAAAACTGCAGATTCTGTGGGTGGGTCTGTTGTCTGGAGCTCGTGGGTGGAGTTGTGATGTCAGTAGACTCCCCGCCCACCTCTACATTCCCCTTGTCAATATGCATTTTCTTCTGTGTATTTCACTGAACTTCTGCTATGATCTCTAACATCCAGTGAAAAGACAGGAAAGTAACCACATTACTTCAGCATGCCCAATTATGCTGAGGTGTGGAACATCCAATCCTGGCAGAGCAGCAGAAGAAAGGAGTGGGAGAGAATTAAAAAAGAATGCATGTCTCTTAGGCTAGTGCATGAGATATGTAAATCACCCGTCACTCACAGCAAGGGGGAGGATTTGACAAAGGTTTTCTCTGTTTGTCAAGATTTATCTCACTGAACAATAAAAGAGGATTGCTCAGAGCTGGATTAACTCTTTGTGGCAAGACTGGGCTCAAATGATAGGAAATCTTATACTCTACATTATGACATAAAAAATAAATAAAGTTTTTTCGGGTTTACATCCACTTTAAGCTCAAAATGTGATCATGTTGTTTGCTGTTATGATGGAATAAGTATACAGTTTAATAACCCAAAAGAGTTGGTGGCCTCGCCCATTCTAAAATTATATTTTAGAGTCTTTATGGTGCTGGGGTCCTTTTGTGTGAATAGTTTTGTATGTTACTATTTATGCCAATGCTTATTAGAAGTCAGAAAATCTCCACATTCATGGTGGCAAACTGTGAGGAAAATAGCAGTATTTTGCCTGCATATGCAGTGAATAAGGGCAGGGATATTCCCTGGATCAACCTTCCTTATACATATTAGTATTCAGTTATATTATGTGTATTTAGGAAAGAATCCAGGCCTTTGTTTTTTTTTAAAAATCTACTGAGCTGGCCAGAACCAGTGATGAGCTTAAGGTGAATAACTCAACACAGAGTTTACTATATGGACCACGTATGTATTTATAAATGTTGATCATATCCTAATCTCCTCTTCTCATGGGAGAATAAATTCAGTTCCTCTAATATTTCCTCATAGCTGAGCTCCTCCATGCCTCTTATCAGTTTGGTTGCCCTTCTCTTCACTTTCTCCGGTTCCCTCCTTATCCTTTCTGTGAATTGGTGCCCAAAACTGAACTGCATATTCCAGATGAGGTCTTACAAATGATTTGTACAGGGGCAAAATTATTATCTCTCTCTCTCGCTGGAGTCCATACCGCTCAATACAAGAAAGGATTTTGCTTTGGAAACTACAGCTTGACATTGCATGCTATTATTAAGCTTATGATCTACCAGAGCACCCAGATCCTTCTCCACCACTGAGTCCCCCAGTTGTACTTTCCCTAGTATGTATGATGCATGCATATTTTTAGCCCCCAAGTTTCTTTATCAACATTAAACCTCATTTGCCACACAGTTGCCCAATTAAACAGAGCATTGAGGCTGGCTTGTAAATTGGAGACATCCTGTAAGAATGTTATTCCACTGCATAGTTTAGTGTCATCTGCAAACACTGAAATGGTACTTTTACCCAAAACTGGTAACCTGTAGACATTTTTAAACATCGCCTATGGAGATTTTTAAGGGTAAAAGTTTGTCGCCATTCCACGAGCAGGCGCAATTTTGAAGCGTGACATGTTGGGTATCAATTTGGCGTAACATTATCTTTCATAATATAAAAAAATTGGGCTAACTTTACTGTTTTATTTTTTAAATCAAAAAAGTGTATTTTTTCCAAAAAAAAAGTGTGCTTGTAAGACCGATGCACAAATGCGGTGTGACAGAAAGTATTGCAATGACCGCCATTTTATTCTCTAGGATGTTAAAAAAAATATATATAATGTTTGGGGGTTCTAAGTAATTTTCTAGCAAAAAAAAAAGATTTTTAACTTGTAAAAAAGAGGCTCAGTCCTTAGCCACTTGCCGCCTGCCCTATTATAAAAGGACGTCCACAAAGTGGTTGTCAAATCCTGACTGGACGTCCCAGGACGTCCTCAGGAATTTGAGCCGCTGCGTGCCCCCAGGGGCGCGCATCGCGGCGATCGTTGTTGCGGGTGTCAGTCTGATACCCCGCAACTACGATCTTGGTAAAGGGTCTCCGACGGAGACTCTTTACCACGTGATCAGCCGTGTCCAATCACGGCTGATCACAGTGTAAATAGGAAGAGCCGGTAATCGGCTTTTCCTCACTCGCGTCTGTCAGACGCGAGTAGAGGAGAGCCGATCGGCTGATCCTCTGACAGGGGGGGGTCTGTGCTGAATGATTATCAGCACACCCCCCTGAGGATGCCCACACTGGACCACCAGGGACGCCACCAGACCACCAGGGATGCGCAGCACAAGGTATGCCACCCTAGACCACCAGGGATGACTCAGTGCCCACAATGGATGCCAATCAGTGCCCACAATGGGCATCACTGATTGGCATGCATTATTGTTTGGCACTGATAGGCAGCATTGTTTTGTATTGATGGATGCCAATCAGTGCCTAACTAACTGTATTCTAATTCCAGCTCCAATAATTCGGCAACAGTTCCAGAGCTGTCATCAGTGCCTCTCCTGTAATTCAGCACCAGTTTCAGAGCCTATCTGAAGCACCAGTTCCAAATGTATCCGCAAAATTGGGATCAGCTTTGCTCCAGCTCTAGTAACCCAGCACCAGTTGTGGACTTATTTTTTTTGTTCTTTTAACCGCTTCCCGACCGTCTCACGCCCATATACGTCGGCAGAAGGGCATGTACCTGTACGTTGCCCTTTAAGGGGCGGCTTGCAGACGAACCCGCCGGGAGCTTTGTGATCGCGGGCCCTGCGGACTCGATGTCCGTGGAGACACCCGCGATCGTCTCACGGAGAGGAAGAACGGGGAAATGCTAATGTAAACAAGCATTTCCCCGTTCTGCCTAGTGACACTATCACTGATCATAGATCCCTGTAATCATGAGCGGTGATCAGTGTTGTGTCACACACAGCCCCTCCCCCCACAGTTAGAATCACTCCCTAGGACGCACTTAACCCCTACAGCGCCACCTAGTGGTTAACCCCTTCACTGCCAGTCACATTTACACAGTCATCAATGCATTTTCAATTGCACTGATCGCTGTATAAATATGAATGGTCTCAAAAACGCTCCAAAAGTGTCCGATCTGTCCGCCATAATGTCGTAGTCACGATTAAAGATCGTTGATCGCCGCCATTACTAATAAAAAAAAATATTAATAAAAATGCCATAAAACTATCCCCTATTTTGTAAACGCTATAACTTTTGAGCAAACCAATCAAAAAAATGCTTATTGCGATTTTATTTTATTTTTTAAAAAAAATTTGCCAAAAATATGTAGAATACATATCGGCCTAAACTGAGGAAAAACTATTTATTTTTTTTTTAGATATTTTTGGGGGATATTTATTATAGAAAAAAGTAAAAAAGAATGCGTTTTTTTTTTTTCAAAATTTTCGCTATTTTTTTGTTCATAGCGCAAAAAATAAAAACAGCAGAGGTGATCAAATACAGTAAACCCCCGCTCTATTGTGGTTTAGTTTTTGCGGTCCCGGTATATCGCGCTATTTTAATTAGGACCTGTTATTCTGATATTGCACTAATATTTTGCAGTTATGTACTCTATTTTTTAATGTACAGTATACTGTACTGTTAAGACAATATTTTTATGTTTTAAAAATCCTCTTGATCTCTCTCTCAAAAGTGTGTTTAAAGACCTTTAAATTCTATTAAAAAATTAACAAAACATGCCTAGGGTGTATTTAAATAGGGTCTTTCTATTTCGCGGTTTTTCACTTTTCGCAGGTGGGTCCGGAACGTAACCCCAGCGATGGAGGGGGGTTTACTGTACCACCAAAAGAAAGCTCTATTTGTGGGAAAAAAAAGGACGTCAATTTTGTTTGGGAGCCATGCCGCACAACCGCGCAATTGTCAGTTAAAGCGACGCAGTGCCGAATCGCAAAAAGTGCTCTGGTCTTTGGCCAGCCAAATGGTCCGGGGCTTAAGTGGTTAAGATGTGTTACATTCTATTCCAGCTCAAAGAAATAGAGCCATCTCTAAGCTCCAGAGCCTTATTTTGCCAGCTCTAGTTTGTATTCTTTCCCTTGAGTTACATAGCCATGCATAATATTTCTAATTGTCTCTGTTGCCAATTGCACGTCTAGAATTGTTTGATTTCTAGCACAGATACAGCCTTTTCCAACCTCAAAGCTATTATGTCCTTGTATACATTTATTCACCACCTAGCTTGTTACTAAACATTTTTATAGGGTTCGTTAGGAGTATGACAACCGCTACAGTACATGTGACACTTGATGTGTATATAGTGGGAGAGCCCATGTAATGAGTCGCTAAAGTTTCATTTAAATATTGTAAAACACGCATATAAACTACAAAGTAAGATTACAGCACCATTATTTATCTCAAGCCAAGATTTTTTTATAGTTAAATTAGTTGTGTGCTTAACCACTTCAGCTCCGGACCAATTTGCAGCCAAAGGACCAGGCCCCTTTTTGCGATTCGGCACTGCGTCGCTTTAACTGATAATTGCGCGGTCGTGCGACGTGGCTCCCAAACAAAATTGGTGTCCTTTTTTTCCCACAAATAGAGCTTTCTTTTGGTGGTATTTGATCGCCCCTGCGGTTTTTATTTGACAGGGAACAGCAGATCAGTGACAGGCAGTGTAGGAAGCGCGGGGAGAGGTTTGTTTACACAGACCTCTCCCCGTTCTTCAGCTCTGTGACCCGATCGCGGGACACCAGCGGCAATCGGGTCCGCTGGTCCCACGGCCGTGGTCACGGAGCTCCCGACCAGGTCGCGAGCGCGCGCGACCCCACGGCTAGGCAATTAAAGGGAATGTATATATACGTGCTTTTGCCCAGCCGTGCCATTCTGTAGACTTATATCTACAGGAGGCGGTCAGGAAGCGGTTAATATTAAAGGCCACGTTCTAAGTGGTTCATGATCCACAAAGAATAGATATCACTTGAAATATGCAAACCTATGTGTAAATCGCAGTCTTAGTTGGCATAGTCACTACTGCAATGCATGTATAACACATATATAATATATACTAGGGTTGCACCAATGCCAATACCGGTATCGATGCCAATACTAAGCACTTGCACGAGTATTCGTGCAAATGCTCCGATACCTGAAATCGATACTTTTGTTGTGCGATTTGAGCTCATACCAAATGAATAGGCTCAAATCGCCCTGCAACACAGAAGTGGTGAGGTAAAGTGCATGCGATTCAGAGAGGAATCACACCGCATTCCTGTTCAAATCATTTAGTGCTTTCATATGATCACCTCTTCTGAAACATCTGAATATTGGCTAAACAGATGGTGGGAAAGTATGTGCTCGTAACACTTATACTATTTATTGGCAGAAGAAGTCTTAAACAAGCCTTCTCAGCCGATGCAGAGCCACCTTAAAGAGGAACTGCAGTCTGCTCACATAATTGGTAATAAAAACATATTGGCCATTCTGAAGCTTCCCTCCAACCACTTTGCATATGGTTTTATATATACTGTGATTCTGTACTTGCCAAATATGCTGCATAAATCTCCCTCCACTGAGTCTGGCTGCATCCGTTTTAACTGTGGGCACCTGAAGCTGCTGCCTGTTTACTTCCTGCAGCTCTCATTGGCCCTCTTATGACTTATCCCCCTCCCTTTCTTGGCAAACTCTCTCACAAGAGAGTGCATAATGTCATAGGCCTAGGCTTTTTACCAGACAAGAAACGGGAAGTGGCTGTATAAGGTATTTACTGGCAGAAACAAAATGTTTTACTATCCAAAGTTAGAACAACAAGGGCAGAAGATTTATTAGATGGAAATTTGAAAAAATGACTGAAGTTCCGCTTTGACCACTTGCCGACTGTCTCACGTCTAGATACGATAGCAAAGTGGCACATTCCCGCAAAAGAAGGTATTGGTACGTTGTCCCCTTTAAGAGCCGCCGGAGGCGTGCATGCTGCACGGCGGGGGACCCGATGCGCGTGGTCGGTGGAGCGTTTGCTGCCGGCCACCCGCGATCACAGGCACGAAACACACAAATCCCTGTTCTGTCCAGGGAGAGGAGACATATTGTTTGTTCCTAGTAAGTAGGAACAGCGATATGTCTCCTCCCCCAGTCAGTCCTATCCCCATACAGTTAGAAACACTAACTAGGGAACACATTTAACCCCTTGATCGCCCCCTAGTGTTAACTCCTTCCCTGCCAGTGACCACAGTAATCAGTGCATTTTTATAGCACTGATTGATGTATAAGTCATATCAATGGTCCAAAAAATGTGTCAAGTGTCCAATCTGTCCGCTGCAATTTCGCAGTACCCCTAAAAATCGCTGATCACCACCGTTATTAGTAGAAATAATAAATAAATAATAAAAATGCCATAAATCTTTCCCATTTTTGCGCAAACCAATCAACAATTATTTAACAAAAATATGTAGAAGAATATATATTGGCCTAAACTGAAGAATTAATTTAAAAAAAAAAAACCTTTTTGGGGATATTTATTATAGCAAAAAGTAAAACATTTTTTTTTTTTTTTTTTCAAAATTGTCGCTCTTTTTTGGTTTATAGCGCAAAAAATAAAAACTGCAGAGGTGATCAAATGCCACCAAAAGCTCTTTTTGTGGGGGAAAAAAAAAAAGGATGCAAATTTGGTTTGGGTACAGCATTGCATGACTGCGCAATTGTCAGTTAAAGTGACGCAGGGCCAAATTGTAAAAAGTGCTCTGGTCAGGAAGGGAGTAAAATCTTCCGGGTCTGAAGTGGTTAAGGACAAAGTTAAAATCAGGTTTTTTTTTTTTTTTATTGCTAGAAAACTACTTAGACACCCTCTAGAGAATAAAATGGCGGTCATTGCAATACTTTGTCACACCATATTTGCTCAGCGGTCTTAAACGCAATTTCTTTAGAAAAAATACACTTTTTAAAATAAAAAAATAAGAAAACTGTAAAGTTAGCCCAATATTCTTTTTTTATATTGTGAAAGATAATGTTACGCCGAGTAAATTTATACCCAACATGTCACGCTTCCAAATTGAGCCCATTCATGGAATGGCAACAAACTTTTACCCTTAAAAATCTCCATAGACGACATTTAAAAAAATTCTACAGGTTACCAGTTTTGAGTTACAGAGAACATCTCTTTCTAGAATTATTGCTGTCGCTCTAATGATCGCGACCATATATATGCAGGCACGACCTGCGTATGCGTTCGCTTCGAGCACGGAGGGACGGGGCACTTAAAATTTTTTGATTTATTTTTTCTTATTTTATTTTACTTTTTTATTTATTTTTTTTTATTTTTTTTTACACTGTTACTATAAAAAAAAAAGTTTGGATCACTTTTATTCCTATTACAAGGAATGTAAACATCTCTTGTAATAAAAAAAAAAGCATGACAGGACCTCCAATGTGAGATCTGGGGTCAAAAAGACCTCAGACCTCAGATCTCATATTTACACTTAAAAAAAAAATAATGTCCCTTTTAAGGCCATTGGTCAGAAGTGACGTTTGAAGTCGCTTCCGTCATCCTACATCATTGAGTCCAGTGGGGGCCATTATTTCCTCACTAGACACAGTGCCTCAGGGGGGAAAGGATCGGATCGTCTCCAACGCTACTGACGTCACCGGAGATGACCGGAATGTGGCGAGATGGGGGTGGGCACCTCTCCCGCCGCCAATAAAAGTGATCTTGCGGCGAATCTGCCGCAGAGACCACTTTTATCTGAAAGCAGACCACCCGCCATTTAAGACTATACCTGGGTTATGGCAGCAATCTGCTGCCATAACAATGTTATTCAACGTCAAAGTATCGATGTATAACGACGGCGGGCGGTCCGAAGTTGTTTAAAGACTAATGCATATACTATAGCTAAGGATCTGGCTAGAGTTTATGTTGGACATCTACATATTTAAAGTGGAACTACACTGCATCTGAGCACCACAAAGCAAAAACGCTATGTAAGTAAATTTTAATATTCAAAGCAAACTCCCTCATCCATACATGTCTCCAAGCTTTTTTTTTGCTATGAAATCCCCCTTAAAACACCCTCCTGGCATTTCTAGCTGTGGCCATTTTGAGTAAGGGCAGACGATTTGGGTAGCATATACTTCCTGAAATCCATCTGCCATTAGGTAATGCATGCAGGCCAAGAGGGCGTGCTTAGATAAGAAAACCCCTCCTTCCCTCCTGAAGACTAAGTGATGACTGGGACATATGACATCATTTGCCTAGGCATGGAAACCAGGAAGTAACTGAAGAAATGTAAAAAAAAAAAAGGTTAAAAACAAGTAAATTTGATGTACATTCCTATCCGTTTACTAATGCTAGCAGCATACCGTATATACTCGAGTATAAGCCGAGTTTTTAAGCACATTTTCTTGTGCTGAAAATGCCCCCCTCGGCTTATACTGGAGTCGAGCACTTTTCTGCAGCAGAGAATGACATTTTCCGACCCGACTTTGGGGCCCCGTATCTTAGGAACCCCAAATCTGGTGTGCAAACCCAATGGAACTAGCACTATAGCATATCCCAAAATGGGGTTCCTAGCCCCAAGTGACCCCGAGATAGGGGGCCCCAAAGTTGGTCAACTGTGTCCATCTGCAGCAATGTAATTTCGGGACCCTTTGGGTCCAAAGACCCCAAATTTGGCTGCAGCTAGGGGGCATCTAGGAACCCTTAACTACCAAGTTTGAAGTTCGGGGGACCTATGGCTGCAAATGGGCACAGTGAAATGGGCACAGTGTGGCTGCAAATGGGCATTGTTGACCCTCTTTTCCACTTACAGTAACTGCGCATTTCTCACCCTAGACTTATACTCGAGTCAATAAGTTTTCCCAGTTTTTTGTGGTAAAATTAGGTGCCTCGGCTTATTCTCGAGTATATACAGTAAGTATTAAAGATAGAAAATGTTGATTGAGAGAGAGAGGATCCACTTTAATTACAGACTTGGTACAGTTTTGAAGGCAGCTGTGTGACATACAAAACGCCACCAAGTGTTTTGTCTGATCCTTTTATACCATACAATGCAATTTCTTACATTCTCCTAAGTGGATTTTGTGGTTGTAGTTTGTTTTGTTGTATTTATTGGCAACAATGGAACCAAAATCTCTATGTGGGTCAGATATAAATATTTACTAGGGTTGCTAGCCTTACTAAAAGACAAATAAGGAAGATCAGCTTTAATGAAGCAAGCTTGTGCCCGGGAACAGACAGATTGTGGTGTTTCCTCTTGAGATGTAATTTAAGCGCCTCCATGCAGCAAAAATGTTGGCATTCCTTGGTCTTTTTTTTTTTTTTGGCTGCTGCTACTTAACTTAATTTCAAAATCAAGACATTTCCTCATTGATCCTAGATGATAAATTAGGTTGGTACTAGTGTTTGTTTGGTTAGTATTATTGGGATAAACACCTAAATTGTTCATTGATCAGTAGATTTTGCACTCAGAATTACAAATGAAGAGACATCTGTCGTTCAATGAGTTGCTCGGGCCTGCTGCGGCTTTAACGTGACCAGCAAAATTGAGGCAGGTAGGTGTTGAAGCGGTGGTAAACCGCAGCATTTAAATAAAATAAAATAAATCCCCTGCAAAGCAATGGCATAATGTGCTAGTATGCATCGCATACTAGCACATTATGTAATACTTACCTTGGAACAAAGCCCTCCAGCGGTGTGCTGTCACCGATGACAGGGTTTTCAATTTCCGCTGGTCTTTCTTCTGGGTTTGTGGCCTCTGAATGTATGAGTGGGCGGGGCCGTGATGATGTCACTCCAGGCTCCATCGGCTCCAGCACAGTATGCCGGACCTTCAAAGCACATGTGCCGGTGACCTCACTGGCTGCATCCAGGCTACATCTTCAATGTACCTACAGGTAAGCCTTATTATGGGCTTAGCTGTAGGTACAAGTCGTTTCCTTTCTTGTCTGGAAAGGGCAAAGTTTGGCTCTTTAACATTTTCAAAATTTTGCAACAATCTTCCAACATTTGGATCGTTATCCACTATAATATGAAGCCAGGTGGTCATCCAGTCATTGCTTTGGGACATCAAATTGACACAATTTGAATGTGTTTTAGCCTTGTGTAGCATTATGTTTATGTTGATGATTTTGCTTTTTTTGTCTTTTTTAGGATATCATTACATTTAACATTCCAACAAGATGAAAAAAATGCCTTTATTCAGTAAATCACACAAGAATCCTGCAGAGATTGTGAAAACATTGAAGGATAATATGGTTTTGTTAGAAAAGCAGGACAAGAAGACAGAAAAGGTAAAGCATATGTATTTTCTCTTTTTTAACTATGTGACAACTCATTTGTTTAAACAGCAGGGAACCATTAAATATTTCACACAATATAGGTTTCCTCTGCCCAATGTATAGATGGGACATCGTGTCTGTAGCAACCAATGAAATTAAATTACTTTAACTATCTTTTATTTCTGTAGCCAAATGTATTTTTAGTATTCAATAGTAGGAAACAGTTACAATCCCTTTCTTGCTTTCTGTGTCTCCAGTTAAGTTCCTCCACCCCAAACTCGCTCATACATGTCTTTATGGACCTTGCTTTTGCACTGGTGTGCAGTCATGTTGGAAGAGGAAGGGGCCATCCCCAAACTGTTCCCACAAAGTTGGGAGCATGAAATTGTCCAAAATGTCTTGGTATGCTGATGCCTTAAGAGTTCCCTTCACTGGAACTAAGGGGCCAAGCCCAACCCCTGAAAAACTTCCTCACATCATAATCCCCCCTCCACCAAATGCTTTGGACCGGTGCACAAAGCAAGGTCCATAAAGACATGTATGAGTGAGTTTTGGTTAGAGGAACCTGACTGCGAGCCAGGCCTTCTCGTCCACATCAGTGCCTGACCTAAAAAATGAGCTTCTGGAAGAGTGGCCAAACATTCCCATAGACACAATCCTACACCTTGTGGACAGCCTTCCCAGAAGAGTTGAAGCTGTTATGGCTGCAAAGGGTGGGCCAACTTAATATTGAATCCTACAGACTAATGCCGTGTACACACGATCGTAAATTCGGCCAGCAAAAGACCGATGAGAGCTTTTGGTCGTAAAATGCGACCCTGTGTAGGCTCCATCGGACTTTTGCTGGCGGAATTCCCGCCAGCAAAAGATTGAGAGCAGGTTCTCTATTTTTAGGTCGGAAAAAGTTCCGATTGGAAATTCCGATCGTCTGTAGCGATTCCGACACGCAAAATTCCTATGCATGCTCGGAAACAATTCGGCGCATGCTCGGGAGCATTGAACTTAATTTTCTCGGCTCATTGTAGTGTTGTACGTAACCGCGTTCTTGACGGTCGAAAGTTCAGCAAACTTTTGTGTGACCGTGTATATGCAAGCCAAGCTTGAGCGGAATTCCATCGGAAAAACCAACCAAGATTTTTCCGATGGAAATTTCGCTCGTGTGTACGCTGGGATGCCATTAATGTTTGTGCATGTATAGGCAGGCATCCTTTTACTATTGGTAATATAGTGTGTGTGTGTGTGTGTGTGTGTGTGTGTGTGTGTGTGTGTGTGTGTGTGTGTATAATATATATATATATATATATATATATATATATATATATATATATATATATATATATATATATATATATATATATATATACACACACACACACACACACACACACACACACACACACACACACACACACACACACACACACACACACACACACACACACACATTATAAATATACATTTTTATTTTTTTCACTAGTGGACACAAGACTGCCGTTCTCAGCTTCATAATGTATTATTTAGAGGGGTGGGGGTAGAGACTCTTTGTGACCATCGGCTGGTCTGAAAACATCACATGTTCCAGTCACCGTCACCCAAACAGTGCAGGGTTGCGGGAGGAGCAGTTTGGCCAGAGTACAGGCTCAGTCCTGTGTAAAAGGGACTGGCAGTATCACAAGGTATTTCACAGCAAAGGAAGCAATATAAAGAGAACAGGTTACTTTTTCATACAAGTAAATAATAATACAGACACATATCTGAAAAATTTGGCTGAAGCCATAAGATCAGTGTAACTGTCAGGCAACTAGCATTTTTAGGGGGTCAGTAGTGGTAGCACCCATATTAATCTTCGCACGGGTTTCCTTCATAACTCTGGCTGCTTGAGGTACCTGGAAGTGGAATCAAGCATTTATGGCCAACTGCCCGCCTGTGTTATAGTGCCCATACACTAACAGATCTTTCAATGATGGGGACATGTCCTGTGAGATCTGCCTATACTTACTTCTTCTGTTCGTCAAACCAGTGGTTTGAAAAATTGGCAACCTTTGAACTGGGGCCCCTGAGAAGCATCACTCTGTTGAGGAGCCTGGCATAAAATGCTCTGATTTACATTAATTTGCATTATGATGAAATTATGAGGATACGTGAGTGGAGTATTATAGTTTTGAGGCAGAAAAAATATTCTTGGTTATGAGTCAGTCTAAGGCCAGTTGCACATGGGTGTTATAATTTACTGATGTTTGCTCAGGAACCTGTTGACAGAGTAGAAAAACTGTGTGTAAAAGACCTAAATAATGTTGGGTATAGGCGAGTAAAGGTGTGTAAGTGTATAGAAGAGTCAAATTCTTCTTTGTTGTAATATACTCATTTACAGTGGGGAAGATAATTAGTTGATCCCCTGCAGATGTTGTAAATTTGCCCACTTACAATGAAATGAAGGGTCTACAAATTTTTTTTATAGGTGTATTTTAAATGATAGGCAGAATATCAACCAAAAATCCAGAGAAAACACATATAAAAAATGTTATAAATTGAGTTGCAGTTCAGGGAGTAAAAAAGGATTTGGTCCCCAAGCAAAACATGACTTGGTACTTGGCGGAGAAACCCTTGTTAGCAAGCAGAGAGGTAAGACATTTCTGGTAGTTGGTGACCAGGTTTACCCACATTTCAAGAGGGATTTTGGTCCACTCTTCTTTACAGATCTTCTCTAAATCCTTAAGGTTTTTTGGCTGTCTCTTGGCAACTCGAAGTTTCAGCTCCCTTCATACATTTTCTATAGGATTAAGGTCTGGAGACTGGCTGGGCCACTCTATGACCTTAATGTGCTTCTTCTTGAGCCATTCCTTTGTTGCCTTGGCGGTATGTTTTGGGTCAATGTCATGCTGGAAGACCCATCTACGACCCATCTTCAGTGTTCTGGCTGAGGAAAGAAGGTTCTCTTCCAAGATTGCACATTACATGTCCATTGGCCTCTCAATGTGGCAAAGTCGGCCTGTTCGCTTTAGCAGAGAAATGGCCCCAAAGCATAATGTTTCCACCTCCATGCTTGACTGTAGAGATGGTGTTATTAGGGTCATAGTCAGAATTCTTCTTCCTTCAAACACGGCAAGTTGAGTTAATGCCCAAGAGCTCAATTTTGGTCTCATCTGACCACAGCACTTTCTCCCAATCTTTCTCTGAATCATTTAGATCATTGGCAGACTTCAGACGGGCCTTCAGACATGTGCCTTTTTGAGGGGAACCTTGCAGGAGCTACTGGATTTCAATCTATGGCAGCGTATTGTGTTACAAATGGTTTGTTTGGTGACTGAGGTCCCAACTGCCTTGAGATCATTCACAAGCTCCTGCCATGTAGTCCCAGGCTGATCCCTCACTTTTCTCATGATCATCCTTACCCCAAGAGGCAAAATCAAGACCGAGGACGACTGATGGTTAATTTGTAATTCTTCCATTTGTGAATAATCACTCCAACAGTTGTCTAATTCTTACCAAGATTCTTCCTGATGGTCTTGTTGCCCATTCCAGCCTTGTGCAGGTCTACAATCTTGTTCCTGACGTCCTTTGACAGCTCTTTGGTCTTTCCCATGATGGTGGGTTTGAATGGAAGAAAGAGATTCTATGGACAGGTGTCTTTTTATACACATAATGCACTGTCTTTAGGAGCACCTTTGTAAATTGGCAAGACTAATCTGTACCACATGAGCACATACTGTAGCCAGCCTGTGGGAGACAGAATTATTGTTGGTTGGTAGAGGATCAAATGCTTATTTTACTCACTGTACTGCAGATCAATTTATAACATTTGTATTGTGTTTTTTTTTCTAGATTTTTGGTTGATATTCTGTCTCAATCATTTAGAATGAATCATTTTATGATAAAAAGTATAGACCCTTCATTTCTTTGTAAGCGGGCAAACTTACAAAATCTGCAGGGATCAAAAAAAAAATTTTTTCCCCCACTGTATACTTGCGTAAACATGCCCATAGACAAGTTAAACACGCATATGCGAGTAAATTACTACAGTCAAATGTAAAATTTTCAATTTTTGTTTTACTGCTCTATACTCAACGCTGTATTACTAATCTTTACTCTGTGTACGCTGTGTTCCATAGACATGGACAACAATGCATTTTATTTCAAGTCAGTAAAAAACACAGCGTTTTGTACTCCTGTGTGCAAGCGGCCTTAAATTACTCCTTTTTATAACTTTTTTCAGTACTGCTTCTGATTGCTAATGGAAATACATGTTCTCTGGTTCCTAAGACATCTTTCATACTAATGGATTAGTTTACTTACTCCTGACATTTTTGTTGGCTTTCTAGTGCTGTTTTTATTGATTACTTTAAAAAAAACGGACATGCTTTTTTATTTTTTTATTATTTAACAATCTTCTTTAAAATGTTAGTTTATTATAGGTTTTTTTCTGCATGTTTCAGGCATCTGAAGAGGTGTCCAAATCCCTCCAAGCCACAAAGGAAATTTTATGCGGTACAGGAGACAAGGAGCCTCAGACCGAGACTGTGGCTCAGCTAGCACAGGAGCTCTACAATAGTGGCTTGTTAGTGACACTGATAGCCAACCTGCACCTCATAGACTTTGAGGTATGTATGCATTCACCTTTCTACACAGGACACCTTCTTTATTGGTAGCTTGCAAAATGGCATATCCAGATACACCTGATGAAACCCCCTATGATCTCAGAATTTGTGATTCTGGCCTCAGTCTCTGCTGTTTGAGGAGGTGCCACACAATGGTCCTTTTTTCCCCTCTTCACAAGTCCATGACTCCTTACAAAAAAGGTTGTTTCTAAATTGAATCAGGGGGGTCAATCACTGCGGCCCTTTACCACGTGATTAGCTGTGTCCAATGGCAGCTGATCACAGGATGTAAACACAAACTGGTTATCAGAGGACACTGATGATGAGGCACTATCAGTGCTGCCTACCAGTGTGCATTTGTCATTCAAAGTGTGACAGTGCTGAAAGCTGAAAATTGGCCTGGGCAGGAAGGGGGTAAAAGTGCCCAGTAGACAAGTGGTTTAACACCTCTGCCGCGTGTTTGAAACGCATCCGAAACACATAATAATGTTAAAGGATGCTTTAAAGTTCAAGGCCTGTGTGAACTTGGCCTAAGCAAAAACTAAGTGCAGACACACTCATCAAGTGCTGCCACACATATAATGTCATAGATCTTCTTTAATTTGTGTCATTTATTTCTGCCTGGAGTTCAGCTTCAAGGTAGACCATTTTACACCCTGAAATCCTGTAAAGTGAACTATAGAAAACGTATTACTTGACAATAATCAAAGTGAAAATTAGGTGGTGCTTTACTGCACCGTTATTTTTATTCTTCATGACAGTTGCTTTCAGGATGATGTAATAGCCCCACACTGCTCTGTAACTATTGCTGAATATAAAACGAACAGCTGTCATAATCCTACCCATCTGCTCATTTGCATTTCTTTAAAATCCAGGTAGGTGTGATTGTGACTCTCGCTCTCTTTTTTTTTTTTTATGTTTAATTCTAATTCGATACATGGTTCCAATGGAAGCAGTTCACCCAGCACAAGTTTTATAGATTTCAGAAATTGAATGTCTTTCATACTTCTGTTGTGAATATTGTAAATGAAAAATGGAATGAGCCAGGTGGAAATTGTCAGGTGAACAGTTGACATCCAATTAGAAACTTTAGGTATCCAGGGAGCCGCGGGTTCTGCAGCTGCCAGAATACAATATCAAGCGGCAGAGATTTCTCCATCCAGGCTGTCTAGTGTGAATGGGGAAGGCGACCGATTGCTCCTTTTCAACCTACAAGGCTGAATGTGAGAAATCTAGCCGTGTATGGCTAGCCTAAGTAAAAATTCACTGTGTAATGAACATATGCTTGGTTACTCTAGTAAATCAGCCACACTGTGTTGTTGTTGTTGTTGTTGTTATTATTACCAACACCATTCCTGAAAGTGTAAGGAGGACCTTGATGCATTAGAAGCTGGAAAGTTTGTAGTCTCAAATTGCTAAAGATCGTCTGTATCCCACTTGGGGTTTACCCTGTGACATTAAAGTGGAGCTTCACCCAAAAGGGGAAGTTCAATTTTAAGGACTTGTCCCCTGCTGGAATTGGCACTTTTGAGGAGCGGGTACACGATTTTTACAGGTACTTGCTCCCACTTCCGCTCGGACCACCTAGGCGATCAGAGAGGAAGTTCTCCTCCCTCCCCCCTGCAGTCTTCGGGGACACGTGACAGGTTCCAGAAGACTGCATCCACAATTCACGATGTGCAGTGCTGCTTGCGCAAGGGCAGTGGGCACCTGGCTGTGAAGCCTCAAGTCGAGAAAAAAAGACAGCGGGTGAAACCGACTGGGGTGAGCACACTGCTGGATCGTGGGACAGATGAGTGGCTGTTTTTTAAAAGTCAGCAGCTACAGTTTTTGTAGCTGCTGAGTTTTATTTTTTTCACAGGAGACTGGAACTCCTTTAAGCTGCTTTAACACTGCAGCTGTCTAAGCGTTAGCGGTAAATCGCTGCTCGTTTTAGTGGGGCTTTACTGCTGTTATAGCAGCGCTTTGGGGCTGCTATTCGTGCGGTAGCGGGCGCTCTTAACCCCCCCCCCCCCCAAGAAGGGGTTAAAAGCACCTGTGTTGCAGCGCGTCCGAACCGGTTTTCAGACGCTTGGGAAGCACTGCCCATTAATTACAATGGGCAGGGGTGGTCTCAGAGTGGTGTATACACCGCTCCTAAATCACCCTAAAGATGCTGCTTGCAGGACTTTTTAACGTCCTGCAAGTGCACCACCCCAGTGTGAAAGCACTTGGGCTTTCACACTGGGGTGGCAGGGGAGGCAGTTTTCAGGTGCTTTACAGACTCTATTTCTAGCGCTAAAAAGCCTGAGAATTGCCCCAGTGTGAAAGGGGTCTTAAGGAGTTAGCATATGATAGTATGTTAGAATCCATCTTAGCAGTCTTTGACATTCTGCAGTATATTGAAAGACTGTCATTGCTATTTAAAGCTAAGCAATACTCTGCAATACTTGCCTTTACTTCAAAGGTCGGATGACCCTCACCGGCGCCAGCATCTTCTACTCTGTTCCTTCTGGGTACCAAAAAATTGGGTATTATAATGTGTTTTTTTGTGCGCTAAAATTCATTCAAGTGTATTTTTTCCTGAAAACTTGAATTTGATAAACCGCTGCACAAATATCATGTGACCTAGAAAATTGCAACAACCATTGCGTTCTACAGGGACTTTGATTTCAGAAAATATGTAATCCTTGGTGAATCAAAGTAATTTTCTAGCACAAATACCGTATATACTCGAGTATAGCCGAGTTTTTCAGCACATTTTTTTGTGCTGAAAGTGCCACCCTCAGCTTATACTCGAGTCAAGCACTTTTCTGCAGAAAAAAATGACATTTTCCGACCCGACTTTGCGGCCCGTATCTCTGGGCCACTTGGTGCTAGGAACCCCAAATTTGGTATGCAAACCCAGTGCAACCAACACTACAGATTTGGGGTTCCTAGCACCAAGTGGCCCCGAGGTACAGGGCCCCAAAGTCGGTCAACTGTGTCCATCTGCAGCAATGTCATTTTGGGACTTTTTGGCTGCAGCTAGGGGGCATCTAGGAACCCTTAACTACCAAGTTTGAAGTTCAGGGGACCTATGGCTGCAAATGGGCACAGTGAGGCATGCAAATGAGCACAGTGAGGCTGCAAATGGGCATTGTTGACCCTCTTTTTCACTTCCAGTAGCTGCTCATTTCTCACCCTAGGCTTATACTCGAGTCAATACGTTTTCCCATTTTTTTTGTGGTAAATTTAGGTGCCTCGGCTTATATTCGGGTGGCTTATACTCGAGTATATACGGTAATGTAGATTTTTACACGTATAAGAGAAATGTTAGAATTGGTCTGGTAGGGTAGTGGTTTCCCCATCATCTTTTTTCAGGCAGTACCATTAGTAAACAATGTAAAGAATGTTCCTTATTTTTTTTTGTTATTAAAGAGGACCTTTCCCCCATCCTCTTTAGAAAACAGCAATAATCTGTGAAACTGTGTACCAAAAAAAAAAAGTACACTTACATATGTCCATGCTGCCCATTTCCCCTTCAGTCCTTTTAAGGCTGCCTCTGCATTGCCTGTGCCCACACCACCATTTTGAAAATATGTCATACCCTGGCTTGCAGTATTTCACAACTGTGCATACGCAAGGTGGAGCGTTTGACGTCATGCACTTCTTCTCCCCAAACATTACATTCATCTGTTAAAAAAAAAAAAAAAAAACTTTCTTTCTCAGAGATGGGAGAGATGTTTTTTTTTTTTTTTAAAGACAATTAAGTGTAATGTATGTCGCATGACTCATATGCGTTTCATATTGCGTGTACACGGTACAACAATATGGTTACCGGTAGCACTACAGTGGGCATCCGGCTGTGACAGCTTGCGACTTCACAGGCAGGTGCACATGCGCGAGCCACGCTGTGTGTCTTGAGTGGCCGGGCAATCTTCTGGGACCTGTGAAGATTGCTGGGAGGAAGGGGGAGAGGAGGATTCGCCTAGGCGGCCCAGAGCAGAGGTGGGAGCTGGGCACCTGTGAAAAATAGGTACCCGCCCCCCCACATTTGACATGCCAAATGTATCATGTCAAGGGGTCAAGGGTTCTTAAAGCGGAAGTTTCACTTTTGGGTGAAACTCCGCCTTAAATCAAAAGTGGTTGTAAAGCCACTTTGTTATGATCACAAAATCCCCTCTGTTAAATAATTTTATGGGCCCCACTGTATGTGTTTTTTATAAAAAAAAATGCAGATTTCTACCTCATTTGAGAGCACCTCCCAGCACTCACATGACTGCTCCCCTCTCTCCGCTCTCAATCTGACAGCTACAGTGGGAGGGGCTGAGAACTCCCGCTGACATCAGTTGGGAGGAGGAGAGAGGCGGGCAGTCACGTGAGCACTGGTAGGCAGTAGTCTGAAATAAGGTAGAAATCAGTATATTTTTTATAAAACACATATAGTGGGGCCACAACGTTATTTAACAGAGGGGAATACATGTTAATGACAAAGTTATAATAACAGCAGAAAGGGAGGGGGCGGGGAGCAGAGCTGCACTGACAGAGCTGACAGGCAGGAGGGGGGGGGGGGGGAACAGAAGAGAGCTGTGGATGACGGAGGCACGTAAACTGACCACGGTGTCAGAGCTTAGCAGGCATGATAAACCATGGTCAGTTCACAGGGGGGAGGGCAGAATCAGCCAGGTATTTTAGATTATACAGGGGGCCAAATTACACAGCACAAGCACTGTGCTGTTATTCATGCTTTAAGGAAACGGGATCAATTTTTTTTCAGGTATTTTCTCTTAAGGCACGTAATTCTTATTGGAGATGTATTGCATTGCAGGTATAGCAGGTCAAAGGCAGCCTTTTATTACTCAAATCTATTGTTCAAATGTAAAAGCCTTTGTTTGATAATACCCGTGTCTACATGCTCTAAGGTACTCAGTGAGTGTAAAACTATATTGAATGATGTCACACTAGTAAAAATAAAAACATTTTTGTCACAAGACAGGTTTAAGAGATTCAATGACTGTAGAGAAGTTGGTGTAATTTTAAAATGGGACCTGGATAGTGGTTAAGAGACTGAATTCTCAACACTTAAAGTGGAAGTAAACCCCCCTATCGTTTTCAGCCAAGGAAGCTGCCTCTGTTTAATCTTCAACTGCCACAGTGCTGCACATGTGATCCGTTATGACACCAGCCATTGGATGGTTTGACTGTTTGGTTGAGATGTGCAGTTAGCGTTCCCGGCATGCCTTTTTTTTTTTAAACGGTTAAATCGATGGGTTTACTTCCGCTTTAACTTTCCATGTTTTGTGAGAGTACCTTTTAATGGTACTGCAAAAATAAGATTGTTTCTCAGATTCTGGCTGTTTGATCCAGATACAGTATTAAATTTAATATATTTTGGTTGCTCGTAACACCTCCACCTTACACTTCCTGCAGGCTTTTATACAAAGCCTAAGCAACGCACTTCACAATCTTCTTTAGATACAAAAACGTTGGGTTTTTATTAGGGCAATATACATTTGCAAGGGTCAGAGTCCTATCGCCTATTTTACCCTTCAAAAACAAAAAACGTCCATCAGGGTCTGTTATCCTGTCAATCAATGTAAACCTAGTCTGTTTCTCAAGACCAATTGCTACCCCCTTCGCCCTACTAATAGGAGAATCCGCGTAGTACCACATCTGGTAATTTTCAGAGTTTAATTTAATGTTTGTTTCCAGGTCCGCCGGTCAGTTTTTTTAAGCGGACCTGAACGGACACTCCATAGACCTCTATGGAGAGTCGGATGTCAGCGGTGGCATCCGACCCGCTCCGATCCGAAAAAGTGTCATGGAGGAAAACCCTATTTTTCCATCCGTCTGCGGATCGGGTGATAACGGACTATACGGTCCGTCATCATCCGATACCCCATAGAGGAGAGCGGCACTCTGACAGGTCCGTCCCTGCACAGTGTGCAGAGACAGACCTGTCATCTTCCTGCTCAGCGGGGATTGACAGAGCGATCCCCCGCTGAGAAGAGCGGGCTCCGTACACGGACACGTCCGTGTGAAAGGGGCCAGAGTCTGTCTGACTTAATATAAATTAAATTGAAAAGGTTCTTGTTGAAAAAAATGATACAGAGATTATCCAATAACATTGTAATGTGTGTGACCATCTTTAAATTATATCTGTAATTTGAAAATGTCTTTCAGGGTAAGAAGGATGTGTCCCAGATTTTCAACAATATCTTGAGAAGACAGATTGGCACTCGTTGCCCAACTGTGGAATATATCAGTTCCCACCAACATATTCTCTTTATACTACTTAAAGGGTAAGTGTAAAGCAAATTTAATTTAGATGAGTCTGCCTGACTTGCAATGCGTCTGACTTTACAATACAGAATGTTGTCATCTAATACCTTTGCCAAGAATCTTAAGTGCTCTTTGGCAGTTTATACGAATTTGTGACGCTCTTCATGTTGAACAAAAGTGCAAAAATGTTTGCTTCCTAAAGAACTATGAGGTGTTATAACTGAACATGCCTTACAAAAAGGAAGGTACTAATTCAGAACAGGGCCAGATATAGCATGTCTGATGTGGGGGTGCAGTAGAAAATGTCAGGGGGACAAATGATTGGAGGTCAGCAGGGCAGTGTACAGGGGTCAGTAGGGCAGAGGTAGGGTCAACAGTTTGCAGGGCAATGTACAGAGGCCATTAGTTTGTAGGGCGAAGAACAGCAGGGTGGAGGACAGGGGTAAGTAGTAAGTGAGGCAGAGTTCAGGGATCAGTAGTAAGTAACACAGAGGACAGATTTTGCCTAACGGTGGGAGGGGCTTAAAGGGGGATGATTAAATACTCCTAATTACTATGTCACAAGTGACAATCTCACAGATTTGTATAAACCTTAGAATGAAGGATCCATCGATCATCTTCAATATAACCAGCCTGTTGGATTTTTTTTTTCATATGATCATTGTGTTTTGCCAGCAAAGAAGGCTCCCTGCCAGCAGAACACAGTAGAGTCTCCCATAAACACTGATTGTGGTGGAGTAAAACGATTTTCTTTCTCTTCACCTGTGGTGGATGGGCTGCTTTAGGATTGCAAAATGGATGGCGTTTCCCAGAGTAATTGTTCAGATGTTTGTTTTCATTTCTTACCTGGAATAGAAAAATTGTAACTGTATTGTTTGCAGTGGACAACACCTTTTAGGCCTCATGCACACTAGAAGGCTAAAAACTGCTGTAAAAATGACAGAAAAAAAAGCTAGCATTTTTTCCCAGCATTTGATAGTGTTCATTTAGTGTGTAAGATACGTTTAGTAGCTGCAGCATTAAAGAGTGGGGCCGATAGCGTCCTTAACAACGAATGAGTCCTCATAGAGGAGAACAAAGACCACACATACAGAAGTGTATAACTGCCAAACAATTCATTTATTTAAAACAATAGACAGATACTTACCGAGGAAAAAGAAAATGCAGCATGTCACAGTATGTACTGATGCCTCTTCTGTCTGGCTCCTGTTAACCTGAATATTCCCGATTTTTATTAAAAAGAAAAAACAGGTATTGAAGGGAAATAATTGTTCTTAGACCTAGTCATACCCCTGTTCTTGTACACCATTTAGCACGGAATGTAATAAAATCAGGAATATTGTTTTGAAACATCTGCCAGTACTATTCAATGGTTCAATTTATGTTGAGATTGTTGCCCAGGGAGTCAAAACTGTATCACGTAAAGCTCCCACTCTTGGGGGAAACCTGTCACCAAGCCTTTATACTAGTAAGCGACCATATTCACACTGGTTACAATTTAAAGGCACTTTTAGGTGTGGGCAGAATGGATGTTTGTGTTTTCCCATATCCTTAAGGGGGACTCCATCCAGGCTACTGCCATTAGTAAACAATCTAGAATAACAACGTTCATAAATTGTAATACCAGGTATTTGGTGTACATCATTACGTGCAAGCTGTGCCATGTACAGTATGTTGGACGAACAACTCCCCAGGATGTCAGCGGATGTGTCTGCTGACACCCGCCTGGCATCGGATCCGACAAAATCCGCTGAAAACAGGCATTCGCCATCCGTCCAACAGGTCGAATCGGATGGAAACGGACATGCAGTCCTTTTCCATCCGACCGCCCCATAGAGGAGAGTGGGAGCTGCCAGGACCTGTCATCTGCCTGCTCAGAGGGGATCAGCAGAGAGATCCCCGCTGAGCAGGGGGATTCCGTTCGGACGGAACCGCACCATGTGAAAGGGGCCTTAACGGCTTACTGTAAAGAACCCCTGCCTAAACTGATGAAAAAAGGGTTTTTTTCTTCCATATTTATTTATATTCCTCTGTACTAAGAACAAGTTAATTTGCTGAATCATTATAATGACCTTAAATATATTTATATACAAGGAGGCAAATATATATATATATATATATATATATATATATATATATATATATATATATATATATATATATATTCGTCCCAATTAATTTGTATGTAAGACATCTTTGTATTCGACTGAACCAACCCAATATTTGTAGTCTTTCACTAAAAGTAAAGTTTCCTATTCCTTTTATATAATCAAATATTTTTTTTTTTTTTTTTTAAAGTTGTTGAACTAAAAAAATAAAGTAAAATGAACAATAAAAAGAAAAAAAAAAATGTTTAAAGCGCCCTGTCCCCGCGAGCTCGTACGCAGAATCGAACACATACGTAAGTCCCGCCCACATAAAAACGGTGTTTAAACTACACATGTGAGGTATCGCCGCGAACGTTAGAGCGAGAGCAATAATTCTAGCCCTAGACCTCCTCTGTAACACAAAATATGTAACCAGTAAAAAATGTTAAAGCGTCGAATATGTGGATTTTTAAATACCAAAGTTTGGCGCCATTCCACAAGCGCATGCAATTTTGTAGCGTGACATTTAGGGTATCTATTTACTCGGCGTATCTTCATCTTTCACATTATGCAAAAAAATTGGGGTAACTTTACTGTTTTTTTTTTTAATTTTCTAGCAAAAAAATTTGGAAGTTTACATGTAGGAGAAAAATGTCAAAATTGGCCTGGATCTCAGGTAGTTAAAGTAATACTAAACACACACTGTTTGCGTTTTTAAGTTGCATTGTCCTATTTCTGTATATGGGTGATGGCACTTTTTCCTAATCGATATACAGTTGTCACGTGACCCAGATCTTCCCCAGCCTGTCTACAGGGACACATAAGCAGAAGGAGCTTTTAGTCCTCTGCTGCTGGTCACATGTTCAAAAAAAAAATCCTTTGGAATCCAGAGTAAAAATAAATACTAACAATAAACTGTTTAAATTGTCATACAAGTATGTATTTTAAATCAAATCTTTATTATGTTTTGGTAATAACATGGTGTGGGTGGATTTCTGCCAGTCACTGACTGTCACGTCCCTCCAGCCTGTGTCTTAGAAAAACAGGGAGGTGAACCCTCCATCAATCAAAATGTAATATCCTGCCCCATTGTGTTTTAGCTGGTTAGTGGGCATGGAGGAAGAGGTGGAAAGTGGGCTGTCATTTACCACTGTGTATACGCCCATATGTGTGACTCTATAGTCACATGGGCTGCTCAGCTGTGATAGGGAGAAAATGCTCACCATAGAAACTCACTTAAAACTGAGCATGTGCAGCGCTGCCAACACTGCTCTGCAAAATCTCTAGCTACATTGAGGACTTGGAAGGGTCGAGACAGAGAGCAGCAGGATCAACCAGATTTTTCGCCAAATACAGAAATCAAATCCCATAGTGACTGAGTGAGTAAGAACAGCATGTAATACGCCATTTATTGATAGTTTTTTATGATGTGGGTTTAGTGACACTTTAAGTTGCACACGCTAAACCTTCCCCTAATTTCGTATGTCCTTTTTATACATTGGTGCTAAAAACCTGAGCACATATTTTAGATGTGACCTAAGAAGTGATTTCTACAGAAGTAGTACTGTATAGCTGCATCATAAAGGTTTGGCCATCTTTGTGTTGGTATGAATAATTTCCTTTAGTAGGTGTGAATGATTGCGTAGTAGTGAAGAAGGTGCTGGCTGCGATGCTGCCATCATGATTTCCAGCATAGGGCACAGCCAAGGTAATGAAATCCAAATCTGCAAAGGATTTTTTCTTTTGCTATTGTTATGAGAAGGGGCTGGCTAAGATATTATTTTCCTATAGAACCTACACTTTTCCTTTTATCGTTTGCTGTAGGCTGAAACGTCACAAGACCGTTTTATTCAGCAATGCACATCTGAAAAGCAAACACAGTGTGCTTTTCACTCTCTAGGTTTTTGAAATCTGTTTAGGCCCCTTTAACACTTATATGATTTGGGACTGCAGAGTAGCATGACAAGTCGTTCCCCATGATTTTCAATGACAGCCATTCATATTAGTACGACTTCAAGTCGTTCCGACTTCAAAGTAGTCCCTGCACTACTTTGGTCCGATTTTGATGCCACTTACACAGGCATTCCTTGAAATCGCTGCAAAATCGCGTCACTTTGAAGTCGCACAAGTGTGATAGGGGCCTTAGTGTCCGTAGTTCTCCGAATGGCTTTACACGATCGGTCTCTGACGGTTTCATTTTTCCATTTACTCACATGTGGTAAATGCAGCATGAAAGGTTGGAGGTGCAGAGATTATCATTGTCTGTCATAAATGGACCATAAAAGTGGCTTGTTCTATTTTTGGTACGAGCAGCTCTGGGGAAAATGTCAATATGTTCTCATAGCACGTTTGTTAGGAAGATCAATGATATCTCTGATTAGAACCATCCATGTAACAAACACTGCCAGAGGACAAGCATATCAATGAAAGGTCTACTGTAGGTCACAGGACACTGTCTTCTGTATCAGTTTCAGTTTTTTAACCACTTCAATACTGGGCACTTTACCCTTCCTTCCCAGGCCAATTTTCAGCTTTCATGGCTCTTGCATTGTCAGTAAGAATTGCGCGGTCATGCAACACTGTACCCAAATTAAATTTTTATCCTTTTGATCACACAAATAGAGATTTATTTTGGTGGTATTTAATGCACAAATCAATTTTTTATTTTTTGCAATATAAGCAAAAAAAAAGAGCGGAAATTTAGAAAAAAATATTTTCTACTTTTCTGTTTTAAAATAAATCCAATAACATCAAATTCTGTCATAAATTTAAGCCAAAATGTATTCTGCTACATGTCTTTGGTAAAACAAAAAACAGTTAACTGTATAATAATTGGTTTGTGTGATAACGGACCTATGTGTGCAGATGATCACGGACCTATGTGTGCAGATGATCACGGACCTATGTGTGCAGATGATCACGGACCTATGTGTGCAGATGATCATTGGGACATATGAATTTAGTGTTACATGTGTTGGGGACAAGTGTTTTTACTGTGTGGGGACAGGGTTTTGGGGACACTGTGTGTGTTTACATTGTGTGGGGACACTGTGCCGGTGATCAGTGTGTAAAAAGCTGTAAAAACAGCTAATACTCACTGATCACCGGCTGGTGATCCACTCTCCTCTCCTCACTGACAACTTCCTTGTGAGGAAGTCCACTCAGAAGAAGGAAGCACCCACCCGGCCGTATTTGTGCAGTGGCCGGGTGGGAAGTGGTTAATAGTATCTTTTGTCTGTTGGAGCTGCTGCACAAAAGTCAACTGTTTTATAGCTACAATATTTAAAAGATCAATTGAATATATTTGTCCAATACCAGACACTAAGCTTGCCTACATGTGTGGTTTGCCTGGGATTTGTGTTTGTTGTTAAGAAGGCGGCACCCCCCAGCTTCGTAACAACCAGTGACTCGTCTCTGCTGTCAGCTGGGAGATTCCCGGCTGACAGCAGAATGTAAAAAAAATGAACCTGTCAGTAAAAATAAAGAAAAATGGTGCGGAGGCACACACACACACACACACACACACACTCCATGCAAGACCCTTTGGGTCTAGTATAGATTTTAAGGACAACCCCACACCAAAAAAGATTTTGCGAGATCCCCCCCAAACTCATACCAGACCCTTATCCCAGTATGCAGTCCAGGAAAGGGGCCCCCACCTCCTCAACCATACCAGACCACATGCCCTCAGCATAGGGGGAGTACTTACCCATGTTGATTAGGGCAAGGGCCTTTTCCCCATAACCCTGGCCTGGTGGTTGTGGGGTGTGAGGGTGACTTATCGGAATCTAGAAGCCCCCTTTAACAAGAGGGCCCCCAGATTCTTTTCCCCCATGTGAATGAGTATGGCGAACTTAATACCCTTACTCACCAAACAAATGGCAAATGTAAAAATAAAAAAAGTCTCTCGCTGTAGATCCATCGTCATTCACGTTGTCCAGCAACGTAAGTTCATGACAGTCACGATGAACAGCAACTGCTGACCTGCAGAAAAGAAAACCTGTCGCCCGCCGGCACTCAACTGCATTATTTGAAGCCCCTGAATTACAGCTCCACTTCCCCACCACTTAGTGGATGGGATCAATTATGTCACAAGAGCATGGCCACCCGGTGACGTCATTGACCAAATATGGACATGTCCATATTTGGTCAATGACGTCACTGGGTGGCCCAGCCCCCTATAACATGGGTTCAAGGTGCTTTGCCAGGGTAAAATGCATGTTGAGGGCATGTGGCCTGGTATGGGGGGGGGGGAGGGGTGCACGCTCGTTCCTCCCCTTTCCTCCCCTTTCCTGGCCTGCCTGGCTGCATGCTTGCAGAACCTCACTCTATTTTCTTTTATTTGTGACGTTGGGTCCACCTTAAAATATCAGACTTCAAGGAACTGGTACATTTTTTAATTAATTTTTTCTACTGACAGGCTGATTTATTTACATCCTATTGTCAGCTGGGAATCTCACTAGTTGTTGCATTGAATTAAAGAATAAGGCTCCATTCACACAGAAATGAAAAAGCTGCCAGAGTGCTTTACAGCTCGGGCAGCTGTCCATTGCCCCCCTGCGGTAGGGCGCAGTGTGGTTCGCGATTCAGTGCAACACCTGACTCCCTTTTTTTTTTTGTACAAACTTTATGTGAAGTGTACAAAACGTCCATTTCATTCACTGCGCTGCTGTACATTGGCGCTGTGCACTGTGAATAAATACAGCATGCCTGCATTGTATTGCAGCACGTTGTAGCGCAGCCCTAGGCTTCTTTGCAGTGTGAATGGTTGTCTCCTGTGTGTCCTTGTGATGACAGACATTTCACAGTGCAGTAAAACATCTGTCCCTGTACATAGTGTGAATTGGCCCTAATTCCAGGCATGGCATATTTTTACATAGTGACATTAATCCAGTTTGTACCAGTGTATCTTTGTATATACCATACTTTGCCATACTTTGGAAAACACTGAAATAGACCTACTCATTTCTGGATCCCGAGCTGAGTGGCCGTCCTGATGCATTGTAAGTACAGGAGGTCCGCTGCTCGGCACGTACACCGTTCAGAGAAGCCGTTGCATTTTTTTTAATGGATGCAAAATGTTCTCAGATTGGACAAGGGGGATAGGTGGGACAGTGACATCACACTCTCCACTTTGTACTAATGCAAAGCATTTTCCGAATGGCACCTGTGCTGAGAGGTGGACCTCCTGTATTCACAATGTATCAGGCTGACCAGTCAGCACAGGATTGGGAAGCAAGTGGAAATCACGAGTAGTGGTGTCTACTTCAGTAATTTCCAGCCTCCAGAAGCATCGGCCTAGCTGGACCAATATAACTACATATAAAATATACCTGGAATATGCCTGAAATTTGTTTTTGTTTTTTTAATAAATAACTTTTCTAGTGCTAACAGATAGTATGAAGAAGTAAAGTAGTGTGTTTTACTATGCTGGCCAGATAGAGCCTGTCTAATCTACCTTTTGATTAGTATGTGATAGTATGACAGCTCAATCATCTATAATCCAAGCAGGATTCTCAGTTTAATGTTCCTGGCTGACTTGTGCTACTTAGAAAAGGACTGGCATAGCTTAAAGGGCATTGGAAATTTAGAAGATGTTTTGGTCTAGTTGCAATCCTAGGCTATTTGGTTGCTAAAGGTAATTCAGAGGCATTCAATAATTTAATCAAGTAACAGCATATCTCGGATGGTACTCGGGAACAGCTGCCTAAAATAGCCAACCTATCACATCTCTGTATTGGTGGAGAGCAGCAGAGTATAAGCCTCATTCTTTGTGAAACATCATTAATGAAAGTAGGTTTGTTAATATTTTATTGCTTTGTTAATCATTTATTACACTGGTTTCCACTCAACTTGTTGTGGAATTCCATCTTACAGGTGTTTGCCAGCTCAGCAAAGTATTCAGATCCATAGATGTCCCACTGAGCTTTAGGGTAGAACCGAGTCTCGAAATAGCACCCATGACTCCAGTCTGATGGAAAATCAGTATTTGACTTTAAAATTGGAATCTGCTGGAATTATTACATGACCAGTTATATCCAGGGATTTAAAAGCTATATAGTGTGTGTATATGTGTGTCTATATTTGTGTATATATATATATATATATATATATATATATATATATATATATATATATATATATATATATATTAGAGCTGCACAATTAATCGTCAAGAATCGTTATCGTTATCGTGATCTTGACTAAAGTGTTTCACAATTCTTTCCATGCAAAGAATTCTCTCTGCTCTTCTGAAGTCACAGCCATCAAAAGAAAGGAAGAGAAAAACTGGGCAGTCTGCCAAGAATCACAACATTCTTTATCAGTAGAACTTAAAGTGGAGGGCCACCCTAAAAAAAAAAATACATAAAAACCCTCTTTTAAATACATTAAAAAACATTTGAAAATAAATATTTTTTTTAATTTACCAGAAATGCCTGTTGCAAGGCAGATCGTCCTAATCTGCCTCTTCCTATTCCGCGGTGATCTTCAGTCTTTTCCTCCTCGCGTTGTCTTCTGGGGAATGGGGCGCGGTGTATTCTGGGAATTGTGTGTTTCCCAGAACACAGCCAGCCCCATGCACAAAGCGATGCGCGACTCGCGCATTTGCAGTAGGAAACGGGCAGTGAAGCCGCAAGGCTCCACTGCCTGTTTCCCTTAGTGAGGATGGCGGCGCCCTGGACGGGTAAGTGTCCTTATTAAAAGTCAGCAGCTACAGTGTTTGTAGCTGCTGACTTTTAAAATAATTTTTTAAGGCTGGAACACCCCTTTAAGTATAAACATTGTAACGATTTGTCAATGGAATAGACTTTGCGTGTAAGTGAAAAAAGTTTAACCACTTAAACCTTTTTCTGACATTTGTTGGTTTCAAGTTAAAATTATATATATTTTTTTTTTTTTTAAAAAGAAGGGAAAGGAAAGGAAGGGTGAAAGAGTCTTTTTTTTTCTTCTTTCTCTTTTTCTTTTTCATTTCCTCTTCCTTCTTCTGTCCCTCTTCCCCTATTTTTTTTTTTTTTTTTTCTCTGGAAGAGGACGTTATTATTTTTTTATATAAGATGTAATATAAATATATAAACACAATAGGGAGTGGTTAGCTATTTAGGGAAGGGGGGGGGGGGGGGGAGGAGAGGAGGGGGGGAGGAAGAGAAAGGGGAATATTAAATAAAATATCGCTCGAATTAAGCCAGAGGGAGTAATGAATTATATCAGGAAGATGGGGAACTATTATTGGTTTCTTTGAAAAACATTGATTGATCCATGTGTTTTGTTGATTGTGTTTTCTATTAAATTTTTTTTTTTTTTTTTTTCATTTTATTTTTTTATTTTTTTTTCGTGCCTATTTATTTGATGTAATTATTTATGTACAAGTATTGTATAAGTGTTTGTTTATAGATATGTATGTATGTGCGTATGTATATGTATATATGTATATATGTGTGTATATGTATGTATATGTGATTTTGTAATAATGTGAAATGTTCTTTGTATTTGTGAAAAATTCATTAATAAAAATAATTAAAAGTCAAGTTAAAATTATTTTTTTTGCTAGAAAATAACTTGGAACCCTCAAACATTATATATATATTTTTTTAGTAGAGTAGACACCCTAGAAAATAAAATGGTGGTTGTTGCAATATTTTATGTCGCACTGCGCAGCGGTCTTTCAAATGCAATTTTGTTTGGAAAAAAAAACACTAACCAGTAAAGTTAGCCCATTTTTTTATATAATGTGAAAGATTTTACGTTGCGAGAATCGTGATCTTTTTACTCTAAGCAAAAAAAACGTGATTCTCATTTTGGCCAGAATCGTGCAGCTCTAATATATATATATATATATATATATATATATATTCTCAAGAGTGGTTACAGCACTGGTATCATAATTTATTGTTGTATTAAATCAAAGTGGTTGTAAAGGCAGAAGGTTTTTTATCTTAATGCATTCTATGCCTCCCCAGCTCTCCCTAATACTTACCTGAGCCCCATCTCTGTCCAGTGATGTCCACGAGTCCGTCGGCCATTCCCGACTCTCCCTCCTCATTGGCTGAGACACAGCAGCGGCGTGATTGGCTCCCTTGGATGTCAAAGTCAATCAAAGTCAGTTAGCCAATCTGGAGAGAGAGGAGGCAGGGCCGAACGGCAGCTCTGTGTTTGAATGGACACACAAAGCTGCAGCTGGGCTTGGGTGCCCCCATAGCAAGCTGCTTGCTGTGGGGGCACTCGACAGGTGGGAGGGGCAAGGGACCCGAGAAGAGGAGGATCCGGGCTGCCCTGTGCAAAACCAACTGCACAAGGAGGCAAGTATAACATGTTTGTTATTTATTTTAAAATCCAGCCACTTCAGGTACCTCTGCCCTTTTAAAAGATGAGCTGTATTGTGCATCTTGCTTTGTGCACTGGTCCAAATCATTTGGCGGAGGGGGGATTATGTTGTGGGGTTGTTTTTCAGAGGTTGGGCTTGGCCTCTTAGTTTCAATGAAGGGAACTCTTAAGGAGTCAGCATACCAAGACATTTTGGACAATTTCATGCTCCCAACTTTGTGGAAACAGTTTGGGGATGGCCCCTTCCTGTTCCAACATGACTGCGCACCAGTGCACAAAGCAAGGTCCATAAAGACATGGATGAGTGAGTTTGGGGTGGAGGAACTTGACTGGCCTGTACAGAGTCCTGACCTCGACCTCATCTTTGTGATAAATTGGAATGGAGACTGTGAGCCAGGCCTTCTCGTCCAACATCAGTGCCTGACCTCACAAATGCGCTTCTGGAAGAATGGTCAAACATTCCCATAGACACACTCCTAAACCTTGTGGACGGCCTTCCCAGAAGAGTTGAAGCTGTTATAGCTGCAAAGGGTGGGCCAACTCAAAATTGAACCCTACGTACTAAGACTGGGAGGCCATTAAAGTTCATGTGCGTGTTAAGGCAGGGATCCCAATACTTTTGGTAATATAGGTGTACGTTTAATAAACTGTGATAAGCCGAGATCATGATGATCTCAGCTTATCTCAGAGCATTGCTGGTTTAATTTACTGAGATGAGTACTGGAGAACTTATTCTTCTCTTCTCATCTCAGTACAAAAAACGGCTGCATTGACTGCAATAGAAACGGCCTGTTTAGTATACAGTGATCTCACTTTATCACTCTGCTTCTCTTTTGAGTTCTCCTTTCTGGCTTCTCAAGCCCAAAGGTGGAGTTAGCAGCAGAAATAGGAGATCTCGGGCAGTGAATCTGCCTGCATGGTCTAAAAGTGAAAGTAAAAACTTTCTCTACAGCAGTGGAAAATACATCAACAGCAGGTTAGAATTTCATTAAGTATACAATTACACACACATCATATATATATATATATCTATATATATATATATATATATATATATATATATATATATATATATATATATATTTATATCTGTGTGTGTGTGTATATATATATATATTTATGTGTGTGTGTGTGTGTGTGTGTGTGTGTGTGTGTGTGTGTGTGTATATGTATATATATATACAGGGGGTCCCCGACTTACAAACATCCGACTTACAAACGACTCCTACTTACAAACGGAGGGAGACAACAGGAAGTGAGAGGAAATCTACCCCTAAGAAGGGAAATTCACTCCTGTAAGAGATAATATGGGGAAAAAGGTGTCTCCACTGATGCTTTATCACCAGTCCATGTTTCCCTAACAACCCAAAATTTTCAAAATCCAATTTTCGTTGGGACAGAAGGTGAGGTGAAATCTTCTGAACAGGGGCACAGACAGCAAAACAAATGTTACAGGGGTGATAACCCTTCCCAATGTTCTCCAAAAAGCTTAAAAATAGATTTTTTGGCTGGAGCTACACTTAAAAAATTTACCTGTTCCGACTTACAAACAGATTCAACTTAAGAACAAACCTACAGTCCCTGTCTCGTTTGTAACCCGGGGACCCTCTGTATATATATATATATATATATATATATATATATAATCTGTGTGTGTGTGTATATATATATATATATATATATATATATATATATATATATATATATATATATATATATAATATCTGTGTGTGTGTGTGTGTGTGTGTGTGTGTGTGTATGTATATGTGTATGTGTATGTATGTATGTATATATATATATATATAATATCTGTGTGTGTGTGTGTGTGTATATATGTGTTGTGGGCCAGTGGCGGTGCGTGCATAGAGGGCGCAGGAGCGCCGCCCCCCCCTCTCCTGCACCACTCTATCACCAATAGATAGATTCATGCATTGCATGAATCTATCTATTGTCACCGCTGCTGCCCCCCTATTCAGGTGTCCGGCCCCTTGTCGGGCGCCGGGCATCTGAATTACAGCGGGGGGGGGGGGGGGGGGTGTTTCTGGAAGCGCCCTATTAGAGCTGTAAAGCTCTAATAGGGGACCCTATTAGAGCGGTGTGCTCTAATAGGCTTCCAGAAGTGTAAACAGCGGGCGCAATGCTTTGCGTTCGCTGCTTACACAGTATTGTGTTAGGGAAGCGAATACATCGCTTCCCTAACACAGACCCACCTCTCAGCCAATCAGGTTGCCGGTCTGTGTTACTGGTCCCCTGATTGGCTGAAGTCACAGGCGCTGTGATTGGACGCCTAGGCGTCCAATCACTGCAGAAGACAGGAGCGCGGGAGAAGATGAGGAGACACCGCTCGCCGCCTGACAAGGTAAGTGCTATTGGCAGCAATTAATGGGCATAGTAGCAGTGTTAGATGGGCACAGTGGCAGTGTTAGATGGGCACAGTGGCAGTGTTAGATGGGCACAGTGGCAGTGTTAGATGGGCATAGTAGCAGTGTTAGATGGGCATAGTAGCAGTGTTAGATGGGCACAGTGGCAGTGTTAGATGGGCACAGTGGCAGTGTTAGATGGGCACAGTGGCAGTGTTAGATGGGCACAGTGGCAGCATTTAATGGGCACAGTGGCAGCATTTGAGGCACAATGGCAGCACTTGGGGCACAGTGACAGCGTTAGATGGGCACAGTGGCAGCTTTACATGGGCACAGTGGCAGTGTTAGATGGGCACAGTGACAGCGTTAGATGGACACAGTGGCAGTGTTAGATGGGCACAGTAGCAGCATTTAATGGGCACAGTAGCAGCATTTAATGGGCACAGTAGCAGCATTTAATGGGCACAGTGGCAGCATTTAATGGGCACAGTGGCAGCATTTGATGGGCACAGTGGCAGCGTTTGATGGGCACAGTGGCAGCGTTTGATGGGCACAGTGGCAGCGTTTGATGGGCACAGTGGCAGCGTTTAAAGGGCACAGTGGCAGCTTTAATGGGCACAGTGGCAGCGTTTAAAGGGGACAGTGGCAGCATTTAATGGGCACAGTGGCAGCCAAGGCACCTTTTTAATTCCTCCTCATAAGTGTTAAAAGTCACTTCCACTGGTGGGCCTCCTCCTGTGCCTCTTTGGTGCCTTGCAATGATGCTCATTTTTTTTTTTTATTTGACCTTTTATATCGGCGATTCGACGTTTGCAGGTCTCAATGCTTCTTGCGGTATTGCCGGATGCATTTACTTGCTCCACTATGCTACTCCATATAGCATCTTTTTTCGATTGTGCCAGCATTCGAGATCGTTGCCCATATAGGCGATCCCAATTGCCAACCACACGGGCCACAAGGACGCAATTTTGCGTGTAAGAAAATTTGGCACCTCTCTTTCTTTTCTGAATCTCCATCTTGCTCACTATCTTATACCCTCAAATGCTTAATAGTTTAACAGTGATTTACTTTTACAGGGTTATACCATTATTAACATATTATGGGAGTTTTTTGACACAACATATATATTTGTAAAATGCCTTTTTTATCAATTACATTTTATGAGTATTTAAAATAACATAAAAAACACTTTCTTTGAACTGGTATTATTTAAATAATTTTTTCTATATTTTATTTAATTTTTTTACTTATTTTTTAAATTATTTCAAACCTAAAATTTGGTTCAGCTCATGGACTATTCTAATTTTATTATACGGGGTTTCTCTTTATTTAAAATTATTTATTTTAGTTGTTAATTTTATATTTTTATTGTTATTCTTTTTTTAAATTATTTATAACTATTTAATATATATATTAATTGTTTTTATATGAATGGTGCATATCTGTATGACAAATACAGTACAATCATTTCAGAATACACCATTCACATAAATATGCACATGTGTTATCCTTATGTATTAATCATTATAATGTTTTACTGTTATGGGGTGTCTGTTTATTGGGTAGGGGGAATATATCTTTATTATAAAGTTTGTATGTGCAGTGTATGTGGAGTGCTTCGTGTTTCACTTTGGGGTTCTGATACTCAAATCTCCCGAGCTATTGCGAGATTACAGAAACAGAAGCCGTTTGGAATTCTCAAAGCATTTGTAGATCACTTCTATTCTCAGTGAGAGAAGCAATCTACAATGTATACTAAGCTGCCACAGGGGGAAGAACAGATATCTCAGAGAAGTGCCGAGAACTCCTGAGATCTGAAATTTCACAATATATTAAACGGACACCATAGTGTATATTCGGTAGCCACTTTATTAGGTTCACCTCTCCTAATACTGAGTGGGACCCACTTGGTCTTTAAAACTGCCTGAATTATTTGCAGAAAAGATTAAACGATGTGCTGGAAAATGTTCGGTTAGGCAATGGTCATTCAATAGCACTCAACACGTCCTACCAAATTGTCAGTCATTTATGCAATAAACCTCCCATTCCACTTTATCCCAAAGGTTTTGTGTTGTGTTTGCAAAATTCTGACACTACCATCTCTGAATATCACAGCAGAAAATGGGGTTCATGGGAAATGTTTTTCCAATGTTCAGTCTTCCAGTTTTGGTGGATCCTTTAGTTGTCATCCCTCCTCAGTCACAGAGGTGGTCCTGTTTTGCTGTGAATGGAATGGTCTTGAAGTGCCTCCTACCTTTCCTTATAACACAGCCTGTAGACATCACCTGCAGTTGCAGTGATTTATATTCCTACAAATGAAGATTTGGCATAACGTTTGGGAATTTTCCAGTGTACAACATACATTGTGTCAGTCACACAGGAAATCTAGCAGTGCTATGATATTTCCTGCTGTAATTTCCTGTAGCTAATAATTGCACGTTATCTGCCTGACTGAGATTTCCATAACCTTGTTCTCAGAAACCAGCAAAAGAACTGTTTTTAGAAACGCACAATTCATCAGCAAACTAGGGCATGCTGGCTCATCCTGGCACTGATATTTCCTGCTTACTTGAAATCTGATTTATTCAGGAGTACTTTCTGTGCTTATTCTCTAGCTGACTTGAGCTTAATAAAACTGCCAAAAGCTTATCTAACAAGTTAAACTTTCTTATTACTTGTACTATTTTTTTTTTTCCTTTAATTTTGCTGGTCTTATTTAACCCTTTCGCTGCCAGGCCTTGTGCTCCATTTTTACCCTTAGGTGGCCAGACCATTTTTGCAATTTTTCCTTTGCTCTTTTATTTTTTACTTATAGCTTTCAAAGTTTGTAAAAGGCCCACCAAACCATATATTTTCTGAAAGCACACGACCAGTAGAATAAAAAGAAGGTGCTACTGATTTCTAAGGTCCCAAGATATTTGCGCAAATGTTTATCAAAACAATATTTTTAACTTAAAATCCACTAAAGTCATGATTAGCAGATAAATACACCGCAAATTAAAAAAAAATCCTACTAAATATAAAAACTTAAAGCGGGATTCCACCCTAAAGTGGAACTTCCGCTTTTTGGAACCCTCCCCCCCTCCGGTGTCACATTTGGCACCTTTCAGGGAGGAGGGGGGTGCAGATACCTGTCTAAGACAGGTATTTGCACCCACTTCCGGGCATAGACTCCCACGGGAGTCTATGCCTCTTCCTGTCCCACCGCGCTGTCTGCTGGGACACACATGGGTCCCAGAGACAGCGCAGATGATTCTCATTGCACTGCGCGACTCGCACATGCGCAGTAGGGAACTGAAGCCGCAATGCTTCACTTCCTGATTCCCTCACCGAGAATGGCGCCGGCAGCAGCAGAGAGCCGATTGATCGGCCTCTGCTGCCGACAACGCTGGACCCTGGAAGAGGTAAGTGTCCATTTATTAAAAGTCAGCAGCTGCAGTATTTGTAGCTGCTGGCTTTTAAAAAACATTTTTTCAGGTGCAATCCCTCTTTAACCTGTATTAAGTTAATAAATAACAAATATTTGTAATTTTTATATTGTGTTTTTTTGCAAAATGGTGAAAATCGAACGTACGCAAAAACTGTAAATATCCAAATTTCTCTAACAAGCTGAAGGTTTTCATTTTTCCCTTACAGCTTTCAGAATTTGTGAAAGACCCCCAAAACCATATATTTTCTGAAAGCATATGGCCTCTAGAATAAAAAGAAGGTGCTACTGATTTTTTGGACCCTGCAGTGTTTGCGCAAATGTTTATCAAACTAATATATTTGCAAAAAATACACTAAAACCATTATTAGCAGATAATTTTACAAAATTCCTGCTAAATTCCTACTAAATATAAAAGCTTAACCTGTATGGAGTTAATAA
This sequence comes from Lithobates sylvaticus, assembly GCA_028564925.1. NCBI lineage: Eukaryota > Metazoa > Chordata > Amphibia > Anura > Ranidae > Lithobates > Lithobates sylvaticus. Next base: position 558,500,638 of record CM053027.1, on the reverse strand, counting down.
ATAACACATTTGCGCCTTTTTGCAAAATGATGAAAATCCGAACGTAACCAAAAATGTCTCTAAAAATCTGGAGGTTTTAATTTGTCACTTACAGCTTTCAAAATTTGTAAAAGACCCCCTAAACCATACATTTTCTGAAAGCACATGGCCAGTATAATAAAAAGAAGGTGCTACTGATTTTTAAGGCAGCGCGATATTTGCGCAAATGTTTATCAAATCAATATTTTCGCTAAAAATACACTAAGATCATTAATAGTGTACATAAACACAACATAACAAAATTCCTGCAAATTGCTACTAAAGCATCGTTCACATGTGGCATACTAAAGTGTACGCCCTTGGGGAGCCATGTTTACCCTCACAGAAATGCACAGGTGTTCCATGCATCCCCATACAGGCAGTCCCATTTATGTCAATTGGGATGCAATGGCTGCACAGGCATAGCTGCTGTTCCCAATCTGACATCTATGTGGGTACACCACCCCAAACCAGACAGTGTGAGCTCAGGGACATGCATGCAGACCTACATGGATGAAAAATTGGGAGCAATGGCTCTGTCCATGCCAGTGCTACATCCCAAATGACATCAAAGGTAGGAGTGGAGTGTTCTTCAATCCTCCTGTGACTTCCGGAAAGCCGCAGTGACTCCTCCCTCCCGGTCAGGGGAAGACTCCAGGCGTTTTTTCCACAGTGGAGAGAGGCATTACATCAAACCAGTTTATTGTAAACATGCTAGGAATACGTGATCAAATTCATGGAAGAACCTCCAAAAAAGATTCTTGGTGACAAACGCCCCAAGGGATCCAGCCAAGGCTCTCGCCATGAAGTCCCTAATCCAGGAAATGAAATCCCAGAGAGTCATTGTTACGGTACCTACAGGGGAGTTCTTCCAGGGGTAATACTCAAACGTATTCCTCGTTCAGAAACCCTCAGGAAAGTTCTATCTCATCCTAAATCTCAAGATGCTAAATCGATCGGTAGAGTACAGAAAATTTCGGATGGATTCCATTTTTTCAGTAAAAAACCTCCTAAACCAAGGGTGCTCCATGTCATCAATAGATTTACAGGATGCCTACCTCCACATACCCATTGCCGCCAGGTCCCAGAAATATCTGAGGTTAGCATTAAAAGTAGGGAAGAAGGTGGTACACCTGCAGTTCAGAGCACTCCCATTTGACCTGTCATCGCCCCCAAGAGTGTTCACAAAGGTAATGGCTAAAGCGTTGGCACCTTTGCATCTAGAAGGAATCTCAGTGATTCCTTATCTGGACGACCTGCTTTTTTTCACTCAAACCACAGAAGTGCTTCTGAAGAATTTGGTCAGAGCTCGTGCTCACCTAGAATCCATAGGATGGATCTTAAACCTCCAAAAGTTTTATCTGTTTCCCTTGCAGGCGGTGTTATTCTTGTGTTTCCGTATCGACTCAAAGAAAAACAGAAAAAGTTGGTGCACGTGGTGGTGTTGTTACAGTCCAGTCAGCTCCTGTCCATCAGGAAGCTCATGTTCGAATTGGGAACCCTGACTTCTTCCATACCGGCGATTCAGTGGGCAAGGCTCCACTTCAGACCTCTGCAAAGTTTTTTGTTAAAAACCTGGGATCACCAGCAAGATTCACTGGACTCGCTAGTGAAGGTCCCCACCACGGTGAAAATTAGTCTTTGGTGGTGGAAAAACCAGACAAGGTATTCAGCAGGTATATTATGGTCCTTCCCAATCCAAGAACAATTAATAATAGATGCCAGCTCCTGGGGTTGGGAGGCTCACATGAGCGGTCGGTGGGCTCAGGGCTCGTGATCCACAAGAGAAGCAGTGAGGTCTTCAAATTAGAGGGAGCTAAAGGCAATAGAAATGGCCTTACTGACGCTTGTCGAAGAAGTTCAGAAACTGCATATACAGATGGTGTCAGACAACGCCACGGCGGTGGCCTACATAAACAGACAAGGGGACACCAGAAGCAGAGCTCTTCAGTGCCTAGCGGGAAACATTCTAAGATGGGCAGAGCTCCCCATAATCTATCCTTGTCCACGGTCCACCTAAAGGGGCCTCTAAACAGGGTAGCAGACTTCCTCAGAAGAAACCAGGTATACGAAGCGAGTGGCGATTGAACCCAGATATCTTCCATATGATCGTGAAGAAATGGGGGCGGCCAAGAGTGGCTCTGTTTGTGACTCGGGAAAATACATAGGTGTCTCTCTTCTTCTCCCGGAACAGAAACTAGTCATTCCTGGGGGTAGATGCTCTGGCGCACAGTTGGAAATTTCACCTCTGCTACGCTTATCCCTCAGATCATAACAAAAAACCAAAAAGAGGATACGACAGTAATCCTCATCACTCCCTTCTGGCCCAAGAGGGCTTGGTTTTCATCCCTTCTACAGATGCAACTCGAACCGTATTGGAACCTTCTGTTGAAACAAGACCTGCTGATACAAGGTCCCCTGCTTCCCCAGGACGTAGCAAAGCTAAAACTCACAGCTTCTGAGGCGCAGCTACCCTCCTATCTAGCAGAAAGAGTGTTACCAGAGCAATTTATTACAAAGTCTGGAAAGTTTTCAACTCCTGGTGCACCACATCAGGCAGATCCTTTAAAAGAGGTTTCTTCTATGCTGGAATTCCTGCAAGAAGGAGCGGACAAGGGCCTAGATGTCAGTACCCTCAAAGTTCAAGTTGCAGCAGTGGGGTATTTTTGGAAAAATCTATTGCATCAGAACCCCTAGTGATCAGATTCTTTAAAGCCCTCAAACGGTCCAGACCGGTAGTGATCAGAAGCTGTCCAAAGTGGGACTTATCAGTTGTTCTACAGGCCCTGACCAGGGAACCTTTTGAACCCATTAGTTTAACCTCCCTGAAACTGATTACTTTGAAAGCCTGTTGTTTTAGTTGCTTTAACGACAGCTCAAAGAATTAGTGAGCTGCAAGCCTTGTCAATCAGGGAGCTATTTTTTTCTATTAATTAAGTTCGGTCCAAAATCGAGCTCAGGAGATGATTCTTCCTACGTTTTGCTCTAATCCATCTGGTAAGAAGAAAGAAGAATTCCATACCTTAGATGTTAAAAGAGCAGTCTTAAGTTACCTGGAAGCCACTAAGGACTTTAGGCATTCAGACGCATTATTTGTTTAATTTGCTGGTAGTAAAAAAGGAAGACAAGCTACCAGAGGAACCATTGCCAGATAGTTGAGAGTGGCTATCTCAGAGGCCTATTCCCTTACACGCCAGGAGAGTCCAGTTGGTATTCAGGCTCATTCTCCAAGAGCTTTGGCGGTGAGTTGGGCAGAAAAAGCTGTTGCCACCCCTGAACAAATCTGTAAGGCAGCTACATGAACGAGTCTGGTGACCTTTGCCCGTCATTATAGGTTAGACCTGCTGACAGCTGGGGACCAGGCTTTCGGAAGGAAAGTCTCTCTCTTACAGGCTGTTGTCCCACCCTAAATGGGTTAAGTCGCGATTATCCTCTCGGGTGCTGTCCTGAAAGACGTTTTGGGAAAATTCAAGTTACTTACCGGTAACTTGTTTTCCAATAGACTTTCAGGATAGCAGTACACCCCCCCCCCCCCTTTTATTCTTTTGCTGTAATTCTATGATATAACTGTTGCTTATATGTTGCTGGGGCTGGAGGTTCTCTACTAACAACTGATGGAAGCAATGTGGAGGCCTCCTGATGAGGTGTTTCCTGTGGGAGGAGGAGCCATGATCTCTCTAGGTGCTGTCCTGAAAGACTATTGGAAAACAAGTTACTGGTAAGTCTAACTTGAATTCTTGCCCCATCTATGTTTCCTTTTATCCTAACAAGTGCTCCAGTCCCTGCTGCAGAGGAACACCCCCATAACAGGATATTACCACCTCCATGCTTTACTGTAGGAATGGTGTTATTTGGATGGTGAGCTGTATTGGATTTCCATCAGACAATATCGTTTGACGTTGAGACCAAATAGTTACATTTTAGTCTCATCTGACCAGAACACCTTTTTCCATGTGGCCTCAGAATCTTCAAGATGCGTTTTTGACAAAGCTCAGTCGTGACTTTGTGACCTTTCTTGAGAAGTGGCTTTTTTCTTGAAAACCTCCCATACATGCCACATTTGTGGAGAATTTGTGATATTGATGTTGCATGCACACAATGACCACTCTTTGTCATAAATTCCTGCAACTGCTTCAGAGTTGCTGTAGGCCCCTTGGTAGCCTCTCTGACCAGTTTCCTCCTGGCTCTTTCATCCAGTTTGGAGCACTGCCCTGATCCAGGGAGGGTCTGTGTTGTACCAAATGCCTTCCACTTCTTAATAATAGACTTCCATGTGCTTCTAGGCATTGATAAAGCCATTGACATTTTTTTGTATTCATCTCCTGACTTGTGCCTGTCCACAACTTTATCCTGGAGAACTTTTGACAGCGCCTTGCCACCCATAGTTGTTTGCTTCAGTTGCAATACCAGGGACTAAAAATGCTCCAGGAAAGCTCTTTTCATGCTGAGCTAATCAAAATGACCACATCTGATCACAGTTGAACGTCAAATGGCTTTGTGTGCCATTGAGAAGGTGATTAATTGAGTTTATAAGTCATTTTTAGGAGGGAGGTAATCCTTTTTCCAACTCAGTGATTCTGTTTTTTAATTCTATTATTATTTTTTTTGACATGTTGGTGTTATATATATCACTTGGATGTTTTAAGTTGCACTGCATAAATACAGCTGGATAAAACAAAAACTGTGAGTGTCTTCATTTCGGGCTGCATAGCAACAAAATGTAATTTTTAATTTTTTTTTAAAGGGGTGGTTTTTTTTTTTCTCTACCCACTGTATCTCCATTTTTTTTTTTTAGTTGGCGAGGGGGTTTCTCTAAGGTAAACATTGAATATTAACACCTTACATTCTCTTTAAGGCACATGACCCACAAGAACACCTATGACCTTTCCTTATTAATGTGATCTCGTTCATGCAGTTCTAGTTGCTGGATTGAATGTTTTCAATCATAGCTGTCCAAGATTTAGACAATAAAGTTTATTTGTAATCTCCCTTTTTGTAACTGTAACTGTTTGTTAAAAGTACTGGCAAAAGCTTCCTTATGAAGTGTTATAAGGACAATGTGTAACTCCTAAGATAGAATACATTGTACCTATTTATTTCATTGTTGTAAGTGACATAAAATCAACATGCAGTGGGGCAGCCACTCATATAAAACTTGAACAGGACCTGGAAGATTGCGACTATCGCTGTAGTAGTACCCTCTACAACAGTGTTTTTCAGCTTCCCCAGTGGCCCAACAGGTATAGACTGTTCAAATCTCGCGGGTTCCACAAGAACTGGCTGAGATTCAAACCGTGTGAGCCCGCTGAATGTATCAAGTTGATCGATTGATCAACTTGGGTACAACCAGCCTGCCGGATATACTTGCGTGAATCACTAGTGGCTGCTATAGCTGCTAGCATTAATCATTGGCTTCCCCCGTCTGCCCCCCCCCCCCCCCCCACCAAGAGAACACCATGTCTATGTTGATGGGGGAATCATGCGGATTTCTTTCCTGCAACACGTTCAAGCGATTTTGGATGGCAAAGCCCATTTTTAGCCGACTCTGGTCTAGATCGAGTGTGCCCACGGCATTGGCAAAAAGTAGCTGTCCTTCTGGCGGTGATCGTCCGGAGGGTCAAACCAATTTGGAATTGGAATTGGAATGGGGGCTTGTTCAAGAAAATGGGAAAAAAAAGCAGGGAGTTGCTCAGGGTCTGAGAGGATGTACATCTCTGTTCCTCGTGTCACTTGGATGCTAAAGGGGTGTCCCCAAGTATAAGTAGCCCCCGCCTGGTGGATCAGGTCAAGTAAAGGGCGGACCACACAACGCATGTAGAGGGTGTTCCGGGATAGGTTTGGGTATAATAATGAACCAGACAAATATAAAATCTCTAGGATGATTGGCCCGATTTATCTCTGCCCCCTCCAACACGGTGTATTCTGTCCAGTTCAATGGGTGAAGCAGCATCACCACCCAAAACCTAGTTGAAAATTACAATCACTGTAGATTTTAAGTCAGTGCTTATCGATGTTTCTGAGATGCCTTTCAGCCATATGTTGTTCCTACGATTTTGGTTTTCACTGTCTTCAATGCGTAGTTGGTGTTGGCGAAGGTGTACGGACGATGCAGATTCCAATACCAAAAGGCGTGCAGCATGATCCTCTTGCGTAAGGGCTAGCACAAATGCAGCAGATTCAGAGGCTGTTACTTGTTTCCTTATTGCATCCAATTCTAAAGTGCAAAGTGGATTCCATCTTTGTAGCCCATAGTCCAAAATCTGCACGACAAGCAAATATTAGTGCATCAGTCTCAGAGCCTGAGGATCCCCCAGGTATGTGAGACAATGTTGCAGCTGGATCATCCCCTGTCAGCTTAGAGGACAGAGGTATATTCATTACAGGTATATTCATTGCTGATAGTATCGGCTGCTCCAAAGTGTCAGCATGAATCACACCAGCCATATCTGTTTCTCCAGCCCTATCAGCCTTCTTGACCCTCCCAGCCTTGTCAGTGGGTTTGTCAGGCTTCTCGGGATGGAATCCGAACACTGTGTTTGGATTAGTAGAGGTGTTGGCAGCATGAGTAGAAGAGGTAGACCAAGTCTTACTCAGTGCCTTCTTGTCGATGCAGGGTTCTTGTGAAGCCTGAAAATCCGCCCGAAGGAGTTATCGCTGAACGGGTCCCCTCTGGGTTTCAGCGGTATCAGCAGTCTGAGCATTCTGAGCTGACATGGAGATTGTGGGCATAGTCTGCATGTATCAAAGAGACACGGCACTCAGCGGCAGTGTGCTCAGCTGTTCATCATCGGTTTCTTTAAGGAAAAAAAAAAGTTAAGGCACACGCTAAACACCGGGAACCCCATGAAAAGTAATTTAGCTATTCTTTTATAAGAAAAAAAAATGCAGATAATTCACAAATTCAATAGAATATCTGGTCACGATAGGCCTTATTCTGCTAACAGAGACCAGTAATAGCAGTAAAGACCTGACAGAGGTTCTAATTGTTCCCCACTCTCTTTACTTGCACTTAAATGTTCAGTATGTATTTTGCATGTGGCACACAGGGAATCATTGTTAACCATCAGGATCAGTAGGCAGGAGAGGAAGTTAAAAGCTTTTCATCAAAGTTTGTGGGATGGGGAAGAGCATCCGTGTCTGTAGATGGTCCCACCACTGTCTATAGAACATTACAGGCTACCCAAATGCCATGCACTGTGTACTTGTGTCAGTGGCGGTATAAGTCTCAGCGTTGCCTTTGCTACCGCTACAGAGCAGATGAACTGTTATCTGTGGGGGGACTGAGATTTTCCGGGTAAAATAATATGCTACAGTCTCTAAACAAATACATCATCTGGTAGAATTGTACTCATATTCTCTGGGTTATAGGTTATAGTTATAGGTGTGCATTGTTGTCTTTCAAATTGTAACACAATGAAATACATTTTTTTGTCTTTTGTGGTGGTTATAGAATGATCAGTATAGATACAGAAGGGCCCACACAGATTAGTGCAGGTTTGATCAAATCCCAATACCAGGTAGCCAAGGTGTATGTATATGCACACATGAGAAAATGTATGTACATGCACAGTTGTTGGTGACCTGAATTTTATAATGGCTTGTATATATTGTATGACGCACTGCCTGGCAGGTTTATGGAGGGTGTGTATTTGTCACCTAGGAATCTCACATACACATGAGGTGATGTGAAGGGGTTTCAAGGTTTATGGCTGATGCGGGGAAAATCCTTTTTGCATTTTTAGAATTTTCATAAGTTTGGTTGTAGTTTCTGAAGCTAGAAAGCTTTTTAGAGCTTTGATTGAGATAAAACCTCTATTCCTAAGACCACATAATACCTGACACTAGACATCATTATTAGTCTCCGCTCTCCACCATGCTTTACAAGGCTGATGCAAGCTTACTGCTGTTCAGGGCTCTCTGCTGTGGGAATCTTCTGCTGAGTGAAAAGACTGACTGCTGATTGAACACTAAAAAGGTGCAAGTGCTGCATGTTTGTTTTTGGGGAAACCTAATGGGCAGAAACTGACATGAATCTAGTAAGTAGCTTGGACAAGCAGATGTTATGCCTTTTTTATGCCATGGACTCGCTATACAAAGCCCTCCTGCACTGAACTATGGTTTTTGAGGCCTTGCTGAATAAAAGTGCAGCACAATCCTGCTTGGACTTTTCCTGAGAGTCCCTGTCTTGCGCATGGTTTACTGCTGCCAATAGCAGGTGAACCTGTCCTCCTTACAACTTTTCTTCTCCCAATTTTAACAGTTTTTTTTTTTTCTTATGTCTAACTGAATTTCAATAGAAGCACATGGTCCCTGGCTTCAAAGGAAGTTCTGCTGGTCTGTGGATTGGACTGAATGGCCCCAGATTTCAACCTGAAGTTGTCCACTTGGGATCTCTAAAAACAGATGTTTGTTGATTAAAAATGATTGCAAATAAAGACATACTGGGGTTTGCGTAAAGTGCTTTGTAAAGGTTTGTTTTTAAATAACAAACGTGTTATAATTACCTGCTCTGTGCAAGGGTTTTGCACAGAGCAGCCCTGATTCTCCTCTTCTGGGGTGCCCCGGCAGCAATCCTGGCCCCTCTTCTTCGTCAGGTGCCCCCATGGAGAGCCGCTTTCCGTGTGGGGAACTGGTGCGGGTGCACTCACGAGTCCTGCTCCTGCATCCATTGACACAGACAGCAGGACTCGGCCCTTCCCCCTGCTCTCGTGTCATTGGATTTGATTGATTGGCTCCTGCTGCTGTCAATCTATCCAATGAAGACAGAGACAGCAGCTGGGCTCGTGCTCGTTGCTGGAACAAACGGGTTCAGGTAAGAAAAAGGGGGGCTCTGGGGGCAGCTGCGGCACAGAAGGTTTTTCACCTTAATGCATAGAATGCATTAAGGTGAAAAACCATGAGGGTTTACAACCCCTTTAAGGCTTTCATACTTGAGCGGAGATCTGCATTTTTCTAGCACTGAAGTCTCCACAAGGGCACAGATTTTCTACATGTCCTGTTCACACATTAATACAGCCTTCCAGTAAGCTGTGATGAAAGGCAGAAATCCGCAAACATGTTTGCATTATTCTATCCTTCACCACAGCTCATTCACAACTCCGTTTCTCTCTGCATTTCTACACGCCGCAGCTGAGATAAGCTTAGAAATAAATGAATGACATTAATGTTTCAATAAAGTTTAAAAAAGTAATCCATGCTCTGCACCTTAAAAGTGCAAGGCATCACTGGCCAGAACGCCGGCCAGAACTGACACTTCTGCGCGGTGAAACATGGCGTTTTACAATGCAGGAAGTGTGAACCAGCCCTTTTAAAAGTCTTAAGCTGGCAAGCTGTACACAAAAAACCATTGCTGTGACTAACTCTTGTAGAGCACAGGGGAGCTATGTATAGCCAATAACGTAGTCAAGCACTGGCTATTATTATTGGTTGCCAGGCAACAGTGTCACAAAGATGAGAAACTGAAATATTTGGAAAGTAAGATCTATTTATTTCCATGTGCAGAATGGGGGGGAGAAGTAAAAGAACAAGTAAGACACGTGCCCTTGGACTGCTACGTATCAAAGGAGTACTTAAGACATGTATTTCCTCTAAAGACCAATTCCTCCCAAAATAGATTCCCTATTCAAAGTGAAGTGTGACAGAATTCACCTCTGGAAGTTTTATCTTTTTATTTTTTTGCCCATTCTCTGAAAACCATTGTGACAGAACACAACAATAACTATAAAGCCCCATACACACGGTCGGATTTTCCGATGGATTCTGTCCTATCGGACAATGTTGTCGGAAATTCCGACCGGGTGTAGGCACCATCGGACATTTTCCATCAGATTGTCCGACGGACAAAGTTTTATCTCCTGCTCTCAAATTTTCCGACAACAAAGTCCAATCACACCAATTCCGATCGTGTGTAGCGTAGTCCGACGGACAAAGTGCTACGCATGCTCAGATCACATTACAAGTACAAAGCTATTGGCTACTAGCCTCTACGTAGTCCCGTCGTAGGCAACAAACGTCACCACGTTCAGAATGATCGGATTTTCCGACAACTTTGTCCGACCGTGTGTATGCAACACCAGTGTCGGACAAAATCCATCGGAAAAAATACGATGGATTTTGTGGTCGGATTTTCCGACCGTGTGTACGGGGAATAACAGTCTGGGTTTAGCTATAATCCTCACTATGCAGGTTAGAAAATGAAACATTTCAGTAGCTGACTGAACAGGAACACTTAAGGCCTTATTCACATGGGCATAATTAAGCGTACGCCTCTGCGAGGGCTGTGTTTGCCCACACTAGATGCATAGGTGTTCCATGCATCTGCGTGACGGCAGTTCCATTCATGTCATGTAGGTGCAGTCCCCAAGCTCACATTGTTTGCATTCGGGGACACGCACCCACACCTACCCAGATGCTGCAGTCCTCCCCCCCCCCCCCACCCTTTTGCCTACCTGGGCCCGATTTGATCCAGCAATGTGCACCACCGCAGCAGCTCCCACCGCTGTCTCCCTCCTCATTGGACAGCTTGATAGCAGCGGGAGCCAATGGCCCCCGTTGCTGCCAATCAAATGCTGTGACACAGGAGTTGAGGGGGGGCCGATGTAGCAGCAGGACTCAGGAGCGAGCATGCACGGGTCCCCCTATGGAAATTAGCTTTCCATAGGGGCACCTGCTGATTAGGAGGGGCCTGGTGCACCAGCGGGAGACCCCAGACGAGGAGGATCGGGGCTGCTCTGTGCAAAACGATTGCACAGAGCAGGCAAGTATAGACATGTTTGTTATTTTAATAATAAAAAAAATAAAAAAACAGAAGGTTTACAACCACTTTACATGTGCTCATGTGAACTAGGCCTTACTTTCCCTGTGCTTCAGTTCTTACAAACGGCTAGAATTTTTTTCCTAACCGGATTGGGATAGTAAGAGCAAAACATAAGTTATTTGATATATGACTCAGCAGGTATTTGTTCCTATGGTTCTGGTGCACAAAAAAAATAAATAAGGAAATGTTGCTGTTCTTAGAGCACCACTCAGTTTTCTTTACACTAGTCCTTGTACCTGAGCTACAGTGGCTTGTTCAATAATATAGTATTATATATATTTATATTATATTATTAGTTTAATTGTTGCATTTGATACAAGACATCACTAGCAAATACCACCACTGTTGAAAAAGTTGCCCCTAGGACACAAAATGTGTCAAATACATGGTGTTCACTGCCACACTCTTGCCCAGATAGCAAGCAATTGAACTGCAAGTTTGAAAATTACATTCTAAGCTATTGCTAGACTTGCCAAGCTTCACAATTGCAGCATTGCATGACTCCAGATCAACTTTCTTTGCAAGTCTACTGCAAGTTCTGGTTCAGTAGTAATAGTCATCCCACCACAGGGGTCACTGTGACTTGCAGAGCTCTGGCTGTAGACTCACCACTGCAACTTTGCTCTTGCTAGAGACTTGCCTTGCAAATTTGCTACAAATTGGAAAAGTGTCAACTAGAACTTGTGCTTCAAGTGCTCTGCAAGTGTACAACTTGCCAGTGAAAATGTGCAGCAAGTTAACAGGCTGATGCTGCGTACACACAACCGGACTTTCCGGCAGAAAAGGTCAAACGGAATCATTCCGTCGGATAATCCGATAGTGTGTGGGCTTCATCTGACTTTTTTCTTCAAAAATCCAGACGGACCTAGAAATATAACATGCTTTAAATCTTTCCGTTAGTCTGTATGCTGGTCCGACGGACCAAATACGACGCAAGGGCAGCTATTGGCTACTGGCTATTGAACTTCCTTTTCTAGTCCCGTCGTACGTCATCGCTTCATCGAACGGACTTTGGTGTGATCATGTGTGGGCAAGTCCGTTAGGTCGGAACTCTGTTGGGAAGACCGTCGGAGTTTATTCTGACGGAAAGTCCGGTCGTGTGTACGCGGCATTAGAATTCAACACTGCCACATATTTGTGGCAAGTTATCCTTGCTATCTCAGTGGCTATTGAACACCTTCACTTTTGGGCTAATGAGGATCAGTGGATGACCCATGGATCTCTCTGTATATTGATCTTTCTGCCTTAAATAGCAATTCTGGGCTGCCAGAAGATGGACATGTGAATCCCATTTTTGAAACGTGCAATACTGAAAACTCTATTAGAATGCTGCACCACTGTTTACTTGATAACATACAGAACTTTTATTTTTTTAATGTCTATGCCAGCCATTTTTACCCCTGAGGACCCTTGAAATCATTTTTAGGTCTTTAAAGAACCCTTGCTAAAACCAATTTATTGAGGGTCAGTGCGAAAAAAAACACCCCTTTACCATAATGGTCAGAACACCACCCTTACAGGTGGCTAAAAAGATAATTGGTCTACTAAGATGACTCGGCCAAGCGACATTGGCCCTGGAACTTTGCAGGCACCTTCAAATGGGAGGCCACTCAACCACAGCTCAAGGTACACTTCACAACCTCTGGAGAACCCTAGTTGAGAATGGCCGGTCTATGCTATTGATTTCCCAATACACTTCATTGACCTCTACAAGAAGTGCATTCTAATATGAAGCATAAATATGAAGATCGCTTGTTTTAGTGTCATCTGTGGCCAACAACAATAAGCCATTTTGAAGTTACTGAGATACATATTGCAACTAACCACCATTGATCTCATACATATATATAATTTGGGATGTTCTAACATCATTCCCTGTCTTATATATAAACTCAGGACTCAAGATATCAACCATATCCACCTTCAGTTTGATAGATTTCACATTTCATGTATGCGTACTTTACATGAAGATCTACAGTACCCAGCACCTTTTTTCCTGAATGTCCAGTTATGGAATTAACTTACTAAAGTGTCACTGTACATTTTTCCGCCGATACTCTGATATTATTCCAGACTTTTGGGAGTTTATGTGAAGAGAATTCTCATATATATTCATCTTTGTTAGAGCAGAGGCATCTTTAATGAGATGAGTATGTGAAAATTTGCAGAAAAATCCCCTGTAATTTGTGAGTAATTCCCTTTTTATGAAAAGCTTATAAATACTGTTCATGAACTATATAAGAGGTCTTGGAAGCGTGGCAATTTCTTCTTTTAAAGGCCAAGTTCCCCTTTTGTAAAAAAATAAAAAATAAAAATCTAAAAGATTTTGCAGATTAAAAAAATTGCATTTATTATGTTTATACAATTAAGTCTGCAGAGCATTGCACCCGCGATCAGTGGATGTCATGCTCCTGCAGACACTTTTGAAAGCTCCTTGCCAGTATGTCCGGAAGGGCAAACAGTTACTTAGATGCAGGAACTGTCGGTGAAATACCATGGTACTGATCTCCTCCCTGGTAGTTCATTGAGTACTAAAAGCTGTCTGCCACAGTGGGAGACAGGACTTGTAGTTCTCTCATTCACAAATTCCTATAAATGAATGATGCAGCAGTGTGGGCTCCGTTTTTGAAATGTCACTGCGGATGCGGGAAGAGGAACCCCTACTGTTACAGGTAGGAGTAAGATTGGGGGGGGGGGGGGGGTGGTAAGAGTGAGAATGCTAAACATGTTGGATATTACACCCTAGTTACGGATGTAAGGTGTTCAGAACATGAACTTCACCTTTTAAGTGCTTTCTCACAGTGGTCATATAGAAACTTCCAGCAAATCAGCTGGACCGATCTGTATGTGTCTGAAGTCATGAGGATAACTTTCTCTGACAGTACATTTATCCTTTAAATGTGCTACTGGCACTGTTAACTCCAAAACTGCAGCATGCAGCTTTTTGTAGGAGAGATAATGCAAATGTTTGCCTTTACAGAAAGCAAATCTAAAACCTGCAGTATGATGTGACTTCTTTCCTGTTTTTACCTCTAAAAATATTCAGAAACATTAGTAAAGGTGCTTTATGTACCCATAGCTTCAGCCCACTGATCCTCTGTATTGTGATTTGTCTAAATCTTGTGCATGCTCTCTTCTAGGTATGAGTCTCCTCAAGTGGCATTGCATTGTGGGATAATGCTACGAGAATGTGTCCGTCATGAGCCGCTTGCCAAAACTGTCCTTTACTCTGAGCAGTTTGAGGACTTCTTTAAATATGTGGAAATGTCAACATTCGACATAGCTTCCGATGCCTTTGCTACATTTAAGGTAAATTATTTAAAGCTCTGTTCTGTGTTTATGTAGTTTAAAATAGAACTCCTGGCAAGTTTATTTTTCTTCAATCTGTGTCATCACAAGGCAAGATTTCTCAAGCCGTACTCTGACAGACACCAAGAGAAGGGAAATTATTAACACATTGGTGTGCTTCTCAGAATTGTGGCCTGCAAGTAGTATAAAATTAACATAACTATCTAAACAGCATAATATATTTTATTTACCTTTTTTTCTGAGAATATTTGGAAATGCACTCTCACTACCTCATTTACTTACACTGGCAACACCATTGGCAAATTCCTGCCATGTTACCAGAATTTTTGGAGTCCATCCTGTTCCTTGCCATCCAATGTCTTTGCCTTCTATGGTTGGTCCCAAATGGAAGTAAAAAGGAGGTTTCTCCTGTAGCCTGACAAATTTACTGTCCTGTAGCCCCCTAAATTTTGCCCTGTCATGGAACTTTTCTACCTCTGGGCCTTGTGCTGTAGTTCAGGCCATTAAGGCAGTATGCCGACTTTCTCTAGGAATGGCAGTTCACTTTGTTTCAGTGTCAAGAGCCTAGCGCTTGCTTTTGAAACCGAGGCCTAGTGGTTTCAGTGCAACTCCAAACACAGTATGGTCTAATATTTTCTGCAAGGTCAAGGTAATTTAAGGGGCTGTGTGTTAGGTTAGAGTGTGCTTTAACCTAAAAAAACTAAATTTTAATCCATTTCAACTTCCTAGTCCCTAAATCAGCATTTTTTTAACCTTTTCAACACAAAGGAACCCTTGAGGCTGGCTTTACACATTTCCGGCTGCGTATTGCAGTCCAGAGCGTTTCTGTTCACCGGTTTAAGTGCCATTTTTGCCTGAATTTGCACCTGAACCGAACCCAAAAACGCACAGGACCCTTTTCAAAACCGCACCCTGGCTGCCCCAAACAGGTTATGCAAATTGGTTGTGGTTAAAACTGCATCCAATTTGCATATATGTGAACCCAGCCTTAAATAGGCTTTCCGCTCTCCGGAACCCCTGCTAAAAATTACTATAGCTACAACTCATGATACTTTAGTGTGATGATTAGTGGGAAGAATGTTCCTTACACTTGTGGTCTTTGGGAAGAATTGTGTATAAAGTGATCAGCGCAATTTCTCAACATAGACGACAACAAGTGAATATGAATATATAAACATCCAATATAGAAAAGTGACAAACTCAATTATGTTTACTCCCTGGGTTGGCCCAACGATGATGTTTGCGCCAGATCTCACTCATGCCCAAACTTAGGAGCTGCTGCTTGCTAGTTAACATGTCATTTGGTGTAGCTTAGTGGCTAGTTTTCCTGCATTGCTGCATTGGATTCCTTGGTTCGAATCCCACCAGGACATTGAGTTTATGTGTTCTCTGTGGGTACCCCAGTGTAACGAAACGTCCTACACTCCGCTTGAGTGTTTTCATCATATACCGCTTCCTCCCAGTCTGAATATAGATATCAGTTATTCCAACCGCTGATAGCAAACAAAACAAGACAATACTTGTTTGGTTGCTGAACTTGGACTGTTTATTAAAACAAGAATACAGTCTTATATACAGTTGAAGAGGAGGTTCCCCCCTCCTGCTCATATTACTCTAACAATACACCTGTAACCAGAAACCTAATTAACATGAGCTAGTTATCTAATCATTTACCCAGACTTGGTGACTCAGAGATATGATTTTTCAGGGTAGACTTGCCGTCTCCTCTCTCAACTTACAATACACATAAGTATAAATGCATCCCCCAATAGCTAGGGGACAAAGGTGTGTTAATGAGCACAATAAACTATTGGGTGAAAGACCCGGGCTTTCCAGATCTCATTAATCAGCATTCCTTTCACACTGAGTCCCAAGCTGGCAGAGACCATCATGGCCTCTTTAATAATGTCCTTTTGCATTACATAGCAGAATATCTTCCTAAATGCTTGTAGCTCCCTCAAATGCCAGGGCCCATAGTCAGTAGGCAAGAGGCTAGCATTCAGTCCCCTCCAAAAGCCTCTGTCCTGGGTGAGTCTGTCACACCCAGTTTCCTCCCACACTCCAAAGACATGCTGGTAAGATATACAAACGTAATCAGTAATTATGTGTCAAAATTATATAAATAAATCATATGTAAACCCCATTTCTAAAGTAATCGAAACAAAAGTTTGTAAAGTCCAGTACAAATAAATCACCAGAAAGTCTTCTAAAGAAATGTGCATATAAACTAAATGCTGAAAAGTCCCAAAGATCATGTAATAAAAATCCTCTTCACAATCACCGCTGTGCTCCCAACCGCGTGACAATAAGATATGCTTACTAGAATGTTAGACCCCAAAAGGTCTAACCACGCTTAGAAGGGAAAATACAAATCCCAATAATGGATGGATGGATGGATAGATAGGATCCCCAAACTTCAATCACACCTCTTTATCCCTGGATGGATGAATGGATGAGAGTAAGCCTCCACTCGCCTCAAGGAGTGAGTGAATGCAGGTCAGCCTCCATGTCTACAATGTGCCACCCGAGTGGATAGATGGATTAGAGCCTGCACCCCCTTAGCCTGCCGCCCGGATGGATGGAATGATGTGTGTTTCCACTCGCACAACTTGCTGCTGTGAACTGCACCTCCATGCAGACTAAGTATGCAATCCACTGCTCCGCCACAGAGGGATTAATGCAGAAAGGAGGTAGGAAAAGCGTTCATAGTGTAGCAAATTGAGACAGGTTTATTTTAAAATAGGGCATCGCATTAGTAAAAACATCAGCCAGCATATACAAACTCCCCCAAACACTTACCTTAGCCGATCTTGAGCCAGCAATGTGCACAAGAGCAAAATTTCTCTCTCCTCATTCAATAGATTTCAGCCAGTGAGGAGGGAGCAAAGGACTACAGAGCCGGCTCAAGAGCGAGCCCACGCGAGTACCCCCATATCAAGCTGCTTGCTATGGTGGGTGCTTGGTTGGGGGAGCAAGGTGTGCCGGCGGGGAACCTGATACTAGGAGGATCGGGGCTGCTGTGTGCAAAACCATTGCAAAGAGTAGGTAAGTGTAACATGTTTGTTATTTAAAAAAAAAAAATAACATTTGAGCCTTTACAATCAGTTTAAAGACACTATTTGGCAAAGCAGTTTAACAGTGGACATCGGATACTGGACTACTATACCCTTAAAATAGCTGCTTTGCAACCTAAGCATGTTCAGGGATGCAATGGCCTGCTTTTAGTTTATATATACCATTACCCTATACACTGTGATCTGAAGCAAAGCCGGCACTTCCATATTCAAAGAAGGTAATTATAATCACAGTTGGAAAATAGAGGTGCTTGGGTTTTTTAACTGCAGTAAGAGTGAAATCTGGAATTCACAGTTGATCAATCAGCTAGCCCATACATGGATCGAAGTTTGGCTGGTTCCTGCTGAACTGGCCACATTTTGATCCATGTATGGCCAGCCTAAGAGCTAGTAGAGCACAAACATTCTGCAGCATTGCAAAACAAGAAATGTTTAAATATGGCACCCCCTATGCACATATATAATAACAAAATAGTCACAAACGAAGGGTTTTCTAAACCATTAACACACACTCAATACATTATTTATATGCATCTCATCACTTACACATAAATCTAAAGGAATAATAAAAATGACTTTTATATTTCCTTTATGTTGCTTTTTTATGTAGTTGTAAATGTGGACAGTAGGTACACAGTGACTTGTAGATGTAAATCCTATCCAAACCCAAGAACTAACATTTAGGCAGGTGTTCTGTAGTACTCGGAGATAGCTGGGAACAATGCTAATTAATCAAACGCAGCTTGTACAGGAAGTTATCAGCTGGAAAGTTTTCTGCCAGGATTAACATGTTTCGTTTTCACTTATTGAATTGTATTTATAATTTATATACTCAATTATATTGTGAAATGTGTTTTTATTGTTTGTGAATTCCAAGGATTTGTATTTGGAAACACTTGCATTTTTTTGCGACAGCCTATGAAGACCATGAACTTATTCACTGTTCTCTAGAAATAGAAACAGGTGCTCATTGAGATAGTTTGGGTGCCATTGAAGAGGTATTACTGTGTATAGAGCTTTCTCAGAAAAAAGGATTGACCGTTCACTATTGTTCATTTAAGAATGATATATTAGAGTTGTACCCAAGAAAACATCATTGCTGTATACAATATTTGGGTAACATTGACTGATATCTGATCGAACATTGAGCTCTGTATGTTGATTAGCTGACATATTCAATGCAATGAAAGGCTGCCATTCTACCTCGAGTCATTAAAATTGCATTCTGTTATTAACGTAATTACTCCATGGAATGTGTAGAACTGTGCTTACTGTTCTGCCCGATACACTAGAGAATGAGGTGCTGACAGCTACAGTGCATTGTAAAAGTATCCGTACCCCTTGGCATTTTCCCTATTTTGTCATGTTACAACAAAAAAACGTAAATGTATTTTATTGGGATTTTATGTGATAGACCAACACAAAGTGGCACATAATTGTGAAGTGGAAGGAAGTTTTTATACAAATAAATATCTGCAGGGTGCATTTGTATTCAGCCACCATGAATCAATACTTTGTAGAACCATCTTTTGCTGCAATTACAGCTGCAAGTCTTTTTGGGGATGTCTCATCTAGAGAGTTACATTTTTGCCCATTCTTCTGTGCAAAATAGCTCAAGCTCTGTCTGATTGGATGGAGAGCGCCTGTGAACAGCAATTTTCAAGTCTTGCCACATATTCTCAATATGATTTAGGTCTGGACTTTGACTGGGCCATTCTAACACATGAATATGCTTTGATCTAAACCATTCCATTGTAGCTCTGGCTGTATGTTTAGGGTTGTTGTCCTGCTGGAAGTTGGATCTCTGCCCCAGTCTCAAGTCTTTTGCAGACTTTAACAGGTTTTCTTCTAAGATTGCCCTGTATTTGGCTCCATTCATCTTCCCATCAACTCTGACCAACTTCCCTGTCTCTCGTGAAGAAAATCATCCCCACAACATGATACTGACACCACCACCATGTTTTACGGTGGGGATGGTGTGTTCAGGGTGATGTGCAGTGTTAGTTTTCCACCACACATAGCGTTTTGCTTTTAGGTCAAAAAGTTCAATTTTGGTCTCATCTGACCAGAGCACCTTCTTACACATGTTTGCGGTGTCCCCCACATGGCTTCTCGCAAACTGCAAACGGGACTTATGGCTTTCTTTCAACAATGTCTTTCCTCTTGCCACTCTTCCATAAAGGCCAGATTTGTGGAGAGCACGACTAATAGTTGTCCTGTGGACAGATTCTCCCACCTGAGCTGTGGATCTCTGCAGCTCCTCCAGAGTTACCATGGGTCTCTTGGCTGCTTCTCGGATTAATGCTCTCCTTGCCCGGCCTGTCAGTTTAGGTGGACAGCCATGTCTTAGTAGGTTTGTAGATGTGCCATACTCTTTCCATTTCCGCATGATGTTCAAAGCTTGGGATATTTTTTTATAACCTAACCCTGCTTTAAACTTCTCCACCACTTTATCCCTGACCTGTCTGGTGTGTTCCTTGGCCTTAGTGATGCTGTTTGTTCACTAAGGTTCTCTTTGTTCACCTGAGGGCTTCACAGAACTGCTGTATTTATACTGAGATTAAATTACACACAGATGGACTCTATTTACTAATTTAGATGATTTCTGAGGGCAATTTGTTCCACTAGATTTTAGTTGGGAGTATCAGAGTAAAGGGGGCTGAATACAAATGCACGCCACGCTTTTCACTTATTTATTTGTAAAAAAATTGAAAACTATTTATTATTTTACTTCCATTTCACAATTATGTTGTCACCCAGAAAAGACTTACAACATGCTTGCACTTTTGTTCATCCACAGTAAATGGGGAATGGGGAGATTATAGCATATTACACACAGGCCAAATGTCGGGCGACGTCGGCCAATTCAATAGAAACTGGCCAACGTTTGGCCCATATGTATGGCAGCCGGTCCAACAGAAGCTGGCCATTAGGCCAGCTTCTGTTGAAGGGTCATGACCTGCCAACCAGCTCCCGATCCGCACTCTCAGCCAATGGCTGAGAGTGCTGACCGGAGTGTTCTGGCGGGTGGGGGGGACTGCCCCCCTGTCAGAACACAATTCAAACAGCATGGGAGATCGCTGTACTATCATTGGAATGTTAGTATAGCGGCTCCGACCTGAACTGTGAGGTTTTTTTTTTTTTTCGTTTTAACCTGCTAAGTTGAACGGAAAAAAAAACTAGCAGTGTTTTACTATTTTTATTAGTTAACAAATAATTTAAGGTTAATTAAGGATAAAATTGTTCAATGTTTCCAGGTCAGATCAAGAAGTGACAAGGACATGGCATTTTTGGTAAGACCAACAGGTATTTTCTGTACTTGCTGAAAATGCTCTTAGCCCAAGCAATAAAAAAGTTAATGCAGCCACCGCATCTAAGGACCTGTAAGCTGCAATATATTAAATGTTTGTTCTTGGGTTTAGTTACCCTTTAAACATTTTCAGGGTTGTGACGAACTCTCTAAAACCGTTACAAGAAATACAATACACAAATCTAGGCAGGTGTAGATAAAAAAATATCATCATCCACTTCATACTTTATATTCTCTGCTTATTTTGTAGATAATTAGAAATGTTTTTGTAGAAAATATAATTGTCTTAACGATGAACAGGGGGGAATATTTTTTTACCAGAAAACAGCAGAAATGTTCTTTGGTCATTTTGTACTCAGATATTCATGTTTGTATTGCTTTCGTTTTTTTTTTTTTTTCAGGATTTGCTTTCAAGACACAAGTTGATGGTAGCTGAATTTCTAGAACAGAATTACGATAGAGTAAGTAACAATACCTAGATATTTTTGGCATATTGTTTCAGTACCATATTGTTGGACTTACTGACTGATTTGGAATTTTAACTGGTTGTAAAGTTACATAACACATTATACAATGAAATAGATAAACGTGAAAATTTTACAGACCCTCCTTTGTATTTGTAAAATAACTTCCCTAGATACCCTTTTGGCAGCATGAAGACTGCGGGTCACGTAATCGCTTTTCATTCCTGAGTGAATCAGGACCTGTAGAAGGACGTGTCCACATCAGGGCATCACACCAATATAGGAAGTGATGTTTGCTGCTGAGCAATGCGCATTTTCAAGGTGATGAAACGCAATCACAGACCTGGCAGCATTATGTCATCTCCCCCCCTTTCTCTGTGAGTCCAATCGCTGGAGTGAGAGATGGGTGGGGTGCGTGGCTTTAAACTGAGCGCGCCGGTATCTACTGAACAGAATGACGGGGGACGTAAACTGACCATGCTACCATGGATCAGCTTCCATGCTGGTGTGGTCAGTTTACTACCAGGAAGAGGGGAACCGACAGGTTCAAACAAGTAATCTATAAACCGGCAAAGGACACACACTAAGGCAGGGCTCGACAAATCCCAGGCGCCAGGTTGCCATGGTGACTAGAAATTGTGTCCTGGCCCCTGGGTTCACACCTGTGTACTGAAATCGCAATGTCATTCTGTGCGATTTCAGTACAGGTGCGATTTTGTCTCTCCCCACAACTTCCCGTTGATTTCAATGCAAAATCACGTCCCATTGACTTCAATGAAGAATTGTGTCCCATTGACTTTAATGAAAATTGCGTCACATTAACTTCAATGCAAAACTGCCTCCCATTGACTTCAATGCATGTAGATCGCATCTGTATGAACCACCTCAATTGGAACACATAATATCTAGCCTGTTATGCAATTCTGTGAGTTTAAAAATGCATCCAGAATCACATATGTGTGAACCAGGGCGGCTCCATTCTCACCTGGGCGTTTTGGGATTGTCGCAGAATCGCTGCTTTTCTGCCACAATTGCAAAGCATGGATTCAGGTGCCATTATTTTCAATGGCACCCAAAACCTGGTGCAGTTTTGCCGTGATTGTTGTGTGGCAAATCGCATCTCGTGAAGCCTGTTGCCTAAAAGAAGCTCCTGCTCCTTTTCGGGCGACATGCTTCATGCAATGCAAATTGCCTCTCAGTAAATCGAATGACAATCGCAGCAAATCGCATCGCATAAAGCTTGTTGCCCAAAAAAGCTCATTCTCCTTGGATGACAGACTTCACACAATGCGATTTGCCGTGCAGTAAATTGCATGAGAACAGAGGCAAAACCGCACCGCATTTTAGATGCCATTGAAATTAATGACCCCTGAAGTGTTTTGCTATTGTTGTGCGTTTTGAGATTGTGGGCAGAATCACAATGACTCTGCGGCAATCGTAGGTGTGATCAAGGACTAACAGAGCAGAGTTTTTCCCTATAACAGGTTTTTATTGTCATTCTTTCCAGCCAGCCTATAACCCTGATGGCATTACGTTAGGGGGCACAAATTACTTACCTTGTCCCGCACGCTGACAACCCACGATATGATAAATAAAAATGTCTCCTAACTTTTTTATCTGGCTCCTAGATTCAAAGCAAATTTTGTCAAGCCCTGCCCTGAGGGGACATTTTTTTCTTACTTTGGAGAGATTTCCTTTCATTTCCTATTGTGTCTTATGGACTGGAAGTGAAAGGAAATCTCCTTGAAAAAAAACTGACCTGTAAACCGTCTGCTAATCTATCCAAGTCCTATCCATGCAGGCTTTGTGGTCAAACAAATGCTAAGAATCCCAATCAAATCTGTTAACCACTTCCCGACCACGCTATAGCAAAATGACGCGGTTGGCCAGTTCTGGGAGGGTGTCCCAGGACATCCTCCCGTGATTGTGCCGCCCGCTGCCACATGCACCTGACGTGCTCTGTTATCGCTGTGTCCTTTGGACACAACTGACCACTACTAATCGAGGTAAAGCGCCAATCACAGCGGCTCTTTACCACGTGATCAGCTGTGTCCAATCACGGCTGATCACAATGTAAACACACTTGCCGTTTATCGTCATTTCTTTCCTCGCACTGTCGCAGTGCATAGAGAGGAGAGAGCCGGTAACCGGCTAGTGTGAAAGGGAACATCTGCACTGATAATGTGGGCACTGACCATAAGTTTCCTGATTATCAGTGCAGCCCCAACAGTGCCCATCAGTGCTGCCTCATCAATGCCGCCTATTAGTGCTGCCTATTGGTGCCCATCAGCAGGGCAGGACTTAGGGTGGTGGGGGCCCCTGGGCTTGAGTCATTTTCGGGCCCTACCATCTATACATTACCACGGTATAACACACGCCGGCATATAACACGCATCCCAAGTTTAGGAGGGAATTTTAATAATAAAAAACCTTACATTTAAATGCCTATCAATGCAGCATTATCAGTGTCCATCTGCAGCCTTGTCAGTGTAGCCTTGTCATTTGCAGCCTTGTCATTGCGGTCTTGAAGTTTAAAAATGGCGCCGCAGTCCCGAGCGGAGCCGAGAGCAGCCGAGTGTACTCGGCTCGACTTACAGTCACAGACATCCCAACCAGCAAAAACTAAATTTCAGGGAGGTGAAGCAACGCGACAAGACCCCCCCCCCCCCCCCCCACATGACACGTTAGTATATGTGTGAACATTTTCTGTATAATGTCACTCATATGCAGCCTATGTCACACATATACACCTCATATCACTCACATACAGCCTATGTAGGCTGTGTGTGTGAGTGATGCGAGTTGTATATATGTAAGACACACTACAGGAGATGGTCAGAGACTGCAGACATGACACGAGAGATGGTCAGAGACTGCAGACATGATACAAGAGATGGTCAGAGACTGCAGACATGATACGAGATATGGTCAGAGACTGCAGACATGATACGAGATATGGTCAGAGACTGCAGACATGATACAAGAGATGGTCAGAGACTGCAGACATGATACGAGATATGGTCAGAGACTGCAGACATGATACGAGATATGGTCAGAGACTGCAGACATGATACGAGAGATGGTCAGAGACTGCAGACATGATACGAGAGATGGTCAGAGACTGCAGACATGATACGAGATATGGTCAGAGACTGCAGACATGATACGAGATATGGTCAGAGACTGCAGACATGATACGAGAGATGGTCAGAGACTGCAGACATGATACGAGAGATGGTCAGAGACTGCAGACATGATACGAGATATGGTCAGAGACTGCAGACATGATACGAGATATGGTCAGAGACTGCAGACATGATACGAGATATGGTCAGAGACTGCAGACATGATACGAGATATGGTCAGAGACTGCAGACATGATACGAGATATGGTCAGAGACTGCAGACATGATACGAGATATGGTCAGAGACTGCAGACATGATACGAGATATGGTCAGAGACTGCAGACATGATACGAGAGATGGTCAGAGACTGCAGACATGATACGAGAGATGGTCAGAGACTGCAGACATGATACGAGAGATGGTCAGAGACTGCGTTTATGGTTGAACTCAGTGTACAAGTATATAGTATTGCAGGGCTGTGCCACTCTATTTAAACCAGTTCTAAGTTAAAGTCAGTAATCCTATAATAAAGTACAACCAAGTGACAAGGCAGCAGCACATTTAATTTCCAAAATACATTTTTTCTTACAAACAGTGATCTGGTCAGGATTAGTGGAGGACAGTAAACAGTTAATGGGTCTGTGAAAATTCTAGCCTGAATCAGAAGTAAATCCTTCACAAAAACATCAAACTCTGCAGCACACACAGAGCTCTGGCTAAATAGCTGAGCTGAAATGGTTAACATCAGCCATGTGTGACCCTCACTGGACACAGAATGCAGGTGGGCTGCAGGGTCTTCCAGAGATCTTATCAGTTCAGTGTGCAGCTATAAAGAAAAAAAAAAAAAAGATTACAGAGGGAGGGGGAGGCTGATCAGTAGCATTGCACTGCCTGAAGACATACATTTCTGGAAGACACTGTCCAGCCAGCATTACATGTGACTGTGCAGGGCTCCCCACGATCTTGTTTCCATTCAGCCAGAATGATGTGTGTGCTCAGTGCTGCAGGAATTTTCTGTGGTTGTACCTTCCTCTGCTATGTCCTCCTCGGGCTTCAGGTACTGTGTATCTCCCTCCTGGTGCCCCCATTCAGCACCTGTGTAGTCAATTGTGGCGGGCTGGAGAGGAGGAGGGTTACACTCTGCACACTTGCTCCTCCAGCCCTCGCTGTTAGACATTTCCTCAGCCCCGCCTCCTGTTCACAGCACAGCCCCTGCCACTGCTTCTCTCTCTCTCGCTGTTCCAAAGCTCCTAGCAGCTGACAGTGGCCCTCTGAGTGACAGGCTCAGCTATGTATCTCGGCGGGGCCCGCGGGGCCCCCTATTGGGCGGGGCCCATGGGCTTGAGCCCAGTCAAGCCCAATGGTAAGTCCGGCCCTGCCCATCAGTGCTGCCTATTGGTGCCCATCAGTGCAGCCTCATCAGCGCACATCAGTGAAGGAAAAAACGTTACCTAGTTACCTATTCTAATAAGAACGGAAAAATCAGAACATCCTGAATGCCAAGAAATACTTTGTTACCAAATACTGTATGTGAACCTTTCATATATAAGAACATATGGCAATTTGTTTTCCAGACCCACTTTGCTTATTTAATTATTATTATTTTTTTTAAAGCTAGAGACCATTTTCAAGTAAACTTTTGAAGAAAACAAGCAGAGCACAATTGTCTGTGGTTACTGACTGTACAATTAGTTGCGCCAGAAGGCATTTACTCCATATGTGTGTGTCATTCTGGATACTTGGACTCTTTGTGCAAAAGCATTCTTTGGTAGCCTGCTACACCTGTACTTCATAGAGAGAATGAACTTGATCAAGTCACATATAAGCCGCATATTGTTTTCATCTTCCTAGCAAACATCTCCTAGCAGGTTGTAACTTTTTAAATACATAGGAACATATGCCCCATTATACAGTTCATAGACATGTGACTCCCATCAAATGTTATGTGATATAATTACATTAAACATTCTGAATGTATTACTGTGGAAAGGGCACTATAGTCTTTTATAATGCTCTTTAGATACACATGTGAAATAGATCTTTTTAATGTAATTTTATCAATGCATGGTAATGTTTTAAAGCTGAAAAAATCCAGTCTAAACTGATTTTGTTTAAACACAAAGGCCATGTGTATTCTTACTTGAATCGTGGTTTCTTCCAGGAATCTGTGGCAGATCTGTGCAGTAATCCAGCTTTCAACAGCTTCTGCACTTTGCCTCTGTGCAGGAGATTCCTGTAATAAAGACTGGTCACTGATGCTCTCTCTTCTTGTGCAGGGAGACTAGTCTTGTCTCCGCCCCCCTCCTGTAGTTTTCTGTAATCAGCCTGTAGTGGGAGGACCTGATGGGCCTTTCTCACAGCTCTGCACAGATACATGATGGTATCACCACTACTTTTTACAAGGTTATATCTGGGCTTGGAAAGTTATTTGGGGCACAAAAAGAGAATGTTGAGTAATATATTTCAATATTTACATTTTTTTTAATTTAAGCTTTAACCCTTTCACTGCCACCGATGAAAGTCGTTTGGCAGTGGGGGGTTTTACACACACTCCTGGCTATACACTACAATCCAAAGGCTTTCTGTGACCCATGTAATGAATACTCAATCATGTTTAAATAAATTAATAAAAAAACATATTTTTGCTTGCACATGAATGGAGGAAGTCAGCAGAGCTTTACCTCATTCACTAAACTAAGGGAAAAAACCCTTGCAACGTAAACTGCATATTTTCCCTTAGTAGATCAACCCCCAAGTGTCAGTTCACTTCTGTTTTATGGTGTAGTGAATGAAGCAAGTATCCTCAAAATGTTGTTTACAAGGAGCCTTTAGCAGTTTGACAATTTTTAGTTTGCATACATGGAAGGAGCGACAGGCCAGAAGATAAAATAATCCAATTTCATTTATTGGTATTGTGCTAAAAGACAGCCAATGTGTTTTGGGATCAGAGGAACTCCCCCTTTTATCAGGGCTTCATTTAAAAATGAAAAACCAAAACAAAGCAAAATTCCCAGCTCAACTTACCAGCCAGCCTGCAACAAACCAAATTATCCTGTCTTAACAGTTCACAGTAAAAACAGGGGTTAAGTTTGCACACATTTGCAAATACATGCGTAAGCTGTAGAGGCCGCCACAAGGCACCCCAGTCCTAAATCTAGAAATTCCATAATAGGAGCACATGTATATAAATGAATAGTTTGAGGGTAGGTATGCCTGGAGGGAGCCCACTCCTCCTTTAAATGGCACAGGAGCGTACTGGACATCCAGCAAATGGCACAATAGCAGCAAAGGTGTCCAGTGTGTCCCCTCACCAAAAATTATTGACCTGTCATCAGATAATTTAGTTTCAAGGGAACTCAAAGTTTTGATAAGCCCTATATATATATATATTTCTGATTATCTTGTATTTAGAAATATTATAGGTAATGGGCTTTTAATAAAGTTTGTGCCACCCGCACTGTGAAAGTGATCCAGCGGCTATACAACCACCAGATCATTTTCACTTTATAGCCGGGACCTGGCTGAGAAAATGTGCACAAACTGATACTTGCTGTCAGTCTAGAAAGCAGTGGGAAGGACTATATTTAGTTTGATGCTGATTGACAAGCTACAGGCTTGTGAATTAACACCGATGATGCAGATAGCCTTGCCCCAGCAACCTTTTTTTTTTATCTCACTGGTATTGCAAGTATTCACAGCTAACAAGAGAGTGGCAGCACTGCTCTGAATTCAGGAGCAGTGCAGCATGGTTGCCACACCAATATAGGAAGCTACATTAGTTGGACTTCACTGGCAAGATCAGCTGGTATTTGTGGGGCTTTGCAGGGCATCTAAGGGAAAACTGTTCGTACAGGTGCACTTTTATAAAAAAAAAGCAAAAGCTTTTTCAGCTATACTTCTCTTGCGGGGTCACAGCAGTGCAATTACCTTTGTCCTTGTGTGACCAGAGTCAGCTGACAATGGGCTATTGCGGCGCCAGGCTTATGAAGCATCCCAGGAGTAGTGACAGGATCCACTCCACTGCCTGATTGGCAGCTGGCTGAGAGCCAGAGCAAGCCGCTACAGGGAGCAGTCACTGCTCTGCACTCAGCAGGGTGAGAACTGAGTGATTAGCGGTCATGTGATCGCTCAGTTCTCGGTCTTAGAGCTGACATGGGACAACTGCAGCATCATAAAGATACTGCAGCCTGGAGGTTAGTATATAGGTTTATTTTTTTACATCCCTTACTTCTCCTTTAAGTGCTGCAGCACATATTTTTTTTTTAATAGGAGGTTTTAGTTGTCGGTTCAGTTTTTCAATGAACAGACAAGTAGTGAAGGTGTTTATTCCACTTGGAGACCAATAACCGGCCAGTAATCCCATGTTTGCAATGCCTTTTTCTGCTGCGGTGTCTTTTAGTGATTTGAATAAAACTATTGACTAAATAAAGGTGTAGCTCTGTCTCTGAATATAGCTGGGCATATATATATTTAGATGTGTACTTTTGGACAAAGAGCGTCATACAGAAGTGTTTATTCTGTGGTATGCTGTTTCTTGGTAAGTGCTACGCTATGAGCACATTCCTAGTACAAGCTATTAAAGAATGCAGATTCTGTCACAGGTGAGGCATAAGTATTTTAAGGATTACTAAAGCCCCATACACACGGTCGGACTTTTTCATCAATTTGGTCCGATCGGACAAGGTTGTTGAAAAATCAGACCGTGTGTATGCACCATCGGACAGTGTTCGTCGGTTTGTCCGTCGGACAAAGTCTTATCTCCTGCTGGAAAGATTTGCCGTCAACCCGGTCCGATCACACCAAATCCGATCGTGTGTACGGTTGTCCGACCGGACAAAGTGCTACGCATGCTCAGATCACATTACAAGACCAAAGCTATTGGCTACTAGCCTCTATGTAGTCCCGTCGTAGGCAACAAACGTCACCACGTTCAGAATGATCGGATTTTCCGACAACTTTGTCCGACCGTGTGTACGCAAAACCAACATCGGACAAAGTATGACGGACATGGTCCGACGGACCTGGTCCGCGGATTGTCCGACCGTGTGTATGGGGCTTTAGAAACTGCACAAATCACTTTTACCTTTTATGTCTGCCCTACTATTTCCAGGCAATCCGAAGTAAAAGAAGTGGTTCTGACCCCTTTTTTTTATAAACCCTCCATTATTTCCCAAGATTAGCTTCTGTGCTGCATAAAAGCTGCTGAATGTGGACTTGTAAGTGCTGATTTGCTGCTGAAGGCTGTAGAGAATTATTTACCTTGCAGTTGATTTACAAAAAGAATAGAAGTTGTTGATTGTTTTAGCAAAGTTAATGTTGGTGAATAAGGTGAAGCTGTGTTTGCTTTGAATACCCAGTCATGCATGATACAAACATGGATCTATATTCAGACGAAAAGGTTAACAGAAAAAAAAAAAACAAGGAAAAATGTCAATAAAATATTGAAACTTGCGAGCAACTGATATACAGTATCTCACAAAAGTGAGTACACCCCTCACATTTTTGTAAATATTTTATTATGTTGTCATGTGACAACACTGAAGAAATTACACTTTGCTACAATGTAAAGTAGTGAGTGTACAGCTTGTATAACAGTGTAAATTTGCTGTCCCCTCAAAATAACTCAACACACAGCCATGTCTAAACCGCTGGCAACAAAAGTGAGTACACCCCTTTTAACATGGTTAAAACCATGTACTTTTATTAAAAATAGTACAGGCATACCCCACTTTTAAGTACACAATGGGGTTTATTTACTAAAGCTAGAAAGTGCAAAATCAGGCTCACTTCTGCATAGAAACCGATGAGCTTCCAGGTTTTATTACCAAAGCTTAAAGCGGAGCAACACCCATTTTTAAAACCTATAATAAAAAAAAAAATACTCACCTTCCTCGATCCGAAACGGCAGTTTTTTTTTTTTTTACTTACCTTTAGTTGTTCTTCTTCTTTGCATCCATCGCTTCCTGGTTCCTGGTCCCTCGGATATGGGCGGGGATATTACGGCTATTGCGTAATATCCTCTAGCCTGCACTGTCTCCTGGGAGCTTGTGTCATAGCGCCCAGGAGTCAGTGCGGCTGCCTGGCCCGAGATCGCGCGAGACTTCGAACCGAACGTGACGTCATCACGACGCTGCTGACGGCGCTTCTATGAACAGTCTACTGCGCATGCGCGAGATTAGAGAGAGGCGTGAATGAAATCCAGGAAGACAATGCCCTGGAGTATTCACATGCCCACACGCAGGATGGGGATGAAGCCGGAAATGGATATAAAGTATTTTTTAGACATAAAATCCGAACGGCCAAAGTCAGACAGACAGGACAGGTGAGCTAATGATTTACAAAGCATTTTATTCCCCATTAAAAAAGAAAAACGTCAGGGGCAGTGTAGCTCCGCTTTAATTGAACAAGCTGGGGTTAGAAGCTCATTGGTTTCTATGCAGAAGTGAGCCTGATTTTGCACTTTCCAGCTTTAGTAAATAAACCCCAAAGTGTACTTAAAAGTGGGGTATGCCTGTAAACAACTCACATTTGTTGAGTGCACCAGTTATACATAGCATAAATCATACACTCTCCATTACACTGTATCAGCGCATCAGCTTCGTATTTCCTCCGACATCAACCTAAGCATCAGACTATATCTCCTGCCCCTTCCTGGGCAGCACATAAAACATTTACAACAAAAACAAAAAAAAACAATGTATATACATGTACAAGACGTGTGTGTGAATATACAGTTGTGCTCATAAGTTTACATACCCTGGCAGAATTTATGATTTCTTGGCAATTTTTCAGAGAATATGAATGAGAACACAAAAACTTTTCTTTCACTCATGGTTAGTGTTTGGCTGAAGCCATTTATTATCAACTGTGTTTACTTTTTTTTTTTTTTAAATCACAATGACAACACAAATACCCAAATGACCCTGATCAAAAGTTTACACACCCCAGTTCTTAATACTGTGCATTACCCCCTTTACCATCAATGACAGCTTGAAGTCTTTTGTGGTATTTGTGGATGAGGCTCTTTATCTTCTCAGATGGTAAAGCTGCCCATTCCTCTTGGCAAAGGGCCTCCAGTTCCTGTAAATTCTTGGTCTGTCTTGCAGGAACTGCAGGTTTGAGATCTCCCCAGAAGTGTCTCAATGATATTGAGGTCAGGAGACTGAGATGGTCGCTCCAGAACCTTCACTTTATTCTGCTGTAGCCAATGACAGGTCGACTTGGACTTGTGTTTTGGATTATTGTCATGTTGGAATGTCCAAGTACGTCCCATGCGCAGCTTCCTGGCTGATGAATGTAAATGTTCCTCCAGTATTTTTTGATAACATACTGCATTCATCTTGCCATCAATTTTGACCAGATTTCCTGTGCCTTTGTAGCTCAGACATCCCCAAAACATCAGCGATCCACTTCCGTGTTTCACAGTAGGAATGGTGTACCTTTCATCATAGGCCTTGTTCACTCCTCTAAATGTAGTGTTTATGGTTGTGGCCAAAAAGCAAAATGATGGTCTTATCACTCCAAATGACTTTGTGCCAGAAGGTTTGAGGCTTGTCTCTGTGCTATTTGGCGTATTGTAAGCGGGATACTGCAGATAGTTTTCCACAAAACATGGAATATTCCAATTGGAAGATTTCCCTCTGCATTTTGTTCTGGGGACAACTCTAACATTTTGGATTTCTCCTTGGTTAAAACGGTCATCAGGACAAACTGTGGTGACTCTCTCCAATGAGGACACAAGCAGCAATAAAATCTGCCCCATACCAACCAGAACTAAAACAAAAAAAGCTGGCTATACACCGGTGTTAGCTGGCCATACACTAGTAAAATAGTATTTGAAATGTTTTATTTAGGAATGTTCATTCAATTTTCTAAACGTTAGTGGGGTCATATTGCTGTTAGTTTTTGACCAGACAAGAAAATTCTAAGTATGAGGTTTAAAAATTTTCTTGAACAATTTTGTGAATGTTGTTTTTGTTTGGGAAAGTCTATTAATTCTAACATCAAAGTAAATTGCATTTTGAATGACATTCATCGAGTCATCCAATGTAATGAGAACACTGGATACCAGATTTTTTTGTTCAAGTTTTGCTTCCTGAAAACTTTTGATTATAATAGATCCTTTCAAACTGAACATAAATACAATTTTAGAATTGTTGCAACAGGTAGGAAACTTTGGAAATACATAATTAACTTTTAATGATAATGTATTTAATTGCATAATTTTTTCAGACACGCTACATGAGTTGCACATCGCTAAGTGTTTTTGTGCTGATTTTTGTTTGTACTCAGTGTCTGGTACATCTCGCTGCAGTGTCCAACAATAGTCAGCCAGCATTGCTGGATTCCAGTTGCGCCGATACCATTTTTCCATGTCCTGGTGGAACCTTTCACTATGTTCTTTGCTGACTCCGCCTAGATTTTTGGTAAAGAAGTCCAAGTGTGCATAAATGAAAGTGTCATGTGACTTGTTAGTGTTACAAGGTCTCAGTTGTGAATAGGGAGCAGGTGTGTTAAATTTGGTATTATCGCTCTCACTCTCTCATACTCATCACTGGAAGTTCAACATGACAACTCATAGCAAAGAACTCTGAGGATCTGAAAAAAAGAATTGTTGCTCTACATAAAGATGGCCTAGGCTATAAGAAGATTGCCAAGACCCTGAAACTGAGCTGCAGCGCAGTGGCCAAAAACATACAGCGTTTTAACAGGACAGGTTCCACTCAAAACAGGCCTTGCCATGGTCGACCAAAGAAGTTGAGTGCACATGCTCAGCGTCATATCCAGAGGTTGTCTTTGGGAAATAGACGTATGAGTGCTGCCAGGATTGCTGCAGAGGTTGAAGGGTGGGGGGTCAGCCTATCAGTGCTCAGACCATACGCCACTCAATGCATCAAATTGGTCTGCCTGGCTGTTGTCCCAGAAGGAAGCATCTTCTAAAGATGATGCACAAGAAAGCACGCAAACAGTTTGCTGACGACCAGTAGACTAAGGACATGGATTACTGGAACCATGTGCTGTGGTCTGATGAGACCAAGATAAACTTATTTGGTTCAGATGGTGTCAAGCGTGTGGCGGCAACCAGGTGAGGAGTACAAAGACAACTGTGTCTTGCCTACAGTCAAGCATTGTGGTGGGAGTGTCATGGTCTGGGGCTGTATAAGTGCTGCTGGGACTGGGAAGCTACAGTTCGTTGAGGGAACTATGAATGCCAACATGTACTGTGACATACTGAAGCAGAGCATGAACCCCTCCCTTCGAAGACTGGGTTGCAGGGCAGTATTCCAACATAATGACCCCAAACACACCTCCAAGATGCCCACTGCCTTGCTAAAGAAGCTGATGGTAAAGGTGATGGACTGGTCAAGCATGTCTCCAGACCTAAACCCTATTGAGCATCTCTGGGGCATCCTCAAATGGAAGGAGGAGGAGCGCAAGATCTCTAAAATCCACCAGCTCCGTAATGTCGTCATGGACAAGTGGAAGAGGACTCCAGTGGCAACCTGTGAAGCTCTGGTGAACTCCATGCCCTAGAGGGTTAAGGCAGTGCTGTTAAATAATGGTGGCCACACAAAATATTGACACTTTGGGCCCAATTTGGACATTTTCACTTAGGGGTGTACTCACTTTTGTTGCCAGCTGTTTAGACATTAATGGCTGTGTGTTGAGTTATTTTGAGGGGACTACAAATTTACTCTTATTCAAGCTGTACACTCACTATTTTACATTGTAGCAAAGTGTAATTTCTTCTGTGTTGTCACATGAAAAGATATAATAAAACATTTACAAAAATGTGAGGGGTGTACTCACTTTTGTGAGATACTGTATTATACAGTACTGTACTTGGTATATATAAGCTGCATTTCAAGAAGCAGAGCCACTACTTTTAGATCTCCACAGATATTTAGTTGTACTTGGTGTACTGGATGGGCTTTAACAACAGTTCCATTTTTAGTTTTATTTTATTTTTTTCATATGTGTAGTATAGCCTATAGGTATTGCAAATTACCAGATCAGAAGATTACTGTAAAATGGTACTTGTTTAACTTACAGGTTATTTTCAAGATTAGTCGAAAATCTGTAAGATGCACCAAAAAGTGATCAGGAAACAAAATCTTTGTCGTCCAGTGGAATTTTT
The DNA here is from genome assembly GCA_028564925.1 of Lithobates sylvaticus. Classification (NCBI taxonomy): domain Eukaryota; kingdom Metazoa; phylum Chordata; class Amphibia; order Anura; family Ranidae; genus Lithobates; species Lithobates sylvaticus. Next base: position 558,466,383 of record CM053027.1, on the reverse strand, counting down.
GTACAAAGAAAATCTACTAGTGTCTAGCCAGCTTTTAAGCAGTCTAATGCTGCGTACACACGATCGGAATTCTCGTCGGAAAAAACTCTGCCGGTTTTGCAGACGGAATTCCGCTCAAACTGTGTTGCCTACACACGATCACACCAAATTCCGACGGTCAATAACACAGCGGCATAAAACACGTTTGAAAGCACTATAAAAGGGAAGTTTAATGCTTTCGAGCATGCGTCGAATTGTTTCCGAGCATGCGTCGGAATTTTGCGTGTCGGAATTGCATACACACGATCGGAAAATCCGATAGAAAGGTTTTCCGTCGGAAAAATTGAGAACAGGTTCTCAATCCAAAGTCCGTCGGAAATTCCGACAGAAAAAGACCGTTGGGCATACACACGGTCGGAAAATCAGATGAAAAGCTCCCACCGGACTGTTTCCATCGGAAATTCCGACCGTGTGTACGCCGCATTAGACTCACACCTAGAAAGTGCTTTCAGCTGTCTTTGCGTGGTCTTTCTGCCTCAGTTGTACAAAAAATAAATGTAGTCTGAAAACTAGGGAATTTTAAGATGCAGATTTTTTTTAGTCTGTGCTCATTTGCATTGCTTGTGCACACTTGTTAATTATTTATTATTATAGATTTGTGAAGTTATTAAGACCCTGATCTAGAGGCTAGGGACCCCATCAGGGAAATTTACTAAAACTGGTGCACTCAGAATCTGGTGCAGCTGTGCATGGTAGCCAATCCGCTTCTAACTTTGTTCACATTTGAAATCGTGCAAGGTCAGCTGAAATCGCAGGATTTTAAACCCGCATTTCAGTGCGAGTTTGAGGGCGATTTGAAAGACATCTGTGCGAGTTCATGCACAGATGTCTATTGAAATCCCCCCGGAAGTCACCAAAAGTAGTGCAGGAACTCATTTTGAAAATCGGTGCGGCGTCGTAAAGTCGGCGTCACACAGATTGGGACAATGCCATTGCCAGCAATAGGCTGCGATTTGGCATGCAATTTGACGCGTCAAATCACGCCAATATGAACGGGGGCTAAACCCTGGAAACTGATTGGTTTCTATGCACAGCTGCAGCGGATTCTTCACTTTTCAGCTTTAGTAAATCAACCCCATTGTCTTCTGTGCTGAAGCCATAAATGTCAGGGTTTGGGACCTCAATCATGTCATTTTGGATTTGTTTTTGGACTCTTACCAGTCTCAAAACTTTTGTTGTCACAGGGAATGATTTTTTAAAAAATAATTTCATATTATGTTAAAGAGGTGTGCCCATTTTTTGTTTAAGTTTTGCTTCCTGAAAACTTTTGATGATTATAATAGATCCTTTCAAACTGAACATAAATACAATTTTAGAATTGTTGCAACAGGTAGGAAACTTTGGAAATACATAATTAACTTTTAATGATAATGTATTTAATTGCATAATTTTTTCAGACACGCTACATGAGTTGCACATCGCTAAGTGTTTTTGTGCTGATTTTTGTTTGTACTCAGTGTCTGGTACATCTCGCTGCAGTGTCCAACAATAGTCAGCCAGCATTGCTGGATTCCAGTTGCGCCGATACCATTTTTCCATGTCCTGGTGAAACCTTTCACTATGTTCTTTGCTGACTCCGCCTAGATTTTTGGTAAAGAAGTCCAAGTGTGCATACAGAAAATGAAAGTGTCATGTGACTCGTTAGTGTTACAAGGTCTCAGTTGTGAATAGGGAGCAGGTGTGTTAAATTTGGTATTATCGCTCTCACTCTCTCATACTCATCACTGGAAGTTCAACATGGCAACTCATAGCAAAAACTCTCTGAGGATCTGAAAAAAATAATTGTTGCTCTACATAAAGATGGCCTAGGCTATAAGAAGATCGCCAAGACCCTGAAACTGAGCTGCAGCACAGTGGCCAAAAACATACAGTGATTTAACAGGACAGGTTCCACTCAAAACAGGCCTTGACATGGTCGACCAAAGAAGTTGAGTGCACGTGCTCAGCGTCATATCCAGAGGTTGTCTTTGGGAAATAGACGTATGAGTGCTGCCAGGATTGCTGCAGAGGTTGAAGGGTGGGGGGTCAGCCTATCAGTGCTCAGACCATACGCCACTCAATGCATCAAATTGGTCTGCCTGGCTGTTGTCCCAGAAGGAAGCATCTTCTAAAGATGATGCACAAGAAAGCCTGCAAACAGTTTGCTGACGACCAGTAGACTAAGGACATGGATTACTGGAACCATGTCCTGTGGTCTGATGAGACCAAGATACAGTGCCTTGCGAAAGTATTCGGCCCCCTTGAACTTTTCAACCTTTTGCCACATTTCAGGCTTCAAACATAAAGATATAAATTTTTAATTTTTTGTGAAGAATCACCAACAAGTGGGACACAATTGTGAAGTGGAACGAAATCTATTGGATTTTTGAAACTTTTTTAACTACCGTATATACTCGAGTGTAGGCCGTCCCGAATATAAGCCGAGGCCCCTGATTTACCACAAAAAAACTGGGAAAAGTTATTGACCCGTGTATTAGCCGAGGGGGGGAAATGGAGCAGCTACTGTAAGTGGAAAAGAGTGTCAGCAAATGCCAATCTGCATGTCCCCTGTGTCCTATACAAACCCCCGTGTCCCCAGTGCAGCCTACCTGTGCCGATCGATCTGTCTCCCGCCGATCTGTGTCACATCGCTGGCTGTCCGGTGTCCGCTGTCCCGTGTCCGCTGTCCGGTTCCCCCCCCCCCATTGCTGATCCTGGCGATCAGTGTACACGCTGAGGCGCCAGGCGCCATTACATGTTTGAAAGCCGCGCCTCCTCCTCCTCCTCGTCCGTGATAGGAGGAACACTCGGTTTTCCCAGCAGTCAGTGTGCAGTGTTCCGCCTATCACGGACATTCTCTCATCCTCGTCCATGAGATGAGAATGACAGGACATCCGTGATAGGCGGAACACTGTACTGCTGGGAAAATTAGTGTCCACCTATCACGGACGGGCGGGAGGAGGCGGCGCGGCTTTTGAACACTGCCGTCTGTCTACATGACAAGCTGTTCATGTAGGCAGACGGCACTGACTCGAGTATAAGCCGAGAAGGGGACTTTCAGCCCTAAAAAAAGGGCTGAAAATCTCGGCTTATACTCGAGTATATACGGTAATTAAAAAATGAAAAGTGGGGCGTGCAAAATTATTCGCCCCCCTTGCGTTAATACTTTGTAGAGCCACCTTTTGCTGCGATTACAGCTGCAAGTCGCTTGGGGTTTGTCTCTATCAGTTTTGCACATTGAGAGACTGAAATTCTTGCCCATTCTTCCTTGCAAAACAGCTCGAGCTCAGTGAGGTTGGATGGAGAGCGTTTGTGAACAGCAGTTTTCAGCTCTTTCCACAGATTCTCGATTGGATTCAGGTCTGGACTTTGACTTGGCCATTCTAACACCTGGATACGTTTATTTGTGAACCATTCCTTTGTAGATTTTGCTGTATGTTTGGGATCGTTGTCTTGTTGGAAGATAAATCTCCGTCCCAGTTTCAGGTCTTTTGCAGACTCCAACAGGTTTTCATCCAGAATGGTCCTGTATTTGGCTGCATCCATCTTCCCCTCAATTTTAACCATCTTCCCTGTCCCTGCTGAAGAAAAGCAGGCCCAAACCATGATGCTGCCACCACCATGTTTGACAGTGGGGATGGTGTGTTGAGGGTGATGAGCTGTGTTGCTTTTACGCCAAACATATCGTTTTGCATTGTGGCCAAAAAGTTCGATTTTGGTTTCATCGGACCAGAGCACCTTCTTCCACATGTTTGGTGTGTCTCCCAGGTGGCTTGTGGCAAACTTTAGACGAGACTTTTTATGGATATCTTTGAGAAATGGCTTTCTTCTTGCCACTCTTCCATAAAGGCCAGATTTGTGCAGTGTACGACTGATTGTTGTCCTATGGACAGACTCTCCCACCTCAGCTGTAGTTCTCTGCAGTTCATCCAGAGTGATCATGGGCCTCTTGGCTGCATCTCTGATCAGTCTTCTCCTTGTCTGAGCTGAAAGTTAAGGGACAGCCAGGTCTTGGTAGATTTGCAGTGGTCTGATACTCCTTCCATTTCAAAATGATCGCTTGCACAGTGCTCCTTGGGATGTTTAAAGCTTGGGAAATCTTTTTGTATCCAAATCAGACTTTAAACTTCTCCACAACAGTATTACGGACCTGCCTGGTGTGTTCCTTGGTCTTCATGATGCTCTCTGCGCTTTCAACAGAGCCCTGAGACTATCACAGAGCAGGTGCATTTATACAGAGACTTGATTAGACACAGGTGGATTCTATTTATCACCATCAGTCATTTAGGACAACATTGGATCATTCAGAGATCCTCGCTGAACTTCTGGAGTGAGTTTGCTGCACTGAAAGTAAAGGGGCCGAATAATTTTGCACGCACCACTTTTCAGTTTTTTATTTGCTAAAAAAGTTTAAAATATCCAATAGATTTCGTTCCACTTCACAATTGTGTCCCACTTGTTGGTGATTCTTCACAAAAAAATAAAATTTTATATCTTTGTTTGAAGCCTGAAATGTGGCAAAAGGTTGAAAAGTTCAAGGGGGCCGAATACTTTCGCAAGGCACTGTAAACTTATTTGGTTCAGATGGTGTCAAGCGTGTGTGGCGGCAACCAGGTGAGGAGTACAAAGACAAGTGTGTCTTGCCTACAGTCAAGCATTGTGGTGGGAGTGTCATGGTCTGGGGCTGTATAAGTGCTGCTGGGACTGGGAAGCTACAGTTCATTGAGGGAACTATGAATGCCAACATGTACTGTGACATACTGAAGCAGAGCATGAACCCCTGCCTTCGAAGACTGGGTCGCAGGCAGTGTTCCAACATAATGACCCCAAACACACCTCCAAGATGCCCACTGCCTTGCTAAAGAAGCTGATGGTAAAGGTGATGGACTGGTCAAGCATGTCTCCAGACCTAAACCCTATTGAGCATCTCTGGGGCATCCTCAAATGGAAGGTGGAGGAGCGCAAGATCTGTAAAATCCACCAGCTCCGTAATGTCGTCATGGACAAGTGGAAGAGGGCTCCAGTGGCAACCTGTGAAGCTCTGGTGAACTCCATGCCCTAGAGGGTTAAGGCAGTGCTGTTAAATAATGGTGGCCACACAAAATATTGACACTTTGGGCCCAATTTGGACATTTTCACTTAGGGGTGTACTCACTTTTGTTGCCAGCAGTTTAGACATTAATGGCTGCGTGTTGAGTTATTTTGAGGGGACTATAAATTTACTCTGTTATACTATATGTACACTCACTACTTTACATTGTAGCAAAGTGTAATTTCTTCCGCGTTGTCACATGAAAAGATATAATAAAATATTTACAAAAATGTGAGGGGTGTACTCACTTTTGTGAGATACTGTATTATACAGTACTGTACTTGGTATATATAAGCTGCATTTCAAGCAGCAGAGCCACTACTTTTAGATCTCCACAGATATTTAGTTGTACTTGGTGTACTGGATGGGCTTTAACAACAGTTCCATTTTTAGTTTTATTTTATTTTTTTCATATGTGTAGTATAGCCTATAGGTATTGCAAATTACCAGATCAGAAGATTACTGTAAAATGGTGCTTGTTTAACTTACAGGTTATTTCCATGATTAGTCGAAAGTCTGTAAGATGCACCAAAAAGTGATCAGGAAACAAAATCTTTGTCGTCCAATGGAATTTTTGTACAAAGAAAATCTACTAGTGTCTAGCCAGCTTTTAAGCAGTCTAATGCTGCGTACACACGATCGGAATTCTCGTCGGAAAAAACTCTGACGGTTTTGCAGACGGAATTCCGCTCAAGCTGTGTTGCCTACACACGATCACACCAAATTCCGACGGTCAATAACACAGCGGCATAAAACACGTTTGAAAGCACTATAAAAGGGAAGTTTAATGCTTTCGAGCATGCGTCGAATTGTTTCCGAGCATGCGTCGGAATTTTGCATGTCGGAATTGCATACACACGATCGGAAAATCCGATAGAAAGGTTTTCCGTCGGAAAAATTGAGAACAGGTTCTCAATCCAAAGTCCGTCGGAAATTCCGACAGAAAAAGACCGTTGGGCATACACACGGTCGGAAAATCAGATGAAAAGCTCCCACCGGACTGTTTCCATCGGAAATTCCGACCGTGTGTACGCCGCATTAGACTCACACCTAGAAAGTGCTTTCAGCTGTCTTTGCGTGGTCTTTCTGCCTCAGTTGTACAAAAAATAAATGTAGTCTGAAAACTAGGGAATTTTAAGATGCAGATTTTTTTTTAGTCTGTGCTCATTTGCATTGCTTGTGCACACTTGTTAATTATTTATTTATTATTATAGATTTGTGAAGTTAAGACCCTGATCTAGAGGCTATGGACCCCATCAGGGAAATTTACTAAAACTGGTGCACTCAGAATCTGGTGCAGCTGTGCATGGTAGCCAATCCGCTTCTAACTTCGTTCACATTTGAAATCGTGCAAGGTCAGCTGAAATCGCAGGATTTTAAACCCGCATTTCAGTGCGAGTTTGGGGCGATTTGAAAGACATCTGTGCGAGTTCATGCACAGATGTCTATTGAAATCGCCCCGGAAGTCACCAAAAGTAGTGCAGGAACTCATTTTGAAAATCGGTGCGGCGTCGTAAAGTCGGCGTCACACCGATTGGGACAATGCCATTGCCAGCAATAGGCTGCGATTTGGCATGCGATTTGACGCGTCAAATCACGCCAATATGAACGGGGGCTAAACCCTGGAAACTGATTGGTTTCTATGCACAGCTGCAGCGGATTCTTCACTTTTCAGCTTTAGTAAATCAACCCCATTGTCTTCTGTGCTGAAGCCATAAATGTCAGGGTTTGGGACCTCAATCATGTCATTTTGGATTTGTTTTTGGACTCTTACCAGTCTCAAAACTTTTGTTGTCACAGAGAATGATTTTTTAAAAAATAATTTCATATTATGTTAAAGAGGTGTGCCCATTAAAAATTTTTTTTTAAAAGTCAGCAGCTACAAATACTGCAGCTGCTGACTTTTAAGAATCGGACACTTACCTGTCCCAGGGTCCAGCGATGCGGGGGGGAACGAAGCCCCCCCCCTCGTTCTCCGCTCGCGGTGACGACATCCTTACTGTGGGCACCCGGCTGTGGCTTCACAGCTGGGCACCCACTGCGTGATCGACGCTGTGATACGCCGCACAGTCATCTGGGGCCTGTCACGTGTCCCAGATGACTGACTGCCAAGGACAAGTGACGTTTCTAGCCCGGGCTAAGGAAGAGGCAGATTTTGTGGGACCACCTAACAACAGGGAGAAATAGGTAAGTGAATTTTTTTTTTTTTTTATCCAATTATTTTTTATTAGCAGATTTAATGCCAAAATAAATAAAGTTGTCATTTTTGGGGAAACACCACTTTAAGTTATTATATTGTGATGTGTTGTTGAAATATTTTTGATGTTTTTAAAAAAAATCCTGTCACCAACTTGAAAATATTCAGGTATAAGAATAGGGAAATTAAGTATTTAAAATGCTTATATTTTGGGCCTGATATTTCATTCCTGTTTGAGGATCCCTGATTGTTATCAAATACAATTTGCAATAACCCACAGCTCTTGATTCACAATCTGTACCCTAGTGATCTACAGAACACCAACCAATACATCGATCACTTTCATACCTAGACCAATCTATGTACTACTAACTTATACTTTTTTAATTTTATTTTTTTTCTAGATATTTAATGACTATGAAAAGCTTCTACACTCCGAGAACTATGTGACAAAAAGACAGTCATTGAAGGTAACAGTAAAAATGTTTTGAAATGGGAAATTTTTGGCTTACCTGATCTAACATGATCCTCATACCATGACCACTACCTTGACCACTTGCAGTCTTTGGTAAACTACTTCACACCCCCGAATCATTGACCCTGTAATAAATAGTTTAAAAGTCTGCAGAGATGAATGACCCCTTGCAAATAGCTGCATTGGCATCCATATCACTGTATTTTGTGGGTATAAATACTGTAGTACCGGACTGGTTGTTGCAAACCTCTTCCTTACTTTCGGCTACCTTGGCTCTGAGCATGTGCATCTTCTCATCAGAAAATAATATAGAAAAATATTAAGTCTTGCAAGCTGCTATGTCAATAAGTGTCTGAAAATCAATAAGTGAATCGCCCACACTTACCACACTCTCATCTATATGTGCATTATAATTTATAAACCAATTGGTGCCGCGCTCCACAGTGTAACCAAATTATGAAATGTGATACCGCCGCTTAAGCATTAAATGCATACATAAATGAAAAAAAAAAATGCATATAATAACAACCAATAAATGTGTAGAACGTCCCTTGTGTCACTGTTATAAGTACAAAATAATCAAAACCGTGCTAATAGTCCACAATAATATGAAGTCCTTAACCCCTTCATGCCTAAGCCTTTTTTGTTTACATTTTGTTGCTTTACAAGTTAAAATCCATATTTTTTGCTAGAAAATTACTTGGAACCCCGAACATTATATATATATATATATATATATATATATATATATATATATATATATAAAATTTTTAGCAGAGACCTTATAGAATAAAATGGCGATTGTTGCAATATTTTATGTCACGGTCTTTCAAATGCAATTTTTGGGATAAAAGACACTTTCATTAATTAAACAAAACAGTAAAGTTAGCCCAATTTTTTTGTATAATGTGAAAGATGATGTTATACTGAGTAAATAGATACCTAACATGTCTTGCTTTGAAATTGCGTACACTCATGGAATGGCGACAAACTACGGTAAAAAATCTTCAGAGGCGACGCTTTAAAAAGTTCTACAGGTTACCAGTTTAGAGGTACAGAGGATGTCTAGAATTATTTCTCTCACTCTAACGATCACGGCGATACCTCACATGTGTGATTTGAACACTGTTTACATTTGCGGGCGCGACTTGCATATGTAAACATCCCTTGTGGCAGTAATAGGCAGTGACAGGTACTCTTTATGGAGAAATCTGGGGTCTATAAGACCCCTAATCCCTCCTTTGCACTTAAAAGCATTCAAAACGCCAAGTTTGGCAGTTTTGAATGCTGTTATTTCTTTTTTTAAATTGGCGCCTTTAAGTCTTCAGTAAACCGGAAGTGATGGCGCCTTTAAGTCTTCAATAAACCGGAAGTGATGTCATGACATCACTTCCAGGTTACTAGATCCGAGACACGATCAAATCTGATTTCGGCTTCGTTTGGGCCTCCCGGTGGGAGGGGAAAGCCCAGGCGAGCCATGTAAGGCGGCGGGGACTTCATCCCCTGCTTCTTGGCATTACAGCCGAGCGGCTGTTTAGCCGCATCAGTTGTCATCACAAGAAAGCAGACCGTTTGCTCTAGAAAAAAACGTACCAGGGTGATGCGTGGTACAACCCTTTCAAGCCGAGGCCGAATATTTGTGTACGATTGGTGTGGAGGGGTTAATAATCTTCTTCTTATAATCCACCACTCTTCATGCAGTGTGTACACCCTCCACCCAGGGTTGCCAACTGCCAGTAAATTTACTGACAGTTAGTAAAAATATGTGATTGTTTTACAACTGCCAGTAAATATCAGGGGCTGATAATTTGTTGACTTTTTAAGTGTAAATCAAGCAAATTAGATTGTTATAGGTATTGTCAGAGTTTCCATATCATGTTTATACTGTTAAAATATTCACTGTGTTAGTTTTCAATAGGAGTTCTGTAATTTCTCAGGTTGCTAGTAAAAAATGTGCACCGCCAGTAAATTTTCCATGTTTTGTCAGTAAAAAATGCTTTGGGAGGTGGCAACCCTGCCTTCACCAGATATACTCTCGCCTGGGATATATGACCGTACATAACAGTATGGCCTATATGCATTTTTGTCCCATCAAGGAGTAATCCTTCCGCATGTTTGGATAACACAGATGCTTTTACCTCCTTCTTAATCACTCCTCCGCTCAGAAAATCACCATACATGGTGCTTTATCCTTAAAAATACAAGTTTATTGTCTAAAAAAAACTCCAGAGAAAACACACATTTTTTTAGGTGCTCACAGTGCACCAGATTATAACAGACTATAACATGTGACAGCGTGTAAAATATTCCATCAACCAGTTTTACTCTCAAGTTTTACTTCCCTCCCCTACGCGTTACACCCAGTGCTGTGTCTTGGCCTAGGCCAACAGGGCCCAGGCCTAGGGCAGCACTCTGCGGGGGGGCGGCAAAAAAGCCATCTCCCTGACCCGTCCTCCTGAGTCCCGACTCCCGCACAAATATAGCCCACGGCGGTAGAGTGACCACGTGTCCCGGAATGAAAGTGACACTGGGAGCAGTCCGGAATGCAGGGGACAGGGGCGGACTGAGCAGCAGTATCGCTGGCTCCAGCTCTACCTCCACTCCGGGCCACTGGTTGCTAGAGCCGCCTGGCGTCTACCAACCAGTGATGTCACAGGCGCGACTTCCTCCCGGCCCAGCAATCAAATCGAAGGAGGATTCCACTTCCTCCTCCTCCACCCCCCCTCTCTCTCTCTCTCTCTCTCTCTCTCTCTCTCTCACCCACCCCCTCTCTCTCACCCACCCCCTCTCTCTCTCTCTCTCTCTCTCTCTCTCTCTCTCTCTCTCTCACACCCACCCCCCTCTCTCTCTCTCTCTCTCTCTCTCTCTCTCTCTCTCTCTCTCTCACTCACACCCACCCCCCCCCCCCCTCTCTCTCTCCAGCGCGGAGGGGCCCAAAGCAGATGCCCCGCCCCCTTGTTATGATTCTGGAGAGTCCGCCGGTGGAGTCCGCCGGTGGAGGTGGGGTGCAGGGCAGTTACATATGAGATCATATGAAATTTTACATCACAGAAACCTGACATTTTAACAGGGGTGTGTAGGCTTTTTATATCCACTATACATACATAGATACATACATACATACATACATATAGGGCAGCACAGTGGTGTAGTGGTTAGCACTTTCACCTAGCAGTAATAGGGTTGCTGGTTCAAATCCCGACCAGGACACCTTCTGCCTGGAATTTGCATGTTCTCCCTGTGCCTGCGTGGGTTTCCTCCGGGTACTCCGGTTTCCTCCCACACTCCAAAGACATGCTGGTAGGTTAATTAGATCCTGTCGATAAAAATTGGCCACATATGTGTATGTTGTATGTGTTTGTAAGCGTGTCAGGACCCCACAGGGCAAGGACCACGCTATACCACAGATGGACACCAATGGCAAAAAGTGCCCAGAGGCGATTCAGTTCGCATAGGTAGCGCTATACAAGTCATTCATTCATTCATTCATTCATTCATATAGAAGATATGTTTACCTGAAAAAGATTGTCATTTTGGTAGCCATTCTTGTGATACAGCAGGATAATTACCGTGCTACTTCCTAGTTTGCGTTTACTGTGTCCTCAGTAAACATTGATGTATTTTCAAATGTGTATTTAGCTATTCTTCAGAAGTTTTTCTTGTATGTATCACAGATGACATTATTAATAAATCACCGGGAGCGGATGGCTTGCACCCGAGGGTACTTGGGGAACTCAGTCAAGTAATTGTCAGACCATTGTTCCTAATTTTTACTGACTGGAAAGGTACCAGCGGATTGGAGAAAAGCCAATGTAGCACCAATATGTAACCACTTGCCTACTGGGCACTTAAACCCCCCTCCTGCCCAGAACAATTTTCAGCTTTCGGTGCTCTCACACTTTGAATGACAATTACTCAGTCATGCAACACTGTACCCAAATGATTTTTTTGTCCTTTTTTTCATACAAATAGAGCTTTCATTTGGTGGTATTTGATCACCTCCTGGGTTGTTTTTTTTTTTTTTTTTTTGCGCTATAAATGAAAAAATTTGGGGGAAAAAAAAAAATGTCTTTGTTTCTGTGATAAAATTTTAGCAAATTATTATTTTTTTTTTCATGAATTTTGGCCACAATTTATACTGCTACATATCTTTGGTACAAATACCCAAATTAATAAATATTATTTGTTTTTTGTGAACGTTAGAGAGTCTAAAAGCTGTGGTGCAAATCATAAAAAATTGATCACACCTGATGTACTGGTGGCCTATCTCATTTCTTCCGACCCGAACAAGCCAGGAAAGTACAAATACCCCCCAAATGACCCCTTTTTGGAAAGTAGACATTCCAAGGTATTTAGTAAGATGCATAGTGAGCTTTTTGGTGTTGTCATTTTTTCACACAATTCTTTGCAAAATTAAGATTTTTTTTTTTCCCCCCCACAAAATTGTCATTGTAATAGGTTATTTCTCTCACATAAAATGTGTATACCACAAATAACGCCCCAAAATACATTCTGCTACTCCTCCTGAGTACTATGATACTGCATGTGTGGGGCTTTTTCACAGCCTGGCCACTTAGAGAGGCCCAACATGCAGGGGACGCCATCAGGTGTTCAAGGGGCATAAATTACGCATCTAACTTGTTGACTACCTATTACACTTTTGAAGGCCCTGGAGCACCAGGACAATGGCACGTGACATTGATGTGACACTGATGACAGATGGCACTAATACGTGGCACTGGTGACAGATGGAACTGATATGTGGCACTGATGACACGTGGCGCTGATGACACGTGACACTGACAGGGGGCACTGATACGTGGCACTGATGACACGTGACACTGACAGGGGGCACTGATGACACGTGACACTGACAGGGGGCACTGATAGGTGGCACTGGGGACAGATGACACTGATAGGTGGCACTGGGGACAGGTGGCACTGGGGACAGATGGCACTGATAGGTGGCACTGGGGCCAGGTGGACGTGTGTGTGTGTCTGTGTTTCACTGTGTGAGTGTTAACTTACTGTTCAGTGACGCTGCAGCTGCAGCACGGAAGCTCTCCCTCCTCACACGCTGTCTCTGTGTGTGGAGGGAGAGCTGACGATGAGAGATGATCTCAAATGTTTACATATGAGATCACCTCTCATTGGACACGCCTGTGATTGGCTGCGTCCGAGGGACACGGCCAACACAGAACTTCTGTGATGGCTGTGTCCAAGGGACATGGTCAACACAGAACTTCCCCGATAGTAAACAGGAGGACATCCAGGGACGCCCTCCCGGCAGTTAGCGTCCGCGCTATAGCTGTCTTTCGGGTATAGCGTGGGCGCAAAGTGGTTAAAAAGGGCCCAAAATACATCCCTGGGTATTACAGGCCAGTTAGCCTAACATCAATAGTATGCAAGCTCAGGGTCGTCTTTAATATTGATTCACAATATGCCCCCCCATCATGACACAGGATTCCCTCGCCCATACGACCCAAATCACTATATAGGACCCTCATTCCCCATACTACCCCCATAATTACAGGACCCCCCTCCCACATCATTACACAGGACCCCTTCCCCCATACTATGCCCATCCCTACACATGCCCCCTCCCCCATACTACCCCCCCCCCCCCCCATTATTACACAGGCTTCCATCGCCCATAATACCCCCATTACACAGCCTCCTGCTGAGGGTGGAGAAGCAGGGATTGGGGTTATTGGGGGTGGAGAGGCAGGGATTGGGGTTATTGTTTAGGGTGGGGAAGCGGGGAGGGGGGTTATTATTGAGAGTGGAGAAGTGGAGACAGGTTTATTATTAAGGGTGGAGAAGGGAGTGGGGTTATTATTGAGGGTGGACAAGCAAGGAGGGGGATTATTGGGGGTGGGGGGGTGGGGTTGGGGTTATTGAGGGTGGAGAAGAAGGGAGGGGGGTTATTATTGAGGGTGGAGAAGCAGGGAGGGGGGTTATGGGGGTGGAGAGGCAGGGATTGGGGTTATTGTTGGGTGGGTGGAGAGGCAGGGAGAGGGTTTATTGTTTAGCGTGGAGAAGCGGGGAGGAGGGTTATTATTGAGGGTGGAGAGGGGGGTTATTGTTGAGGGTGGAGAAGCAGTGAGGGGGTTATTGTTGAGGGTGGAGAGGCGGGGAAGGGGGGTTATTGAGGGTGGAGAAGCAGGGAGGGGGTTATTGTTTAGGGTGGAGAAGCTGGGGGGGGTTATTGTTGCGGGTGGAGAGGCAGGGAGGGGGGTTATTGTTTAGGGTGGAGAAGAGGGGGGGAGGGGGGGTTATTGTTTAGGGTGGAGAGCAGGGAGGGGGGTTATTGTTTAGGGTGGAGAGGCGGGGAGGGGGGTTATTGTTGAGGGTGGAGAATCGGGGAGGGGGGTTATTGTTGAGGGTGGAGAGGCAGGGAGGGGGGTTATTGTTGAGGGTGGAGAAGGGGGAGGGGGGTTATTGTTGAGGGTGGAGAAGGGGGAGGGGGGTTATTGTTGATGGTGGAGAGGCGGGGAGGGGGGTTATTGTTGATGGTGGAGAGGCGGGGAGGGGGATTATTGTTTAGGGTGGAGAAGCGGGGAGGGGGGTTATTGAGGGTGGAGAAGCGGGGAGGGGAGTTATTTTTGAGGGTGGGGAGGGGGGTTATTGTTGAGCCCACAGGTGTCGATCACTGCCCTGCACTAAAACACCCAGCAGCCCTGCTCTCTCCCCCTCCCAAAGGTTCTGCAGCAGCAGCCAATTACTACCCTGCACTACAGCACACAGCAGCCCTGCACTCCTCCAAGAAGTTCTGCAGCAGCTGAGACTCCCTGAGAAGTTCTCGGAGGTGGTGGGAGGGGGAGCCCGGCTCAGGACAGCACACAGTGTCTCCGAGGGTGACAGTATACTCACTGTGCAGAGCGATGTAGTCCGGCAGCCCACAGAGGAGGGATGGGAGGGGCGGAATGCAGCATGTCGCTGGGGAAGAGACTCAGTCCACTCAGACTGAGATGAGGGGAAAGCACGGGCCAGTAGAAGAGATACTACGGGACGTGATTTCACTTAACCTGTGCCAAGCTGGATAAAAAGGAGGAGAAAATTAATGCACTTGACTTATCAGCGTTTGGGGCCCTCCAACAATGAATGGGCCCTGCCCCCATTGCCCTGCGTTAAAGACAGCCCTGTGCAAGCTCTTGGAAAGGATAAGGGACTATATACAAGATTTTAGTAATGAAAATGGTATCATTAGCAGTAATCGGCATGGATTCATGAAGAATCGTTCTTGCCAAACCAATCTATTAACCCTCTATGAGAAGGTGAGCTGCCATCTAGATAAAGGAAGGCCCGTAGACGTGGTGTATGTGGACTTTGCAAAAGCATTTGACACAGTTCCCCATAAACATTTACTGTACAAAATAAGGTCCCTTAGCATGGACCATAGGGTGAGTACATGGATTGAAAACTGGCTACAAGGGCGAGTTCAGCGGGTGGTGATAAATGGGGAATACTCTCAATGGTCAGGGGTGGGTAGTGGGGTCCCACAGGGTTCTATGCTGGGACCAATCCTATTTAATTTATTCATAAACGACCTGGAGGATGGGGTAAATGGTTCAATCTCTGTATTTGCAGACGATACTAAGCTAAGCAGGGCAATAACTTCTCCACAAGATGTGGAAACCTTGTAAGAAGATCTGAACAAATTAATGGGATGGGCAACTACATGGCAAATTAGGTTTTATGTAGACAAGTGTAAAATAATGCATTTGGGTGGCAAAAATATGAAGGTAATCTATACACTGGGGGGAGAACCTCTGGGGGAATCTAGGATGGAAAAGGACCTGGGGGTCCTAGTAGATGATAGGCTCAGCAATGGCATGCAATGCCAAGCTGCTGCTATAAAAGTAAACAGAATATTGTCATGCATTAAAAAAGGGATTAACTCCAGGGATAAAGCCATAATTCTCCCACTCTATAAGACTCTGGTCCGGCCTCACCTGGAGTATGTTGTCCAGTTCTGGGCACCAGTCCTCATGAAGGATGTACTGAAAATGGAGCGAGTACAAAGAAGGGCAACAAAGCTAATAAAGGGTCTGGAGGATATTAGTTATGAATTAAAGGTTGCGAGCACTGAACTTATTCTCTCTGGAGAAGAGACGCTTGAGAGGGGGATATGATTTAAATTTACAAATACCGTACTGGTACTTTTTTGCGGAAGGGAGTTTAACGACACATGGCCACTCATTAAAATTATAAGAAAAGAGGTTTAACCATAAACTACCTGACTGACCTAGAAATGGAACATGTTTTAAATATTTCCGACGGAACCAATTCCTATCGGGAAAACCGCTCATCGGTATGCTGTTCCGATGGACCAAAAACGACGCATGCTCTAAAGCAAGTACGAGACTGAAGCTATTGGCTACTGGCTATTGAACTTCCTTTTTCTAGTCCCGTCTTACGTGTAGTACGTCACCACGTTCTTGACGGTCGGACTTTGGTGTGATCGTGTGTACACAAGACCGTTTCAGCGGAATTCCGTCGGAAAAACCTTCAGCGTTTATTCCGACAAGAAAACCAGTCATGTGTACAGGGCATTAGATGGAATTCCCTTTCACAGGAGGTAGTCTCAGCGGGGAGCATTGATAGTTTAAAAAAAACTATTGGATAACTTGAACGACCAAAACATACAGGGATATACAATGTAATACTGACTTGTAATCACACACATAGGTTGGACTTGATGGACCTCACTTACTATTTAACTATATGACAGGTGTGTAAATATATTTTCTTTTTATCTCATAAGCTGCTGGGTGAGCTGATCTTGGATCGACACAACTTCTCCATTATGACAAAGTACATCAGTAAACCAGAAAATCTGAAGCTCATGATGAACCTGCTTCGAGATAAGAGCCCCAACATTCAGTTTGAAGCTTTCCATGTCTTTAAGGTGAGTTATTAGGGCAGTTGTGTGAATGGGGCCACTCTGTTTTCTGTCAAAGAGCAGGAAAGGCATATGGAAGATATCTTAGCTGAGAGTCGGATAACGTGCATGAGTCTTGTGGCCAAACTCTCCTGTACATCATGGATAATGGAGAAAATAACTTGGATCTATTTTTACATGCTGCATATGATCAATTTAAGAATGTTCAATGTGCTTTTACCTTGTTCTGATCCAACAAGAAATGTGGAAACCTCTTTATTTATATAGTTATTTAATGTTAACCTATTTTGTGCTTTGCAGTAGACTTAGTTGAGTTCCGCTGAAAAAAATAAAATTAAAAGTCAGCAGCTACAAATACTGCAGCTGCTGACTTTTAAAATAAGGACACTTACCTGTCCAGGGCGTCTGCGATGTCCTCACTCGAAGCCAATCCGTCCCTCGGCTCCCGGGTGGAGGTGCCGCCATCTTCACTAAGGAGATCAGGAAGTGAAGCCTTGCGACTTCTCCCTGCTGACTTCTGGGACCTGTCTCTCCAAGAAGACAGCGGGGGGGGGGGGGGGGTGGCGAAGGAGAGGCTGGATATGGTGTAGATCGCCATAGATTCTGAGGCGATCTATAGCCGGAAGTGGGAGCAAATACCTGTATTAGACTGGTATCTGCTCCCCCCCACCCTCCGAAAGGTGGCAAATGTGACGCCGGGGGGGGGGGGGGGGGACACGATAAGTTCCATTTTTGGGTGGAACTCCACTTTAACAGAGTAAAATGAATACCACAATGATTACTACATTTTTTTGATCTGTATTAAAACTTTGATCTTGTTGAATCCCCCTAAAATGTATATTTCACTGCCACCTTAGAGGCAATATATGAAGTGTTGCAGTGGTGTTGGGTTACGGCCTGTATTGCCCATTCTAAGCCGACTTATAGTTATCACTGTTTTTGGGGGTGTGGCCATCGTGGTGATGCTCTACATACCAGGTGGACCTGCCCATGACTGGTGGGCTTATGGTCCCGAGTGTTTGGTCTGCTGTGTTCCCTGTTCTATTTAAATATACGAAAGGAGGCCAAATTTGCTTTGCTGCATGCATTGCCCGATTCTGGGCTTATTCGCTCGTCAACATGAATTGGCATCTGATTTGTTCATAGCAGCCAAAAGGACACTTGCTCAGGCCTTGGAGAAACCTACAGTCCCTATCCAGGGGGTGAGGGACCGTCTTACAGCCATGATAGATGAAAATTACAGTAAATTCTTGTATTCCCTGAAATTTTTTGCTTTTCTCTTCAGGTGTTTGTAGCAAATCCAAACAAAACACAGCCAATTGTGGATATCCTTCTGAAAAACCAGACAAAGCTAATTGAGTTCCTGAGCAGCTTCCAGAAGGAGAGGACGGATGATGAACAGTTCTCCGATGAAAAAAACTACTTGATCAAACAGATACGAGACTTGAAAAAACCCAATCCGTGAACATGTCTCCAGCTTTCTACCAGCCATCATCAGAATAAGTGTTTTAAGGAGTTGTCATGGCATCGTCAGTGCCTATGTTTTTGTTTCAATTTAGTTTATTAGCTGCCAAGAGTATACAGTTTTATATTAAAACTTAAAAAAAAAAATGTTCTTCTTAATCAGGTTTGTGAGGAGGTGAAATTTGCAGTTGGGTGTCCATGTTGAGCTCACAAACATGGAAAAAGTTGGGCTGTCACTGTTGATGATGACATGGAGTCAATATCTTGTCAAAAAGTCTGTCGTTTTTGCTTTAGCCTTTTCTATGTACAGTTCTAGAACATGGAGGGAGATTGTCAGTTAACATTCCATTGTCAGCTCTCGACCCTCTCATACTGGTTCAGAGAAATGGATTATGCTACAGCAACCAATCTCTTACCAAGAAACCAACTGAGATGTATAGCACTTTGCTAATCCCCAGTGGAGCCTTTACTGTAAAGAATACAATTTGACATATAGTCCTCCGATTGAGATCTAGTTGTACTCCGTGAACTCTAAATGTAAGATCCCAATCAGTAAGCATTTGTAACTAAATAAGGCTATGTGCATGAATTTATTGATCTCTCCTGTATTCTGTTTTAGTGCTTAAAGCTGGATTCACACCACATGTGTTGTGTTTAGAGCGCGTTAATGCACCAATTGCATTTGGATTGAATTGCGTGACATATGTTTTTTTAACACAATCTGTTGATGTGTTGTTTTTTTTTTTGGTTTACAGCTGAAGCCAAAATACTTATTATATATTTCTTTCTTTAACGTATTTTAATGCATTGCCTTTCTGTTTGCTGGGTGGCAATAGATCTCAACTTGTCATTGCCTTGGGCCTGCATTGAGTAACTCAACTCAATGCACATGATGTAAATAGGCCCTTACGGAGACAGGTAAAGTACATGACTATGTAAAGGCAATAGATCTTTATACAAGACATCACTGCGGTGCAGTGATCATAAATTGCTGCAAATAATGCAGTATACAAGCCCTTAATATCAACGTGAGAGCAGTTTGGTGGTGCTTGGATATAGCTAGAGGAAAATGCAGTAAATGTATTAGGCTGCCATTTGAAAAAAAACTATTAAGACTAAAACATTCATATAAAACGTGAATTATAGACCATTGTTACTGGCTCAGATACCATGAGGACATCAGCAATAAAAATGGCATTGCTTATGAAATGCCATAGCAAGAGCACATGGCATCTGTCTGTTCAGAGCCAGTCAGGAACCTGTGCTGAAGGATGGGGAATTCTTTATCTTACAGTGTAAGATAAATGGCAGTTATGCAGAATGGATCTTGGTTTAGTACATTTTCCCTGCTAGATGTGTAATTCAGACAACCTAAGAAGCACAGTGAATAAACATTCTCCGAACCTGCAGCTTTTATCACGTAAATAATAATTTACCATGTACACATTGTATTATCATTTTTTGCAGCATTCCGTATATAAAGTCAGTTCATTAAAGATGAGTCACACAGGATTTTTTTCTCAAAATTTGGCCAGCTTCTAGCTAACGGTGTATTTTATCATCAATGTTGTGTCCATGTTGAAGAGCAGGAAAAGGAGCCCTTCTTGATGGGGATAAAATATAGGGGCTGTAAGATAAATTATTGATTCCAGAGGAATAGGGTATTTCAAC
The DNA here is from genome assembly GCA_028564925.1 of Lithobates sylvaticus. Taxonomy (NCBI): domain Eukaryota; kingdom Metazoa; phylum Chordata; class Amphibia; order Anura; family Ranidae; genus Lithobates; species Lithobates sylvaticus. The sequence continues at coordinate 558,446,561 of CM053027.1, read as the reverse complement.
AGTTAAATGTTAATTTCATGCAGAAAAATAACAATACCACAACAATAAAAACATTTTTTATATTAATTGGCAAAAATAAGAAATGCCTGTAAGATAAATAACATGGCTATGCATTGATGCTGTTTGATTATATACTAAACTTATTTAGATGTACATTTAATTACTTGTAGTGTAGTGGTTACATGTACCCTCTAAGCACAGCCTGCCATCCATTTTTAGATTTAAAGCCCCATACACACGGTCGGACTTTTTCATGGATTCTGTCCGATCGGACAATGTTGTCGAAAAATCCGACCGTGTGTATGCACCATCGGACAGTGTACGTCGGATTGTCCGACGGACAAAGTCTTATCTCCTGCTGGAAAGATTTGCCGACAACCCGTTCCGATCACACCAAATTCGATCGTGTGTACGGTTGTCCGACCGGACAAAGTGCTACGCATGCTCAGATCACATTACAAGACCAAAGCTATTGGCTACTAGCCTCTACGTAGTCCCGTCGTAGGCAACAAACGTCACCACGTTCAGAATGATCAGATTTTTCGACAACTTTGTCCGACCGTGTGTACGCAAAACCAACATCGGACAAAGTACGACGGACAGGATCCGACCGACCTGGTCCGCGGATTGTCCGACCGTGTGTATGGGGCTTTAGAGTCAAATTGCATTCTTGACTTGAGCTGGTAGAATATCTAGGATTAATAACAGTATGAGACATTTGTACACTCTACTTTCTATATTTTGGTATCTCTCCAAAGCACCACTGTGTGTGATACTCTTATATGGATATTTGGTGGAAGCCATACAGTTTCCCTCAAAAACAAATGGATAAAGTGGCTGTGCTGTATTTCTAGAATCCCCTTGCTTATATACACATATGTCTTAAAGTGGCTATAGAAGGATTGAAGTTCAGCTGGGACTTGCAGAATTTTGATCCATGTGCGATCACTGCAGTTAAATAGAAGTCGATCTACTGACTGACTTCTGCTCAACCACCCTGTCAAATAAAAGCCACTCAATCAGTGGTTGTAGCCAATGACTGCAGCCCTAATCTGTGTATTCTGATAGCGGGGGAGTCTCCCAGTTGCCAGTATACAATAGCACAGTGGGGAGGATCCCTCCATCCACCTCAAACATGTGGATGGTGGAATGGGTTCAGTTTTTTCGTTCAGCCTCCTGGCAGAACAAAAATAAACTGAACCATGTTTGGCCATACATGTTGAAGTTTTAAGGCAATTTCAATCACTTTCGATTCAGTGGCAATTGCAAGTAACCAGTAGAAAAAAAGAAATCCACCAACCATGAGTTTCATCGACCAGCAGAATTTTGGCAATTGTGAAGTCAATACTCTGTGATAATTTGATGGCTTCAATGCAGTTTATTGGAACAGAATTAAAAACTACAGCAATCTTGTTAAATCATAGTGATTTTTCCACCACGCTCCATTTTGGCAATTTCCATCCCACCACCCTGCTATCTATCAAAACCACCATTATAGGTCTTTGACTGCTTTGCTAATTTTGACCTAAAAATCTTTATTAATAGTTTGGTCGCTCTATAAACCAGCTTTACAGTTCCTATTAAATGAAAACCCAAGTCAGATTTAAAATCAATAAACTTTCTTAAAGGGGCTCTAAAGGCAAGACATTTATTACCCTAATGCATTCTCTGCATTAAGGTGAAAACGTCTCAGTAAGTGTATTGTTCACTCACCTCCCTATATACTTACCTGAGTCCTATATTGATCCAGCACTGTGCCTGTCTGCAGCCAGCACTGTTCTCTCTCGCTCTTTACACAGGCAGCAGCAGGAGCCATTGGCTGTTTTAACATGAAAACTGTTAAAAGAAATAATATGTAATGACAGAACTTCTTTTGCAGTTCAGAATAAGGACAGACTTCACTAAATAGCACAGTAAGGCAAAGCCTTTTTAACTAGTATTTGTTTTTAGCTTGCTCCTTTAAAGTGAACATATGGTCAGGCTATGGACATTATATTTACAGATTCGTAAAAAGCAGTAAATGATCTTTGAAATAAGCCATCACTGGCCTCTGTAGCTGCAGGCACTGTAAAGCAATGTATCCTCAAATTCTACAGCAGAAGCACAGCAATAATTTGAGCATGCATTTTTCCACAGTGCATGCAGCTACAGAGGTCAGTGATGGCTTATTTTAAAGCTCATTTACTGCTTGTTAGAAACATATACATATTTAAATGTTCAAAGCCTGTCTGCAGGTTCAGGTTCATAGCTTGTACACACCCTTGACATAAATATTGTGTCTACTGGGAAATGTTAACATATTTCCAGTTAATTTGAAGTAGCTGGAGGCACAGCAAGGTCTATGGAACATCTACAGGCACATTATTCCAGAAAAAAAAAGCTGTGTCTAAGGTTATCACACAGCAAAACAATTACATTTCCTATTGAGTACAAAACGGAACACGATGAGTACAGTAGTTTGCAAAGCTGATCATTTCATGTCAGTGCTTTGCGAAATTTTCCAGCAAGTTGGACATAAGCTTTATTGGGAATTGCAGAAAAGCAATGTACTGTGTAATATGAATGTAGCCAGATAACTGTGTGTTCTATACAAGTCTTCAGAGTAGTTGTGTGCATTGTATAATGTCACCTGGCAGTCAGAAGTGATGGAACCAGTGATGGTGACATCTCTGGTGCCTGTGTACACTGCTCAGCTGTGACTGGGTGTTCTCATCTTGTCTGTCTTCACGTAAAATGTCAGTCTGCACAGCATTCGCCCTGGCGGTGGCTGCCTGCACCATATATTCTAAGAGGACCTTTCATTGAGCAAGTTATTATGGCGTTCAAGGCATAAGGCGTAAACCAAGTTATTGTTTTCTATTTTTATATCTAAGTAGACAACAAAGCTAGCTTTGTAAAAGAATGAATCTGTAATAATATAACTTTAATATATTGTTCTATTTCAATTTTTTGGTTTTATTTGAAGTGCTTGACTATCTTTCAACTGCAGAGACTCTGCAGTGTTAATTGCTATTGGTAAAGAGGCCCTGTTTTTCCTGGTCCCCCCTTTATAATACTGAGTAGGTAACGATGTGTGTGTACACACATAATTTCCTCTGTGTGGGCAGCGCAAATAAAAAAGAATGTGACAGCATTTTTACAATGGTACATTGATGAAGGTTATTCTCCACTGAAAAGAAATGAAGGGGTTGCCAATAGCAACTAGACTGATGTCCACATTCATTTTCCAAGTTTTATTGTCAGATTTTGGTTGTTATCAGCTGTGTGCATGTTCTTGAATATACAACAGTGGGCTTCAACTTTAAAATCAAGTGGATAAGAAGATACTGGTTTCCTCCAGTTGCAATGGCAGCAGTCCTGGTAGATTGCTCTGGAAAGCACCACTGACTTTCTTTTGTTACAGTTTTTATAAACGAGGCCTAATGTTTTACCTCAAATGGGTACAATTTCTGATCTGAAATGGATATATTTACTCTGCTTGTTTGAACTTGTAATTGTAAAGTTCAGCCTAAACTTTTATGTTTTAAATAGACTGAGGAAGAGCTAGAATTTCCTTCAAGTCCTTAAGCCAGCCGTAGATGGTTCGAATCTCAGCCGGTTCAGCAGAAACCGGTCGAGATACGAACATTGTATGGGCAGGCTGAATGTACCAAAATTGATCCATCGATTTAACTTGGGTACAAAGAGCCTGTGGTATTTGACATGTGATTATTGTTAGCGGCTGTTATAGTCGCTAGCAAATAATCACTGTTCTCCTGGAGGGGATTGCTTCCCCCGATTCCATGGAGCACAATGGCTCCATGGAAGGGATTTCCCCATTAACTCTTTCCTGTTTGTTGCAGGAAAGAAAATCGCTCCATCTACGGCCAGCTTTATTCTTGTATGTCAATCCACTGAGGAGATGTTCATAGATGAGCATCCCTCACACATACCTCCGAAGTTACATTCACACAATGGGTGCACGGTCACCGCTGTAGTCAGAATAAAGAGAGGACTGCACTCCCTAAATGTCATCTGCATCTTTACTCAAAGGTTATTGTCCCCTTTATAAAGAGGCTTATGTGTCCCTGAAACACTGGATTATTACACAAACCTTTGAGCAAATTCTCAACATTTCATATTGCTGGCTTTCCACTAAGAAATTTACCCTCCGCTTTTTTTCTGTCTGATACCAAAACAAGAAAATTAAGGGAAATTATGGTCACTAGGAAAGTAAGACACTGATCACATAAAAAAAAAAAACACACAGAGGATCTAACCTTTCTCCCCTGTGTCCCCAAGACGAGACAGGAGGGGATATCCGCAACACAATCCAGAAAAAGGTTCTAAAACGTCACATTCTATCCTAAACAATAAAAAGCTTTGGCTGGAGTTGAGCAAATAATAAGGAATAACATTGTGATACTTAAAAAAGTATAGAGCAATGGGGTCAATTAACTAAAGGATTTCACATGCGATATGATGGTCACGTGACCCATTTTTTGGAAACATTGCATGAAATAATAAGAGAGTCAATTCATCAAAGTAAAATATTGAATGTGAGGTAAATACCGCAAAAAAATAATAAATAAATAACTCGTTAGTCAACTGACTAAAAAACACACACATCTGTTATTTATCACCTGCCAGTAGGCAGTCAGTATTTTAGTAACGCACAAAATACCTATGATGGGAAGTCTGCACTGGCCAGTAAGTTAAGAGTATACAATGTCACAGAGTGGAATTGTTCTATCCTGAATTATATATGCATTTCTGAAATTGTTGCTATAGGTTACTGCACTTTGAAGATCTATATGGTGTGTAATGCCTCTACGAAAAAAACTGTATTACTAAATGCCACAGTTCCCTGTGTAAGCTGAGGTTTTGTGTGTTCAAACTTCCCAGAGTTTGATCATAAATAAAGCACAATGCTCTGCATGTCTGTGTGCATATGTCTCCAGTAAGTAAATAAGAAACACATTGATTGGAGTTATGGCTAGTGTTACTGCTCATCACAGTGATTTTACTGACATATTCAGTTCATTCATTTATACCTCCTAGATCTGCTCCTCAGAGATCACCAATGGTTTAGGTTTTCCATAATTCCATAATTTAGCTCATACCTATCTGGATAGTCTTGAAAGTCTACACGTTTATTATCTTCACCTTGCCTCCCAGATAACTTCTAAATGAAAAATTCCTACCCCTCCTTCTCGTCTGCCTACGACCCTCTTCCTTTCTCCTCTACCCATACCCCCCTTAATCCCTAATCTTATTTGCCCTAAACACCCTTCCAAATTTGAAGACCTCATCACAAAATATGTGTCAAATGAAAACCAGGCAGAAAATTTTTACCAGCACACCATGGATCTCCAATGTGGGTGCAAAGCTTTATTCAGCGATCATATTGTTTGATCATACAGTCTTGCAGGATCCCTTCATCAGGCATGTGACGGCATCACATACATGCTTGATAAAGGGGGCCTGCAAGGCTCTGAAACATTGCTTTGACTATAACAATGTGATTGCTAAATAAAGCTTTGGACCTACATTGGAGATCCACAGGGTGCTGGTGACATTCTTCTGCCTTGACCATCTTCGGTTCCAGCCGATGGTTACTACAGCACCTGTTTACATACACAGCCATTATCGTGTGCGTTGGGATTGTGCATTGGTATCAATTAAAGACAAGACACAAAAAAACTTTTTTATTTTTTTAAACCTTGTTTTATTGAAAGGTTTCTAGTAAGCATGTAACCTTCCCCTCTCACAAGTCTTCCCTTTTACAAACAACATATATTAAAATAAGAGATTACGGTATATTAAAAAATATATCTTGGGGAGCTGGGGTATAAGTTTAATTGCTGTACTACCCAGATGTCTTGTTTCATTATCCAAACCTTTATAAACAGGTGGTCCAGTTTTCTTTGCTCTGCTAGTCATAAATCAGTTCTACTTAGTCTTTTTTTTTCCTCACCTTTGCGCTTTCCCAAGGTGATCAAATGTGTTTCACTGTTAAGATTCTTCAAAACACTGTTACTAGTGTCCCGGGATAATGGAGCTTTTTCGGAAGTTCTATAGTAGATCTGCAGTCCTAACAGGTCTAGAAAATACAATCTTCTTTAAGGCTAAAATAAAACATCTAAGCTAACCATATAATATTTGTAATATTGAATACTATTCTAGAAATAAGGCAGCACTTTGATTAGGTCTTCGCTGGCTGCAAAAAAGGACATTGGTTGGCACTTTGGACGTTTGCCAAGTGCTCCTTAGTCGCTACGGGGTCTACAAGAGTGCACTGAGTCAAATGTTTCAGAATACACATCTTCATTAATAGAACACTTCCGCAGTTGTTAAACTTTGCTTCACTTCCTGCTGACCTGAATATGGCCCATGACTAATTATTTTTTTTTGGCAGATTTAGGAAATCCTAGCTAAATGAAAAGGTCCTTTTTCAAATCATTAAATTACAAAATGGCTTGTGTTGCAATTATGTGTAAAATTCTTAGTAAATGTGGACTTTTCCTCTATATAAAGTAGGAAAAATTAGTTGCCTCTTCCTGGTAAAAATAATATGACCAATGTTTGCAGGAGAAATGTCAGCTGAGCTCCTATGAACCAATCCAAGGTTTCCAGCCAGGCTTCATGAGTCCACCATGAAAAAGAAAAGTTTGGGGGGTGGGCACAGGTACAGCATGGCTAATTATCTGGTTCGGTAAACCAAATAATTTGCATAATTGCATCCTACCAAGTTTCAGAAACAGAATGGGTAAAAAGTATATGGCCAAAGACAATTTCATTGTTACATATTATGATGGTTAGCAATCCCTTAATGTGGTGGAACAAAGTAAAAATTTCGGTGTGTAGAGGTCACCCACACCTAGCTGGGGCCAACAATATTCATACATAAAAGTAGGGTCCCGGGTATATATGAGGTATGTAATATAATAGACATTGAAATGAATGTCCCATTGATGAGATGGTTGTAACTTAATAGCATATAATATTCCTTACTTTAAAATCTCATTAAGGCCCCTTTCACACTTATACGACTTGTCCCACGATTTGGGACTGCAAAGTAGCACGACAAGTTGTTTTCCATGATTTCCAATGACAGCCATTCATATTAGTACGACTTCAAAGTAGTCCCTGCACTACTTTGGTCCGATTTTGATGCCACTTACACAGGCATTCCTTGAAATCGCGGCCGCGAATCACGCTAAAATCGCACAACTTTGAAGTCGCACAAGTGTGAAAGGGGCCTAAGTCATGATGACAGAAATTCCTTCAATGCCAGGAATACGGATTCAACCTAGTAAATTGTCTTCTTCACCTGCACATAGGTGACAGGTGCACTTTAATAGACGTCTCTGACTGTTGGTATATTATACCCTAAGGGCCAGTTCGCACCACAAAAATGCACTCCGGATATGTTCCGGATCAGTTTTTGCTTACAGTTCACACCACACGCAGTTCCAGTGCGTTTTTGATACAATTTGCTATGTTCCAATACAGTTCTGTGCAGAAAAAATGCAGCGCGCTTTACTTTATTTTCTGCACCGGAAACTAGAGCCATTGGAATACATGGAAAACATTATCCATGCATTTTTAGTGCAGGAAAAAAGCGCACGGAACTGCATCTGGTGTGAACTAGCACTAAAAGTGAATGTGAGATGTCTGTACTGCATACAGATTTACCTTCTGCGCCTTAGAAAAGGGATGAAACCTAACAATAATTTTTTGCTTATTTAAACTATTGTGTGTATGAAATAAATGTATATCATCTGTTTGTACTTAAGATTCTCATTCTTAAGTTTGTACTTATTCTATTTACAAAATATTAAAGGCACAGTTACTGATCACTTGTGTGCTGTTTCTTTTATACTGTACATTCTTAGAAACTAGAACTTGATTTATTTTATATAGTATTTATATCTGAACAGAAACTTGCAGAAGAAAAGACATTTTCCCCAAATGCATTCGGCTTTTTGTGCATAGGTTGTGGTAATACAGACTGTTGCTTTTAAGACTGCCTAAAATTCTAGGAAGTATATATAATATACAGTACTGTGTGAAATTTTCAGGCAGGTGTGAAAAAATGCTATAAATCATTTTTTTTTTTAAATAGAATTTTAGTAATTGATAAAAATAAAACTGTTTACACTTCTAAGTAAATAAACAGAAGAGAAATCCAAATCAAATTAATATTTGGTGTGACCATCCTTTGCCTTCAAACCAGCATCAATTCTTCTAGGTACACTTTCACACAGTTTTTGAAGGAACTTGGAAGGTAGGTTGTTCCAAACATCTTGGAGAACCAACCACAGATCTTCTGTGGATGTCGGCTGCCTCAAATCCTTCTGTCTCTTCATATAATCCCAGACAGACTCCATGATGTTGAGATCGGGGCTCTGTAGGAGCTCTGTCCTGCTGCAGAATAAATTTGGATCTAATCACACGCCTCCCTGATGGTATGGCATGATGGAGAAGTATCTGCCTGTATTAGCACGGAGGACACCATTGATCCTGACCAAATCTCCAACTCCATTTGCAGAAATGCAGCCCTTAATTTGCAAAGGGCTTCCACAGCGCTTTACTGTTGCCTGCAGACACTCATTGTACCGCTCTTCATGAACAAACTGCCTCTTGCTACAACTAAATATTTCAAATTTTTACTCATCAGTCCAGAGCAGCTGCGGCCATTTTTCTGCACCCCCAGTTCCTATGTTTTCATGCATAGTAGAGTTGCTTAGCCTTGTTTCTGTGTTAGAGGTATGGCTTTTTAGTCACAATTCTTCCATGAAGACCACTCCTGGCCTGATTTCTCCGGACAGTAGATGGGTGTACCTGGGTCCTACTGGTTTCCACCAGTTCTGCGCTGATGGCACTGCTGGACATCTTCTGATGTCAAAAGGAAGTAAGCATGATGTTTCTTTCATCTGCTGCATTGTTTGCTTGGCTGACCACTGCATCTGCAGTCCTCAACTTTGCCCGATCAGTGGTGTCTTCAATGCTGAGACACAGACACATACTTATACATCATGCCATACCATTAGGGAGGCATGAGATGACCCCATAGTTATTCTGCAGCAGGATAATGACCCTAAATGTACAGCCAATGTCATTAAGAACTCTCGTCAGTGTAAAAAAGAACAAGGAGTCCTGGAAGTGCTAGTTTGTCCCCCCACAGAGCCATGATCTCAACATCACTGAGTCTGTCTGGGATTACATGAAGAGGCAGAAGGATTTGAGGCAGCTGACATCCACAGAAGATCTGTGGTTAGTTGTCCAAGATGTTTGGAACAACCTACCTGCCAAGTTCTTTCAAAAACTGTGTACACAAGCACTGTGTGTACCTAGAAGGACTGATGCTGGTTTGAAGCCAAAGAGCAGTTACCCCAAATACTGATTTGATTTAGATTTTTCTTCTGTGCGCATTTTGTAAATAAATAAAAATAAACAATTGAACATCAATTTTTTTTAAAGCCTTCTTATGTTATAGCACTTCTTCACACCTGCCTTAAACTGTACTTGCACAGCACTATACATACATCAAAATATATTGTGCACATAAATGAGCTACCTAAAGTATTTACACCCACAACTCACAACCCAGGACTTTTAGTTCCGTTACAACCTAAAACCAGATGTAAAGGCAAACTATAATGATTTTGTGTTAATTTTTGTTTGTTTTTTGATGTTCTACAGCCATGTGGAAAAAAAAGCACAGAAATTGTTGACTTTCTTTTAACATATTTAAAAAGACAAACATTAGCTCTTCATTCCAATAGTATCTACTACCTGATGGTAATATACTTTAACAAGGGACACATACAATTGACCTGCTGTATTTATTCTCATAATTGAAAGTAACTAAAATGTAGATTTGTCACATGAAAAAAGTAAGTACACTCCAACATTATCACCTTTTCAAATCCATGAAATTCGAATCCAGTGTTCCAGATTAAGTGTCAGTCATTAGGCCCTCCTTAAGCCCCATACACACGGTCGGACAATCCGCGGACCAGGTCCGTTGGACCATGTCCGTCATACTTTGTCCGATGTTGGTTTTGCGTACACACGGTCGGACAAAGTTGTCGGAAAATCCGATCATTCTGAACGCGGTGACGTTTGTTGCCTACGACGGGACTACGTAGAGGCTAGTAGCCAATAGCTTTGGTCTTGTAATGTGATCTGAGCATGCGTAGCACTTTGTCCGGTCGGACAACCGTACACACGATCGGATTTGGTGTGATCGGACCGTGTTGACGGCAAATCTTTCCAGCAGGAGATAAGACTTTGTCCGTCGGTCAAACCGACGAACACTGTCCGATGGTGCATACACACGGTCTGATTTTTCAACAACCTTGTCCGATCGGACAGAATCCATGAAAAAGTCCGACCGTGTGTATGGGGCTTTAGAGAGTATGCTGCTGGAACAAATACTGCAGCTGCTGACTTTTAATAAATGGACACTTACCTGTCACAGGTTCCAGCGATGTCGGCAGCAGAGGCCGATCAATCGATCGTCTCTCTGCTGCTGCCGGCGCCATTCTCGGTGAGGGAATCAGGAAGTGTCGCCTTTGCTGCTTCACTTCCCGATTCCCTACTGCGCGAGTCGCACAGCGCAATGAGAATCGTCAGCGTTGTCTGCCGGGACACGTGTGTGTCCCAACAGACAGCGTGCCGGGACAGGAAGTTGCGTAAACTCCCGTGGGAGTTTACGCCTGGAAGTGGGTGCAGATACCTGTCTTAGATAGGTATCTGCACCCCCTCCCCCCTGAAAGGTGCCAAATGTGACACGGGACGGTTTCGAAAAGCGGAAGTTCAACTTTAGGGTGGAATCCCGCTTTAAAGAGATCTCCAAACAATCTGGTACAGATTTCAAGTTGCTGGTAATTTTTCCAGGACTGTCTTTCTTTGCAAATTCAGCCCAAGAGCTGACTGTTTGATGCTAAAAAGTGTCAAAGATATAGTAACAGTAGACATGTAAGGAAGGGACCCAGAAGTGAAGAATGGCTTTGGCCATACTTCTTTTTTAATGAACGAATAAGAAATATAGATTTGATAAACCTCTGTGCAAATCGAGGTACCTCTGTTTTGAAAAAATATAAAATGTTTTAAACTTTTTTGAATTTTAAGTCCTTTTCTCCCCAAAAATGTATATTTTAACATGTGCAAAAACAATGAAACAATTGATCGTGTAGTGATTTGGTTAAGCATAATAATTCATCTCATGTAGAACATTCTTTTGTGAAATAGTTTGGTGACCACAAAGATATGCATTCATTCATGGGGTGTACAAAATAAAAGTGACCAATGGAGGCAGAAAACTGAAAGCTGGCTCTATTTATTGCTGACCTATGTACACACTTTTAATAATAGCATCTTTCTGTTGGACTTATAACGGGAATCAGGGTTACTGAAGAGATAACCATATGCTGGACCCGCAGGAATAATTTTTGAGAGTTGTACAGTCACAGTATATACTTTAATTTCATATCAGCATTGTAATAGCAATACAAACCATAGTTATTTTTTTGACAATCCAATATAAGCTTACTTGAAAGAAGTTCTGTCTGTCTGCTGGCTGTCTTCTTCCACAATTAACTATTTCCTGCATGCTTTGCAGCGTCTCCTCTACTGTTTACCTTCAATTTCTGAGGACTACATGTAGCTCTACCCACACAGGGGCCGCTTATTTTAACTGGTTCTCCCCCAAACAGGAAAGAGGCCACCAGCCACCCAAGCAACCGACCATTCACTGCTGCACTAATAAATAGTCTAGGGCAGGGAAATGCAATTAGCGGACCGCCAGCTGTTGCAGAACTACAAGTCCCATGATGCATAGCAAGACTCTGACAGCCACAAGCATGACACCCAGAGGCAGAGGTATGATGGGACTTGTAGTTTTGCAACAGCTGGAGGTCCGCTAATTGCATATCCCTGGTCTAGGGGTTGTCTTTTTGTGATTTATTGCTGGTAAAACGTGTAACGGGAAAGGGGTTGGGGTCATGGGATACTCTAAAATGGTTAGCATTTGGTTGTGAGCGGACAATCTTCTCCTTAAGCAACTGTAAATATTGGACAGTCTAAGGCAGTGTTTCTCAACCGGAGGTCCCCAGGGGTTCCGCAGCGATCTACTGTGGTCACAGGCAGCTGACCACATGGACGCATACAGAGATGGGCAGGAAAACGGTTGGCATACTATTGGCTCTAGCAGGCTGTTCCCTGCTGGCCCCTCCTGTCCACCCTGGGTGCTTGAATGGGACATCATCTGGGATGGACAGGCGAGGAGAAGGAGTGGCTGGCGGGAAACAGTGTGCCACTGGAGGACTGATGAAAGCCGCCTCTGAAGCCAGTAAAAGAAGAAGAAAGCCGGTACTGTAGTATGCCCAGCTGTGTCCCCAACAATGTGCCCAACAGTCTGTCCCAAGTAATGTGCCCTGCGCTCTGTCCAGTGTAATATCCCCTGCTCCTACGTAATGTGCCCTGTCCCATGTAATGTGTCTTTTGCCCTGTGCCATGTTATGTGCCCTGTCCCATATAATGTGCCCTGCCTCCATCCCATGTAATGTGCCCTGCTTTCCCCCAACGCAGTGTCCCCTGCACCCTTCACATCACCCCTCCCCCCCCTCACTGTAGTGTCCTCTGCCCCCCTCCCCCACAGTAGTGTCCTGTACCCCAGTGGTATCACTAGGGTTGGTGTCACCTGTGTTTTACCGCACTGCTGTGGCTCTTCCCCCTAGCCTGCCACAGTGATCTGTCCTGCTGCTGCGGAGTAACAGTAGTAGCAGGACAGAGCAGTAGACACTTGGCATTGTTAAATACCATGAGCGCATTGTGCACAGGGTTCAGAAGTACAGAAGCATAATTCGTTCCGGAAACATGCTTATAATCCAAAGCACTTGTATATCAAAGTGAATTTCCGCATAAGAAATAATGGAAACTCAAATGATTCGTTCCACAACCATTTATTCATAGGTCTTTCAGTTTATAGTCCATATAAAAAGATTATAGCATTGTAATAGGTTGTGTAACCATAAATAGTCCATCCACATATGGCAGCCTCCACAAGGGAAGTGTAGCAATATGGTTACATTTAATGAAGGTACAACATTTAGCAACTCACATGGTTCATAATTTAAAGAGGCACATCTAACTATGCAGACAATGGGGGGTAAAAGCTGTCCACATAGACCATCCCCCGCACCTCCGACTCTCACCGCTGTCAGTCTGCAATCATGACCAGGAAGACTACCCTGCAGTAGAGCGATCTGAAAGCAAACTCATGGAGCGCAGCGTGGAAGGGACGACTTTGATGGTGGTGAGAAGGATGTTCTATGTCATTGTTTCTCAACTACAATCCTCAAGGCGCCCCAACAGGTCATGTTTTCAGGATTTCCCTCGGTAACGGCTATGGTAATTACTAAGGCAGTGAAACCGATCAAATCACCTATGCAAAATAATGGGGAGCCTGAAAACATGACCTGTTGGGGCGCCTTGATGACTGGAGTTGAGAAACACCGGTCTTTGTGAACAGCTTTACCCTGGATGTATTCATACTTAGATGTGCCTGATTTTAATCATCAACCATATGAGTTGCTAAATGTTGTATCCTTATTAAATGTAACCATATTGCTACACTTAGAGCGCCTCTCTTCTCTTTTATACTCAGTTGTGACATGACGCTACTTGTATATAAAGACATTGCTTGTATATCAAGTCAAAATTGATTAAAACATTTTTGCTTGTCTTGCAAAACACTCTCAAACCAAGGTTTTACTGTACACTACATACAGGGTGCAAGGCTCAATAGTTGGCCATGTACAGGGTGCAAGGCTCAGAAGTTGGCTGTGTACAGGGTGCAAGGCTCAAAAGTTGGCCATGTACAGGGTGCAAGGCTCAGAAGTTTTTCCATGTACAGGGTGCAAGGCTCAGAAGTTTTTCCATGTACAGGGTGCAAGGCTCAGAAGTTTTGCCATGTACAGGGTGCAAGGCTCAGAAGTTGGCCATGTACAGGGTGCAAGGCTCAGAAGTTGGCCATGTACAGGGTGCAAGGCTCAGAATTTCACAATGTACAGGGTGCAAGGTGCAAAGTTAAGTAATGCATGCTTCACAGGTCAGAAGGTAGGACAGTGGGGCTGCTGCCGAAGAGCAGCTATACTTACAGAGGGTGTGCAGTCTGCGCATGTGGGCTTTAGAAGGAGCTGCTGCCGGGACAGTAGCACGGCCATGAACATCCCCCACCCCCTCCCTCTCTCATAGAGATACTGCTTGGCAGGGAGGACTGTGCACACAACCAGGAGAGGGGGGCTGTTACCTGTACACACAGAAGCTTGGCTTCTGTGTGTGGAAGTAAAAGCAGTGAGCGTCACGTAAGGGGCTATCACTGGAGGTGGTAGTGGGGCAAAAAAAAGCTCTGGTGTCACCTCTCTGATGGGCGTCACCCGGGTGCGGTTCACACCCCTATAGCAACGCCGCTGCTGTACCTCCCAATGCTGTGTCATCTGCCCCCTTCACATCACCCCCCCCCCACCAACTGTAGTGTACTCTGCCCCCCTCTCCCCACTGTAGTGTTCTGTACCCCAAAATTATGTGTCCTCTGCCTCTTCATGTCACTCCCCCCACTGTAGCATCCTCTGCCCCCTTCACATCACCCCCCCTCCCACTGTAGTGTCCTCTGCCCCCTTCCTTCCTTCAGTAGTGTCCTGGACCCCCCCCCCCCAAAATAGTGTCGTCTCACCCCTTCACATCCAGCCCCCCTCAGTAGTGTCTTCTGTTCCCCCTCCATCAGTGTACCCCCCCCCCCCCACACACACACAGCGGTGTGTAGGTAGCACTCACCTGCCAGCGTGTGTTCATCAGAGCAGAGATCAGGAGACAGCATAGTGCTGGAGAGCGGCAGAGGTTGGGGGAGGCAAAGCTGTGGTCACAATCTACCTGTCGCCCCCCCCCCCCCCCATGGATGACGGCTTGCACCACTCCTCCAGTGATCTCCACTTGCTTCCGGGTCTCAAGCTGAGCAACCTGCCTGATGCATTGTGAACACAGGAAGCCAGCCGCTCAGCACAGGTGCCATTCGAATGCCGCGTACACGCGATCGGACTTTCCGGCGGACCAGAGTTTGTTGGACAATTCAATCGTGTGTGGGCTCCAGCGGACTTTTTCTTTTCAAAAGTCCGGCTGACCTAGAAATAAGACTGGCTTCAAATTTGTCCGCCGGACTCGGCTTTCTAGCGGACAATCCGTTCATCTGTGTGCTAGTCTGACGGACTAAAACCGACGCTAGGGCAGCTATCGGCTACTGGCTATGAACTTCCTTATTCTAGTCTGGTCGTACGTCATCACGTTCGAATCCGGCGGACTTTTGGAGTGATCGTGTGTGGCCAAGTCCGTTCGTTTGAAAGTCCGGTGGACCTCAGCTGCAAAGTCCGTTGGATTGTCCGCCGGAAAGTCTGATCGTGTGAACGCGGCAAAAGAATACTTGCCTTTTCAGAATGAATGCAAAAATGTTCTCTGATTGGATGAGGGAGGGGGGGGGGGGGGTGACTTCGCTGCCTCACCTCTCCTTTTCTATGAATAAAATCTGATCATCGTAAGCACACATGTCAGTGTAAAATGTTTTTTTTCTCTATCTAACTGCTACTTTTGCTGGACAGCTTGGTCTGTTAAAGAAAGCTAAAAAATAACAGACCTACTAGCACTAACCACAGGTGAAAAAAAGAAAAAGAGCCTAAAAAATAATGCAGCCACTACATCTAAGGATTGGTAAGCTGCAATATGTCACAGTTTTTTTTCTGTTTGTTTGTTTTTTCAGTTTAATATTATGTTGACTTTTCCCCCTTTGGTAAAGTGGCCCTCCTGAGCTGCCTAGAAAGATGACAATAAAAATCTAATAAGTAAATAAAAAGCATCACTTTTCTTGTTAAAAATAAAAAGCATCACTAAATTTTCATTATAATTTTTATTTTTTTTTGTTTTTGCAGTTTCTATACATATAATTGTACTATACTGCCATCTACTGTTAACTGTGTATTTCAAATATTGTCTGGATACGAGCAAGGGTAAAGATGTTAGTGCCAATATTGCTTTATATATCACCATTGGGAATCATTGTACAAGAAATTTAGCTATCGGTATCTGCGAAGGAACTATGAGATCATACTGATGGTTATTGCTTGGTTTAGTCAAGTTGAATGTATAGTATTGGGTTTCATGCAGCTTCCACATTTGTTGAATTGGACACATTATTTTAGCCTGGTGTGGAAACTACTGGTAGAGCGTAGGGAGGTGCAGTGTGGTGCGGTGGCAGTACACACTCAGAGAACAGAATTTGTATTAAGGTTAAAGTTCAATAATGCAATGGCGGAGTAGTGAGAGAACGAGCTGCGCGCCCAAACACTCCCTCCAGCTGAAGGAAAAACTGCCGCGAACGAAGCCCTGTACAGGCGGTGACTGACGGGGGAAAGTGGGCAGCAGGGAATGAGCAGCGGAAAGAGGAGAGATACGTGTAAAGCTCCGGCGCAGCAGGAGATTAAAACTTACTTCACACGGGCTGCAACCGGGCGGACAACATCCACAGAGATCCGGGGGCTGGCGTGTGTGGAGACACCACGGGCGGCCCCGCGCCTGAGCCTCCCACTGACATACGAGGAGCCGAGCAGGCACACTGAAGACAACGAGCAGTCTCTGTCAGGGGGGATGGAGATGGCGTCCCAGGAGCGAGTGGAGGCGAGCCTAGCTGATCTTAGAGCGATCCTGCAAGCGCTCCCAACAAGAGGTGAGATGGAAGCTATGGTGGCTCGGGTGGAGGAAGGTAACCGCAAGGAGCTAAAACTGATTAAGTTGGAAATGCAAAATATAGCAGACGGTCTCCGGGAAGGAAAGCAGGTGACGGCTAGTCTAGAAGCCCGGGTGAATAAAATAGAGAGAGAGTGGTCCGCTCAGTCAATACAATCTTCAACTATGCATTTAAAATTGGAAGAATTTGAGGACCGAAGCAGAAGAAGCAACCTTAGATTCAGAGGAATCCCAGAGGAGATTGAAGGAAATCTGTTAGAGGTGACAGTGGGCTTGATATGCCAGAAAATCTGTGCGGGCCCCCCGACCTTGATAGTTGAGTTTGAAAGACTGCATAGGGTACAAGGACCTCGCTCTACAGACCCACTCAGACCAAGAGATGTCATTGGCCGTTTTCAGCGATTCCCCCAGAAGGAGTTGATCAGTAGAAAAGCCTGGGAAATGGGTACAATAGACCAAGATGGAGCGACAATTAGGATCCTCCCAGACCTATCCCGGGCAACTCTACAGAGAAGGGCACTACTGCGCCCGCTGCTGGAGCAGATCAGACGAGCAGGAGCCACTTATCGCTGGGGATACCCAATTTCATTGAAAGTGAAAAAAGGCACACAATCATTTTTGGTATGGTCCCCGGCCGACTTACCGTCGCTCTTCTCCTTCCTGGAGATGGAGCGATGCGAGGTTCCAGATTGGCTTGCACCCCTGGAAAGAAAGCGGCAGCGAAAGGCAGGAGAACGGCAGCATGCGGCAGAATGAGACAGCTAGTCGGTGGGGAACTGTAAGTAACCATGCATAAGACTTCCTATTCCCCTGTGTTATTCAATTTTGTCCGTCTTTCCTTTTGTTTTGTTTTTTTGGCTATCTGCCGGCCCCCCGGTTTGGACGGAGTCCACTAAAACTTTAGCAGTGCCAAAAAGGGCACCCCAGGAGTACCCCCTTGTCCGAACATTGGAGGCAATGACCTCTGGAATCTCGCCCAGGAGTGATACTCGCAATTGGACTTTGGTGCCCGTCAGCGCTCCAGATGTGGGGTATCGGGTTCCTTTTTCCTTTTTTTTTTTTTTTTTTTTGGGGTGAAACAGAGGTGAAACAGAGAATCTAAATAGACTGCACCTATCCCGGACATGTACAGGGATACGAAAAAAAAAATTGTCCGTCTCGGCCCTCAAACCTCCCTTTTTTTTTTTTTTTTTTTGTGTTTTTATGGAATCCTCTCGATTCATTACTGAACATAAATAGTTGTATACTCTCCAGTGGGGATTCGTTCTATGGCCCTTTTTCGCTCTCTTCCTTTTTTTTTTTTTCTTCCCATGGAGACTTCTTGGGGGGGGGGGGGAGGGAGAGGGAGGGGGGGGTCACACTAAAGAGAGATGAATGGGCTAGGAGAAGCTCTCGAAAGTGTTTTGTGCAGTGTTTTTGATAGGATCACTAAAGGTGTAGAGGAGGGTAGGGGGTAGGGGGGGGGGGGGGAGGGAGGGTGGGTAAGTAATATAGAGTAAGGGGTAAGGAGGGGGGAGGGAAAGAGGGAGGGACAGAAAAACGTGGGCATAAAACTAAGATACACAATATACACATAAACCTTTTTTTTTTTTTTTTTTGTTTTTGGGTGCGTTCTGGGAGTTTTAGGATGCTCATATATATATTCACACACACAAACACTCAGGGGTAAAGAAGTGGGATATTGAGTTGACAAGGAACCACTAAGAGAATGATAAGTGGGTTATCACTAGAGGTAGGGGCACAGAGGGAGAGTAATAGGTCCCTCCTTTTTTTTTTTCTTTTTTTTTTTTTGGGTGGGAGACAGTATATACATGTAAATAACTTGAAGGGAAGGGAAGGGGAGAGAACCTAGAGGGACAGAATGGGAAGAGAGGGGGTGAGGGGGAAAATAAATATATCTTCACAATTAAAGAGGACAAAGTATACACGGGTAAGGGGGGTGGGGAGCCAGAATATATGGGCCAGAGGTAAATAATGAAAGGTGGGGGGAGGAACATAATAGAAAACAACATCTGGGGGAAAAGGGCGCAGTATAGAAAGGTGTGATTAAGACTGACCCATTATGACATGAGCGATGTTATATGATATATAAAGGATTGTGGGCTAATGTGACGCCATTATGATGTGTTTGATGTTATATGTTATATAAAGGACTGTGGGTTATAATATAAAACGCGAATGAAAAGGATGTATAGATAGGAAAGAAATATCTGTACGGAGAAACTAACATAGGGGCATAGGAAATATAAAATGCTTGGTTAGATTGTTGGAAGTAGAAGCAGACCCAGTATTAATGACAGCTGAAATCATTTGAAAGAATGTGAAAACAGTTGGAGGGAGTGGGAGGGAAGTACGGCCATACGAGCCATAGTTAGTCACCCCCCCGATTCAGCACCTACGGGAAACTTAGCACCCAGAAGTAGGCGCTGGGAATTTACCGGTATCTCGGGAACCCCTGAGAGGGAAATAAATATAATTTGGCACCCTGCTAAATTTTTTTTTTTCTTTCTCTCTTTTTTTTTTTTTTTTTTCTTTGCCCCCCCTCCACCTCCCCACCTGTCTCCCACGGTCTCTTGCCCACCTCGCCCCCCCAGGGCTACTGTGGGGTACGAGTGGGGGAACGGGGGATAAGCAGAAGATGGAAGGGTTACGGATGACCTCACTAAATGCTAGGGGCCTTAACATACCAGAGAAACGTAGGATGTTAATAGACGACTTAAAACGTCTAAAGACGGATGTGGGAATGGTACAGGAGACACATCTGAAGTTGGGGGCCAGCCCCTATTTGCAGAGTAGACACTTCCCCAGTGTATACCACGCTAACTCACAAACCAGAACAAAGGGGGTGGCAATTCTGGTTTCAAATCGAGTGGCTTGGTCGCTACTGGAGAAATGTGTGGACACGGAGGGGAGATATCTCTTTGTAAAGGGATACATAGGAAATACAAAAGTGACCTTAGCCACGATCTACGCCCCAAATGCACATCAAGATAGGTTTGTAGAAAAAACCCTGTCCAGGCTAATGGAATTTAGAGAAGGCAAACTGATCTTAGGAGGGGATTTTAATGCTCCCCTAGACCCAAAAATGGATACCTCTACTGGGACATCTTCAGTGCCAAGGGGAATTAGAAAAAATATCATAAGGAAATTCCACGAATGCCAACTAATAGACGCATGGCGGGCACTCCATGGGGAGGAGAAGGATTACACCTATTTCTCGAACCCCCACCAATTATACTCCCGAATTGATTTCTATTTTATACCACACCAGCTAATGCCGCTGGTGCAAGATATATCAATTGGGAATATAACGTGGTCGGACCATGCGCCTATTACTTTGAAAATAGACTTGACGGGAGTATCCCAATCAGTAGAATGGAGATGGCGCTTAAATGAAAGCTTATTACAACATCCAGAAATCAGGGAGGATTTAACAAGAGAAATTAAATGGTACTTTGACATAAATGATAAAGGTGAGAGCGACCCAGGAATGTTATGGGAAGCTCATAAAGTAGTTGTCAGAGGAATCTTAATTAAACACGGCACCCGAATAAAAAAAGCGAGAGAAGAACAGATAAGAAAACTATTGGAAGAGATACAGGAATTAGAAACACAACACAAGAAGTCATCAGAAAGGGGACTGGGAAGGGAATTGGCGTCCCTGAGGAGAGAACTCTCTGATCTCTTGCGATATAAAGCTAAAGCAATATTACAAAGAGGAAAAAGGCTGACATATGATTCTGGAGACAAATGTGGTAAACTACTAGCAAATAAACTAAAAAAACAACAGACTCGCTCATACATATCATATATAAAAACAAAAAAAGGGCAAAAATCGGTGTTCCCGAAGGATATTGCAAATGAGTTCAGAGAGTATTACTCGGCACTATATAATTTACCAGGAACGACTCTACCACCATTGTCTCTAGAAGAATATTTGTCCACATCACACTTAGTACGAATTTCCTCTCCGGTCCGTCAAGAACTGGAGAGACCAATAACAACAGAAGAAGTTCTCACAGTGATGAAGACTTTTAAGCAGGGAAAAGCACCAGGGCCAGATGGGTTCTCTATCCAATATTTTAGGAGTTTTTTTGAAAATTTGAGCCCATACATGGTAAAAATGTTCAACGGACTAGGACAAACAACAGACCCACCACTGGATACATTAAGAGCGCATATTACAGTGATCCCGAAAGAAGGGAAAGATGGGTCGGTGTGCAGTAGCTACCGACCGATATCCCTTCTTAACGTGGACCTAAAAATATTCACGAAGACACTTGCACTTAGGCTACAGACACACCTGACCCAGTTGATACACTGGGATCAGGTGGGGTTTATACCAACAAGAGAAGCAAGAGACAGCACGATTAAAGTGCTGAATCTGGTCCAGCTGGTGAACCAAAAGAAAACACCAAGTGTCTTCGTGAATACGGATGCGGAAAAGGCATTTGATCGGGTCAATTGGGCATTTATGTTGGGAGTCCTGAAACATACCGGTATGGGAGAGCGTTTGATACGTTGGGTAGCAGGAGTGTATTCCTCACCCCAAGCCCTGGTGAAGGTGAACGGGGTATACTCCGAAAGCTTTACTATCGCTAATGGGACCCGCCAGGGCTGCCCCCTTTCGCCTCTATTATTTGCCCTTACGTTGGAGCCATTGCTCAATAGAATTAGACAGAACCCGGATATAAAGGGTATACAGGTGGGAAAACAGGAATACAAGGTCTCTGCCTATGCAGATGACCTACTTTTTTCTTTAACGAGTCCACAAACCTCACTACCAAATTTGATGAAAGAAATTGAGAGATACGGAGCTCTGTCTAACTTTAAAATAAATTATAGCAAGTCGGAGGCGATGGGGGTGGCCCTGGAGGACTCCATGCAAAGTAATCTGCAGAGCAATTTTAAGTTTAGATGGACAACAACGGCCCTAAAATATCTGGGAATACAGATTTCTCCGAAATTAACAAATATTTTTGAGCTGAATTTCCCACCACTATTAAAAGAGGTAAAGAAACTACTAGAAGGCTGGAACAAAGGGATTCACTCCTGGTTCGGGAGATGTAATATTTTAAAAATGAACATAGTGCCAAAATTCTTGTATTTGTTCCAGGCATTGCCTATCCGTATCCCCATGAACTATTTCAGTCAAATTCGAACTGAATTTACAAAATTTATCTGGGCAAGCAAGCACCCAAGGATAAACAGAGAGCTGCTGGCAATGCCGAAGGAAGTAGGTGGAATAGCAGCACCAGATCTATTTAAGTATTATCAAGCGGCCCACCTCAGCAGAATAATTGACTGGAATAGACATGGGGAATACAAGTTATGGATTGCGCTGGAAAAACAATTAAGTCAAATACCTTTGGACAGAGCAATTTGGTGCTATGCAGACATACCTCCCGAGCTAAAGATACATCCATTGATTGGGTCAACTCTGCAGATAGGAGCAGGGATTATTCAGAAACAGAGATTATCTACACCGAACTCACCGCTTTTTCCGATCCTGGGGAACCCTAAATTCCCGCCAGGTTTGGAGACGCACGTGTTTGGGCAACTGAGGGAGAAAGGGATCTTTCAAGCCTCACATTTCCTGAAAGCCAGTGGATGGCTATTGATAGAGGACTTAACAAAAAAAGGAGGACAGATAGAAATACCCTGGTGGCAAGCTAGACAAGTGCGACACTTTTTAGAATCATTAGGACCAGTGGAAGAATTTGAGAGACCCCGAACAAAGTTCGAGAAGCTGTGTGAGGAGAAAGAGCTCCTGACCCACACCATCTCTAAAATGTACGCGCTTCTGACAGCCCCACCAGAGGGATTTACATTGGCGAGTTTAGATAAATGGGGAAGAGACTTAGAAAAAATTTTTACTGTAGAACAAGAGAAGAAAATAATTCATCTGACAATGAAATCATCAAGGTGTATAAAAATGCAGGAACTTAATTTTAAGCTGTTATCAAGATGGTACTTCACCCCCTCAAGGATGAATAAAATATTCCCAGAGGTCACGGGGAACTGTTGGAGGGGCTGTCAGGATAGGGGCACACTCTTACACATATTCTGGACTTGCCCTGTAATTAAACAATTCTGGCAAGAGGTACATAGAATCACCCAACGACTATCAGTACTCCAGATTCCACAAGACCCGGAATTCTTCCTACTACACTTATCACCAATCCCTATCAAGGACTATAAAAACTCAATAGTCTGTCATCTGGTGAATGCGGCGAAAAGCTGCATCCCAAGATGCTGGAAGGAAACACAGGCCCCTAGCATTGCTATGTGGCTTAATATAGTCCGAAATATTGGGATAATGGAGAGTTTGACGCCAAGACCCTTAGAGGGAAGGGAACGGGTTAAACAAATCTGGGACCCCTGGGAGAAATACTTACAAACAGAGGAGGGTAAGAGGTTAATGGATGAGGAGACGGGGGAGTAGGGGGTGGGAGGAGGTTAGGGGGGGGGAGAGAAACCTTTTTTTTCCTTGTTCGTTTTTTCTTTTTTTGTTTTTTTTTTTTTTTTTTTTTTTTTTTTTCTCTTCCCTCTCAGGAGTGGGAGGAGGCCTCGAGGGAACCCAAGGGACTGGGGGACTCACAGAAAGAGAAGAGGCACAGGGTACCGGGATAGTGGGGGACTATATATAAAATAGAAAAAGGGAAGAAAGGGATAATAAGGAGTACTTGGGTATATGAAACAGAATGGAAATATAATTTAAGGAAGTAGAAAGTTAGTAAATCTGTATACCTGAAATCATATATTTTTGTTTGTAAGATAACCCTTTGAAGAAATAAATAAAGAATTTAAAAAAAAATAAAGTTCAATAATGCACAACAACATACCTCCCAACTGTTTGAGATGGGAATGAGGGACATCTATCAGCAAAAGTATGCAGGCATAGGACACACCCCTGGCCACGCCCCCTTAAAAGGAGAATTGTACAAAAAAAACAAGATTGGTTAAACCCACAAGTGCTTTTTTTTTTACCACTACTATTCCTTTATATTGGCTTTTGGAATTTACAAATGCAGCAATTTAGAAATCAGATGAAAGGTTTAGTGCTGGAAAACACTTTTTGATAGATAAAAAGTGCAGTTTATATACAACTATATAGATCAGACCAAAATGAGGGACATTGCTCCAAATCAGGGACAGTCCCTCGAAATCAGGGACAGTTGGGAGCTATGCACAACAAGCCCCAGCGATAAGGCGCCCAACTAGGAACACTTGCAGAATTTAACAGTGTTGTGTAGCAGAGCAAGTCTCAGATGTGCTGACAGCATCTTTCTTGAGAGGTGAAATGCGGCCTGGCCAGTCCGTACCCAAATGGGGAGGTCCCCAGGAAGGATAGCATGAACTTATACTTTCCCTACTTGTCTGGAACCTCTCCTTACCGCTAGTCACTGTCCTTACCAGAAGGGTGACCTGTCCCTACACTACCCACATGTGAAATGTACACCAAGCCTGGGAGCCAGGGCCTTAAACAGGCTCTGGCTGACCTAAGATGGCTGCCAGAGTCACATGAGGTGGCAGCATCCAATTGGATGGCTTCCCCAGTGGCCCAGGAAACCAGAGGTTCCTCTTGACTTCCTCTCCAACTGCACCATTGCTGCGGTCAAGCTCCACCTACAGTGGAGAAAATAGACAGCACCTGCCTACAAGAGCAGTTATCACTGTTGTTTTTTTAGAACTACTTCTTGTATTTGGCCGATGAGCTGCGCTGCTGCAGAAAGAGAAGGGAGTAAGAACAGCAACCAGATCAGAGGTTCTACGACACCAAACCATACAAATGAACATGAGCAAAAAATGCAAAAATACAAATATAAATGAATATGTGAAAAATACAATTTAAAATAATAAATTTTTACAATTAATAACTAATAAACCGACAGTAATAAATAATGAAATCAGAAAGAAAGATAAAGATTGTGACCCACTCCAATAGATGCGAGTAAACAAGTCCTTAAAAATAACTGTTCCACTCTTGCAATAAATCTTCTCAATTAGTGTGCTTCAAATAAATGTCCACATACGTGTATATCATGTGTGCTTTAACATAAAATCTCTGTGTGTTGCACCAATGTGTACCACCTCTCGCTGCTACCGCTTACCTCAAACGCTAACCCACACTAAAGCCCCATACACACGGTCGGATTTTCCGATGGATTCTGTCCTATCGGACATTTTCCATCGGATTGTCCGACGGACAAAGTTGTATCTCCTGCTCTAAAAATTTTCCAACAACAAAGTCCGATCACACCAATTCCGATCGTGTGTAGCGAATTCCGACGGACAAAGTGCCACGCATGCTCAGATCACATTACAAGACCAAAGCTATTGGCTACTAGCCTCTACGTAGTCCCTTCTTAGGCAACAAACGTCACCACGTTCAGAATGATCGGATTTTCCGACAACATTGTCCGACCGTGTGTATGCAACACCAGTGTCGGACTAAATCCGTCGGACCAAATCCGATGGATTTGGTGGTCGGATTTTCCGACCGTGTGTATGGGGCTTTAGTGTGGGTTAGCGTTTGAGGTAAGCGGTAGCTCCACGCTTCACCAGAAATGTACACCACATGTCTCAGAGAACAGCCCATTCAGTGCACTTAAGTATAAAAGAAAATACATACCCTCTCATAGTTTAGTATACAAAATAATTTATTAGCCCAAAAAACAATGAAATATTACTCACAAAATCAATGCACTAAAACCAGTGCACAAGGAAAAATCACCTTTTTCATTAATATACATTGCACCCTAAGGATAAACAGCCATCCAACAAAACAACTAGTAAAATGTCCAACCTAGGACTTCCGGCGTGATGACATTATGTAGCCCTGCGCTGATGCATCACACACTCCAGGGCAACATCAACATCTATGACTGTCTCCTGTGCACCATTAATGTCTGTAATAGTGTCCCCAGTACACTATCAACATCTGTCAGTGTCACTAGTGCACCATCCAGATCTGTCAGTGTCCCCAGTGAAGCATTAAGATCTGTCGATGTGTCCAGTTCACCATCAACGTCTGGCTTAGTGTCCCCAGTACACCATCAACATCTGGCATAGTGTCCCCAGTGCACCATCAACATCTGGCATAGTGTCCCCAGTGCACCATCAACATCTGGCATAGTGTCCCCAGTGCACCATAAACATCTGGCATAGTGTCGGAGAACGGTTCACTGAAGAACTGGCACACCTACTAATGCCCAACAGCATTGCAGATTGACACACAAGAATTTTTCAATGCAAATGCTCTAGCGTGCACAGGCACGAACAGCCGCAAAAATTAAAGTGCAAGTGCTCACGCAATGCGTGACAGATTCTGGCACCCAGTGTCCTATTTAAAGCCAGCAGCATCAGCCACTAGTTGCTGGATGATCTTCAGCTCCCCCATGTGTTACTGAGTTCCTGTTATTGGATTCCCCATTACTGACCCGGCTTACCTTAAAGGTAAGGAAAAACAACCTTACTGTGCAACCACATAGGCATCCACCTCCTCGGTATCCAATCCTCTGGTTGCGTCCTTACTACACTCCTCTCCAGGTGTCAGGCGGACATGTGAGCAAACAAACGGAAGCGCTCCATAGTGCAGTAGTTAAAACATTTATTTAAATAAAAGCAAATGACTTACAGTAAAAGCAGAGTAAATGCAGCGGTGGGTAAAAAACAGTGTGAGATCCCGGCCGAGATCTCACACACATTAGCGTCACCAGGCTCTGATTCTCCTCTCCTTACGCGTTACGTCACGCCCACGTGACTTTATCAAAGGATGATCCTTTGATAAAGTCACGTGGGCGTGGTTGCCTATGTGGTTGCACAGTAAGGTTGTTTTTCCTTACCTTTAAGGTAAGGGTTTGGGGGAAACAGCTTGGACACCTGCATGGAAAGGAGCACCTTTTTAATAATCCCTATAAAGACTATTTTGATTGCATCTGCAAAATTCACCACTTCACCCGGAGATTGCATAGAAAATTGCACTGTGTATGGGAATCATTTGCTGGATTGCACAGGACTTGAATTTCTTTAGAAGCACTTTACTATTTTTTGGACTCACGTCATTATATTTAGAAGCAATTTTTTATTGTTTTTCACTATTTATATTTTAATACACAGGTCTAGTCGTTATATATTTTGCTTATTTTTGCACAGGGTTAGCTGCAATTTTATATTTTATTTATTCACCGGTTGGCTTTTTTGCACATATTTATTGTTCACACGGATTATATATTGCAATTTGCACGGATTTATTTTTTATTTATCGTGATTTATTTATTGCCACTTATATAATTATTTTTTACTACACTGACATTCATCTATTTATTTTGCTGCACTTTACACATGGCATTTGGATTGTATTTATAGTTTTAGACCTGATTTATTTGCTTGATGCTGTTTGTATAGCTCTGCTCATTATTTGATGCTATACGTCCAATAATTTATTTCATTAATCTTTTTGGACGCTTTGTCTGGAGCCATCCTTGTTGGACCATCCCCTTGGAGTGGCGTACTTTCTACTAGCGCCACATTTTTTAACAATCTGAACATTATATATTTTTAATGCATTTTTGATCACGCTTTTTACTACATTTTAATGCTAGCGCCCCATTATTTATATATTTATTTATATAGGATATTTATACTGACTGTTGGTGTGTGAACACCTTGATGGTGGCTGCGGCAGTTGTTGTTTTTTAGCTGCTATAGTTTTTGCTCATCCCTTTTTGGTTTGTGCAGTTGGTCACCCCCTCTTTTACACCCCGTGCACCATTAACATCTATCATAGTGTCCCCAGTGCACCATCAACACCTGTCAGTGTACCTAGTGCACCATCAATATCTGTCATAGTGTCCCCAGTGCACCATCGACATCTGTCAATGTCCCCAGTGCACTATAAATGATGTCTTTTTAATTACTAATGTCACAATCATATGTAGTTATACTCTTTATATTTGGTACAATTTATAGACTCTATTGAGACATGCTTGCACTTGCATTTCTATAGAAACTAAAGAGGATTTATTCACAGATTTTCTTTTTTTACCATTTCCTGGTTTTATGGTCACATCCGCCTTTTCCATTATTTACTGATCAGTCCATTAACAGCTTTAACCACTTGACCTCCAGAAGATTTACTCCCCTTCATTTCCAGGCAATTTTTTGCTGTACAGCATTGCATTATTTTAACTGTGAAATGTAAAAAAAACAAAAAAAAAAAACAATTTACAAACAATATAAAAGGAAAATGTATTATTAAATACTTACCGTAATTTTCCTTTCCTGATGGACTCCATGGCAGCCTACGTGTGGGTTAACCCCACCTCCTCTCCAATGCTATAGGACCCCATTCAAATAAAAGAGAGCTCACCGCTAGGTACTGCGTTCCGTAACTAGCCTACTCAATAACTGATGGGTGGGAACTCCGTCTGCCATGGAATCCATCAGGAAAGGAAAATTACGGTAAGTATTTGATAATAAATTTTCCTTTTTCCTGACAGACTCCATGGCAGCCTACGTGTGGGAAATAACTAGTCAATGGGTGGGTATGCTGAACAGCAACAAATTTTAATTTGACCCGTCAACCGTCAGGATCTATAACTAAAGTTTCACAGAAGATAGCGAAGCAGGCTCAACATAGTAATGTGACGATTACGTTTTAATAGAGGCCCATGAGCCCGTTTTGCAGATCACGTCTGGAGCCACGTGCTGGGCTGCTGCCCATGAAGCCGATATATCCCTGGCAGAACGTGCCATCACTGCTTCCAGAGGGGCCAGGCCCCTAGTTTAAAAAGGCTGAAGGATGAACTGGATAATCCAGGCCGCAGTTGTTCTAGTCGAAGCTTGAGGTAGCTTTCAGGTATACCTTCCGAATTTCGCCTACATCCAGAGAATGAACTTTTAGTGGACTCCTGGACCTAAATGTAGGTAGGACGATCTCCCGGTTCTTATGGAACCTTTAGGTAATTTTCGGATTTGAGCTGAACATAGGAATAAGGACCATCCTTAATGAAAAAAAGGACAGAAGAGGTTCCTCTGATTCTCTCCTGGCGAACGGCTACAAGGAAAGTTTAGTTAGTTGAAAAGGTCTCAAGATAGTAAGGGGGGAGGACCCCGTATTACTGAGTTCAGACAGTGAGTTGAGGACAAGGGTAAGATCCCAAATGGGGAATCTTGGTCTTCTTTGAGGGCTGAGTTTTAACTCCTTACAGAACAACTACCGGATTAAAAGGGGAACAGCCCACTAAGTTCCGGTGAAAGCCGACAAGGCTGAGACTTAGACTCTAAAAGAGCTGATAGATAGAGATAAATCTAGGCCAGAATAAAGAAAGCTCAGCTTTTGGATCTCTACCTGAAGAATAAGAGAACTTGACAGACTTGGCCCATCTTCTTCTATCGACCTAATTCGTGCTCGTCCCCGTAGAGCTCATGAGAGTGGAAATCACTGCTCCTTGAGTGTAATACCTCACCAGCTTGAAGTTGCCTGGGAAGAGAATAGATTCCCCTCGGGATCGACTCCTAGAGACAGAATTCACTTGAATGTTTGCATACAAAGAGACCACTCGTTAATGTCTTAACCAAGTGCGTGACAGGAAATCCACTCGGACGTTCTGGACTCTGAGGAAGTATGCCGATGAAATGTTGCCTGGACCCAAGACATGATGGGTTCGACCTCCCGGAATAATGTGGAGCTTTGAGTACCTCTATGACTCTTCACATAAGAATGGACGACGCAGTGGTTATCTCCTAATAATACAGACTCTCCCTTCCGATGATGGGAGAAGGACTGAAAGGCACATCAGGCTGCCGGAAGTTCCAGGACGTACTAGCCCAGTCTGAGAAGACTCGTACCCTTGAACAAGATCCGATGTGCAGAGGACTTCCCAACTGGTACTGCTTGGCATAGGTCATGACCTTGACCCATGATATGGGACAACGGAGTGGCAATTTGAGCAGGTTTTGCCCTGAAGCCACCAGAAGAGGCTGCTCCTCGTCGTTGATGACATGTGAATAGGTTGACTATTGCCCCTTGATTTCCATTACTTGCATAAACCTGACTGGACAGGGTAAAACTTCTGCAGGGACCTCTTGACCATTGAGACGATAGTTTTAGGCACTATGAGACCCCCTGCTGTGAAGAGATTAGAGACCACAAATTCCCTCCTGGATGACCATGATCTTCCCCACTGGAAGAGAGATAGTGCTTTCCACTGTAACGAACTGGGCCCCAAAGAACATCAGCTGGACTGGTTCTAGGTGGCTTTTTCCCAGATTTAAGAGCCACCCAAAGTTGGTCAAGGTGCAGAATACCTGTTCCCTGCGAACCAGCAGTTGGACATTATCCTGGGACAGCAACAGAAGGTCGTCGAAACAGCGATGAAGATGTACCCTTCTCGTTTTGATGAGGGCTATTATGGCCAGAGGAATTTTTACAAAGAACTGCAGATGGAACCGGAGGTATTTGAGAAACTCCTTCGCTACCTGAACATGGAGGTAAGCATCTTTAAGTCGATTGAGATTAGCCAATCACCTGACTGTACACCATAAACTGTTTTCTTATTGTGTCAAGAAGAGGGGAAATATACCCCCTGGAATTTTTCATCCTGGGGAAGGCGTAAATATAAGGCCCGTTGAACCGCGACAGAGGACCATTTAGACCAAGCCAACCGGAGGATCGGATTGACACCAGCTCCAGCTCCTTAACTGCTGAACTTTTGGAGAACTCTTCCGAAAAAGAGTATGAGACTATGTACTCTGTTCAGGTTTCCTTAGCTCTAGACATAGCTGCTAGAGCCAGGGCAGGTTTACAAGCCATATCGGCAAACCTGTAAGTTTTTCTTGAGGTCTTCAATCATTTTCTCTTAAGCCCGTCCAGGACACAGCATCTTCTAAAGAAAGAATAACCTGTTTCGACAGACGCAACAAAGCTGCATCAATGAGGGGAAAGTTTCCCAGACACTTCACTTCTCCTGCCTTGAAGGGATACAATCTGGAGGTTTTTGCTTGACATAGAAGTTTTCTTGTCCATCTCGCTCCACTCGTCATCCTTTAAATCCGTAATGAGCAAAAAGAGAGAGAGAGTTTTCTTTTCTCCAGATGCTTAAAGAACTACTTTGCTTAGCCGGGGGGTGGAATGGTCTACCCAGTTAAGGGCTTCCATAACCGCTTTGACTCATGGAGGAACTAGAGAACGTCAAGGCCTCCGACATATTTGCCACCTTCCAGCTCGCTGACCGAGGAATCCGGAGAAGCAGCGTAGGGCTAGGAAGAGCCTGAATCCTTTGGGCCACGTCAGCCAAGGAGTCGGGTAGATATAAAACAGGCTCCATGTGTGGGATATACCCCATTTCCTTAGGGATTGCGGCATCACACACTTCACAAGAGACTCCACATCCATGTTATCTGTCTCCTATTTTTAACCCAACCGCCCGGGCGTAACACTGGTCATAGGCTCTGCGATCTGAGCGGCTGTCATGGCGGTGGGTGCGGTGACTAGAGGAGGAATGGGGACATCTCCTCTAGACGGAGGAGGAATGGCAACATCTCCTCTAGACGGAGGAGGAATGGCAACAGCTCCTCTTGTAAATGTTGTGGCCTGGCAAGGTCTCTGTCATCTTGGACCACGACTTGTGGGTCCGATCTGGAAGGGATGAAAAAGATGGGGGGGAGGGGAGAATGACATCAAACGCAATCTCAAACCGTTGAGACTGCAAACCTCGACCCCTCCTCTCGCCTGCACGTACCTTGTGCGTGAGGGCTGGCCGTATGAAAGCAGTGACCTGTCCATAACCTCTGGACAAAACGTCAACATAAACACGGACGGTCTGCAAATGACCCGGAAAAGTCACACATACCGAGCCAACCAGAAAGATTATAAAATTATTATATACATGTATCTCTCTGAATAGTTATGCACATTGACTTTTTCTGTTATTTTGTCCTATTTGTTGTTTGCTTCACAATAAATAATAAAAAAAAAACATCTTCAAAGTTGTGGGCATGTTCTGTAAATTAAATGGTGCAAATCCTCAAACAATCCATGTTAATTCCAGGTTGAGAGTCAACAAAAAACACAAAAAATGCCAAGGGGGTGAATACTTTTGCAAGACACTGTAAAAGCAAAGGCGAAGGCCTTCAAAAAATACAAGGCTGAGGGATCATCAGCATTACAAATTTACAAAGAATGCAACAAGAAATGTAAGGGTGCAATCAGGGCTGCTAAGATAGAACACAAAACTTCTTGTTAAAAAAAAAAGTTAGAACACGAAAGGCACATAGGGAAGGAGAGTAAAAAAAATCCCAAGAAATTCTTTAAGTACATAAATAGTAAGGAAGGGAGGTCCGATCACATTGGTCCCAAAAAGAATGATGAAGGGAATCTGGTTACTAAGGATGGAGAGATGGCGAATGTATTGAATTTATTCTTCTCCTCAGTCTTCACAAGGGAATCAGAGGGGCTTCAGTAACCAAAACTGCAGTGTTTATCCTCATGAAACATCACAGGAAGCACCCTCACAGAGGACAGATTTAGAAATAGACTTGAAAACCTCAGTTAAAGAGGAGGTCCACCCGATTTTTTTTTTAAAAGTCAGCAGCTACAAATACTGCAGCTGCTGACTTTTAATAAATGGACACTTATTGTTCCAGGTTCCAGCGGTGTCGGCAGAAGACGACGAGCGATCGCTCATCTCTCGGCTGCCCCCGCCGCCATCCTCTGTTAGGGAATCAGGAAGTGAAGCTTGCGGCTTCATTCCCCGGTCCCTACTGCGCATGCACGAGTCGCGATGCGTGTCTTTATTGGTCCCCGCTGTGTCCTGGGAACTGTGTATTTCCCAAGACACAACGGGAACCCTCGGATATGGGCGGGCATCCTCGGATAGGGGCGGGGCAGCTAGTCCCGGAAGTGGGTGCAGATACCTGTATTATACAGGTATCTGCACCCCCCTCCCCCCTGAAAGGTGCCAATTGTGGCACCGGAGGGGGGGAGGAATCCGATAAGCGGAAGTTCCACTTTAGGGTGGAGCTCCGCTTTAAGTAATTGCCAGACCATTGTTCCTAATTTTTACAAACAGTCTACTGACTGGAATGGTACCAGCTGATTGGAAAAAGGCCAATGTAGCACCAATATTTAAAAAAGGTAACCCAAAACCCTAATCGCATGCCATGAAAAAATTTTACGGACTTGGGCTGACTTGGTGGTAGTCAGATGCACATCCTTATCATCTGCCCAAGGGCCTACATTGAACTTCCAATCAGGTCTGCCTAAAAATCTGACCCATGTGAAATGGCCTGCTACCCTCCAGCTCCTGGCGACTGGACAGTGAAAGAAGAAGCAGCACCCTGATGAGCTGATCTTTCTGGTACTCTACGCTCTCCTCCTATCAGCATGCTGCTTGCGCTGCATCAAACTGATACAGGTTCATGTTACTTTAACAGGCCAAGAATGGCAGAGTTCTTCTTTAACTAATCAAAGTTCCAACAACAGAATAAAAAAAAACATTCTTTTCAATGTCAGAGATGTTTGGGAGAAATAGCAGGGTATCCAGTGGGTTAAACCTATTAAGAATGATTACTGTTACTCAGTAAGGGGGAGAGGGAAGGAGCCCATTGGGCATGGCAGGATCTGGCTTCAGAACTGCTGTAGTCAGCACTGGGGTAATTGCTAGCTCTCCGCTAAGTTATCTTAATGAGGAAAATTGGTAAAGAAGGATGGAAGTGATTATTTGTGAATTATCAGAAAGCACAAGCTACATCTTCTACACACCATAAATCTTTCAGTAACTGAGCCCGCTGTATATATTCCAGTCTCATGTTGTGGGAACTTCTGACTCTGCTATGTGAATGGATCTTTTTCTTCCAAAATCTACTTATTAATTTTAAAAGGTTTACATAAAAGGGTAAGGAAATAAAACCTAGTAAACGCTGCCATAAAAGATGTGTTTGTTGTTTCGCACAGCTTTATTGTATTGCTTGACTCTTTCTAGATTAGCGATTCATCCTCCCTCTTCAAGTCAGAGGAAGAACTAAAGCAGTCGGCCAACTGAACCTCTGATCATGTATTAGATGCGACTAGGGGTGAGGGTCCTTTTTGCCGCGACCACGGGCTGAGTTGAATTCTGCAGGTTTAAGTTTCTAAGGAAATGTATCTGGTAATTCACTGAGGAGAATTTTTTAATCCATAATATACTGCATGGCCTTTAAACTATGGCTAGCAGGCTTAGAAGGGTCAATAAAGGGGGGGTTAAGGGGGGTCAGCCCATTCACTATAGAAAAGGGGGCACAGGGGGGCATAGCGTCAAAATGGAAGCTGTTGCATAGAAACCATGGGGAAAGCTGACCAACTGTTCAGGAAAAGCTAAGGTCAGTTAGGAAACTATACTTTAATTCTGATTGCTAGCTCTTTGGGAAAATAATTGCTTTGCTGCCTTATTCTGTTATTATTATGATTGGGCCTTTTTTTCTTTCATTTTATTTTGTGGTTCATTTGGGGCTAACATTTACTTTTAGCTACTAACCCAATCATAACAAACTTCCTTTTTTGCGAGGGGGGGGGGGGGGATGGGGTGTGGTCTTCTTTTAAAAAAAGTGGGCTTTTGTTTTAGAGATGTTTTTGGGGGTTTCATTTTTGTCATTTTGTTTTTCTTTAATTTTATGTTAATAGGGCATTTATTAAACTGCTAGATTTCCTTTTAAAAAAGAGGGATTATTGGCTAAGAACGAGCATGAGAGAAACACTGGCTGCAGCTGCTCTCTGTAGCTGCTTTCCTGAGATCCTGAACTGGTTAACATCTATATTAGCAAGAGGAGGGAGCTGCTGAGCAGGAAGAGTTCAATAGACTGAGGCAGGCAGCACTGTACTGTGGGAACTGTAGTCCTGAGGAGAGACTCTGCCATGTAATCAAGAGCTTTTGAACTGCGTTCCCAGGGGAGGAGATTGCCGGGAGGAGGGGAAAGAGCTACATTTTCCCTGGCTGTACAGGACACAGCTTTCTCTTGCTGTGAGGGAGACCGGAGAGTGCACATCGCTATCCAGTATGCAAAACAGCAGCCCTTAGCAGGATCTGGAGTGCTGAGTTCAGGGGTGCCAAAAGCCAGAGCCACCTGAGAGTGGACTAATCACTGTGTATGACAGGAAGCTGAGCTGCAATATCACTGGGACTGGTGAGCTGCTGTTGTGGGGATTTATTATCTGCTGCTAGAGAGACTGAGCTTTTTAGGAGCTAATCATATAGCCATCTAGTAGCCTTATTGCTGCCTGGAGGGTTCACTGGGACTATTCTCATGTGCACCAACGGTACAACTGAGCCCCACCGCTAACTGGCTGGAGAGTTAGGACTAAAGACTAAAGACTGTCCCTTTATAGCTGCTATTCAGAGACCTTTATTGCTTATGCTAAGAAGTACATCTTAGGGGACATTGCATTATCTCCTAGGCTAGCCATGCTCCTAGAGTGCCCTCTAGACTAGTTATAGTATAATTATTCACATTGCATTTAATGCTTATATGCATTGCTTAACTTTGCTGATTCATGAGAATATCCCAGTCTATTGGTAGTGAACTCTATTCTAAGTTACCTTGGCATAGTGATTATACTGTCTAGCGGACTATGTCTCACCTTGCCTTCTGTGTGTTCATTTACAGTGCCTTGAAAAAGTATTCATACCCTTTGAAATTTTACACATATTGTCATGTTACAATCAAAAAGGTAAATGTATTTTATTGTGATTTTATTTGATAGACCAACATAAAGTGGCACATAATTGTTATTAATTTATGGCTTTTTTTTCAAAACTCTTTATTCCAAATTTTTCATTACATAATAATTTACATTATACATTTTTATATACTTTTACATTTCTTTATATAATACAAATTATAATTACATTTACTCTTTCCTTTCATTCCTTCCTCTCTCACCCTCTATGGTCACTTAATGCTATATTTTCAGATATTCCTCTATCCACTGTTAGCCATGTTCTATTCCATTTTGCCCATATTTTTTCATACCTTCGCCCGTTTCCCCTTTGTTCGTACATTATTTTTTCATAGGGTAGGACCTGGTTTACTGCTCTCACCCATTGGGTTACTGTCGGGGGATATGGCTGAATCCATTTTTCTATTATTTGTTTTCTTGCCAAAAACAGTACCTCCCTTAAGAAGGTGTTATTATCTCTCTCTTCCCTCAATATCCCCAACAAACATAATTCCATCGTAGCTATAAAAGATTTATTCAGGACTTTTCCTATTTTCCTAGCTACTTGTTGCCAATATTTTCCTATTTTACCGCAGTACCACATTACATGAAGGAAGTCTGCTCCCCCCTGCCCACATCTAGTACATCTTGGTTCAGTCATCCTCCCCATTTTGTGCAATCTATTTGGAGCCAAGTACGTCTGATGTATTATATTCATCTGTATTATCCTATTATTCATTGCAGGGGATACCTTCCAATGGGAGTTGCAGGCTTCATCCCATTCATGATCGCTCATGTCTGAGATAGCCTCCTGCCACTTATCCCTTATTTTCAATGGTTCTCCTTCTATTTTCTTCTGTAACAGGTGTGTGTAAATCTTTGCTATCAGTCCCTTAGGTCCCTGTGATCTCAGGATGCCTATAAGGGGATATTTAGATATTTTTAATTCCTCTCTTCTAAACTGTGTCTGTAGCACCTGCCTCAGCTGAAGGTATCTGTAAAACTGTTTACTCAATAAATTATATTGTTTACATAGGTTTTCATAGGTTAGTATCACATTTTTGTCATATAGCTGACCAAAAGTTGTTATCTTATTCTGCTTCCAAAATTTACTATCCTCAAAGGCTTCCAGTTGTTCAAATTTTGGATTGTTCCAAAGCGCAGTTTCTGTTGGGATTCCATCAAATCCCGTCAGTTTCTTAGCCTCTCTCCATACTGTCCTTGCCACTTTCAAAAGGGGAATTTTTACTCCCACTCTCCTCAGATCTTTTAATTCTAATCCCGTCATTAAATCATCTATTTGCATTTTACTAAGGAGATATTCCTCTATCCTTGTTATTTTTTCCTGTCCTACCCATGATCTTAGATGTTTCAATTGCCCTGCCAAATAATATAAATATAAATCCGGGAGGGCCAGTCCAGCTTCTGTCTTTGGTCTTTGTAGTTTATCAAATTTTAATTTACATCTTCCATATGCCCAAATGAACCGAGTCATCTGCGAGTTTAATTTTTTAAATATCTGTTTTGGTATTTTTACTGGGGAGTGTGCAAATACATATAAACACTTGGGTAATATAATAGATTTTATCAGGTGAATTCTGCCTGCCATTGATATTGGTAGCTTTATCCATATTTCCAATTTTCTCTTCACATGTTCTACTAGTGGGAGTATATTAGCTTCCATCTCGTCTTCATGTTTCAACGTAATATTTACTCCTAAATATTTAAAAACTTCAACTATTTTTAATGGGGTCTGAGCTCTCCTTTCATTACCTGTTCCCAGAGGCATCAGTGCGGATTTTTGCCAATTTATTTTTAACCCTGAGAACCTCCCATATGTTTCTATTATTCTCATTGCTTCCATCAGAGAAGCTTGCGCATCTCCCATATATAATATAATATCGTCCGCATATAAGCCTATGTGTTCGGTTTTTTCTCCTACTTTAATCCCTTTATATTTATCTGATTGTCTGAATCTGTTTGCCAGTGCCTCAATTGCCAGAGCAAACAGTTGCGGTGACATTGGGCAGCCCTGTCTTGTTCCTCTATATAGTTTTATTGTAGGGGATAATATACCGTTTATTAGCAAATTGGAGCATGGTTGTTTATAGATTATTCTCACCCATTTTCTAAATTTTTCCCCAAATCCATTCCTTTTCAGGACTGTCTGCAGAAATTCCCATTCTATAGAATCAAATGCCTTGGCTGTATCCAGCGATGCCAAGGCACTTGTTTCCGGGATGAACTCTCTCATTTGTGTCATATATTGCGTCCTTCTAATATTAATTGATGTGGATTTCCCTGGCATAAAGCCAGTTTGATCCTCCGCTATTATAGACAAGATTACCTGATTGAGCCTTTTGGCAAGCACTTTTGCCAGTACTTTATAATCTATATTTAATAATGATATTGGCCTATACGATCCACACTCAGTTCTGTCTTTGTCTGGTTTTGGTATCAATATGACTGTAGCATCATACATGGAAACAGGCATTTCTCCCCTTTGGAACGCCCCTCCATACATTTTCGTCATAACTGGTACCATAATTTCTGCATATCGCTGGTACATTTCCAGTGGTATGCCATCTGGTCCTGGAGACTTACCCTTTCCCAGAGAGAAGATAGCTTCTCGTACTTCCTCTTCCTCTATGTC
Organism: Lithobates sylvaticus; assembly: GCA_028564925.1. Lineage (NCBI taxonomy): Eukaryota > Metazoa > Chordata > Amphibia > Anura > Ranidae > Lithobates > Lithobates sylvaticus. The sequence continues at coordinate 558,408,429 of CM053027.1, read as the reverse complement.
CCTCTCTAACTCCTCTTTTTGTTCCTCTGTTAATTTAAGGAAGTTCAAGTCCTTCAGGTATTCCTCTATATCTTCTCGAGTACAGGTCAGTGTTGATGTATACATGTTAATATAGTATTTTTGGAATGTCTCAAGTATCTCATCTAATGTGTTTACCACCTCTCTTTTTTCGTTTTTCACCTCTGATATTGCTAGTGATGGTGTTTGTCTTTTTATCATAAAGTTCAGCATCTTATTATATTGTTGTCCTTGTTCAAAGTTTTTTTGTGCATATTGGAGTTTCTTACGCTTAGCGTTAATTATTAGTTGGTTCTTATATTGCCGTGATGAGGCTGCCCATCTTATTTGGTTTATATTTGAGGGGTCCTCTATAAACCTATTTTCTGCCTGTGCACATAATTGTTCCATTTCCTCCTCTTCCTGCCTATTAGTACGTTTAATGTATGATATTGTTGATCTTGTTATCCCCCTCAAGTATGCCTTAAATGTATCCCAGAGTACTCCATCTATTTTCCTGTTGCCATGTACTTCTAGGAACATTCCCATTTGCTCTGGAATTCTATCATTTAATCCTATCTGGGTTAACCATTGAGCCTGTATCCTATACCCCGGTCTTATTCTTTTTGGGCCGATTTTTAGCTCAAAGGCTAATCCAGAATGGTCAGACACCCCTCTTGTCATATACGCCACAGACCGAACCATTGGCAGGATCTTTTCGTTCCCCATTACCATATCTATTCTCGACATGCACCCTCTCCCAGGTGCATGCCATGAATAAGCCCGGGTCCCCGGGTTTCTAATCCTCCACAAGTCAGCCCATCCTACTTCATTCATAAATTTCTCCAACACCTTCGACCCTTCCCCTCCTTTATGCTTATTTCTTCCGAACCTATCTAATTTTGGATCTAAACACATATTGAAATCTCCCATACATATGACATATGCCTCTGGGTATTCTGACATAAATATCACTGCCTCTTTCAATACTCGCATTGTAGCTGGGGGGGGGGGGGGTTATAAATCCCCATGATTACAACAGGCAGTGCATGCACCAACGCAAAGACAAAGACATATCTTCCATCGGGATCTCTTTTTTCTCTAATGCACTCCCATGTTACCCCTCGATGGACCAAGAGAGAAACCCCTCTTGAATATGTAGTATGACATGAGTGGCTTGACCATTGTATCCAAGATTTTTCTAGGTATTTCAATCTCTCTTTAGTCATATGTGTTTCTTGGATACAAATGATCTTTGCCTGCACCTTGTTAATTTCTGAGAAAACCTGTGTTCGTTTTAGTTGCGTTCCCATACCTCTCACATTCCATGACAAAAATGTGTGCTGATTACTCATATTCGGTATATTTTATTTTAGCCATTGTTCACCCGAAAAATAAAAGAAGAGGAAAAAATAAATCCTATGTCCCTTTTTCCTTTCCGTGACCATTCTCTTTTCTACCTCACTCCTCTCATTCATCCATTCCGTTCCATTCATCCATAACATTTTTTTTAGGGCATTACCAACATATTGCATTTTTGCTCTTATATAGGTAATTTATTTCAATTTCAGCCTGTCTGCTCCTGCCCTTTGTCCGCTTAATCGGGAATATAAGGGGCGAGGGGGGGGGGCCGCCAAGGTGGGGGGAGGAGAAGGCATCCCCTCCTTTCACCCTCTCCCTCCCTTTTAAAAGGAAAAAAAAAAAAAAAAAGTTACACTGCAGAAAGAAAAAAAAAAAAAAAAAAAAGTAATCACCGCACACAAAAAAAAAAATAAAATAAAAAAAAAATACGTTACACTGCAGAAGGGAAAAAAAAAATGTTTTTCTTGCTCTCTCCCTTCCCACCCCTCCCTCCCCTCCCCCCTCCCTTCCTCCTTCCTTGTGCGCATTCCCTCTCCCTCCCCATCCCTCCCCCTACCCCCATTTATTTGTGTTTATAGTGTTTATACTGTGTCTCTTGCCTTATCCTAACCTTCCCTTGTTATTGTATGTAAAAAAAATAAAAATAAAAAAAATCATAAAAAAGGGGGCACTCTTCCCTCTCTTCCCCTTGTAGCAAGTGCTTTATTCTCTGTGATTTTAGCTCCATTTTCCTATTTATACACACCCCATCACCCTCAACTTTACCCCTCCTCCTCCCTATCCCTCCCGCTCCCCTATCAAAAAAAAAAAAAAACCCACACATAAACATTTATATTTTACCTTTTCCCATTTTCCCCTCAGAAAAGAAGAGAAGGAAAAGGGGGAGACAAAGAAAAAGACGAAAAGGGCAGAGCACAAGAAAAAGGAAAATAAGAAAGAAAGAGAAAACCAAACCTATAAACTATTAAAACTTCTTCCCTTTAACCCAAAAAGAAAAAAAAAAAAAAGGGGGGAAATAAAAACAAATGTAAAGTAGGGAGAGTGTCCCTCTCTTCCCCCCTCCTCCGCCCCCCCCCCAAGTCCCAATCTTCTTGGTGTCTCTTATCCTTTCAGGACTCCTCTATTTCTCCTATCGAAGCATAGGCCTGGTTATTTCCAGCCAGTCTTTAGCTTGTTCAGGTGTACTGAAGAACAAAGTCTTTCCCCCTTCCTCCACTCTCAATCGGGCTGGATATGCCATAGAATATTCAATTCCTGCCTCTCTCATTTTTCGTTTTATTTCATAAAATGTTGCCCGTTGTTTTTGCAGCTCCAGAGAGAAGTCTGGAAATATTGATATTTTGCTATTTTCATAGCGAATCTCTCCTTTTTGTCTTGCTTTCCGCAGAATTGTGTCTCTGTCTCTGCAATTTAATAGTCGTGCCAACAAGGGTCTAGGGGGAAACCCTGGTTTAGGTGTTACTGCCGGGACCCTATGCGCTCTCTCCACTGCGTATGCTGCTGATACCTCCATATCTGGGAATACATTTTTCAGCCATTTTTCTATAAAGTCACCAGGATTAAACCCTTCTGCCTTCTCTGGTAAACCGACTATTCTTAAGTTATTGCGGCGCATACGGTTCTCAAAATCATCAGATTTTTGATGCCACAGGGTAATCTGTTTTTCAATCGTGACTATCTTTTTTGGCATAGGGGTAACAGTATCTTCCAATAAAGCAGTCCTATTTTCCACTTCCATCATTCTCTCTCTTATACTCTGCATATCATGCCTGATCAGTCCTATATCATTTATAATCTCATCCATTTTACCTGTTAGGGCTGTATTACTCGAATGGATGGCCTCCATTATCTGGGAGTTCATCTGTTCCAGGGTCAGTTTGGGATGTTTTTCCTGCTTTTCTGTTGATTACCCGGACTGCGGCTGGGGCGTGTTAAGCTTCTGGGTTTCCAGCGCTGATGGTCCACCACTCCGTGTCTGTGGGGGGCTACGCCCGCCGTCTTGCTTATCCGTTCGAGCAAATTCTTTAAGACGATCGGCCGCCGACTGCTTACTATTGCTCATCGCACCAAGCGATCGTTTTCACGGGTTTCACGAGATTAAAGTCTCAGTAGCAGAGGCCGATCAGGGTTCCGTAGGAGGCTCGGGCACCACCAAGCGTTCGTTTTCGCGGACTTAGGGTCTCGGTAGCAGGGACTATTCAGGATACTGTCGGAGACTCAGGCTGATCTCAAACCTCCCGCAGTTCACATCCGAACGCCGCGTCCGACCGTCACATTCGGTCGCGTCGGCGGAAGCGGAAGTCAGGCCCCAAAGTATTAATTTATGGCTTAATACATTTGGTATCTATTCACTTAGTACAAACTCACCTTTTATATTTTTCCCCTCAAAATTGGGGATTATATTATGTTTGTGTGAGCTAAAATTAATTTGAGTGTATTTATTACTGAAAATATTAATTTGATAAACAGTAGCGTAAAGAACGAGGGACAAAAAATTGCAACTAGGATTACTAGGGTTCCCAGGTGGCAGCAAATTTTTCAGCTTTATCCAAAGAGATGTGGATCAGCTCCTCCATTTTGTTGATTCTCTGGATCCATTCAGATATCAAAGGCGGGCGTGTTGACCTCCAGTGAACTGGCACACACATCCTTGCCGCATTGACCATATGCATCGCGATTGATTTATAGTAGCGTTTCTTGGGGAGTTTAGACAGGTGCAGCAAATATTGCACTGGTGAGAAGTCCAGCTTAAGAGAAGATACTTTCACTGTGATCTTGTGAACCTTGAGCCAGAATGACCTCATCCCCAGGCAATACCACCAAATGTGGGGAAGTGAGCCCCTTTCCTTTCCACAGCACCAACACTGATCAGATACTGCAGGGTAAAATTTGTGTAGCAAGTCTGGGGTTCTATACCAGCAAGTTCGAAGTTTGCACTGAGACTTTTAACGAACGGTCCCACACCTCCTCATCTATCGCCTCTCCCAAGGCAGAGCTCCAGTAGCGCGATCCCACCATTTTATTCTACAGGGTATCTACTTTCAGAAAACTAGTTCCCACTTGTCCTATTGTACAATGACTGCTGGGTGGGACCGCTCTTGTTCTAGGAGGAAGTCATATGACGTCCTCCCATTCTTGGCGCGCAGCCCCGCTATTGGTGGTGCTCTGTGTCCCTTGGACACAGCTCATCACTAATGAGGGTAAAGAGCCAATGATGTTGGCTCTTTACCATGGCATCAGCTGTGTCCAATCACAGCTGATCACATGTAAATAAATGCCGGTTATCTGCATTTACTTTCTTCAGCGCTGCCACTGTCAGAGGAAATAAAGTTGAAATGGGTTATGGGTATCAGGATATGAATTAATGCGACCCTGTCTTTTGAAACTGCTGCCCCTACTCCTAAAACCTCATCAAAGTGTGGTAATATGAAAAGAAAAAATGTGGTAGGATTGGCGCTGTTCCTATATTTTGTGGTACTGTGTTGTACCCTCTGCAATTGGTCCTAGATGACCACTTGGTCTAGCTAATGAGCCACGTGTCCCCCTTTATTTCTTTTTGGGGTTAGTGTTGCATGGTACCTGAATATTATTTGAAATTTTTTTGGAGATTGAGAAACTTTTATGTTGAGGGTTAGACCCTCAGCCTGTAGTTCGTGTGTATAAGGTGAAAAAAAACAGGTAAATAAGTAGGATGGATAAAAAATTAAATCAACCTCTAAGGACAACTTAAGGACAAGTCTACTTAAGAAAGGGAATTGAAAAATGGGCCGTGTTTGATCCTCCACCTATTGTTACCTGCTGTCCAGTAACTTAAATCCTTACATTTAATACTGGCAGGATCATAAGAAGACACATATGTTGTTAGATTTCCAAAACAAAAGAAGTGGTGAGCTTCAGATGTTGTTTTGATGTCACCTTGCGGTGTGAATTAGGTGATGTGACTGAAATTACCTACTGCAAAAAATTTGATAAATAAATAAAATGCAGTGCAGGTGGAAATGAATATATGTGTGGTTGCACTTTAGAAAAATAAATAAATATATATATTATGTATATATTAATAACCTGATTCCACGCTGATGTGCATTAAACTAATGATGTCAGTTAGGAATTTTGTGGTGACCCCTATAATAGTTAGACAATCCTGCTGCTAAGGCATACAATTATCTTGTGCCATAAAATATAAACAACAGTAACTTGGTGAAAAAGATTTTTAAAAAATAAATGAATCAAAAGGTAAATAGTAAGAAGTGTCCGTGCTATTAAACAAAGGTGTCCAGTGCTTGAAAAAACTTTTTCGGAAGAGATATGAATATATTTTTCTTCTTATGAAGAAAAAAACTTCTTATACAGGTGATGTTCGGTGCCGTGCTCCTTATCTGTTCTCCTATGTCAGTTGCACTCACCAGAAAGCCTTACCCCTCCAGGGGTGCTATGCATTCACAGTATATGCCACTGTGTAGCAGCCTGTGGGTCCTGGTCTTTATATGGTGTCACTCTTCGTTTTAGTACCTCATAGATTTAATCATATGGAGGGAGAAGAAAAGGGGATGCCCATAGCGTAAATCCGCTTTACAATTTTCAATATTTACAAAAATTTTGAAATGTACTCACATTTTAAAAAACAAACAACAAGCGATTTGAGATGAAAACAAAGTTGAGCCGTTAGACCGGAAGTGACGAAATCACGTTGACGCGTTTCGTCATCAGACGTCAGACGTTCCAGTAGACGTCTGATGACGAAACGCGTCAACATGACCTGTTTTTTTCACCTTATACACACGAACTACAGGCTGAGGGTCTAACCCTCAACATAAAAGTTTCTCAATCTCCAAAAAAAGTCAAATAATATTCAGGTACCATGTAACACTAACCCCAAAAAGAAATAAAGGGGGACACGTGGCTCATTAGCTAGACCAAGTGGTCATCTAGGACAAATTGCAGAGGGTACAACACAGTACCACAAAATATACGAACAGCGCCAATCCTACCACATTTTTTATTTTTCTTACTGTCTGAGGAAAGGAAAACTGATAACCAGCTTTCCTGTGACAGGGGACATTTGCACTGATAATTAGGGCACTGATTTTCAGTGCAGCCCCATTAGTGTTAATCAGTGTCCATCAGTGCCACCTTATCAGTGTAGCCTCATAGGTGCCTCTTCATCAGTGCCAATCAGTGCCGTTTATCAGTACCCATCAGTAACGCCCCATCAATGGCCATCAGTGTCCATCAATGCAGCTTATCAGCGCCCATCAGTGAAGAAGAAAAATTACTTATTTTCCACAATTTCTGGTCTTTTTTCCGTTTGTTCAGCAAAAAATAAAAAATAAACCCAGAGGTGATTAAATACCACCAAAAGAAAGCTCTATTTGTCTCAAAAAAATTATAAAAATGTCATATGGGTACAGTGTTGCATGACATCCAAAGTGTGACAGCGCTGAAAGCTAAAATATGGTCTGTGCAGGAAGGGGGTAAAAATGTCCGGTATTAAGGTGGTTAAAGTATAACTAAGGCAAGCCTTTTTTTTTATTTTGGATAGAATGGAGAGGGGTTAGAACCCCTGTCAGTTTTATTACTGTCTGTGCCCCCCGTTAAGGAGATTCATCCTCTCCATTTGTCTTGTGTACCATTATCATTGACAGTGAAAGAAAAAGAAAATCCCAAATTTTAGGTTGTCCCAAAAAAAGCAATAGAGGGAACTCTTCCAAAGGGGACAAGTTCTGGTGACCTGGAGGTTCCCATGGAATTCCCTTAATTTGCAGGGATTTTCTCTTACTTCCTGTTTGGCTATGGGACAGGAAGTGAAAGGAAATCTCCCCAATGGGTGACAGATGGCAAAAAAATCTGACAGGGGTTATAACCCTCCTTTACTCTATCCAAAATGAAAAAAAAATTTTTTTGTCTATAGTTCTACTTTAAGTACAGTATGTGAGCATACAATGAAAAATGAATCTGGTTGCGAATGAGGTAAAGCAACCTTCATCTGCACTTTGGAAATGTTAAATGCTGATGTAGCACCCTAGTGTTTAGGCAGGGTTGCTAGTAAATTTAGTTTGCCAGGCACAGGGGCGTACCTAGTGCATTTGGCACCCGGGGCGGATCCTATATCTGGCACCCCCCCACCTTAAAACGTAAAAACACCCCACTGTGCCCGCTGCATACCTCTGCATCCTTAAATATCTCTTTGTCACTACTGTGTACATTACACAGCACCCTGCACCCCTTTACAATACACAGCACCCAGTACCTCTGGACCCCTTTTCATTACACAGCACCTTGCACTTATAGACCCCTTTACATTACACAGCACCCTGCACCTCTGGACCCCTTTACATTACACTGCACCCTGCACCCCTGGACCCCTTTACATTACACAGCACCCTGCACCCCTTTACATTACACAGCACCCTGCACCTCTAGACCCCTTTACATTACACAGCCCCCGCACATCTCTTGACACCTGTATGTTACACAGACACCCCCCCCCCAACAGCTCTGAACTCCCTGCATGTTACACAGACCCGCCTACAGTGCAGACCCCCCCTACAGTGCAGACCCTCCTACAATACAGACCCCCCTACAGTGCAGACCCTCCTACAATACAGACCCCCCTACAGTGCAGGCTCCCCTACAGTGGAGACCCCCCTACAATGCAGACCCCCCTACAGTGGAGACCCCCCCCTACAGTGCAGACCCCCCTACAGTGCAGACCCCCCTACAATGTAGGCCCCCCTACAGTTGAGACCCCCCCTACAGTGGAGACCCCCCCTACAGTGCAGACCCCCCCTAGAATACAGACCCCCCCAACTACAATGCAGAGCCCCCCCCCTCAGACCCATAATGTACCTCGGTAGTCGGGTGATGATCAGGGGCATGATGCACAGCACAGCAGCACACGTGTAGACAGACTACAAGGAGAAGGGGGAGGTGCCACGGGCGGCTTCACTCTGCTCGGCTGTATGAGACAGCCGAGACAGATCAGACAGACAGAGCCGCTGAGAGAAGGAAATCGTTGTGGCGAACACCCCCTCCCCTCACCTGCCGCTGCCGATGCCTTAAGTCCGCGATGTCTCCGCTTCAATCGCGGAGGGGGGGCGCCGGCCTGACACCCCCCCCAGTGTGTGGCACCCGGTGCAGCCCGCCGCCCTGCCCCCTACTTAGTACGCCACTAGCCAGGCGGTAGTTGCCCTGGTTAATTGTTAGTAGATCCACTGATTCCTCTCAAGTTCTGGAGTTGCTGCACCTTCTCTCTTCTGTCACTAGGTGGCATTATGCTGGTGACATTAGATAGACAAGGGCTTAGCAAGGTCAGATTATGACAGCGTGCAGGGGTTCCTCTCCACTGCAGCTGATGTCAAATTTGTGCGGCTGTGCAAGTTTTGTTAAAACCCCAGGCTTTTTCATAATATCCCATTGAAGCCCATTTGAACTTCAGTTTAAATTCTCTAAAAATATTCCAGGTACATCAAACAAAAGGCATTCAATGTCTCACAGTTTGTTTTCTTTCTAAAGTAAAGATAGCTTGCCAGCATGCTACAGAGAAGGACCTTTGCTGTGTGTGGAAGCAGTGATCTCTACAGTGGTGTGAAAAAGTGTTTGCCCCCTTCCTCATTTCCTGTTCCTTTGCATGTTTGTCACACTTAAGTGTTTCGGAACATCAAACCAATTTAAACAATAGTCAAGGACAACACAGGTAAACACAAAATGCAATTTGTAAATGAAGGTGTTTATTATTAAAGGTGAAAAAAAATCCAAACCATCATGGCCCTGTGTGAAAAAGTGATTGCCCCCCCCTTGTTAAAACATACTATAACTGTGGTTGTCCACACCTGAGTTCAATTTCTCTAGCCACACCCAGGCCTGATTATTGCCACACCTGTTCACAATCAAGGCATCACTTAAATAGGAGCTGCTTGACACAGTAAGGTCCACCAGAAGATCCTTAAAAGCTACACATCATGCCGAGACCCAAAGAAATTCAGGAACAATTGAGAAAGAAAGTAATTGAGATCTATCAGTCTGGAAAGGGTTATAAAGCCATTTCCAAAGCTTTGGGAATCCAGCGAACCACAGTGAGAGCCATTATCCACAAATGGCGAGGACATGGAACAGTGGTGAACCTTCCCAGGAGTGGCCGGCCGCCCAAAATTACCCCAAGAGCGCAGCGACGACTCATCCAAGAGGTCACAAAAGACCCCACAACAACGTCCAAGGAACTGCAGGCCTCACTTGCCTCAGTTAAGGTCAGCGTTCATGCCTCCACCATCAGGAAAAGACTGGGCAAAAATGGCCTGCATGGCAGAGTTCCAAGGAGGAAAACCACTGCTGAGCAAAAAGAACATCAAAGCTCGTCTCAATTTCTCCACAACACATCTTGATGATCCCCAAGACTTTTGGGACAACATTCTGTGGACCGATGAGACAAAAGTGGAACTCTTTGGAAGGTGTGTGTCCAAGTATATCTGGCGTAGAAGGAACACTGCATTTCAGAAAAAGAACATTATACCAACAGTAAAATATGGTGGTGGTAGTGTGATGGTCTGGGGCTGTTTTGCTGCTTCAGGACCTGGAAGACTTGCCGTGATAAAAGGAACTATGAATTCTGCTGTCTACCAAGAGATCCTGAAGGAGAATGTCCGACCATCTGTTCGTGTACTCAAGCTGAAAAGAACTTGGGTTCTGCAGCAGGACAATGATCCTAAACACACCAGCAAGTCCACCACCGAATGGCTGAAGAAAAACAAAATGAAGACTTTGGAGTGGCCTAGCCAAAGTCCAGACCTGAATCCTATTGAGATGTGGTGGTATGACCTTAAAAAGGCCGTTCATGCTCGAAAACCCTCTAATGTAACTGAATTAGGACAATTCTGCAAAGATGAGTGGGCCAAAATTCCTCCAGGACGCTGTAAAAGCCTCATTGCACGTTATCGCAAACGCTTGGTTGCAGTTGTTGCTGCTAAGGGTGGCCCAACCAGTTATTAGGTTTAGGGGGGCAATCACTTTTTCACACAGGGCCATGATGGTTTGGATTTTTTTTCACCTTAAATAATAAACACCTTCATTTACAAATTGCATTTTGTGTTTACTTGTGTTGTCCTTGACTATTGTTTAAATTGGTTTGATGTTCCGAAACACTTAAGTGTGGCAAACATGCAAAGGAACAGGAAATGAGGAAGGGGGCAAACACTTTTTCACACCACTGTATGCAGAGGTCTGACACACTACCTGCAGAGTCAGACCTATATCTCTGTAATCCACAAAATGAATGCTTTGCTGATTGGAGAGCCCTGATCTAGTGGGGGTCACGTTGCACCTCTGTAGATAGACCACTTCTTCCATGCAGAGAGTAAGCGTCCCACTCTGCAGTCTGCTTGCAGGGGATGGGCTTTCCTATTGAGTCTGTGGCTGATTTAAAAACAAAATGTAAGTGCTTGTTTATATTAACTTAGCCCTCTAAAGAGTGATCAATGGTGGATGGTATGTCCCTACCTCACCAGCTATTTAAACCCTACAAACCTGCACTACCATGTGCATTGCACTTGGTTGCAGGATAGTTTTGGTGTGGCCCCATTCAGTTGCATAGGTCCCAGGCGGTACTGCCCTGCTGAACATGGCAGGGGAAGTTTTTACTGCACCACAATGCTTTGTATTTGTCCACCTCTGTCCGCTGTCTTTGCAGCTTAAAGGCCAGTGGTTGGGGGGGTTCAGTAAAAGTGTGGCTAAATGAGGCCTAAGCCCTCGTTCACACTGAACACAAAGAACTTGCACGATTTCAAAGCCCCATTTCAGTCCGACGTCGGGAGTGACTTGAAAGACATCTGTGTGAGTTCATCTTATGTCTATTGAAATCGCCCCAAAGTCGCTAAAAGTAGTGTAGGAACCGCTTTTGGAAATCGTGTCGCATCAATTGGGACGCTCCTATTGCCGGCAATAGGCTCTGATTTGACATGCTATTTGACCTGTCAAATCATGCCGATGTAAACGGGGGCTTAGGCCCCTTTCACACAAGGCGGATCCGATTCCACGGAGTCCGCCGGCTCAGCGGGAGATCTCTCCGTTGATCTCTGATGAGCTGGCATATGACAGGTCCCTCTCTGCTCATTGAGCTGGGAGGGGCTTGTCGAGCGCTGCTGATTCCTATGGAGAGATCGGATGAAAACGGACAGCATGTCCATTTTCATCACATCTCACCCGATCCGCCAGCAACGGATCCGGACGTAGGGCCATCCGTCTGCTTTTGGCGGATCGAATGTCAGCGGACATATCACCACTGACATCTGTTGCTCCATAGACCAGCATGGAGCGCCCGTTCAGGTCCGCCGTCAAAACTGACAGGCGGACCTGAACGGTCCGTCAGTGTGAAAGGGGCCTTAGACTGTACACACCTTTTTATTTTATGCACCTGGAATGTATTTATCGATATTAAATTAAAAGTTCAATTGGACTTTAGGATCTGTGTTGAACTGTAGCTGAAGGGGGCTTCCAGTAAGCAGACGGAGGCCTGCTGACAGCTTTGTAAAGTTTGCTGTATCAGGCCTGACGCCCAAGAGTACAAAGCCTAAACAGCCTTGTAAAAGCTGAAAAGTCCTACATAAGCAGTTGATCAGCATGCTGTTCATGGCATGATCTGCCCTTTCTTTTTGAGGGAGGAACACAATTTTAAAATTGACAGATTATAGGAATCAGCTTGTAAGCTTGGACTGCTGTTCTTGCTATTATTGTACACTAGAGGGCAGCACTTTCTTAGGCAAGCACATCATTGTTAGCTAGTTCTGGGATCAATTTTGGAAACATTTGTAAAGTTTCTGGATGTCTTAAAATGGTATGCCTCATTCACACTTATTTTTTTACTGGTCTTTTTACCTATATTCAGGGCCTGATTTAAAATTTCCTTATTATTCTGTAGCAACCAATATGTTATTATGTATGTATATTATGCAAATGTTATGTTAAAATTAATTTATTTTTTTTTAAATCAAAAATAAAGTTTATTGAGCATAAAATTCCGAATGGTACAAAACAAATAAAATTTAAAACGTTAGGTGCAACATGCACCTATGAACAACAAAATGTTTACAGCTCATTCTTATCATATACATTCACTGTTGCTATCACATGGCATTTATGTAACATTAGTACTGGTTAATATGGTGTTCTGGTTCAGTCTTATTCTATTCTGACAACAAATGCATGGTTAAGTGAGAGTTCCCCGTAGCAATATCTCTTGTAGGGGGCTTTTAAGATAGTCAATCCGTGCAGGTATGCGAGCTTTCAGTCCACCTGTCCCAAATTTTCTGGTATTTGTCTGGGCAGCCCCGGTGTGAGTATAGAACTTTTTTATAAGGTAGGGTGAGGTTTACAGCCCTCTTCCATTGCTGGATAGTGGGCGCTGTAGGTCTGAGCCAGAGTTAAAATTAATTTATAGTTGCCATTGCTGAGCTAAAGATGTTTTTGAATGTGCAAGATCTAGTTTTGTCATCTTCTATCCCCTGAGCTAGAACCAACGTGCAGATAATCAGGTATTGAAATCCTGAATGGCCTCTGAACCACATTCTAGTTCTAGGATGACCAATCTGGGAGCTGGAGATATAACTGTAGCAAAGTCCCGGGGCCCCTGAAGCCCAATGGTGACCTCCAGAGTCAGGGACAGCTGACATACTTCGGTGTAGAGTGGGTTGCAAGTCATGGTGGGTGTAATGCAAGATGAAAGGGTGGACGCCAGATACTTTTAGAATGCAAAAATAGATTTATTGTCTCTTAAACAGAACTGTGGGAGAGAGGGTTAGGGCCAGGACCCTTAGGTAGACGCAATAGTAATTGACAGACTCCGAGACTTCTATAGGCAGACAGCTATACAGGTGAAGGCCTCCAGCCGGACACCACTTCTGTATAGGTAGGACGCTATCTCCTATGGCAACAGTCTTATAAAAGTTACTAATTGTATTTGTATCCAACTATTTGTAACTCAAACAGTTCTCTTTACCCCACAATCACTCACTGTGGGTCTTCACTCAACGAGCTCCCAATCTCTTTCACTACACTTCAGATCCAATAGCCACTGGATCCCCTGAGCTCTTCAGCTGTTAGCACTAAGTATCCTCCTCAAGCGTCACCCCCACTTCCCTGCTGGGTCCCTGGCTTGGTACTCACAAATACTCTTCAAGCGTCACCCCTGCAGACACGCTAGGTCCCTGGCTTGGCACCCACTGATGCTCCACAAGCGTCACTTTGGCTGTCCCCCTGGGTCCCTGACTTAGTACTTGGCAAGAAGTCTGCTCTGGTACTGGCCTCGGCTTACTCACAGTGGTCTCCGGTAACAAGGTGGATGGTCCATTAGTGGCAACAGCTTCCCCTCTACCTCCGACCACAACTTGTTCCCCGGCCAGCGGAACCAGGGCCGGGCTGGGAATAAAAACCTGCCCTGGAAAAAATTTCATACCAGCCCCACAGCATTATTATACCAGCGCAACAGCATAACATCATTATTTTGTTGTTCATGAAAGGGAAAACCATACATTTTAAAGCACATATGAAGAGTGTATTATATATAGAAAAGACAGATATGAAATCACATAGGGCTTTATATATATAAGCAAATTCCAGTTAAAAGTGTCAATCATCAAGGGGGACCAAAGGAACTCAGAACGTGGGGGGGGGGGACCACCTTCCGCAGAAAGAATACACTAAGGTAAGGGGGGGTTACTGATATAAAGGGGAAACCCTTTATATCATTGCCCCCTTACATTATTGTACTCACTCCCCCCTTACATCAGTGACCCCCCTTCAGACTGGCCTGGCGGTGCTGTCACTGACCTCCTCTCAGGTGCACCAAGCAGGGCTCAGTCAGTCGGCTCCAGCTTGGTGGCTCTGGTTTTATCCTATAGTCTCCTCTCCACAGTCCACACACGTCTGACTTCTCCCATGACCCCCATCCTGGCAGCGCTCCCACTCTTGACTCCTCTCCAGACTCTCTCAGAGACTGCAGACATGATACAGGAGATGGTCAGAGACTGCAGACATGATACAAGAGCTCAATGCAGCCTCGCCAGTGCCCATCAAATGCAGCCATCAAATGCAGCCTCGCCAGTGCCCATCAAATGCAGCCTCGCCAGTGCCCATCAAATGCAGCCTCGCCAGTGCCCATCAAATGCAGCCTCACTGTGCCCATCAAATGCAGCCTCACTGTGCCCCCAGCCTCACTGTGCCCATCAAATGCAGCCTCACTGTGCTCATCAAATGCAGCTTTACTCTGCCCGTGAATGCGGCCTCACTGTGCCCACCATTGCGGCCTCACTGTGCCCACCATTGCGGCCTCACTGTGCCCACCATTGCGGCCTCACTGTGCCCATCATTGCAGTCTCACTGTGCCCATCAAATGCAGCTTTACTGTGCCCATCAAATGCAGCTTTACTGTGCCGTGAAAGCAGTCTCACTGTGCCCATGAATCCAACCTTACTGTGCCCATGAATGCAGCCTCACTGTGCCCATCATTGCAGCCCCTCCTGTGCCCCATGTCCCAGTCTGCAGTCCCTGTCTGTGGGAAGGTGTGTTGTTGATGCTCGGTACAGTACCTTGCATGCCAGCAGGATATCCATGATGGCCAGCAGCAGGCAGGGGCTGTTCTCGTTTTGTATGGGGACAGTGCTCCTTCCAGAGGATCTGTTTGCTGTGAGATGGAGTGGTCCCAGGCCACCTGCACCTTCAGCCGTCCTCACTTTCCGGCCCCAGTCAGCCTGTCCTCTGGTCCTGGGGAAGTGGAGAGCACTGGATGGGAGCTGGAGAGAAGGGGAGCAGAGAGTACTGGTGGGGTTGGAGAGCACATGGGTGGGGGCAAAGAGCAGGGGGGTGGAGATCACAGGGGTGGGGAGTGCAGAGCACTGGGGGGGGCAGAAAGAACTGGGGGGGGGTAAGAGTGTGGGGTGGCGAAGAGCACTGGACGGGAGCTTGAGAGCACTGGGGGGGGGCAGAAAAACAGGGCTGGAGAGCACTGGGGGGTACAAAGAGCAGGGGGGAGTGGAGAGCAATGGGGGGGGCTTGAGAGCACCCATGGGGGCCAGAAAGTACAGGGGTGGAAAGCACGGGGGACTGGAGAGCACTGGTGGGGTTGGAGAGCACATGGGTGGGGGCAAAATGCAGAGGGGAGTGGAGAGTGCTGGGGGGAGCTTGTGAGAGCACTGGTGGGGGAGACAAAAAGAACAGGGGTGGAGAGCACGGGGGCTGGAGAGCACTGTAGCGGGTAGAGAGCACTGGGGTGGGGGCTGGAGAGCACTGTGGGGGGTGGGTAGCACGGAGGGGGCTGGAGAGCACTGTGGGGGCTGGAGAGCACTGTGGGGGGTGGGGAGCACGGTGGGGGCTGGAGAGCAATGTGGGGGGGGAGAGCACTGGGGTGGGGGCTGGAGAGCACTGACGGGGGTGGGGAGCATGGAGGGGGCTGGAGAGCACTGTGGGGGGTGGAGAGCACTGGGGTGGGGGCTGGAGAGCACTGTGGGGGGTGGGGAGCACGGTGGGGGCTGGACAGAAGGGTGGGGGGGTGGAGAGCACTGTGGGGGGTGGGGAGCACGGTGGGGGCAGAAGAGTACTGTGGGGGGTGGGGAGCACTGCGGGGGTGGAGAGCACTGTGGGGGGGAGCACGGGGGGATGGAGAGTACTGTGGGGGGTGGGGAGCACTGCGGGGGGTGGAGAGTACTGTGGGGGGGTGGGGAGCACTGCGGGGGTGGAGAGCACTGTGGGGGAGCACGGGGGGCTGGAGAGTACTGTGGGGGGGGGAGCACTGCGGGGGGTGGAGAGCACTGTGGGGGGGAGCACAGGGGTGGGGAGCACTGTGGGGGGGGGGGTGGGGAGCACTGTGGGGGGGGGGCTAGAGAAGGATGGGGAGAGCAGGGGGGGCAGAAAGAACAGGGGTTGAGAGAACTGTGGGGGGGGGCTAGAGAAGGATGGGGAGAGCAGAAAGAACAGGGGTTGAGAGAACTGTGGGGGGGGGGGCTGGAGAGTCTGGTGGGGGAGGAGAGCACTGGGGGGCAGTAAAATAAGTTGGATAGGAGAAGCAGGGGATCGGCATATAGAGGAGATGAGCTTTCTATATTCCTCCATGCAGCCGCTGAATGCTTGATTCTCCTCCTCTCCCTCCTGCAAGCATTCAGCGGCTGCATGGAGGAATATAGAAAGCTAATTTCCTCTATATGCGGCCCCCCTGCTGATCCCCCTATCCAGGCACACAGGCTACTCACAGGAATCTTCTCCTGTGTCTCATGGAGCTGGCCGGGTCTGTGTTCGGCGGCCACGCCGTAACACGGCCCCGCGCCCCTAGACCGGCTGTATGATAGGTGGATTCTATCTACTATCACACGAGCCGGTCTAGGGGGGGCGGGACCGCGTTACGGTGCGGCCGCCGAACACAGACCCGGTCAGCTCCGTGATAACAGGAGCATGACAGGGGAGCACTGCAGCCGCAAAGCGGCCCCAGGGCAGGCAGCCTACCGGAATTATCCCAGTAGGCCAGTCCGGCCCTGGGCAGAACGTTACTTCTGGTTGGACTACAAGCCTGCAGTCCCAACCCTACGCTGCTCTCCTGCTTCTGGATAGGCCCTCAGACAGCCTCGCAGCCTGATGTCCCCGGGAAAGGCCTTAGGTTTCTGGCCTAGTAGCCCGGGGTATTACAACACATGAGAGAGAGTGTCTCGTTCCATCAAGGACTGGTAGATAGCAGAATACATATACAGTAGTGCTGGTATTCTATATAGGGGTAACCATAGGTGTAGTCCAGAGGTGCTCACTCTTCTATTTGGTGGCTGCTAATGCCAGAGAATTTTTTTTTTGGCACTCCAAACTGTAAGATTGAGGGAACCTGGGGTTAATTTACTAAAATTGGAGAAACATCTGGTGCAGTGCTGCATAGAAACCAATCAGCTTCCAGATTTTTTGCCAAAGCTTAATTAAACAAGTTGAAGTTAGAAGCTGATTGGCTACCATGCAGAGCCGTGCCAGATTTTGCACTTTCCAGTTTTAGTAAATTAACCCCCATGTCTGTTAGGCTGCATTGCTCAATGAAGGCCCAATGCAATGACAAGCTGAGGTCCATTGTTCCTGATAAAACCAGTTCATATTAATGCATAAAGTTGGTATACGCTGAACAAAAATGAAATAAGCTACATTTAAACACAACACAACAGCCTGCAACACACTACATTGCACATTAAGGTAACCAAGAAATTGTATTTTGGCTTCTGCTTTGGAAAAAAATAAAAATTCACATTAACGCAATGGGTTACAAAAAAAATGGATGTCAACGCAAGTCAACTCAAGTGCATTTATTGCCTGGCAAATGAATTATGCAGAGATTGACCATTCTTATTATTCATAGTACTTTGGTTCTAATGCAGGACAGCGTGTAGATTACAGCAGTAGGCAATGTACAGAATCCAGCAATAGGTGGCATACAGGATGGCATGCAGATAACAGCAGTAGGTGACATACAGTGCGGTGTACAGAGTACAACAGTAAGTAACATACAGTACGAGAGAGTAGATTTAAACATGGAAAATGGGAACAACCATCCCATAACAGGCGTAGAGACCTTCAGTATCATCGTCCTCTACGTATAATACTCTTTCAACTTCACTCCCCTGGCAATTTGGCAACAAGTCACACCTTTACCCATGTCAAGCAAAGGATTAAAGCCACGTACACACAATCAGATTTTCCAACGGGAAATGTGTGATGACAGGCTGTTGGTGGAAAATCTAACCGTTTGTACGCTCCATCGGACAATTGCTGTCGGATTTTCCGCGGACAAATGTTGGATGGCAGGTTTTAAAATTTTCCGCGGACAAATGTCTGTTGTTGGGTTTTCCGAGCATGTGTACACAAGTCCATTGGACAAAAGTCCAAAGTACAAACGCGCATGCTCGGAAGCAAGGACGAGCCAGAAGAGTTTGGTCTTGTACACTAGCGTTCGTAATGGAGAATTGACATTCGTGACGCGGCAAATTATGAAATTCTCTTCTTTTTAATGGGATAATAATGAAGTTGCTTTGCTGGTGATACTGATGGAGTTATTGCAAACAAATTTTCAAAGGCTTTCTTTTCTAGTGATATCAAGAATAATATTATTATGCTTTTTTTTTTTTTTGGGCAAGTTACCACAACACCATTATCCCATAGTTTTTAAGATCAAAGATACACACAGCATGTAAATTGTACCCCTTACAATCCACTCACTGGCCAACGGCTCCACTTCTCCATAACCCTCACTTCATCGCGGGCCAACAAAGTACTCAACTCACCTTGTGGGTCAATAAGGGGCTCTACAGAATTGCACACTTTGTAGATCATAAGGGGATAAGACAGGAAACTTTAGATATGCCCCCCACGGAGACATATCGCTTATGCCAAATTGCACACTTCCTCCAAACCTTAATGAGATATGGGGCAGATATCACTGTCAGGACCCTCTTTGAGAATAGATGTCTGAAGGGGCCAGAATCACGGGGAGGTATCACGGAATTATACATCATGTTCAACAACCAGGGTGCCAAACCCTCCTACCAAACGGCATGGGAAGCGGACCTAGGGGAGATAATTGAGGAGGAGGTATGGACGAAATGGACGACCATGGTGCACAAAGTCATACTCAACACCTCATTGGTTGAGGTGAACTATAAAGTGTTATCGTGTTGGTACCTTGTTCCCACAAAGCTAGCAAAATTGTACCCTGGTAGCTAAACCCTATGTTTTCGGGGATATGGACAGGAAGGTGATATGTACCATGTCTGGTAGTCTTGCCCGAAGGTCCGACGATTCTGGATCAGAGTGTTCAACCTAATTTACTCGGTGACTGGACAAAATATACCTAGAAAAGCCAAAACGGGATTGTTTAGCGATCTCCCGCAGGAGATCCCTAGACATCTGCGTACTCTTATATTCTCTATACTCTTCGTTCTTTTAGCGGCTAAAATAACCATTGCACGTGCATAGAAATCGCCTGTAATCAATATTGCCCTGGTGAAAGACAAAATATCATGGATCATGATCATCTTTGAGACTGGTTGAACTCTGTCCAAGTGGAACTTGTCTAAGTGGTGAGTTAAAACCAGGAGTTAGTGGAACTTGTCTAAGTGGTGAGTTAAAACCAGGAGTTTATAACAGGAGGTTGTAACAGGGGTCATAGTACCTGTGCAGGGAGATCAACATCAGGATCCACCCTATCGCCATCATTGGATCACCCGGTAAGGTAAATATTCTGGTAAGTAACGCAGGGACCACCACTTAGCAGTTGATCCAGGGACCAACATCCGACCGCCCCTCGGGGGGTCAGGAAGGAATTTTTTCCTCTGCTACAGCAATTGGCCGCGCTAGTAGGGGTTTTTCGCCTTCCTCTGGATCAACGGGAGGGAGGGTGTAGGTCCACAGGGTTTTCCCACAGATCCGCAACATCTTCAACTAGCCTGCGCAAGACCGTTATCGCCTCAACAGCATCAGCGTTTTTTCAACGCATCATCTCGTCCACAGCAGGGAATTTTTTTTGGAGCACCTCAACATGTGCAATTTCAAATACTCAGCAGAGTCCCTATGCAGACTAAGAAATTTGACCGCAACTCTTCCGACCGACATTCAAAAAATATTACAAAAAGAACGACTACTAAGAATCGATCCACAAGCAACGATCAAACATAAGAAGACTACAACTCAACCGCAACAGTTAGCATGCGCTTTGATTAACACCAGATCGGCAGTCAAGCACAGGCACGAAATCCATGACTTCATCACACAAAACAACATAGATTGCCTCTTCATCACGGAAAGCTGGCTAACACCCGACTGCAACACCATCCTAACAGAATTAGTGCCAGAAAACTACAGGATCCTAACCGAGCATCGGAAAGGAAAAAAAAGGAGGAGGCCTAGCAGTGATCTTCAAAGCTCATCTAGCGCTCGTCAAACCTACGGTACAGAACAAAGCAACGTTTATGGAGACACTTACTCTACAGATGCAAACCACACCACAAGAAACCATCCACATGCTGCTATGCTACAGACCACCAGGACCAAAGACAAATCTACCGATACCACTCACGGAATTCATCTCGGCACACACCCTGAAAAACAACAAGATTCTGGTACTCGGAGATTTCAACCTCTGGGCGAATTCCACCGAAGACCCCATCGCCACCACCTGCATCAATCAACTGGAAGACCTAGGGCTTCAACAACTAGTAAAGGCTCCCACACATGGGTCGGGTCACATCCTGGACCTCATCTTCAAGCAAAATACGGACATCAGCATTCAGGACAACATAGCGCTACCATGGTCAGACCACCACGCTATCAAATTTGAGATCGCCACCAACATCTCCCTGCAAAAACCAAACCCAGCAGCAACAACACACTGGATTAGATCGCAGAAGAAACTACATCCGGAAATCTTCAAAACCACACTAACACACAAAATGGGTACACTAAATCAAAACCACTCAACAGAACGAATACTCAGCTTCATAAACAAGGCACTTCTACAAACAGCAGACGCAGTCGCCCCGAAACATCGAGTACCCATCCGCAAGGAAAATTCTGGTTGGTTTAATGGCACGCTTACTCTACTGAAACGGGAACACAGAAGAGCAGAAAGAGCCTGGAGAAGAAACACCACAAAGGAAAATCACACAAACTACAGAATACTTACCAAGAGATATCATAAAGCAATTTTCACAGCAAAAAAAGAACATGTCTCAAACACCCTCTCAAAAGCCTTAAACCGACCACGGGAACTTTTCAAACTAGTCGCCCAGACTATGAACCCCACCTGCCTTGAGCCCCTAGGAAACGAAACTCAAGAATACTGCAACAAATTATCAGATTTTTTCATCAACAAAATAGACAACATTCAGAAAATAATTCAACAAAAAAAAAACAACAACCAGCTCTACTCAACTCAACCCAGGTAAGGAATTTTACATCAACAGCGCACAAGCACCACATTTTTCACTTACCCCGATCACAACGGATGAAACCAAAAATGTCATCAAGAGCCTCCGAGACAGCACCTCGCCAAACGACATCATCCCCACAAAACTCTTGAAAGAATGCTCCGACATTCTGGCCCCCGCTATCACACACCTAGTAAATCAGTCGTTCAAAGAAGGATTGGTTCCGAATTCCCTCAAGCAAGGCATCATCAAACCATTACTAAAGAAACCCAACCTCGACCCCAAGGATCCGAACAATCGCAGACCGGTAACAAGCCTGAACACCATTTTCAAGATCATGGAGAAAGCAGTAGTACAACAGCTTCAACTTCATCTGGACACACACAAGCTCCTAGACCCACTACAATCGGGCTTCCGCCCAGGCCATGGCACAGAAACGGCACTTCTGAAAATATGGGATGACGCCCTAGAAGCAGCGGATGAGGGAGAATCGTGTCTTCTGGTATTGCTGGATCTCAGTGCGGCGTTCGACACAGTGGACCACAACATGCTTCTCAGCCGCCTCAAGGAAGTGGCAGGAGTTACAGATGGAGATCTGCCATGGTTCGCTTCCTTCTTAGGAAACCGGTCACAAACAGTGAAACTAGGAGCCTTCACTTCGGAAACTCGGGCAATCACTTATGGAGTCCCTCAAGGATCACCATTGTCACCAGTACTGTTCAACATTTACATCCGACCACTCTTCAAAATTATTAGCAAATTGGATCTGTGCTTCCACTCATACGCGGACGACACTCAACTGTACTTCCGGATCACCGGACAAAAAGACCAATACCAGGAACTAGGAAAATGTCTCACATTGATAGATGACTGGATGACCACTAGCTCCCTCAAACTAAATGGATCAAAAACAGAATTACTGCTCCTCGACGCAAACTCAAGGAAAAAGACGAAGACCCCTTGGACACCACCAACCATCTTGGGACAGACCATCCTTCCAAGCAACAAAGCCAAAAGCCTCGGAGTAATCTTTGATTCAGAGATGACAATGGAGGCACAAATAGGATCCGTAATCAGCGGATCCCACCATCTCCTTCGCATGCTACGCAGACTCATCCCCTTCATCCCGGAAAAGGAAAAAGCGGTAGTAGTAGGAACGATCATCAATTCACGGCTCGACTACGCAAACTCACTATACATAGGATTACCGGATTACCAGATTGCGCGCCTTCAAATTATCCAAAACACAGCAGCAAGAATAGTCACCGGAAAGAAACCCTGGGAATCCATCTCCCCATCCCTAAGGATGCTCCATTGGCTCAAGGTAAAAGACAGGATCACATTCAAGACCCTCTGCCTCACCCACAAATGTACACAAGGAAATGCGCCTCAATACCTTTGTGAGAAAATAGAAAAATACATACCGAATCGCAGACTTCGATCAACAAACCAAAATCGCCTTCTCATCCCCAAAGCCCGCTACAAATCGAAGGGAGAACGAAGATTCGCAGTACAGGGACCCCGGCTATGGAATGCTCTACCAAACAACATCCGCATGGAAGAAAACCATCAGGCCTTCAGGAAAAAACTCAAGACCCACCTCTTCTAATACATGGCATCCCAACATGAGCAGTCAAGCGCCTCGAGGCGATTCAGTTCGCAGTTGCAGCGCTATACAAATCATTCATTCATTCATTCATGATCAACTAAAGACTGACTAGTATTCGACAAGATAGGCAAACCAGGTTTGAAAAAGTGTGGAATCTCTGAATCGCTTATCTCCAGGCTCCTTAAGTGGCTGGTTCGTGGGGAAATACCCGGAGTGAAGGGACTCACCTAACCCTACTCTTTTCTATCCCCCCCCCCCCCTCCCCTTTCTGTCCCTTTCCTCTTTTTTTTTTTTTTTTTTTATTTACCTGTTCTCAGTTCTGTAATGCCAAATGGCAAACTTCTGATAGGATGCTGTTAGGGGACAATAAAGTCTCCTCAACTATGCTATATTCGTGATTAACATGTTTTAGTAAGGTTTAATGGATCAAGAAAATTGATCCTATAGGATAACGCATCCCTGTTGTAACTATTACATGACGATTAATGAAACGTAAACATCTGTATGTTGACTTAAATCTGTAATAAAAACCATTGCAACAAGATCAAAGATACAACTATGTTAGTGTCCCTTGTTAATTTTACATTGTATTTTTATAAATGCAACTGCCTACTCCCAAACTGTTATTTGAAGTAAAACACATAGCCAAGTATTATTCTCCACAATTTTTTTTATGGTGCTTTAAAAAAAGAAAACATATAAAATTAGAAATGCTATCTGCCAATAGAACTTAACCAAAAAGTGCATTCTATACATCCAAAAACATAACAAATCAAATCATTATTATTCAACCAAAAAATAAAATAAAAGCCTCATGCTCAGTCCTGCTTCTTAATATAGGGGGTCAACAATGGCAAGAGTTGGTGAAAGCAGGGGTCCGTCATATGGAGATAATTCCAAAAAACATCTGGATTATTCTCCTGGAGCCCCCACAGCAAGGGCATATGACATAATTGGTCACGATTAATAAAGCAACCAATTTTCGGTCCAAGAAATACTCCTCCTCCTGTTCCTGGACTGGACTTGGGTCAAAGCAATAACTCCAAGGCCAACAATAAACAACATGTTATCTCCTCCGATTCTGCAACATGTCCGGTTGACTAACGGCCATTCAGAAACAAACTGAAAAGCCTGAAATGAAAAGCGCGAACTGAAAAGCGCTAAATGAAAAGCGCAAAATGAAAAGCACGAATCAACACTCACCAAACTTCTAGTAACACTTCTAGTAACACGAAATTAGCAGAAGAAACCCAAAGGGTGGCGCTAAAGAGCTAGTATGTTACTACATTTGTGTTTGTTGGACAATTCCTTGCCATTTGTATGCAAGACAAAATCCAGGCACACTCCTTCGGACAAAAGTCTGAGGTTTTGTCTGTGGAAAATCCGATCGTGTGTACGAGGCTTAACACCTATGCAGACTTCCTGCCACCAAGGATGGGGATCATGCAACCAAAACAGGGTGCTTCCACAACTTTCACACCACCCATCCTATTCTTGGACAGTCAACATCTATACTTTCCATAGTGATTGGTGTCTGTGCTATTTCCAGGTACTCATTGGAACTGAAGAATTGCTTGAGAAGCTATGAAACATCTTCAACATTACAGAACAAGTCCAGTTGAATGTAACTATTACTAGCAACCCTATAGGCATTCTAATCCTTCGTCTCCCTATCCAAAACTAAAAGAAAAACCTTTTGGCTAGATATAAATTTTAATTGTATATGTCCCCGCTTGGTGTATTATACATCAGTGGTAGGTAGGATTGTCAAGAGGATTTGGGGTCTCCAGCTAGCCAAAGCCAATTGATTGTATTTTTTAGGGACAAGTTTTTTTTTTTTTGCTTAGATATCACACCTGGCAGCTAGAGAGTTAACACGTTATACTGTATCCAGATTTTCACAATATCTTATAAAAGAACTGCATTTGAATAAAACTTGGCAGGATTGTTGCCATTTTTTGTCCAACTTTCCATTCAGCCCAATGTGATCCAGAAACATGAATAAGCAAAATTCAGCTTTAACACATACAGATTACACACCAGCCAGCCTTACAGTATGAAAATCAACGCGGAACTGGCTCCACTTCGTATCTGTCCAAGCTTCAATGTGAAAAGCCATACACACATCTGTCCATATACCTGCCCATCTCTAGGTGAAGCCCCCACCCCTGACCTCTGGAACACAGCCAGGAAATCTGGAACTTCTGGCAAGTAAGGGAGTGTGGAAAAATGTATGTGGCTAAAAAAAAAAAAAAACAACACCAGACAACAATCAGGGTAATGAATATGAATATGTTCAGGAGCCCCGTGCTCCATTTACCTGAACAATTCTTGCAGACGGTTTCCAAGTTGCTGGGACCGGTGGAAGATTTGCTTCGTTTTGTGAGCCAAGTATAACATATGGTGTAATGGAATATTTCTGACTGTTGCCTAATGATGAATAGGAGGCCCTGAGCTTGCTGGAACCACAGACACATATCATGCTGCAGTATCAGTGAATGGGGTGATAAGCTAAGCTTTCTTTCATACAAATATGCATAAAGAGCACCTGTTCATGAGCTTAGTTCTGTTGAATACTTTACAAATGTTTGAGTTATGCCCCGTACACACGGTCGGAAAATCCGACCACAAAATCCATCAGATTTTTTCCGACGGATTTTGTCCGACACTGGTGTTGCATACACACGGTCGGACAAAGTTGTCGGAAAATGTGATTATTCTGAACGTGGTGACGTTTGTTGCCTACGACGGGACTACGTAGAGGCTAGTAGCCAAGAGCTTGGGTCTTGTAATGTGATCTGAGCATGCGCGGCACTTTGTCCGTCGGAATTCGCTACACACGATCGGAAAAAGTCTGATAGGACTTTGTTGTCGGAAAATTTGAGAGCAGGAGATAAAACTTTGTCCGATGGAGCCTACACACGGTCGGAATTTCCGACAACATTGTCCAATAGGACATTTTCCGTCGGAAAATCCGACCGTGTGTACGGGGCATAAGGGTTCGTTCTCATGTGCAGCAGCCCTTGCCACCCCTCTGAAATGTAAAATGTGGTGTATCACTTTTCAGATGCTATTTGACAGGCTGTGAGTAGGCAATATGTCTGTTTTAACCCTAAAGAGGCTGAGCCACCACACCACCACTATGTGCATTGCACAGAGTTGCAGGGAATTGTGGTGCGGCCCCATACGCTTAACTAGATTGTACCACCTGCCAAATGCAAAATGTGGTTTCATATTTGCATTGGGCGCTTTGAAGCATCTCAGCCTCGGCATGTGTACAATCCTGAACAGCTGCATCTCCTTGTTTAGGTGGGCACTCAGGAGGGGTAAACCCCCCTTTTTTACCCTTTCCCCCAGAACAGGCCCTTTGGTACAACCCCCAGTTATATATTCACTTATTCTGAGAGTCTTTGTGTTTTATTACATTAAAAAATATCCAGCTTGATGTAGACCTCAGATTCCCTATATCCCAACTGTATGCAAGGACATAGGCAAAAGTGAAGGGAACAAAACCCACTGGCCAGCTGGTATCCAAGGCTTTGGAATGCTACATAGACGGGTGAAACGTCACTGCAACCACCTCTTCCATGCACAGCTCTGGATGTCAGGTGTACATGCAAAGATGGTTTCTGATCACCTCCAGCCGTGCAAAATACATAAGAAAAGCCGTCTCTCTGATAAGTCAGCAAAAAATAGTTATTTTTATTTAAAAATAGTGCGGTACAGCTGATAGAAATTCCAACGCGTTTCGGCAGTCAGGCCTTAATCATGTTCAATTATGGCCATGATTAAAGCCTAATTTCGTCAACGAAATTTCGTATTTCGTATACAATTCGGAAGCATATAAATTCGTATTTCCAATGCTTCCGAATGTACAAATCTTCAGAAATTCGTAAGAATTTTCGATTCATACGAAACAAACTGCACATGTCTAATTGTCATTCAAAGTGTGAAAGCTGATAATTGGCCTTGGCAGGAAGGGGATATAAGTGCCAGGTATTGAAGTGGTTATGATCCAGGAATTGATGTATTAAGAAAGTCCATGGTTGTTGGGAACTCATGATATAAAGATCTGTATGTGCATAGGGATATCTATTCCTGTACCCTATGTGTGATAGGGAACATGACAGGTAAGGACATTCACATGACAGCATAAATACCTTGGTTAGCAGTATAATAACACAACACATAGGATGCCATGTAAACGAAGAGTGCCGCTTTCTGATGTCACGGCTTGTTAGGGCTCATTTACACATGCTTTGAAATGTTAGATACCATAAATGCCTGTTGCCATACCTATGGCATGAATAGGCATTGCTGATGCATTTGCGTTGTGTTAACACTTGCCAGATGACTCCTCTAAGTTGGTTTCATATTGTATGGATTCTGGTACTATTATATCGGCTAGTAATATTTTCTAAACGCATTTCAAACGCGCTGCAAATGCCATAGCGGCATCTGTGCCGCTTAATGATTGAAGGCATTTGGGGAGCAGTAAAGCCAGCTGAATGCTACATGCTGGATACATTTTGCCACGATGCAATGTGAAACACCATGAACGCTACCACGCGAACCCATAGGCAGGGCACACCCTAATCACCCTGTGCAGAGTATATATTCCCCCTGCTGCTTGGCTGCAGAGAAAGGGACAGGGGAATCTCTTTCCTCAGTCTCTTTCTCTGTCTCAAAAGAGAGACATCAGGGATTTGTTTATACCCCTGATATTTCACCAAAGCCAATGGGGCTCCTAAAAAAATGTTTAAAAAAAATAACAAACAAAAAAAAAAACAAACAAATAACAAAATAAAATTGTAAAAATAAAAAAAATAATAAAAAATAAACTACTGACACCAATCTCTGCTCTACTTACAATGTCCACTGTTCTAAAGACACCAACCTCCGCCCTGACACTGGCCACTGCTCTGCTGACACTGTCCATTGCCCTACTGCCATATACAGTATAAAGTATCTCACAAAAGTGAGTACACCCCTCACATTTTTGAAAATATTTTATTATATCTTTTCATGTGACAACTCTGAAGAAATTACACTTTGCTACAATGTAAAGTAGTGAGTGTACATCTTGTATAATAGTGTAAATTTGCTGTCCCCTCAAAATAACTCAACACACAGCCATTAATGTCTAAATCACTCGCAGCAAAACTAAGTACACCCCTAAGTGAAAATCTCCAAATTGGGCCCAATTAGCCATTTGCCCTCCTCAAAGTCATGTGACTCCTTAGTGTTACAAGGTCTTAGGGGTGAATGGGGAGCAGGTGTGTTAAATTTGGTGTTATCGCTCTCACTCTTTCATACTGATCACTGGAAGTTCAACATGGCACCTCACGGCAAAGAACTCTCTGCGGATCTGAAAAAAAAAAAAAAAAAAGAATGGTTGCTCTACATAAAGATGGCCTAGGTTATAAGAAGATTGCCAAGACCCTGAAACTGAGCTGCAGCATGGTGACCAAGACCATACAGCGGTTCAACAGGACAGGTTCAACTCAGAACATGCCTCTCCATGGTCGATCAAAGAAGTTGAGTGCAGCTCCACGTCATATCCAGAGGTTGTCTTTGGGAAATAGATGAGTGCTGCCAGCATTGCTGCAGAGGTTGAAGGGCTGGGGGGTCAGGCCATACACCGCACACTGCATCAAATTGGTCTGCATGGCTGTCGTCCCAGAAGGAAGCCTCTTCTAAAGATGATGCACAAGAAAGCCTGCAAACAGTTTGCTGAAGACAAGCAGACTAAGGAAATAGATTACTGGAACAATGTCCTGTCGTCTGATGAAACCAAGATTAAATTATTTGGTTGAGATGGTGTCAAGCGTGTGTGGCGGCAACCAGATGAGGAGTACAAAGACAAGTGTGTCTTGCCTACAGTCAAGCATGGTGGTGGGAGTGTCATGGTCTGGGGCTGCATGAGTCCTGCTGGCACTGGGGAGCTACAGTTCATTGAGGGGACCAAAATGCCAACATTTACTGTGACATACTGAAGAATAGCATGATCCCCTCCCTTCAGAGACTGGGCCGCAGGGCAGTATTACAACATAACGACCCCAAACACACCTCCAAGACAACCACTGCTTTGCTAAAGAAGCTGAGGGTAAAGGTGATGGACTGGCCAAGCATGTCTCCAGCATCTGTGGGACACAGGGGCGGACTGACAACACATGGGCCCCCCGGGCAATAGGAGATAATGGGGCCCCCAGGCAATCAGAGATTATGGGGCCACACAGTATACACACACACAGTATACAATCACACAGTATACACATACATATTTCTATTGGCTGAGAAGGTACTGGAGAGGTGGGGCAACTATAATCTCTGGATTTTTTTAGACCAAAAGGATGTCGGTAAGGGACATTTCAAAAACAGATGTAAAAAAAACACAGATTTTTACATACTGTCCCTGGTTTTACTGAGGCTGGCAACCCTGATGGGGCCCCCTAGTGGCTCTGGGCCCTCGGGCAGTGCCCAAGTGGCCGAATGGTCAGTCCGCCCCTGGTGGGACACCCTCAAATGGAAGGTGGAGGAGCGCAAGGTCTCCAACATCCACCAGCTCTGTGATGTCATCATGGAGGAGTGGAAGAGGACTCCAGTGGTAACCTGTGAAGCTCTGGTGAACTCCATGCCCAAGAAGGTTAACGCAGTGCTGGAAAATAATGGTGGCCACACCAAATTATGAAACTTTTGGCCCAATTTGGACATTTTCACTTAGGGGTGTACTCACTTTCGTTGCCAGCGGTTTAGACATTAATGGCTGTGTGTTGAGTTATTTTAAGGGCACAACAAATTTACACTGTTATACAAGCTGTACACTCACTACTTCGCATTGTAGAAAAGTGTCATTTCTTCAGTGTTGTCACATGAAAAGATAGAAGAAAATATTTACAAAAATGTGGAGGAGTATACTCAACTTTGTGAGATACACACACACACTCACAGGCATGCTTGTTTGAGCTTTGGGGTGCACGCCCTAATGCAATAGACTGCACACACCTGTGACTGAACCACAAGGTCAGCAGCAATGGACATAATAGGTATAGACATAGGTGTGCGCACAGGGTGTGCCAGGTGTGCATGGGCACACCTTAATAACCCTGTGTGGTGCAGATTCCCCCCTTTTAGACCCCTGATCTTTCACCAAAGCCCCCTGACTGGGCTCCTAAAAATAAATAGTAAAAAACAAATAAAAAAAATGGTTAAAAAATTCACTTAAAATAAAAACAACTGACACCATCCACTGCTCTACTGACACCATCAGTATATATATATATATATATATATATATATATATATATATATATATACACACATATGCGCACACATGCATGTGTTTGAGCTTTGGGGTGCACACCCTAATGCAATAGGCTGTGCACACCTATAGGTATAGAGTACCGACAGGCATTCGTGAGGCTTTAAAAACGCAGATGAAATGCCTGTTCTTGGCGCACGTATAAACTTACACTAGGTCTGTGCGACAGACATAACTGCATCTTTTTTTTTATAAAGTTTTTATTGAAATCAGTTTGTACAACACATGGCATGAGTACAATCATGGTAATATCACATTACAGCAGTCACAGTTCACGAGTTTCCAGACGAATATGTGATGGGTACAGAAGGCATTCTGACAGTAATATAATTAAAAACGGATCAATATGTACTGATATTACTGTATCTTAGGATTCTTTCAGACAGGCAGTAAAGCTTATTGCCCTGTAAAAGAGGATCCACCATGGACAGGCTGAGACTATATTGCCGTCTTTTTTTATTTTTTTATTCCCAAACTGCAATTTTACAATGCTGGACCACGCTGCAACCGCAAGCACATTGCAATGGGCAAGTTTGACGGGTAGTGCCATCTTTCAAACTCTGCAGCCTAAGTTTAAAATGCTGCAGCCATAAAGCAAAGCAATGTGGCTGCAGCTTGTGTACATCAGGCTGTAATGTGAAAATTACAGTATGTGGATAGTAAAACCATGACTCAGCCGCTTGTTTTTAATGCCCCATTTGTCTGCCTGTGTGAAAGAGCCCTTATGGATGTAACTGTGCTGTGTGTGCACAATGGGGGGGGGGGGTGGTTTACTAAAACTGGTGCAGCTGTGCATGGTAACTGTGGCGAAACGTCCCTACACTCCGCTTGAGTGCTTTCGTCATATACCACTTCCTCCCAGTCTGAATATAGATATCAGATATTCCAACGCTCACAAGCACAAAACAAGATGGCACTTGCTTAGCTGCTCAACATGGACTGATTTATTAGAACCAAAATTACAAGTATTTATAATACAGTAGAAGAGGCGGTCCCCGCTAAATCGGTCGGCAAGAGGCTCACGTTCAGTCCTCTCCAAAAGCCTGTGTCCCTGCTAGGTCTGTCACAGTAACCAATCAGCTTCCAGGTTTTTTTTTGTCAACGCTTAAAGCGGAATTCCACCCAAAAATGGAACTTTCGCTTTATGTGAAGGTGACCCCCTGACATGCCACATCCCACTTCCTCCTGGGGCACTGCAGCGCCGGAAGGAAGATCACCTCTCCCCCCTCCCTCTCGGCAATCATCTGGGACACGTCACAGGTGCCAGATGATTGCCAGGCCAGTCACAGTGCGCAGAGCGGCTCACGCATGGGCAGTGCGTGCTAGGCTGTGAAGTCACAGCCGGGTGCCCACAGTGATAATGCCGGCGCCGCAGAGAGAAGGGGGAGAGGAGCGGGGCTTCATTCCCCCACATCTCTAGACTGTGGGACAGGTGAGTGTCCAATTAATAAAAGTTTTATATGGGTGGAACTCGGCTTTAATTTAAAAAACTGGTTGGCTACCATGCACAGCTGCACCAGATTCTGAGTGCTCCAGTTTTAGTAAATAAACCCCAATGTCTATACTTGCTTTCAGTGCCGTCAGAGTGAAACCTATACAGAGGATACCACAGCACATTATGTACTGATGTGATTTCTCGCGATTAGGTCTGAAAGTGAGCAAATGAGTAATCATGGTGATGTGATTTGACCTAAACCAACCCCAAGAACTCCTTATGAAGGGGACAGCAGTTACTAAAACTAATAGATACAAAAGACACACAACAACCTAGTAATTTTTTTTTTTTTTAAATGGGGTTGATTTACTAAAGGCTGTGCCTTTTGCAAATAGAAGTTGCTCCAGAGCTTAGTAAATTAGGTAAAACTTCACTTTGCATAGAGTACCCAATCACATACAAGGTAAATAAAAAAAAAAACATCATTTTTGCTTGCACATGATTGGATGAGGGAAGTCAGCAGAGCTTCTGCTTATTTACTAAGATCTGGAGCAACTGCTGTTGCAGAGTGCAACTGTCTAGGTGTGCAGTCTATTTGCCTTTAGTAAATCAACCCCAATGTTCTAACCTACAGGGGTAATCGGATTGGATGCGGTTAGTTACCAGGAGTCTAGCACTGCAACTACGTTCCACTGAGTATGGGTGCAATGCTTTGCAGGCTTCTATGCAAAAAAATAATAAATGCATATTTTTTTCTACAAAAATATGTCAATTTTTTTTGTAAAAGTGGACTTCGCCTTTAAATTTCAGGTTGTGTTGTTGAGCTCTGCAAACACTTAAAGCGGTAGTAAACCACTGGAAGAAAACAAAACAAAAAAAAACCAGCAAGACAAAAGCATAATGTGCTAGTATGCATTTGACAATGATGTATCCTCTGCAGTATTTTAATTCTTGTAGTAAAACCGCAGCCTGTGCTCTTTTGTTTCTAGTAAATTTGGGCCTAACCTTGCGCATTCAAAATTGCCTGCTGCTATCCAAGTTTACACTATTGTATCATCTGCAGTCTCTTAATTCTTATAGTAAAACACCTGTTTGTTTTTATTACATTTTGGCCTATAATTTCTGATTAAAGCTGACCATACATTATACAATATTCTTATTCAACTTCCTTTATATTTACCTTCAACTATGTAGTGCAAGGGCCTGTCTTTTTTGGCTATCAGCTAGAGCAGGGATATGCAATTAGCGGACCTCCAGTTGCAGAACTACAAGTCCCATGAGGCACAGCAAGACACTGACAGCCACAAGCATGACACCCAGAGGCAGAGGCACAATGGGACTTGTAGTTTTGCAACAGCTGGAGGTCCGCTAATTGCATATCCCTGAGCTAGAAGTTTGAGGATAAATGCACCACATCCCAACATTACTAACAATTTTGGAAAAGGCATACAGAGGGATATTCAAGGTACTAAGAAAAATGCTGTGAATAACGTCTGATAAAATCGTATACATTTTATTCTATGAAAAAATGAAAATCAATTATTTGTATCAGCAATGTTTTATGTGGTCATAATGTAAATACAGTGTTTTTTCGCTTGACATGTTTCACCAGAAATATGGCTTCTTCAGGAGACTCATGAAGCCCTGTACAGAATATTGCTTGTATGTAGACACTGTTCTAAGCAATTTAACACCCAATAGACTGTTTTGTTAAGGAGTATCAGTGTGTCATAGAAGGAGTAAGCCCATTAGGGAGCTGTCTCTGCTGGACTGCTGAAGGAGACGCTTTAAGATACAGTATCTTGCAAAAGTGAGTACACCGCTCACATTTTTGTAAATATTTTATTATATCTTTTCATGTGACAACACTGAAGAAATTACACTTTGATACAATATAAAAGTAGTAAGTGTACAGCTTGTATAACAGTGTAAATTTGCTGTCCCCTCAAACTTACCCAACATACAGCCATTAACCACTTGCCGCCCGCCATATAGAAGAATGACGGCGGCAAAATGGATTCAATATCCTGACTGGGCATCATATGACATCCTCTGGATATTAAGCTGCTGCACGCCCACGGGGGCGCGCATCGCGGCGATCGTTGTTGCGGTGTGTCAGTCTGACAACCCGCAACACCGATCTATGTAAAGAGTCTCCGACGGAGACTCTACCACGTGATCAGCCATGTCCAATCACGGCTGATCATGATGTAAATAGGAAGAGCCGGTGATCGGCTTTTCCTCACTCGCGTCTGACAGACGCGAGTAGAGGAGAGCCGATCGGCGGCTCTTCTGACAGGGGGGGGGGGTCTGTGCTGATTGTTTTAAGCGCAGACCCCCCTCGGATCCCGTCCAGGACCACAATAATGCCGCCCAGGACCACCAGGGACGAGACCACACTGGACCACCAGGTATGCCCCCCTAGACCCCCAGGGAAATGCACATCTGTGCCCAGGCAGCTGCCAATCAAAGCCCAGGCAGCTGCCAATCAGTGCCCACTGACCATGCCTACCACTGCCAATGCCACCAGGTAAGACCATCAGTGCCTCATAGTGCCATGTATCAGTACCAATCAGTTCCACGTATAAATGCCCATCAGTGCCGCCTATCAGTACCACCCATAAGTACCCATCTTTTCATCCTTTCAGTGCCCTTCAGTGTCACCTATCAGTGCCCATCAATGCCCACCAGTGCCACCCATGAGTGCCTACCAGTGCCGCCTGTCAATGCCCATCAGTGCCACCCATCAGTGCCACCCATCAGTGCCACCCATCAGTGCCGCATATCAGTGCCGCCTTATCAGTGCCCATCAGTGAAAGAGAAAACTTACTTATTTACAAAATTTTATAACAGAAACAAAACCAAAACTTATTTTTTTCAAAATTTTCAGTCTTTTTTTATTTGTTTAGCAAAAAATAAAAACCGCAGAGGTGATCAAATACCACCAAAAGAAAGCTCTATTTGTGGGGACAAAATGATAAAAACTTAGTTTGGGTACAGCGTAGCATGACCACGCAATTGTCATTCAAAGTTCGACAGCGCTGAAAGCTCAAAATTGTCCTGGGCAGGAAGGTGTATAAGTGCCCTGTATTAAAGTAGTCAATGTCTAAACCGCTGGCAACAAAAGTGAGTACACCCCTAAGTAAAAATGTCCAAATTGGGCCCAATTAGCCATTTTTCCCTCCCCGGTGTCATGTGACTCGTTAGTGTTACAAGGTCTCAGGTGTGAATGGGGAGCAGGTGTGTTAAATTTTCTGTTATCGCTCTCACTCTGTCATACTGGTAACTGGAAGTTCAACATTGTATAACAGAACAAACGGACCAGCGCTCAATGGGTTGAAGAGTAAACACAGTCTCACAGCAGACAGTTGAACATGATTAATCCTAGTTTATTCACTAATGCATGTAAGTATAACAAGCTATAATTGATCCCATTGTCTACCAAGTTGGGTTCCCACCTTTCTGTGTGCATTTGTATGCTTCTGCATTACTTGTTGGGTTCCATCAGCCAATACAAATTGGACGTAACCAGCTTCTTCCATAGCAACCTCAATTTCATTTCTTGCCCTCTCATTGCCATCAGTAGGGCCTACAAAACTGATCTGCACTTTCATGGGCAATTCTTGTCAAGGCAGCACACAGAACTTGCATCATTAAAAACGATAGCAAAGCGCATGTTAAACTGCAAACAGGGCCTGAAGTGAGGAACAGAGGGAGCCTAGGATAAGCACTGCTCTTCACTGAGGGAACTTGCAGTTTCTTATAGTGTTTTAGAAGTCAGGCTGAATGGAAACCATGGGGAAACTAGAGACAGGCAGGCAACACATAGTGGGTGAGCCAGTTAGACTGGTTAAACGTCAATGCTTGCAGCTATTGTGAAGGGTATACGTTTTAATAATAGCAATATTAAAAGGGATCTGTCATTAAACAAAACACCTGAGTGAGAATAGTAATCTGCTATGCTGAACCCTGCTAGTTCCAGAGTAGTCACTCATAATTAGGCTGAGCTTCACCAAATCGAATTTCTTGGATGCAGTCTAGGAATGAGTAAATGGCAGATTCCATGGTCATGATTCAGTCAAGTATTTGCAAAACACTTTTCTGGCAGTATCCTTGCATTAGAATGGGCTACACCTAATTCATGAAAGCCTTGTAATTGTGGATAGTTGTTCTGATGTATGCAACAATAAGGTACTTCTTGTTCAATCGTTTTTATTGATTTCATGGGTTATACTTCACATTCATAAATATGAACATATTCATAACATTCATAACACTGCTTCATGTACATTTAGAGAAAAGGAAACATCCTGATACATTAGGTTGAGCTGAAAAATATACATTGTATAAGGACCACCTATGTGGGTAAGTGGAACATTAGTTTGGACATTTCCCATATATCAACCTATTAACATAAAAATTAAGAATGTTAAGCAAATGGAGGAGGGTAGGGATGTGCCGAACACCCCCGGGTTCGGTTCGCACCAGAACCTGCCAACGGACCGAAAGTTTGCACGAACGTTAGAACCCTATTAGTTACAATGGACACGAACGTTCAAAATCTAAAGTGCTAATAATAAAGGCCAATATGCATGTTATTGTCATAAAACAGGTTTGGGGACCTGGGTCCTGCCCCAGGGGACATGTATCAATGCAAAAAGAAGTTTTAAAAACTGAAGTTTTTTTCTGGAGCAGTCATTTTAATGATGCATAAAGTGGAAAAAAAAAGTGAAATATTCCTTTAAATATGGTACCTGGGGTGTGTCTAAAGTATGCCTGCGAAGTGGCATGCGTTTCCCGTGTTTAGAACTGGCCCTGCACAAAATGACATTTGTAAAGGAAAAAAATAAGCCATTTAAAACTGCTTGCGGCTTTAATGTCATATCTTGTCCTGGCAATATGGATAAAATCTTTGAGAAAAATGGCATGGCTACCCCATCCCCCCCCCCAGCCCCTTTGGGTCTTGTATGGATATTAAGGGGAACCCCGCACCCAAAATAAAACTATACCTACAACCCTATATACTCTGAACAGCAGTATACAGGCGGTGCAAACAACACAGGGACTGTAGGTTTGTTCTTAAGTAAAATCTGTTTGTAATTTTGAACAGGTACATTATGAAGTGTAGCTCCATCCAAAAAATCTATTTTTAAGCTTTTTGGAGAACATAGGGAAGGGTTATCCCCCCTGTAACATTTGTTTTGCTGTCTGTGCACCTGTTCAGAACATTTCACCTCACTTTCCGTCCCAATCGCAAATGTTTTTGGAAAAGTGGGGTTTTTATTAAAACAAGGATTGGTGATAAAGCATCAGTAGAGAGGAGATACCTTTTCCCAAATTAAATCTAACAGGATAGAATTTCCTTCCTAGGGGTAGATTTCCTCTCACTTCCTGTTTTCTCCTTCCGTTTGCAAGTAGGAGTCGTTTCTAAGTTGGATGTTTGAAAGTAGGGGCCTGCCGTATATAATCTGCAGAAATTTGCCCCATTAGATGTTGGTGTTGCCACAACACTGTAAGCCCTCACAGTTACTCTTGGTGGGCACAGGAATTGGCCCTGCTGTGAATTATTAGATCAGGAATTGTAATTACATGCCATTGTTGAACAGTGTTAGGAAAAATTGGGCCTTTGGTGGTGGTGCTGGTGCTACAACACTGTAAGCCCTCACAGTTACACTTGGTGGGCACAGTAATGGGCCCTGCTGTGAATTATTAGATTAAGAATTGTAATTGCATGCCCCTGTTGAACAGGGGCAGAGAAATTGGGCCTTTGGTGGTGGTGGTGGACGGTGTTGTCACAACACTGTAAGCCCTCACAGTTACTAACTCCTGCAGATGGCTGGATTAGATGAAACCAGGGCAGAAGGGCAGATACAGGTTCAAGTTGTATACTGTGCTGTGCTGCACTCACACAACACAATTACTAACTCCTGCAGATGGCTGGATTAGATGACAACAGGGCAGAAGTGCATATACAGGTTTAGGTTGTATACTGGGCTGTGCTGCACTCACACAACACAATTACTAACTCCTGCAGATGGCTGGATTAGATGACACCAGGGCAGAAACAGGTTCAGGTTGTATACTGTGCTGTGCTAGACTCACACAGCACACACACTAACTCCTGCAGATGGCTGTATTGGTAGAGAACAGCACTTTCCCCACACGCAAATGCCTGAGGAGAACACACTATCCCTGTTTATTTTTCCTCTTTCCCTACACTTTCCCCACACAGAAATGATTGAAAAATAGTTTAGACTGTCCCTGCCTATCAATCCTCTATCCCTCAATGCCGGAACACACCACACAAGGCCTTATGTAGTGTGGGGCGTGTACTAAACCCCCTGAGCTATAATTGCCCACAGGCATCCTGCCTGTGGCCAATTATTGCTCTCCTCGCTGCTGGCTCTATGATTGGCCAAGCATGCGGGGTCACAGTGCATGCTTGGCCAATCATCAGCCAGCAATGCACTGCGACTGGCGCAGTGCATTGTGGACCGTTCGCATCACACGAATTTGATGCGAACGGCCCTCAGAGTTCTGAACTCGACGAGCGGACAAACACCCGATGTTCGATTCGAACACCGGGCCCATCCCTAGAAGAGGGTAACAAAGAACAGTGGGGGAGAAGTGTAGGGAGAAAGAAAGTGGAGAAGGGGGTTGAGTACCTTGGAGTTTAAGAAGGTTAATGCAAGTCCTAGGGAGCTGAACTTAAAGTAGAAGTAATCCTGATTCATGAAATTTGACCCAAGCACATATATCTGTAGTGTTTTCTTATCTCTCTCCAAAGTCCTATGTGCTTCTGCTGCTCCATTATTCTGTAATCAGCATGATAACTTCTGACAAGTTCTCCGACAACTGAGATAAAACCAGCCTGAAATTTGTGTGTGTGGTGGGTGCTATAAATAGATTAGCAGAGAGCTGGTCTATTCACAGCACAGCTCTGCACATTCCTTCCTTCCTCTGCTTATGTGGAGGGGGTGAGTCTTTCCTGGAATCAGCTGTCACACAGTGTATGCCAAGAATCTACACCCAGTGCTAGAACAGTAAGAGAAAATCTCTAACAGGATGTGCACTTTCTAAAGAGTATATAAATTATATATAAAAAGACAGCAGAAATACATGTAAATAAACTTATGTAGGGAGAATTGCTTCATCTCTGTTTATCATCTGAGACTGTTCACTTCACTGGATATATGTAAGGGTTTACCATCCACTTTAAAGTAGAACTACACTGCATCTGAGCACCACAAACCATAAAACACTATTGAATTCATTTTTAATATTCAAAGCAAAACACCCCCCTCCAGTCATGTCTCCATGCTTTATTTTGTGAGAAATCATTTTGAACCCCCCCCCCCCCTAGCATTTCTTGCTGCAGTCATCTTGAGTAAGAGCATGTAGCAATTCATATAGCATTTACGTCCTGGAATACATCTGCCCTTAACTCAGGCGTGCATACAGGAGGTTGTGCTTAGCTGAGAAAACCCCTCCTCCCTCCCTGTGGCCAATTTGCTGCAAGATCACTTTTATCAGTGATGGGAAAGGGCCCCCCTCTCCCGCCGTGCTCCGGTGCCCTCCGCCGCTTACCGGAGCCGCCGGCAGTGGCGGAGGCGATCCCGTCCTCTCACTGGCTGTGCATGGAGACGAGTGAGGGGACGATGGCCCACCCATCTCCATGACACTGCAGGGAAGAAGCGACGTCAAAACGTCACTTCTGCCCATAGCTCTTAATGGGCCATTTTTTTAAATGACAATTTTTTTTTTTTCTTATTGCATTTTAGTGTCTTTTTGACCCCAGATCTCATATTTAAGAGGTTCTGTCATACTTTTTTTCTATTACAAGTGATGTTTACATTCCTTGTAATAGGAATAAAAGTGACACTATTTTTTTTTTTTAAAGTGTAAAAATAAAAAGGTAAAATAAGGAAAAAAAAATTTTTTTTTTAAACGTGCCCCGTCCCACAGAGCTTGCGTGCAGAAGCAAGAGCATATGTGAGTAGCGCCCGCATATGAAAACGGTGTTCAAACCACACATGTGAGGTATTGCCGCGATCGGTAGAGCGAGAGCAATTATTCTAGCCTTAGATCTCCTCTGTAACTCAAAACATGCATCCTGTAGAATTTTTTAAACGTTGCCTATGGAGATTTTTAGGGTAAAAGTTTGTCGCCATTCCACGAGTGGGCGCAATTTTGAAGCGTGACATGTTGGGTATCAATTTACTCGGCGTAACATTATCTTTCACAATATAAAAAAAAATTGGGCTAACTTTGCTGTTGTCTTATACTTTAATTTAAAAAAGTATATTTTTTCCCAAGAAAATGCGCTTGTAAGGCAGCTGCGCAAATACAGTGTGACAGAAAGTATTGCAACAACCGCCATTTTATTCTCTAGGGTGTTAGAAAAAAATATTATAATGTTTGGGGGTTCTAAGTAATTTTCTAGCAAAAAAAAAATGTTTTTAACTTGTAAACACATCTAAAAAAGAGCCCTGGTCTTTAAGTGGTTAAAGATGTTAAAGATACCATAGGTCCATCAGGCGATGATCAAAATCTGCAGGCAAAAGTGTGAGACCCACGGGTCCCAAATTTCTTTAAAATTTTGCATCATGTCAGACAGATTTGCTGTCAGTTTCTCATTAGAGAAAGTCGAATGGATGCTATTTTTCAATTCAGCCAATGAGAGCGAGTTTGATAACCAGTCTCTTGCTATCGTTTGTTAACAGTTAAAGCATGAGTCATTCATTTGAACTGATGGTTTGTTAGGCCATTTGGTTTGAGATTAAGTAGTGCCTCTCCTAGCAGCATTGGGATAGCAATATTGAACATTGTGGCTAGTATATTATATATTTGGGTCTAAAGTGTATAGACAATTAGGCAAGACCACCATGTGTGCTCGTAGGTTCCCAAATATCATATCCAAGGAAACATCCCATTTGGCCCAGGATAATATGCGCTAAACAGGTTGATATGAAGTACCAACAGTATAAAACGTTACAATCAGTTTGTAATGCAAGGACGTTCTGAGACCTTAATTTGGTAGG
Organism: Lithobates sylvaticus; assembly: GCA_028564925.1. Classification (NCBI taxonomy): domain Eukaryota; kingdom Metazoa; phylum Chordata; class Amphibia; order Anura; family Ranidae; genus Lithobates; species Lithobates sylvaticus. The sequence goes on along the minus strand of CM053027.1, from coordinate 558,367,739 downwards.
GTTCCAAATTTGGGTTCGTTGTTCAGGTTCTATAGTATTATCAAGGTCCGTTGCCCACATGTTCATGTAGTGTAGGGCTTGCCAGAAGTGAACTGTTACAGCAAGGGGATCAATCTTGGATAGTGTGGGTCAACCCAGCGCCTTTGTTCAAGGGGGGGTCCAGTAATGGAAGTAATAGAAATGAGATGGATGGAGGAATCCCCCTGCTGGGACATTGTATTCTGAAGCAGCACTCATTGCCGTCAGAATACACTGAACAGCGGCTGTCTTGGTGGCAGCCGTTGAATGAGATTAAAATTTCCATCATGTCCCCTTGACAGAAGATTTAGATAAGCCGTGCAATGAATAGTAAAAACACAAAATACATGCGTCATGCAGGTTTGTGGCTTTTAAACAAGTGCACTATGGAAGAGCTCCATGTTTCTCTATCACACTTTGGGGGTATGGTAATTTACTAAACGCAAATCCACTTTGCACTACACTTGGAAGTGCAGTCGCTGTAGGATTTTATCATTGTATGATACAAAATAAGCAGAGCTTCCCCTCAGATTTACAGCAACTGCAGCACATAGGTACACACATTACTCTATATCCATAAGTGTGAAAAGAGCATTTTACTATAGGGCTACTCTTAGTCATCTTCCTGTGACTAAAGTAGAGACCTTCTGGAGGCGTACGATCTGTAATGTAAATGAGTGTGTGAAAGATATTTATGTAAAATAATACTTACATATGTTTATCTACGTATTATTCTTTGCCATTTTCCCTGACCCTGGTTGCTTGTTAGCCAGGCATGTGCTTCCTTGAGACAGCATTTGACATGTAAATAATATCGTGTGACCTGAACCGATGCTCCTACGCCAGCATTTCCTAATCCACTGAATGCAGCCAACGCCATTTCTGTGCAGTCTGTGCCAAATACTTCCAGGCTGATAAGAAACTTGGGACTGCGATGAATATTAAATGGCTATTCACAGCCCATTGTCTTATGATTCCTATATAGATGGCCTTCAAGATCGTCTACCACTCCTTCATATTCCTGGCATGAAGACCTGGACCTGTACACGGGAGCACAATAAAATATGTGGGATAACAAGTAATCTGTGGCTGTGTTTGCTTACAAGAGCGCAGAACATTGCAAGAGCTTTATCATACTGGACCTGCATTCAGAAATGTAAGTTTCCTGTAATCCTATTCTCCATCTTCTACTTATAAAAAAAAAAAGATGATAGGTCTCTATTTTTTTGTTTTATTTTTCTTTTTTAGCATTTTTATCTGGACCCTGCCACCATTCTCCTCTATGCTAGAATAATCTAGTAGAAACATCCCAACCCAAAGCACCACTCCAGAGCTTCTCCTCTCCACAGACCAACAGGGTGCTGGCTTAGAGAAGCCCATCCTGGCTCACCATTGAAGAGAATAGATAAACAAGGACCACACGCCGATCTTCACTCTTCCAAATACTTTTATTCAAGCATCAACAGAATAGCTTACAAAAACATGATGTCTCCACATAGAAGAAACCACCACCTTCTTAATGTGTTTCACCAAATATGAATTTATCGCAAGGAGGTGGCAGTTTCTTTTGGATGGAGACATTGCAGAAATGTTGTTGATGCTTGAACAAAAGTATTTGGAAGAGTGGAGAGCGGAGCGTGGCTCTTATTCAAGTATTTTCAACATTGGTGAGAATAATGTTTCATTGTCTTCTTGTTGCCTCCTGGATACTTGTGTCAGATACCTCAGAAGGCATCATCTTTCATTCCCATAAACAGATGCCAGATCTTGCTTTGCGTCACTGGGGGGGACCAGTGGAAGAAACCAGGAATAAACATCTGATTCCTTGCTATGTAAAGAATGAAGATGGCAGAGAAGGATGGGATGTGGAGTAGACAAGAGTAAAAGAGAGTGCACCGGCCCTAGTGGGACACCGTTTATTAAAAAAGATGTCTAACTTTTTTTAATAAACGGTGTCACTAGGGCCGGTGCGATCTCTCTTTTAGTAGTCCGTATTCTCACTGGTTCTCACTGGTTGATGGAGCAGCACGGCTAAACCTATGTTACACCCTACTGATTTAACCCCTATAAAGGCCCATACACACGATCGGACTTTTTGATAACCAACATGACAACCAACATGCAAAACTGTTTTGGACCAACATCCGACCGTGTGTACGCTCCATTGGACCAACTTTTTCCAGGTTTCATCAGACTTTTGTTGGCTGTGCGAACGGACCAACTTTCTGCCAACAAAAGTCCGATGGACCAAAGTCCGACCGTGTGTACACAAAACCAACGGACTTTTGTACAAACCAATGCAGAACAATGCAAAAGATCAGACAACAATACAGAAGTTGACCAAAGGTGGCGGTAAAGAGCAGAAAAACGAAGTGATTTGGTGAAAGTTGGCTGAAAAAGTCCTGCCGTGTGTATGCAATACCAACTTGGGGCCAACGCCCTTTGGACAAAAATCCATAGGAAAGTTGGTCTACGGTCCGATCGTGTGTATGAGGCTTTAGGATCTCAATGGTTCCTTTCCATACATATAATCTATTGCGGAACTGTTTTGGCTTTTATATCAAACTTGCCATCCGCTTATTGCCTTCATTGATTTTCTGGACTTCAGTGCTTTTGGTGTTTTTTATTCTTTTTACTTTTGGGATTTTGAGTAAAGGATGCTTGTAAGTATATTATGACAATATGAAGACCACCAAAAGTAAGTGGTGGTGGTGGTGGGGGAGACAAATTTAATTGAGAAGGCAAAATTCTTCCTTATATCAGAACTCCAGGTTTCCTTTTATGTTATAGTTTGGGCCAGTTGGCTCAAATGAATTCCTTACATGGAAGAACGATCTGTCCTCTGGAGATGCTCTAACAGACTGTATTAGCTTGTACTACATACAGTAAGCGCTGTGGTCTTCATGTATCGATATGAGTGACTTCCACTCAACTGCCAGAGTCCAGTGGACACAGCAGGTGACAGATTGTGCAGCAGCACGGCCTGTGGGAACTAGAGCGGTCCTGCCTGGCCATCATTTGACTATAGGCAGGGTGAGTACTGGTTAAACTTGGAATTCTGTCTTATTAAATAAGACAATCACATTGGTTTAGTTATCACTTAAAGCGTATCTGAACCAAGAAACAAAAATGTACATATTGCAGCTTACAAGTCTTTAGATGTGGTGGCTGCATTGTTTTATTTTTTTTCCAAGCTTTTTTGATCATGAGAATAAACAGACTTCCTTCCTAAGGTGGCTACAATCACTCCTCCATTGTATCTTTGAAAGGAGCCATAGAAGTCACCCAGGCTGGACCTCAAACATGTTTACCCTTCTCTTTTTCCATTGCACAGGAAGTGGGGAAATTTGTAGTATACAGAAGTACGGTAACATTGTTGGTGCTTTCAGTTCAGCTCACAGGAAGTGACAAGGACACCGTCCCCCTCCTGGCAAGCCTAGGCATTTTCTGTATTTGCCTGAAAAAATAATCAAGCATATCAAATGACAGGAAAACTGCAACCTATACATTTTTTTCCCCAGGGTTTAGTTATCCTTTAACCCCTAAAGCCGGCCAAATTTTGCTTGACATTTTTTGATTTAAAAGCGTTCATTTGATTTTCTAAAATTGTTTCTGGGGTCAAATGAACATTCATTTTTGAGTGCAGTGTCGAGAGAATTGTAAGGAGCAGGATGGAAAATTTCTAACAATGAATGTTGCTTTCGTTCAAACTCAATTGAAAGCAATGGCCTTCAAAGTACTGTTGAAGGGCATCTATCCAGTCATTGTTTAATGCACTGAGAATTTTCAAACGTTCATTCAAAAATCTATTATGCCATAGATGGTGAAAAATTTCTTTCCTGCAACCGCGGTTTGCAGGAAAGAAATTTGCATGATTCCCCCATTAACACAGACAGTGCTGACAGGGGAATCCCTCCTGCCAAAAAAACTGCTCCCGGCAGGGGGTAGCTGTCCCGGCTAGGAGAAGACAGTGATTATTACTAGTGACTATAGCAGCTGCTATCGATAATTGCAAGTGAATCCGGCAGGCTGGTTGTACCCAAGTTGATTGATCAACTTGGTACATTCAGCCTGCCCACACATGATTTTAATGTCAGCTGGCTCCTGCTGAATTGGCTGGGATTCGAACAGACTATAGCTGGCCGGCCTTAGTGTATGGCCAGCTTTAATATCTAGCCAACATACATCTACACCTTAGTTTGCCATGCATTCTTCCAGCAGGGCTTAAATCTGCATTAGCGATCTTTCACAACTACAAGTACATATGTTCACAAACATGGTAAAGGGTGCACAGGACTATGCTTTGCGAGTGACTTTTAAATTACAGAAGTAGCCTGGCAGTTAACATTTTAAAGCTGTCCATAGATGGATAGTTTTTTTGTTTTGTTCAGTCTTCAAGGTGGATGGAAGAATCCTCTCATTGTATTCTGGACAGCAGGGACTCATCCCTATCAGAACACACTGATCAGAGTCTACAGCTGCTGATCGAGAAACAATTTCCAACAAGCCCATTCAACAGAAGTCAATTTTTAGATTGACTTCTGTCAAGTAGTAACTGCCACACATAAAGCTGACCAGAGATAGATCTAAGCGTCACTAAACCCACATAAAAAAAAAAAAAAAAAAAAACTGACCAGCACCAGAGGACTAGAAGCTCCCCCTGCTTATGTTTCCTTGCAGACAGGCTGGGTCATCTGACAGCTGTATATCAGCTAGGAAAAAAGGTACTTTTACCGCATACACACGATCAGAAATTCCGCCAGCAAAAGTCCGATGAGAGCTTTTGGTCGGAAAATGCGACCGTGTGTATGCTCCATCAGACTTTTGCTGGCCAAATTCCAGCCAGCAAAAGATTGAGAGCAGGTTCTCAATTTTTCGGTCGGAAAAAGTTTCGATCGGAAATTCCGATCGTCTGTACCAATTCGACACGCAAAATTCCTACACATGCTCGGAAACAATTCGACGCATGCTCTGAAGCATTGAACTTAATTTTCTCGGCTCGTCGTACTGTTTTACATCACTGCGTTCTTGACGGTCGAAAGTTCAGCAAACTTGTGTGACCGTGTGTATGCAAGCCAAGCTTGAGCGGAATTCCGTCGGAAAAAACACCCAAGATTTTTCAGATGGAAAATCCGTTCGTGTGTTTTTTTAAATTAAAATAATTACAATGCCATCATCCACATACAGAAATAAAAGGGACAATGTAAATGAAACAGTGTGTGTAAGGAGGGGGTCATCAGCGGTAGGTCCAATTTTTCCTCCTTATAAGTTTTAATCTAGGTGAAGCGCAGGTCCTGGCTTCATATCTGTTCAAATACTGAGCAGTAAAATATGGACATACAATGACCACAACTGCCTGCACCTGTGTTGATCATCTTACCCCTGCACCATATAAGAATCCATCAGTTTTTGTACACATATATGCCAAATCCTTGAAAAACTTTATGATCTGAAGTTGGCCATACACTAGTAGATTTCGAACATCTAAACAAAAATTCTCAGCACATTCAATGCCTTGACTAATTTTTGTTCAAAAGTACTTCAAACTCTTTTTTTAACATTTGATTTTGGAATGAATGGACTTTTCCAAACAACATTTTTTTGAAAAATGTTTCATCCTGCCTCTGAATTTTCGCGTCATTGCAGTAAAAAATGATCACTTTAGCCCCACTAACAATTGGAAAATCGAATGAACATTCTTCAAATTAAAAATTTTCAACAAAAAAATTCTATTAGTGTATGGTAAGCATTAAGCTAGGTACACGCTATAAGAAAATTGGCAAACGATCGCCGTGTTTTCCTCAAGTTTTCACATTAAGTTAAACCAGAGGATGGTACTAATCGTATGAAAAATTCTCGAACAAGGGCTTTTTTTTTTTGATGTACAAACATTATAGCGTAGATTATAGTTCTTTAAGATTACTGATCATGCACAGTCTCTTGTATCCGATTTTTCTTGTACAAAAAAAAAATTTTTTTTGTTTTGTTCAAGTATGAGAAAAATTTGTGAATTTGTCCCTTTGGAAAATCTGAATTGAGTGTCGAAAGTTGTGTATTCACTATACAGAAATCGAACAATCGTGCCTCATATGGAATTTTTCTTCCACTTTGCTAATAGTGCATACCCAGCTTTAATCAAAGTCAAAATGCATGTTCATCGTTAACAAATAAAACTAGAAGAGTTTGATGATTGGCAGAATATTTATTATCACTAGATCAGTCAACAAAGTTCTTTTCAGAATGGAAGAGTCCTGGGCGTTCCCAAGCAACTAAAGCCACACACACTCAGATACATCAGCATATCTGCAATGTGTTTGGGTTATTGTTGCCAAGCAAAGGTCTTTTCTTTTCTCTAGATTAGTACAGTCTGTCAGTGCCAGCATCTACAGGACTGACGAGTTGGTGAGCAATGAGCAATCCAGACGTGATAACCCTAAATGTTGGGGGTGCGAAGTTCACCACTTTTGCTTCAACACTGCAGAGGTTCCCAGATTCCAGATTGGCACACATGCTGGATGGCAGCGACCGGGATTTCAGACTTGTAAATAGTCAGTTTTTTGTAGACAGGGATGGTTCCTTGTTCAGCTACATATTAGACTATCTGAGAACTTCTCAACTGACTATACCATCTGATTTCTCTGAATATGAAAGACTTCAGAGGGAAGCTGAATTCTACCAACTTCATGCTCTGGCTGAGCAGCTAGGCCAGGGGAACATTTACCAGCCCAGGCAGGAGATCTTGGAAGTAAGGTTCGTCCTACAAGAGACACATGCTTTCTTCCGCATCTTTTGCTCCTGCAGCAGTACAGTTGAGGCCCTTGCTGACCGCATAGTAATGTATGTAGATATGCCCATTGGAGGTCAAGGATTCAGCTTCCCATTTTCCAACCAGAAACCTCTGGCTCCTGTTCCTCTGCAAAGACCCTCACATCATGACCTCGTCTTCCAGTGTGGAACAGACTTTGCAACAGGAGATCAATTTGGAGCCAGGTAAATTGCAGTTTATTTTCTAGTGTGTTAATTCCAAAAGGTCCAACTTCTACAGATATAAATAATGATAAATTATAACCTTGTTAAATCTGTCCTTTTTATGCTAAAAACATAACTGCAGTGTGTCCTTTATTGATTTAAAGCTGAACTCCAGGCTAACAGCAAAACACAGACAAAGTAAATACTGTATATGTGACT